>CM054386.1:2410000-3860000 GCA_028858755.1 Ara ararauna
TTTCACTGATTCTGAGCCGCCTTTTGTGTTTTCCTATGGGAGAATCGAGGGTCTCATCTAATGGCCAATAACATGAAATCAGTCAGTTGCTGGTCATGAGGCAACTTATGCCACCGTAGCTGAAAGGAAAAGTAAATAATGAACAAGCTCTTCAGAGCAGAGGGGGATTCATGCCTCTGTTAGGCCTGCACAAGCCTCAAGATGGAAGTCTACTCTTATCTGAGGCCTTTGGGTGTTTGTATAGTATAAATATTTACTAATAACATAGAGTGAGAGCAGGAGAATAGTCATTTTTCTCAGTGTCTTAGGGTTAAGTACAGGGCAATGGCATCTTAAATCCAGATGTTCTCCTTTTGGGATTTGCCCACGAGGCATATTCTCATGAGATTTCTTGGCGTTTTGATTTGGATAGTAGCAGGCACTTTTAGCCCAATGATATCATGAGCAGATGACTCAAAATGCTCAAGGATTTTCTTTGTAAATTCCACCAGTTTATTTTATGACTAATGCAGGGAAGAAAGTTAAGCAGATTTCATCTTCTCATCCTTTTGTGTTTCTATTTTCAGGCAGTTTTAAAGGGTACTGAACCTGGCCTGCTAGCAGAAGATTTATTTAAATCTATATATTATATATAAATAAAAATACTGCAAAAGCGTGTGTGGGAGCTGTTCCCAAGGTACCGACGGAACGACTCATCCCAGTGAAGACGCAGAGACAATGCAGATGTTGGAGGCTGCCCCACTGGAAGATTGAGATAAAATAAATATAGGAACCTCTTTCCTATTGCACTTGTAGCAGGGTACAAAATTTAATGCCATTTTATCACCTATGTTAGAAAAGAATGGCTCAATAGTTACAGTTCTTGAGCCCTTGGCCAAAACAGTGGAGTGCCCAGATTCTTTACTTAATATAAAATACCCTGAATGCAACAGGGGAGGTATAAGTGCACATGAAGGTGCACACCATTTACCAGCCATGAATGCATGAGCAAGGGACATATTTAAAGACCAAGCAAACACTGGACACCAGAACCAGAGCAAATACATACAGGAGATTCATTGGAGGTGAAACTGGACTGACTTGGCCAATGCAGTTTCACAGCATCATCAATTCAAGGCTTGTACAGGGGTGATTTTTCTCTCCGTCCAATTCACTAAGGAGTTGCACGCTACTTTGGTGGATTTTCTGCACAATTACAGATTATTGCCATGGTAACAGATGCATCACATGACAACTTTGTTACCTCAGAGACAAGAAACAGCTGCTTAAAGAAACAGCATCCTCCAGGAATGGGGATATTTATTTCCTTTTCTTCTGTTGGCCTCATATTGTTTTAGGAGTTCTTACTTTCTCATGGATGCAGCTTCCACAAATTAGTTAAAAATGTTTCAGTGCATCAACTGAAATTTATTTTCTCCCATGTCATATTTTTCTCTCTTATTAAGAAATGCAGCATATATTCAAAGGAAAAAAATAGAGTTCCTGTAATTTTGGGAGAAATGAAATGGCTTTTTTCTTCTCTCATTAGCATCTCTCTCTAGTCCTGCCATTTTGTTTTTATTAAATTAAAGAGTATTGAAACATTGTTAATAACATTATTTGAGAGAAATCCCAGATCCCCCGAAGTCACTGCTACTTTGCCATCAGTTTGAGGGAGGCCAGAAGTTCTCTCAGGCCATATTCTGCAGGCAGAGAGCCAAGTGCCTCCCTGTTGCAGATATCACTGGAGTACCAGCCAAACAATAGTTCTTTAACTGGCCAGAGAACACCTACATCTTATATATTCTTGTGTAGCTCAGTAATTGTCATTTACACTTCTGAAAAGAAGTAGTTCAGGATGTCATTTATTGCTACCTTATTTTTTTCAGCAACTTCAAGTTAAGAAAAGTCTTTTCAAAAGCTTCACAAAGCTAGCCAGTTTGGATTTTTAATTCCAGCTGCCAATTTATCATAGTATTTCAGTGCATAAGCTATAACAAAACCCTAATTTCTTTTTACCCCTGTTTTACAAGCTGTTCTGCTAAATGTTATCTCTTGTTCACCTCTGGGGATCTGGATGAAGCCCACTTGCAGAATGCACCACAGTCAGCATCTATGGCACAAATGCTTTTCACAGCTTGAGGCTCAGCCCTGGCCCTGGAGCATCTCCAGCACCCATCCTGTATAGTACATCCTACACAAGAGACCTGAGGCTGCCTCAGTGCTGCTCCACTCCCAGGCTCCCAGGCAACAGCAGTGTTAATTACAGACCTCCTGGGCTGGTGCTCAGTCAGCCAGGCTACTTCAGCCCACAGTGAATGTCTGATTAATTAAAAGCTTATAATTAACCTTCATGGCTGGAATTTCCCAAAGACCTTCATGGGCTGAGGTGCACAAATCCCATTGACTTGATGGGAGGTTAGAGCCAAATTGCTTTTGCTCCTCAATGGGAATCCTCCTGCACACTGGCAAAGCAAAAGGTTTCCCTTTCCCAGGTTTGGACATGTTTTCCTGGCCTTGCATTGCTGCGGAGACCTCAGAGAGAGATGGAAAATAAATCACACATAGAAAACTCAGCTGTGTCCCTCTGTGCTACCACCACCACTGCTCATGTAATGGGTTTGCATGACCAGAGCTCAGAGCTGCACCGAGCTCTGCATTACCCAGCGGAGCTACTCCAGATTTATCCCAGCATGAAGGAGAGCAAGAGTCTGGCTCACAGTTTTCAATGCAAATAGCCTCAGTAATGAGGGCTAAGGAAGAGAAACACATCAGACATGTGAGAGAAACCCAGAAGTTTTTTCTTTAGCTGTTTTTTCAGCTTCTTTCAGGAGTCAGATTTCCACACACACACACACACACACCCCCCAATGTTAACTGGGAAGCCACCTCTGCACAGGACATTTTTGTTAATGAGGCCACTGCCTTAATGTGGCTTTCTCCAGTATTAAGTATTTCTGGTAAACGAAATTGTGTTGTACAGCTCAATTTAGCACTGTGATTTTTCTGTTGTTGTTTTTCTTTAACCACATGCAGCTCAGTGACTTGTAACCCACTCCCTCAGCCTATTTTTAAATTTCATGTGGACCTTTTTCAGCAATTTGTTGGGGTTTTTTTTAGAAGCATGAGAATGGAAAGACCAAACAATGTTGCTTTATCATTGAGAGCTTTTGTTTCACATGCATACAGGATCACAAATGAAATGAGTTTGTTTGGCTCTCAGCCCAGGCTCCAACGAAGAGGAAATCACAGTTGATTAGTGAATCAGCTTCTAATCTGATTGTCTGGTTCATGCTAGCACTGTATGGAAGATGTTGCATGCTTATCCTATGGTTCACATCTTGGTCCTAACTATCCAGAGGACGGCAGACAAAATTGGACAGCGAAGTGATTGCAGGTTGTTCACAATCCTGAATGGCTGGTGTGCACAGGACTTTGGGACCTCACCCTGACCCCCTTCTTTTCCTGATTCCCCCCTCTCTTCTGGTTTAATTATGGTAGTGCTACTGATGTCAGAAGCATGAGAAACCCTCAGTTAAGGCAGTCATGGCAAAAGGCTGCAGGACAGAGCATGGAGATCTCTTTGACACCTCCACTCCTGATAAAGCTGTAATAAATTGCCTTTGAAAAACTCAGCAAGATCTCACTTAGGTGCCATCTTGAATGTTTTCTAGATCATCCCACCCCCATTTACTTGTTGAGCCCAACAAACATTTTTGTTTCTACTTGGTGACAAAGAAACAGTGGGTGTGGTGAAGGGGAAGAGGTATGCTCTTAGTCCCTTAACAAAGTAAAAGCAGAAAATCAGCCAACTGAAATGCCCCAAACTTAAACAGGGCATTAGGCAGAATTAACAGCCTAGACCTCCAAGCCGTAAGAAATTCCCAGTTGAATAAAAGATTTATTTCAAAGACTCAAAAATACCTCAAGGCCAGCATTTTCAAAGAAGACAGGAGCTGATTGGAGCTGAAGCATTCCTCTTGTTCGGTGCATTTGAGTGAGCATTTTAAGTCTCCAAAGATTGAACTATAAAGAGAAATTAGTTTATTAATAATTCACAGGCTCCAAGAAGAAAAAATGTCAAAAGCATATGCTCATGAACAAAGCTGGTTTTATTTTGCCTGTTTAGAATTGAGCAACATGTAGGAAAATGGAGGGTGCCGAGCTCAAAAAAATTTAATTCAGGGCTTTTTCTCTTCCTTCCCTTTAACCCAAGCAAGAATATATTCTGACTTCCTCATGAGTGCTGAAAGTTCTTCAAATCCCAAATGGTTTATGTGAAACATTAAAAGCACACTATCATCTTCAGCTCTTTAATAGTTTAGGACATTTTCATGGCATAGTTATTATCCAATAGCTCTTAATTGCAGCTTGTACATTTCAAGACAACACATTCACAGACTGGAATAACAGAGATTTTGGACTCCCCATTCAGGGACACGGTTAAGCACATGCTTACTCTTAAGCACATGAGATATCTCACGGAGTCTGGTGCTGCCTCACCCTACTTCGCCAGGCATATGAAATCGGTAATATTCGTATGCTTAAAACCAATCATGTTTTTCCTCCTGCACTTAGGTATTATGATTCTATGATTGTCCCTTATGATTTTGGTAATTACTTGATTATAGGACATTAGATATATAAAGGGATTGAAGAACACGCTTCTTAAAATTCACTGAAAGACAGACAATAAGGAGGCTGTGAGTTTACGATAAAATGTCTTCCATTGTCCAATAGAGAAATTACAGAGTAGGGTTGTCTTCACAATTTTTATCTCCCTGCCTTCAGCCAAGTATTGGGTCTTGTAAAGGTCCTTGTTTCCCTCTACTGGGGAGCTGAATGAAAAAATATTGAATAGAAAAAAAGTTTAAAAAATAAATGCATAGACTTAGAATTGATTTTGAAGTTTCCATTTGTCATTGGAGAAAAAGCAAATACAAAGTTTTTAAATTAAAATTTTAATTTTCTTTCAAAAATTTTCATGGGATATATTTACTTCCTTTACATAGGCTTTTGAGAAGCACCCTGCACCATCATTTTTTGACCCTCACCTGCTGATCTCGAAGTGCTTTTTCAGCTCTCTATAAGGTCTGTAGCTCTCACATCGTCACTTGACTGCTGAAATGACTTGAAAAAGACCATAAGGTTCCTGCGGTCTCCATCAGTGAAGGTAAGTTTGTAGCAGTAAAGACCATACATGGACCACAAAGTAAAGACCATAGATAAACCTAACGTGAAAGAAAGAGGATGCCTATTAACTTCTCTGGCATTTCCCAAGCTGATAGGAAAGTTGCAGGCACGGAGGATATCTGCCAGCTCTCCAAGCTCCTTGGAAGACAGTTGCACAGCTAAAGAAAGCTCATTTTCCTTCTCTTAACTTCATCTCACTGTTGCAGATCAGACCATTATGGGATACAATTAGCCTCAGTTTTACATATGATTAGGTCTGGAAAGTTTTATTCAAATAACATACTTGCAAATCAGGACTGTAATAAAGTTTAGGATGTGGCTGTTGTGGAATCTTCTCTATTTAAGCAGCAGTAGGTGATGGGTCTGCAAACATGGGTCCAGCTCCTGTCATATCTACAGGGCTGTACAGTCTCCCCTTGCAGCACAGGTTAGGGAAAAGACCCCCAGGCAAAATCAACAGCAATTTGTGGCATCTAACCTGGGTAGCTGGGACATGACACCTCTTCCTCATAAAAGAAATTATGTTTGAAAGTTCCAAAACCACCCTAGCCTTTGACAGTGTGTGTGCCAGCTGCTGCCTTGCAGGAGGGTGCCCAGGAGCAATATTAGTAGGCAGAAGAGTTCTGCATATCTGATGAACTGTCTGAACAAGGCAGGTTGCTCCCCAATGTGCTCTCTGGGAGGGAAAGCAAAGGCTTCTCCCTGTGCTTTTTAAGAGGTATTTTATCAAAAAAAGGACTAAACAATTAGCTATTACTACTGGAAATTTTTTTCCCTAATTTCAGGAATGAGAAAATTCTCATACCATGACCCAATCTCAACAAGGAAAAACCAGATTATGAGTTAGAATTACAATAAGAATGTGTCAGTCCCATTTGTTTCTCAGTTTCCATCATATTGAATCACAGTATTACTGCTTTTGGAAGGAATCTGATGATAAAAAAAGCCACCTCCCAACAACCAATGAGAACAATAAAAGCAAAAGAAGAGGCCAACCATCATCATCCTAAAGAAAATCTACTAGCACCAGAGCCCTGAAGCAGCTGTGATTGCCATGGGACTCTTCTGACTCAGAGCATGAGCTGCAGCTGATGTTGTTCCCCCGAATCACACTCAGCCAAAAAACTGTTGCTCTCTGAATATAATACTTTTAACCATGTGATTTTTTTCCCCTAAAGACAATTATTTATTTCACCTCTGAATGAACCAAAGTGGACCTTGTTCCAGAGCAGAGCTTGAAGAATGTAAAAAACTTAAATAAAATCTTTGTGAGATTACTTTTTTTTTTCCCTTCTATTTGCGAGGAATATGTGGTCAGGAAACAGAGATCATTGTCTCTTCTGCAGGTTCCTCACAACATGCAGTACTCATGGTGCATGAAGAGCAAAACAAAGCAGGTTTAGTTGCTCTTGGCTGCTCATAGAATCATAGAACAGTTAGGTCTGGAAAGGACCTTAAGATCAACTAGTTCCAACCCCCCTGCCAGGGGCAGGGACATAGTTGTTTCCTAATATTCTGCATCACTCAAGCAAAGGATTAGGCTTTTGTTGCTGTGATAGGTGAACTGCAAGAGATGGAGGTTCAAATTCTAGAGTTACTATTTCATCCTCTCCCGGGCCAATTTCCTCTTGGCTCCAGCTGGAGTCCTTGAAATCCAGGGAAGTTTTGCCTGACTATGGAGTGAGTAATGATTCCAGGAATCAACATTTGGAGATAATACCAAATTAAATATCTTTGCTAAGTTAACTTTCCTCCTAAGGTCATCTCTGTAACACTCAAGCACACAATGTGCTATTTTCCAAATGAGCCAGTCTCATTGTGTTTATCATAAGGCCAATATATGAATTAGTGTTCATTTTTCCACAAGGCACATATGATTTGAGGCTATTAGGCGATGCTCATCCATACCTCCACTGGACATATATGTTCCCTGGGAGCGGTTGTCCAGGGTTTGGCAGTAATAACCTAGCGCAGGCAGCAAAATCAATCCCAACAAGTTTCAGAGGGACACTTTCAAAGCTCCCCGGCATGTGACAGAGGGCTGCTAATGAGAAGGAGAGATCATATTCATTGCATGAGTGACAGGTGAAAGGGAAGATTAAAGTTAGCATACACCTGCTCTTTGGTGCCCCAATTAAGACCTCCTACTGTCAGCAGTAACGTAAGATGCAAATCCACTGATACCCTTCCCCCTCCTCTAGGAAGGCTGCAGCAGGATTCAGAATAAGCTACAACAAGAAAAGAAATGCAAAAGCTTCAGTGTCCTCCTTGCTCTGCAAATCATTTGCTTGCTTACTGTTTGTCTCCCTTTCCTGCTTTTTTCTTGCCACTCCTTACCTCATTCTTCTCATCTAGAGAGGGAATTCAACCTGGGATGCCTGCCCTAGGGACAGTCCTGGGAATAGACTGGAAAGCTGTGATTGGAATTGACAATATTTATCCCTGTTTTAAATTCATTTGAACCAACCTTGCTCAAGCCACTGGCAATAGACAGCAGAAATGGGTGAAAATGTCATTGAAGGAGATATGTGGAATGGGGAAGGAGGAGGGTGTTCATCATCTTACCCTGCAAGCGATCTAGGGAATTGCTTCTGAGGCAATATTTTAATGCAACATTGGCAATCTGTGTTGGAGTATTGCAAATCCATGAGTAGCTCTTGTAAGTGCTTTTCCAATATGTCCATACTATCTCTTTTTGTCTCCTCCTACTGTCCAATATTAATCAAATATCACTTATCTGATGGAATTCCAGCTGCCAAAGTACTGCAGACTCCTGATCAAAAGTAATTGTCCTTTCAGCTTTCTTGTAGTTGTTGTGTGAAGAGGAGCAGCCCAGAAAATGCAAATCTCTTCTGAGGGAAAAAGAAAACAAAAAAAAGGTACAAATTTGCACTCTTTGCTCCATGGAAAGAAGAAATTGTTACAGGAGGTTGGAAAATGACTTTTTAATAGGTTAAAATTCAAACCAACTATAAAATTTTGGGTAGGTTTCCAGAGATCAGTCCTCCAGGACCCCTGCCTCCCTTTCTCCTGCCCAGCCCAATGGGCAGAGGTGACCATGCTGTGTGGCAGGCAGACAGCCAGGGCACTTGGCCTTTCCCTCCTCCTCCCAGCTCTGCATGTTGGAAAACATGCATCAATTTGTTTTTCTCTCTTCAGGCAGAAAATAAAATTGGCAAAACCTTTCCCAGCAGGAAGCCAGGAAGCCCTGTTTAAATTTTCCCAAGGGGAGGCGGCAACGCAGCAAAGTCAGAATTTTCCTGCAGAAAATTTCAATTTGCGTAAGGACGAATTTTTATTAGAATGATTTCTTGATAGGAGACATCTAGAAAATGTATTCCAGAGCTTTACTGGCAGAGAAATTAACTCCCGCATTTCACAACCTTGAATTCTTTTCTCCTTCAGCAAACTGTCAGCTTTTGACCATGAGACTAAAAACACCTCAAATCCTTTAGTTCGTTGGCCTATTGCAATTTCTATCTGGGGTGACTTAGGCCAGATCATCTGAAACAATTACATACCCTCAAAATCCTCAGAGCTCTAGAAGCACTGATGCATAAGAATGGAATAAAGTTCATGGGGTGCTCTCTAGTTCAGCTATCTAGTGTTGTAAGCATTTGACAATATCCATAGACAGGAGCTAAGTGGGAAGCAATAGCTCTGTTTTGTAGATAGCCTCTGTGCTCAGTTTCTCAAATTCCTACTTGCTCTGAAATTAGAGCTATGAAATCCTCTTTCTCCCAGTGATGATGTGAGAATAAATTCTTCAGTGGCACGAAAAGGCCCTCAGATATTAATGTTGAGTGCTTGCAACAGTACAGAGAAAGGTGGATGTATGTGTCCTTAACCCCAGAAACTATGAAGTAACCTACTGATCGAATAGCTTTACTCTCCAAGATGTTTGCATCCAGTTTTCTTCTCTGCATGCACATTCAATGAGGTTGTGATTGACAAATTTAAATAGTCAAAAAGATCAGGAAGAGAGGTCACACCACAGACCTGGTTCAGGTCTGGGGTTGCTGCTGGTGGGCACCATGACTGGCTCTCCCCAGCCTGCTCTTCCAGCTCCTCTGTGCTGCTCTCAGCCATGGACTCAGGCAAATATGAACAGATATTGTATACTAACTCTGCAGGTAACAACAAACATATGTTAGGAGCTCTTCCTGCCTTCAGATACTCACCATCCTTTCCTGCTTCCTCCCATGCCACCTGACATTCCCACTCCCTTACAGATGCTCCATAGCTTGGCTTTGTCACATAGAGCCACATTAACCTCAACACCTTTACTAGTAGGTTTTCCTAAATCAGATCATTCTAAGACCATTGGATGGCAAGGAGCTGGGGCACAGTGTCCTCAGCCAGCCTGGCTTCTAGCTTGACCTGCTGCTTTTCCGCAGGTGTCAGTTCACTCTGGAGAGTTATGGACTCTGATGAAGATGTACTAGGGGAAAAAGGAGGGTAGGTGATGCCAGGCTTGGGATGAGATTGGGATAGACAGGAAATTATGCAGAGGCATGAAAAAAAATCTGCATTTATGTATTAAAGGATGTTAATTTGCTCGGAGTAATTTTCCATAGATTTTATTGATTGACTTCAGGCTTTGAGGGTTTAACTGCCATGTCAGTTTGCCCACTTTAATTTAGCATGTGGATGACTTATAACAACAAGCTGGTTTTATCACTTGAAACCCTTCCTAATTAATAATAGACAAAAGAGGTATAGAGAAAGCACTTTGGGTGAGCACAATCCTTTCCTTTCTCTTCCATTCTGGAAAAGCTCTTAAAACTTGTGGGCTTTGCTAAGTTATTTAGAAGACTGTTAAATACATAGGCATAGCAGCAGCAACAACAACAACTGTGTAAAGCTAATATATCTCACAGAACTGGAATTACTGCAATAAGGTTTGTTCCAGATTTAGAACAAGAAGAGTAAATATCACTGTGAAAGGTCTTCATCAGTGTCTTCAGCCTCATCATTTTCTACTGCTGTGATTCAGCTATTAAAGTCTACCCATGCTAGGGAGGAAGATAAAATTTTCAGTAAAGGAAAAAAGAAGGATCAAACCTGACTGGAATGAAACAGGGATACAATTGTTCTGCCAGTGGCTTAGTTTACAGTGCTGGGCAATACACAGGACACCTCCCTGTTTCATTTATCCATCTGTAAACTGTTAAAACAATTCTCACCCCAGCATCCAGGAGAAATCAATCATCAAGACTGAACTGAACCAAATAGCAGTTAAGTTCTTGGATGGAAGACATAATAGAAACACAAATATTTTTACTTGAAGTGTTACACTGCCCTCAGTGTAGACTCTGCTGGTGGTGATGTTAGCGCACATTCTCCTTGCTTTCAGGACAGACTGCACTTTCAAACTGTTTTCAGAGGATTATATATCAATAATATTTTTCTATCCTGAGCCCCTTGCAAGTTTGCACCCAGTAAAAGGTATTGCAAAACCCCAAAGTTTTTAATTCTGAGACAGCCCTGATTATTCTCTGGTAGCTGCTTTGCAAGCAGACCTCCTGCCTCCTTTATGGTGAGCCCCCTTGCCATTAACTGACCTTGTCCTGCCCCTTTACTTCCATACAGCAGCGGTATTGCCAATTCTTAGCACTTGACCTCTTGGAGTCAAGCCTCAAAAGCAGTCATGACAATGCTTCACAGATAACTTTGAGGTCTTTAAAGGAGGAATACACATACATTATCCTCATTATCTTACCTGACCTCTGGTTTTGGTACCACTTTGAACCCTTCCCCTGAAATCACTTGGACTTCAATTTTCCATTGGTTTTCTGAATGACAGCAGAAATTCTTGTGTAATCCCATAAATCCAGCAGCTGTGGCTTTGATAAAGAAAGATCTTGAAGTGCTGCAAAGCGTAAGTGTATTCTAAAAGTGGGCAACATCACCAAGCTTGCTAGAAAGCAAGCACAAATCACCAGCCTGTCCAGATGAGCTCTTGAGGGTGTGTTTCTCCAGCAATTCCGCCACGTCCTTCCAGTGACTGCCCAAACAGACATAGTGTGGCAGCCAGCATGGGGGCTGAGCCATATCATTCATCACAACAACAAGTAAATCTACAGACGCTTATTTAGCAGATAAAAAGATTTCTGCAATTCTAAAATTATTTTTCCTATTTCTTTTTTTAGAACAAGTTTCCACTGAAAATGAATGAATATATTCCAGAGTTAATTTTCAGCAAAAAATATAGAGAGACTAGTTTAGGATGCAGCTAGAATATGAGCTGCAAGCTACAATAATAAGGGTGCTGCCTAACTTTCCACCAGTGCTGTCAAAGGCCTAGAGTCTAAAACCCACCACTCAGTGCAGAGCCCATGTCACTTGGCTGCACTGTCTTCCCAGACATAAACCTGAAGACCCTATACTCATCTGTACTAAAGGATGTTTTCCTGTTATCATGGTTTATGGTGCACCTTCAACTACACAGCTTGCATTAATCCAACCAATTTTTGCATGGCCCAAGCACAAAGCAAAGCAGCAAAGTACATGACAGCTTCCAGTGTCTTGCCCAGCTCTTTTGTTCAGAAATCTTCTTCCAGACCTTTAGGTCTGGCTACTCTTCAGGGGTGGCCTTGACATGCAGACATGACAGCACATCATTTATCTGTGAGCTCTGCACCCTCTGCAGCTTCGCACGTGCCAAAGTTGCTCATGGAGCTCCCATTAGTCCTGACGATGCTTTCAGTTTAACAAATGTTTATGTGACTTTGGGTTGGAAAAGGATGGAAAGAAGTCCAGGCACATCATTCTAAATAGATCTGTGGGTAACACTTTTAGCTACACATTGAACTTAGATTTAGTAGCATCGTTATTGCATGTAATGTTTATTTTATTAGGTTTATTTTATTATTGTGCCCACAGCAGAATGTAAGCCTTGTCTTTGTCAACTCAAAAGGCACCCCACAAGAGGCTCTGAGTAGAAAAACATGGTGTACTTCATTTTTTCCTTTGGAAAAGCCAAGCAGATGCTGATGAGTGGATAGTTACAATAAGTGTGTGTTTTGAATACACTGTTAAGCTCCGAAGCTCAGCTGAGCTAACTTGGTGGGAAGTTTGGTTTAATTTGATCCTGTCTCTGAGTGTTCATAAAATGATGCAATTCAGCTTTAACCAGATGAGTAGTATCATCAAAATACATTATTTAAATCCCACCCCCTCAGCCATGTGGCCAAATTGGAAGAAGTGTCACCTAAGTATCTCCTTCCAGGCCAGGAAAAGATCAGTCACACTTTAAATTAAGTGTCTCAAGTAAGGATTTAATTTAGACTTAATAAGACAGCGATTGTACGTTAAATACCATTGGGTTATTAAAACCATATTCATTGAGGTTTTACAGCTATGTCAGGACAATATGCCATAAATGGAAAGACTGCTAACAAGGCACAGTTATTGATTCTGACAACATGTGCTAGATAGGATGCATTTATATGTTTAATAAAAACAAGATACACATAGAAACACCCACAAGCATGTTCTCCAGGGTCTCCGTGGACCTCTTCACCAAAGGGTTGGAGCACTTAGAAGCAAGAGTGAAGTTATCCTCACTTCCTCCTTAGTAATGAGATTTATTTGTCTTAGTGTTGGAGAAACTGAGGCACCAAGACTTCAAAGATGTTTCCTTAGGCTTTGCTAAAAAGCTTTTGGGAGAGCAGATATAAAAATTACCCTCATGCTTCTCCTCCTGTGCTTTAACCACAGGACAAACCTGGTAGAGAAAAAGCAAGGTGCGTCTAAAGGAGCAGGCTGCTGATCCTATCTAGCCAAGGGCACAAATGTGCCCAGACATGAATAAATATATTCAGTGGGGTCTGTCAGGACAGTCCTTTGCTGAAGAGCCAGTGCGAGGTCTGGGCAGACCCAGAACATGTTTGTGCTGAGGATGAGTGAAGCACAGTAAAACCTGGATGCATTAGTTTGTGCGTAGAGAACTGCCTGCACAATGCATAAGCAGTATTGCGTTTGCATATATCCATTTGCACGCAAATACACATATCTGTGTGAGAACGTGTATGTACAATACATATAAATACATATATATAAAAGGACTGCAAGGAGGGACTTTCCCACCAGAGCAAAACTTGGAAAATGAGAATGTTTGTACAAAAAAACATGTTCTTTGCCAACAAGTTTCTGTATTCCCCTTACTGTTATTAGAGACATTTGTGCTTAAATCAGAGCTCCCTGCCTCTCCTTCTGTCTGAGCCTACACAGATTGCATAATCTTCTGTTTGTGGCATCATCATATGTTGCTATAGAGATAGGGGAAACGTCTGTGATGATGATGATGTCAAATAGCTCAGCCAGACAACTACAATATCAAGATAGAGGAGGAGAGGGTCCTTAAACAGAAGCAAAGCATCATCTCCAGTAGTCAGTAAAGTGGAAAGGTAATATTATTTATAGACCTTTAAAGGTAAACAGATGTCAGCTCCAAACAAGTGCAACTTGAAAGCTTTCTCCAGTGTGAAAGTTCCCAGCTCTACTCCCACTTTCAAAGGCTTTGCTTTGTCAACGTGACTTCTTCAATTGCTCTATTCAATGGGCTCTATAAATTTTGGAGTAGTTATGCTGCTACTGTCATCGGGATGTGGCAACCCTATGAATACTGTGTCTCATCTTGTGGCTATGTCTGGAAATGTACTAAGAGTAAAAATGCAGATCCACTCCTCATAACCGTTATATATTGCTCCTATTCAGGACTTCAGACAAGGTTCAGACCTGGATGCTCTGCTGTTCTGCTAGAGAACAGCACCCAAAATTCCCATAGCAATAAGCTCATGGGGGTGGCAGGGAAGTAGAGGCATGGCCGTGGTGGGATCCCTACTCCTGAGTCCACATGGAGATGCCAGAATTGCAGTTTTCCTTAGAAATGAAAATATTTCTGCCTCTTGGAAGTGGAGCACCCCAATCGTCAGGTTTGGTTTGAAGTCTTCCCTCACTACCTGCACTGGAAGCCTCCCTCAGCCTGGTAACACAGTGGCTGTCTTCAGCCTCCACCAGCCAGATCACAACGCAATTCAAGACCTTTTCCTTGCATGGGGCATCAGGACAACAGCGGCCAACCTGACAGACTGATGGGCATGGTTTGATGGCAGCCAGCATTAACAGACATACATGGAGTTGTCACAGACTCCCCTGCCCCAAGCAGGTCCCTCAGCCATCAGCTCATTGCTTTGGGATCTCAGGCTTCTTCCCTGATGCACAAAATTAGGAGCCACTTTGTAAGTACTAATCCTGGGGAAGCAGATCCGACCTCACACTTGAATTTTATCTCATATTTCTGCCTATATCCAAGTTTTCCTCCTGATGTTTCATTACAATTAAAACACAGGTTTACACAGTGGTTGCAGGAAGCTGATCTGAAAGACAATTATATTTTACAATTTCTCTAAATGGGAGAAAATAGTGGCTTGGTTTCTTTCAGCTCCAGACTGTTTAATTACCAGGGTATCGTGGAATGCCTGCATTGTAATAAAACTCCAATGTGTATCCAGGTACCAGGGGATTTATTAACTTGCACTCAACACTGGCAATCAGCAGCCAGGGTCAGATGTGCCTGGTGATGATGACATCACCATTTTTGGCAGCTCTCTCTGCAACAAGTCTTGAGTGAGGTAATGTCCCCAAAATTAAAACTGACAGCAGGATTAATAATGATAGATTCGTTGAGCCTTTGCTTTTTGCTTTAAACTGGCGTTCTATTTCTTCCATCAGGGGTTGCCAAAAGATCATCATAACATTCACCCAGCATTTCAGCACACCAGCAGGAAGGGCAATAAGGGACACTGGTGAGTGTTACTGGGTGAATAGGTTACCTCAGGATGGTAGACACTGAGTGACTGTATTTTCTACTGGAGATCGGCAGGTCTCAGCACCAGACCAGGTGCCACCCTCACTGACATGCCAACACTGAACTCTGGATGTACAACTGGAAATAGCTGACGGGGATGTGGCTGTCAGCAGCTGAGATAGTGCTTTTCCCAGCAGATTTACATTGCTTTTAGTTGGAGGAAGGCAGTGTCAGAGTGTGTCCTGCTCCAGTCCTTTGAGGTGTCTCCAGCTGTAAACCACCACACACCTGCTGGTCAGGATCATTAAGCCCAGAAAGCCTTGCCCAGCACACCATGGATATTTCCAGACTGGAAGTAAATGTATTTAATTTGGAGCAGTTTGCAGGTGGTTTGGCCTGTCTGGTCCAGGAGGGGTTTGCTTATTTGGTTTTGAATTTTTGCAAAGGAAAGCAAAAGGGAAACCCAGGCTGTGGCTGACACCCTGTGATCAAGCTCCAAGACCTCAGCAGCCACAAACCAATGCCACAAGTGTAGAGCATACACTCTGACCTGATGCAAATGTGCCTGCTGACACCAGGGGATGTGAACCAGCATCTATTCAAGCAGATGAACCTGGCCTTCTTGTTTGCTCTGTCAAATATTAGAAGGAAATGTCTCCCTGGGACATCCCTGAAATCTGTTACAGTGATAAGCAACCATCACCACTAGATCCCAGGGTTATAACAGACTTGGGATTTTCCGTACAAAAGACACAGGGCAGCCAGGGTCTCTCTTTCTGATCCTAGCCCCTTCTCCCACTGCTCCCACTATCTGAGCATTTTGCTTTCTTGAATTCTCCTCAGATTCATCTCCTGACATTTCTCTGTGCTGTTGTTACCTGTCCCACTCCTTCCTCCCTTTGCCTGCACAAGGCACAACCAAATGATAAAGCCCAGATGCAAGCCTAAGCTTTAAAGTCAGATTTCTTACATGAGTTTGCCAAACTGGCCAGAAGGAGACTTAAAAGACTAGCAAAGGCAAGTACCTGGGTTTTCCCTGTTAATTGCGGTATGCCTTAGCAGAAGATGGGGGTGGGCTGGGTATTTATATAGTCTGTTCACCACCAGAGGATTAAATGTGTCATTAGGCACAAAAATGAAGAAATAGAAAATACTGGAACTCTTTGGATCTCAAATAGCTTATATCAAAAAGTAATTGATTACTAGTACTAATAGTACCCCTTATAGGCACCTAGCTCAGATAAAATCCATCTCACTCTGCCTAAGCACAAGCTATAGACCTGAGCACTTTTATGCACTTAAAATGCTGCAAAAGCATTTTACTATATTGTCTTGCTGTGTAGGTGGATGGTACAGTGCATAGAGCAGTTCCTGAACAGTCTTATGAAAAAGGCACTACAGTCCTCAAGCTGTTCCCACCCCTTGCTCCATATTCAAGAGCAGGGAGATACTGCCTCTATATTGTAAAGTCAAAATGAAAACATGGAAATCTGAAATAATGATGGAAGAAATGAGCAAAGTTTTGGTCATTGTTTAATTTGCTAAGGGAACAACCCCACCTAAGACTCCTTCTGCCAGCTCTGACAAAGTGGCCAAAGATAAAGACAAATATGCCTCAGAGATGAAGCACAGCTGTTTAACAGTGAAGGGTGGAGGGGAGAAGCGCACAATAATTTAATTAGTAGCTGTGCCCTTTCCGTGTTTCTCCCTCCACTGCTGTAGGTGAGAAACATAGTTTGAGATTTTAATTTTTCCTATAGAGATGTTGCCCTTAAAAAGTCTACTAATAACCTTGTAAAACTCCATTTCTCTAATGATGATTGAGTGTTTTAGTTAATTAAACCTCACAACACTTCTGAAAGTGTCAAACTAAGCCATGCAGCAGCCTCATTGCAAAATGCAGCACTTCCAGAAACATGTTTGTGGGTTTTGCAGAGCCATTCTGCACCCCATGCCTGTGCTCGTATCACTTGCAAAGGAGCCTTGGGTGAAGATCATATAAAAATTGACAGAGAAAATGCACTGGAACTATTTCTTGGTTTGTTGGGGTTTTATTTTTCAGCAAAAATTTAGCCTGTTACCAAAGCTAAAATGTTTTCAAGGATTATCTTGATTTTGCCCCAGATTTCAACAGAAAGGTTCGTGAAGTTCAGGGTGGACTGATTTATTCCTCTCAGCAAAAGAAGGAGAGAATGTGCAGTCAGTCCAGACCCTGATATTGAAGTCTAAGTGTTATATTGCAAAAAACTTGGAAAGATTACTTCTCATGTCAGTGCAAAAACATCTCAAAATTGCAAAATGTGGTCACCAGACACAGTTGTAGTTTTATATCTAGTTCTATCATCAGGCAAGTTTGGATCTGGTTTATATTTCCCTTTCAGGTAGTGGAGTTGATAGTACAAGTAATTACAGTAATAATGCCTCCAGTCAGTGACTGCTTGTAACAGTCACTTGGCATGGCCTTGTACATGCAGCATGGCATGTATACATTTGAATCTATTTTATTAAGAAATCAGCATGAGATTTGCTATTAATGCTCTGCTGTACTCCTCATCTTTATACTCTGAACTCCAAGTAGGAAAATCACCATCTGCGATGAGACCCTTGAACCAAGGTTACCACACAGCGGTCCAGGCGCTGCCTCACTGCACAGTGATGGTCCTGAGGACTCCGTGGAGGTTTGCACTGGGCAGATCAGCCTATGGCTTTGCACTTGGTTCATGAAGGCTCTGGTTCAGCAGATTGACCAAAGTGCAATCTGCTATTAGGGGAAAAAAAGCATCACGTTCACTTCCATGTTTGCCGAGAATCCAGACCCTCTCTACGAAACTTCAGCTGCTGTGTGGAGTTTTCCTGTTAGATTTAAAAACATGGCAAGCAAGAGCACATCTAGGATAAAGAGGCTGATATAGAGCTACTTATAGGAAAATGAATATTGGTAGCCAGGATTCACACAACCTACCTAGGAAGATAACAAAGCAGCATGACCTATCTTCACATCAGGTACCAGCTTCACTCTTATTAACATTATGGATCCTGTGGTTGTTTCCTTCACTCTAAAAACCACTAATTTAACTTACAGTACAGTCATTCTGTGTGGGGGGAAAGAGAAATTCTTTCTTCCTTCCTGTTGGAAAACTCTTTGGCAGTAACGCTTGGATTGTTTTCTTTGTAAATTATATTCATGCTGTTTTCAAGATGTTTTCCTGACTTTATTGAAATTTGACCAATTTAACAAGTAATGTAGAACTTGTTTCCATGTTAAAAATCTCTCAGAGCTGCTTGGGAATAATTATTAAAACTTCCATGTGTGCAGCAAAGCCAGTCACTCTTGCAAATAGCAAAACAACCCCCATTCTAACAGAAGGACGTTGCTCTAACAATAGGCAGAGTAGTGCAGAACCCAAGGCCACCAACCTTTGGACACCAGGGTCTGCAATAGCTCCATGCCAAGAACGTAACACTTACACCTGGTTTTCATGCCGAGTTCCACTTTAAAATGACTTTTAATCACAGATAAGGGACCAATGCAAAGCCCTAAAATCAGTGGAGAGGCTCATATGGGGTCTAACAGAATGTGATTCCGGCTCTAAAGACCTGACCTCTTGCACAGCAGTTAACGCATGTGCCTAAATCCTCCAACCCCACTTGAAAGAGAGTTTTGGGTGATAAATGCAATGGCATTTGCTGTGAGCCCTACCTGATGCAGATATACATAACAGGTAGAGCAGCTGCATAGCCTCTGTGTGACCCCCACAACAGCTGTGTCTAGCCCAGAAAGCCAGTAGGTACCTGCCTAAACACTTGGCTTTGCTAAGTAAGGGTGCTAAACCTAGAGATTTGATAGGCTTGATGACCACAGTCACACACAGCTCCATGCTCCACAGTATTCATCTGTCTCCTCTTTTTTTTAGCTCCCTTCAAGACCCAAAGTGTGAGGATTCTCTTTTGATGGGCAGCTGCCAAAATTCACCCCCTAAACTGAGGGATTTACTACCAGCATCTACTCATTGCTTTAATAATCCATTTTAGGTGGCCACCTTCTAAAACAATAGCTCTAATATTGTTATAGCAAACCTCCTGAAACACCCAGCCTTTTTTGCACAAGTAGCAATTGGTAGGGACACACATTTCATGCAGCCACACCAACAACATTAAAACCTCCAGCTAACGTTTCCCATCACATCCTATTTTAAATTGGTGACAGTGGTGCATCTGGCCATGTCCTCATGCCCCAAAACCCCTTTGAGCTCAGCTAGGTCTAGAACCATGTGAGGGCAGCAATGCCGGGGAGATAGCTGAACCACAGAGCCTCATCAGGATGGTGGGAGATGTCCCTGTTGTTATTCAAGCAGAAACCCAAGGACAACCCTTGCTGGTTGTACAGGATGCGAGGAGAGCACTGTGCATGTGTAGTTTACACAACTGAAATACAGAAGCTGACATTTTTATGACTTTCATAATCTTTCCAGTAAGCAGCATTACCACGCAGCAGAGACCAGCTCTGTGTCCATGACAGGTATGAGGAGAGACAGAGCAGCATGCTCAGGGAGCAGCCGGCACGCTCAGGCACTTCTGCCAGTCCTTTGGGAACTGCCTCAGAACTTTGATGCCAGCTCACACACTGAATACTCACCAATTTATGAGAGACATGAAAATCTTACAGATTTCTTCAGCTATAGATTTCGCTCCTTATTCTCCCTAGTGGCTAGAAACAGGTTCATGGGGGCACACACATGTATACATCCCTTTTTCCTCCCCATCCTTCTTTAGACTCTGAGGCCAGCTTTGCAGGCACCATACCTCCGCAGCTGCCTTTGAGGTACTGCTTTCTCCCCAGGATTCCCTGTAACACTTACAGTCCTCATTGCTGATACAAGAAAAATGCAAGTGGAGATTTGGGCACCTAGAATAAAGGGCCAGACATCTAAATCAAGGGCTAAACAAAGTGCATTTAGGAATTTACTGACACTCCCTGCTTTTAGCTACTTCTGTGCTGTTTGTTGGCTCAGCGGCTCTGAACAAAGCCCTTGTAACACTTGCGTTTCCTCAGCATCAATAATACATCCCATCAGCTAAGCTCTGCCATTCTGCAGCGAACTGAGCCTCACAGGGTGTCACACTGCTGCAAGCCAGGGAGAGGTAACAGGACTAGATTGGGGCTGTTGCAGCTGTGATGGGATCCAAGGTGGCAGAGCAGAAGCTCTGCTCCAAGGGAAGCACTGTGGCTCCATCTTTCCAGGGGCTCAGATGCATAAAGTCCCTTTTTGGGGTTTTTTTTTTCCTTTCTTTTTCTGACACCCAGCACAAGAATAGCTACATCTGCCTGCCTGTTACTAATTCAGGGTACACTTCAGATGATATTCATTAAACACCTTTCAATCAAAAGGATGAGAAGGCCCTACAGCCATGACTCATGCAAGTGGCTCACCCTTGCAGAATGGGTGTTCAGTGAGATCTGATCTTCCAGAGAGGCACAGGATTACATTTCAGTGCATCATAAAGAGGTGAAGAAGGTGGAGCTGATGCAAAAAATTACACTTCCTTTCCCCTGCAAACAGGGCCTGGGTTTTGCAAGGAGTTCAAAGAGGTGGCACACACCCATTCGCTTCCAGAGGAATTTGGCTGCTTTGGTGCCTTTGAAATCTGCCTGCCTTAATGCCAGGCAGATGCTGGCAATGCCTTCAGCTTATCCACCCAAGTACAGTGCCCTCCCCTCAGAGCAGGCAGCAACACACATTTTCCATATATACAAGTCTCAAGGATAGGATTTAGGAAGCCATTCCACCTTTGTAGCACTCAGCCCATGGGTTCACTTTAAATCCTGAGCACTAAAGTAGAAACAGGCATCAAAGCCAGCTTAAGGACCTTAAAAAGGCCTTCACTGGAAGTACGGCAGCAGCTGAATGTGCAGCATACCCTTAGAAACGCATCAAGTAACAAAAAACTTAAGCTATTTTCTTTTTAAGATTAAAGTGATACACAATATAGTGTTTATTAAAATGCAACACTTTCATTATAAATTGCACTTATACATAGAAAGGTGTTTTATTCACCCTCCTTTTCTAAAACGGCAGTGTGTGGGTTGGAGAACTTTGCCTGGTGCTTGCCTGCACTACTGACTGATGAAGTGTGTCTCTGTCCAGAGGTTTATTCCATGTTGGCTGAATGGAAATGACATGTAGGAGACAAGCAAGGCTTAGTTAAGTTAAAGCGTGGGAAAATAAACGCAGTCAAGGATGGAGTAGGACAGTAGTACTCAGCCAAACCCATCACATCTCTCTGTCTGCTGAGCATTGTTCTGAATCAGTGAAATACTTGTTACCTAACAGGAAACACAAGGAATTCTTCTTTCATTTTATGCTTTGCTGCAAGTTTCAGTGCACAGATTTCTTTGCTACTGCTCCTTGATGGCACCACAGCTCTGGGACTCACTGAGAAATTCTCTGTCCACTTACAAGTGAATCTGCAACATGTCACAGCTCTTAAGGATAAAGTTTATGAAAGCCATAACTAATATCTTCAGCATTCCTTTAGTGCAATGTAAGCCCTTGAGAAGTTCAGACCAGGACAACAGAAATGAACACATGCATAGCAACTTGTTTGGGCAATGAAAAGAAAGAAAGGCCCAAACCTTGAAATTCTAACCCAGAACAAAATGGCTTTTGGTATTTTTAGATTAAAAATTATTTCTTTTACAAGAAACCAGAAGTATTACTCATGTGCAGCTCTCTTTTGCCATGGTCAGAGATGAAATCACAGCTACATTTGAAAGATTTTCACTATCTTAAAGAAAACACCTTTCAGCAGATCACATCACAGCCAAGTCATAATTTGAAAAGTAAAACATAACCGTGAAAACAGATATTTAACATTATAAAGAACATGTTACTAATTGTAGCTAAGAAATGTCCCCTCTGCACGGGGGGAGGGGAGAGGGGGTGGGAGACAACATGAAAATAAATTATCAAGTCGCAAATGTCTGTGTTGCTTTGCATTTTTTTTAAGGAAAAGGGAAACTAGCAAGCTATTTTTACATTCTTTTGCATCCGCTATTTGCTAAGGCTGCTGCCAGTTGAGAAATATCCCGGCATGCATGACAAGGATAGGAGTTGTGCAAGAGAGCTAGAAGTGATCCAAACACCTGAGGAAAGACAGGCAGCATCACACCCAAGGAGTTTTCAAATCTCAACAAATCATGAAGGTCACGAACTGATAGAAAGCAAGGTAGCCCCCTCCCCAGCACACATAGGTGGGAACAAGCATGCAAAGAATGGATCCTGAGCCCACAGTAGCAATGCTTAATTTAAAATAGAGCTGATAGCTGTTAAGAACTGCTTGGCAAAGGGCAAGGAGGGTCTTTACCACTGTATCTCTGGAGTGAAGCTGGAGGAGAGATGGTTCCTCAGCTCAGGGCAACCATAAGCGCAGCACAGACCCCAGCAGCTCTACACATCCCTGCAGCTTCCATCTCATGGAGCCACTTATCTACACCACCCTGCTTAAATTTGCCCCTGACATTATTCCTGGTGGTGGGAGGATTTCCTCTCCTGTTTGTGAAGCCTCTGGGTCACCTGTGAGCAGTTTGCAGTAAAGACTGCTAAACGTATGTGAGATATATATAGTATTGACATTACAAGCTGCATGACAGGTTGCTTTAGCCACCTGATATCATTTTGCTACCTACAAGGCATTTCAGAGGTAGCCATCCTACAAAATCTGACTTTTTGCAGGTTCAGAAGTTTTTAATCTCTATGAACATTCTGGAAAACAGAAGGGTTAAATATTCATTGCCAGGAACACTATGGAAAAGCCGAGGAACTCAGAGCCATTACCAAAGACAGATTTCAGAGGAATTCTCTAAAATACCAGCTACAAACATTACAAGTTCACCAGCACTTGCTGTCAAATCCAAGCTGCTTTTGGACAAGGCAGAATTTTGCACATAAACTATTTGCAGCTGTAAAAAGCAATCTTGCTTGCTCCAGAAACTATTCTTCTTTCCAACAAACCAAAATGACTTAGAAACATTAGCATCAAAACTGGATGACAAGGAAATGAAGTGCGTGCAAGGAGGAGAAATTAATTTTTCCAAAATTAGTCCCATTTGTGCAAATATTTACAATCAAGTCTATATTGCACACACACTCCCACTCGAAGGTGATGAACGTACTCAGCCACATATTGCTATGCATTTGCCTTCAGTGTCTGCAACATTAGCGATAATTGGCATGAAAAAGTCCTGATGCTTATAAGCTTTGGGAATTGCTGATAACCTGATAAACAAAAATGTTAAGGCAACTTCAGGAGCTAATCAAAACCCCAGCAGGTTGGGGAAATGTCAATATTTACAGCAAGCAGCCTTTCATCAGTTAATCACTTTTAACCTTCATAAACTAAGATACTATAGAGGACTTCAGGTTAATATACGAATCCTCTATTCAATTAAGGTATTACAAAGGCAGTTACCAACAAATAAGTCATCATGAAATGAAGTACAATTGAATTTATCAGGGGAGAAGCAGGCTAAATAGGGAACAGAGAGCCCCAGTTTCAGTGTTTTAAAGGAAGAAGTGTTCTGAGTAATTCTAAAGAAACAGACTCAGCATTAGTTCCAAATATTTTATTTCACACATAAAGCACAGTATCCATACCAGTACTAATAAAGAACAGACTTTTGCCAATTCTGGTACGTGCTTTTGTTATTGCATTATAGTTCATGAGAATTGTAGTGCATAATTAAATAGAAAAACTTGAACCTGGAATTATAAAACCGTCACCACAAACCAACAATTCCACTTGATATGTATTAAGTCATTACTTTTCTTTTTTTTTTTTTTAGTTTTATTTTTTTAAGGAAAGAAGAAGGGAATCAAGGAGGAAGAAAAGGGGGAAAGAGAGAGAGAGAAAGAGAAAAAATTCTTTTCCATGTAAATCATTAAAAATTCATGAAGGCTTAAAGCACGCCAGGAACGGCCTATGCATTCATTTAGGAGGCTACGCACGAGAAAACCCACTGCATTAAAAGCAAAAGAGAGATTTTCTAAACCTCAGGATGGCAGGGAAGCTGAACAAGCCATGGAGGAGACTGGTGGGGTGGAAATGCTCTAGGCAGGGAGGGGCTCCTTGTTCACATCCCCTTTCCTGACAGAAAGCACCAGGGGCCTTGAGCGCTGCAGCATTCGTGATGCTCCAGCAGAGCTTTCTAAGTTTTATCTTCCAGAGGAGCTAATCACAATAACAAACATATGGATTATTATTCTTGCTGTTGAGCTCAGCTTCTGCCACAGAGAAACCTCCTGGTATGAATGGCTAATTTATTGAGCTACAGATGCGAGCTCTCCTTTGCGGGCAGAAGGCAGTATGATACAGGCGTTAGACAACAGGGCCTGGCATCAGCAATTGCAGGTTAAATATCTCCTTGACGCTTCCTACCTCCTGAAGGCACTTCAGCTCAGTGCTTTCCCGCCCTGTGGGGGGAACACTTGCTATAAATGATGTCCCACTATGAGAATCCTGGGTTTTATATAAGTACACTTTATCGTTACGAAACACCATACATCACACAACATCAGGGGACGATTTTCACCCTGTACAAAGCCATGTTCCTGTGAGACAGGGCATCTGACCTTGATGTGTCATGCCATAACTAGAGAGAGACGTCAGGAGAGAAATGGCTTTTATTATTATGTGAAGCTGGTTTGTTTGGTTTTTTGGAGTTTTCTGCGTCATCCTTTCTAAATTTTTAGAGTGAATTTATTGCTCTTGAAATCCATATCCCAGGGGCCTGGGTCTGCTCAGCACAGAGAAGAGTACACGGGAAGCAGTGCTGCACCTTTCCCCTCTGATGTTTCAGTCCTGACTTGAAGTAAATGCTTGGAGGTTTTTTATTTATTTATTTATTAACTTCACCTCTCTTGGCACTGCAGTGCCAGGAGGTGCAAATCCTGGCGCTTTTCCTTTATGCTGTGGACACAACCAGCCTGAAAGTACCATTCATTAGCTGTGAGGCACTTAATCAATAATGGCAAATCTTCGCTGGGACCCCTAGCCTGGCTTACCATTAAATATCTGCAGAGGGAGGGCTCTGTGTGGGATGTTTAGTTCTGTGTTTTGAGTCACTGTCTCTTTGGAGGTCTCCATCAGCTCAGGGTGCTGCTCCACCCCAGTCCATGCTCAAGTAACTGGTCTACTGGTGATGCCACCACTAGCACCCTTAGGTCAGAGGTAAGATATGAGGACTAGAAACACCGGACTCCATGTCTTAACTAACACAGGGTTTGATGTAATCTTCAATAGCGAGACAAAATATCCCACCTGTGCCTATGGCAGGGGTCCTGCTGTTGGTTTGTGTGGCAACTCTGGTAGCGAGCACCAGAGCCTGAGCTGCAGAGAGCACAAATATGATCCAGTTTGGGAACCACTGTAGCCTGGGGCTTTTCCAGGGCTGAAATTTCACAGACCAGACAAAAAGGCAATCCCCATCTTTTCTGGTCTGAGGAAGAGTTATAGCTTTACTGCTCCCGACTGGGACTTGCATAACTCCAGCCCCGTTGCATCCATCCTAATGATGCTATTTCCTACCACAGGCAGGAGGCAATCAGGTTTTGCCTAATCAGCAATTTTTGAGCTTTTGATTCCCACTCCTCCCCACCCCTTCTTTTTGTCAATATTCATTATAAATGCTTGAAGTCAGGGTTCCTTTTTAGCTGACTGTGCTTTCTCTGCCTCACCCCTTCAGGTGGAGAGCTGACAAGTGACCACTTCATGCACAAGGGAAGTTTAAATGAATCCCAAAAGAAAGTATTTGTGTAAGAATGAAAGGGCATCCAGGGCTTCTGCTGAGTAATGGATGTGACAATAATTGTAGGGAAAAAAGATCCAAACAGTTGGGTGTTGGGGGTTTTTTTACCTTTCTGCAGCCAAGCTTTTGAACTAAAGATGTAAAAAACCTGACAGTTGCTGGAGCAAGAGCTGCATTTTGATTCTGGGGCACACAGGAAGGAGAGTTACCAATGTGGGAATCAAGAAACTGGCTATTGCTCCTTTGAACTGTATCAAAAGCTCATCATATTTAGTTCTTCCAATTAACAAGTGAATTTATTATGAGTGTAGATGAAAGGCTGGTAGCCAAGATTGGGAACACATAGGAAGTGAGGCACTTTGCTGGTTACAGCCACAGTAATGCACATCTGAACACGACACAGCTGCCACCAGTACCAGCCTCAGCCTCTCCCCACTACTCACTCTTGGTCCCAGAGCCACCACTGCTAACCCAGCCATGGGCTGCTTTTCCCCAGGGACAGCCCCTTGCTCTGAGTAGTCCATCAGTTTTGACATGCAGAATAATAAAACTGCAATCAAATGCCTTCCTCCTGTGTGCAGAGCCTGGGTATCGGGTTCCCCCTGTATCTCTTACCTTCCATCTACCACTTTGAAACGTTTGTTCTTGAATTGTATCTAGATATCTCAGAGTGGAATTTCATTCTTCTGAGACTTCTAAAAGCAGCCTGGGTAAAGAATTAGCATGCGACAGGGAACACACTGAGCAGCCTGCAGCTCACAGAGCTTTCTGTCACTATTGTCTGCACCAAGGGAGCTGCCCAGAAAAGATGATGCTCTCTAGAAAGTGGGAATTACCCTGAGAAGCAATGGAAGTCATCTGCCTACTTTCCACTCCTTGAAGAATGAGGACAGTCTTCCTTCTTAGCATAATATAGGTAAAGACGTACTAGCTGAGATCTTCTCACTTAGACTGTCCAAAAAATGGATGTCTTGGGAAAAAGGAAAAAAAACAATACAGGAATCATATTGAAATTTTTCCATACATTTTCTCCATGTGGGCTGAAAAAAAAATATGTGAAAGCAGAGGCCATCCCTCAGGTCTGAGGCTCGTTTGTGCAGGACTGAATTATATTGGGTTTGTCCTGGTTTGCTCGCTAAAGGAAATATCCTAGAGGCAGAGTGAATGCATCCAGGAGTTAAATTAATATGTTTGATCTGGGATCCAATACAGCTAATCAACATATATCCTTGAATGAGTTACATTCAGAGCATACTCTAAACTAATTAAAATCCTCCAATCTTCTGCTGCTTCCTGGCGTGTATACCACCCTCGTGGTGCTCAGGGTGTAGCAAACACCAAAGATGCTAGCACGTACCCATGAGGACCATATAAAATGTCTGGAGAGAAGTTAGTACTCTGCACTAGAGCAAATATGCTGTTTCCAGGACACTATTAGAGGAATAAGCACTGCCCTACACTCTGTCTGTGCTTTCTGAATGAGATGTCCTCGCTGCTTAGCTGAGGAGACTGTCAACATGACTGATCACCCCTCACTGCCTCAGGAAAGGGCTTTTGTTTATATTTCAGGTAGACAGTTTTACTGCATTATATATGATCCTTGCAATTGTTACCACTATCTGCTTCTGCCCTAAATATAGTGTGAATGTTCCTTGCCCTTACCCTGGTGTCACTTCCATCCTTCTTGCTCCCACTCCAGGTCTCTTGCATTGGTTCCAGAAGTGACAAATCAGCCCAAATGCATCACTGCTCTTCCAGGCTCAGCAGTGGGGCGGCATCATGTGCCTGGGATGTGCCTCTCTGTTCCCAGGCATGCCAGGGATGCTGTGTCTCGGAGCTGAACAGAAACTCTGATCCTGTGCGGTTCCTCTGAAAGCTTCCCGTAAATATACAAGGCTTATGCTGACAAGCTTGCATTAGATTTATACCCCCAGGACAGAGCAGTCACTTGTTCAGTCGTAGAGAATATCCCAAAGTCCCTCACAGATTTAGTGGTGGGTAACCTGGTAACAGGACAGAGTTTTGATTTCACTACCTATCAGATTTCACTGCTTCCTGGGGGTTTTGGGGAGGGAGGAAAGAAAGGAGAAGGAAGGAATTATAGGACCAAGTTGAGAGAGAAACCCTTTCTTCTTGCTTCTGTTGCAATCCCGCTCAGAAGCATCAAGGATGTGGGCTGTAGGAGCGATTACCATCACACTGTGTCTCTCTGTATTTATTCTCCCTTGCTGATGCTCCTGTCAAACCAGCTCACTTTGCAGGGCAGGAAAAGCTGCATCCACCAATTCCAGCTTTAAGTTTGGCTTGTGCATCTGAAAATGAAATGGGATAAATCCACATCACTCACCAGTGTTAAAGCCATGAGGAACTTAGCAAGCAAACCATGCTGCATCTCAGTGTGAAGGCTGAGCAAAACAGCATGTTCTTCCCTCTCACTGTCTGCTCTGTACTCCTGACAGTGCCGCAGACAGCAACTTGAATTTTCAAGGATCCTCACACCCCCTGTAGGTCCAACTCTCAAGGCATCCTGAGAGAAAGAACTGTGTCCCACTGGGGTAGAATTACTTTCAGATGCAAAGGATGCCTCAGAGGAGGAAAAAAAGACAAGGGGCAGAAGGTCATCTTTGCTGCAACAGAGCAGATCTCCATTTCCATCTCCTGCCCACTGCGTGCTCCACAGTCCCTTACAGCAGCACTGCCCAGCTCAGAAACTGCTTTAAAACTGGGCAGTTTTGCATCAAGTCAGTGCCTTCCCCAAGACCAGATATGAAAACAAGATCCAACTTTTTAAGATTTGTACGAACTGGGAAAGAACAAGGGATCATACTGTTGTCTATAAGTTCATGGATTTATTCAGCAATTATTCCATACTGAAATGCAGTAAATTATGGGATGGAACACAAAGAAGAACTGTCATCAGGAAAAATAGCCATCGATCACTAAAGTACAGTTTATCCACCTGAAATTACAGGTTTCAGAGAGGGCAGGAGTTAGAATTTAGGTAGGGTAGAGAAGTTGACACCCTTCCTTTACACACTGAATGTGGACAAGAATTTCACCCTGCATTCACCAGCTTGAAGACAGCAGATCCAATCAGAACATCTCCCTAAAACACCCTTGGTTCAACAGAAGCTACTTCAGCACCTGAGTTTTCCTTTGGACATCTCATCACACACTGACCTGGGCTAACTGGAATTGAGTGAAGGATCCACTGATGTTACAGCCTGAGTAAACTGGAAGTAGACAAGGAAAACACTGACCATGATGAATTCAATGGCAAAGCAGGAAAGTGCAAATGCCAGCAAGTCATTTCCTCTCTGTAATTAAGGTTCCCTGAAGAGACACAGTAAATGCAGGATGATACAATTCCTTACGGATTTCAAATTTCCGATGGCATTAGTGCATCTGAGATGCTCTCAGATCATTTGCAGAAACAGGCCAGTCTAGTCCAGATCTGGAAAGAAACTTCCTTCTTCAGGTGAGAGTATATGTGTTTCATATATAACTCATTAGCCACTCTGCTGAATTGCCAATTACTCATTGTTTTGATTGGTGGCTCTTGAGTAACATCCATCTCCAAAGCTTGCTCAGGACTAGTTATTCCTTCCCACTTGCCACTGATGGACTCAATCTCTTTCCTCTTTTAGAGATGTTGGTCTGACAAGCAATCATTTTGCCTAACTTTCTGAGCTATCCTGCTAGCTAGAATTTTCCTTTCATTATTAAACTAAAACCAAAATAAACCAACCAAACAAACAAACCCTCTTAACTGTGTGTCAAAAATAGAAAGCACAGGTTTTTAACAAATGACCCGTAATGGCACATCAGTGGCTGTGCTCTCTAAAAGATAAGGAGAATCCTGGCTTCAGTTTAGAAATGCAAGCATGCTGGTGAGGGAGTGATTCCCAGCCTGCTTCGCAGCACCATGAAATACAAGGTCATACTTCTCTAAGCTAGAGTAACAGGAAAATAGATCTATTTTTTTCCAGTTTCTTCAGGGTAGTTGGCTTTACTTTTCCTTAGGTACCCACCCAGCTTCAATGAATATACACAGAGAAGCAACAGCAAATGAAAGATGTGACTATAAAATCGAGCAGTAGGATTTGCCATCTAATAATACTTGAAACTTATGAAAATAACTTGATCAAGTCTCAATGAGACTCTTTTGAAATAGCAAACCATCTCTTGCATGAAAATGTATTCACCAGAGTGTAGTTAATAGCCAGCTACGAGAGACCATTTTTACCACTGAAATGCAGCTAATTCATCATATCTCAAGGGCTGGTTTTTTTTCCACCAGTAACTTTCATTCCGTCAATACACTGCAGCAATTCTTTGTACAAGACAGTCCTGATAAAGCAGAATAGAGCCAAGGAGAAATCTTGGAGAAATAAAGTGAGAACATGCACTCTGTGGGCCCAGAGCAAGACAGAGAAGCTGAATAACACACAGTGCTGAGGAACTGAAACCCCCCTAAAGAAGTAGCTGCAGAGCTCCCCCTGCTTTAGCTGCAGCTCATTAGCTTCCAAACCTCTGCAAACTTCTCCCGAAAAGCAGGTGAACTCTGGTGTCAAGATCACAGCTATAATTGCAGCTTTTCCCTGAACAGGGGCTTGCTCAGACTTATCTGGCAGCAAACAGAAATTAGACCAAGCAGCTAGTCCCATAGACTCCTCTGCTGTCAGCACAGATCCTGCTGCCATTGAGGCAAGCACTACAGGCAATCCAGAAATAATAGGACAAACCCACAGTGGGTTTTATTTGTCACTGTCTCCTTCTTATAAACATTTTCTGTAAAGAATGTTAAGAAGGGTTGTACACAGAATACAATGTAAATGATAATTTTACTGGATGATGCCAGTGCACTTCTTATGCAAAAAATCAAATCAGGGTTTTAAATTCTGGAAATATGTTAGGGGGCACCTTTAAAAAAGCACTTTAAGGCCAGGAAAAGAAAAAAGAACTCTGCTTTCAGCTGCATTGACTTATTTTGTCTCATTTTCATACCACATGATTAAAAAATGAAAATAATTTGTGCTGATTCCAGTTTCTTAGGTGTCATCTTCACCTTTGCCATGAGATGGTGGAGAGCTCAGGGAGGTCTGCTCTTTAATGCTGACTACCTTCAGCATCTCAACAGACATAGTTTTTGTTAGAAATATTCAGCCCACTCATTAAAATTTGCTTGCTTGATTGTTTTTTCTTTTCACTAACGATACCCACCCCTATACTCACTTTTGTGGGCAAACACAAAACGGGTAAAACCAGTAGACCACTGAGCTCTAGACCCCAGCTCAGCAATGGAACTCCTACGTGGCTGCTTGATGAGGCTCTTTAGCACCTCCTGCAATGCCGCGCTGAATTTGGATTAGGATTCCAGGGAAGGAGACATACATTGAAAAGCTAAAATCTTCAGCAATTCTGGCATCCACTGGGAAAAATCTATGGGATAGAACCAATAAAAAATAAACCAGGGCAACAGAATTATTAATCTCTCTAAACCTCTCTAACTGGAACTGCCCCCTCTGGAGGATGCATCCCAACAGATCTGCTGCAAAGTCCAGCTCACATATTTATGTGTGTGTGTTTTATCGCATGCTAACATGGGACTTTCTTTGATTTGTATATGGGATAAAAAAACCACGAAGTTTCCATCAAACTTTCTGAAATCCTTAATCGTGATTTAATGCAGTGAAATCTGGCTCGCCACAGGACTGTGACAGGGCTGTATTTTGTTCTGCCAGGGTTAGGTGCTCTCTGGTGCAGCAGCATTCTTTTGCTTTTTTTTCCTTAAACGAAGACTATATTAATCATTTATGAAGCTGTGGAGTCTTGTCTGGACTCTGAGCATTGTTAAAGGTGCAGGGTAGGCAGCGTGTGGCAGGAGAGGGCAGGGAGGGAAACAAGCTTCAGCCTGGAGCAGCCAGATGTGGCTGGAGTCCTAGGTCTGCCTGAGAGCAGCGTCATGGCCACGTCTGGTAGGTTGGTGAAAACACATCAGCAGGTTTGCCCCTGTTTGTGTTTGTGAATAAATTTCACTTTGCAAGAACAACACAAATAATAAAGAGCCAGCAGCACCCCTGGTTGCATCGGGTAAAGCTACTCAGCTTTCAGCCCATGTGCTTAATAACACCACCTAAGGCCGTGCCACCAACACACCGTCTAGGGAGCCTTTTTGCTCATTTTTTTCTCCCTCTGCCACATTTCATCATGCTTAATAATAAAATTCAATAATTTCTAGCATGGAGGTGAGCCACCTTCTCCAGGAATAGCCCTCAAAACCCAGCAAGAGGCCTGGCAAGGTGCTACGGCAAAAAAAGCAAAAGGAATTCCCATCCCCGTGTGCCCTCTTTTGAGCAGTTGCTATCCTCAGTGCTTTGTATTTTCACCTTGCTGTAAGAAATGTCCCTGTATGGGGAGAAAGAAACCAAGAGGCAGTGGCTCAGCCTCGGAGTATGCGACTGACATATATAATCTAGATTGGCTTTCGCAGGCAGACCTTTGATTGAGGAGGAAGAAGAGCAGCTGGTCAAAGTAATCTGCTCAGAGCAATTTGCATAATTTTCTCCCCCGTTTCCTCCGGCATTGTGAGCGTGTCTGGAGAGGAACACAAGCGGCAGATGCTGCGTCGCTCTGTCACAGGGTATAGCAAAGTGGAGAACGTGGGTCAGAATTCATCTGCTAAATATCCCCAACAGGTTAAACAGTTCTGGAGAGCTTCAGTCACAGATCTCCTTTTGAAAAGCTTTTTCTTTTTTTTTCTTTCTTTTATTCCCTTCACTGAGTACAAATGATTCCATTTCTCCAGCAATTGCATGCTTCCTTTCACACTCGTGTACTATTCAGAAAGATACCCTTTGTGTTTCTTTATGGAGCTGGCTTCCAGGACCTAGTATTTCTTTCCCTTACTTGGATGAAGAACCCATTACAAATGGGTTGTTTGAGAACAGAAAGCCAGGCTTCTGGATTAAAAATGAATGTATGTTTAATATTAAAAACAACGTATTCAGTTGTGGCAAGAAAGGCTAAAAGCCATCTGCTGGAGTTTCAGTTTGTATTGGGTCTGGGACACTGAAGAAAGGTACAAATTTTGCAGCTGGTTCATCAACTTCCAAAATGGGTGCCTAAAATCAGGCTCCTGAACCATGGCCCTGCTGAGATGAAGGAATCTCTGTAAGCAAAGGACGGCTTATCTACCCTAACCAGAGCTCAGACCCCACATTATGCTCCCATTGCTTTTGCTCCTGGCTCCTTGCCATGCCACTTGGGCAACGGGCAAAGCAGGCAGCCCCTTCTACCTACAAGAGATGTACATGTAAATGCACTCTCTATCACTTCAATACAGTATTCAAGCACTAAACTAGAATTTACTTTTAAATCCTTTGGGGGAGGTACAAGTGAAGCATTATTTCAATATTCAAAAAGCTACTTTTCCCCCGTATTTCTTCCCAGGTTGCTAGAGGCAAATACTACTGGTTCCCTCTAAACTGGTTGCAGGAGCCCAGAGCAGCAGATACTAACTACCTGTGCTAGGTGCCCAGTAGCTACATTTCCTACACTGGAGGATACTGTCTTCAGGAAAGCACATGAACCAGCCTTAGGGGCTCTGCCTTCGCTGTCTCCCTAGGGCTGCCCACCTCTGGTGCCGAGGTTTGCCTTGCGCAAGACAAGATGGACTTATTCTGCAGCTGCCTGAGCCTCCAGCTGCCATTAGAAGCCAAACAGCCACAGCCAGCAGAGACCCTTGCTGATTTAAGATAGGCAAGCTCACCAGGAGAGGTTGTTAATTTTAACTTGTGAATACTCCAGTAGTCAAGTTTAAAACTCAACCAGGAAAAACCCTCAAACACATGAATATTGTTCCTGCTCTTCCGCCCCAGGGAAGCTTCCTCTCAAAATCAGCCACTCTGACTGAGAATGGGAACCCTCCAGCAAAGGTGGGAAGGTGGCAGAATCTCCTCGAAACAGCAGGAAAATACAGAAATGGATTATTAAAAGGTAACCAATGAGCTTAGCACTCCTAATTCAGAGCACAGTCAAAGGTGCAAGCATCAGGTTAAGACAGCTACCATGCAGTATCTAAGGCCAATGGACAGTGAGGGGTTTGGTTCACCCATTCTCTAGTGCTACCAGACGTCAGCTCCCTCTGCAACTGCAGCTCAGTCTGAAGCTATCCCCGAATAGTCCCTGTTGGCCATCTGGGAAGCCACCATCTCAGCAGGGATAAAACATGCTGTGCTGCGCAGTCCCACACTGGATAACGTCAGGCTGTTATCCAGCCTGATGTTAGATGCCAGAATAGGGGCCAACATCTATTTTAGGCTTCACAGTAAGTCAGGATCATATGGTGGTGAGAGCAAATGAAAGCACTCCACTCCAAATACTGATTGCCAAACTCATCCCCACCACACATCAGAAACATTTTTGAACACAGACTGCACTGTCTGTGGCCCCCATTCCACCTACTGGGTCATGGACAGCGCTGAGGAAAACCCAAAAACCCAAGGATCAGCCTCAACTGTCCAGGAGCTTGTTGAGTAAAGCAGTGGGTCTACCTAAGAAATTTGCATACAGCTTCGAAATATTCAGTTCTGGACAGTTTATTACTGTTCTAATTCATTTCCTAAGATACATACAAGCAGCTTGTACTCCACATATTGCAGGACAAGCTCATAGTCTGACTGAACCAGCCATCCATAGAGTGCAGTAAGAACCATCAATTTCCATTATTGCTATCCCATATCCGAACCCAGCTGGAACTGGAACATCCAAGAGTAGAAACATTGCCCTGTTTGTCTATCCCTACCATGACATTTTATATTTTGGAGCGTCAGAAATCTGCTGGAGCAGGGTGGATTGTTCTAGGCCTGATCTTAAAAGCACCCAATGAATGCGTATGTTGGGAAAAAAAGTTTGGGATGGGTTTTTTTCCATCCCTCAATGTCATCAATATTTTTTGTAGGATTTCAGTAATATCATCCCTCCCCCTCAGCTCTCTTTCCCCTATGGATTTGGTTCAGGGTTTTTAAGATTTTTTTTCAGGCTTTTTTATGTACAAAGCTGGAAACAAATCAAAGTCCCAGGGACCTCCCACCTCTGCATCTGCCCTTATTCCAGGGGCTGAGTTTCTTCCTAGTATGGTTACTTAAGGCCATCCTTGATGCATTACTTGGAGGTTCACGCTCAAAGACTGCTCTGTGTCTAATGTGACATCACTAGTGCCCAGCAAAGCCAATGCGCAAAGTTTCTTGAGGGACACTGGCACACACTGGAGATGTCTCTCTCTGATCTCCATAGGCAGCTGACAGCTCCCTGAAGGTTTCTGCTCAGAAGACCACCACAGAGCAAATATCTCCTACCAGCTACATGCTCTGAACGGAGCTGGAAAGAAAAAGCCAAGACCAAGATTTCCACCATATTCCCTCTCAAGTACGTGTCAACAGGAGGCGGCGTAAACTTTCTAATAGCAAAAGGTGGGAAGCCTCACGTTGCCAATTTGGGACAGGAGCATCTTCAAACACAGAAAAAAAAACAAGGAGTCTTTTTGGGAAAGAAGGAGAAAGGACAAAAGTTTTCTTTAGGCTTTTTCTACTTCGTGCTACTCCAGCTCTTGCCTCTCTGAGCTGAGCCTAGCAAAGCCAGCTGCCAAACCGCAGCTCCAGCCCTTGTTACGCCTCTCTGAGGGTGAGGACCTCAGCTTGAGCCTTTGCTGGTGAAGCCAAGCCACCCAAGCCAGCAGTCTCACACACAAGACATGATTAATTTTTGCCCAAGGAGTGATTTGTTGGCGTGACAACCATAAACAACAGAGCCCATTAATTAACATGAGATCGGAGCCCCTGCATTGTTGTTCCTCAGTTTTGCACCCAATAGCACCTACTCTGCCTTTGCTCATCTGGAGAATATCCCCAAAATGAAACCAAAAATACTTCAGAAACCCCAGATTAGGGATAGTAAAAGAGCCTTCCTTTAAGTCTGTGTTAACATGCCCTGCGAGACTTTTCCTTCCTGAGGTAGCTAATCACAGAAACTCAAAGAGTTAATTTATTCTGTAAAAGCACCTTTCATTGTTCTGTGAGAATGTCTGGTAAAATCACAGTTTTCATTTAGTAATCCAACATGTCCCGTACCCTCTCCCTCATCTCCTATTACTATTAGTGTCAGCCTTGTACTAACCATCCATTTCTTTCTTTCTTTCCTTTTTTTTTTTTGTGTGGAAACTAACTACCTTTCAGTCACCGAAATGCTAATTTCAGAGACAGGCAGTAGGCAGCTAGGAGATAATGTTACATGTTTCCATCCTCCCACGGGGGAAAAACCTGGAGGAATCACAACATCTGAGATGCTTTTGCATTTTGGATAGGAAGACAAAGGGAAAAGAGTTTGTGTGTATACACAGACACAAACACATTTGGAGGCTGGGTTTTAGAGATTAAAAACGCAATTAATGTTAGGTGCATTTTCTCCTTGCAGGGCAGGCAAGGGGGAGATCTGAGCTTTGTATGTTCAGGAATAGGAGAAACACAATTGGTAACTCCCTGTTTAAACTAAATATCTCGATGGATATTTTTCTCCTCAGGAATACATCCTGAGGAAATGGCAGTATTCTGCAAAGAAGTACAGAATATTTGTCATATTTTCTTGCCATGTCACTTTTTCTGCACTGTTTCTTTGAGCCTTGTTCATGAAGGAACAATTGCTCTATTGTCACTCTGAACATCCCAGGAGCAATGCAACAAAACCAAACAAAGAGGCAGGAGGGGGAAGAAAGACAGAAAAAGTGGAACAACTTTTCCAGTGTGAATCACTAGCTCTTAAGTAGATCCTTCCGACACAGCAGCTTGGTCTGCCGAAATCCTGCCCCTCCTTACCCCTTTCAGTGTGTGTGGGCTCACTCTGTTGCTTCCTCTCTCCACTTTGAGTATTTGGCTTCAGGTCAGTCAGTCTCCCTGCTCAGAAAAGAAAGAACCAAAATCCCTGATGCGGCTTTTGGGAGAACTCACAGATTTCCTGTCCTCTCTACCTAACAAAACAGATTGGTCCAGGGCACCTCAAAATGTATTGATTTGTTTCAGTTTTGGTTTTAATGCAGCATTGCTATATTTCACCAGTTCTGACTTGGCCTGGAAGGAGGCGATCCATGTGATTCCTGATGGCCAGCACAGACTGGGCTCTGGCAAGTAGAACTACCAGAAAAAGGCAGGTTGCGGCTCAGGCCCCAGCACATTGGAACAGCAGGGCCAGGAAGTCAAAAGGCAACTCTTCCAGATGGACAAGCTACCAGCTACCACAGTGAGATGTCTGCTCTGTGCTCTTCTTACATAGGCTGTGGGGATGTGTATTTACTCTTTCAACAGGAACTCATCTAAGCACCTTCCATTCCAGCTGGACAAAAGAAAGAACACACCAAGTAAGGGTAACAAACAAGGGGCTGAAGATAAGCATTCAGAGGCTTTTTTTTTTTCTCCCCAATATCTACCCAACCAACAATACACTATTTTCCACAATTAGAAATGGACATTCACTGGAAATCTGAACTCAGACACCATAAATCACTATCGTTAGTAGTGGGGGAGAAGGGCATGAAGTTGGAATTAAATCTCCAAATTAAAACCAACAGAAAATGGATCCACAAAGGAGAATATCCAAACATACTGACTACAGCAAGAGTTTCCTGGTTAGCTGAAGTCTCAGGACAATGAACTGCAGCAACATTTCACATCATTCTTGAATTTGTAATACAGAGAGCTGCTGGCATGGGAAAAAAAACCCAAAACATATCTGGGCACTTGCATGGCGCCATTAGTAACTAATTCTTGGTGGAGTAGAATAACTGGGTTTAGACTCTTGAAGCTGTTGCTCCTCAGTTCAGATTCTTTCCTCCTCTCTGGTACTCAGCTCAGTTCCCCCATGGCTGCCTGGTGTGCTATGGAAAGCAATCATACCAATTAAGTAATTCTATCAGTTTTGAACTCATGATGTTTGAGTATCCAGATCCTGGCTTTCACTGACATCATCACAAAGAATTGCATGAACTTAACTTTAAAACTTACCTCTCTCCAACTGAGGCACAGGGACAACCACGCCAAAACCTGAAGTCCATTGCAAACACTATAATGGGGAGCTTGAACTGTAGTCAAATATCTCATCAGAGAGCTAGTCAAGTCCCTGAGAAAGTGGTCTTGCCTGATGCCCACCTCCATGCAAAGCTATTTCTCCCCAGGGTTGTGAGATCGGGCTGACCCTAGCATCAGGATATTACATCTGTGTCTCCAAAGTGGTGGTCTGGATGTGGTTCACTCAGTATTTTTGTATCAGGCTCTCAGTTAGATTCTACACACATATTTAAGTGAATTACTATATAACCCCTTCATTTTCTTTCTATTTTTCCATTCCAGAGAATGCTCATTGTTATTGGCTTTTTAAGCTGAGGCTCAGGGATCACATTTGATTGCATAGGACAAACCATTTTAAGTGGTAAAGCTTAAGGATGGAAAAAATGAAAATTATGTAATTTAATAATGAACCGCAACAATGGAGCAAAATCTTCCTGCGTATTATTGACAATGATCATCTCCGGCTGCCAGCACTGCTGGCTGTGAGGAGTCAAGATTTTCCCCACACCAACGCAGACCTCACTCTTATTTCCAAGCTTTCCAAGTGCAAACAGAACACAGGCTGCTTTGCATTACAGGGAGGCCTGCCCATTAGTTTTCTTTGAAAGAGTTTTGCAGACTTTTACAACCTGGTGTGTGCACACAGGCATGCAGCATCTTTCCTGCTACATGTTGTTGACCTCTGCTCGGTGCACATGGACAAAGATGGGGATTTAGGCATATAGAAGGCACCTTGTACACCTTGATACAATTGTATGTCCTGTGAAAGAGGATCTTTGCTCAGTGCAGACTGTGTCAAAGCATTTCTGTTGGGCTGCGCATTTCTAAAGCCAGCAGAAAGCCCCTTGCCCTGCTCAACATTACATTCCTATGGGCAAATCGAGCCTCTTGCCTTTAATTTCCAACTTACAGGGAGTCCTTGTTCCCTGAATTTGCATTTGGAAGTTTCTGGATTTGAACAAAGCCAAAATCTCAGTTGAAATCTCACTTTGCTCTGGCAGCCTCTGCCATACTCCTTGTCTAGATGGAACCATATGTAGCGTGTGTGGTTCCAAGCCCACTGTCAGCCAGGTTCCACATGCAGACTTTCAACAGGGTTAAGCTCACAATTGTAACAAGCCTATGAACTCTGCCTGAACTGCTGTCAATATTTTGAGCTCTCTGTTGCTTTGGTGGGGAGTTTGCTGTCCAGAAAACTGCTCCCTTGGATTAATATAACAGGGTGACACACCAAGCTGCCCATAGGTAGCTGGTAGTCAGTGGGTAGGTTCTTACGAATAAGGAAGCTCAACATTTTGAAATGAATTAGGGAAACATTTCCAAGGTATATCTAGGATGATACAGATAAAACTGTTCATGACATTATGAAGACTTTTATACTGGAGGCAAACTGCCATATCTCTCATTGCTTATGCAGTAAGGTCAGCTCCTCATTTCCAGATGATCAGGATAGTCTCAAGAGGAGAAGATGAAGACTATATAAAGGAATATAGGAAAATCAATGCTAATAAAATAAGCTACGGCCCGAACCTCCATCAGAAATTCCAATAAAACTCAAAAAACCCTCCAAGAAAACAATCTGGAGATTCAAGTAAATCAGTTTGCCTATACTATAGATTCACTTCCTTCTTGTAAAACATCTGTGGAGGCTTCTCACATCCTGGCCCTTCCACCCACTCCCACATTCCAGCACCCAAAAACTAAAAATGAGGTTGGCTCTTAGGAGGCTGGCTAGCATGAGCGCTTGAGTGCCAGGTATGTGCAGCTGTATGCTTGATTGCTAATCCATCTGCAAGACTCGGCATGGGCCACTTTTGTTTGAGCCTCAAGTAAGGATGGGAAAATGGTTTGGAATAAATAATATGAAAGCCCTTGGCCTTTTGCCTCTTCTGAAAACTGAATTGGAAACAAAAGTTCCTTCCAGGTTCTCAAATGCTCTGTTAGTGCCACCCATTTTCTTGTTATGCTGCTCCATTTTCTTATCCCATACGGGAGAACAGGCCCTAAAACACTGGGAAAACAGCTTTTCTCCCAGTGCCTTCCCAGGCTGGCTGGAAACAGAGGGAGCTTGAAGAAAACCTGGCTTAATATTTCTACACAACAAAGTTTTGGCATTAGAAAGGTTCCTGAGTACAGGTGAATATTCAGCATTGGAGAATGTGAGGGAACAACGTGCTTAATCTAGAGCTAAACTCTATGCATCTAAAGGACTGGATGCACCAAGAATGGATAAACAGAGTAGCTTCAACATGATATGCAGAAGAAATCCAATGTTCAGCTAAAAAGCCCTGCTCGCTTCTCACTGCTTTATATTTTCTTGTTTCTTGTTCTGGCTCTGCCTCATCATCTTCTCTCAGTGGGCCCTGGGTGTTACCAAGCAACATGGTAATAGTTGGCTCAAGTCCTTACCCATGGATTTTCATAAACATCAATGAATAAAATTATTTAACATCCTGCCTGAACATTGTCTTAAACCTCTGGCTACACGCTACGGAATGCCAGCCCCTCACAACTCACATGCAGAAAAGAAAAAGACTCCTTTCTGAGTTGATTTTAAGTCACCATTTCTTGCCAAATGAACACCTTAAGACTATAGTGCAGAAAGTGAGATACAGTCAGAGACACCCAACCAATGCCTGACTGAGGATGAGGCACCCACATGAGCTATGGGAATCCAAGTTTCCAGACTGCTTGAATTCAAAAGAGAACTTGAACCAGGGGTTTTGCCTCCTAAGGAGAGTCCCTAACTGATGGGATACCAATAAACCATCACATATCACATACTGGGACTGAGATTCAAACAGCCAGCTCCTACCTCTGCCTACTGGGGCTGTCCTTCACCCTGTTTCTAAACCGTCTGTAGAAGCCTAATGCCCTGGCTGTGAGGGGAACCTCAAACACCAATACATAGTTTTTGTCCTTCCTTAGGACTTGCTCCACTCCTGGCTGCCACCCCATATCCCAGATCCCCACTCCAAGACATACCCCCTCCCTGGTTTCCCAATTCAAAGCAATGGATAGCTCCCACTGGAGAAGAAACCTGGGAGGTCTGATCCTGGCTGTGTTGAGTGAGTTTGTTTCCCAATCTCCCCTCACTGCCTAATAGCACGTGGCAGCAGGGAATGCTCCCTCATGAAAGCATGAATGGAGGGGGCACAGTCCTCCCCTCCTGCACCCTGTCCCTGGCTCCTGGAGAGAAGGCAGCTATTTCCAGCTCTCTGCTCAGGCTGCAAAAAGGGTGCTTCTTCTCCAGAGAGCTTCGCTGCTTTCCCTCCCTCCCAGAAAAAGACATCTCCAGGAAGAAATGGATTCATCACAAGGTGCTTAGCAGGATGATCTGTCTCCCCTCAAATCCCAGGATTTGCAATTTGTGCTGCTTCGGGGCTGTGGGAGGGCATTGGGCTCACTCTCCCTTTCCATTTGACTCAGCCTTCTCATAGCAGGGATTATCCTCCTCTATCAAAGGGAAAGCTGCAGAGCAGACGTCCGCCTATTCTTCCTGAGCACTGAGCCTGACAGCCGGCTTTTCAGCCCCGCTCCCATTACCAGCTGCCCTACAATGGGGGAGCTAAACTCCACACAAGGCCCACATGGAGCTCCAGAAGGAGCTGGGGGGCTGAAGGGTGAGGGAGGGGAGAGGGGGAAGCTGGGTTGAGTGGCCAAGGGAGAGAAACAACTCATGCAGATGAGGGAGAGTTAATCCTATTTAGCACATGTATATTATCAATGAGTGTGTGTGGTGGGGAAAGGCAGGGGGGAGAACCCCTCACTGCAGGCAGGCGGAGGCAGACAAAAAGGTCATTCATGTGTGGCTCACAGAATTAAGAAGGTACCACAATCTGCTGCTGGTTTGGCTCCAAATGTTCCTTCATATTCAAATCAAAGACCCTTCCCCCAGCCCAACCTGCAAAACTTTCTCACTTCCCTGTCCCTGCCTCCCTACGCAATTACCCGGCCAAATTCTACTTTCCACCCCTTCTGGTAGCACAGGAGCAGTAGCATTCCAAGATCAGCTCAGCACCAATCCCAGGCCTCAAAATTTCAGCTTAGATTAAGATCTCTTCGCAAGAGTAACCCTGACATGGTCCACCATAAGGACCCAAGCATTGTTCCAGAAATAGCTCAGGACCCACATTTCTAAGGCTTCAGAACCACCATGGAGAAGGGCTCTTAAAATGCTGAACCCTTCAGAAGCTTTGCCTATGGGGTACAGAACTGAGATAGCCTGAGGGCCCAGGAAAGTTTTGGTGGAATGGTTTGACCGTGGACCATCATTAGCTGGGGCTTTGCAGTAAGACTTTGAGTCCTCTTTATCCAAATTTTAACCCAAATGCATCTCACCAAGTGACTTTCTGCATCCTCCCATCTTGACTGTACAGCATAACAGTTCCTTCCCCTGGAAAGTCTCTGCTTCCCTGAGAGCTGATGAAAAGGAATCCAAAACTCAGGACTCTTTTAAATAACAGTGTGCGGATGAAAGACCAAGGTTGGAGTAAGTCATTTGAAATGCATAAGAAATCTCAGGCTTGAATCTACAGGCTGTCCCTTTAGAGAAAAAGCGAAATGTATTTTGGACACACCACTTGACTGCTTATGAACCACAAACACAAACATTGCTCCTTAATCTGCATTCAGTGCCAGAGGAGACCTGCACTCCCTCTAATGAGCACTGCCAGCCGCCCTTTCCTAGGGAGAACTCCCCAGCCACCCAAAAGAAACCAGCAATTCCTCTGGGGCCCCTGCACTGGCTAACTCCAGGCTTTGGCTGGCTGCTTGTGCTGTGTTGCATAGCTCTCGCTTCACCCTCTGGTAATCTCCTTGCTTTCTCCACAGGAATCGGGGATAGAGGAGCTTTCTCCTCCCCTACTGTACATGCTCATAGGTTTTAATCCAATTAAACTGTTCTCTCCCCTTGACAGATTCTCTTTTTTCTTCATTTGCTTTCAATAAAGAAGCATCATTTGCTTGGGAGCATTCCAGGGTTGCAACAACAGATCCTTCGCTTACATGTGTTGCTTACAAGTGGAAAACTGCAAATGAAGCTTGAGGTTTATTTTAGAAGGAGGGTAGAAATGGCCTTGTTATTTAATGCTTTTAAAACCTTATTAAGCAAATTAAATTTCAAGAGACATTTCACTCTTATTCTGGGAAGTCCCTTCCCCATCCCTTTCTTGTACCAAATTGGTATGTCAGCACAGGCCTGCCCATTGCCTGGCTCCTGCAGACCCATCAAGCATCAATTTTGACATTTAACAGAATTAGAAATGCCAGCTATCCAAACCTTGATGGCTTTTCACAGGGAAAAAGCACCAAACTCCATTAGGAGACTTCCTTTTGTCACATAGATCCTCTCATAATTCAATTTGCAATGAAATTCTCTCCCATCTCCCCAAACATTGCCAGCTGCCAGCCCCATTCCTCTACTGCCAACACTTATTCCTCAGTTAAATGGACCTATATCCAACTCTTTCCGCAAGTTAAAATAATCATCACTTATAACTAGTCCCCCTCTTCTGGAAGGAAGCCACAGTCAATAGGTGAATCAGGGCTGTGCCTTGTACCCCTGAGGTAATAAATGCTGAAAAGAGGGTGAGCCAAAGTCCTCTAAATATCTCTTGTGCCAACCTAATAAACTCAATGTCATAAAGCAGCACCCGAAGTTCTGTGTGAAAACGTGCCTGAAACATGAAGATATTGTTGAAAACCTCAAATATTGTTGGTCTGCAAATCCTCCAGCCCTCAAGCAAGTAACTATCTGTACAGAAACAAAGTAAAGAAAATACAACTCAAAGATAAGTGCAGTGCTCTTAATGCGAGACAGTGCACTACCTGGGTTTGATCCAAAAATTAGTCAAGTTCTTCATTTAACTACAGGGGGTGGTTGGATTAGGTCCCACTTGGCTGATGTGCCGGGGGCAGGAACGTGCGATTCTGTATCTTTTTCCTCCTCTTAAATGCTCTCAGACTCTTATGGTGTTTTACAAATCACTCAAGGACTTGATGGTTTAGCAGGAAATTTTCTTTGTGCTGCTGTGCCAGAGACTAGGAACAGATCTGGTAGGCAGCTCTTCTCTATTTTACAGTATGTGAGATCCCCATTCCGCTCCAGTAGGGGAATGTATGCACAGGATTAAAAATTATCCATGATTACAATTTAGAGTGTTATAAACCACTCAGCACCTGGAGCCCTAGTGAGGCGATATTTAAAGATTAATAAAATAAGCATTTGAAAATCCACTTCCCCTTTGGTTATTTGCCAGGCTCACAGTCCAGAATATAGCATTTTCTGCGCAAGAACTGGTAAGCTGATTAACAGCTAAAGGAAGACACTTTTCTGCACTTCCTTCAGCCTGTATAGTACATACCATATGATCTGCATGAATGGGGGAAACCCATCCTGTACCTGTACCTTAATAACCAGAAAGTCAGTCCAGAGACTATTTTAGTAGTTGGTGAGGGAGTGATTGCTGCTCAGATATCAAGCCAAACTGACAGTCCATCAATTTGGGATTAGTTCAACTGAAATCTAAGGTGGTGTTTGTCTGACGATGACTGACTTTCGCTAAATACAGGGTTTCATTTTGAATATGTTTTTAAGCTCTGATCCCCAAGATTAAGCCTATGCATTTAACTCCACCTACCCAAGTAGCCTGTTTCTGGTGTTCAGGGTCTGGTTCAAAGTCCATTAAAATCAGGGTCTGTCTTTCCACTGGCCTCAATGGGCTATAGCTTGTATCCCAGTTCAGGAAATCTCTAATTTTAAGTTTGACACCAAAGCCTACTGAAGTGAATTAAGCAACTCCCATTGACACCAATGATCTCTGAACCATGCTTTTTTATCTCCAGCTTTATCTTAAAAGTGTCAGAAGGAAATTAAATCAAAAAGATGGTACCTTAAGAAGGTAAATAGCAATTAAACCTTAAAGGACTCTAAGCTCTTAATCTGTACATGTTTGGGTAAGGTTTCTGAAAATTAAAGACATTTCCCCACCCATAGTTGATTTTTCTCTTCAGCATTCTATATCACTGTTTCCACTGGAGCAGGACCTGGTGTAGAGTGAAATTTACCTATATAACTTCTCAAAGTACAGACAATTGTTGCAATCATTGTATCCATTAACAGTAAATGCTTTCACCTTCTCCAGCTTTGTAAATCACTAAACATTACAAAGAGCTACACCTTAGTTCATCCCGAGAGATTAGAGATGGGAGTTTTGTGGACACAACTAGCAAAAGAAAGTTTTTTTCTACCTCTTCCTTTGAGTAGCTGTTTATTGAATTGACATGTGGGCAGGCAGGGGCATTCTGCCCTCAACAGTTAAATTCTTTATCATTGAATTTCATTTATGCTCTATATCATAGTTCCCCACGAAAAAACTCATTGAGGACATGATTTTGAATAATTTGAGCTCCCTGTTATTACTTTTTTCATGACCCTTTGAAATACTTAGACAAGAAATATAAAGCTCAGGAGTTCTCTTACTTACAGATTTAAAGTGTTATTTGTACCAGTGGCATGAGAGGAATGAACAAACAAGACATGAATAGCAGAGCCTGTACAGGATGGAGTAGGGCATGCTGCTCCAATAGGAGTGTTTTTCCCAAATGTTGGTCAATTAAATGCTCCAGAGAAAGGAAAAGTGTTCCTCTCCTTTGCCCTGTTTCTCTCTATGCTTACAGACCAGATTCTGTTCTCACTTTCCCCTGCCAGCCCTCATCACCTCCATTGGCTTTCCAGGAGGGACTCAAGATTAATGCCCATGTAGCAGAGCAGATTCAAGAATTACTTTATTTCAGTGGAAAGGTCTTGCTGTTACTTTAAAATATGTCCTTCTCTTTTTGTCTGACATTGCAATTAATCAAATCTCCCACCCACTCAGAACCTGTCTTCAGAGTTTCTCTGTCTCTCACTTTCTTTTATAGATGAGGCTTTAGAGCCTGCCAGAATTTATGGAGGGAAGTAACACAGATTCAGCCAGGACCTTAGAAATCAGGTTCAGATACTCTCACAGCACACCTCCTTCTTGCCCCCATCACAAGGCAGAGCAGCAGCGGATCCCTCCCCCGAAATGTACATCTGCTCCTCACCCCTATGGCCACAGAGGGTCTTGTACTGCCCCTGGCCGAGGCTCTGCCAAAGAGGAAGCAGTCCTATTTATGTGGCATGTTTGAGAACTCTCAGGGCTCCGATTAGCATAATTAACTTAGAAAGTCTAACAAAGGGCACTGTGCAACCTGATGCCTCCCAGCAAATCAGCCTCCCTGGCTCTCTGCAGTCCCTAAAACTGAGGCTTCAAGAAATCTCAGGAGGACCCAGCTGGTTTTGGGGAGGAGAACAGAAAAAGGGGCAAGGGGTAGCAGGAATCTCATAGTTTTGTTCTTGGTGAAAGTCCTTTTCCATGAGCAGAAGTGATTTAGCCCTTTGTTTTTAACATTACAGTGTTTGGCTAGGAGGTTTGGACTTCGTCTGTCTCACACTCTCCAAGAGTCAGCTTCACTATCCAGGAGCCCAAGTCAAAACCTGGGAGCAGAGTTAATCATTCCCAGCTGCAGTGCTGTATTCAGGCCCATGGTCTGGGTCAGATCCATCACCAAACGGTCCTCTACAAGCATGAAGTCACCACTAGATCTTATAAGCAGGGTCATGTATGTACAAGGCCAATAATGGAGAGAAATAAGGGGTTTCTCTGTTTGTTTGTTTTGTATGGATTGGGAAAAGAGAATAACTACAGAACAATGTAAATGTTATTCCTTCTAACTGCAGGCTTTAAAAAAATAGGCCTGGTTATTTGTTTTTTTGGCAAAACATGTCTGTTTTTCCTTTGTGAGGAGGTGCAAGTTGATTTCTGGAGCCAAAACCACCTCTTTTTGGCTAAATACCTGTTTCTTTTTTTTTTTAGTAGCACACCCTGGAGGAGCATAACCAAACTGACATAAATTATATGCAGAGGAACTGGGAGTTTAATGAATAGAAGACTCGTGGAATTCACTTGATGTTGGCACATTAACACACTTTTTCCTGTGCACTGAAAGTAGGTTCTGTCATTTTCCCACATAAAGTGGGAAGGAAAAAAAGAGAAAGAGAAAAAGAAAACTTTTAAGACTCAGACCTTAGGGTTATATGAGCAATTTGATCATTTGGTTCAGCCCCTGTGAGATGACGTTTCAATGAACCACGACCAGACACAGTAGGACAGTGTCAAGGCAGCAGAAGAAAGCTTCACATCCCTTCTTTGGGGTATGTTTGGTAAATGCTTGTAAACAAAGAGTTTTGTGATTGCTTTAACTTGTAGTAGAAAATACAAGTACCAACAATCTGGCCCTCTCAGTCATCTTTCGAATAACAAACTCAAACCAAAAATTGGCAGTTTTGAGGAAGTAGAAAATATTACAGGCACCAAGAGAGTAGTATCTATGCCCTTAGTAATAGCATACGTTCCTGCATTTCCCCTGGCTGTTTAAGTACTGCACATTGGTGACTGGAAGTCTTTTTTAAAACAGAACCTGGGTGTATAAATAAATGTGCGCTGGCTTGTGCTGATGCTGTTCCAGCATTATAGGAAACACATTTGTTTATCAGGTTTGATTAAGCTTACACAATCCAAGTTCTGCCAGAGTCAGGAGTGCATTGTACACATCATTTGATAAGAGAGGAGGATGAGTTATGTAAACACCTAGCAACATGTGAGGGAGATTTACTTTAATTGTTTATGTGCCTTTGTGGGAAGATTATAATCACGTTGTTTCATTAAACAAAACAGTTGTACAAGTTCTATAAGACAAATTGCCTTTTGCTCTATTCACTTGCAAAGGTCATCCTGTTACCACTGATTAGCAGCAGACAGCCAGTCATACTTTGGCAGAAGGCGAGTTCATTCATAACAGGAATGCAGAGTCTTTCTCAGAATAGGTTTCCCAGTGACTGACTTGGCAAAGACACAACACAGAAAACACTCCTGCCCAGTATCAGACATTCACCTTCTGACAGCTCCAGAGGATATCTGTCCTTCACAGCAGTGCTGAGCACCATCAGAGCCACAGGTAAATATGCAGAGGTGATATGCAGGTAAATCCTTTCCAGATATTGCTAACCAGTGGAGTAATCAACCTCATTAACTAATCCCCAGAAGAACTGTTAAAGTTTGTGGAAATACAGCAGCAGAGGAAGCTGAAGTTCTGCGTTAGGTCTGTTCTGGTGTTGGAGAAACCTCTTCCCAATTCATCCTCCTGCATCCCCACCTCATTTCATTATAGGCAATCCAAGGAGCCTTCATGGGCTTTCTTAATACATACACACACACACCGCTCCCCAGAGCTTGGTAACTATCTTGCTTCGTCTCCTTGATAGGCATATAGGAAACAAATGAGAAGATGGCAGAAGAGTCCATTAACAATGTTAGGTTAGATGCGTTGACAATAAATCGATTCTTTTTGACATGACTGTCACAATAATGAAGGTACATTTCTGGCTAGCTCTTCTTAGTGTAAGATAAGATATGGATGGCCCATGTCTTTTCTGACATATGTCCAGCATATCAAATAGTGGCACAAGAAAAGGTTGTTCTGTTGGTGCACTAATCGGAGATAAAGTTTAAGATTAATTGCGATGGGTGGTTTTGTCTGTTGTTTTTTTCTGAGAGATAGAGGTCATACACTCCTGGAGATGGCAGAGTTAGTGTCCTATCTCTGAAAATAAAATGAGCACCCAACAAGACCCACATTAAAAGGTCCCTCTTTCCTGTAGAGATGAAAAGAAGCAGCTAGGGGAAAAAAAATGCCTAAACTTGAATGTCATGGTACACTTCTCCACTGTTTCTGATGTTTTGGCATTTGAAGGGACCTTTTAAGGCTCTTTTCTTTGATACATAAAAGAAATTTCTAGTATATTAAAGAAATGTATATAAGGGCCAAAGTGGCCAGAGAGAAACAAAAATTAGTATGTACCAGGGGAAGGCCATGGTTACCTCACCCTGGTAGAAGGGGTAAGCCATGTCCTGTTGATCTAGTATCTGCTTGCTGACAGCCTGGGAAAGGATGGATTGAAATAGGAAGATCTTCTTTTCCCACTCCTAAATATACATTGGCTTGTCACTCTTCAGTTGCATTCTGCTCTGGGGCCCTATTTGCTCTATGAAACAGAGCACAGCCCAGGGCTGTCCCAGCTGGTGGCATCCAGACCGGCTCTGAGGCCACCAGATGGTCCTGCTGAGGGCAAAAGCAGTACCAGCCCTGGGATCATTACTCATTTTTCTTTGGCTGGCTGTAAAGACACAGAGAGCAATGCTTACAGGTGTTCCCTGGCAATGTTATGTGCTAAGCTGCCTCCAGTTAAAGCTAATGTAATAGCCACTGTAACGCACAAGCGTTAGCCTATCTTGTTTCTAAGGTGAGGTATTGACATAGTTTAACCCCAGGCAGCAGCTAAGCACCATCCAGCTGCTTCCTCACTCCCCCACAGCTGGAGTGGGGAGAGTAAAAGTGAAAAAGTTTGTGGGTTAAGATAAAGACAGTTTAATTGATAAAGTAAAAGCCACACATGTAAGCAAAGCAAACCAAGGAATTCATTCACCACTTCCCATTGCAGGCAGGCGTTCAGCCATTTCCAGGAAAGCAGGGCTCCATCACACATAATGGTGACTTGAGAAGATAAATGTCCTCACTCTGAACTTCCTTCTCTTCATCCCCCATCTTCCCTCAGCTCTGCATGTTAGCACTGTGTTGTATAGTATGGAATACCCTTTGAGTCAGTTGGGGTCAGCTGTCCTGGCTGTGTTGCCTCTCAACTCCTTGTGCACTCCCAGCCTCCTCGTTGGTGGAGCGATGAGAAAAGGCCCTGGCTCTGTGCAAGCACTGCCCAGCAATAGCTAAAATATCCTTGTATTATCAGCAAAAATCCAAAACCCAGTCCCATACAAATTACTGTGAAGAAAACTAACTCTACCCCAGCCAAAACCAGCACAGGTATTCAATTAATGTTCGGTGAGACCTCAAATCTACAGAGAAAAGGCATTATTACCTTGGATCACCTTGAGGACAGGCATAATTATATCATTAGGATCAATAACAAAACCCTTGGTAGTAATAAAATCTTAATTTTTTTCTGCTTCAGAGTATAGTTTCAACTATGGCGAGAATTAACTTTTAATTACTTCAAAAATAAAGAAAGAAACAAACAATTAACTGCCTTCAATTTACTTAGCTAAGTGATTAAGTCATGCGAAACATATTTTGACTGGAAATAGGTAAGAGTCAAAATCTTGAAGATCAACACTTCTAAATTTTGGGATAAGTTCAGGCTCAAATCCCAAGGTCTGAATCAGCCACCAGTGTTTTGGGTTTTCATCTAATCTAGAATGGGAAGGGAACCAATAGCTCATTAGAGTAACTACACTTGCGATGCTTTTGCAAATCAAGATAATGGAGTAAGATGTTTGCTGCTGTGCAGCCAAAAACTACAGAAACAAAGTTTATGTGATTTCAGCCTTAAACCCCAAGCCTGGTCCAAACCTTGACTCTCAAAAAGCATCAATCTTTCTCTACAAAAGACCATGAAATCCTTCTGGAAATTCAATTTGCTCTTTAAAAGGCTGCATTTTGAAGCTCTTGACTCTAACCCTTCTGTTTCTAGGCTAACTTGATAACACTGGAACTGATATAAACAAACAGAAGAACTGTTTAAAAATGCCATAGTTTTTTTATTCCAAAACTTTTCACTCTGAAATATTTGGGGTGATTTTTTTAAAGCCTTTTTTCTTTTTTTTTCCCTTTTTTTTCTTCTTCACTAGGTTTTGAAACTTACTGTGATGGAATCATTGATACTTCCCCCGTTTTTCCCCTCCATTTTTCCTCTCTTTTTTTCCAGTTTATTTTCTACTGTTTTTCAGTTTGTGTCAGGTTGAAAAATCATGAAAACACACACAAACTCCACATCTTTAACTTTTAGGGAAAAGTAAAAACGAGGAGATATAGAAGAACCCATTCCAGAAAGATGTGGCTGTTGTTGCATTCTCTGGCTTCTTCATCTATGTAGGATGCAGTGGTACAGAAAGGAAAGAAGTATGTGAAGTGACATGCCAGTATATAAACTATTAGCATTTTGAAATAGCTGGTTTTAATCCAAAACACCCACTAGATATCCAATTTGTTGTGTGTTGCCAGATTCAGGAAAGGTGTCTTTTTACAACTGAAAACATTCCAAATTTTGGCTAAAACATTTTGGGTTTAATCTCTTTACTAATACATCCAGTAGACACAAGCCCATCTTGCCAGTCTCCATTTCTGTTAGCCTGTTCCCCCAGCAACAACCTGCCAAGGCACACACCAGCAGCAGTTTCCATGCACTTCCATGGTATCAATTGCCATTTGCACAGGTCCTGGAGTACCTAGTCCTTACACATGCGTACTTCCCACTCAGCTTTAAGACTAGGAATTCATTCAATACAGTCACAACTAATTAAGTAAATAACTAAGCCCAGAAGTCATATGCTAAGGAGTTCAACATTCTACTAATGGCAGCAAGCCTCCAAAGCTATTCAGCAAGATGCTTTTCTTACCTCTTAAAACAGCCCATCACATAGGGTGGAGTAGCAGGAAGATAGACTGGGTTTAAGGAAGTTTAAAAGGGTCTGCCTGCATCCAGCTTGCATCATTCTGCAATAATAGGCAGCTGTGGTTCTTCCTTCCCCTGTGGCTATGCCAGCTCCAGACCTGGCCCTTTGTCTTCTTTGCTACTGCTGACACAGTGAAAACTCTAATTTCCTCTTCTTTTTGGTTTATTTTGTTATTTTTTTCATTTTGTTCAGTGTACTGTGGGAATATCTTTGTTTTCTGACTTTGAAGCTGCAACAGGCTTGCTCTGGCTGCCTTTCTACCTGGCATCAGGAACACAGCTTCAAAAACCCAGTGGTGAATTGTCAAGCAGTGACATGCTGAGCAAAACAGACCCAGCTTCTAATCATGCCCACCAATAGGGCCACCAGGACTATCTGCAAAGGCAGCTTCGCTGTATAGGCAAGATTAAACACAAATTTAATAGCAAACTGAGGCCTAGGGCTATTTGTGACATCTCTAAAATCTCAAGACATTGTTCTCACTAGAATCTGGCCTCAAATCATAGAGGTAGGTTAATATTAGCCAGTTCAAACAGATTTTCAGTCAAGATCTCACTCAGAAACAGCCGGAAGAAAAAGCCGAATTAAAATTGTACTTTTATTCCTTGCTTTTTTTCCAGTTCGACATAAGCCTGAAGCCTTAAGGACAGGTTCTGACCTAAGAACTCCAAATTCAGGGACATAGTGGATAGTTTCCATTCCCACACTGAAATCCAGTCCCACTCTTTGTCCATCTTCTCAGAGATGAAGTTTCTCCATGGATCCACCTCTCCATCTGAGCTTGCAGATGACACTGCTGATCTTTGAGATGAAGAACTGGGATTCCAACCTGATTTACAAAGCCAGTGCTGAGTAGACAAGCAGAATGAAATCATAGCTGCCTGACCTGCTTATACACTAAAAGGCCTTGGGGGGGAAAAATAAATCAATTAATCGATTTGTTTATAGAGGCAACTTAGCAACAGGGAGCACATGGAACTGGTTGGTCAGGTCTGTTAATAAGCAAGTTGAACTTGGATAGTTGCCAACTAATTTCAAATTTTGGGGTATTGATTTTTGTTAAGAAGATTCATTTCCACTGCCCCTCCTCCCAGAGAAGGTATCACTGTTCCTTTACGTCAAAGTAGTCACATGCTGCGATTAAGAATTACGACGTTACCATTTCAAAGAGATTTTGGTACACTCAGGGCTAAACAGAACTGCTTGTCTGCTACCTCCATCATTTGTGGAGGCACCTTGGAGGCAGTGCTCATAAGATGCTAAAAGGAAAATATATTTTAAATTAACCATAATAGTTGTAAAGTACCTGCTTGAGCAAAAGGGTAGGCTGTGCTCAAAATTCATGCAAAACACAGGGAGAATTCCTACAATCTTTTAGATTTTAAAGGCATGATAATACATATGATAAAGAAATATATAAGTATCAGTACTACCTGGCAGTTTCTATAGTTTAATATTTTAAATCATATTTTTAAAGGAACATTTGAATTTGTAGTACATATGGTAATTGGATGTTGCAAGCAGTATGAATGTTACAGCCCATAACCTTTCCACAGACAGAGGCTGGCCTCAGGGAAACCCGTGTTTCCAAGCACTCACACCCTGGGAACATCTAGCTGCCAATGTCACCACTCCTTACAGTTCTGTGAACCAAAGCTGTAATTTCCTTCTCTCTGCCACCCCAAAGTAGATGCTGACATCTCACTTCCATTCACCTTTTCAAGGCATGCTCCTTATTGAAACAGTACCCTCAGAGCTGCTGCTTTGGAGAGGGCTGCAGATACTTGTACGGATACTGGACGCTGCAGCATCCCAGGAATGTGCTCCAGATACCCCAAAGGAGAAAATATCATGTAGGATGCACAGACTGCAGAGAACACAAAGTGAGTGCAGCCTGCCTATGTGAAAAGACCCTTGCAAGACTTACACCTCATGTAACCCATACCTTAGCCTCTAGACTCAAAAAGAGTGCTGAGTGTTAATAAAGAACCTTCTACCTCAGTAGGAGGAGTGCCACAGAGAGGGGAGCTGTCATTCAACCCCAAGCACCACTGCCACAGGGCAGCTTGCAGAGACTAACAACATCCTTAGGAGGCTCCATCCAATCTAGTAGATAACAGGAGCTGTTTGGTTTCTTTCTCTACTCCCTCTCAAAACCTGGCACGTGATGCGCACGTTTCATTTCTTCTTCTGGCTGAACAAGATTGCCCATGATTATAAATTTTCTTGATAATTTCTTTGGAAACTTTGCCTCATTTTTGCTCACGACCTCGTAACCTCCTGATACCTTTACTTACATCAGGACTTTTTCCACAGAAGTGCCTTTTATTGTCATTCTCCTGAGACCAAAAGGGCAAAGGAAAAGAACTACAGGCACTTACATCTGAGATGCAAAAATAGGGGTTTGAAAAAAGTATAAACAAATGAGAATGTGAACACTGGGAGCGCAGGAATGCCCAGCACGGAATTTCTACAGAGGCTCTTTTATTTACTGAACATTTATGTGTATATGAATATTCAGCCCTTGATAGAGCAAAGGGTTGGTTTTGATACTAGCAGCAAAAATATTTGCTGTAAATGTCATGACACGCCTTGTCCATAATATGATTTTTTCCAGATGGTTATTTTTTTCAAATTACTGAATGGAAAAATATGTCTTCAGACAAATACACATAAAAATAATTCCTTTTCCTATTATTGCTTTTTTTTTTTTCTTTCTTTCTTTCTACATTTGTAAACGCGCTGCTGGCTGTCATGGGATGATATGCTGGGAGAGAACATACATCCTGACATCTGATTAATCATGCAAAGTGCTGGATGCATTATTCTTAACTGACAGGGCAGCTGACCAGGAATCATTTTATTACACGAAATGCAAAGGTGGACAATATTCACACCCTCTTCTAGATGGTTTCCAACACCAAAACATTCCACTGAGGGAGCAGTAGGCAGATATTCAAGCTGGCTTTAAATCCAAATAAACCCATACCTCTTTTGTTTGCTGGGACATGAACCTGCTTCTGGATCCAAAATTATGTCAGCTGGCAGTCCCACCCAATACAGCATCTGGATGATTGTCTTGATCCTGCTCTTAATTTATTAAATTTGGTGTCTATGAGGTTGTACCAGATGTGGGGCGCCTCTCCTGTAAAACAACATCCAGCTCTGCAGCGTGGTTGTTTCCCATGGAGGAGTCAGTTGAGCTCTGCTCACACAGTCTGAAGCCTGGAAAGCAGCTTCTCCAAGACATGATCGAGCTTGGACTGAGAAGGACAGACTGCTGTGTAACAATGGCACGAGTTTGGGAAGATTCCTCATGACAAGCATCATACCATGCTTTCCACTTGCTAAAGCTTTCTCTTAGTCACATTCCTAAGAAGCACAGTGACCTGCCAAACTGCTGGGGTAAAGGAACAAGATTTTAGTGATAGAGTTCAGTTAAGGGTCTCATACAGTTGGTGAAAATGGAAAGGGAGTAACCTAGCTGTGGGCTACTCAGAAAGAAGATTGGAGCCGGACCCAGACCACAAGGTTTTCTTTCCTGTTCTACAGACATTCAGCTTCTGCCCTTCTCCATGAGGGACCAATAGCTTCTTGTTTAGCAGCCCCACTAGCTGGCTGAAGGCACACTACTCGTTTTCCTGCCTAGCACACTGCCTAGTAGGACAAGAAGTGTGGCCCCACAAATGGAAACACTGCTGCAGGTATGGTTTGTTCTTGTGTATTAATACCATGTGTCATGCTGAATGACACCCTTCCCCAGCCAGGAGGAGGGGTGTTGCCCGAAGAGATCAGTTAACATGAACTGGAGATTGACTTTCTAGCTTATGGCCAAATATGAATGCTATAGTTCAGTTCTGGCAAGGTCAGAGCAACTTTGAGCTTGGGCAAGAGTTAAGAGCACTTGGCATTTTGTAGAAGAGAGCCCTTAATGCAAACCAGCTAGTGAAGTATGAGCATAGTAATTTCTCTTCTGAAAAAAAAAAAAAACCAGAAGAAGAAATTTGGAAAGGGGATAGAAGGGCAAAGTTCAGAGTGGTTTCAGATTCCCACAATAACAACGAAGCCCAGCTCTTTCCCAAACACTTGCACATTTCCTTAGAAACAGGTGACAGACATCTGCAAGGCTGAATTCAGCGCTGGAACAGCCCAGCCTCCCTTCCTTGGTTGTGGGTGTTCTGCTCTTACAGGAGTGAAAGAGATTCAGCTTAAATATTTCCAGACAATGCTGCAATTTATTTCAAGTGTAATAGGGGTCATTCTTCACTGAAATATAATAATTGTTCTATGTGAAAGCAGAAGAAATGTGGTGAAGCAGTAGGTTGCAGGATTTACACCCACCCAATACACGGTTAAACAGCTTTCTCATGTCTCCACATCCTGGGTATTACATCCAAGACAGTAATCCTGGTGCCAGCCACAGAATAACGCAAGATCTTTTCCTTGTGTTGTTCCATATTCACCAGGGGGATGGCTCTCAAGGAGTCAGATGCTTTTCCTGATCCTGAGAAAACTATGGGTCTCATCAGCTGCATTAGGAAAGAAAAGTGTAAAGAACAAAGGTGAAAATGATCATCCAGCAGCAGTATAAACATCCTGCCTTGCTGAGGCTCAGATCAAATAACAACCACACTGCATATGCCTGGTTTTCTTCTGGGGACCCTGAATGACCTTGCACAGTGCCTCATCTGGTGGGGTAAACACTTCTCAGCCTGCTTTCCTACCTCCTAAATGGGCAGACTAAGGGAAGAAGAGCAGGGAGCAGAGTAGAGGGGTAGACTCCACCCTGTACAGAGCACTCATCATCAGCATCCCCCAAAAGATGAAAATAACAAGACAGGGAAAGCATCAACTGTCTTCAAGGAAACAAAGGCTTCTCCCACCCATGGAGAAAAGAGGGAGATTCACCCACTGGTCACTTCATCTTTCTGTTCCTGTCTTTTCCTAGTGTTAAACAGATCCAGTGATACCTTCTTTGCAATGGAGAAGCAAGACACTGTGCATAGGGAAGTGGTGTTACTGCAGAGAAGAGGTACAGAGCTTTTGAAGTGATCCCTGTCCACTTTGCACTCCAGATCTGGAATTTGGTCTTTAAATCTTTGCCAACACCAAAGAAAATACTCATTTCAGATCAAGTGGTAGAAAATCCAAGACTCAATTACAATACCTGCTTTAAAATGAACAAGCTTTTCTGTCTATGAATCTGATAGACATTGAACTGTTTCTAGCACTTTATATGGGAAATGTTTCAGTTGGAAAGCATCATCACTTAGAGAGAAAAATAAAAATGCCGTAGATGGTTTTAAGCTCTACATCTGTGGAAATCTCATTAGGTAGTTTTAGATGTGCTGGCATCTGGAAAAAATCATTCTTCTAAACAGAAAAATATGTCATAAATGTCATAATGGGGTGTTGGAGAAGCACATGAAATTAGTTTGGTTCTTCAACTCAGCATCTCTGGCCGGAATCGTTAAAAAGAAAATACTTGTATAAAGCATTAAACAGTTTTTGTCAGGGTTTGGCTGCATGGACCAACATGGAGTCGAAGAGCACTGAATACCTGATTTAAAGTTGTAAAACTCTGGAGAGCTACAATAGATTGGAGCCAACCCAAACATTCATAGAAGGTGAGTACACGTACAGCAAACCCCGCTGTCTGGACAGGCTCCTTCAACAACAGGCAGACGCTTTGCTCTGAGCAATGAACTATTCAAAGCCTCTAAGGGACATCTTCACTCTGTCCTTATTCACCGGATGTTTGCGGCAGCATCACTGCAGATCTCAGGCCAGCACCACCTTCAGAGAAGTCCACTTAAGATTGAGCAGACAGCTGTTGAGGGACCTCAGCCTCCCTGGAGGTTGGCAGAGGTGGAAAGCACTCATTAACTTGGTTGGTTGGTACTGTCTTCAGTCTCTCAAGAATATCCATAGCGATCTTCTCAGCTGGATACCACAGCATCATGTCTGGTATTGCTCTGCACTGAGCAATTAAGTGCTGGACAGAAGGCAAGCGAGGAGCCCACAGAGCTTAGGCTGTCCCTGAGCACAGAAGAGCTGCAGGTACCTGCAAACACCACTCTTTATCTCCAGCTTCACTCCTAGCTGCTCCTTTCAGGTTCTGTCCAAGGGAAGCACAGTCCTTGTGCTAAATTTGGGGTGGGAATACATGCTAGGCTTCTTTCTGCCAGGTGCCATTTCCACAGCACCATCCGTGTAGAAACTAGAAGCCCTGCTAGGTATCTTAAAGTCCCCTCTAAAGGTTCCTCACCTTGAGCTGACTCATAAACACACTGAGAAAACGCCTTTGGAACATCCTGAACCTGTTCCCAAACAACTTTCAGTGCTTTTTGGTATGTGGAGTGGCAGGTAAGCTTTGCAGGGATGGCTATGGCAACCAAAAGCTGTTTTCTTAGGGGAGATACTCAACTTCTGAGATGTGCAAGCTGCAGCGATCAGTTAGTGCTTATCACTGCTTTATTATTGCAGACTGTCTCGTCAAAATTAATGTGAGTGTTAAATACTAGCCCTCTAGGTCTTCACAAGGTGCACATCAAGGAGGTGTAAAGCAACTGGAGATACAGGTTCCTTGGGTAGTACGTAAAACAAAAACCATGATCACAACTGGTCATTAAAAATCCTGTGGCAATCTCTGCAATAGAACGTTCAATCCATTGTCCCACATCTAATCATTACACTCTGCCCTCTGCCCATTTAGCATCCTTCTAGTGTTTCAATTGAGGATAGTATTGCAGTGCATTTCCTGACCTGAATAGTTTAACGGATCATAATTGTCTCATGGTTACTTCATGCTCCTGCAGTCGGTTCGTTGTATCCATCTGTTTTCTTTATTCTTACATGCAAACTGTAAGGTCTTTGGGGCCAATGACTGCCGCTGAGCTGTGTTAATACAGCACCGAGCACAGAGGGGTCCAAGTTTTAGGTTCAGCAGCAGAACAACCCATAATTAATAAATGGCGGCTTGTCTGTTCTAAGCAGAAAAGCAGCACAGCAATCTGTCAGGGTATAGAGGAGGAGGGTGTGACCTCTCCCATCAGGCCTATGTCCCCTGGGATTCCCCTGATCATCCTCATTTTCTTTGGAAAAGTTATGGTGCCGATCAGTTTTGTGTGCATTCACTTCCACTCCAGCCCAGGAACAGATGGTGACACAAAAGAGGAGTGACTTAAAATCACTTTGTCCTGTTCTCCCCCTCCACCTGCTCCTAATCACAAGCCGTCCATACATTTAAATACCAAACAAGAGGAAGGAAAGAGCTTGTGTTCAACACAAATACCAAACAATGTTTGCATTAGAAAAAAACACAACTTAGACGTGCCTTTCAGCCCCTAGCAGCAGTCCCCATGGAAAATAATGTTAAAATAAACAAAAAAGCAACAATTCCTTTCCGACTGATGATTTTATAATATGGTCGGTGCTGCTAAATGCAACCAGCCATCCCTCCCACGCTCTTCCTCTCCACCCAGGATGTCCCCCTGTGTTAAGGGTGTCTCTTCACCCACTGACATGTGCATATGAATTCTCTTTCTTAATGATCTTTAAGCATTATTAAGAACAAAAGGAAGCCTAATCATGATATAAGCCTATTAAAGGATCACAATGATAAATCATTAATAATGATGCAGAATGGGCAGAAATGTGCATTTAGCACTTCCACTTCTGCATGTAGAAAGAAGCAGAGTGATGTATTTTTATTAAATGAGGATGATGAAGTATCCCCCAGTCTATTAGTAACCAAAGAAGATGTTAAACAGTATTTATCAGGCAGTTATCTCAATCTGCATATCTAAGAAACATAGAATCGTAGAATAATTTGGGTTGGAAGGGACCTTCAAAAGTCATCTAGTCCAACCCCCCTGCACTGAGCAGGGATATTTTCAACTATATCAGATTGCCCAGAAACATGAAGCCAAAGTCCTGTAAGATGTGGCCAAGGTGCTCTCTGGCTTTGTACTGTTATTTTTTAATAAAGCTGGAAAGCAACTGTATTTCTAAAGACTGGTACATGATTTGTGTATCTCCTCACCTTAGCTTGGCTCCATCTTGTACAGTTCTGCTGTGCACTCCTAGCAGGTCTAGAAGTTGGCTGGAAGATCCACGCGCCGCTACTGAAAAAGAAAACAACAAAACCATGGTGCGTGTGACATTGTCTCCAAAACACCAGGAGGAATATTCAGCAGGTACTAAAATCAGTTGTAGCTACAGATGCTACATCTACACTGTGAGGGATGGGTACAACCACCACATGTGCCACATACTCACATTAGGTCTGTACTGGCTCAGGCAAGTGATGATCAGTCACATGGCAGAAATTCTCGGAACCCTATGGAAATAAATTGTTTCATGACAGATCAGCTGGAGTCACAACACTCCTAAAAGCATTTGGCGTTCTACCTTCCTCAGCCCTAGAAGAATTTAGGCTTTACGTGCCTTCAATGATCTCAGTCTCCTGCTACTGTCTGGCTTTTATGGAGCTCTAAGCTGGCCTAGATAGCCTGGAAAAAAAGAGAGATGATCCTCCCACTGACCATTGAAATGAGGTGCTGCTATTAGTCATGTAAGTTGCCAGCAGGAAAGAAGCCTGTCCCAAGCCTTCAGGTTTATAAAGCCAACTCAGACGAGCCCATTTCCCACTTCTCTCCCATAACTCTCTACAGGAGTTGGTAATTCCCACAGCTCCACCCTGCATTCCTGAGTTCCTGCAGCCTGTACAGGATGGAAGCTGCATTCAGCCACCTGGCAACAGCTCCTTTAGGGCAGCGGATAAGGGGATGCAGGAGACCACTTTACAGCTCAAACACTGCAGCAAAGATGATATTCCTCTTGCTCCACCCTGATCCTGCCTGGGGAGCACAATAAGCACCATTGCTCGGATGATCTTTGATGCCCAGCCTCTAAACTGCCCCACACAGGCCATCCACGTGCAATGCTCCTCAACAGCACCTCTCCTTTGTGCACTGTTGATGCCCCAGATTTCTTGTGAGAGGCTTCACACAGAGTTGTTGGGATGCCTGAAACAAGAAACTGCCAAGCTGTTGCATTTGTGCTATTCAGTGGAAAATTGCCTTCATCAGGGATACTTTGATTCCTAAGCTGGGATGTAAGGAGTTGTAAATCAGCATAGTCCCACCGCTTTGAGCAGACTTACAGGATTTGTGTCACTACAGGAATTTGCCACTTCGTTACAGAGCTCCTTTAGCAGCAGCCAACCCTGAATGAGGCCCGGTGGCCAGCAAGGGGAGGTAGCAATTTTCTCTTCACTGTGGTAAACAGCAAAATCACAGACACTCTTTTAATCGGCTGGAAGTGCATAGGAAGGCTCTGTGCAGATAGGTGCGTATTAACAAGGAGAACACTCATATCATGCTGCTAAGTATTTTTGGGTGGCCGGTCAAGCATAGCTGCCTTTCAAACTGCCTCGGAAGGAGAAATATTAATAAACTCCCTGCAGCATGCAGATTTGATTGAATTTCTCATGGATCATAGCTCGCCTGCAGCAGGGTGGCATACCTGTCAAGCGAAGACATTGTTCCATAATTGTTCCTGATGCATTGTGTGCTAATTACCATTGCTGAAAATAATCTGCAAAGATTATGGCAGGCATCATAAATAACAAGCCAGCGGTTCGACACGGCATTATGACAAGGCCTCAATCGCTCTTATCTTTTACTGGAGTGGAGCCTATGCATTAGCTTTACTAATGAATCTTTTTCATTTGTACAAGTGATGTTTCCATTTGACAATGACATGAACATAAAGTGGAGGTTAATTTACTCTATTCCGAGAGGTTCATTATTTAACCTGACGTTGAGGACAAAACAATGTAGCCTAATAGACGGCAAATAGAAATTAGTTGTGATGAATTTTGCCATTTAGCACTCTCACGCTCAGAGGCAGCGCGCACAGCAAGAGGGTGAGTTTGCTTCCCCGGCACAACCACTTTATTTCCACAGCTCTGAAAAAACAGAAAGATTCCCCGACTCCCAGAATCCCCTGTACCTTGTAAAACACGATGGATTTACACAGACATAAAAACTGCTGGTAACTAATGGCCCAACGTTGTCATTGTGTCAATTTTTATCAGATTAGTTGGCATTAACACTGTATCACCGATTGCCTTACAAGCCAAGCTGCTGTGAATTGGATTGGATTGAGGTAGCTATTAGAATTGCCAATTTAAACACTCGGGGCTTATCTCAGCTTTAAGCCATTGACAAAAAGGTTTGGTCACTTCCCCGACATTTTCTGACATGTGTGCTCTGGGCAAGCGATGCAGCATCCAGGCGCTGGCTGTGCTCATCCCTCTAGGCCTTCAAAATGTATCTATTCAACAGTAATTTAGCATCATCCAATGTGGTTTGAATCAAGCAAATATTTTCCTTGTTTATTGCACACACTCATTGTACTGTTTCAAGGAGGTTTATTAATAGTTTGTAATAAATTTGCTAAACAATTTGCAATAAATTATGCAGTCATATTTATAGCAGTGACACATTTTAGAGGACAAAAGTTGACCTTTCCCATGCCTCAAAGAGAGAAGGGGCAGGGTGTATCCATTACATCCCAGCCTTTCGTAGGCTCATATCCTGGTTCCTTCAGCTCACAGAGAAGATAAAATGTAGCTGTTCAAAAGCTAGTTTAATTTGTTTACAAACAATGGGACATATTCTCTGGGACCCTGTGAACGCTGCTGTGCTGGATTCCAATGGGCCACAGGAACTGAAACCTGTAGGGTTTACTTCTAGAGGCTTGCAGGGCAAGGAGCCCTTTGGATTTGGGTTTTGCTTGTTTTGTTTTGTTTTGGGAGGGGTTTTGTGTTTGTTGGTTTTTTTCCTTTTCATTCATAGCTTGACAAAAAGCAACATCTTGAGAGGAAACACTCCAATTTCAACAGTACTGTATTTTCCAACAACAACAAAAACATTCCTTTAATTACTTCCAAATCATATCTAATATTCAGTCAGCGAGATATGTGGTGATACTGCTGAGGGGTTTATCCAGTTCCACCCTGACCCCATCTCACCACTCTGGCTCTCAGCTGTCAGCTGGCTCACCATCACAGCCACCTACACTCCTTCACTTATGGACCACCAAAGAAAGGTCAGCTACAGTGATGGACACATGCAAGTAAACTCTGCATCTTCACACTGCTCCAGCACAGAGCTGAGGTGGTATCTCTGAAGGCGGCACACGGCAAACCTCTGCTCTGCCCTCAGCTCTGGAGTTTTTATCCATTTTCTAGGGACCATCCTCCTCCACCTTCCCCATTCATGTCCAGCTGGGAATATAGAGCAGAAAGAATAATCCTCTACTTTTTCCAGGCATCAGGGCTGCTCTGGCTAACTCTGTCCTGACAAAGAGCAACACAGGATCATCAGCGACCACACATGGTCAGGAAACCATGTTTTACTTTTCAGATTTACAAGAGACAGCTTCTCCTGTCACACCAGGATCATTTTCTTATGGGTGACTTGGGGTACTCAGGCTGCCTCCCTGCCACCTACCACCCTGAAAACAGAGGGCAGCCCATCAAAGGTGCTGGCAAGGTAATGGTCTCAGTTCCCAGATCAAGGGAGCACAGTGGTGAGAAAGAAAGAGCACCGTTCTAGGAACGAACTGGGCAGCAGTTTGACTATGCCTCTTTTTTACTGCCTATTATTACAGCATTACATTCATAGTCAAGGGTCAGCTGCCATTTCCTGGGGTTTATAACTTGCCTGTTTTAATTAACATCAGGCTGAAACTTGGTAGGGAGGCGGGGTCAGCCCAGATGTTAATGTTATTCCAAAAGTGCCTTATATCAGGGCTGTTATTTAAAATATATTAAACAGGGAATGTTTTGGGATGTACTGATTTCAGGGTTATATTTTAGACAAAGAATGAAGACAGGGCTTCATTTCGGAAGAAAGCAATTTGGGGTAGACTTTGTGCCTCCATGAGTGGCTCACCACTGAGAAACAGGAAAAATCAGCCCTTTGCTGTCCATGGGGGCTCCTCTGGACTGGATCAGCCTGGCAAGGGAACAAGCACCCCAGCTGCCTTGACCGTGTTGGTCTGGGGTCTCAGCATGGCTCTTATTAGCTCAGATGAAGTGGTTTACAAACTCAGTGGCAGCCTTTCACTCAGCAGAAGTGGTTTCTTGGTGCTATTCTGCCCCAGGAACCCTGTTCCACAAAAGCACAGACCTCATCTGGGTTTTTCCACTGTCCCCTACCCTCTATTATCCTGCATAACGAAGAATTGACTGTTGAGAGTTAGCAATAACACTTTAAAGAGTTGCCTTAAATATGCATTCTCCAATTTACAGGACGTTTTTGCTGGTACTGGAAATGCACTAGTAGCACTAGTGCAGTTACAGCTATAGCAAAGTGGTCACTACTATTTCTGTAGTATTTGCTTACAGAGATGGGCTATTCTTTGCATGTTTGCAAATTGTGGTGGTGATCTGAATTATACACAGAAAATCACTGTGTGTGTGGCATTGACATTGTGAATAGAGGCACTGGGACTTGGCACCACCTTTTCAGAAATCCCTCACATAGTTAATTCAATTGGCTGCTGTCTAAAGAAGTTGTCTTCACTATTCTGGTAGTAGATGGCTGCGTGCAGTGTTGAAGTTGTTCTGGTGAGTTAAAGACTGACAGGAACTCTCTACCTTAACTCTGAATGCCAGTGTTGTCATGCACATAGACTATTTCCTGTGTTTTAAGCCAGATTTTTGGGTTTCCAAAGTCCATGTTGCTCTCTATATCTTTACTTCAGTCAGGCTGATTAATAATCTCTGTTTCTTCATGCACTTGCCTGCAAACTCAAAAGCTCTTGCAGCTTCAGGAGCAATTTTAGCCTACTCAGTAAAAAAGTCACCCCTGAAATCTGCATGTCTGCTTAACCGGTTTCCACCACGGGATCATGTCATACTTGCTCATCTACTGAGTATCTATCTTTGAGACAGGACCTGGTGCACTCTTGGTGTTACAGGCAGGGAACTGAAGTATGAAGCAGATAAGAAACTTGCCTGAAGTGATACTGGGAATCTGGGTAGAGATGGGAATGGAGCACAAGTTCTTGGGCTCTGAACAATAGGCCATCCTTCCCCAAGATATGGCCTCTTTCTAAGGATGCTGTAGAGGAGGCTTGGAGAAAGCAGTACACAAATAGCCCTAACTTGCATGCCGCTTGTCACAATGTCTAAGAGAGAGAGAGACAGATCTTTAGCCTGTGAGGATGATTTCCAAAGGATGCAGAAATGGTAAATGAGAGAAGCAAATCTATTTCCAGTTGGCTTAGAATTACTCTATGAAGGGCCATCTCTGTTAGAAAAAAGTTAGAAATCCATACATCAAAGAAGACTAAAAGGTGCTCGTTACTTGCCAGTTACATTAGGCTTTCAGCTAAAGGACTGGTCTACCCTGTCCCCAGCCTCCTTCCTTTTTCTGCATAAATTAATAGAGAAGTGTCATATCGTTACTCTTGTTACATTTGAATGCACAGGACTAAATGTTTAGGGACTTAGCTGGTACAATAGCTTTTCCCTTTGTGGTAAAGCTACCACAACTGCCCCAGGCAAAAAGTGACATTTCTCCAACACTAACAGTGAAAAATGCTAACAAGCTAATTTTGCCTGGTTTGCTTTAATTTTGATTAGGCACAAACTGGCTACAGGTAAATAGCTCAGTCTGATGGAATTGAAAGTGTGCTGTTTGCTCTGTCTTCACTCATTAGCAAACAGCAGGAGCAAATATGGTGGGTAAGTTGATTACAGCTCCTGGCTCCTTTCACAGGCAAGCGGTGAATTCCTGAGGACCACGTTCTACCTAGCTGTTACATCCCCTGGTGACCCACACAAGTCACACACTCTGAGATCATGGCGAGAGCATCCTACTGTTCTGGGGGGTGGTGGTGCGGGTGTTTTGCTTATTTTCATGCAGAAATCTGGTAAGTTCACCAACTCTTTCCTGGACACCTTTCATTGTGTTTACCTTCAGAAACAGCAGCATTTGATCATGTGTTGAGGAGCTGCATGCTTCCTTGAAAACTGAGAAATTATTTTCAGGTGTATTCTGTGGGTATTTTTTCTCCCAGGAACTGAAGATACGCTTGTAGCAAATACCCAGGTAAAAGTATCTATGGAGTCCTCCTCATTTGTTTCTTGGGAACACAAAAGTCCCTTCTGCCCTTGCTAACATTGGTGGGAAGGAGCCAGTGGTGTCAAAAGGAACTGAATAACTGTATAACAGCACATCAGATGAGAGCATGTTTTCTGAAGGAGGAAGGGGGCATAGCTCTGATCCTGCTCCCAGTCTCTGCACCCATGGAAATTGCTGAATGCATCAGTGCTAGCAAGATCATAATTTCCTTTTGCCTTTAGTACATTTTCCAAAGAGCCACAATTTCATTACAAAGGGAAAATGTAGAAGGATAATAGATGTTTCTGCAAGCCAGAAGCAAAGAAGATGGGAAGCAAGGAGCATCCATAGCATGGGTATCACATAACTATATAAAAAGAAATGAAAGCATGGTGGTTTACTGCTCATGGAGGTGAAAAAATTGCAAGTAGAAGGACAAAAACTTAACACATGGAAATATTGACTGTAAAGAGTCACTGAAGAAATCGCTCTGTGTTAATGTGGGAGGCACATTAGTCCCCAGTGCTGCACACCATGAGGTGTGCAATAAACCAGAGGAGGTGAAACAGGGGAAGTTTGGAGGTCAGACTAAGTCATGTGAAAGCCTCTGGCTCTCTCCCAGGCCCACTAGTGACCAACACCCAGTGCCTGGGAACATTCATACCCCTTGACATCCTAGTCCTGTCTAGTAAATTTTGGCAAGGCCCCAACCAGGAGATCTACAGCGCTTGGTCGCAGGAGCAAGCAACTCCATTGGGATTGTCAAAGAGGACTTGGGCCCCTGCTATAGCGTTTCACTGCAGATGCAGTCAGCTCTTGCCTGTCTGGAAGGATGGAGCAAAACCAAAGAAGATCTGTCAGAAGATGGCTGCACAAAGTAGAATTTTCCTAAACTAAGTGACACCAGAGTACTTGTGGCCATCTCTTTCCTTGGGAAACATGCCATAACTCTCTGGAACACATGGGTATTAGTGGAACCACACTGAGCCTATGGGTTACATTTGATGTTATCCCTTGGGCATATGTTAAGTGACGAGCAGAGCAGTGCAAGCAGGGCTTGACTTTTCCCCTGACGTTAGCCCCCACAAAGCTGTGGCCTTAAATTGTCTTGCCAGTAAGACCTGTTTCATCCTTTTCCTTTCTCATTTTCACTCTCAGAATCAAAGATGCGTCGTAAAATATCACAAAAACCCAGGCTGGATGGGACTTTGAGCAACCTGGTCTAGTGGAAGGTGTCCCTGCCCATGGCAGTGGGGTTGGAACTAGATCCTTAAGGTCTCTTCCAACCCAAACCATTCTATGAGTCTATGAAAACTTCACCCCTTTAAAGAAAAGAACTGTGGGGTTTGGGAAACCAAGAAATTTTCAACTTTTTTGTTTAATGTCAAGGGTTATTTTCTAACAGGCAAAAGTTATAAGCAGTTCCCAAGATCCGGGGATGCAGATTCAATAAAGGCAGACAAAAGATTTGAGGTTATGTTCTTCAGAGGGGAGCCTCTTTTGTTTGTTTGGTTTGTTTTTACTCAAAGGGCATTTTTAATTTGTTCCTCGGATGGCTGTTTCCAAATATATTTGTCTTTGCCTTCTTCCTCCTTCCCTGCCTCGCTCTGGTTCTGATTTTCACAGCCATTAATAAATACATCACCAGTGGGATCTCTTCTCTAGGATTTATGTTTATAGTTAAAAATCAATTTCATCCCAGAAAAGAGAATGAAGAGAAAAAGTGCAAGAGAAAAGGAAAAAAGATAATAGAATAAGTAAGAAAGAGAGAAACCACACGGATGTTTGGATGAGACTGAACAGTCTCCCCAGTTCATAGGCAGAGCCCCGATGCCGTACACTGGCTTTGAGACAGTGTTCAAAAATGTATTGTTCTTAATTTATCAATTGAAATAAAGATTAAAAAAAATAAGACCCTTATTAGACTCGCTATTACAACTGTAATCATGTATGACACAAAACTGACACATGAATGAAATTGTTGATGTTTGCCAGAAGCAGTGGTTGCTCACACAAACTGCTGGGAAGCCCTGTAATTGTCTGGTGAGATTCAACTCCAAATTGCCAAAGCTTTGTATAGACAGACTTGCATCTATTTAAACTTGGCTTCAGCAGATTGGCTTGCATTAGCTTTTCCCAGGCATACACTAAATGGACGCTAACTTATTTAGCTCAAGAAAGCTTAAATAGTTACACAGTTCAGGTAAATCAGCTGACATGCCATATGTGGCTGGGGATGGAGGCTGATCTGGGGAGGCACTGCTGCGTTAGGGCCTTGCCACCACCTCCAGGTTCCTCCTTTGCCCGCTTGCAAATATGCTGGTTACATCACCTGCGCAGCTGCATCCTGATGAAGCCATTTAAGTAGCCTTTACTGTTAGCTCATTTAGGCAGAAACAGGTCTAAGGATCCCCCTTACAAATAGCTGAATACCGCTTAGAGAAGCAGAAGATCTGGAAAGGGGCAGCAGCAGGAGATGACAAAGTCCTCTGCCAGCAAAACTGCAGCCAAAAGAGACTGTGTGATAACAGCCTGCTGCCCTGGGGCAGGAAGGGCTCGTCCTTGCCCAAACTCTTGATTCTCATCGATATAAGCAAACCCTGAAAAGCTGTAAACTTTCCATCCAGTCATTCTCAATTTCTTGCATCAGGAAGGAATAAACATCATACATTTTCTGCATTAGATCTACCCTGAGCTGCACAGGATTTATTTTATTTAGACCACACATTGTGCGGTGTATTTATAAAGCAGAGACCTCTGGAATACAGTTCTGCTTGGGGCGGTCTCCATTGAGCCATATATTGAACAATCACACACTTTAGCAAGCTGGTGAATGTTAGTGAAATCTAGAAGTCACAGAAGAAGCTGGTCAATACAATGGAAAATTGGAAGGAGCAGCAATCGTAGGGAGCACAGGCAGGAGCCCGGAACTGCTGTTAAACTGCAACTCACAGGAGAACCTTTCCCCAGCATCCTCCCTGCTCGCCATGAGTCACTACTGAGGCTCCACATTGAGTTATCACCATTTAGAGTGGCATTTCCTTCCAGACGGCACAAAGCAAAGGAGCCATATTAGTAAATTTATTGAGTATTTCATTAGATCAATATGGAGTATGATTTAGGAGCCTCTGCCCAGGCTCTTTAAATCTATTTAATCAAACCAATTAATAAAAAAAAATCTAGAAAGTTGAAACATATCCTGTAAGGTGCATCGTAAATATACTCCCTTACTTATGCTTTTGATCTCAGCCAGGTAATTAACGGCTTTGGTTAAGTTCAAGTCATTCCCTCATGCCTGCTTGTGGTCATAAAGCCCCAGGGCTATGCATAGCTCATGGATTTATTATGGGCTTTTTCCAGTTACAAAAACCTCTCTAGCTCCATTTCCATTTTTTTCTTCTTTTAATTCCATGTATGCAGACTTGTGTGGCTCTCCATCCTAGCTACAGCAGCACCAATTGTCATGCTTAGTGCAATAACACAATGGAATAACAGGGCCTTTTTGTCTTCTTCTAGCTTGTATGATACCATAAATACATCTGAAACCTAGATATCCCAACAGTTTTCCCAGAGCCATAACATGACCATTGCATATGCCAGACTAACACTCCTCAGAGGGGCATCAGCTTCACTTCAGGAGGGATGATTCAAACCAGGCAGGACACTGACCTTACCTTCCTCATCCAAAAGCAAAGAGGTGGGAATATATTCCTCTGTGGAGTAAAGAATCTCTTAATTCTTCATCTAGAAAACTCCCAACAATTTAGACAAGCATGGAGGAAGCTGGAGGGAGAAAATAAATCGTGTCCATCAGAGGGGGGCTGCAGAGCAAGCTTGAGAGCAAGAGATCATGAACACATTCCTTCCCAGAGTCTTTAAAGTCAAGATAGCAGCTTTATCTTGCTTTACAATCAAGGAAATCCGGGCTCTGGGGGAGAGAGACAAGGAACAGATGAATGGGTTTCCTCTAAGCACATGTAATATATATCAGTATCTGAAAAACATTGGTCATAACTCTTCGACAGTTCCCCAGAACAAAATAAATAATGAGGAGTACTGGGCTCACTGGCTGCTTGGAGCAGGAGAGCTGAGCCAGAACACACTGCAGGCAAGCAGTTTCTTTCCTTTCTGTTTGCAGTAAGCATCTAGTTTTACTTGAATGCTATAGGAGGTGAAAAAAAACCACAACAAAAATGTAAGAACAACTGACTTTAACACAACTCCCTAGAAGAGCAATGTATCTTTCCAAATGAGTGTCAGGTTAATTTTCCATAGTTATGTGAACATCACCAGACCTGTACTGAGGGATTCCAGGAGATTAATATTAATATACAAAATGCAAAAGGTCCTTCAATTTGGGATAAGATTTCTTTGCTAAAGTAGTGTAAGACAAATATGGAGACTGTGGGAGGCCCATGAAGTTGCATTTCTCACTGAGAGCTTTATACCACTACTCTTAATTCCCAAATGAAACAAGAAACTTGCAGAGCTACTAAGAGGCTCCCATGGAGACCAGATCTAGACAGGCAAGCCAGAGAGAGAATGGAGGACATCTTTCCTGTGACAGATAGGACAATGCCCTGATTGTGATCTACAAGTTGCAGTCTGGTTTCTCAACGCCTAGTTCAGCCTTGTCACAGCTTGCACCTTTCAGAAATACTCTGACATCATCTGTGGGTGAGGATTACAAAACCTTCTGGGTTTATCACGAGAGCCCTGGAGGAGAACATCCCTTTTCTATAAATCTTACCTCCAAAGAATTGCCACAACCCAAGACCTCTTGGGAAATGCGGGCAGCCATAAGAGCTGGGGTCTTCTTACTGCAAGGGGGGACAACATGGCAGGAACAAAACTGGTATGAGCTGTCTACTGGTTACCTAGCTCTACCAAAAGCTTCAGGATGAGTCAATCTGACCTTTGACTGCATAAGTGGGAGTCCACAAATGGATCAATGCCTTAACATAAACCCTAAAAAAGAGCACAAACCATGGCCTTGCTTTAGCTTTCAGTTGAGTTTTCCACAGCATTGAGCAGCCATGTGACCACAAAAGGAGCAGAGGGGATCATTCCTTCCTGAAAGCATTTGCAAGCACATAAACCTGATCGCAAATCCTTTGAAGACAGCAAGAGTCTTTCCATCAACTCCAGCTGACCTTGGATCTAGCCCAGGGCTCACAGCTGAATGACTCATGGGTGAGGTCTTTTTCTGCACAGGAAAGACAGAAAGATGCTGCTGCTCTCAGGGCAGGTTGGGGTCCATGCTGATGAGACCCCTCTGTATTTTTTAGGAGGCAATGATCTGGGCAGATTCTATTTAATATCCACTCAGCTCTCATGGGATTAGAGCAAAAGCATTATCAACTGTGTCTTATTGCCAGGGGTTTTCTAAACTTGTCAGGCCCCAGAATGGGGCTCTTCCCCACTAAACCCCTCTTTCTTCCCTAACATCTAGGGTCCCCACCAGTGTGGTCCCATTCTCACCCAAACCATGTTCAGCTCCTGGGGGGTGGGGAGATAAAGGGACTTCTGAAAGCAGGAAAACAAATCCATAGCTAGTAAATTATATATAGCTCTTATCCCACAATTAGTTTGTAATTCTGAAGGACTGCAGACAGTCAGACTCCTGTGTAATAATCCCGGAGATCAGATTCACATTGAATTGAAGGACTTAAAGATACGCAACAAAAGTTAGGCCAGGATCTATACCAGTTTACACTAGTAAAAGGTCTGTAAAAGGGTTTTTAGCCAAAATGTAAGGCCCTGTCTTCAGTTAGGTTTTTTTATTTGAACAAGTTTTTTCTCCTCTGAATGTTTTCTCTCTCTCAGTTTCTTCTTTATCACTACTTCAGTATTGGTCATAATAGGGTTACTTCTACTTTACACTATTGTAAACCAGTTAGAAGAGAGATATCACTGTGGGCGAAGAGATACATATTTCCAGTTTGGATAATTAGAAATAAACAGTGAAAACAATGTGTGCTTTATATATTACATTACATATATAACATTGCAAAATGGGTGGTACTTGAATTTATCCATTCATCATAAGCATTGATTACTTGTGTAGCAAGTGATAAATCAAAATGCAGTTATCACTAAATCAAAGATTTATATGAGTGAAGAGCAGCAAAGCAATTCATCAATTCCCTGTACAGCCAATGATTAATTAGGTTCCAGTCTGAAAGTATAGAGGCTGGTTTACAATTAAGACTATTACAGATAGGCTTTATATATTTTATTTTTTTTCCCCTAAACATCCTGTTCTTGGAAGGAGATAAGTTGACCCCAAACAAACAACGCTCTGAGAAGGATCGGATGATGCAGTTGTGTGTTTACATTCAGGGCTCTCAGGTCCTAGAAGCGCAGATCACAGGAGACGGAAGCAGCAGCATGTTGCTAAAATCTCATAATCAGACCCTTCACTCTGCATGGACTTCCTCTGCTCAGAATAGACACTCACCCCAGTGCATGAGATGTGAGAGTTAAAGCCATCAGAGGGACCCTCTTGGAGCAGTATGCAGCCTGTTGGCTTTCCTCTAACAGTGACTATTGAAGAACTACCAGAAGGCATGAATCCACGTTACTTCTGACACCCAGATATGGCAGGTCTCAAGCAAGCAGCCCCAGCCCTCTCCAACATAGAGGCTGTGCTCACTTTCCTGCCATACAGCATCATCGCACAGGCAGAGGGTAAAGCTGAAGCATCAAAGTGCCACAGTCCTTCCCATTGCAGAGGAAAGCACGTCCTGCTGAGCCCCAGGGAGTACCAGCTGCAGCACCCCAACAGTGGATCCTGCCTGAAGTTACTGGTGATAAGGACTAGGACAGCATCCAAGGCAAACCACAGGATGCTGTACACATCCCTTGCACAAAGTCACAGTGAGCAGATACCAGCAGGGTTATCGTCACTTCCCTATCTAGATCATAGGGAAAGCTTTTGGTGGGTCCTGCTTTGCCGTGACCCATGCAGAATTCAGTTCTGAGTCAGAAGCTGCTCCAGCCTGTTGAACTGGAAGCACTGGGCTGACATGGAATCCGCTGCGTTGCTCAGCAGAGCTGGCACAAGACAAAAATTTTTCCCAAATTCTCCTACCAGCAAGAGCTCCTCCTTATGCCAGCCAGCTGTTTGGCAAGAGCTGTTTCCTGCTCTTACTCATTGTAATGCCTTAGCCACACCAGTTCTTGTGCCTGGGAAAGCACCATTAGCACTATGCAATGGCTATTTCATCTCCCTCCCTTTTTTCAGAGAACTGAAGAACAGACCCGAGAGCAGCTAAAAAATGTTGCAGAAGAGCAACAGGACATGCTACTGTGACTCAAGGTGCACCCTTATTTCAGCAGGATTAAGCAAAATGTTCATGCAAAATGCTCTTTTTCTGGCTTTCTGCATCATCACTACAACATAAATTTGGTGGCTGCTGGCTGTCAGCTGAGACCATCACATATCTGCATGACAGATGTTTCAAGCTCTACCTGTGCCACTGCTCATACCCAGGCAAGCAAGAGTCAGACCTGAAAAGGAAGCTATCAAGGAAGAAATAATGCCTTGTTCTGGAGAAACAGGTTTTTTCCCTTGTCTGATTTTTCACCCTTGTCTGTTTTTTCACCCTAGTGTTTTTTAGGGCGCTGACTTTATCTTCCTTCCCTAGAGAAGGAGTTGATAGGGACATGGATGTATACGTGTCCCCAGGCCCTGTGTACTTTGGCTGAGAGGCCCTAGCTGGATCCTCCTTCAGCTTGTCACTGCAAATTACTCTGGATAAGTCTTTTTGTATGATGTGCATATTGAAAATGTCATGAGTCTGCAACCCCACCTATGAACCTTCCTGAGGCTCAGATGTCCAGCCAGGCCAGGTGGGAGCGCTGGGTCTGGGTGCAGAGGCAGGGACAAGATCCCAGGTAATTATTTGGTTTACTCATCCAGAAGACGCAGTTAAGGGTTACCCAGACAGCCCCAGATAAAATATTTTCTAACATTTTTAAGGAAAAAATTCCAATCACTTTGTTTGACATTTTGAAGAATGAAATGTTACAGCTCCATATTTTAACAGGAAGGTTTTAAGACCAAATTTGCTCAAACTCAGGCTTTATATATATAGATGTATACCTTATATTTTTTTCAAACAGAACAAAAAAGTAGGTTTTGCATAATTCAAAGTGAGGGGTCCCAGCACTGTCACTCCTTCTGAACACTATTTTGGAAGAAAACTTGCTTTGTGTTCTCTTAAAATGGCAAACAAGCTGAGAAATTAATTATTCACACATCTCTAAAGTACCAACTGCACAGAGGAGCCTGGGCCCAGGCAAAGGGACATTAGAAATCTCTCCTAGTTAGCAAATGATTTTTGACACTGCTTCACCTCTGTATATAATAACTGGGCAGGGTGTGAGAGTATAATGTGGCTAATGGCAGGTTCTCTGCACAGAGGTAGCATGAAGCATCCTTCCTGCATAGCATTGCCTGTAAATGCTCTTTCTGACGTCGTTTTGCCTTGATGCCTGCATTACTCACTGTGAATTTGGCTGCCTACCTTGTTCTCAAGCCTCTTGTCTCTACTTATTTGTATTAAACACAGGACACGTGGACAAAATAACCAGAGAAATGCCAAAGCTGTAACCTAACCCTGTGTGTTTTGCAAACAGAAGGAAAAGAGAACAGCTTTTGGTGGGGAGAGGGAGAGGAAAGGGGGACCTGGGTTAAGGAATCAGCTAATTAGCCTCATCTACATTTCAGCTACATGGTTCACAGGTACTAAATCATTCCTGACATATTTAGGTTGCCATTTATTACCAAAATTATTCAATGTGAATTTTGCCATTTAGGACGTGTTAAGAAAAATACTTATGCCTTCAGAGTGACTCCAGCTCTGATCCCTTCTGACATAATGGCACCACTGGGCCATGGTTTAAGTGCACATGTGCCTGCCCACAATAGGAACCTGGGCATGCAGCTGTAATCAACAGGATTCCAGGGCTGGGTCCAGATCTAGAGATTAAGAAATCACTTCTGAGTACCTCAAAAAACCCCATATCTCCACTGTGCCCTACAGACTACAAATTAATATTTCCTACAGTGATAATCTTAGCATTCAGTTCAGAGCTCCTGAGATGTATTAGAGATTTCGCATGCATAAAAACTTAACTTGGTCTTAAAACTGTATAATCACAATGAAAACATAGCATAGCTTTTACACCAAAGGATACACACAGATAGGCATACGTAAACATGATTCACATGATCATTAAACTGCCTTATATTTTCTGTTAAGGCTTCACTGATTGACCACATTATTTTGAGCCATAGCTCCATTCCCCCCAAAAACCACTAACTTAAACCCTTACCATACTTATGGGAGGGACTTACAGGGCCACCCAGCAGACAAGACCTCCTGGAGAGCAGGTAGATCTGGAAAGGTAAGGGTATAAGTCACTTCCCTGCAGCCCCTCACATTCCAGCACTTCTTGTTCTAATTCTACTGGACTTCCTTCCCACCTCTGCTTGGCTCTTGCCCTTCCTTTTGACCTTCAGCCCTATTAAATCCTCCTGTCCTTTCAGGTGAAACCACTAGCCTGGATCATCACACTCCAACCTCTCCCCAAAGCCTTAACTCTTATGGGAGGCTTCAGGTGGTTTACATGTGCTAGCTTTGGAAATAGCACAGCTATACACTTCATTTGCATTAGGTTGTATCTCTGATCATATCACCACTGCCTCTGATCCCCAGAACCATAAGCTTTTCTGCTGTGCTTTCATTGCTCTTCCAATGGAGAAATGAGATTTCTCATGCTGTGTGTAACTGCATGTGTTTACATCTGTAGGTCCCCATTTAATAACTTTCAGATGCAGTGGCTAATTTCAAAGAAAATTTGACAGAGCAACTGAGGTCTCAGATATATGGAGTTCATGCAGGTTTTATGAAAATAGATTTCTGGATGGAGGAAACTGCTCTTATTAATGCCTTCCACAGAGAAAATGCTAATAAACTTACCCTTATTAGACATTAGCGAGTCCATGTAGAAACCAAACGCTAGAATCTCAGCTCGTCAGTCCTGCTGCTCATGGAAAAAAATGTGTAATCGGGATTTAGTTTGCTCTGGGCCACCACAGCCAAAGATAACTCTAGAAAATTAAGAGTTGCCTGTACAGTCTCATATGAAGTAGCAAACAAAGCCCACCCTCCATTTAGGTGAATTTCCCCAGATTAGTGACAGGTTGAAGATGAATTTTAATGGTATATTTTTGGCTGGCCATTTCCTCTGCCACTGAAAATCAGCAAGGGTCCAGAGGTGTGAATAAAGCAAAACTGATTTTCACCGCTTTACTCATCACTGTTGGGAATATCTTCATTCCTGCATCTCTGAGTTCAAAAATGAAAACAAAAATAGCCTTTTTCATTAAAGAAAGAGTACAAGTGGGAGGCGTTACTTGGCAAGATTTTTCTAGTGAATGGGTCTTGATTTTGCAACTGGCTTCCCACTGAGTCCAAGGCAGCCCAAATTTGACTTTTAGTCTATCTGTTGAGCTATTTTCCCAGGCATCTGACACAGATGAGATATAACAGTGGTTTTTTTCCTTTAGCCAGGGCCAGTTTTCTATCAGAGGTGCAAAATTCAGATTTATCTACTACAAGAAGCTTAATAAAAAACACTCTTTTCCCCCTCCCCCAGTCACTGGTTATCATAAACAAATCCCTCAGCAGAAGCTAAAAAGAAGATACTTTGAGGTTAAAAGCAGCCTTTAAAAGAAAATGATGTTGTACATCATCCCAAAATTTAATATGACTTTATGCACAATAGTAATGTGCCTGGTAATGCAAAGATTTTTCTAAAGTAGCTTAATAACAATCCAATATTCTCTTCCTTAAAAAATGAAAATGTATGTCAAAAAGGGATCTAATGTAGCTGCATCTTGTATCCATTGATGGAGAGAGCTGATTTACATAGATAGCATTTAACATACTATCATCATTATCCTATCAGTCTTCTGTCTAATCTGGAAGCCTTGAGACAGAGTTCTCAATGTTCTCTGAGGTAAAAAAATACCAACCAAAATTATGGTAAAGGGGGAGAAAAAAAATCAGTGAAGGACAGATGAATATCAAATCAGATGAGATAAAAATGGGATTTTTTTTTTAGCCAGCATAGTATGAGCTTGAAATGCTGAAAAGTGGATAAAACAAATAACGTTTAAGACTGTAGCATACAGTACCACAATGATGAGGAATAAAAGAGAGAATTATGTTAATGGTTGGGTCTCCGTGTGCTTGTGGAGACTGCTCATAGATTGCTTGTGATTGCCTGAAGGATACAGTTCGATTGTGTGGATCTCTGAAATCCACACAGTATACAATATTCATTTCTTTTCCCTCTTACTCCCTTTTGCATGAATTTAACGCTTGTGGAGGATGTAAGCAACAGAAGGAGGCCTTCTACTGTGAGTGGGATGGGGTCATATGAAAACCTAGAAGGGTGAGACTGCCTTCACTGAGGTCAGTGAGGTTTTATGCATCTCTCTTTTTGGACCAAGTTTGCATTAATTCCCTCACCTTCAACACAAGTGTGTGGTTATGGCAACATCTCCTACCCCTGGATCTCTCCTGCTTTTACAGCCTCTCTTTAAATTCAGCAACCTACCAACGCCTGCACCTTTCCCAGCCGCAGCTGCAAAGGGCTGCCCCAAATTCCCACAGACTCCTTGGTCGCATCTGCAGGTCCCACTGCTGCAGTGCCAGGCACCCTTCCCACTACAGGACTGAGGTTTTCAGGGTGGAAGAGAAGTAAAGACGCTTCTGTTTGTCCAAAAACCTTTCATTTTGCAAACAAGACAACTAAGCAGGAGGCAGCTCCGGAAAGGTGTATGAGATCTGAACACAGCTCAGGTCAGCAGGTTAGGGTATCAAAAACAGCAGAAGAGAGGTGGCAGCCAAGGAAACCATGCAGGCTCCCATGTGAGGTGCCATTACAGTCCTGCGGCTGCCTTTGCTGCACTCTGCACCTTCAAACTCTTATTGAGTGGGACTAACTGCAGCCACACAGAGCACAGCCCTGATGCTGGGCCGTATTCAGGAGCCACCCAGACTGCACTTTCCTACTTATGGCTCTGTGCACTCCTGTTGTGGGGTGGCATCCCCTTGTACATTTTTGCACCCACCCAACAGGAGGGAAGTTAGCATGGAGCTACAGGCACTGCAGCATCCCATAGCATCCCACATATGCAATGCTCTTGCTCTGGGTCCATGGTGGGTGCATGTCTGGGCAGACCTTTCTTCACTCCTTCTTGCATTGAGCTGGACAGGGTACACGGCTGCTGCTGACCCCATAGCATAAGAGAACATGGGTTTTCCTTACAGTCTTATAGGGATCACTGTAGCTTAACCACTGGTTCACCCCACCTCTCCAGTCCTTTGGCTCATGTCCACTTGTTTGCCTGTTTGACAGATTGGTTCTTTCATTCCAAACTAAAGAACTTGCATGATGTAAGGATGTGGTCACCCTCTTTGTCTGAGAAGGCATGGCAGGAATTCACGCAGTGGAAGAGACCCAGGCGCTGATCTAAATCTTCTTACAGTGAGCTGAGTTCGGCAGATTTCAGCGTCCTTCAGTTTGGATCAGGTCCTTCAAGAGAAGGAGAAAAAGTAATACCTCTAGCAGAAAGCTTTACCTTTGCCTGCATCCCATTCACCATACAGGTCTCTCCCAAGACCATGAACTAGCCTCACTCATAGGAGGGCAATGCACAAAATTCCAGCTGATGGCCGTTACCAGAGTGAGCACAGGGAAGTGGATGAAATGGAGCATCCCTCTGGTGCTGCCTGCACCACACATGTCCCAGTGTCATGCAGCTGCTCAGCCCTCCATTTAATGCTGCATCTGCCCCTGCATAGAAGCAAGTATGACACAATATAAAGCCTGATCTAGTCACTGCACCTAATTATGAGGAAGAATAGAGCAAATTTTACCCTTACATGGACATGGAGTGCCAAAGCTGTGCTGCTACTGGCAGAGCTCCCCTGTGGTTGCAACTATAGGGCACCCAGCAGGGATTTAATCCTGTTGTAAGTAGCATTATCTTGAGCTCAGATGTTTGTTCTGGGCTCCACAGGGTTAGCAGTAGGTACCAGTCCTGCCCCCAAAACCTAGTGGCTTTCAAAGTGGAACATGATCATTTTATTAAAAGGATTATGTGCCATTGTTTGTTTGCAGTCACAAAGCTCTGGACCCAATGACTCGGGAGGTACCTTCCAGTCTTTTGCTGCTGTGCTGTTGCTAATTGAAAGAAAAGCTGCTGGTTTCCTTGTCCTCAACATTTGTCATACAAAAATCCCTTGGAGGTCTTGCAGAAGGTTTCCATGGGAGCCCAAGGATCCCGGGACATGAAAACTCACTCTGAATTTCTAACTCATATTTACATGTCTCAGTTTCTTATTTTTTACAGAAGTGGAGAAAAAACTGGGACCATGAAAGAGTGAGTTGCAGCAGTATTTTTCATAAATACATCATGCTTCGCCTGCTTGATATTGTCCTTCTCAAGCACATACAGTCTGATCAACAGAGCTCAGAGGTGTGCAGCAGACAGGAGGCAAAATACCAGAGGTCCAGACTAGCAAAAGCCACACTCCTTGCACCTAATCTAGACCCAGGCTTAAAAAATATGCCCTAGAAAATAAGTTGCACAGAGTTGCCTGGAGCAACAAGGGGAATTAAAAACTGCAGCAAACCTTTTCCAACCAACCAACCATGGGTTAAATGAGACTCTGAAGAGGCAAGTTTTGTTGAGAAGAAAGAGATGTATGGATCTCACCACCGTTTGGATGAGTAGGTACTGCTTTGGTTTGATGATGCTCTGCCTGAGTTATTTACCTCCACAATGGTCTGTGGGACTGTGAGAGAAGTTGATGGGTCCCAAGCCCCCTCGTGTCAGTCAGGCCCATGTAATTCAGAAGCAAGACTGAGGTTTCAGCCCATACATTTCAGCCCAGGGAAGCAAAGATCAGATTGTCCTACCCCGGAACAGAAGAGAAAGGGAAAGATGTCTCTTTAAAGTTAATTTGGAAGAGAGCAAAACTAGATCTTTTTCTTAAATATGATAACTGAACATGCCCAATTCTGGAGACAGACATCTAAGCAGATGCAAAGGTCTCATTGTAGACAAGCATTAATGTTTGTAAGATAAAGCCTTTATTGATACTTAAAGTTCCACCAGTTTAAGGAAATGTATTTTTAAAACTCGTTTAGTGAAAACATGCAAAACCCTTGGGCAGACACTCTAAAATTGTTTTAATGGTTCTAAATTGAATTGGCTTCATGATTCCTTACTGAATTTAACTGCGATAGCTTTAAATTGTTCTGCAACTAACCACAATGTACTATGCACAGGATTAACTGAACCAAGTTTTAAACGCAATTTCAATAAAAGCACCTTACATGTTAGTGTGGAAAAAGCTTTAAATACAGGAAGATCATTAAATACAGTATGGTGACATGGCACCTGCTTAAACACACTAAATACACTGAACCTTGTCCACTGAGAATCAGGGTTAGAATCACTTGCAAAACCTGATATATTTGCTTTCTTAATTGTTCTGTACAATTATTACATACTCAGTTGGCTATTGATACATGGTTTTCTAGAGCAAATTTCTGCAGCTCTTACATCTATTGGATTTTGCTGGGTTTGACTTCAGGAGACTTAAGAACTTTTAAACTATTCTCTTTTCCTTTCTTTTTTGGCTCCTCCACGACTTTCTGAGAGGGGAAGCAAAGAGGTGACATTAAAATGGCAGCGCCCAGAGACAGCAATGACAGCTCTGCAGACTATGATACTGAAAGAGTGACAAGTATTTCTAAAGGCTGCTTTGACAACTCATACCGGAGTTTTCCTTTAAGTTACAATCATTTTTCTGAAGCAGTAAAATTGGTGCCTGAAGGATCTGAAAATGAAGAAATAAAGTTGTGTAAAGTTGGCAGTATCTTACAGTGCTCATCGAGCATCAGTTATATATATAATGCCCTGTCTTACACCTGCCAAAGTTGCCTCAAGACCCTACTGCTGTGCCATGGTACAGTAGCTTATTAATAAAGCTACTGCTCTGCTTCTGGCAACTCCAAGACAGTAAACAGGGAGCAAGTGTGGGATGGTGGCCTGGGCTGCCACACTGGTACTTGTCCTGCTCCCTTCCTGATCCTTGTCAGTCACCCCCAGGCCTTCTTAGGACCTTCACAATGGGACTGTCTGTTACCTTTTCTGCTAAGGGCACTCCAGGTTACTGAGAGGGATCACTGGATTAGCGTCACTGTCATTCAGCAGTTTGAGGCAGAGCCATAGTGACAAGGCACCATGGTCATTCTGTTGGATGTTTCAGGAGAAAAGAAGACAGTCCCTTCCTCAGACTCCAGCACTGAAGAGAAGAGACATGGGTGCACCATAAGGACTAGCGCTGCCCAGGATGTCATTGTCCTACTGTTGATGTGTTTAAGTTATAACGAACTTTAAAAGCTGAGGTGTTTAAACCCAGTGAGATCCAGATTCAGCAAAGCTATGAGAGAAGCTGAGATGTAACTTCACCTTTCCAAGGCTGCAGTGAGTTACCTTCCCAATGCAGCAAGAAGCCAGTAGTGCAACTGCCTGTGTCATGTCCCATGTACTATCCCAGCAATGCCCCAAGCAGAAAACAGTTACCTGCCACACTCCTCATTCAGGGTTTAGCCTGAAGGTTCAGCCTAGCCCTTGAAATTTGCTTTTGCCTTCCTAGAGAAATGATTGCTTGCCTGGATAATTCAGTTGCTGTCAGTTTTATCAGCTGGACATCAGATCATTATTGTTTTCGTTTAGAAGACAGCAAATCATTCTTTGCCAAAGTGGGAATCATCTGTGAGCTGCAAAAGCTGGCAACTGCACAAACATCAAGATGTCAGGGACCTTCTTTAATCTTGCACTTGACTTACACTGGAATCTCCCTACTCAGTGCTGTCCACCAAAAGGCCAACATCCTTTAATTTTGTCTCTTCCCTGGGTTGAGGAAATTCCTTCTTTTCCAGGCCAATCACCAGAAGCTCACTGAGATTTACGGCTTTGATGAGTGAAATTTTCAGCCTTGAATCTACAGACTGCCACTTTAAATACATTACAGAGATTATCAGCAATGTATCAAGGTGTCTTTGCAGGATGGTATAAACTTCTACTGCACTACTTATTGCCATAAACCATACTTCCAGGTTTTTATTTATATGCGCATTAGCTCAATATGATTGGATCTGTAGCCAGCCCTGTGGACTGGAGTAATTTATATATATCAATAAAGGTCTCCAGCCAGCCACTGGGTGCTCTAAGGGGAACAGTAGCTCCATTTAAAACATTAGGAACTGGAGAAATTGAAAATAACTCTCTATTTAGAGGCCAAGAAGTAAGACAGCAGGCAACAGAGGTCCCAGCACAGCAAGGCTATACTAAAGAGATTGTTAAAATGTCATTTCACTTACATATAGGCCCCAGAAAAAAAAAAAAAAATTAACTCTTTCCCTCCCATACTCGCTATGAATAACACTTGGAAAGAAAACATAGTCTTCAAACTTAAAGTGTTTTAAATAATCCCGGAGGATATGACCATAAAATTTTGAGCGACATGTTCAAAGAATTCAGGGGAGTTTACCTGCAAAATTAGTTTTAAAAAGACAGAAAATCTCATTACCTTTGCATTTGTTAATGTTAGAGCTGAAATGTAAAAGCAGCAAAAAATCCCTCAGTGGCTGGATTTTACTACACACAAAAAGCCTACAGGAAGAAATGTCATCTTGTCTACCTAAAGTAACCAAACCCAATACTATTAAATTTTAATGTTAAAGTATCTTTGACTGCTCTTTTCCTTTAACGAGCAAGGAAAGCACTGCACAAACATCTAGCATAGATGTGCTTTACCTGCCTTCACTGCTCCAAAGTTGCCCATGGTTCGTGGATGCACTTGGCTGGTAGTCTAGGTTTTAACAGTGTTTATATAGCAAAAATTTCATGTTACGGTGAACTTTACTGACCTGTAACTCAAACTCAGCTCCATCGACTTTCTATAATGTTTTCAAACATTCTCTTTAACTTTCCACAGAAGATAACCAGCAGGTCAGAGGGAGGATAGGGCAAAAGTGTTCTAGACAGAAAAAAAGCCATAAGAACTATGCAAGAAAAACAGGTGGTAGGGGCTTGCTGTAGTCTGAACTATGGAGCCACACTATCCTCATGTCAGGACAAAAAAGCATGTGGGATTGTTAGAGAGAAGCATCTGCTAAAAAAGGTCCTTCCCTTGTTGTGCTGCTCTGTATTTCCTTCACTTAGAACTAGAAAAGCAATCAGAAAATGCAAGCTCCTTCTCACCATCCCACCCCCTCTTCTCCCTCTCTTTTGCAGGAGTGAAGTGTCAATGTCTCATTTTGCTTTCTCAAAACTGATGGTTTTTCTGAGTCTGAAACAACCAGCATGTAGCGCCTGCCTCCTGCAAAGCCTTCTTTCTCTGCTATTTACTTAACCAGGGGGAAAAACAACAACAACAAACAAACCACCAGTGTGGTGCTAAACTGGGGAGCAGTCATTCCTAAGTAAACATAGCATGGCTGATGCGACCACATTGCAGAGCAAGCGAGCCTTCCCCTCTCCCATCACCCCCCTGCACCCCGAGACGAACAAAAAATTGCTTAATGCATAACAATGCCATTGTGTGCGGGAGAATTCCTTCCTGCCTCGAAGGAAGCATCCCCACCAGAGTCCCCGCATGCAGCTTGCAGTACTTTGAACACTCCTGCTGTCCTTGTGCCGCAGCCAAACTAAATCCATTTCTATTCAAAACCTCAGATACTGCCCTGCTGTTCCAGGTTTTGTTTTGTTTCCTAAAGGTTTGTTTCTTATATAGGGCATTTATTTGGAGTGGATTAATTTAGGGTTCATAAGGCTTTACTTTTCCAAGGATATTGCTTTCTGCTCTGGGGAGATAGTGTGGGCTGGTGTATAGAGCCATTGGGTAGAGGTTACGGAGAGCTGCAGCGCGGTTTGGAGCAGGTCAAGCCCTGCATCCTCCTTTCCTGTCCCTTCAGCGAAACCACCCACCCTTCTGGTTTCATGCATGGTTTCATTGCTCCCACTGAAGGAGTGGTTGCTAATTAATGTCATGAAAGTGTTCTATTCAATCCCTCCAATGAGTGGGCCCGAGTTGATACCTAGGTCTTGTGTTAGAACTTATGCCCTGGAGAAAAGTCATCCTAGGATAAGTAAGTGGGAGGAAAGCATAGCATGCTGTAGAGGAAGGATAAATGTCAAGATGAGAAGTTAGTGTGACAGGGCAAAGGTGAAGGAAAAATGCACAGAGAAGTATCACAGCATGGTAGTTGATGAATGTGAAACATTTGCACCATCTCCTCATGGTAATCAGCACTTTCAGATAAGGGAAACTGGACTAATGCTTGTGGGGGAGGCATTACTGCACTGACCTCAGTGGCCAATGCTTTTATGGACAGCACACAGGCACAGGACAGTCCCTGTTCAGCTGAGACTACACCCAGATACTGGTCAAATAAGCAGATCATGGACAAGGTCCAAACTGGGGGTCTTGAAAATATTTCTGTGCATTCTGCATGGCATCCTTGGTCCTTCCTACTTGTTGATAATTATGGATTTTTTCCTGAATAAGTGCATTAGGGTCTCCATATTCTCACTTTGCTTGGAACTGCAGGCACACCATGCTGCAATGGCTGTGCTATTCTAACATTATTAAATGTGCACTCTTCTTTTATTAGGCTTTTTAATAACATTTAAGTTGCACTCCTGGGAATTTTTTGCAGAAACGGAATGTTGGCCAGCCTAATTTGTACATGAAAATACCCCATAGGCCAAGGAAACAAGATTCAGATGAATATCACATACAGCATGACTACGAATACAAGAAGTGCTCAAGGAGCTTTGGGATGTAAAACCATTCAACTAGGAACATTTGAATCCCATGTGTTGTGCTCTCGGGGCTGTATCTTGTTTGTGCACATTACTGCTTATATTTCACATGTATTTTATTTCTTTAGTAAATGCACCCAAATCTTCTCATTCCATATCTAAGAACTGCTTTGTTTATACCCTCCAGTGGGGCAATGGATGACTTATTGCCCTTACAGGAGATGCTGCTTTGCATGTCAATCCTAAATCAATTAATTCTCAGGCTACCAGAAACACAAAGCCCTGAAGGATGTCCTCGGTGAGCTGTCCAAGTGCACTCCCAGCCAGGAAATTCATGGGTGTATAGTGATGGTAGAAGAGAAGGCAGGTGTCTGTGTCAGGCACTGTGGGGACAGGCTCTCATCTCAGGGAAATCACCAGCTTAGGCATGAACTGGATCAAAGCCCTGGAGAGGAGCAGGGTGCCAATGCTAAGTAATGTCTCTGAACACAATTCTCTCCATTTCGCTGGAGCTGACACTGCTGTTAGGGAGCTTTTATCTGTAATCAGCTCTTTGTCATCTTCCCTGCTACTTCATCATCCTTTTTAAGAAGCATTGGCAATAATTTTAGAATAGTAAACAAACAAAGTCACTTTAAAAGGGAAAAAACTGTGCATAATCCTTTTCCTTCCCTGGGAAAATCCTCAATTCAGCTTAAAAGTTTCAATTCTTCTCTCTCTTGGATAGTTAGCACAGGATGATCCTGACAGAATGGGCTGCAGGAATGCACAGGAACAGCACTGCATTTCCTTGCTTACAGCTGCCTTCACTGCTGCAGGGTTATTGTTTTCCTATAATACTACACAGTTGGAAAAGTTGAGCTGTTGAAAGCGTTAGAAGCACAGCATCAGATTCAGAATTAAAGTGTCTGGAAAAAGATGTTCCTGTGACAAGGCTGGGACTCCAAGGAATAGAGTTTGGCTTTTGGTTTTGCCAAAAGCTCCCTGACTTGCCTTAGGTGAGTCAGTGAATATATCTGGGCTAATTATTCTCTCCTCTTGCTTTTTTTCTTTAGAAGCAGATAAATAACCTCTTGTCCCCATCAATATTCATTTATTTTCAAAACAAATGCCTCTGTCTTTGTCAGGTGAATTGCTCAGATAACTGCTTACTGGTGGAAAAATTGTAAGTTCTTTAATGTTTGTTGAGCATTTTTCTCCACTTCCAGGCACTAGCACACAGGAACTCAGACTGGCTTCAGAGCTTGCAGGACTCCCAAAATGCACGTTGCTAATGGCAAGGGCACAAAGAGAAGATGAGAGGGTTTGGGGTACAGAGGTTCAGTGGTACAGCCAATTCCAGGGCTCTAGTACCCCGTGGGAATCCTGACTCAGCAGTGGGAAGAGAGTTGCATGGTCACATCTCTCTAAAGCTCGCAGGTTACTCTGTGGTTTCTTTCACATAAAGTTTGTGGGAACATTTTGTTCAGTTTCATGACACAAGTTCTGGTTTTTCACTTCTCATGTTTCATTTTGGGCATGAAATGATGAACAGACCCAGAACCTCAAAGTGAAACACATTGGAAACCACCACATTTCTTTGGTCTTTGTTTTAAATCCAGGAAAATCCACAAAATTCTCTCACTTTCTATGAAAAGCCATCAGCTGGCTTAAGGAAAGATCCTAATCAAACCTTCCCTCGATTTCATTGGGGAATTCCTGATTTATGCCAGAATAAGCAAAGAAGATTCATAGTATTAGTGCCCAGGAACTACACAGTGAACCCGCCCTGGGTTTCTTCTTGATTAAAAAGTGAAAGTAAATGAGCTAGATCAAGACAGCCCTAAAAAAGGGGCTGCTTTCAGGTTTCACAATGGACATTTTGCACTCTTTCATTCACAGTCCATTTTCTCTTAGCAATTTGCCTGCATCACCATAAACCATACTGCTTGCAAGATTATCCACTGGGATATGCAGGTCCAAACACCATGGAGGCGTGCAGCTGGGACCCATCAGGCCTGGCCTATGTATATTCTTTCAGTCTTTCACTTTCTACAGCCACGTGTTGGCACTGGAAACACATGGACCGCAGAACTGAAAGGTGTATTTGCTCTGCTATGTGGCATATTGGCAGTACAAAAAGATGTGGTCCTGCAGCATACCCCAGGGATGCAGGAGGAGAGGCAAGACTGGTTCTCCTGGAGAGCAGTGATGGAGTTGGTTTTATCACCACTCGGGAAGTGGTTGCAGTCTCTGACAGTAGCGCTGATATATGAAACATGTGAGGACAGTGGAGTACACACGTGGCCAGGTTTGCACATCGCCTTGTAATTTCCTCTTTCCTGGAAGACAAATGCAAGGACAATGATAGGCTTTTCAGGGGCTGGAAAATTATTTTGGTGTTTTTCAATTCTGTTGTAGCTTGTGGTGAAGCTGGCACAGCATGGTGCAGCGAGTGTGTTTGTATCAAACGGAGCATACTGCTAAATAACCCTGATCTCAGACACTGACGCTAGTAGCATTAGTCCTAATCTTTCTATATATAGTGACTTATTGAAAAGGTCTTACTTCAAAAGTGCTGCTGCTGCAAAATCACTGTTGCTGAGTAATATGACCCATGATATTTTATATTTACTTGAACAGCTCTATCTCATCCCTGTTCCATTTGATACTGCAACAAGAGATATGTGTAGAGCTAGTCACTGTGACTCACCTAACCTCAGTGCCTATAAAGTAGCTGTTTCATGCTTTCTGCCTTTTTTTTGTCAGTGATTCAAGAGTGAAAGGAGGAGATGGTAGCAATCAGTTCCACCTAATGATTGATCAGTTTATGAGGAATGCTGATCAACTCCAGATGTCGCATTCCAGCCTCAAAATGCAATCATCAATTCAGAACTCCCATCTGGTTTGTCTGACACCAACACCACAAGAAGTTTTCCAAGAAATTCTGAGAAAAAATGTGGTTGTTGGGAGAATATCTCCTTAGACCGACGTATCTGCCAGAAGGATGTGGTAGAGTTCCCTTTTGTGAGTCTAGCTCCTTTTGGTGTCCCTGAGTGACTGATGTATTGATGGTATCTGACAGAAAACCATCCACTTTAGGAGACGTCCTTTCCTAACACTCTGACTTTCAAGGCCAGGGATTTCTGGATGACACTCTCTAGCTGTGCTGGAGGAGAACTGTGGGTGACACTCTAGTGTCTAGGTTTTTGCTTCCTTATTTCTCAGAGCTCCGCTTCCCTATTTACTCACCTACTCCATCCATTCCATGAAGAAACCATGTTTCTGAATAGTAAGGTGCCAAGTTCAGCTCCCATTTACAGATTCACTGTTCGCGCTGACTTTAACTGGACATATGCATGCATTACCAATAGAAGAGTCTAGCTCTTACCCAAGCATCTGTACAGAAGTGGTCATTCCCGTGGTGCAGTGAGTTCCCCAGGGAGGGCACTTGCCAGCAGATTTCTTATGTTCCTGAACCACATGTGGTCAACACTGAGGTGGAATTCCCCTGCAAGCGAAGAGGCAGAAAGGAGGCCAACCCACCTTGCAAAGACACAAGGAACTGAGGAGGAAGGCAGCCAGTGGAAGCGTTGGGCACATGGGTTCCATCTGAACACCTGTAAAACACATCTTTTAATTGCAGTTTCCAATCATTTAATGACAGCTTGTCCTACCACAGGATAAGGCAGCCATCATCAGGCAATCAAACATTCGGGCTCAGCTATACCCTCCCAGGCAGCAATCCTCCCCATACGCAATCATTTTCATATCAGGGACACAGAAGCAGGAGAAGGCAAGAATAAAACCCAAACCCCACAGGAGGCTTAGCTGCTGCCCTTGAAGAAGAGGACTCCTTGCAGTGCACATCCAGCCCTGTACTGGCAAGCAGGGCTGGGAGAGTACAGGGCATTCCCCATGAGCATCCTGGTGCTGGGCAAAGCTCAGCAGGCACAGCCCCGCTGCGGTGCAGTCGTGCCGGTAGCACTCACAGCAGCCCTGCGTCCACGGCACAAAGAAACCTACAGTAATTGGCTTGGTCTAACCAGCCCAGCTACTGCACAACCAAGGTAATTATCATGGGGGACTTTAGCTGCCCACTGGAGAAACAGAAGCCAGGCTTAGAAACCAGTTGCATCATGAATGATAATGGTGCTGACAGTTTTAAAAGCGCTCGGGGACTTTTTAAAGCGCAGCTAACCCGTCTGAGAGAACCTTTCATAGGGCAGGAGCCACAGCCGCACAGGGGAACAAAGAGCTGCTGCCATGTTGGGCCCTCTGCATTTCCAGATTTACCTCTCCCTGGGAAAATGCTGTATTACAACGCTGTCCAAAGGAGCAGGCTTGCTTTCAAGGCAAGGTAAGTCCAGAAAACACATAGTGATCCTCATCGAGCTACAGCCATCTAGTAGGGACTTCCCTCGTTTGTATCCAAGGGCATCTATACAGCAAGGCAGCAGTAATGGCTGGGAAACTGCCAGCCCTCACCCGTATTGGATGGGTGGTTAAGATGCCCCTACACACTTAAACACATTTCCCTGCTAAATTCCCTGCAGTACATTAATTTTTACTGATTGCTAGTGGCTGCCTGGCTGTCTCTAAGGCAACTGGTCCAGTTATTATTAATTTTCAGGATGGAAGAATAATAGACATCCATTTATCAGTGAGGAACAAAACAACAGCTAGTTTTTTGTTGCAGTTGCAAACTGTTTTTTAGCTATACAAGTCTCACACTGATACGTTTTGAGTCATTTCTTGCTGTAAAATTTCCTAATGGAGGAAACTTGGGGCAAGAATGAGAAAGTGAAATTGAAGAGGTGATCAGGAGGAATTTTTGTCTCTCAGTGAACGAATATGAAGTGAATGTAATTTTTCAGCTTTCACTGACCTATTTTAGACCCTCTCCTTGCCAAAAAAAATCCTTAGGAAACTTCATTTGCCATAACATGATTTTTCTAGAAGGATCAGTGAAAAAAAAAAAATCAGAAGAGAAAGTTGAAATACAGGGTTCATGAGCTGCTTTTTAGTCAATTCAGGAACAGGGGTGAGCAGAATAAATGGCTTTATGTCAGTGCTATAACTGTTTCTGTTCAGCCCGCAGGCCAGTGGGGAGAAAAAGTGACCCAAGCAAAAGTTAGCATGGCCTTAAATCTTTTCTGACATGCACTATCTGACAGGGAATCCTAAAATACATAAGCTCAGCTGGCTTTAAATGCATTGCCTTCTGTGTGTTATAACAGAAATCTGCCGGGTTTTGCATGCCCTTGATTTGATATATTTTGGGGGACAGTCTCTACTGGTGTAACTGTTCTGTGGCACTGGACTTACAAAGGCAATTCAGTCTGGTGGTCCTTTCCAACCCTAACTATTCTATGATTCTATGATTAAAGGCATGGTTAGGAGAACATAATCACATGATAGATTAAATTACCCTGTAATGCCATTTCTTGCCTTGGAATTGAGATCTAAAGGAACAATTTGCAATGGAAGTAGATGGATTGAACAATTTTTGGTGTCACAAAATTCACTGGTAGTGTAGGTTTATTTAAGACTATTTAACTGTACATAATTTGCATGGGTTTTGTAATAACTATACTTATTGTCTTCTGTCAACTGACATACGCAGATTAGTATATAGTGTGCAATATTGTACAGAGCAGTAATATTTCAGTATAACCAGTCTTTGTCGGGCTACACTATTTAACAGTCTCAGTTTCATATTTACACATAATTTTGCAAACGTACTATTGCAGGGTGGGTACAGGAAATACTGGGTGAGTAAGTGTAAAAAAGTGATAGCAGAAGAGTGTGCTTCTTTCATTTTCAGATGCTTTTAAGGTATGGGGTGGGTTTTACCTTTTTCTTATTTTCGGAAATGGTGACATTACAGGAATCAAACACCAGTTTACAGCAATTGCAGTGGCTGGATGCTGCTGATGCCCACTTGAAACCCTGGTTCTGCCCAAAATACACCTACACTCACGTTTTTATGTTTCAACATTAAGGTAAAAATTGAGGAAACTTTCCAAATTGTTTTACAGTCTTCATTTTTTTAACAAGAAATTTCTTACAATATCAAAATGCCAATTTTACATTTATGAGAATTTTTTTTATTTCAAAACCTCTGTCCTTTTTTTTTCAGACAACCAATTGCCTTTTCCCTTCATGTTTCCTGTGCTCTGTAATTCTGTGTAGTTACTGTAAAATAGAGGTTCTTTGTAAAATGCTTTGAAGAGGAAGAATTAAATGTGTTATATGGGAAACTACTATCATTAACATTGATTTACTAGGGTATTTTGAGAATACTGAGGTTGAATTTACATATTTAACTGCAATCTCAGCCTTATTCACAAAGTTCTTCCACGTACATAACTTTGAACTGAGAGTTAATGACTTGCGTGAGTTCTGCACCAAGAAGACACCTAGGTGAGAGCTACAGATATAAAAGAGTTCTAAATTACAGGGTATTTTACGTTTCTTTTGAACAAGTTATAATGCTGCAGTGAATATATTAGCAATTTCTATTTGAAATCAATGGAACCATTTGCATGACACCAGTGGAAGGTTCAGTCAAGACCCTTCTATAGCTGAGCACATGTTTTATTACCTGTTAAATAATCAAGGGATTCCAGATAAAACATGCTAATAGATAAAAGTGATACTACTCAATATTCCTGCTACGAATCGGTGGTGGTTGAAGCCAACAGCACAACAATCTAATCTAGAACAATAGGTTTTCCTGAGTTCATCCTCAAGTGTAAATACTCAAAGCCACTGAAAGCTGATTGGAAATTGTCTATTTGATTGCATCACTCATGTTTTGCACTATGTCATACGTGCAGGAGAGAGAAATGATACTGTACAAATTATTAAAGTAACATAACATAGAACAATATTGAAGTTTCAATATTTGCTACAAATGATCCATGAGCTGTTCATAATGGTAAACCACTTCACCATATAATTTAAATAAACTGTACCAACTGTTGGAACAAGTCCAGAGGAGGCCACGAGAATGATCAGGGGTCTGGAGCACTTCCCATATGAAGATAGGCTGAGAAAGTTGGGGCTGTTCAGCCTGGAGAAGAGAAGGCTGCGTGGAGACCTCAGAGCAGCCTTCCAGTATCTGAAGGGGGCCTATAGAGATGCTGAGGAGGGACTCTTCATGAGGGACTGTAGTGAAAGGACAAGGGGTAATGGGTTCAAACTTAAACAGGGGAAGTTTAGATTGGATATGAGGAAGAAATTCTTTCCTGTGAGGGTGGTGAGGCACTGGAATGGGTTGCCCAGGGAAGTTGTGAATGCTCCATCGCTGGCGGTGTTCAAGGCTGGATTGGACAGAGCCTTGGGTGGCATGGCTTAGTGGGAGGTGTCCCTGCCCCTGGCAGGGGGGTTGGAACTAGATGATCTTAAGGTCCTTTCCAACCCTAACTATTCTATGATTCTATGATTCTATATATAATCATAGAATTTTAGAATCATAGAATATATATATTATATTATATATTATATATTATATTATATTATATAATATATTATATTATATATTATATATTATATTATATATATTAATAAACTGGCTTGCATGTTGCAGATAATCCAGAATGATGGCAGAACATCCAGCAGGGCTCCTTAGGTAATTACTATAGAATTATTACTATTCGTATCCCTCAGTCTGTTACTTTCTGCTATGCTGGGGTTCATCTTTAATATCTGGGGGGTGGGAGGATGAAAACTACTCATCCCTACTAATATGACATGCCAAGGGTCTGGAAATTTGGATCAATTTAAGAATGTCCAACCACCCAAGATGGGCAGTGCTGGGAGTCCGGGATGTTTCCCAGGTTTTCCAACTAACAAGCTTTTCCCTGTTCCATGATTCACTTCTGATTGCAGTGGTGGAGACATCCCCTTACCTCCCTCCAAACTCATCACCTTCTAAGGAAGCAGCCCCTGCACCTTCGGAAGCTCTCGAGAGAGTTGATCTCTCTCCCATGTTTAAAAACAAACTTTTCAGTGTGCAGTCCCTTGGGAAATACTTTGTTAGGAAAGGCGGGGAGTGAAAGGAGTTAAATCATTCACATTATTAGCTCAAGTGGCTACTCAGCTGGTCCAGTAAATGCCAATCCAGCCATAGCTCCGTCATTTTTCCTCTCACACACACTGTGTATAGTGAAACGAGAGTGTCTGCAGATTTATTAGCTTGTATATAACACTAAATTGATGAAAACATCCTCTAGGCAACTTCATCTACTTTTCACTTGCCATGTTCCCATGACAGTGACAACTTGTTGTGTTACAGCTGACCTGTCAGCCTCAGCTACTCCCTGTTCATTGGGGGCTGTCTGTCAGTGGATGTATATGAAATGGGAGGTGAGCAGAATACAACAGGCAGTTATACACACATTCCTCCCAAACAGCCTGCTTAAAAACTGGCAAAGCTGACAGTGGAGAGATTATTGTTGAACCTTCACAATATATGTCTTTTCTAACAGACGAATGATACTGTTGCAAATATTTTCACCTAGCTATAAATAAGGAAATTTTTGAAGTTCAAAAAATAGCAGCTCTGGGCATTTTCTGCATTTGCAATTCAGTGGTGAAAAGGGCATTCATTAGATCCTCTTTTCCAGATAGAAAGGTGACCAGCACAAATCTGGTATCAGGCAGGGCGTGCATGCTCCATTGTTATTGCAGATGTGTCAATCCCTGGAAACAAAAGAATCGACACCCGTCTAGGAACAAGCTCCTGTTAGTTAGCAATTCAGAATGACTTCCAAAAGCAATCCCTTAGTCTCCAATGATATCTGTCTGACAACTACTTAATCTCGGCAAGAGCTGCGTTAAACCAGCCTGTCATGATTGCTACCTCTCAGGTGTAGCTTGAAAAGGGAGAAAGAGAGAGAGATCTATGAGTTTCAATCACTTAGAAGAAATTATAACTTTTTAGAAGCCTGTATGCAGATAGCATTTACCATATTGAATGGAAGATGACAGTTACTATATAGACAGAGTGGTACAATGCAAAATGCCAGCTTCCAGGTGATTCTATCCCATCTCCGAGGCTGTCGGGAGCTATCAAATTAATGTTGAAATAATTGTCACTTGTGAATACCTGCCACTGTAACCAAGTCGGGTATTTAACAAAAAAAAATCCCAATTGATCAGCCTCACAAAATGTTCTGAATACTTAAAAAAGTTTCACTGAGGTGTGACACTGATACATATTCATTTCAGCAGAAGGAGGGTTTTTTTTTCTCAAGAACAGAAGCAAAAATGAAAGTATTCAAATTTCCTCGTTGAAGCGGTATTAATATCAGCCCTGATTCTTTGATTATTTAAAATTCAGCTACTTTTATGATAAAAGAAGCAACTAAAAATTAGCTAATTTTTGAACCTTTTGCTACAAGAGTCATTTGTAGTAAATCTTGATGCCCTTCTCTCTCTCTGTTTCATTGCTACAAAAATTCCCACTTTGATGAAGTTCCCTTGTATCTCTGAACATCCTTACAGGTGTTTTATTGGGGTTAATAGTTTTTCCAGGTCCTACTGCAGCAAAAGTTAAATGTTCTTGGTGTCTAACTTAATGAAGAGCAGGGATAGATCCACTGTGTCGCTCCAGTCCCATTCTAGTCAGCATTTTATAATAAATGACAGCATGAGAAACTGTATTCTCTGTTCATGGAACACATGTACCACCAGCACCAGTATCACACACTTTCTCTATATTGGCTTACCGATGTACCTACAGGAAAGAAGAAAGGAATAAAGTCTCTGTGCAGTATCAGAGCACTCACAGCTCCCACTGAAAGTATGCTCAGTACTTGGCACGTTTGAATCTTTGACGTATCTTCTAAACCTCTTTAAGGCACCAGCTTTCAGTATTCACCAAGCACATCTTATTATCCAGTTCATGGCAAATGATTGCATCTTCCTCTTTTAGACTTCCCTCTCACCACTTCACCCTTCGCCGTCATCATTTTGCAGAAGGCTAAAAGCAGTGCACCCTGAACCAGCTGCATTTAAAAGCTGCAGCCAGTGCAGAATTCAGCAGGCAACTTCTTAAGAGGCAGGACATTGTACCAGCACTCTGTGACCTGTGCTGGCCTTCACGTGAATGTCAGGAGCAGTCTAAGGTTCCAATACAAAATGACCAGCCCTTCAGTCATCTGTTCTCTGGCTACTCGAGGAAGCACAGTACCCTCAGCGATGAAATGTAAGATTTCAGTCTGATTTTCATCAAGGAAAATCAAGTTTGCTTTCCTCCTTGAAGGAAAATATGATCTTGTTTTCATTGTTACCCAGTCCATCAGTCTTTTCACTTCAGAATTTGACCTCAAGGCTGGCCAAACAGGTCATGTTTTGTGAGCCATCAGCTGGGGGAGCCATGAGTCAAATCACTGGATAACACCATGTAGAGCCCACGTGCTACACCACAGCACAGGCTGGACTGTCAAACCATACAAATGATCTTGGAGCCTCACAATCCTCTGATAAAGGCTCCTCTGTCTCTCTTTACTTTCTAGAAGCCAGACATCTAAATGCTGTTTCCTAAGCTGATAAACTCAATTCTCTGTTAAGAACTCCTCTGCTGCAACTGGTCTGAGGTCTACTGAAATTCATTTTTGACCATTCGAAATTTACATAAATTTAACTATTTCTTCTCTATCAAAGTATATCATATTAACAAGTACCTCAAGCTATATATTTCTTTTCTGATACACCTAGACAATTCTTACAACTTGAGCTACATTCTGATTCCCATATTATGGAGCAAACTGGAACCATTCTATACTTATACTAGCATAAAATAAATAATATTTTGATGCTTGTGTGTATATGAGCATGGACAGAGAAAAGATTATCTGCCAGCAGGGATTTAATAGGAAATTTATATGAAGTATATTTGCATGCACACCCCCATGCATTTGCAAGGTTAATACATATAGTATTTAGTTGTTGTACAACCATAGAATCATAGAATCATAGAATAGTTAGGGTTGGAAAGGACCTTAAGATCATCCAGTTCCAACCCCCCTGCCAGGGGCAGGGACACCTCCCACTAAGCCATGCCACCCAAGGCTACGTCCAGTCCAGCCTTGAACGCCACCAGCAATGGAGCATTCACAACTTCCCTGGGCAACCCATTCCAGTGCCTCACCACCCTTACAGGAAAGAATTTCTCCCTCATATCCAATCTAAACTTCCCCTGTTTAAGTCTGAACCCATTACCCCTTGTCCTTTCACTACAGTCCCTCATGAAGAGTCCCTCCTCAGCATCCCTACAGGCCCCCTTCAGATACTGGAAGGCTGCTCTGAGGTCTCCACGCAGCCTTCTTTTCTTCTGCTTATGTGTAGCTAATATCCTGACAATGACCTGCGGAGAAGTGAAAAAAGGGCATGCTCCGCGTTTTCAATTTCAGGCCATATATCTCCAAATTTTGGAGTAACCTTTGCCAAGGGATGAGCCCACGCGCAGGAAGTCTTCCCTTGGAAGCCCTACCCCACAAACTCCCTAACACTGTCATGACAAAGGCAGCAGCTGTTTTCCCAGGCTTTTGCTGAATTATTCCAGCAGATTAAAATATACATGTATATATTTATGCCGACAAGAAGGAGGGAAAGTGCAACTTCTAGTCAATGCCTAAATTTCCTGCCTCCGAAGCCCAGCTGGAGAGCAGGAGTTATAACAGAAAACAGCAGCACAATTAGCTGGAGTTCTGTAGCTGTCTGCAGCAGACTGCTTGCTCCTGTCTCTCTATAGGTGGTCTCCCAGTTCATCAGTTCATAAATAAGTAATTTGAAATGTGTTCCTGGGGGAAATTTTCCTCCTTCTCTCCTGAACAGACTGTACTCATCAGTTTTCCTGTTCTCCAGGTACCTGGCGTTCTCATTTATAATGGCCAGAGGAACTATGCTGTTCTAATTCTTGCTTCATTACATTTCCTAATGCTTGTTTTCAGCAGCTTCACAACTCCACATTTCTTTATATATTGATAAAAAAACCTCTTTGCATATATTATTTATTGGCACTTTCATGTTAGCTTTACTGCTGATTTAAATGGAATATTTTTACATACAAAGTAAGACTGTGAAGTTGGTTTCAGGTCTGAGGTTTAGATATCTTGATTTAAATTAGGGAAGGTGGGGGGGTGCAAATCAGCAAGAGAAATCATTGTCACTGGTCATTTTCCTCCCCTACTCATCACACAATATCCAGACAGATAGCTAGCACACAGCAGTGCTTTAGTAGAACATTTTGTACTTTAGAGAAAAACACAGAGGACAGATCAAAAGCTTATGGAGCCAGTTTATGAAGGTCTTTAGGTAGTCAAGGATGCGGCAGGATGTAGAAAAACAATGTAGCAAGTTAGTACTTAATCCTAAATGAACAGCAAAGGAAATCAGGCAACTCATTCACTTAACTCCTTTGTAAATTCCAATAAATGCTTACTGGTAAGGGTCTATGTTCTCTGTGAAAAACTAGGTCCTTTGGCACACATGACTTATCCACCGGTTGATGATGATGATGAACATGATGATGTTAACACACATGCTCCTGTAAAGCAAACCATTCTGAACCCAGGAAGTTTGGTAGTAAACAGCCAGGCTAAGTATTTCTGAAGTTTTGTTGAATAACCTGATTAGTAACGATAATGAACCTCATCACAGCTCCAAGTGGATGCTGCAAGAGGATGTGCTAAACCCTGCTGCGGCCACACAGTCTCATGAAGCCCACAGCAGTCAGGAGGGCTCAAGGAAGAGCCAGTCATGATATTGTCAATGCAAAATGAGGTGTATGGTGGTCAACACTGGCACAGAAGCCAGAATATCTCCTGGAGATGCATTTCTGAGCTCCAAGTCACGTTCAGAGTGGTGAAGACCAAGACTTCAAGACTTGGTTGCGCATGACAGCTGGAGATTTGACTCACTGACCTGGGAGGGCTCTTCTCTTCCATGTGCCTATGAAACAACCCTCCTTTAACAGCTACCAACAAATGCCTCAACAAAACTCGGTCATGTGCATGTGGCTTTAACTGGTCTCATTTTCATTCCTCTGTAGAACAAAAGGAAAATGCTGCAGCCTCGAAAGCCACCATGAGATGCAATTGCTGCTCCCCAGGAAGTCCAGATTAGGTACTGACAGACCCTGAAATGGAATTAGGGATGTAAGCCAAGATTGCATCTCTACATTGCCAGGAATTACCCTGATTTTATGTTGCTCTTTTTGGACTTAATCAAAGACTCCCATTGACTGCAATGGATGATTGATCAGGCTTTGCTTTTTGCCATATTACACTAATCAATGGCTCTAATATATTACACGGAACGGTTCACCAAATGACAGATTTAGAAGCATCTATCTTTTCCCTTAAGAAATTACCCTGAAAACACCTAATGAAGAAGCACTTATTATTGCTTATAGCTAGGGCCAAATGTTGCTCTTAATTAAATCAGTGAAATTCAGAATCGTGCCGTTGAGTTCAATAATTGGCTTGTGAATGCCAGTGATAATTTTGATTTTCCCTATATTTCAGAAGCAGCTGGAAACTTTTACCGAACAGGTTTATTTTATATAAAGAAACACTCAGCTTACCGTTTTCTTTTAGTTCTCCACAATGTCTATATAGATTAAATCTATTACTGGCTCCTTGGTTGGTTACTGGGCAGTTTATTTTTAAAGCAATATGAAAGATATTTTAACTTTTAAAAATAGAAGGACTGCTCTGTAAGCTGAACTGAGAAACCCTAAATAGCAAGTCAGTGTTTTCCTTTGATGAAAGACATCAGCATCTAGTTAGGCAAGCTGAATTCAAGCCTAGTCTTTTTTTCTGCTCTATTAGATGAAACTCATATCACAATCCAAGTAGCATTGTCAAGCTCAAGTCTTCAGGCACCGTGAATCAGGTCTTCCAATCTGATAAGCTTTGCTTAAAAAATTATAATAAAAAGTATTTAGAATCCTTTTCTGCCTTTGTTTAAGGCTGCACAAGGATTAACCACAGTTCTTCCCTCTGCCTGAGTATTTCTGCTTCACCTTGAAAGCGGATATTTACAAGGTGCCTGGAGCTGGTGCTTTAAGAAATGTACTAACTACTTTGACATCCATAATCATGGATTACACAAAACTAATAATCCTCCCCTCCCCCCAAAAAAGGCAAAGCCAAGAGTTGATGGCAATTGCTGTTTTCCAACCATTATTAATATTATTCAGTGAGAGGTGAAGGGGGAATACCTTCTGAAAAAATACCATAATTAAAGTCATCTTCTTTTCACCTGGGATTTTCTTTGGAGGAAAAGGGAGTTTTGTCACCCAACTGATACTGAATTTCTGTGCTAGCCGTAATTATTTGCTGGTTACCTGCATAGCTTTGCAGTCACAACTAGAGCCAGACATTTTAGAAGAGCTCCCTTTCCACTGTAGCTCTTGCAATGAAGTGTATGCTATTGGGCTCTACCTAAACTTTTGGAAAAATGTTATTCTTAATGGATGCAGGAGAAAAAGAAAGTTGTTGTTTCTTCTAGAGGCTGATCTAGCAAAGGAAACAAGCTTAGAGACAAGGCTGGAAAGAAATGTTTTTCAGCAGACTACTTGCAAAACAGAATCAAAACATATTTCGGAGCCTTTCCTTGAAAGGGATGGGGCAGGAGGAAAGGGGAAGCAGGAGGCAGACAGGCTCTGGAAAAGCAGAGATGCTTAATTCTGCAGCAGGCAGAACTCACTGGGAGTGTAGGTCTCTGCTGCACTTCTCACTCAGGCAACTTGTTTCCAAATTAGAGTAGCTCCCAAATGACAGCAGCTCAATATATGCCCACGGGGACGTTTGCCGAGAGTAAGAGAGAGGGGCAGAGGGAGCAGTGCAATATTGGCACCCAACAAATCTTGCAGATAACTGGTACAGAGGAAAGGAGACTTGGCTCTAGCATCCGTCCCTCCTTGCCGTGGCTCCATAGGCAGCCCCGCTCTCGTGCTGGCATCTCCCCGTGCTGCGGTTGCACTGCTCACGCTGCTCACCCACTCCCCTCTCACCATAATATTCCAGGCAGGGAAAGCACCAAACAGGTTACTTTGCTGCAGGAGCGCCTTATCTAAAGTCCTGCTCAAAAGAGGAAATGAGCCAATTTGCATTTTCCTGCTGCAGCAGGGAGGAATGTTTCTCGTTACATGATGGTGTATGCTGAGGTTTGCCCCAGGCCTGCTTGTAGGCTAGAAAAGCTCTGAAAACACCTGTATCCTTCCCATTTAAATGCATGCTTCAGACAAATCTTTTTGGAGGCTTTCAAAAGAGACAGACTAATATTTTTCAATGCTCACACCGATTTTTTTTTCTATGAGATTTTTGAAAACAGAAATTAACCACTTGATTCCCACACATTCCCATTCCTTGAATCACTCTTATCTATAAAAGATTCCCCCTAGGTTGGGCTTTGGCTGAGCCTCTTTCTCCACAGGAAAAAAAAAAACCACACAAACCTTTGGAAATACAACATAACTCAAGCATCTGTCATACCCGTGAATGAAAGATTCCAAGGGGACATTTCTATTGGGAAAGACTTGGCACATTCCTTATCAGAAAATTCAAAATCCATTAAGCCATCTCTCTCCTATGGATTTATTCTCTCTGTTAAAAACATCCTGAAAATTTATTAGAGCAAGGAAAGCCACCACTTCAAAAATGGTTCAAGGCAGCTTCTCTTCGTGTGGGGCTATTCTCTGCTGCAAAGGCTGGAGCAGTCGGTGGGATTGGATCCAAATTTTACTGAAGTCAAGGCAAGGATCATTACATGAGTTCATGTGCATCCGTTCCAGGCTGGGTGGGGGAGAAACTTTTCTGTCTACTGCTAATTGCATGCACAAAAAATTCTGCCTGGATGAGAGTAAACCTGGTAGAAAAACTTCAAAGGACCTGAGCTTAAAGATCAGTGACTGCATTAATAAGTGGTGCCTATGGGAAAAGCTGGGTGCTCCCCCACACTGCAGGAAACTGAGCTCCCATACTCCAATTGATGTACTGTCCTCTCCCTGCCCCCAGGAGACTCCTCTCCTGCTCTGTGACTCAGTTTCCCCATCTTGTAAAGCTGTGAGGCTAACCCTCTACTGGAGACACACGGTGGCTTCTCCTGAAGCATCATCACTCAAGTACTGTATGCTGTGGTGAATGTTATTATTTACACTTGGACTTTATTACGCAGTGCCTGGACATGATTGTGCATATGTACATGTGGTTACCTTGGTGACAGCTTTATTCTGATACGGAGTCACCATAAGAAAACACCATAGGGATTAGCAGGAATAAGGGCAAGAGACAAATCAGTTCCCATCAGGATCAGCTAGCGAGAGCCTGACGCCAAGTTACATAATGGGGGGCAAAAAGGCAATTTTTTTCCCAGGTGTTTGTTTGGTGGAACACCAATGTCCATAAGCCTTCCCTCTCCCATCATGTTTTAAAGCAGTTTCATTAAGGATGGAGCGAAGATTTTTCTAATGCATTCAGTAATTTCCCACTCTCTCTCCTAAATGATGATTTCATATGTAACTGGCAGGAGGAGAAATTTCAACAGATTGAATCTCTCTCTCTCCCCTCTGCGCGCGCATACACACACATTCTTTCGGTCCCCAGACAGAAACTGTAATTCCTCTATATAAAAATGGGGGAAAAACATTTTTTTTTCCTTCCATTTCAAATGTATAACATAGTTGTGAAGGCTAATTATAAAATAATGTTTATACCTTTGAGACCAAGACAGGAGGTTACGAAAATGCTTTAAAAGTCCCAGCGCTGCAATAGGAGAATTTCATTAACTGAAACAAAGCAGAGCTGGTGAAAGTTTGAAAAACAAAGTATGCAAAACATTAAAAAACAAAGCCAAATCTATTTACTGGTCTGGTACATATCAAACTTTCAAGGTTCACAGTGATTCTTTCACATTCCTAAGTGAAAAGTGCAATTAAAAGGTTCATTTTTGTTCCTAAAACCTTGGCTTTGAAATGCACAATGTTTTTTTTTCCTTTCAAGCCTGGAGGAAGTGCAGTGCTGACTGGTTCTTGAAGAGGTTTAGCTTATGGTATCCACCCAGCACCCTGCAGGATAAAGCTCTGTGTAACCTGGGCTGTGCAAAGAGTCTCTTGCAGCAGTAACTCCTCCATGAGATAATCCGCTAACACAGGCTTGGGGTACACATGCTGTGGAGCCAATCCTATCCCCTGCGTATAACAAGTTTGCCCTGTGTGATTGTCCAAGGGACCCAGCAACGAGGAGATGGACCCTGACAGATGTAGTCTTTATCACAGAGTAAAATAGGCTCACAGCAGTGTCCCGCCAACATGAATGTCACATTTTATGAATTGCCATATTGCATGCTGCAGTGAACACTGCCTGTCTAGGCTTCAGGCAGGCAGTAACAACCCACCTCTCCCCCTTTACAGCCTCAGCTCACTGCCTTCAGCCTCCAAACGTAGCAAATAAGAGCAGAATCAGAAGCATCTGTTTGTCTGCAAACTCGTCACCCTTAAGGTTCAGAAATAATGTGAATATAATGCAAACAAACCAAAGGGATCAGACGTCACGATTTAGTTTGCCAGGACACCTAACAAGGGTAACGTGGAGATGAGTGGAGGAAGCAGGGACCCTGACTCCTGGTGGCATGAGCCGCAAAACAGCAAAAGGAGAAGGGATCCCCTCCCAGGGCACTCACCCGCAGTAGTACCCGTGATCAGCATGGAGCCCAAAATGGGCAGAGTACCACCTTGGTCCTCAAAAGGACCATATATTTAGTGTCACCTCCACCAGCCACAAAGGGCTGAAATGCCACTCCAGTTACAGAGAATGAAGATTGACTGGAGGCAATCAATTGTGCTTACTCAGTTCTGACAGCACTGCTCCATCATATGTGTAACATCCGCATGCAAGATCATGTCGCTGGGGAGGACAACAGCAATGTTAGCAGGGAGGACTGGTGCAAACCCACCCTCTTCAGTGGGAAAACTTGTCATACAAGTCCAGTGTCTAACTCAATCAAGCCAAAGCTCTAAACATAACACGAGTAGAGGCTAAACCAAGCAGCTCCCTGCATCTCTTGGAAGGATCATTCATAGTAAGGGAGTGCTGGCTTTTCGGGGACCTGACACTGCTCTTCAAGGTGTCTGCACCTTGCAAAGAAACTTTGAGCTTTCCTGGGACGACTTCTCTTAAGTTAGCCTTCCTGCCTCAAACTGAGGAAGCCCAATGGTTGGAATCACTAGACTCAAACATCCACAGTTTTTGTCAAGAGGAAGTTGTACTTAGTGCCTCACACTCCTTCCTACTTGCCCATGAACCTCTGAGTCCTCCACCCGTAAACCAGGAAAACTAGCACTTCCTTAACTCCCAGGGGAGCTATGAAGGTGAAAAGCACTGAAGACCGTGTGGCATTCAGATGACTTGCAGCTGGAGTATCGCAGATAGTTAGAGCATGGTACTATAAATGCAATGATGTATGCATGTATACACACACACACTCTTACAAGTGTTCGAGAGCATAAACCTGGTGTGAAATCTTGCCCTTGCCTTTAAGGTCTCTAACTACTGAATTCACCTAAAACTAAATATTAGTTAAAGTTGTCAGACCCCAAGCCAAGCCAGTCTAAAAGTATTTAACTTCTTGCGTATCAGAGAATTCATTTTATTTTGGCTCACAAAGGATAGTCTTTTTGACAAATACATCAAACCCCTTCTGCAGGGTGACCCATTAAAGGAGTAAGATGTACATCCATGTGACAAGCACAGACATTTAATGAAACACAACCAGCAAAGCTTAAAAATCTCTACCATAAAAGCGGCTCTGAATTTTTTACAGAGGCTTCAATGGGACAAAATCACACCCTTTATTCTAAATATAGTCCCACCAATGCTGAAAGTTCTGCACAAAGAAAGCAGGTTGCATGTTTTCAAAGGCGTATTGTTTTCCAGACTTTTTTGCCCTGATAACAGAATAGGGTTTCTCAGTGCTTGCTGAATGTTGACTTGAAATTTCCTTTTTTAATAAATAAATTCAAAATTTGCTAGGAAAAATTTTTTCCAATTGATCCAACTCACAAAGGTTTTGGTCTTTGCAAAGACCAAACCCAAAATTTTAAGGAAATAGAAATTCCCAAAAAAGCTTCCAACACTTTGTGCTTTTAACACCTGAGGTAAAATTCCAGGAATGATAAAATGTAAAGCAAATTGGAAAGCTGTTGTTAGCAATGAAACTTTCCCATTCTTACCAAAAGAACTACTGAGTTCTTCAGGATCTTTATACCTTTGTCTGGTATTGTCTGAGCACTGATTTGAGTCTATTTGTATTTTACTGATGCCACCTGACCTTTCCCAAGCTTATAGTTTTTCTCTCCATTTCTGAAGACAGCAGATAGACCCCAGGAATGGCAATATCACAGACACTCATGATCAGGCACTTTATTTAAAATGAAAAGAAAAACCTGCTTAAATCTGTGCATCTTGTTGCAGGATCTGTGTCACACAAATGAGGAGGATTCCATTCTTAAGCAAACTTGCCTCCCGAGCAAACTTGCTTTTCCTCCTTTTTAAGCAGCCTGGGAGATTTACATCAACTTTACATGCAGGCAACTCCACTAAGACCTTTGGAGCTACTCCTAATTATTTACCTCAAGTTTCACGAGAGGACAATCAGCCCCTCGCTTGCCTTTCTTTGGATTTATTTGTTTATTTGCCTCATATGTTTTCCTCCCTGCTAGAAAATGGAATAGCAAAGAGACATTAGAGAATTGTCCTTTGGAGAACACGGCTCTGGAGTTACAGCTCCTCAGAGGGCTTGCATTTGGAGTCCTATAAAACTTGTCATAGGCTCGCTGGCTACTGAAAATGTTATTTACAGGTGTGAGTAACATGAACAACAGAATCCGCCAAGTGTGAGTCACTCCTCCCTTCCCCTCTTTCCACCTTTAAAAAATAGCTGAAGAAGAAACAAGAATGACAGCAAAGGGAATAAGAATTAGGATTAAATAGAAGATCATGTCAAAAAGATCTCTTTCTGCTCCAGTATGACAACGCCATTCATTCGGGCCAGGCCAGGAGTTTAGCGTCTGCTGGTCTAAGGGAAGAGGACAGCTCCTCTCGTGAGGAAAATGAGACACTTTCCTTGGAGATGTCTGTGGTTTCTTCTGCACAGAGCTGAGCACAGTTTCTATAACTCTAAGATAGGGGGGTCCCTGTTATAGCAACCTGCTCGGTAACTAACTTGCAGTCCCCTTGCTAATTAAAAGCCTTTGTTTCCAATCCACCCACTGAGCTGCTCCCAGGCTAGTATCAGTGCTAGAGACAATTTGATTTCATTGTGGAGGAAGAACATTTACAGGGCTAGGCCTTGTTCGCTTGGTAAAAAAGTCAGCAGAGGAACAGAAGATGGATGATTGACATCCGTCAGCACCTTGTTTTGTTCACATTAGCTCCTCACCCCTAAGCACACCTGCAAACAGGACTGGGAATCTGTGGAGGTTTCACAGCCCAGAATCCCAGGCTTGGGTTGTGTGTCACATACAATCCAGGTTACAACACAGCTAGGGTTTGAAGACTGCCCCATGGTTGATTATTTGCTGATATTTCCTATTCAGTTTAAAGCAACATACTGATTGTATCAGCCATAAAGCTTTATGGAGGTTAGTTTATTCCCCCCTTCAAATGGACTGTTCTCCTTTCTGTCATAAAGTTAATTTTATAGCCTTTGTTCATTTTCCTAATCTGCAAATTACATCCTCCTATACTCTGATTACTTACTATTGGAAAAACAGACCTTCTGTATTTCCCCTCTGCTTCCAGTCTGAATATTCTCTGTATTATCTTGATGACCTTAATCTCTTTTTTCCCCCCACTGGCCTTTCAAGGAAGCTGCAAATGCACCAGCAACACTAAGTGTGTCAGCCAGAAAAAACAATCTCAGCTCCTGCTCTATGCTTAGTCCATCACTCTCCCCTCTCCTTCTTTTTCTTTCTTATTTCCTTTCTTTTTTCCTTTTCTTTTTTCCTCCCCTCCTCTTCCACCAGCAAAGACTGTGTGAAGAAATGGAACTGTGGCAGGAAGGATTTAGCATCCTTGTAGAAATCCTTCATTTCCTGTTGGGAAGGAAAGCAGTTTAGTGGGAAACAAGGTACTATATGCCATTAAGACACCATTGAACAACATTGCAACAAACAGGTCATTTTCTATTTAAAGATAAGTTCATTAGGTAAGAAGTGTGTTGATGCCATGCTCACATTTCTACTTAAGATGGCCACAACCCAGCAGCAGCATATGTGGCACTAGGAACAAGAGACGTCTCATGGGAATTCATGCCTGGGCGCCACTGAAGTCCTGCTTGAACCTCAAAAATAAGGCACAGGCAGGTTTCAGATTGCTTCATGTCCTCATGCTATTTCTGTTCATTGGATGAGCATCCCTAAAACAGATCCCAAGCTCTGAGTAACTGTGAAACCATACTGGCAAGCTTGGAGAAGGAAGCCCTGAGGAGAGAAAACTGATAGATGGAATGTCACTATACACCAGACAAAAATGGTACATGTGAGGGAATGAGAGATCTGCTAGAGCACCTGAGCACAGAGTGGTCCCATCCACAAACCCCAATTCTTTCTCACTTGGGATATTCTCTACCTGTGATTTTCATCCTTGTGCTCATTGCACATCCCTAAAAAAATAGCTGCATGTGAGCTGACAGTCTGTAAACTTGTTTTAATTTATTTCCTTTTGCAAATCCCTTTGAAAGTTCCTATGAATACCACGGGAGTCGACAGACCATGGTTTGAGCATCCCAGTACAGCATCCATCCTCTGCATTGGACATGGTTACTCTCTACAGACTACAAAGTGTGGAAAATTAACTGCCCACATTGCTGTCAAAACTGTGGACATGATCCACTATGGATGGAGCATCCCTGAGCATTTCAGTGAAGCCCCAGATATTTTAATAAACATTGTCCTTTGATGGAGACACACATCCTCCCTGCTGGGACTCCGGGGCCTTAAATGCGATGCCTAACCACAGTTCCTAGCCAGACAGACTTCTCCGGAAGAGGCCAGCCCCGTTCTCAGCAGCACACAGGGCACAGCAGCACCCAGCAGCCTGTTGAGAAGCCCCTGAAAGTGTTTTTTTCCTCCTGGAAGTTGCAAGGGCTAGAAACCATGCACTTATTAGGTGGGAATTCATCTGTGTTCCTCTGCTATCTGTCTCTTCCCTCACCCAGCTGCTACTGAAAGCTTTACTCATCTCCTTCCAGCTTCATTTCCCACTCTGCTCACAGCCGCCTCTCATCTCTCCTCAGTGTTTCTGCAGTCTCCCCTTGCCCAGCTTCCCTGGTTCATTTATCTCACTCTTTCCTTCCCTAATCCCCTCCATTCTCTTCTCCTCCCCTCTCCTCTGCCCTACTTCCATATTTTTCTTTCCTCCCCTCCCATTCGGTTTCTTTTAGTTTTAAATCCTTCTAGGTGTCCTGTCTCTGTTCTTCTCCCTCTCTGCCTTCTGACTCTCGCCTATCTCTTTTTCCTGCCTCCTCTCCTCTTTGCCGGTGTAATACAGTGAGAGCCGCCTTCCACAGCCCTAATTTGCAATGCTGACGTTGGGACTGCTTATGTGGCCCTCACTTGCAAACAGCAGCTCCAGCCGGGAAAATAAGACACCAATTAATTCTAGCAGCCAACTTTCTGCTTGAAAACCTTGCATTATTTCACATTAGAGACCAGCAGTCTGACTGCAAACTGCCCAGTGCCAGGACTGTATTTATAGAGGGACCTATGGAAGGAAGGGTTTGAGGGTTTGGGTTTTTTTTTTTTCCCCCAGCAAACACAGAGATACGGGGATTGTTTCATTTCAAATGCATGTGCAAATTCTCCAGGGCGCAGCTCGAGGCCAGAGCAGGAACGGGTCTTTATTTGTAAGCTGTTAGTCTTGGCAAGTCTGCAAAATGTTTTCCCCCAAATGTATTTTACACTCATAATTACTGCACGGTGGGTTTATATCAAATCCCTATAACTTCAGATGTGTGACACAATCTATTAAAACCTATACATAATTCAGGGGCACACTGAAGGTGCGGGGGGGATGCGGGGAGCGCGGGGCCGGGGCTGCTCGGGCCGTTCCCGGGCTGCCAGCGCCATCTAGCCGGGCACGGCCGCCTCCAGCCCCAAAACCACCCTCGCACCCAAAAGGCCGCTTTTTGACCTTCCTGCCTGCACTCACGGCCAGCAGAACCCCCGGGCCGGGGGCTCTCCGGAAGGCTGAACCCTCGGTTAAGGTGCATCACCCCGCAGCTCTGCCGCTGCATCCCCGGCGCCAAGGGGGAATGGCAACGAGCCCATCTTCCAGCTCCAGCACCAGCACCAAATGGAGATACCTCATTGCAGGGACAGGTTTTGTGTTTGTTGCTGTGACTGTCCTGGGCGGTTATAGGCCCACAGGGATCACCAGAGGGATCAGAGCTGTGGGGCACAGTAGCTCGTTGTGACTAGCGCCCAGTGTGTGTGCAGAGGAGGGACATGCAGGAGATGTCAGAGTAGGCATTTATTAGAAGGGAAAACCACCCTTGCCTTTGCACAACATTTTGCTCAACTGCTATTGTCCAGCAGATGAACTGTGCCCTCTACGAGAATAAGGCAACTGAGACAACTTGCAAATGATTTCAGACAAGAGCCAAACTGTCCGCCACTGAGGATGGCAAGGTGGCTGTTCACTGAGTTGGTGGGTGTTAGATTGGGCCCACTGAGAATTCAACTGAATACTGTGCAATCCTTTTGTAGGGAAATATTGAAAAGGATAATATGGGAGAACATCATGCAAAGAAAGTTCAGGCCTCCTGAGGCTGCAGAGCCTGCTAAGCTTGGAGAAGAGCCATAGAATCATAGAATCATAGAATAGTTAGGGTTGGAAAGGACCTTAAGATCATCCAGTTCCAACCCCCCTGCCAGGGGCAGAGACACCTCACAATAAACCATGCCACCCAAGGCTATGTCCAACCGGGCCTTGAACGCCACCAGCGATGGAGCATTCACAACTTCCCTGGGCAACCCATTCCAGTGCCTCACCACCCTTACAGTAAAGAATTTCTTCCTCATATCCAATCTAAACTTCCCCTGTTTAAGTTTGAACCCGTTACCATAGAAGCTCCATTAGGTATTCCAAATACTCAATTGCTTTGTAATGACTTGCCTCAGAAATTAGAGCTAAATTTAAAAGGAAAAACAAACAACCAGGAAACATTTGTGCAGGTAGTGCCATCCCCTTCATGCTCTGGCTTTTCTTTTTGCCGCTCCTGCCAAGATGGGAGGTAGTACCTAAGCACTGTAGTGAGAGGGCTGGGGAAGTGTCTTTGACAGATGTTTGCCCACTGCCTTTTTTCTGTCATGACTGTAAGGTCTTAACATAGAAGCAGAGCAAGTTAACCAGGCTGACCCCTGCTCCAAGAAGTATTTATCAGGGGTGCTGTCTCCAAGCTGGATATTAGCCACCAAAGACAGCTGAATATAACATGCTCCTTGCATCATTTCTCACCCTAAATGAAGGAGTCTGGGGCAAAGATGATGTGACCAGCACTCATTTTCAAGGGTGTTACCACAATACCAATGTGGAAGTGATGGGGTGCCCAGCTTGGAAGTGAGTATCTGTTCTGCCTGACTCCACTGTAAACCAGGTAACCCAACCACTACACTTCAAGCCTGAAGAGGACATTTCACCATTGCTGGTCACACAAGAGAGGCACCCTATCTCCTACATCTCACTGAAGACAGATGAAGCTCACGCTAAGCCTTGTGTGCTTCAGTCAACAGCACTGGATGAAAAGACCTTTCCAAAGTTCATCTTGACCTCTAGAAACTAAAGCTGTAGGAGCAGACTAAAAACTCGTGTTTGCTTCCCCCCCTTCCCTTCTTGAAGAGCCCCAGCACAAAGTCCTCTGCTGAAAGAGTGCCTCTGAAGTTCTCTCCATCAGCTTCGGAAATAAAACACGCTCACTGTTTCTTTCCTGAGATGCCTGCTGACCTCTTCTCTCACGTAACATAAAACTTTCACACTTCAGCTTCTCTGGGTTTCTTAAAGTAACACTTGGAAACACAAACCAGTCAACACCTCTGGGAGCCAGGGCACTTGGCTGAGGCACTGCACTGCTGTTGTTAAGGCAGAGCTCCACAACAGGAGCCAGATGACTGGGCAATGGAGGGTCGGGATAAATGCAGATAAGGAATTCTTGCTAGTCGATACAACAGACCAGTGGCGCTGGACATTGCTGCTTCTCCCAGACACCTTCCAGGTCACTTTAGTCATGCTTTTTGCCTCCTCTGCACATCTGATTCCTGTCTAACATTTTGCCTGCCTCTCTCCTCAGCTTGTGCCTCAAGCTGAAACACTGTAGTAACACCACTGGTAAGAGCTGCATATGACATTTGCTAAGCAGAGTATAACTGGAGATTATGTTGGAATGAGTATCGTCATGTAGTACTTGCTCACAGGGGAAATGAAGTTCATCTCCAGCTTTGCTGGGTTTGTCAGAGCACCATTGCCCTAGAAATGGACATACCATGACAGATTCCTTTGTGGTACATGGAAATTACCATCCACATTTAATTCTGGGGGAAACTGGAGTGAAAACATCAGTTGCTCTGCATTTCTTCTTCCCAGCATATTCTGGGATACTTTTTGGGATACTGCTGTGCTCCTGGTGTTTAAGAGCATGATAAAGCCATATACTCAGTGGGAAGAGATTCCTTTGCACTTTGTGCAGTGTATGTTTGTTTGTGAGGGGCAGCTGAGGATGCTCTGGCTCTCCCAGCTTGCTGTGGTCCTTTGTGGATCACACACTGCAGCACAGGGGAGTGGTGAGCAGGTCAGGAAGCCGCCATCAGCACACACTCACAGCGTGCACACCAGGAGCAGAATATTGATTCCCAGCAAGTATTGCATCACCAGACTCGGTTTTGTCCCACAAAGCCTGAACTTTAGCTCAAACCCCAGAATGCCCTTATCAGCATTACTTATTACAGTGAACATGCAGTTTTGTTCTGAGAAGCTCTAGGAATGATATTACGGGGTTCCACAGTTACTGTATCTTAGTGACTTCACAGAAAATTGTCTTAGCTTGCACAAAAAGGATTGCCACCTTACTTGTAAATTAAATCTGAGATCTAAAAGGGACTTTGGGTTCTCTCCATTGCCACCAGGAATAAAGACTCTGTGACTGCAGCTTTGCTAATTGCTCTGTCAGTTACTGCAAGTTAATTTGCTTGTATTTATTTATCACATTGCTATCAAAACTGAACTCAGAGCCCTGCAATACACCAATAAAGACAGCCCTTGCTGTGGGAACCTTGCAGCTTTATTTGTACTGGTTTGCTCAAGAAATACTTTATCTGCTGAGCTCGCAAGGAAAGCAAAGCAGGTCAGGGTCTAATCCAGCATCCGCTGGACTGGCATGAATGAGTGTTGGACCTGCTTACTGATAGGTTTTTGTTAGTTTAGTGTTAGTTTTTATAATATATTTATTTTGCTGTGGTCCCATCATTTTAAACGGCAGAAAAGAGAATTATAAGCAATCTCCCTTCACTAAATGTGATTCTTTTACTGTAATTATGCAGGCACTACTAGGTGAAGTCAGGTGAACAGTACATAAACCCAGTTAATATAATAATGACACATGTGATTGTGTGTAATGTGGCAGACAATTGTACACTAAACAGGAGCATTAGTGGTCACTGCACATGATAAGTCACTGTGACACCTCTTATTTCCCACTGTATAGAAAGAAAGAAAACAGAATAATATCCTTCCCCATAGCTCCCTGTATTTTACAAAAAGCTTGTCATTAAAGAAGTGTAATTTTCTATTCCGTTCTCTACAGACGATTCTTTTGCATAAAATATTCTCCTGCTCTCTCCCTAGAGCTCAGCTCCCAAAAGACATTAGTCCTCTTTACAACAACCTCCATAGGAACAACGCGCTCAACCTACAATTCAGGGATATCAAGTCCAACAGCTCCTCCACACTGAGGTCTCTCTGCTTTTCAGATTCCCAACAACTAATGTCTTCATTGAAAAATTCTAGTTGTTTTCAGATTAGAAAACTATCAGAATTTGTTAGGTAATACATCGCAATAGAAATACTATAGCACATGTGCTTGTGCATAAATGAATCAGATATAAAATGTATAAAGCCTGCCAAATAAATATGTTACTATTTACAACTATAATACTACAGATATTCATTTTACAGTGAAACACTGTTTCACAAAATATATCTAGTCCTTATCTCTTTATAGAGTGGTTGAAATATTTTGCACAAAATGTTCTTAATAATAAATAAAAATTACCTTTTCTCTCTTAACAAAATTTGTCATTAAAAATTGTTAACTTAATTAACATAATCCATTTTTCTTGGCATTCCCTCTGTCTGTTGCTGCTGATATTGTTATTACAGGTTTGATCAGAATGATGTTTCACATTCTTTTAAAATTTGTTTTCCAAATCCCATATTTTCCTCCTGGAAAGTCCTATAAAAAGGGAAAGAGAAACTTGAAAAAGGATTCTGGAAAAGGACTGGGGTTTTTTTTGAGTATGTTGCAGAATATGTCTGAGTTTAAAATAACTGCATAAACCCAGGACTGGAAAGAAGATGGAATCTTTTTATACTGTTTGCTTAAAATGGTTTCTTTAGTTTTGACCAGCTCTCTGCATTTCTGGATCTGTAGAAGGCACGATTTGTTAGAGCTTTTCGGATCATCTATCACTTCATAAGCTATTGCATTTTACAATACCGAAGCTTAGCTAGATTATCGCTGCTGAGAAAACACAAACACATTCATACAATATATGTGTTTATTTTAGTGCACATTATGGGTGTGCACATAGAAGAACATTCCATGGAAAATGTGCTTCTATAATATATAACTATATAATCTACTATATATAAAGTAATGCTTACTCATAGATAATTGCATGTAGGAATGATAGAGGCAAAAACCTTCATCTCTGTGCAATTTTGTTAGCGAAGGCTTTGCAAATGAAAGTTTAATATAGCCACCCTGGCTGAAGCACAGCAGACATCTGAACTGCACAATTCTTATCTCACTGGTGGCTCTTGCAAGGAAGATATGAAAGTCTCATTCTTTCATAAGAGGGCTGTGTGGAATTGGGGATTGTATGCTTCTGGGGAGACTTACTGTATAATATCAGAAATTGCTAGACATTTGAAGACAGAAATGTCTTTCTCCTTTGAGTATTGCATCCTAAGTGCCAGCCAGAAATGATTTATACATGCTCATCCTTATTATGGACTACACATAATAAGGGCATGATAGAAATCGTATCTGCATAGATTCAGGCAGTTCCAAGAGATCTGCTGCCAGTTTTGTTTGACAAGACACTCAATCAAGTGAAAAGGTTCAAAATATTTCAGGAGGAACCTTCTGCATTTTTAAGACCCAATATTTGTATCCACATAACAGAAATCCTAAATGAGAGTAACATTAGCCTATATTCACCCTAAGTTGCATTTTGCAAAGAGGAAAATATTTTGAGCTTGGCTGCCAGAGTTTTAAAATAAACATTTTATTCATTTCATCTTTTCAATAAGATCCAACACATTCCTGTTTCTTTTTGCCTTCCTTGGAAGAATATGGAACAGGATAATAATGTGCTGGAAAAAAAAGATCTCAGAACACACTTTGTGTATTATTTTATTAATTGGGTTGAGGGCATTCCATTATACTATTTAATGCCTCTACAGCTCTCTTCAATCCTACCTGGTCTTTGAAATGCAGGTCGTTTTCCAAAGAATCAGATGCATAAAGAAAAACAGAGCACTTGAGAGAATTTTATACAGAGAGAAATTATAGTGGTGGGAATTGAAATTCCTTAGAGTGCATCAGATTTTCCATGGAATGTTCCACTGCTCCCATCAAGGCCCAGTTCATCCAAACTTGAGCAGTCCCATTACAGTTAGTAAAACTACTCACAAGTAAAGCTTCACAGAGCTCGCTTCTGATGGGCAAGGAAGGAGGGTAAGTCTTGTCCTAAAAAAGACAAAAGCAGACCCCCTCCCTCCCTTCCTCCCCACATCCTGAAAATCCATGGACAAGAAAGTAGCTAAGCTGCTCCTAGAAAAGCTCATTTTTCTAAGACAGTGTCGTGCAGCACAAAGTGAGTCATGTGTAGGCCAAGAGGCTGTGCCATAGCAAAGCACTGAGAAGTAAAACATTCACTCTTCCAGCACTTACTGCACTGACAGCTTGATAAAACGGTTCAAGGCATAATGTTCAAACAGAGGGAGAAAAAAATTAAAAATGTAATAATAAAGTTAAATGTAACTGTTTGAAAGTATAATTCTTTGGAGAGCTCAGTTTTATGTTGGGCCGGCATTTGAAGCAGCACTAGTCATTATTAACGGGAAGCACAGATAGAGGAGATTTAAATCACTAAAGTAATAAAATCTGAACGAGGGCTAGCACCTTGAAAGGCTCTTGGAGAGAAGATTGCATACAAATGCAATTAAAACGATGCTTATAAAATACTAAGATGTTAATTGGGTTTAGTCCCAGAAGCCCCAGCAGTACAGTATGTCAGAAGTTAGCTGGTTTGAAGTTTAAAAAGAGTGGTTTAATTTGTACACCTTGTCCTAATTACGAAGCTTTCTGCAGCCTGTGTATCGGCATGGTTTATTGTAGCTTAGAGCTTTGTAAAACAAACACACACCAGTTAATTGGGTTATTGCAATGGAAAATTGGGCTGCAGAACTGAAACCTTCCTTGCTAGTGTTTTTTTACAGCTTGTAATGAACGCTCCAGCAATGTCAGGATAGACTGATTTGTAAGGTGTGCAGTTTACAACTTGGTTATACCACTGGTCCGAAAAATAGGTGATACAGTGAAAACAAAGACCAGCACGATATAATGTTGCTGAGCTGGTGGGTTGAAGCCCCAGCTGGCTTATTTATATCTTGCAACCCCCCAAATACTCCAGCAGGTCTGAACTCTGCATTCCCACATTCGAGAAAGGACCGTAATAAGGCATGGAGAGAATAGCATGGCTGTTCAGGGAGCCCATGGAGGCTCTGAGCACCTGCTGGGGGTCCTGTGAGGTCATGTTTTTTTTCTCATAATCAGTAAATAAATACTTAGAATAAGAACAGAGTAACACAAGGAAAGGGGCAGAATGGGAGACGTTACTATTCAAGTGCTGCTCAAGACCACTCTCCTTGGAGTTCATCTGTGCATTCAGCTAACACTTCATTCTTTGTATGAAGGAACACTTTCCAGAAGAAAAACTAGCCTCTCCCTCCTGTCTTGCTTCAGTCCAGAATTCATTGAGGTGGGGGTCCCAGAACACATCCCAGTGAAGTCCTTATCCAGGTCATTAAACCTCCCCTGCGTGGTTTGTTATTTATTGTTAAATAGGCTCTGAGCCCAGCACCCCTCAAACTTGTACCATAGCAAATCAAAAGTTGCTTTGCTGAGGTCAGTGGATTCATCCTAATGGAAAGCAGATACCAGGAGATGAAATCAAGACCTCTGCCATCAGCTCAGTGGTGATCACAAAGACAGTGTGACCCGAACCTTCCCATCCCTACTCCAGCTCTGCTGTTTGAGGCCAGATACCAGGAAAGAGCTTGGAAACTTTATGAACCCTCAAATGCTGCAGAGAGTGGTGTGACAAATTGACGTGACTGATTTAGGTCCTTGATGTGGGGACTTCCTCGAACAAAGGGAATTTCTCCTCTGCCTCCCTGGGGAGCTGCACTTTGTCAGTCACTTTGGGACAAGCTTCTGCTGAAAAGCAGTGAGCTCCACAGGCTCATAAGGGTTTGGACCTGCCCCACTGAGGGTCAGGTCTGTGTCTGTTTGGAGAAGCGTGGGAGCGTGCATGCAGGGAAAAGCTGGCGATACACTGGGAAAGTGGAAGATTGAGTTTTCTACATGTTTCTCAGAAGACTGACTGCTTCCAGGCCCTGGACAGTGACTGCAACTGAGCCATGGCCAAAGTCTCTAGCTAAAAGGCATGAATGACACAGGGAGGGTCTAGAGAAGCTGCACATCGAGATACAAGTCAGAGCATAACAAACAATACGATGCTTGACCTGTCCTACAATCAGCAGACTACAGGACAGAGGAAGGAATGTCCCTTTGCACATCATTATCTCATTTGTATGTATTATTTACGTTATTATGGGCACAGTTGGTTAGTTAGGCACTATCAGATCATTTTAATTAGTCTTCAGGTAGTAAATAAATTGCTGAGAGAAATGGTCATGCAGTACTAACTTTTTGCAGTCCAGGCGACATGACTATCATCAATAGATCATACACAATGGGTCTAACCTTCTGCAGTCTTGACATGCATCAGATAGCTTAGAAATGTGTAGCAGTATGTACCTATGCAGATGAAGTTCTCACTATATATAGGAAATTGATGTTGATTTTGTACCATTACCACTGGTTAAATATGATGGGAAATACATGCTAAGAAAATCAGTGTGATCACTGGTAAATCCAGATTTTCAGGTGGCCCCTTCCCACCTTCCCTAGTAAACAGCCAGTCCACCCAGCTATCCCTTCCCTTTGAAGGTTCACAGAGCCCTGCATTTCCCACTCTTGAGTAGTTGCCACCCCCATTGCTGCATTTACATGCTACTTAAGATACATCATGGCATAATCTCACCTCATTGAGGAGGGGATTTACATACATAGCTCCCATTAGCATTTATAGGCAATATGCATATAACTCACAGCCCAGCATAGAATGAAAATATAATTATCATAACCACTGCCACATTGCATGAGGCTGGGGCCATTCTGAGGCATAGGTCTAATTAGCTCTAAGCTGCAGAAGATTTGAGTGTAGTAGTTTCTTTTTGACTTACTGCTCGGTGCTTGGTCTGAATATCAAATGTATGGTTTCTTTTTAAAGTAACTCCTTCATGGCTCACTGTGTCACTTTAAAACTCCCTTATCTTAGTGACTTTTTGTAAAGGTCCCTGCAGGCACATTAAGATGCATTTTTGGCCTGTTCTGTTGATCTCTGTTCTGGCTTCATTGTTTATAAATGCAAAAGACCAATGCCACACTGGTAACACTTCTATTTTTGATTCACCAGGATCTGCAAGCAGTGAAGTTATGCAACACTAAAAGGAGACTTACATGCACTATTTCCAGATAAATGCACTTTGTGTGTGTTGAATTCACTTCAAAAGTTTATGATATTTGCAAAAATGGCAACTCAAGGTCGTATCACGTAGATCTGCCAGCTTTCATTGTGTGCAGTGTTCCCCAAAGTTGGGAACAGTCACTCTTGGCTTTCTGTGCAGACAAAGAAAAGAGATGCACCACATTGAGAAAACTGAGATCTTAGGGGGATTGAATGAAGCTCAAGAGGGTCTTATTTCTTTTTATTGAGATGAGAAATTTATCCCACCTTATTTTAGGGACCTAGCTGATGTACCTAGAATCCCCTTTACAAAGTATTGATTTTAGGATGCTAGATCCATAACAATCCTACGGTAAAAGGACATGTCTGTAAGGGCACATATCACAGAAAAAAATCTTTTAAAGGATCTCCAAGAAACAAATGCCTGTAAACTTATTTCTTATAGAAGGCCAAGTCTCAAGATCCTGCTTTAGTTTCACTCTCCTCTACAGAATGAGGGGTTTGCTTGGATACAGGATGAATAAGAAATAATGAGGAAGATTTTCAAGGTTTGGGTGTTTTTCCACTAAGAGCCACCACTCAATTCCCAGCAGCTGCCTATATTCACTAGCTCAGCTCAAGTGGGCTGCACATTATGTTGAGTGTTCCCAATGCCACTTGAATTCTCCAGTGCGTCTCCAACCACAAATACATCTGCCACCTCGAGAGCCTTCAAACAGGCTTAACTCCTGGGCTTGATGAGGGGGATCTTTGCTACTCCTAAGGGTGCATCTTCGCATTACAGCCAAGTTGGTCAAACAGAAAGCCCCTACCAAAAGGGAGATACTACCTCAGTCTCTATCTACAGCCACATGCCTCTGCTTCTCCCTTCCTTGATGAATGCATTCAGCATATTGTCACTGGGCAGCTCAGGCATCTGGTTGACTTGCAAAATAAATCAATAATTTTCTGCTGGATCAGCCATTTGAATCAATTCATCCCATAAGCCAGAATACGGCAGAAGTCAGTCCACTTTTGGGGTGAAATCTCACCCTCAGGCTGGCAGGTCTGGGGCTAAAAAAAGTAGCAGGGAGGTGAAAAGGGGAGATGACCTGCATTTGCATGCAATATTAACCATCGTATTCATTTAGGGTTTCATGGGAGATACAAGTGGATGAAGAAATATTACGTTAATAGAATGGTACCAGGAACTGATTAGGTACACACTGATAATTAATTCTCTTCCATTCCACTGTTTAGGCATTGAGAAAGTTCATCTGTGTGGCACGTGAGAAGTTTTGAGCAAAACACTAAGCAGTGTATGGCTTGCTTGTAATTTTGCATCACTTTTTGACATCCAAGTCCAGATGCTACTGAATTTTGTTCCTACTTTTATGCAAAGTCCTTGGCTAAGAGTTCTGCTGGGCTATTGCAGCATCTTCAGGGGAATGATACAGCTACATTAACTTTCTTTACAGTCACCCTTATTTCCAATTACTATCATATCTTGTTTGTGATGGTAAAAGACTGAAAAAATAGGTCTTACCAATGTTAGGGGTTTTTCATTCACCAGTGTTTAGCAACATATTTTGCTTCTTCCATCACCATTATTTTGGAAGGAACCATGTGAAAAGACACATCGAATCTGAATTTAGAAATGAACTAGCTCCTAGGAGTTTCATCTCTTGGGCATTCAGTGATTCCATGAAAAACAGAGAACATACAAAAAACAAATAATGCACATTTTTCCCTAAAACTTTCTGTTCTGACCAAAAATTTGACAGTTGAAGGGAAAGTGGTGAGGGAGGGCTGAATGGAAAATTTTCAGCTAGCAGTTTCTGAGCTGGCCCCTTCTTATCAATGCATTGACAATTTGGAAACTGAAACCGTCCGTCAAACCACAGGGCTGCCTTGCTGCTGAAGTTGCCTTCTCAGAGGTCCTGCTCCTCTCTCAGTTTGAGTTTCACCCTCAGGCCTGGTATCTAGAATGCAAGGGCAATGCTTTGAGGGCCAGGATTCATCTCTGGAGAGAAAGGAAAAATCAGCATCTCCTTTTCCTCCCTGGGAGTGTTGGCAAGCTCCATTACAATAGCATGGTGTGAACTCATGAAGAAATCCCTCTGCCATGGCACCACTGTCATTTCAGTCTATGTCTGACTCCAGAAAGGTGTTGTGAGCCTGCTTTGTTCCACTCACTGTTCTGGAAGCAGGAGATAAGTGACATACTCCAACTTGCCAAGGGCTTTGGGAAAGTCATCTTGCTGGAGAAACTGTAGGAGAAATCTCCCTGGGAATAGCAGCTCATATTTAACCTCCACTAGATCATGTCAATGTGAGTCTGGAGAGAACAGGTCTTTCATTTTTCTTCCTCAGTAAGCTACCATATGTACCTCATCCCCCACTTAAGCTAAGAGATTGATGGCTAAATTGCTTAACCCTGGTGTTTTTAATTAATTAGGCCTACTTCGTAGAACGTTTAATACAGTAGTTTAATTTAGACTTTGCTCAGTGCATGATATAAAATCCAGATTTATTACTATTTTTTATCTATTTTTATTTTTGTATGATTCAGTCGTATAAAAAGGCTACTGTATGTTATAGACTTTAGAAAGTGATTCCCTGTAGGTATTGTAAAGTATTGGGTCTATTATATGACAGTGGTGTGTTTATAGCTAAGTTTTGGTGCATTGTTCAGGAATCCATTCAAAGATGGCATATAGAAAAGCCATTTATTTTGTAAAATAGTAAAGGAAAGTACCTGTTCCTTTTGAAGTATCATCTTAAGGTGCTTTTACATAATATTGAAGTGTATGGGAGAACCACTGCTTTAAGAACCTCAATACTGAAAAGAAAATCACTTTGAATCTTTAAAGAATAGCAAAGGCACAACACTCTGTTGATAGCTCTTTCATAAAAGACCTGCAGAGCTGTGATCTGGTGAAATCCACTTGTACTCTTGGTTAATGAGCAATTCGTTAGTTAACAGATGTTGTTATTAACATGAGAGGTACCTGGTTTATAACAGCAATACTTAATCATGGTGTGGGGTGGCAGAATCATTTATAAGAGCCAGCGCAGTGGCACTGTGGCAACTGTAAGTGCTGCCATGTGGGACCACAAGGTGAAGGGGTCACGTATCTATTCTGGTGCATGTGTTTGTGCTCTGGTTTGGGGGATTCTGGTTGCACTTTGCAAAATTCCAGCAAAAGTGGCTTCAGAAGAAATGCCAGCAAAGTCTGAGTGGAGACCATTTTAGCCAGGGAACCAGCTATATTCTCTTGATTTTAATCACATATATTCTGCTGTGTAAATCCAGCCCCATAAGCATAAAAAGTGTAAAAGATCTCAAGATACTGAGGTGACCCAGTGATGGGGTAAGGACACAAGGATCTTACCCGGCCAACAGACAAACTGGCAGGTCCCTGTTTTTATGATATGACACTGCCAGAGACTCTCAGAAAGCTTTGGGATGTTTCTCTTCTATGGAGCACTCAGTTTCCAGACCCCCTTTTTTTCAGACAGACAGTTTTTGCTGAGACTTACACAGCACTGGCCCAGGTTATTCGGGTATTTCAGCTATTAAAGGTATTTCAAGGTGAGAGCCCAAAATCTTTATTCTCTTCTCTGAATTTTGACCCAAGGAGCCCAGGCACTTTGTTGCTTTTCTGAGGAAATTACAGTGACATATTGTTCTGATTTTCCCTGAGTGCTAAAGAAAGCAACGGCACTTATGACTCTTATGAGGGAATTGGAGGGAAATAGAGGAGAATAAAGACACTGAAGAACTCTCACAATGACCCTCCTGCCCAGCTGCTGACTCAAAGCGGTCTCTCAGACTGAAGTCTCTCACAGCACAAGGAAAATCAAGTAAACTGAAATAGCAGAGCAAACAAGCAACTTCCAAATATGAACCTGACTTCCCAGATGAATATTTAGGTCTGGAAATTAGGATTTTTTTAGGCTAAGTTTAAACCTTTCTAGGCATACAGCCACTCCAAAACACAAGTAGTAACCCTACTTCTTAAGAAAATAATGTCTTAACACTGTGCCTGTAAGCACAAATATAAAATGCTACCTAGGAAGACCCTAGGAAAGGAAATTGGCAAACTTCATGTCACCAGATTTAACATCAGGAAAAGCAGCAAATAGAAAGGAAGGATACAGCTCCCCTTGTTGCTCCTTACTTCTAGTTCAGCAGACATGTCCTCCTTCTTGTAAGGATTATCTGCCTGACCTGAGCAGACCTTCACCCAGGTAACCTTCATCCTTGAATCAATCGTCTTAGTCATTTCACAGGCTGTTCTGAAAGCAATGGGAGCTTAATGCAGGTTATTGCTAAGCTGAAGACATCAGAGCCCCTGGTATCATCAGCAAAGCACCTCGCAGTCCTGCAGCAGCAGTTGCACAAGAGACAAGGAGGACTTGGAAAGGAACAATTGCTCAGTACAACCCTCCTGGATTCCTGGAGGGAAAGTAATGTAGCTGCCCAATGGTTAGTCCTTCCTCCAAAGGCAGTGGATGCTAAGGGTGTGAAAAGAGCGCCAGATTTTCAAGTTAGAGGTTCAAGAATATCCCTCTGTAGAGTAAGAAGAGTGGGGAAAGAAGTGCAGGTTTTATTTCCAACTCTTCCCTTGATAGTATTTCTTGTGCAAATGCATGCAAGGCAGTTGATAATAGAGGTAAAATAATATGTGTTTTGAAAGGAAGCTCTATTAGAAGAAGGAACAAGTACAGATTAAAAGGAAAGCTTGCAGCTTAGATTGAAATCAGTGTATTGACTCAGCTTTACAGATCCCCAGCTCAAAATGAATTCCACACAGTAACTAAGCGATTGCCTTCCAAAGGTGTTAAGCCTATTTGTGTTTTGTTTGTTTTGGAATGGCCAATAAAACAGCTTTAGATTATGTCAAACAGTGCTTAGGCTCACACAGAGGGAGACAGCTGCTCAGATAAATACTCAAGCCCCAAACCATGTTCTGTTTTACAAGTCATCAAAAGCTCTTTGAAAATCCACTGGATATGTAGCTGGGAGCTAATGTGACTTCCTCACACCTGCCAAACCACTTTGGGCAGGTCAGAAGCAGGCAATAAGCTCACCCACCAGTCTGAGCTTGTGCTATTATTTCTTTTCTGCTAGGAAAATTTTAGAGCCTTCTCATATTTTTCTGAATAGTAATCTCCATATGACACTGCAGTCCCTGAGACCAGGTGCTGCCACTGCATCTTGCAGCATAAAAGTGGTAAGTATAGTCATGAGCATGTACAACCAAAGGTGCCTGAAGGCAGTTCCCATCATTTTACTGAAGACGATTGCTATTGCCAGGCAAGTTCCTCCCACAGTTCCCTCTCTATATATTTATTCTTTTCTCTGTTGCTCCCTTCGACCTATAACTTAAACCTGTCAGACTTGAAGTATGACAAATGTGTACAGTACTTTAGGTATAATACATGAAAAGCACTATGTAAGCTCTGAAGAGGCAATCATTTGTGTTTTGGGGATGAGAGAAGACTCCAGTCCTTATCCATCAGTTCCACAAAAGCCAAGGAAATCACTAGAGCTAAGAGCTGAAGGTGCTCTGTGGTTTTACATTCAGCTCCAGTGACCATATGCAAAGCCAAGTGGTTAAGAAACTGCTAGTAAATCTATGTGCCAAGCAAAACACAGGAGGTGCTTTAGGGCCTAATAGCACTTACTTTTTTAATCCTGAGCCCTGGTTTAAAACCAGTCACTGGCAGAAATAGTAACTCAGAGGGACGTGTCCCAGTGTCCCGTTTATCTCTGCTGTGGATCATAAAATGGGAGGTAGGGCAAGAAGCACGCTGCTGAATTGGTGTTAAGTTTCAGACAGTCAGACAGGGCTGAGCCAGACTAATGTACCCACTATAGCAATATTCTCCTGGGCACAGAAGTAAAAGCTGCTGAGAGATGTTTGAGAAAAAGTATCTGTGGGTGGGCTTTCTGCACATGCTTGATTCCAGCACACAAGCCCAAGAACTTCATAGGAAGACAAAGCAATGCTTCTGGGCATAACATACACAATCCTGATCCTAGAGTGCTCCATGTTGCTGGCTAGGAGGATGGGTGGTTAATGGAACTTTGTACAGATTCATGTCTCTGCCTTCGCTTCAGGGGGCTTGAACAAATGCTTCAAATAAAACAGAAGCAGCAAAGAGGAAAAAATAAAAGGAAAAGACCGGTGCATCCTTTGTCCAAAGTGGTCTCTGTGCTATAACTTATCCAAAGTGGGGATCAGAACTGGTAGGATTCCTCAGAGTTACTGAAAACCAACACAGTGACTTCCTTCTGAAATGTTGATGAGGAGGTGAAACTTTCAGAGAAGGTGAAAATTAAGGCAGATTGTTTGACGGCAATAATGGTTCCTTCAATGCAACCTGATCATTTGCTCTTTATAAAGAGGAAAGAATGGATAACATGGCCAACACCAATCAAACCATTTACAATGGCCAAAAGAGATGGAGCTGAGGCCTTCAAGTACTACAAAGAAGCCAAGTAGGGTAAGGAGAAAGATGACAAGAAGTTGGATACAAGTGCAAAATTATTTCCTTTCCATTCAACATAATAATAGACCTACAGCTGACCTTGAAACTTCCAAAAGGTGCCCTTGTATTGAGGCCTGGAAACAGTAGAAACAGCAGAGGGCTTCTGATCTCTAGGAACTTCACTCACTCACTGAACTTTTGAGCTGTCATTTCCAATAAACTTGGCTGCAGATGAACCAGAACTTTTTTTTTAAAGGAAAACTATTCATAGTTTGAAAAAAGAATTGTGGGGATTTTTTGCCTTTGTCGTTCCATTTGACGTCCAAAAAAACTATAATATCCTTGTGGAGTAGAAAGTGAAATAGATGGAAGAGGAAAAGCTGCACGAATAATGTTACAATGAAACCACAAGCAACAGAAGAGAAAATGTTAAAGACCCCAAACCCAAAGAGAAAAATCAAGCTAAGAGCACATCTTTAAAGCAAGTGAGACCCAAATGTGCTTAGGGAAATTAAGTGATTCCCTATATGAGCTACTTTCTCATTTTAAAATGGATTGATAATGATTAGCAACCAACATATTAAATGAATCTCTCTTTCTACTATCAAACGTTTTAACTTGTCTTTACCAGACTTGACTCCTAAACCTAAGCAGTTCAGGAAGGTGACCTGAGATGACAGCCGAGGATGATACACTATTGACTACAGTGAAGAAGTAGGAGGAACGATCGTGCCTATCAATTATTAAACAGACAGAAAGAAAGGACCCAGCGAATAGCTAATACATGGAAGCCCCCATCTCTGTGCTCCATGCAGACTTTGTAGCCTAGATTTATAAGAAGAGGAAGCTTTATTAATAGATAAAATTTAAGTTTAAATCGATCAAATGGGTTCTCTTTAATTAAACAGTCATTGAAAGTTTGTTTGTTGTCAATCTGATATAAAGCAATGTAACCTTTGGGGTCCCCTACCTCATCCAGAGTGGGGAACACAGTGTTAGGCAGCAAGGAACTGAGGACTAAATCCCTGAGTCACTGAAAGCCTCCACAGAATGCTTGGTGGCACTGTTGATACAGTCAGTTAGGAAAACCTTGGCTGATGAATGGGAAGAGAAACAGTACAGCAATGAATTCCTATGTCTACTCTGCAGTCAATAGATTTGTCTTGTACTATATTCAAGCTGGGTGTTTTTCACCTTGTACAGAGAAACAATGCATTTAGGCTACATTTAAGTTTGAGTAAGCCAAAGCTTTCCAAAGCTTCCTGAGTACTTCCTAACTGTTCCCATGAGTTCCGAACATGGCTTTTCATTTTCTAGCAGAGAAGGATTGCAATTTTTAACTCATTCCAATCCTGCTTTCACTTCTTGTCATTCTGTGCCTGCTCTGCATCTTGTATATTGACCTTTCCGATGTAGCAGAGATTTACAAGCAGAACTACCTTGCTGAGGCCCTTTAGGTCCCAGAAATAGAAAGAACCTTGCCAGAGGTAGATACATGCATGAAATGAGATAGCTTATTCTACATCTGATAAAGCTTCCTTGTCTTAACTGCCTGGAAATCATTACCTGTGTCTATTTCTGTAACACATATCGATCAAAAAATGTACGCTTCTTACTGGCTCTCAAAACCCGAAAGTTTTAGCCAGATATGATCTGAAATGACATGTCTATGAAAATGGTGATGTGTTACAAGAAAGCCAAGGAAAAAAACTCCTTTAAACAATCTCTCTTAAAATAGAATAAACATCAAATGGCCCCAAATCTGTTTTCTTTAACTCCTAGAACTGCTTTAAGGAGTAAAAGTAGAATTTCCCTAATGACCTCTATAACAAGGAAGTGAAAAAAGACTTCCAGGCTTCATTACGATGGGATTAAGTCAGAACAAATCCACTGACTCCAGTAGCATTACCTCAGCCTTACACCACCACATCCAGAACTCCCTCGGCATCAGCAGAGCCGCAGTAAGTTTCCTTTGCTGCCTTAGATCCAGATCCCACTATAAATCTCAGGTTTCATTTGGCTGGGAAGAAGGAAGTTTTATTTTTCAAGTCTACCATGAGTTGGCAGTGACAGTTTTTTGAAAAGGCTGTTGATATTTGCATCCATCTTAGATCCCCTGAAAACAATGGTTTTAGCGTGGGAAGGTCCAGATCTGTTGCTAATTTGTTTTATGGGAAGCCTTTTAGGAGGGAATTTTTTATCCAGAGCTCAATAGAATTAGAAAGAGAAGAACAACTGAAATCAGGGAACTTGAGATGAGAGGTTTTGCCTCTGACACATCCATGTATACCAGTAACATGGAGGGTCACCTTCGGCTGTACAAGATTGAATGCAAAAGTTACCATCAACCTGCAACGTGCTGGGTGCTTCCAGTTCATTTTACACTTGGAGGGGCGATGGCAGCTTGCAGAATCAGGCCCTGTGTGTGCCAGGGAAGATCAATAGCCCCTTCTAGCTCCTGCACAAGGAGCAGAGGTCCTCAGCCACACCAGAAACCCTATCAAAGACTGAGCACAGGCAAGCTGGTGTTCAGTCATTGGCGTTCGGATGCTTCACAGAACAGTTGGGGTTTTAATAGGCTAGATATTGTCCCAGCATTTGGTGCTCATGGATAATAATAGAATTAGGTTTACTTAATGTATTTGCTATTTAGGCAGATGATTCATGTTAAGCCATCGGCATTCAGTGGCAAATATCATTAGTTCAAATTGTATGAGAAAAAGGCCCAGGAAGAGGAGTCACAATCTGGCCTCTATCATAAACAGCTGTGTTTTTAAATCCCCATTTTGAGGTTGTTTCCTGTAGTTGTTGGTATATACAGTACACTGAAAATTAGACCTCAAAAACACTTATTAAAAATTTATACAGCTTATGACAGGCTCTTTCCGAAACATAACCCTTAACTAATTCATGTTCACTTACCCTGCAGTTTTCTATTTATAATACTTTACATTTTCTGTGTATTTGTATTATAAATTATTCAATGACATCAAGGTTTTTATTTTGATGAGAGAATTTTTGATGAATTTGACAGAGTAATTACTTCAAATCCTGTTCTGGATTGCTATGAAAATATTTAATTTTATTTACTCCAATAAATAATTAAAATGTGAGAGTAGCAAGCATGCTCACAGTGCCTTATAGCCTGTGACTTCTGTTTGCTTCTCCCTAATTAAAATAGCAATGTTTATGTGTGCACTGATTTAAATTAATAATAAATTACCAATTGGGGAGAGGGATATCCAAAGGGGGAGGGAAAAGACTTGTAGCAACAAGCACAGTCTTAAATACGTGAAAAAAGTATTCTGAAGAAAGAGGAATTTATTGATCCCCCGACAATGTTAGAGGCGCTCGGGACAGAATCACAACACAGTGCACTTACTCAAATATAGACTAGTCCTTTTGTGGATTTAAAGTTTAAGAAAGGGCAGCTTTTTAGAAGTTCCCAGCTGATTCAGCAACACTTTAAGCACATGCTTAACCTGAGCCCATGAGCACTTCCGCTTACTTCAAGAATGTTCATGCTCATATTTAAATTAAAGTATTGAAGAACTGTTCTGGCAGCAACCTAAATCTTCTGCTAAATCAAAGATTAAAATCACAGTGTCTCTAAACTCTCTGTGATTTAATCCAAAACAAATAGTCTTTGCCTCATTTAGGAAAACTCAGGTCACAGTGGTCACACTGGTGTTCAAGCTGCAGTCCTCTATATCCTCCAAAGAATTTGCATAGAGTCAAATCTATTTCCAGGTCTCATATGTAATTTTACTGCTTTCAGATCAGAGGGCTCAAAGACAGAAAAACTCTATGTGCAAAAAACAAAGAAAGAAAGAAAAGCCCAAACCTTCAGAACCTCTTAATTGTTCTACAGGTCACAAACAGGCGAAGTTTTTAATTACATTGAAGCCATCAAGCATGCAAGTGCATAGTCATTATCATATAATAACTGGTTAATTACCTCATTAGTTGGCTTTTTCTTTTGACATTAAAACTTGCTCATTATTAGCAAATACAGTGGTGATCTGGTTACCCACGGGCTGGTAATTGAGAAAAACTGACAGTTCTTGCCAAAATGACTATTAGTATTTCACAGGGCTGGAGTGAAGCAGGGACAGCGCATCGGTCAAACGGCTGCAAGGAAAAGGAGAAATATTTTGCTCTTTTCTAAACTATTTGCATGCTAAAAGAGGTAGATTGTAACTGATCTGCTTGCAGTGAAGGATGGAGATCTTGGTGGTTTAGCTGCCAGAAAGAAACCGGTAACAGTCGACAATACTGTGGCTGAAAATCAGTGCCATCTGTCGGCAGTATGCCGGATTATGTGCAAGCTGAACGAGTGATACCTCAGCGCAATTCCCGCTGGAGAGGTGTTCATATCTCCCCCAAAACACTAACAGCTTTGAAACAAATTGGCACTCTGGGTGGCAGCACCAGCAGAGAGGATGCAATGTGGATATTCAGAGGGCTGGGGAGCTAAACAGCACAGAATTTCAGACCAACCAGTATATGCAGTTACTTCCTAACTTCAACAGGCTCCATCTGTGTAACTGAGATACAAATTGCACCCCCCCTTCATCCCCAAGTGCCTTCCAGTGGCACAAATAGTCTACAGGCTAAGCACAATGGGAGAAGATTTTAACCCCAAGCACAGGACACACTGCAAAGGATGCAGTGCCACACCATGGGAACTCACTGCCAGATCCCATATAGCTCTGTCTCTCTCTCTCACAGTGATTGCACGTAGACACACATGCCCACAGACCCCACCATTTCATCATGAGCTCTGATGTGACTGAAAGTCACAGCCGGTAATAAATCCTCACTGCTGGTATGGGGTTGGGTTGCAGTTTGGTGGGTTAATCAAATAGCAGACCCTAATAAAACAACTTTCAGCTTGCTGCAAACGCAATTTTTGTGCAACGTGCCATATTTCGATGGCAGTGCCTCAAGTTGCAAAGAGTAACACGTTCTGTCACAGGCTGTTGTAAACACGCGGACTGCTCGGCATGGACCGCGCGCGATTCGTCTGAGCGGAGACCTAAAATCTTACACCTGACTGTTTCACTCACTATCAAGCCTAAATAAAGCTCCAATGGCAGAAGCAAGCAGGGAACACAAACCAGTTGTGACTGGTGCTCAGAGCCGAATGCATAGGAGTAGGAGACATGGAGTTTGGCATTTTATTTGCTTTTTGTGGGGACTGTAGAAGCAGCAGCATTAAGGAAGAATATAGCCCAGGGAGATGCTGAGCATCAATCAAGCACTTCCAGGCAATGGGAAAGAAAGAATTAGAGTTTGTCCTTTCTGGGACTAAAATCCCAATGTTCACTTGGCTACAGGTGTAAGTACAATGTGATTCTGAGCTGAAGGAGGTCTGGTAGCTAAAAGGAGCGCAGAAAGACTATTTAACTTCTATTCCTGGTCCTACTATTGATTTGTTTGTAACCTCAGGAGAGTTCTGTCTGGGCCAAAATGTCCTCAGATTGGAAGCCAAAAGTTAATTTAAGATAATGCAGCTGTTAAATAAGCATTCTGATTTTCAGAGTTGATTATATCGAAGAATGGAAGAAGAATGCAATACGCTTTTCTTCTGTAACATTCTACTTGCACTCATTTGAAGACATGAGCCTGTAGAACAGCAGCCTCTGTGACATGTAAAACAATGTTTGGCATCTGATCTTCCCTTCATCTTTCCCCCTTTTATTTTTTTATTTCTGGTGTGTGCAGCTAACACTGAAGATTTTATTTTTCCTTTTTAATGGAGAGATTGTTATTGACTACCTGGTGCCTGTGCTCACAGGGTAGGAAAATAACCCAATAAAATCTACTGAGCCTAAAAATAAAGAATCCAAAACAACAACAGGAGCTCTCCATACCATGCGCACCTGGAGGAAAGAGTGCTGCAGTTCATGCAGTCTATTGCACATTAGGAAACATGATACTGTAGATGGCCTGTCTATATCCTGCTAAAAAAGACCGGAGGCAAACTGCCTGCTTGTCCCACCACCACTCTGGACTCTCCTACACACAGGATGCAGTGTATGAATAGTCAAGCTTTGCACAGATTTACAAGTTCCTTGGTTCTCCTTTAGTTTTGGAGGGTTTGACAGCCCTTTCCGAAGAGACCCTGTCTTGATCTAACTCTGTGACAACGTGATAAACAAGTTACAGCACCAAAGCCATATTAAAAGTCTGGACCAACTTGCAGGAAGATCTGGAATTAGCCAGGGCTTGAATATTTGCTTTGAAAGCTTCAAAGTTTATGAAGCTTGAAAATCACAGTTTAAGAAATGGTCCTCAGTATTGAGCCCTGCCTAATACGTTCTAAAACCAACAGAGTTAAAACCCTGCCTGAGACAGGCCCAAGAACTGATTTGGAATTGCTTTGCACTGCATTTAAGCATCTTCTCTCCTTTGCCACGAGAGAAATTTACTATTTAGAAATCATTAAATGTTGACTGCAAAGGAAGCAGGCGTACAGGGTATAGCTTCTATTTACACTCAAGGCCCTTAGTGCTTCTCCTTTGAGAATGGGGACGCTAACTACACCAGGACACAAATAGTGCTGGAGTGTTACCACCAGTAACAGTAAAGCAAATTTTAATTTGTGCAAAAATGGGGAAGAAAAAATCCTTCCTCCAGAAACTTCTTGGGTGGGAAGTGACAGCAGTCATGCCACAAGGACAGGAGGAGCAAGGCATTTTATTGGAAAATAAAGATGTGAGTAAATCGACTATGATGAATATAAAATGCCTCTTTTGGATTTAATTAGGAGTCACCCTTTTAGGTGACCAGGAATTAAACTTCTCTTTTAAGGGCACTGCTTTGTACCTGACTTCACACAGCAAAGCATATGGCAAAAAAGCAGGAAGTGGGGATTAAGGTACATTTTAAAGGGCGGCATGTTCAGCCAGATGGCCTGTTCCCGGCTCCTCAAGCGCTGCATGCTTTTTTTCCCCTCCAGAGTTATTTTGATTGAATTCCTTGGTCCAAATAATACAAAAAGGTCCGTATTTTATGCTATTTTACTGCATACTTCTCAGTCTACCTCACATACTTCCCCATGCATAGGCTTTTTAAACAGAAATCATGGTGTAAAGGTAAGCAAGGGTCTTTCTGGCTTTGAGGACCACATTAAGTCAAGACTGAAGAGTCTTTTCCATGCCTTTTCTTGCTTAATCTGAGCAGCAGCAGTGATAGCATCATGATGCTATTATATCCATGCTGACAACAGGAAAGGAAGACAACAAGGGGCCAGAGCTGGTAAAGTGCAGCACAAGTCTCTGAACGCTGCAGCCATGGAGTTCCCAGAAGTCTGATGCAGGGTACAAATCAGGAGGGATTTTTCCTACCAGCTCCTCTTGCTTTTCTCCCTCACTCCGCTGTTGAAGCTGCCAGTCTCTCATTAATGACCCACAACCCTGCAGAGCTGTCCCAAAAGATTCTGCCTGCTCAACAAGCTGAGCAGAACCAGGAGCTCCCACGGTCAAGTCATCACTGATGGCACCAGTGAGTGACCAGGAAAACATAAAGAATGTTTGTTGGAATGGGAGGAAGATAATGGCAATTCAATGATTTGGATGCACTTAAGAAAGCACAGCTAGAGAAGAACTCTTGTTCATACTGTTGCTACGTCAAGACAAACTGTCCACTATTCCTTTTTGAAGCCAAGAACTAAATGTGGGATAAAAAGTCCTCCAGAGCTGAGTTAACTGCAGTGAAACTAATTGTCAGCTGAGAAGATTACTGGCAAAACTCAAGAAGAGAAAAAAACAAAGATGCACACAAGGTGGTGCAGTTTGGATAGTCCTCTAATGAGACATACGCACCACAGTTAGGTATTGGTACCCTTGGGCAGTTTTCAGTAACCAGATGAATTGGTCCAGTTTCACTGAGGCATTAAAGAGCCAGGTAAAAATGTCACTGGAAAGCAAGGGCTAGGGGCAACAATCTTCCTGACACACTGCACTGAAGCTACTCTGGACCCTTTGGACAGATGGAGAGAAGCAGATGGAGGAAGTGAATATCTCCGTAGTGGCTGGGAGCAGTGCTCCAGGAACAGCCGAGAACAAAATAGAGAAACACCCACATCCAGTCACATTTATATCACAGCTATCGTTGTACATAACTTTTCCTGCGTATACACACAAACATATACATGAAAAAATATAAAGCAAGCAAACCCATTTTAAGAGAAATACACTATTTTTATGGCATACAGAAAACAGTAATGATGATTACACTTCCTCAGTGGAAGCCTTCATGAATATAGTGTAAATTGCATGACACAAACACAAGAATAAGCCTTCGAAATTGTGACAAATAGCTACTGGAGAAATTTGGATGAGACATCGAGGAGGGAGCAGTGGGGAACTTCGTGTGACTGGAGCTGGACAGTGTGTAATGAGAAAAATTCATTATCTTAAACTTTTGGCTACGATGTGTAATTGTTAACCTCTGCCGTTAGTTCAAGGCTCCTTTCAGTAAAATATATGAGTTGCCATCAAAGCTGATTTGGATTAGGAGGCAAGCATGTGCCCTCACTTTTAGGTTATATTAATACACCAAAATCAATAACATGCCATAGCTTTCAGAAGTAGCAATAAAACACCCTAAAATATTCCCAGAATACTTCTATAAATTATTTGTTCAATGTACTTATGTTAAAAAGGCTGTCAGTTACAGTGCTCTGAAAGACTCTAAAATTACAAGTCATCATATTTCTATTTGATAAACCCCCTGCTGTTTTGGGTCAGAGAGGGCTCCAGAATGGGGAGGGTGGGGGGAAAATCATTATTTTCCCTAATAAATAAATTACTTGCCTATATTTCATGTATCGCTAAAACCTGCCAGTATCGAGGCCTTAAATAATAAATAGCAAATAGCTCCAGTCATTTATTAATAATAATGCATCTTTTCTTCCTCTTACCATATTTGCGGGCAATGGATTGAACGGTAGTCAGGTGGAAGGACAAATAGTTGGGCCACTGGGAACATTTAAAATTTCCCAGTTTAAGGTGAACATGTCAGCACTGACAACCCTTTTAGCGTCATCTTTGTGGTGGTGTGGTGCCTGGGCTGCGCACTAGCAGTGGTAGGAGACTTTGGGCTTCAAAACTGTAAAACCCCTTGGAAAGCTGATTAGCTAATGGAGCTTGTATGTGTGCCTCTCAAATGAAAGTCATCACAATATGTGCTCAACCCTGTTCAAAAAAGCATGGAGCCCTTGGCAGGTTTATGTTCATAACATCTCTGGTGGGGAGCCCAGTCCCTGGCTGCACAAGTGGCAAACAAAGATGTTGAGCAGAAAAGATGGCAGCAAGTAGCGGGCTGGTCCAAATGCACACCTCTCTTATCTTCAGCTAACCAAAGATATGTTTTATTTGTGGCTGTTCTCAGCATAAACTGCTCATTCCTTTTCTGCCATAATCCACATCTACATCACCTGATGATTTTTTAACAGTCATTCCCCTTCACGGCTCTTTGATTTAAAGAAAAATGAAACATGAGCAGTTTACCAGAGAGATGCAGGTTTATCAAGCTCTGAAACCTTCAAACATCCTCGTCCCACAAGCAGGGTATTCCAGCTGACTGCAAGTGCAAGTGGTGGCATGAATGATTCCTAGAGATCAAAGTTCTTAACATCACCAGCAGCCCAGCCTGTAGGGTAGGGATAAGTGGATGAGAAAGGATTTCAACATCATGCCTTAATACAACATCTTCCATGGAGAATTAAGAGAACAAATGCACGTGCATACCAACGACCACATCCACCAATGCCTTTGCCCTAGAAGAAAGAGAGCTGGAACCTCTGTATTCATGTAGGTGGTGGCATCATCATGCCTGGTGATAGAGAATGAATTCCTTTCTTTGTCTTAACACCCAGTGGGACCAGATGGGATGTAAGCAGCCTTATATTAACCATAAGGTCACCTTTGCCCCCTACCTGGAGTGCTAATCTTTTTCCAAGGGAAGGGAAGAAAGCACTTTGCATTCTCAGTGTCCCCTGAGCAGCCCACACCCCTCTCTGACAAAATAAAAAGCCAAGAAAAGAGAAAAATGCATCACCTGCTACTGCATGTAGCTTACATGCATCAGACCATGTTGAAATCTGGAAGCTCACAGCCTTGGATAGGAGTGGCTGACAGCATTTCAGCTTGTCACTATTAAGAAGAGCAAGTATGGTGGCACTCGGTCAGGGTGCAGAGTCTTCAAGAGCATGCCCTGCTACCCTTCAAAGGAATTTAATCACGCAGCTGGCTACAGGAACTTCACTCCCAACTACCTACAGTGTGCAGGTTTGTGTTTAAAGCAGACCATTTCTTACAGCCTTACCCACTGTGAAGTGCAGTTATGTTTTTCTACAAGATTTAGCTACAGGGCGGAAGACTTCAAGCATCTAAAAATACAGACGAGAGATCCAACATGATACTGCTGACCCAGTCTAACAGGACCCTTGATAGCTGGGTGAGTTGGGTCACATCCTACCTATTGTTTCCTTTTGCCCAGAGTGCCACTGGCTCTTTTCTGACTGAGGTAAATTGTTTCTTTTCTTCTGGCTATTCCTTAAGCTACCCTAGGCACCAGGCAAGGAAAGTAAACACATGGCAAAGGCACAATAGGCAGAAGGGACTTGATCTTTGTTTAAAGCACAGGGTCAGCTCCTTGCTGTGAGCAGATTTTCCTCTTTGGAAACAGGTTCATGTTTATGTTTTAAGTTCCATCAACATGCTCTGGATTTTCAACATGTGCAGCACATCTGCTCCAGCCCAGATTTATGAACAAATCTGCATATAATTGTGCTGGGCTAGGGTGTTGTTGTTGTTGTATTCCCCCCCTATACCCACCCTTTAAATAAAATGGCTTTGTCCAGGGCTGTATAAACCCCTGATTCCAAGCCATATAATTTTATGGACAGGGAAAAAAAAGTTCTTTTGTATTGCACCTGAGCTCATTAAAACCCCCAAATTCCATAATTTTACACTACCATGTGCTGCATATTGTATTTAGTACCTAGCAGAGTAATTGCTTACAGTCCTCAGAGTGAGTGCACACAAGGTGGAGAAATGATGGAACAGGTGGGATAGCAACCCTGTGCTTGGTAATCGCAGGTTTACACCCCTGCACAGCTGACGTAAAGCCGTGTGGATGAACTATTCAAAAGCCTGGATTAGGGTCTTTTGTTAGCCCTGGAGTGGGTGCCAAGTCCCAAACATTGGCTTCCAGTAAACACAATGGCTTCTGTAAGGGACCAGATAAAACAAATAAGCATGTGGGGTACAGACTGGGAAAAAGGAGAAGCCAAGGATAAGAGGGTCAAAGTGAAAGATCCAAGATACCAAAGGAACCAGCAACTTAAACAACTTAACCAGACATCCCAAGAGGAAATAACCCTGGAAAATTCAAGGGAAAGTGAGCAGCCCAAGAACAATTCTGTGGCATCACTCAAGGTTTCCTAACTTGGTCTGGAACAAAACCAAAACCTTTTAAGTGCCCTCACAAAGGGAATGATGTCAAAACAGCTGTTTCTAAACCAAAAAGTCTTCACACTCCGTGTCTCGTAAGCAAATACTCTGTGAAGCTGTTTTTGCCACTATGTCCTGAACATGCAAACATCTCCTGAGGTGGGATGAGGAGAGGAAGGTGCAAGCAGATTTATAGCATGGTCACTCATGCTCTATTTTGGGTGACTGTTCTCTGGAGATTAAGTTCCCCATACTTGACATTAAGTGCTTGTTCAAGTGCTGAATGCGATCCAGTTGAAAAAAGGTCTGTGTTCAGTGCTCCTATGGGGCACATTAAAGATATTTGTTTCAGTCCATGGGCTACCCAGTCTGATGTCTCAGGATGGATTTAGGCCTCTAGCCTCTAAGAGAGACAGGTTTTTAAAAGCTATCCGTGCATGGCTTGCTCAAGGACACATAGGAACACTGTAGCTGAGCAACTCATTTTAGCCATGGCTCCCAGGCCCCATCCATGTGCCTTAGTTGCTAGACTCATATCAGAGCTGCTGATAAACTCTGAGTGATTTCCTTGTGCCTGGAACTGTAAGTGCTCTCTGCTTGAGATTCTCCAATGGCTTATCCACAGCCTTCCAGATAGTTAAGATTGGGAAGTCAGAAAAAAGACAGAGACACCGTGTTCACAAAAAACCTGTGAGCAGCGGGTGACTGAAACTGGCATATGCGGATGTACACCCACACAGAGAGGGGGTCTGTACGGGTTTTGCTTACCAGCCTCGTTTCCTAAGGAAGTAAAAAAAACAAAACAAAACTCTCTTCAAGTCATTGAAACCAACAAGTAAGTTTTGCAACATTCAGTGAAGACTAATGTTTTGGTAACAGCAAAACAGAAACACAAAAATGACACGTAGCTGTGCTCAGCCTTAAATGGTGGGAAAGGTGGAAGGCTCTAACCTCAACATCAGGAAACTTTTGACATTTAGAGTTTCAGAAGTCTCTTAGCAAGGAACAACTTAGGAACAACTTGTTTCTTTTCTTTTTTTTTTACTGTAATCCCTCCTCGTTTAAAACATATAATGAACGTGAACAGTCACCAGTCTGTAAATACTGGTTTTAAGTTCACTAGAGCTTTGTTGAGAGATTCCTCCTAGGTACCAAGTCTGTGGCTCATTAGTCCCTCATTAGCAAGATAGAAATAAAGATGCAAAAAGAAAAAAAAAACCCAACTTTCTCCAAAGATATTGTTGCAGTCTAATTGCCTGCAAGGAATTCTTAATAATGTTTACTAATGCCTTTTCAGCATTGCCAGTTTTATAATGTTCCAGATGTGACGTTGCTGTTCCCTGCTGTGGCATTGCGAAGCCTGCTAAGGCACCTACAGTACTAAGTTTGGAAAGAGTTTAGCCCCATCTTATGTCACTGACATGAAACAACATCCACTGGGGCTTTCCAGCATCACATTTGTACTTTCAGAAAACATTATCAGAAAACCCTTTGTCTGATCCACTGTTTATACAGAACTAAGTAAAAGCAATCACAACATGCACTGGCTCGAGCCAACAGCCTCTTAATGGACATCAGCAGCACTATCAGTTATTCAAAGTTCAGTGACATTTGCTTTCCTTTTCTTGATTTTTCAATAGATTGGTTTAGACTTTGTGACATTAATTGTTTCCTTATTTGTAAGAAATATCTTTTGTTTGGGATATGATTTTATATTGTAAGCAGCATTTGGAATATAAAACTAGCAGATGTTAGAACCTCTAAAAGCAAAGCTCCCAGCATCAACATTGTGTTATGCTCTCGCTTTACAGCTAAGCTAAGGAGCAAAGCAGGCAGCAAACATGAAGATTTTGAGACAATACAGCTTTTAACCTAAATTACTCTGAAGCTTCTTGGTGTTCTGGGAGCAAGTGGGCTCTCCACCTGCGTCAGATTTGTATGCTCTTGGGAATACGAAAATAAACAATCTTTTGGCTGATTTTACTAAGAAAAAGAGCTTGTGAGATCATCACATATCTCTCTGTCATTCTTTCCATCTAACCATTTGTGTACCTGCTGGCCAACTTCAGCCAAACTGAAAACAGGATGGAAATCTCTATGCCATGAAATTCCTAGAAACAATTGGGTAGAGAAAACTGCCAGCTGTTAGCGCTCCCAGGAATTAAAAATCTGTGGTGGGAGCACTGTGTCCATATTTGAGAAGAAAGCTTTATATTGGAAAGAAATAGCAAGAACACCCCAACCACGGAGAAAGCCTCTCTCGGACAGACTCCAGCCACAACACAAAATCCATGACACAGCATGCTTTCTTCTTGCTATTCACCAGGGACCAAGTCGGGATTTTAATTACTTTTTTTCCTGGTTTTCCACATGGTCTGGGTTGATTATCTTGTCCGGTTGTAAGATCCGGAGTGCCCAAGTGTTTCAGTACCACTTTAGACATAACCTGCATGGCCACCATTGCACGTATCTCCCTGTAGCACAAACATTTCCTCATCATTCAGATCAGTAAATGGTCTGACTTCTCCTGCAGCCCTCCCCACACAGGTAACTGTCCTTCAGATTTTGGCTGCATGTGGTGAAACTCTCCAGCCTGGCTCTGTCAAAACAATCCAGATGAGCTACAGTTTTTACAATGCTGTGGAGAAGGAGTAGTCACAATCATTTCCCCAGAACTGGGTTAAGAAGGAAACACACAGCTATACCAGCAGATTTAAAGGAGACGGCTTCAGGGCAGTGACTAGCACCTGTGTAGCAGACTCAACTCTAGCTGCAATGTTAATTATGACCATTTCCTAATGCACAATCTCAGGATCAAAGAAATGGCTGATTTTGTACAGTGAGGGAGACAGGAGGAGTTACAACACAGTCCTACAATCCCCAAACCTAAACCGTCAGCAAGAACAATCTGCTTTTTGAGTTAACTGTCCAACCTGTTAATTCAAAAACCTTATGCAAAATAACATACAGGGGTCTTGTGACACTGTTCATCACTTAATGGCTGCAAAACTCATTTATTTTTCCTAAGTTTATCACCCTGCTCCTAAAATGATGGCTCAGTCAATTAGTGCTAAGGCATTCCTTATGCCTGCCAGACTGGGGTAATGCCATCTGCAAGGGCAGCTGGCACTCTGCACTTCCCAATCCAAAGAAGATGGACCCGCTGCAGTCTGGCCACCTTGGCTCATGACGCTAAAAAGTTTTTGCTTCCAACTCTGAAGGTCCCCGGTTCATTTTCCCAGTATGTCAGCCAAGACGGTGGTCCTCACATTTGCACTCTTCTAATAGTTCCAAGCTTACATCATATTCCCCTTTATTTACTCTTTTTCCAAGTTATATATATATCCTTAGCCTTAATCACTGTCCAGCCAAGGTTTCTTCAAGCAGACCCAAATCTAGCGATCAGTTGGAGCCAATGGGAATCTTTCTACTGACTCCAGCCGACTCAGAATCATAAAGTCCTGAACCCACAAACATCTGCAGGATCTGGAGGCATTCCAGTATGGATTCAGATTGGACATTAGCCACTCAGGCCCATCTTAATTCGCAAATCAACATACCCAACTGACTTTCTCTTCTCTGGATCCCCTCCAATTTGTTAATATGTTTCTGTTAACGAGGTGCTTAGAACTAAGCACAATATCCCCAGTGCAGTCACATGAGAGCTGTTACATTCCTACTTCATAATGTTATGTCTCCACATATCCCAGCCAAAATTGCACTGACTTCACTAGCTACCATGTTTTGTTGCAGCCTTGAAACCCTCATCCTGTCACTCTTATTCACTGAGAGCTATACTTTGCTCCACAGGTAATTGTGGCAAAGTCAGCAGGACGCCTCGCACAGGACTAGCAATGCAAGCAAGGAAAGCAGAAACTGATCCCAGAGAAAGAATTCCGATCTAGATTTTTGAACTGATAAACTGAGACAGCAGAATAATTGTAACAATGCCATCCTGCTGCTTTCCTGAGCACTAATCTATTTTCCTCATTGGGATAAATGACTTGGCCATCAGTCTCCCGGTTTAGCCATTTGGGAACTGGATTATTGCTTCATAAACTGTGCAACGCACTCCTATTACTGTTTAATTGCATTGGGTAGAGAAAGGAGGGAAAAAGATTTTGCAATTTCTAACAGAAATCTCCCAGAAGCACTCTCTTTCTGTGTTACTTTCCTCAATAGTTGAGGCACTGAACTGCATTCCAATCCAAAATGTTCCTCTGAACAAAGAGCATCATTTTTCTTTATATGCCTCTGCCAGCGCAGCTCCTCTTTCCAGCACACTGCTCCTTTCCTGGGCCTGGGTGCTCAGTGTTCCTTACCACCTCCTGTAGTGAGATTACACTGCCTTCTAAGTAAACATTCTCTGCAAAATCTCTTCTATATATTCTGGCCTGAGTTCATATCCAGATTTCCTATCGCTGTCAGCAGAAGCTGTCCTTGAACCCCTTCATTCTTTCCATCCTTTTTGGTTTGCTTGCTGCCTGCAAGTTCTGCAGTGCAGCAACTGCCTCCTGTTACCCAGAGAACCTCCTTCCATCCAGCGCTTCTGCTGTGAGTCTGTAATTGAGACATATCCTGTCTCCCAAAGCAAGAGCTGTAGCAGAAGAGACAAAAGGAAAGGACCTGTCCGCAAGTTTTTCACCCTTAAACCGTGCATCATTCACTCCTGTCTCTAGCATATTTTTCAGCACTAATCTCCATACTCTGACACAGCATTGTAACGTCAAGATGAGTTCAAAGAAGCTCTGTTTGGTGGTTGGGAAAAGGCTGAGTCCCTGTGTTTTAATTCTCTAACATTGACACTTGCTCCCCTTTAGGAAATTTCAGCAAATTTCGTTTAATATTCTTTCTTTCTAATTTCAGGAGGTGGTTCAAGTGTTTTCATCAGAATGTTTCTCAGGAAAAATACCCTTCCAACGAACACGGAAATTTCTGCTAGCCAAAGGATGCAACATGGGCAGTGCTTTTTGCAGTTTCCCCTGTAAAAACCTGGCAAATTAAACAAGCAAGGAGTTTCCTGGTGAAATGTTTTTCCTTAAATAAATGCAACGTTCGGTTTTCAAACTGTGGCTTTGTACAAAGTCTGAAAACTTGTACCAAAAGATACATTTCAAAATCTTGATCCCTGCAAATTTCACAGGAAACTGAAAGAGCTAAAAGCAAAGTCAGGAAACTTTCCTGAGGAAACCAATGAAGAGGAATTAGTGGAACTGAATCTATTTTTTTTTTCTCTGCAGGAAAAAACCTGGGAGCTTCCTGGGCTTACAGTGTCCCAGAGAAGTCTGAGAAGAGAAGCTGCGAGCCAACTTCTCCCTTAAGATTTGCCATGTGTTCTCCCACCCTGCTCCTCCCATTTGTGCCAAAAACCTGTCCAATTACCTATCCTCTGGTAAACCGTATCTTATCATTTACTTGTGCTTAGTGCTCGCAGATTGTTCCCATTGCTTTCTATTAATCAAGCAACCCGATGACCTTCCTGTTAAACTCTGTGTATCCCATTGCAGTAAGTTCTTTCCAAATCACATCTGCCCGATTTGTCCAATTCATCCATCACTGCTCTTTGCAGCATATAGCCTGTGAGCTCTCTGGGGCTGGACCTGCCTCCTACAGCACATGGCCAGTGAGCTCCTGTCCCCACAGGGCTGCACATCTTAACTGGGATTCCCAGGTGCTGTTGTAATACTGATAAACGCACAAACAACCAACAAACCACCAGCTAAATAGGGGGAATATGTGGCAACGGAGAGCTTTAGCAGAGGAATCGGTGACAACTCATATTCTGATTTTCAAAGCTGGCAGTGCCTTTATACAGAATATTAAATTGTTATCACAATGGAAGGGAAATTGTTTGGCAATGGCAGCTAATTGTTGGCAGACACTGATTTTCACACATTGCTACACCTGAGAGCCTCTTAGCTGTAAGCATAGTACATTTGATCCTATATGATGTGTGGAAGACAACCACTCTGGAAGGAGGTGCTGAACTGCTGCTTGTCCATGCGCAGCTCATGCTGCTGCAAGGGTGACAGCCCACTGCATGCGCTGTAGCAGCTGGGATCTCTGTGTGCTTCGGCTCCCTCTGATACCAAAGCTCCCTGGCAGGATGTCTGGCCAGCAAGGAAACACGCTGGTATCTTTAACAGGAGGTTAGAGGGGTGAGAGATGGGGACAGCAGCAGGTCGGATGAAAGGCTTGGCAGGCCAAGTGATCAGACATGCTTTCCTCCAGTGAAATTCCGTCTGGAGAACTCCTATTGGACTCGCTTCTCCTCTCGGCCATTTCTGGGACATGCACTCCTGCCTCCTGCACAACTTTGCAGTTTCCAAGGAGACCGCATGCTGCTTGCCCCACACCTCTGCACAGATGACCGTGTGACATCACTCGGTCAGGGAGACCATAAAACACGGCAGCCAAAATGATAGCGCTGCAGCTTGACTCACTGCGGTATCGGTGAATCCTAAAGGACATATGAACCTAATGATGGGCTGTTGGGTCTGCTTTTTCATTAGGGCTGTTATGATGAGACCTAGACATGGTGTCACTGCTTGGAGACAGCCTAAAGAAAAAAAAACACTGCGGAATCACAGGCTTCAAAGACCCGATGCCAATAATCATGTTACTCAGTTTCCTGAAGGAAGATAAATATGAGAAGTCAATCTCATAATTGTAACAGTACAAAAATACACTAAAAATTCAACATTTACAACATCAAGTAAGTTCACACCGAGATCAAAGATTAAAAACTGGCTACATTCCTACAAGTATGAAATGCATCAATTAAGTAGTGTGGCTCAGTGTCAGGAGATGTGAATCTGGTGCCTTGCTTAGTTGCAGGCTTCCTGAAGGATTTTGGAAAACTAATACAAGACATCAATTTCACAGGGCTTTTTTGTAACGTAATACTCATCTCCACCTGAAAATTAGACTCTGCTAATAGTTTTTCAGACCCCAGTCCATAAAGAGATATCAACATGTACATTCTCTTTTGGAATCAAAGAGAAATTAGATATCTGAATGATATCTATTTTATGAGTGTAGCCCTTTCTATTTCTGTGATCTTAACTGTCCATGTCATAAGTAAGCACACTGGAGTTTATCTCACTGGAATGGGGTGACAATAAGAATTTAAAAGTAATTACGAAGCACATATTATGTGTAATGTGGAAAACAGCTCGGTAGTAGAATTTGTATTGCAGAAGTGTTGGAAGAAGTCCCAGTTCAGGACTGTTAGAAAAGGAGGCAGAAATAGCACATATGCATACAGCAGGGTAATTCACAGGTAACAGTTGCAACCCAGCTGATAAGGAGTGCTATACAGTTGGCAGTATCCAGTTTTCCCATGATACCGTGTCAGCCACAGCTATAGCAAAGGATGCTATTTACCCCAAGCAAAATCCACAGCTGGTTAGAAATTAAATATGTGAACATTTTTTCTTGGAAAATTCATTTTAAAAAACCCTCTTAATGCAGACTTTGTCTCAAATATTCAATCTCTATATGCAACCCTCTCAAATATTGTTCAAAATCCCACTGAAAAAAATTCCAAATGCGTGTCCCAGACCAAGAGATAAAATGGAAAGAGCAAGAGGTAGAAATGTGGCAGAGTTCCCATGAACCTGCCTGACAAGAGTAGCCAGTAAGTTCTCTGTTCCTTAGAGTAATTTTCCAGTGGGTTCCAACTGTTAATGTAGGACTGAAGGTGCGGTGATTGACTAAATAAGCAAATATCATAATTGTGTAGTAAGTGATTGCAAGAGGCAGGTCCCAAGAGTTTCCACTGGGTCAGAGCCATTTGGTCCTGAGGAGCTGTTCCTAGGTCTTGTGCAAGCACCAACCCTAAATGAATACTTCTCCCCTAATTCAATCCTGCCTGACTTGTAGCCTAAAACATTTCAAGATTATGATTGTTGAACAGCTGCAACAACTCACAGCAGAGAAACAGCTGAGCAAAGCATGTCTACAACAATCATGTCAATATCCCTTAACTGCCCTAGTAAAGGAGGTGGTTACAGTGAGATACTGAAGGAAAACTATCTACTTCAAACTTAAATAAATAGACAGCTGAAGAGAAAATAAGATGAAGTGAATCTCCTGCATTGACATAAAGATTAGCCCGGAAAAAAAACTTCACAGTATTAATTTACTCCTTCCTTCTGAAAGGATCCGCTTCAAAAACCTACATCCTATTCTAAAAGTAACGAAGAGGAAAATCCACTTCACTGTTCTGCCATTAAGGAAACGGTTAATGGGTTCAGCAAAAGGTGGCAGTCTGAGTCCTGAGGAGCTCCGTTTACTTTGTCAGTGACTGACACGACCCTCTCCATTTGTTGGATGAATTGTTTTTTTGAAGATAAAATACTTCTCTTTCCACTCTTTCAAATGTTGCTCCAGGAGTACAGATTACCCAAAAAAATGTGCTGGATGCATCAGAAATTGCAGCCCCAGGAAAACAGCCCTTGACAGAGAAGATTCGCTCTCTTACTGTTAAGTTTCCCACGCTTCTCAGCCAGATTCTGCTGGCCATGGCTCAGAGCCTGACTCTTGCTGTGAAAGTACGGGAAGCTGGTTCATCCTTACAGCTTACAAACCCTGGGTGCTTGAGTTGCACGGGTTGGAGTGGACATTGGAGGACAGAGACGTGATGCAGAACAGCCCTCCGTAAATGGCTGATACTGTAAGGCCTCCAGTCTCCTGGCATGTTGGCCACTTGACAGACCTGTAACACGTTCATCCCTGTAACGCCTATGTGAGGAGAGGAGAAACGTCACCGTCCAGATGGGGAATAAACACAAGGTCACAATGGAGAAGGCACAAATGAAATATAACCCTGTGGCTTTCAAGTCCCAGACTGTATCCAGCTCCCTCTTTTGTACATCATCTTGCTGTTCCTTGTCCATCCACAAAAAAAAGGATAATGCAACTCAAAGACTTCTGTTCAGCCAGCTCCATCCGTAGGAGTCTTTCTGCTATGGCAACCAGAGGTAATACACGATATATACTGTATTATCTGTTTATTCAGCTCACACTGGCTCTGGAATCTGTTATAACCTCATAGAAGAAACATGTTTTGTTAGGGCACTTACTGATACACCTGAAGGCAGAGAGATGCTTGGGTGCCTACTCTCCAGGAGTTCAGGGTATGTGAACATTTTCCTGGGTTCTCTCTCTTTTCCTAAGCCAGCAGTTCATGCTCAGTGTTAGGTCTTCACTTCTCCACTTGCAAATTACAATTCTGCCCATTCAGTGGAGCCTTGTGAAATTTATTACTTAACTAATAACTTGCAAATTATTATGGGCATTCCGAATGTTATCTGTATAAGGCAGAACTCTCTGGACGCCTTATCATGAATTGGGATCCCGTTGTGTTTGGAAAACACAAGACCCTATAAACAGCAGTACAATGGAACAAACACTGGCACATCTGCAGATGCAGCAGTGGATACCATTTCAAACTCACTTTTTTCTTAAGTCTCCCACACTGCCTTCAAAATATTCTGCAAAATTACACTTCCTGTCCTGATCCCATGGCAAGAGGGAACACAGAAACCAGGGAGAGCAGGAAATTCCTCTCAAATTCCAGCTGCAATCATTTCTGTGAACAGAAGGGACAAAATGCGGCAGAGATCGCAGTAGATAAATGTCATGTGCCCAAAGAGGCAACTAGTAAAGAATAATGTCTGGGACAGGGCACAGGTCACACACGTAAGTGGAAGTAGACAGCCCTGATCCTTGCCTTATAGATTGTACATCAATATTCATTAAGAATTGACTTTATGTAAATAAGACTAATATTGTTGAAGGTGTCTGGTTGAATTTCTTGTTCCCAATGACAGCTGGATAGAACTTCACCCCAGCTTTCAGGAGGTGGGAGGAGAGACTGGAATTCATTCAAAGGCTTTTTTAATCATTACTGTAGATCTTACTGTTACAGTTACCAGAATGAACTTAAGAATGCAACCCACATACACTTCTTGAACAAAGAAAAAGAAGTATCACAGTTTTGCTTAATGTCTTCACTGGGCCTGTCTTGGACCATGAAGCTGTTCTGGAATACATAGCCTACTTCAAAAGCAGGAAAAGCCCAGGAGCTTGAAATGAGTGCCAGCAGATGTGTATCTTCTGATCTCATTAGAAGCCTGATTTAACTTGGTGGATTGCTCCCCGATAGTTTAAACCTAGACTTACAAACATTTTAACTTCTTTTGTAAGCGTGCTTGTGCAAGGCTGAAAGAGAATTGTTTAACCCTTAAAGCAATGTCTGCATAGAGGTTTGCCATATTTTAAACAAGTCCCTTATTTAAATCAACTCATGGGTATGGTGCAAACTCAACATAGAGGCAGGTCTGAGAGTAAGAAACCACCCTGACTACACTGAAGATGATAAAGATCCTCTTCCCTACTCTTCCAGGGCTGCTCCTTTGCAAACTGAAGCTCACCACCACCACCTGGTCTATTTATCTGTAAGAAAGCAACCTTTTCCATTTGCTTGGGGATGTTGCCAGGTCTTCCTCTGCCCTTTCCATTTGCCATTTTCCCAAGGGACTTCCCAAAACAATACCAAAAAAAAGGAGTCAACATCACTCTGACAAGTTGTCTCCTGCTACTATGCCAATAAAAATGATCTTCCTTACACCACACTTCTCCGAACCTGACATCTGTCCTAAATCTTAAGTCATACATACCATTCTTCCATTAACATGAGTCATCTTAGAGACGTCCTTCAGCTACTCTTAGAGTCATGTCAGAAAGAATCATTGACTTACTGTCAGCAGATTCAGCCTACCATGTTAATGGTGTCTGCAGAGCTCTCTTCCCTGATCATCTTGTTCTTACTTGCCAAAAAAATGCTGGAAAATACTTGCTGAGCTGTAGGATGTCAGAAGCTGTCCTGTACTGCTACTCTGCCTGGAGTACGATGCAAAATTTGCCAAATTCAGGAGTTCTCTGCCTTGAAGCAGAGCAGATAAATAACTTCTTCTTCGGAACTCACAAAGCCCCTATATGAAAGACCTGTTGTTAGTTGCTCTTAGGAATTACAGAAAACATGATTAATTTCCTCTGCAGAGATTACGGGCGCTATTTACCCCACTTCCCTGTAAAAGGAATGTCATGATTGCTATGTCCAAGATGGCCTTTAACCATCACATCACCCACAAGTGTTCCCTCTTCACAAACAACAGATCCAGCGGGGCACCTTCCTTAGTTGGCTGTGTCAGGAATTCCACACACAATTAAGGGAGAAGCCCTAAGTCCTACATGACCATTCTCAGGTGCCTCTATGGTTTCTAACACACCAATAACCCTTGTATGTTTGCTGCTGCATGGGTCTCCATCCCCTACCTGCACTAAGACAGCAGATCGAAGGAGCTCAGCATCACACTGTCCCCATTATGCTAGTTCTCCTCTGAAATCTTAAATAGTTAAATACTGCTTTGAATTCTGTGGTTTAAGGCTTAACATCTTCATGATCTGACTGGGATTTCCTTTCTTTAACTGCAATGGAGCAACGTCTCCACCAAAACTGGCTTCCCAGTACAGTAGGAAAGGAGATGCACATGTGGGCACTGCTCACATAGGTATCATCCTTAGCCCTTGGGAACAGTGAGGCCAGCCAACAGGCAGAGGGGCCTCTTTTCAGTCAGTGTGTGCCTCCTTTTCCCCCAATTCACAGTGTGCAACTGCCTCAGGTGCCAGCCCAAGATTTAGAGCTCCCTCCAGCTAACCCAAGTTTCAAGTTTGTATTATACACTCTCCTACAGTCTGTTTTCTCTGAAAAGCACTTCTAAGTCATGCTACATAGAAGTGACTTCCCTGCTCATGGAGGACAGAGAAGAGATAATTGTAGAGGGCTGTTGCCACAGAAGAGAGACTGAGCAGATTCCTGGCTTGCAGAGCTTTGTATGTCCCCATATCTCCCCATTTCTCCTGCAGAGCTACACTGGTTTCCGCCTTCTTTTGCTGCAGATAATTGCTCTGGAGACAAAAAATGCAACTTCAGTAAGAGCTGGAGGTTACTCAGGAAAACATTTATGCCCGTAATTCCTTTTAGTCAGAGCAATCTAAACACCAGAAGACTCCCATGCTTTATTCCCTCCCAGCGTTGGTGTTTTCTTTTCAGAGTGCTCAGTCCTTGGGGTACTGGAGTGCACTCACATGGTGAGTGCACTGGAAATGCATACAATAACCCTAGTGTATCAATGAAGGGAGCTGCAGGAACCTCCCTGCAGTGTCTTGACATACACAGCATGGAAAGCAACTACCTGGGATCTCAGGGGAGCATTCAGATGTGGTAAAAGAGGACCTCCACTCAAAAAAAAAAGCTGAAGAGGGGTTGCAGGAAGGAGGTCAGCTCTATGCTAGCTGGGAAGGACAAAAAGAGTAGCACCCCTAGCACTCCTCTGCTCATCACATCCCATCTTTATTTACAATGCAATGATCCCACCCAGTCCCATCCCAAATGCAAAAGCATATGGTTGGGGCAATCGCTGCAGCTAATTGCATGCACACACACACATGGCTCAGGCTTTTGGGACATGCCCACACCTCAGCATCAGCCAGGTGGGGGAATAATGTGTCAGTGAGGTGCAGATGAACCAGTTCATTCCATCCCATCATGACAGTGGACAGCAGGCTGCCATGAAACAGTCCCATTTCTGAGACAGACAGCCACCTTGGCTATAATTAAAGATAATTATTCAAAGGCACCCTGTTCATGTAGCACTGCTCAGAAGCTCCCTGCATGAGCATGTAGGCAGCAGGGCTGTTTTTCTTCATAAAAACTTATGAGGAACGCTCCACAGATTAACAGCTTTAATGACAAAAATTACCGCTTACAACACTGACTTCAAATCAAAGAACAATATCTGCAGACAGATATTTTCATGGTTTTCATAACAATTCATTATAGGTGGCACCAAGGGATTATATTTTTATTTCCCTTGTGTCATTTCTCTCAGACTCAGGTTCATTTCTCTTAATGAGGCAGCAGAAGATAAAGGGCAGTGAAGGCTCCTCCAATGCCTCTGCAGAGTGTGAGGAGTTTAGGGGCAAAGTGATAACCGATCCTCTAAAGGAAGAGGGAGGGCTTGGAAGGGGAGGGGGAGAGGGAGAGTGATGGGGTGGGATGCTCTCTGCCGTAATGAACTAAAATTAAGACATAAATTCTCCTACCTTTGTTCTGACCAGATCTAACAAAAGGGATTCAGCTTTTTTAATGAAGAATGGATCAGAGGCAAAATTATTAGCTAATTAATTGTAAAGGGAAGGGAAAGAAAGAGGGAAAGAAAAAAAAAAGATCTTTGCCTGAAAGAACAGGACTGAAAGTTTTTCTTGTGGGCTCTCAAAATAGGAAGGAAGACCCTGAACCTGGAAGCTTTTACTCAGACAGCGAGCCTCTTCTTCCCATGTAGTTTGGGATGACAAGGCAAAGGCTCAAGCAAGAAGGAATAAGAACTAACCAGAGGTCAACATGGGATCCAGAATTCCCCTGGTAATACCTAGCTTGTTAGGACTGAGAAGAGGTTCCCAGTGGAACTGGATGGAAACTATCCTGTGAAAGAGCTTTCTATTGGAAAATAACGTGGAGACAGCACAAAAGGGTTCTTGGGAGTGGGGGACTCCTGGCACAGCCTCAGGAGACCAGGCAGCTATTTTGTTTCTAAAACCAAAAATATCAACCCAAATGCTTCAAACTCTTCCGAGAACAAAACAAACTGAGAACTGGCATTTCCAATCCATGGAAAGTCTTCTCATTCCTGAGTTTTGTTCCAGCATTTGTTCCAATAATTTTGGTTTCCCGTGAGTGAGGCAATCTGTGTTTCAGCAAGCTCTGCCCATCAGTTAGGGCCTCAGGGCTCTCAGCGTCTGTGGCTTGAAGGAACAAAAAGAGAGAATTCAGGGTTTCCTCTATTTTGGGGATAACACTGGCAGAAAAGGTTCTATTTGGAGCTTCCCAAAGTGGAACAAAACTGAAATTGGAGCTATCAAAAAACCTCCAGTAAAGGGAATTGCTTTCTTTGGGTTAATTCTAATTCACATCCTTCTTCTGTCTGTTCTAAGTAGTGCTTTCCTGAAATCCAGCATTTTAAGCATTGCTAGAGTTGGGCAAAAGCCTGTGAGCCTGGATGGGTAAATATATCTGACAAGCCATAGAGACAGGAGACAAAGGGGCTAGACAGGGGAAAGGAGAAACCAAGGATAAATGAGATACAGTTAGTGGCATTCATGTGTGTTTGGCTGTGGTAAAGGCAATCTTGAGAAAGAGGAATGAAGTAGTTTTATCATAGCCCCTCTCCCTCCACTTATTCTTGGCTCCCAACTTTGCACCCTCTAAATGAAAAAAGAAATACCCATCCTTTTGGGATGCATAGGCTAGACTGAAATAGAGCCTTGCTTTATGAGGTAAATATCTATGGAGTATTTCTGCCTCCTTCAAATGATGAGGAATCCTTCACGTCTTGGCAGGGCCCCGAGTCACACAAAGAGGTGTTTCACACCTGCCTTCCTGCTCTGCACTGGCATCAGGGAGCAGATTGAAAACCATGGGGCTAAGGAAGGGCCAAGATCCCTTCCTGTCCTGTCTCCGATAAGTCAGGCTCCAAGAAAGTACAAAGTTTACCTTCCAAAAATTAAGAAAAAATTAATATATATGTATTTTATATATATATATATCTCAAGAGTTTGATTCTTTGCCTTCTATTTCCCATATTTTCCAATCTTTTCACTTGAAATCAACAGGGCTTGAATCATCTCTCTCTTTTAATGAAGGCTGAGCTTCTTGTGGACTCACATGACAGCAGGAGGTGCTGCTCGCTGAAAAGCCCAGAATGGTGGGAGACTTTGATAATATCACGAGAGTTGGTAACACGGGCAGAAGACTTTGAATAAAGCTGTCTGACCTCCTTGGCCCAAGTGCTTTTACAGCCAAGCAAAACAATTTCTCTGGACTCTAATGAATAGACTTCTGTCATTGTTCATCATAATAATGCCCCGATCCTGGCAAGATTACCTAGATGCTACCATAATCCTGCTAATAAGTGATGATTATAAAACACACACTTGAGGAAAAGGAAAGGTAGAATTTGGATCTTTTGCCCCAGTCTCTTCCCAAAGGAAAACAGGATAATAAATGACTTCTGACTGTGATATATGACAAAGAGCCTTATCACATCAGAGTCTGCTACAGCAAAATTCAGCCAGCTCACTCAGTTTTGTCCATAAAAATACTGCTCTATCCAGTGCGAGAAGCCTGATAAATGGGGGGGGACCATACTGAAGACATCTAGTGAGATTTTTTTTCCATTCTGGGGAAAAAAGCTGGAGACATGAAAAAAAGATTAATTGTGTGTTGTGAAACAAGCAGTTTTTCAAGCAGCAAAACTTCCTCATAGTACTACGGAAATATATGATTCTCCTATTATGTGTGACTTCCTATCAATTTTCAGCTAGTGACTTCTGTTTTCTGGCAGGGTCCAGTATTTTACCAACAGGCAAAACCAAGTTGCTTAAGACAGTAAAGTGTGACTGAGCAAACCAGAAAAAATGGGAAAAAAAGTTTGGGTGGGCTAATTCTGGCATTTATTTTCTTGGAACAGGGTATGTGTAATGTCCTTGCTGTCCCACTCCAACTAAGATGCTGCCTTTTGATTGTGGAAGGTACTGCAGGCTACTTATCACAGGATAGTGGGTCAGAGTTCCATTTAAAACATGAACATGTTTGATTTGCTTCAGAATTTGGTCCATCATAGCTAAGGGAAGATGCAGCAGAGCAGTCTTTTATCCTTTCTTTACGTCTCATTTAAGTGTAACTACTGCTTCCAATGCTAACATATAAGGATTGCTTCATTCAGAAGCATGAATGTGTTAAGCAGGTAAAATCCTTGCTGTATTCTGTAGCCTTAAAAACAGGGAATGAGATAATGGTATAAGCAATGAATAAAGCAAAGTTAAGATTATCTGACAGGGAGACCTCCGCAGGTAACAGCGTAACCAGAGATCTTGGCAAATTCCAGCCCAGGAAACACTGAGGTACTCATGCAAGAAATGTGTTTCTACTGCACCCGTTATTATTCAATCCTGCTAACAACACATGTGTCACCTCATTTGCACACCAGAAGTAGCTGGTGTTAAGCCTGCATCAATTCAGAAAACCCAATACATACCCTGATTTCACAATGAAGTTATCAGCAGCTCAGCTACCACCCGAGCTAAAAAAGCCTTCATCTTAAGACAAGAGCCTTTCTCTTCCCACTGGATTAGATTTCAGTGGGAGCTAGGCCAGCAAATTGCTTTTATTTATATTCTCCACCCCTGGCAAAGTCAATGGCCTCATTAATCCGCTGATGGGCCAGCACCATGATGGAAACTAGAGATGCAGCAGGGAAGACTGCCAGAGGAATTGCTGCTTTTCACTCTCCCCAGCCTTCACCTTGCTGCCACACTAACCTCACCTTCAGATCCCTCCTGCCAGCCCTCAGAGCTCTTACTGCCATCTCCTCCTTTCCACTTGGATCTCCACCCTTCTTGGAGACAGAAGGAAGAATACGGCCCCAAATTCCATGGACACAACAAATCTGCTAGGATGAATTGGAAAAGGTTGAAACTAGAACATTGCCTCTGGGATCAGGCCCAGATAAGCCTTCACTTTCTTAAATGTGCAATAAAATTGTAACACAGCCTGTAGAAAATTAATTGTGACACTGGCTATGGTGAAGCCTGGGAACATTGTCTCCCTTTCAGAACACAGCTTCGATTCTCGCTGAACCCCAGTTGGAGGGGCTGCTGCCCTTTCACTTCTTTTCAATACATCTTTTTATGCTAAAAGTGGTTTTAACTATGGGCTTTAATACTGTGACTGGCTTTATGTTGACTTTTATTTTCCGTATAATCTGACTTGGAGTAAAGGGACCATTAACTAGTCAAACAATATTCAATCCCAATAACATTATCACTTAAAGGGAGCACAGCAAGAATTTCTACTAACTAGTGGGCAGTAAATTTACTCTTCAAATAGGTTCATCCTTTATTAGGTATTTATTTCAGGAGGTTAAACCATAATTAGATTGTATTAGGAAGCCAAAACAGAAAGGAATGGAGATTCCAGCCTGGGAATTTGTTTTATTTGTTGCTCCAATGTCCAAAGAAATTCTTAGTACAATCTGTATTCCTCCAGATAGGGGGTTGCACAACTAAACAGCTCCAATGTTTCTGCCAGGAGTTTGCATTTGTCTTTCCTGTACAAAAGTTATTGCCAAGCTGTAATCTTTCCCTGAAATACAGTGTGTGGAGCCAACGCTGAACCCAATTTACTGTGGCAGATGAATATAGCCAAGGTGGTGGTCTGAATGTTTGGCCTAAAGGCACAATCCAATTTTCAACTGTTTCAAAGCTATTATGTCAAAGGCTGTTTGCATAAACATAACAATAGCAGGGAAGCAGGCAGGGAGGCAGCAGAGGGAAAGCCTGCCCTCTCGTGTCTGCTGCCTGCGGCTGCTCAGGAGCGCACCTACAGCCACACGGGAAGTTCCCTGCGTGGTTGTGACAGAAAGAGACACAGTTCACGGAGAAGAGCAGGTGTGTGCACGCATTGCTGCTCCCAGACCCCGCCTCTGTGTCCATGCTTGCAAGCGGTGACCTGTGCTAGGTACCATGTGCCAGCATGGAAGTGGACACAGCTACACACGCGCATCGTTTTGGCTGCCAGCACACACACCCATGCACAAACACTTTTTCCCATGCACACGTCTGCACTGCCAAAATCATGATTAAAAAAAAGCAAACCAAAAAAAGAGTAGATTCTGCCAGTGATGGAAGCGGGAGAATGTTGATGACTTTTTAAACTTTTCTCAAGCTTGAGAAACAGATGTGATTATTCAATTCATTACAAGAAAAATGTCTTGCAGCAGCATGCTTGTGATGAGCTGACTGATGATGTGGGAACCTATGAGAAAGCTGTTTCCCTTATTAGAACTGGAGGGTTTTCAAGTCAATGTTCTATTTCTCTTTCCCGTTACGTACACACATGCATGCCTTTGTTAAAGAATAGAGATCTGGGCTAAACCTCTAAATCATAAGGAACAACAGCAAAATAGCAGACCCAAAGATCCTGTAACCTGCACGCTTTCACACATGGACTGGAGCTTTCCCCAGAACCAACATGTTCTGACAGTGTTTGGACTCAGGGCAAATATACAGACTGGAGCCAGGAGTGAGGCTCATCTCGAATTTAAAAGATGGGAAGAGGATACACTTATCAGTTTTCTGGAGGGCTGCTGGAGCAGGAAAATCGTTAAATGCCAGAAGCTGCCAAAAATAAACATCCGCTGCTTTAAAAAAAAAGCCTGCTTATATAGAACCGTCAATAAGGAGGGGCAGGCTTATTGAGACATCTGGCAAATTATTTTTTCTGATGGAGAGGATTCTCAAGGCCTCAGACCCAGAACAATAGAGGATTTCACAGCAAAACAGATCTGCAGCCCTAGCGTCACACATCACATGGCCAGTTCTAAGAGTCTGAGTTCACTGGGGTCCAGTAGTTAAGATGGGGTTGAAGCCAACGTCAAGGGACACAACCCCACAATCACCCCAGAACAAAGTCCTTCTCATCCAATATCTGATCACCAGTCAAAGCCAGCATTAGACAACACTCACAGTAGTGTGCAGCTGCATGTATGACAGATACTGAATTCCGGGTTCCAAAATTAAGATACCTTCTGAACTGGGATGTCCAGAATTTAGACCAAAAAATAGATTTTACATTTTTCTATGTAATTTTGTAAGATTGCATTTTTGCATTGACTACTGTTGGAAGCACCCATGCTATCTCAAGCTGTGACTGGATATCTCTACCACCTTTCTACAATATGGCCTAGGACTCTACCTTATCTCTGGCAGGTTAACAAAGTATGTCTCATAGAATTGGACACTTTAATATCAAAATATCAGCAATCTGAATAAAACAAAATGCAACTCATCATTATTAAAGCTCTCTCAAACAGGCCACTGCTCATACAAATGCACTTAAAAAATAAACAAAACAATTTATCCAGTCAAACTTAAAAGATGGTGACTCTGGAACGCGAAAAGCCAGCCAGGGTTAGAGGGGGGTGTTAGAACACGGTACCTAATCAGCTAACAGAAGGCACACCTTGCCCTAGGAAGCCCCGAAAAGATGAAGCAGACCAAAGCAAAGCAGCAGGTACACAACTAAGAGTTACGCTTGAAATAAGAGAATAGTTCTTTCTCTCCCTAAGTAAAAGCACATCCTATATTTCATCTTATATTTCCTTCCAGAGCCAAGGTAGGATTTATAAATCTTTTCTTGTGCTCTAGAGGCACACAAGCTCACCGAGATCAACAAACCATGGGTACAACACTGCAAGGTGTCTCCAGGGTTTGCCTCGCCTGTGAAATGGGACAATGGCAAGTGAGATAATCACATTTTCCATAGGACCCTACGATGATTAATGAGTTACGGAAGGAGCAGAGCACACAGGAATTACTAAGTTGATATTTTTATTTGATTGGAAAATATTTTTAAATCTGTGTAAACACTGCCTGACATTCAGAACTGAGAGTGGCGACTTCTTCAACTATGTCCTGAATAATCTCCTCAAACAAAAAAGAGAGCTTCTGCCTGGAAGAGCTGCTCTCAGCCTGCCCATGGGACCTCGTAACACCTTCCACACACATGTAAACCCACCAACTACAGATGCTGTGACTTGTGTACATAAAACTAAGCATGAACTCAGGCCTTTGGGAATTAGGGGTGGTAAGGAAAACGTGACACTATTGCCCGACTCAGTAGCAAAACTGTCTCCCAACTCCCAGCCTGGTGCTTCCCCCCACCAAAAGCATCCACCTTCGAGGGAAGGGCTATTAGAACAGAAGGAACTGGGATGCACTGAAGTAGCAGTAGGAATGGCTGAAAGAGACAGCTGAGAAATGGTTTAATGAACGCCAGCTTTGTTAGGTATTTTTCTGCATCTTGTTGTTTTAAAGATGTTATTCCTGTTTACATTGTTCAGGCTGCTGCTTTGTCCTTGGCTTTCCTGGGCCCACTGTTAGATCCTCTTGTGGAAATCAGGATGTTGGAATTGCTGTTCTGCTACTGTGAGTCGGATGTTAGAAACCGCTTAGGCATAAACAAAGCCTACAGCTTTTGGAGGCACTCCTCCAAGGTGGCCTGTGACAGCCCTAGAAGGACATCCAAAGGCAGATCTCAGCTTCACCATGACTCACTGACTTCAAACAGGGCATGAGCATATCCTCAGAGTCATTCTCTGACTAGGTGTGAGGGTTTCTGCAGACAAAAGTTTCTGTGCTTTGCTGAGTAAGGAAAGCTCTTGCTGAACCACTGATTGATTGAATGCAAAGAAATAAGGAGCAACTGGCTGCAGGATGGAAAAGACACAAAGTTGTATGTTGTAAGGCCGATGCATTGCGCTAGACTCTCACATGTCTGAGACCCTACTGACAGGCTCCTGCTCTCACGCACATCCCTTGGGTGGTAGTTCAGCTCAGGGGGACATCTCCAGAGAAAGCAGAACTGAAAGGATGTGGGTGAAGCCACATAACTAGGACTGGTTCTGTATAATCTATAGTTCTGCTACAATTCACACTTGCTGCCAAGTCCCTTTGCTTTACAATTTTAACACCCCTTTGTTTTTAAGGACCCAGTTTCTAGCTCTCTGAAGTACAAATACTTCTAGACTGGAGGAACAAAGAATACCCTTGAGCTCCTTCATCTGCATGGGCCCTGCTCCAGTCTCACTCCCACACCTTGATTTTCAAGAGCATAGGTCAATCAGGAGTTAAGATACAAAGCAACAGAATCCTGGCCTAGACGGTGCAAGAAGCAGCCCCCCGAAAGCAGTGGACAGCACCAGGAAGTCAGTTTAAGAATCACAGAAATTGGAGTGGAAAAAGGGGAAATCAGTAGAAACTCAAGGATCCTACAATTCCATGACATAAACCCCTCTAAAAATGAAGATAACATCTGCCAATGAGGTGTAGACACTACAGCATCCTGTGTGAAGTCAGCAAGTCTTAGCTTTGTCTCATGCTGGTATTGCAAAGCTTCCTTAACATTTGTGAAATGTTTGGAGAGCCTTGGATGAAAGATGATATTGGACAGCAAAGTAGCATTGTTCATTAGTGTTAGAATTAAGTCTGCATGTTGACAGCAAAGTAGATGGAATGAAAAATGTCAAAGGCTCAAAAAAACTACAGACTTCAGGATGCATAGAGGGAGCAGCCTGTTTTTCCCCTTCCCCCTTCTTCCCATCACACTCAGATGTAATAACTTTCTCTAGTTCCGTGGCTCTCACATAGCTAATGCTGTGTTCGGTTGCTGGAGTCTTTACAGATGCAATGCATTAGCAAAGCCTGCCAGTCGGCATCCTGTTTTTCCAATCACTCTTCTGAAACTCCTCCACTTTTCTCAGAGGCTTTATCAGAAAGATGTTCCTCTGAAACATTTCAGCGAGGGGATTTGACAGCTCTTCAAACACCAGCTGAAATTCATTTGTTTTCCACTGCTTCCTGTTTTTACAAATTCATTAGTGTTTCACCAAGACAGACGGAAGATTAGAAACTTTCACCAGCCATGCTGAATCCCTGACATATAAAGTCATGGGAGACTGGCTAAACCTCCATGATACATATACAAACACAAAAATGCATGGCCCATATGCATGTAGGTGCGTAACTGTATACATAGGTCTAACAATTCATACAAATGTGTGTCAAAAAACGTGTGTGAGAGAGCTCGGTATTTAAAAACCCCTTAGACTGTCTCTGCAAGTAGCCATGATGTGCGCACATGCACATACCTCTATGCACACATAAAGAAAGCAAAGACCCCATTGCAGGCAGCCTGACACTGAGCCGCTTTTTTAAATGGAATTTCTGAGGCCAACAAAGTAAATAAGCACCTAAAGTATCTCAGCTGTGGTCCATAGGTCAGGGCTGCTCTCAAGACAAGCAGGAGGCAGAGAGCATGTACACATACATTCCCGAGGACTCACAGGGGCTGAGTGTTAGAGCTCAATGAAGAAGGTACTGTGCGTGCTCAAGCATCCAGGCTTTTAGCATTATCTCTCTGGTACATTAATATGCTAATTGTAAGAGAAGAAATGTAGAACTAATTCCATGTATCGTTCATGTAAGAGCATCTAGGTAGCAGTGAGATAGAGTTGTATCAAAACAGACATAATCACATTACTTTTGATGTATTCTAGACCAGGAGTACACAGTATGTTCCCCTATTTAAGGAAGTTAACAGGCTGTTTAGTTACAACAGCAGCAAGAAGATTGAAATCTATTTCTAATTTTCACACAGAAGCTGCTTTCTCTTGCAGCCCTGAAACGCAGGCGGACAGCTTCTTCTTATAAATTGCAGTTGTGAAGCAAACAGCAAGGAGCAAAAGAGAGAGTTTTCAGCCTAGCAAATCTGTTTATTTCCAAAGTCATAAAGCACCATCTTGTTGTTAATAATGATGATTGAAGAGTTGGCACTTAGACTGTCCGTCTTCTGTTTGGTTCTTGTTTTGTTGTTGTTATGGGTTTTTTTATTACTCCTTTCTCAAAATCTGCTTTAATTGATCCATTCAGAAATTTTGAGAGAAAAAAGGTAAAGGAAAGTATGTCTGCTTTGGTCTAGTGATTTTCAAACAAGCCTAATGTGTCAGCAAACAAAAAGTGCCCTTGATAGAATCATGAAAGGCACTGGGTAACTTACTGTATTTTCATATTAAACTAAATTTGTATGATCTGGAAGCTGGAGCTTTCTAGTTGACTGCGAAGAAAATGTCAAATAACGTCATATTTTTCAAATGGGTTCTGAGGCTGGTGGTGATTTACAACCAAATGTTTATGATAGGCTTGAAAAGACGCCTTTTTTATTTGCTTTTGTTGCAGGTCTACTCCTATGATTTCAGGGCTCCATCATGTGAATGAGACCAGCCTCACTTTACAAATGGCTCCCTGGATGACCAAAGTATCAGATTCCTTTAAAATTGTCCTGAGCCCTTAACACCACAGAGCCATTATTAACTTATTGCCAGAGACTATAAAAAACAATATTATTGCTTGGTTACACGTTGTATTTGTTGGTTTGTCTTCCATTTTTGAGGGAAGTAAAGCAACTGCTCCATGTCTGCCCACTTAGGAGCTATTTGCCATTTCATACTATTATTAAAAGTATTAACTACTTTTAATGACTAATGAGCATTATTATTTAGCTCAAGCTTCAGTACAGTGTTTGGTGTCTATTTGTGTTTCCTTCAAAGTCTTTTGACCTGCCAAACAGAGCTGGAAACATAATCAGGTATTTTCATGCTGTTTTCATGACTTCTCCCTCTCTGCCTGAACTAGCACTACTGCAAGAGTTTATTTGATGTGCTTCACCTCCACTTTCAAGGTTTTGCTGAGACCACCACAAAAGAACATTAGAGGAGAAAGTATTAAGTAAACTAGCAGAGGTTTCCTAGGCTGTGGGAAGGAGAAGACCTACTGTCAGCTCAAGCAACGGGCAAATGTGCATATCATCACCAAATTTATGATGAAAGATAACATCCACCACCATCATGCATTAGTGTGAAGTGATTTTCATCTGACATCACTGAAAACTTTAACCTAACACCACAGCCATGTAGCAAACAGACTGTAAGATCTTTGGCACACCACAAGCCATGTAAGAGTGTTGATGTTTTAGCTGGTCATCTATTCTGTGAAAAAAATGCAAGTGTCTAGTCTGCAAAGGAAATAGCAAACTTAACCCTCCTACCTGTTACCTTGTCTTAGTTCCAGCCAAACTATTTTATTATTCATGACCTACATAATACAAGCAGCATGTTAGATTCTATACAGACAGGTGGAGAAGAAAGCAATACCAGAGGAAGCCAAGTTCACTGTTTACCTCTTCCTGGCTTTTTAGGAAATTCTTTGCAGAAACAGTGTGTTCCCCATTAAAGCAAGGAATAGGATGTGCTGCCTTTTGCAGAATGTACCAGCATGGTTACTAAATGGGAAAAATAGCCTTCAGCATTGAAGTAGGAGATCAAAATCTCTTCTCAAGTCAGGTTGTTAAGACAAAACTGTACCTGGCATTTCATCTGTTCACTAGCTCTTGTAAATGAGCAATGTATCATATTTACTTGAAGATAATCTTTTTCAGTCTCTCAGGCTCTTAAGTGCCACCCTGGGGCTGGTATCGTTGAATCTGAGTAAAACCAATAGAAACATGAGGGAAAGGGAGAGAGAGCAGTAGAACTAGAAATGATAGCAAACTTAGCATGTTTGGAAATTATTTCTACTGTTTCCCTTTGAAAATCCCCAGATATTTAATGTGGAGTGTTATGAGTGTATAAATTACCCTTTGGAAGGAATGAGTTTTAATGATGTGCTTGATGGAGGGGAAGCACAGGGGCATAGAAAGCCATCTGGGAGAAGCGCACAGCATGACTTCAAAGGAAAAAGCCAAGAGCTGAGAGTAGGAAAATTCATCAGGCAAGCTGGCCAAGGCAGCGGAAGGCAGTGGAAACAGATGAGAGAATGGAGACAAGCTTCAGCAGATCTTCTTCCTCATTGTTTTTCTATAGCTACTGACCCCTCCATCTCGTTTCTGTCCAAGCCGCCCAGGCAAGGTGAGACCGTCTGGTGTCTGCAGCCCAGTTTTTCCCTCCTCTCAACACCATCTGGGAATCCATACTCCTAATGGAGTTTCCAGATGTTTGTGTCATTCTGGTGTTTGTGTCATTCTGGATCTGCTCTTTCAGTTCTGATCTCCTGTGACTCTGCTGTGGCAGTGCATGTGCATCAGAACTTCACACCTCAGAGCAAGAAGCACAAGTATCTTATCTAGATAAAAGCACGCTGTAGGTAGGGATAACTGAGCCTTCGTTACTGATGTTCATACAAATGGAACTATCTCACAGATTGCCATGGATGTACTGAAGTTTCTAATGAGTCCCTTGCACCTACAACTTCCATACTGTAATCAGCAAAGTTACTCCACAAAATGGTATTTTAGGGATTCTCCCTGAGTTTACACTTGGATTGCTTAAGTCAGAGCTTCTCCAAGACAGAGCACAGCCCTGCCGTGGCTGCAATTAACATTTAATGGGTTTAAAACCAGAATGATTCTAAATCTGTTTCCTCAGGCTTATGAAGATTTTCTGCAAGTGCCATTCAGGTGCATGTTCCCATTAAGACCTTAACAGGCTTTCTTTGCTCAGAAGCCATTTGGTGCCTTCAGCCTTCCTGTTTTCAAGGTATTGCCAAACTATTTTGGCAACAGATTTGAGGTAGACACTGCCTATGAGGCAGGAACCATAGGAAACTACCCTAAGAACTCTGAAATGTCTCACTGTCTGACTAAATGAGAATAATGTTATTGACTTTATTCTGGCCTTTTAAATGAGGGAAAAAAATGCAACCTGCTTCTCTGCAGCCACTCTGAGCAAGCGTCAATGCTGCTCTAGTAAGGACTTGACTAAACAGCAGAGGAACACAAAATAAAGGTGCATGGAAATTAAAAACACAGTAAACATTCCACAAACTCCTGAACCCCAAGTACCTTTTCTGTAGTTTACATTAATCCATTTGCAGATCAACCCAAGTTACACAAAAGCACAGAAGAACATCCGCTCCAGGAGTTAACACAGAAGAGTTGCAGTGCCTAAAGCATGCCACCAGACTTACTCTGTACTAACTTCCTGCTCAGATAAGCCCCAAGAGTTGAACTTTTTTGCTCCTGATTTTCCCTGTGAAGCCGTGTGAAACCCAGGGTGGTGGGAGCCTGTGCCTTGGAGAGCAGTTCTCACTTAAATGACAGGGGAAAAAAGTTCACTTACACTCCCAGCCAAGGAAGAAAGTAACTTGGCAAACAGACTTCTTCTGAGTTCTTTTACTGGAAAGATTTATGCTTTGCTCACCACAGATATACAGAGCAGACGTATAGCACACTGCATATTTGCCTGTGCTCCTGGTAGCAGAAGTTTTTGGCAGTCTTTTCTACGGCAAGGTTTAGAAATATCACTCTGCTGGGGGCAACCTGGGCACTGTAAAAGCCAAAACCAGCTTTTAACCAGCTAAGTTACGAATTCAGGCAGTTGTGACTTCAGGGCAGAAGGTTTTACTGATCACCTGATCTAGTCTCCTGCACAACACTGTCCAAAGGGCTCCTCTAAATTAAATTCCACATAAAGTCCAATATCTGCAGCTGAATTCAAGTAACTTTTACAAAGATATCCAGTTGCAACAGAGAAGTTTTCAGTAATGGAGAACATACCATATCACACAATACTGTATTCTGCATGCGTGCACTTTACACCCCATGCAGCAAGTCAGAAACTTCCAGAAAGTTTCAAGCCTGCTGCTCCCATGCAGAAGTTACTGCAGCCCATTCCTCTAAGAGGTCAGCCTGCCTTTGAATGAGAGCTCCCACCTACCTAGAAGTCCTAGACAAATGAAGCCAACCTTCAGATCTAAAAGCATTAAGGTAAATTCCCTTCCTGTGCTCTGCAAAAGGACCCTCAGAAAAGCAGATGAGTACAGAATTACACAGTATCTGAATCATAGCCCCTGGTGCTTCTAAAAGGAAATTTTCCTGCCTGTTTGAAGCATCTTAGAGACACCTGGAGGAAAGACAAGTAAAAGCAGAAAGAGGAAAAAAAACCCTCACCATGGTAAAAGAGTTCTGACAAGCCCCTGACCACTTTCATTCTTTGTTTTAGGCTGTCTCTCTCACAAAAGGTCTCATCTCTATTGGGCAGATAGTGCCCTACAGCTGCTCCATCCCTCCACTCAGCTCTATGTAGATTGTCTACCCAAAGCAATAGCGTTAACCTTTTCTCAGCTGACCTACTGGGCTAATTCTTTTGGGTTTGGGGCACATACAAATTGCCATAAAGATTGGAAGAAGTCAGCTGAAAGCAGGAAGAAAATCAGTTTCTTGAAACTATGCTGCTGGTGGCAATAAATTTTGCAAGTTAAGGTGCATTTGTGTGCACTGTGGATTACTGAAAGGAGGGAACTTCAACTGCATGGCTGTGATTTAATTTGGTTTGCACTTCGTCACGCCAAATTTTAGTGCCTCTCTTGAGACTTCATGCTCTGCCTTGAGAGCAAGGACCTAATTATTGTTGAGCTTTACCTGCTTCATATACTCAGAAGTTTGACAGGATAATGATCACCAGGCTTTCCAAAATGCCTGGTGATTTTGAGGACTTCTGTTCTCGGAGCTCAGACCACACTCAGGGAGTTTTCAAGCAGAGGCCAGCATCTACTTTCTGAAACGCAGGCATTTTTCAAGTATTCCAGCTGGACAAGGAAGTCACTTTGGATATTTCTCCCTAAGTGTCCGTCCTCAAGTTCAAGGAGGGGTGATTCCAATTCTGTTGGTATTGTCATAAAGCTACCCTCTGTGAGAATTGTTCTCAGTTTTCAGTGAGGACAGAACAGAGGCGATTTGATTTTGAAAGGTACCTGCAGTGAACACGTACCTTGGCTCTTGTGATAAAGTAGTAACAACACACTTATACAACCTCTTTCCCCTTTGTATTTTGACTGCACCCAGCCAAGAGAAGACTTCTGATTTGTTACTACTCAATTTTTAGAGCACTACTGATGGCTACCAGGCTGCAAGTGGTTTAGCCTGCATTAAACAGTGGCATACCTAATTTAACTACAGAAAACCAGGAATTCCAAGGCCCTGCCATGCAGAATACCTATGTTTCAGCCTAATGCAGTAAGAAAGTCTTTTAAAAACATTGCAAAGTAAAAGTTACATTATACACTTTAGAGTAGTATTAGAAATATGGACAGAAGATCATAGGGTTGGGTTTTTTTCTCTCTTTTTATCCTGTGTTTAGAAACAGAATTTCACTGGACAACCAGCCAGCTGGTGCAACATCCATTATTTACTCCTGTTGGACTGGGAATCTCAACAAGACCCAGCACCAGTGACCTGACACTGGCAGCATAGAGAGTGGAGGCAAGAAAGGTACTCCCCAATGTCCTCAGCAGTCTGTTCCTGCTGTCTCAGCCAGATGAAGAGCACTGCATGTTGCTTTTGTTTGGAAAGTAAGAAAAAAGGAAGTCTATTTATTTATTTATCTAGCAGCATCTTAGAAGATTCATTCCCTGCTCAGTGGGGCTGATTTTTCATTGCTGCCCTGTAAGATATAGTTTCTTACACCCACATTGCACTCTTTTTGTAGGGATTTAAATGTTGTTATTTTATAAAATAGAATGATAGAATCATTCAGTTTGAACTCTCATTTACACATTCCTGATGGAGGAAGCATACCCTCCATGCCTGTGGATATCATGGACTTCTCTTTTAACCTTAATATAGGTGGGCCTGTCCCTGCAGCTGCTCAGGAAGCTGTAGTGCAGAAACTGCATCTTACAAGACAGAACACGTGGGAATAACAAGAGTATATCTATACCATCTTCTATTTTTCCTGTATTTAATTTCATTTTTCTTTTCCTTGAAGGCTGTGCACTTTGTGATATGGTAGTGGAAGCTGTATATGCAACTGAACACAGTATAATCAATGGCAAGATATATCACTGGCCCCAAGAGTTCAAGGAACCAAATGTGCTGCCCAAATTCTTCCTCTGACTTCTTGTTGCAAGCCCACTCCACCCATAAAAGGTCCAAACTCCTGCTGGTTACAACCACACTTAGGGGTTTTTTCATTTCTGAAATGCAGAGGCTCTCTTTAAGCAGCAAAGTTAGCCTGAGAAGAGAGGGAAATTCAGCTTCTAGTCAAAACACTTTCATTCACCCTCCGGTCTTTAGACCTGGCTGGGTCCTAAGGGATCCTCAGAAGTTAACAACCCAAATTCCACTGTCCATATATTAAATCCAAAACGTAGTTTTTTGCACTTCTGAAAAAAATTGAGAGGTTCATGATTCCAAAAACATTTAAAGGTTGCTGCTTTGAGGAGAAGGCAGTAAGAAGCAGGAAGCACAAACCGCAGGCATATACCTCCAGTGGCTAACACGTTAACAAACATATACATCCAATGAGTGCCAGAGCAAATACTCTCTTTCCTTTTACCCTAAGATATTTTGCCTCCCAGCCCCCATCCCACAAAGGTTTTCTTGCAGAATGTGTCATTTGTGACCAGCTTTGGGTATTTAAAACATTTATAAGGGGGGAAAGACAGATTGATGCCTTTAGTGCAGCCTGCACTCATCAGGTCTAAAGACAGGTCAGGGAGATGACAGGAATACTAAGCTTAAGGTGACGGGCTTGGCGCCATGCTACATTTAAGCCGAGACTGAGAGTCCAGAATTTCTGGACATCATAAAGAATCTATTATCATTGTGGTCACTTTCAGCAACGCTGGTTTCATTACCATCTGTCTTCATCCACTGATGCTTAGGGAATAAATATTAAATATGGAACTTTTCCTGGATTCAAGTCACAGAAGGTAGAAAGCGAAGCTGCTCTCTAGTAATACGGTCTCAGACCACCTTCGAGGAGGTGGAGGAAGATAAAGAAATCAGATAAGATCATTAGCTCTGTCGAGTTGAAAATAAGGGTTCAGTTTTCAGTTGGGCAATAATTCTCTTTCCAAGGTGGGGAATATTTAAGCAATCATCCCTAGAAAATTGGTCATTACCACTGGCTAATAACCGATTTGTTAGTTAATAGCCCAAGGTGAAACCAAGGGCACTAAATGCTCTGGCAAACCACCACTGACTGCAGTATTAACAGATTTCAAGGGCATCATTGCTATTATAAACCATGTTCATTGATTTATAACAACACTAATATGTTTTATAAAAGAGCAGTGCAGTGTTCTGGAAAAATTAATCATTCCTTGCTAACCCACAGCTGACTGTCCACTGCTCTCAGTCCCGCAGTGAACTGGATACCGTCATGTTTTGTTCTGTTTAGATTAAGGAGCACAAGAAATGGACTGGAGGAAGCAGGGAAAAGTAAAGAGTAAGGCATGTATATCTGTGCCATCGTGTCAATGAGATATATGGCTGCCCAGTCTCTACCATACACAATTGTATGTTTTTTCCATGGTCTTCCTGGTAACACATTCGTATCCATTTCATCCCCAAAAGCCACTCACAGATGGGGTCTCCTTCTGAAAGCTTTCACAATTATCCCCAAAAAACAAGAGAGACACAAGACTCAGATACACATTCATGCAATAAATTACTGCATTCTGCTGCACTACAGGCTCAGCACACACAAACTCACAGCCAACATATTCTGTGATATAATTTGGCTCCACTTGACCTTACGGAAAGGCATTGACACTAAACTGCACTACTTTGCTGCTGGAGCATGCTAGAAGTGCATGGGTGGATGTTACTAGAGCTCAGCTGATGGGTTATATCTTGTTAAGTAACCATAACTCTGGCACATCCCTGAATCCACAGATTCTGCAGCTGAGGACGGTAGTTATCACAGAGCTAATAAGATCAGAGCAAAGCCCAAGCACACCCATAAGCAGCACAGGACTAGAGGGCTGGAAAAAACTGCAGCTTCTACTTGATCTATGTTGCTATTCGCTCTGCAGCACCTTACCACCAGCTGAAAGGAACCTACAGACCAGTACAAACATCCTGCCTGGGGATAATCCACTACTCCTGTATGCACTTGACTCTTGTGAGAAAGGTGAGGAACTCCAAGAAAACATTTTGCAGGAGTTTTACCTCTGGGTTAGTGTTACCACCTGGCAAACTGGCAATTCCAAGCACCGCTGCAGGCCTGGTTGAATCTTGACAGGACACACTCAGACAGAAGAGTGTTAAAAAAGAAAGAAAGCTTTCTGTTAATCCTTCCCTTTTGGCGAAAAACAGGATTTTCCTAATTGCTGCAATGCTTGAACTGAAACTAGCTCACATAAAAAAAATTCAGGCAGGGCTATTCCTCATTAAGAAAGATACTGAAAGTTCATTCATCCCTTCTGTCAGTAAATCTGTTCTTTCTGCCAACAATGCCCATCAAGCCTGAAGGAGCCTCCCATGCTTTCAAGGGCAGGACATGGCAGTTCATGCAAGCTTTCCCAAGCTGTAGTATAAAAGCCTCAAAGAGGAAAACTTCTAGGAGAATGAGTTCAGCTTCCAGATGGTCAGGAAAACTCCTGTGATCTCTAGTCAAGTAGCACTCTTGAAGTAGCTAAACTACTTAAAGCTTCATTAGAACTGAAGCTGAAATGCCCATCTCCTTAGCTGGATACTCTTGAGCTAATATTTAATCTACTTTTGAGAGTAGATACTCTTAATATTTCAGTGGGAATTTGGTGCCTAAGTACCATTGAGTTCTGGAGCAAAACTTCCAACCAGAGAAGGACTTTACAAACTCTGCCTTTTGTTTTCCAAAGCATATTTGAATCTGAACCCGGCTGTGCCAAAAGAGACAGATAGATGAGCCAAAGCTACTATATGTACATACCTGCCTGTATATAGATTAATCATAATAAGGATCTGGTGTGGACATTTCAACCCAGTAATTTTAATGGAAATGAGGCTCTAAATCTGTATTATCACACCAAGAAAAATTGAGCTATTTTCACATCTCAGTTGCCTAATGGACTAGACACACATTTTACTTTGTCTTGGGGAATGAGCTGTAAGTGACAGGCTCTCCCCTGGTTGTTTATGATGCTTTCTTCTATTGCCTGGCCCATGACAGCCTGCTAGGTGCAGTTGCCATAAGTACCACTTTATCCCCCAAAGCAGTTTGCGCGCACGTTGATGCATGTAGTGTGTGCAATATGCACCACAAATGCAAACCTCAGAGACCAACCCCTTCTACTTCTGAAATGAAAATGTCTGGTGGGCTGATACTGAATTAAATGCAGGTGTGAACATTTACTTCATGCAATAGTTGAGGATCCCAGGATTTGCTCAGAAGTGAGTTTTTGTCACACAGAAAACCTATTGATCTCATAATAAAGACCTGGCAGAAACCAAGTCATTGTTTTGGAATCTGCCCCAGATTTATCAGTCCTTGGACGATGCAATACATGGAAACATGTTCTACATATATTATACAGGCTTACTCTATGGTACGTTCTGAAGCTTGCCCTGCCCAACAGACCCAATAAAGATTGTCGACTGCAATAAAACTTCTTTGACAAGTTACAAAGAACAATTGGAAACATAAATTCATGCTGTGGATCCAGCACCTCAGCAAACATTTACTGCTGCTTGCTTTTTTTTTCTTCCTTTCCCACAGAATGTTTTTTTTAGGGGGGAAAAAAAAAAGGCAAAACAATGACAAAGAATTATCTGTACGTTTATGGATTATTGGTTTTCCTAGAATTTATTGCAATGCCAGAAATTAATTTATGAATAACAGCAAGGATAGGATCACAACAAGCTTCATGCGAAGGAAAAAAAACACCTAAAGAATGTTCTAGTTGGCAAGAAAGAGCCCCTGCGTCAATCTGAATGCCAAAAAAGGAGGGTAAATCTTGCATACCAGCTTTGGAAATCATTAGGGGTTTGTAAATTATGAGACAATGTTACATTGTCTTCCCAAACATTTTTTGCTCATTTACTTCTCTGTGTGCCTAAGCTCACAGTGTCCTGGAATTTTATTGCTTTATGGCCACCGATATGCAGAGATTTAAGAAAATGTCACTTTTTTTTCCCAACAGTTGCTCTTTCTTTTCCTTTGAATGGAGATTGCTATGTATTACTCATTCCCGTGTCTTTTTGACAAGAATCATTACTTATGTTTATCATAAAAAGATGCTCTGTATTACTGTCATATGGTTTCAGGATTTGTTATTATAATGTTGCAGAGTCTGGAAATGGCACAAAACAAAGGCCAGTTTTATTTGGGATATTTGGGATAGTCTTTCACTGCCAAGCTCCTCCTTAGTTGCTTCAATACAAGCATCTCGAAGGTCTAAAATAGAAGTACTCATTTTTGCAGGGAAATAAAAAACGGGCCAATTCTCATCTAAGAAAAACAGGTAAAAAAATCATAGGAAACACACACAGGAGTTTACATTTCTTTACAGCATGGTTCACATTTAGCACGATAGGGCCAAATACATCTAGCTGTCCAGGGCTTATAGCAAGTCAAATCTCACAAGTACCAGAAGGCATGTTTCACCATCATGAAGCTCCACCTTAGGACTGGCACCCTTAGCAGAGCTCAGCAGAGAGAAGCAGCCGGAACGCACTGCTTTAACCAGCTTAGAAAAACGCAGATAAATTAGGGACACCACAAGGAGCAGCACTGGAAGTTACATTGTACAAATTCCTGCGCAAGAGGAATTTGCAGCTACCTGGGCTATCCTCCATCCCACAATTAGAAATACACCATGAGCCGTGAGATCCTAAAGGAAGAGGAGATAGAGAATCCTTAACGTTTCTTTCAACCTAGCAAATTCTTCCCAGGGAAAAATTCTCCCATCAGTATGTAGCTGCAGAAGGACTGGAAGCTGCCAGTGAGTTGCACAACACTGTACTCGAGAAAAATTTGGGGAAAACACAAGAATTTGCCAAGTGCTGATGTCTAAATTCTAAGCAAATTGTGAAGGAAAGGCTGCCTGGATAGATAGATTCCGCCAGTGTTTCCTTCATTGTGATGTATCGACTCCAATTTCACCTAGTCAGGACTTGTGATACTGGCATAGATACTGGATTGACATGAGACCTTTTGTACAACAGATTATCCATTAGACGAAAGTAATACTACTCACTTGCCTTGCAGACACGTTGTGACTGTTAGTCAGGCACTGCTTCTGGGGATCTCCACTATCCAGGATCGTTGTTACAATCCATTTGTTAAAGTGGAGCTTTCTCACGTATTTCCAGTAAAAGCAATATATTAATTTAAAGACAATCATGGTCCTGACCACTATGAAAAACACAGGCAATAACATCTTGGCCACTCAGATGTCAATATAATGAACATTTGCAGCTCTCAGAGAAAATGTACATTGTTCACATCATAAAAAAGTGAAAAGGAAAATCAACTTTTTGAAGCTGTGTTTCATTCTGAGATTGGAAGAAAACTAAAACCCCCCAGAATTTCTGTTGAAATATTCTTCATTTATGCTGCACAAAAATAACTTCCATCAGAAAGGTCAAAATGTTTTCACACTGTATTTCCTTTTAATTTCATTCATATATTGCAAGAAATCACATTAAAATTGAAAAGAAATATTTTAACCATCTTGGAATTAGAGATCTTCCTTTTCTCATCAAAGTGAAGTATTTCAGTCTTATCTAAGGGAATTTTGAAATATCTTCCCCTGCACATGATGATAAAGCTCTTACATTTGTGAAAACATTTCAGTTTCGTTAAATGGGCATTTTCCAGTGGACTAATTCCAGTACACTTTCCACAAAGAATTATCTTGTGGGCTAAACCAGACATCACATTCAAGTTCTTCTGCTTTTATAAGAGTGAAAAGTACCCAGTGCCTCTGATAACTGTTAATTTGAGAAATGTTTGATTATCTTCAGCAGAACAACAAAATTTGTACCGGACAGCAAAAGAGAAAGCTAGTGATGTTTTGCAGAAGCCTAACAGCAATCTCCAAACAAGTCATGCAAAAACTGTCTTGCAAACTCCCTTACTGCAAATCCACTTTAAACACAGTACCTTTCAACAAGACATTTCTAGACTGCTTCTACAAAATGTTCTGAATATGGCCAACTATTGACTGCACACACAAGGCCAGGTGAAAACCAGCAAGATTTCAAGCTCCACAAGGGTTGTGCTAGACAGCTTTCAGCTCATGAATCAAAATTAGGTTTCGCAGGCTTGTAGTCACTGAATCCTGCCGCAGCTCTGCGGATGGCTGCTCTGAAAGCCAGAGGTGCTAATGAACAGAAAGCACAGTTAAGACTTCCTGTATTGGAAGTAAATGACAGAGGTGGTTTATCTCATTGTTTCCAATGGGTGCGTTTGACAGGAGTTCAACTGGAGCCGAGAAGGAAAAGAAAAAAAAAAGAAGAATGTTAGGTCTGGACAAAAATAATAATGACTGAGGATCACAGTACTTTCCTTTCAAGTGCCTCCAAAGAAACTGTCGTCTTAACCAGGGATATGTCTTATCAGAAATGGAATGACAGCTATGGTGGCTGTAGTTATAAATGCTAGCTATAGGGTCATTGGAGTATAAAAAACACATTGAGAGGATGTTTTCATTATACATTTGCTTTTGTCTTCCTTTGTCAGCTTAGCGTTGCATTTGCTCTGTTGTGTAGTAGCAGTGACTTTTATTGATTTGTATTTTTCATCCCATAAATGCTCCTGGTCAGGGGCTGTCATCATTGCTTGGCATGACAACATTCTGCATAATGCTTAGTATGAAATATATCTATAAAAATGGCAAAGCCCTCACAGGATACAGCTGTGGAGTGCTGAGCATGTCCCTGACACCTCTCACCTCAGGATCCATAAAATAAAGGCTCACAAAGGAATTCAAAAAAGAACATTTTGCTGCATGTCCCTCGCTCAATGTGTCTGCTCCTCTGTGCAGCGTGGACAGGCACTGGCATCTGGGAAAAGGGAGTAAAATCCTCAGTGATTATATCACGGGGGGTTTTGATCTTCAAGAATTAGAAGGTTTTTGCAGATAGAGATGCAGAAATAGAGAGGTTTCTAAAATCCCAGGACTGCAGAGATTAATTTTCAAGGAAGAAGATCCATTAGCCCAAGACTGTTACTAACATAATGGAAGCCAGCAATGATCTGTTCAGGGCTTCCCTTATGAAACCTCCTTAGAGAAACTTTTCATCTTTACTACTTCCTCGTGACCCAGTTCAGGATTTTCACTGTTATTCTCTGGGGGCTTTTATGCCACTGCTACTTGTCTAATTCAGGTCCTGAGTCAGCAAGATGCCTACGTTTCTGCCTAGTAGCCCCACTCGCTGTATTGGGATTACTCCCATGTTTAAAAGTAGTATCTTGCCAAATTGAAATAACATGCCCTACTTAAAAATCACATAAACTAGAATCTACTGGGCCCAGACCCCAAAACCATCAGGTGTCTATGTAACTACTATCTCAGATCTCTCATACAATCAGCCAGAACCCAGGAATCTTGTATCACTACCTGGGTGTAAGAAATGTATGTATTTAAGGCTACCACTTTTCACTTTCAGGTCCTTGGGGTACAGAAGTTGACAACATTTCTCTGTCCGAAAGAAGAAAAGATCTTAACTGCTTTCAATTTAAGACGTTTCAATCCAGTTATTTGTTAGAATGATGGAAGGGTAATGGAGCAATCCTGTTTTACCCGGATGAATTTCCCATGACAAATGATATTGGCTCATCATCTGTGGTCATGATTAAATTCCAGTATTTTCCTTGCTCTAAAGCATGGATAAGGCTGTAAAGAGCTCTTGTTGTCCTTGGGACATTTGTTTCCAATTTTGCAAACACTGAGAATGTGGTTATTTTTGTAGTGCTGTTATGAAAGCCTGGCATTTTCTTCTTCATGTTGGAGTTAATTATAAATCATTGGAGTTGCACTGCCCACAACAAAGTTCTCAGACCCAGAAACCAAATCATTGCTGATCACTGCTCTCCCACCCCTGCTCTCTCTCTCACTGTCAGTTACTCTTTGAGGAAGGGAGGGGGCGTTATTTTAAGATGTTTTTATTGGCTTCGGAATATAAAGTGTCAGTTCCAAGGTCTTTTTTTCCCAGAGCAAGATAAACTCCTCCGGGCCATATATCATGGGGCTTTCGCATAAATTGACAGGACCTCACATTTAAATGCCTTTGCAATACCATATCTGATGACTTATGGGAGGACTGTAGTTTTTCAGGGGATGCATCATCAAAAGCCCCTTTCAGTAGCATTGGGCTTAGTCCCAGGTTTGTTTCTTTAACACTTTCAATAGCAACTTTTCTTCCTTAAAAAAACTCAAGAAAAATAAAATCATACACACAAGCACACTCGTCCACACACATGCACAAGTAATATCATAACAGGCTAGCTGGGTATGGCTCCAGGTTGGGGGGTGGTGTTTGTTGGGGGGGGACGGCGGTTATTGTTGTGTTGTTTTAAATTAACAGCGTAGCTCTCTGGTGAATTTTACCGTCTGTTTAGGTTCAAGCACATTCTTTAAAGCAGATTAAGTCTGAAAATTCAGGTCAGAGGATCACATCAAGTTCTGTTAAAGGAAATTTGTTAAAGCTCCCCTCCCACTAACCTACTTAGTGTCAGGTCTCATTTGAAAGTAGGGCACTTATAAGTGTAAGAGTTTAATCAGGCTTCCTCTTTTTTATTAGAAAAGATGAAAATACAGTTTCTCTTCAAAATACACTGCTCCATTTTTATTTGAGTCTTGGTAGAGACATTTGTGTTCATTCCTAAGGCTGAATGCATTTGCAGGAGCTGGTTGCTGCCGACTTGTGAAAAGGGATTGTCTCTGGAAACAAAATAATCATATTTAACTTAACTGGGCCCTTGTTCAGCAAAGCACTTAAGCACAAGTATAAATCTAATCTTACTCAAGACAAAACTTACACAAGCACTTCAACCTGAAGTGCTTAATTTCCAATGGAGTCAATGAAGCATTCCAAAATCATGACTCAGGTGCTAGAATCATTAGACTGGTATGACACTGGGGAAAAAAGCTTACCTAGATGTTATTTTACCCTGTCACTACAGTGGCTAGGAAGTTTCTTCAAAATAAAACTCCTTCCTTCAATCTTAACAGCAAGCTTAACTGCAGGACTTGTGTTTTCTGAATTAGAGATACGAAGCACTATGTCAATGCATTGCAGTATAATCTCCCCTCAAAGGAAGATCTTTCAGAGACCTGAGAAATGTACATGTCATCAGAAGATGAATGTGGTGGTATAAAGAGATCTTTGTAGAAGACTTCACTGGAGGTGGGGTCAGAGACCAGAACCATTACATGGAGGTTACTGTATAGCACAATCCCCAATGGTGATAGTGAAAAAAACACAACCTCTCATGTTTAGACTGATGTGGATAGTGGCTGGGAATAATTTACAAATCCTGTCACTAACTCCTTTGAAATAAAAGGGAATCAACGTTGAATGCAAATACCAGCGCAAAATGCACAGCTATAAACGGTGCATTAAGTTCCCCTTCATTTAAATGAATAGCTTTGTGTTTGTAAAGAGGAAAGTCTGGAAAGATACATCTATTTTGCAGTTTTGGGTATCCTAGTACTAAAAACTACCTTCTGTGAAATGAGCCTGTCAGCTTGCATGCATTGTATATAAAGGAAATAATATATTCAGTGTTAAATTACTTCCTCGCATAATATTTGGAGTTCTATTGCTGGCCATAGAGCTGCATGCTCATTTACACTAGTGGGCATACTGGCCTTAATTCTACTATTCAGCAAGCAGGCTCAGTTATTCCTATTTTAAAAGCCCAAACTCATGACAATAAACCTGTGGTTGTAGTAATTATGTCTTTTCCTTACTTTTCCATGAGCCTAAGACATTTAACATTTCAGGCAACACCAATATGCTGTTTGCATCTGGGGTAAATCAGCTTGATTCCAGAGAAGACAAAAAGGCAATGGCAAGCCCCTCTAGCTGAGAATCTGGCCCACAGTGCCTTCTAATTTCTCTATAGAGGCTAATGGGGAAAATGCCTGTCATTTTGCGGCTTCTTTTTCTCCACAAACACATTTAAGACAAGTTTGGTCAATTATCCCCATGTCTCCTATATCCATTTAGTGTAATTCCTATTAAGTGCAGTTCCACCTATAGTACTAATGGGAGAAATACTGATCAACCACAGGTCCCTCTTTGCTATATTTAGCAAACATAAACGCTTGTGATTCCGCTGCATTGCCAGGGGAATGAGATCGTTACAGACTATAGCATTTCCATTTGACTTCCCAGGAGGACAGACCAGCATGGGTGAAATCCAGAAACCTACTTCAACAGACATACAAATAAGAATAGGCGTGTCTGTAGGCTCTGCAGCCACAACATCCTGGAACCAGGCAGCTGAGCTGAAATAACACTAAACCAGGTATCCAGAAAGCTCAATTCAACTTCTGTTGCTATCCTGTTGTGTGACCCTAAGCAAACCACTTTATCACTTTGAGGCTTTCTACCTTATTTTTTCCCTTCTGTGTTTTCTCTTCTTGCAGCAAGTGTGAAGTGTGTTTTCACTGCATAGTTAGAGCTTGGTCTTAGTGCTCATCTTGGCTTCACCCTCAGCTTTGCTTGGCAGGAAGTGGTTTCCAGGTTGCTTGTCTGCTGCCCCTGTACACGGTGGCCTAGCAGACAGACTATTGGAGGTGCTTGGATAAGTGGGGTGCTGTTTGCCCTCAGGAACACATACTGCCCTGTCCGCAGGCTCTGCATGTGTGTCCAGGGAAATGTGGTCCTCTCTCACAGTGCTCAGGGACCTCACTCTTTCTGTAGCCACTGGTGCCCAGTATTCCCTGCTATTCTCTGGGATGAGTCACTTTGGAGTTATTTCCCTGATGCTGGTAAGAAAGCTATGATGGAGCTTTTGAGGAAGAACCAACACACAAGTGAGTTTGCTCCTCCCTGGAATGAGCTCTGGCATGATCAGGAGCACAGCTTGTGTTTTGACCCTCAGAAATTTGAGCAGACGTGTACAAGTTGTAGACAAGAACCTGCCTGAAGGCTCTGTGGTGCAGAGAAGTATGATCTGGCTGCACTCCACACTCGCATCACAATCAGAAGCAAACTTGCTACCCCATTACGTGTGATACCCAACTGTGTTAGGTCTGCCAAATGGCAGGGTTCTCCAATAAATGCAAATAAATAAGAATATTAATCCTGACAACAATCAGCTAAATGTGTGCTTACACCTAGGGATATGTAAAAAACTTCGTAGAGGTCAGCAGCCAGGCACATAAGCGCAACCGGCTCCAAAAGCAGGTTTTTATTGGGCAGGAAAAGGATGTAAGAGATAAGCATGCAAAATCAAGCCAGTGGGCAGGAGGGAAAGATAAAGAGTCAGAACTCTAGAGGGAATGCAATGAAACTATGTTTTCAAAATCTGTCCCTGTATCTATAGAACAGTGGAAGGCCTGAGCAGCACGCAGATACCAGGAATCTGCATACTCATTCTACTGCAGAGCCCAGACCAGGGGAACAGAAATGTGCGTCAACAGAGATTATCAGCCTAGGTACATTTCCTGCTTCCTTCCCACACTGAGCACAGGTAGCGTGATTCTCAGGACTCGTACATCCATGGTCACACAACCTTAGGTATACATTCTCCTTCCCTCTAACCCTCACACACAGCAATTATCCCCTCCACATGCTCATACACTCCTGGATGCCTTCACAATGTTTCCTAATTGACAGTGGATGTAGAGTTAGACCACAGATCACCAGATGGAGGAAGTTGAACAACTTTGGACAATGTGTTGCTGCTGCTTGATCTCTCTTAAGTCAGATCTTCTGCCAAGCAACTAAAGAACAGGATTGTTAACAGACAGCATAGAGGGTGGGCAAGACAGGCATGGAATCATAAACAACTTGTTAGATCAGCTAACAAAGCTCAGCTCCCTCCAGCTTTGTGTTCCACATCCCCTAACCCCTTGCTGTGATCCTCTCCCTCCTGTCCAGTCCAAAGTTACCTCCTCCATCCCATTAACTAAGCACGAGGTAGCACAAGCTGTGGGTGTTTCATGGCTCCATTTGTGCCCAGGGGTTGGCCATTACCTGTGATGATTGGCCAGCTGGCTGCCGCCTCTCTGAATGACTAAGATGAGCTATAACTGCATTTCTCAGTGGGGGCACTAATTTGGGTCTTTCTTCTCTACCCAGCTGCTGGTTTTCATGAAGCTCTAGGAATTTAGTATCCCTGAGTTCAAATGTGCTTGAAATTGGCCACCTGGCTCCAAAACTGTTGAGGAGGGAAGCATAAGCAAGCAGAATGGCTGTACAAGCACCATTTCCCCAGGAAATCAGTCTCAGAGGAGGGCTAGAAAGGACCTCAAAAGATCACCTAGACCTGCCTGCCCCAAGGCAGGAGCAGCTCAGTCTACATCAATCTTGACAGATATTTGTCTGCCTTGTACCAAGCATTGAACACTGGCTTGGGAGCATGCCCAGAAGATGAGCAAACTGGCTATCTTCAAACTACCTGGCAAGCTCTTCTGTGAGCTTGACACTGCATTTCTCAGCACCTGGAAACTTGAGAACATCTGCTTTCCACACGGGAAAAGCAGAGCTCAGTTACATCAAATCCTAGCATTCATCTTTTAATCTTATGCAGCTGACTACACTGCCATCAGCATAGTTTAGGAGGACCGGAATCAAAGTGACTTGACATCCCGTGCAAACTTCCCTCAGTTCCTACCCATATAGCTGTTCTTCATTACACCAATGGCCAGTGAACCCTAATGAATCCTAGCAAGGGGGCTCATTGCAGGGTAATGTCCCTTCTCCCACACACACTGCTGGAGTGGCTATGGTCTAACGCATCTACTTGCTCCTTTTCATCCACACACTGGCCCCAAAGCAGTTCAACACACCACCAACTCCTGTAATGGCCACCAAAGGTTCTTTTAAGACATTCCACCTTTCTCCTGCCAGAACAGTAGGAGGTGGAAGTTATAGCTGGAGGAAAGGAGGTTTGGCTGGGCTGTTACTGAGCTGATGTTGGGGTTTCAGCGTACCCAAGACCACACAGGAGGCAGCCTTGACCTACCAGATGGAAATGGCATCAGGACTAATGTGAGGAGGATCTTCAAATCCTCATTTTCCAGATTACTGATTTGCCTTCTAGGTTTTCTTTGCATCCTCAATTACAGCTGTCCTGTGTTCGGCAGTAACAGGCATTTTTCTCCTTCTTAGTAGCTGGCACAGTGCTGTGTTTTTGACTTTCAGCCTGGGAACAGCACTGATAACACTGATGTTTTTAGTTGTTGTTTACTCTGACCAAGGACTTTCTGAGTCTCATGCTCTGCCAGGGAAGAGGGGAAGCCAGGAGGAAGCAGAGACAGGACACCTGACCCAAACTAGCCAAAGAGGTATTCCATACCACAGCACATCATGCCCACTATATAAACTGGAGGCAGTTACCCAGAAGGGTTAGATCACTGCTGGGGTCGGGTTGGGTGCTGGTCGGCAGGTGGTAAGAGTTACATTCTTTCAATCGTCCTCCCCATCCCTCGGAGAGTGGGGGAGAGGAGTGGGGGGGGGGAGTGTGCAAGCGGCTGCGTGGCAGAGTTGCCAAGTGGCCTTAAACTACAACAGTTCTTTTTGGCACCCAATGTGGGGCATGAAGGGTTGAGATAACGACAGATCTGACTAGGATGTGTCTGTTCGTATGTGTGATAAGCATTCATTGTTTCGCATTAATAGTCACTCATCACAATGCTGATTTATTGGCTCTCAAAATTGTTGCTCTTGATCTCACAGTTTCAGCATGTCGTACCTTACTTACAGCTGGTATTTGTGTTAGTGTTTATCAGCTGGGGGCCTTGGGCTAAGGTTCTTGTTTCATTGTACTTTATGGTAATGACTTGTAATACAATAGAATCATTGATCATGAAACTGATCTGGCTTGTCTGCAGAGAAGGACTTGGGGGTTTTGGTTGATGAGAAAATGAACATGAGCCGGCAGTGTGCGCTTGCAGCCCACAAAGCCAACCGTATCCTGGGCTGCATCAAAAGGAGTGTGACCAGCAGGTTGAAGGAGGTGATCCTGCCCCTCTACTCTGCTCTTGTGAGACCTCACTTGGAGTATTGTGTGCAGTTCTGGTGTCCTCAACATAAAAAGGACATGGAACTGTTGGAACAAGTCCAAAGGAGGGCCATGAGGATGATCAGGGGACTGGAGCACCTCCCATATGAAGATAGGCTGAGAAAGTTGGGGCTGTTCAGCCTGGAGAAGAGAAGGCTGCGTGGAGACCTCAGAGCATCCTTCCAATATCTGAAGGGGGCCTATAGGGATGCTGGGGAGGGACTCTTCATTAGGGACTGTAGTAAGAGGACAAGGGGTAACGGGTTCAAAGTTAAACAGGGGAAGTTTAGATTGGATATGAGGAAGAAATTCTTTAGTGTAAGGGTGGTGAGGCACTGGAGTGGGTTACCCAGGGAAGCTGTGAATGCTCCATCGCTGGCAGTGTTCAAGGCTGGATTGGACATAGCCTTGGGTGGCATGGTTTAGTGTGAGGTGTCCCTGCCCCTGGCAGGGGGGTTGGAACTAGATGATCTTAAGGTCCTTTCCAACCCTAACTATTCTGTGATTCTATGGTCACCACCTCTATACTTTGGGAGGTATATAATAGAAGTGTTTAGCAATTACACATCTTTTTTCCTCTCCTCAGGTGGTCAGCCTATGAGGGAAACATTCCCACACACCCTAGTGATGAGTACAGCAGCTACTCAAACTGACTACAACAGATAACGCAGCTACTCCAACTCCAAGCACAGTAGCTACACCAACCCCAGCAACAAGTACAGCAGCTACTCCAACTCCAGCAACAAGTACAGCAGCTACTCAGACTCCGACTGCAGCAGACAACGCAGCTACTCCAGCTCCAAGCACAGCAGCTACACAAGCCCCAGTGACAAGTACAGCAGCATCATTTGACAGTTCTGAAGGTTTTGAATGGCCTTTGGGTACCCTTGAGACCTGCCTGCTGATTGTGATGGACATCACCACGTTGGCACACATACAGAGTGTGTTTTACCCACTACCATTTCATCTGATCTTGAGAGTTTAGCAGAGTCATGTTTGGGTCTTGTCTAGGATTAGACAACAATACAGGAGGATCAAGAGATTTTCCCTGAGGCTGGACAGTCATGAATGGCAGGGTGTGTGGGACAATATGGGCAAGTATCTAGTCCACTGGGCCACTCCAGTGCTTTGGAAACATCGGAGATGGAAGGCAGCTGTATGGAGTCCCCAGCGACAAGCTGCAGAAACTGCTGAAGGGGAGAGTGAATTATTTTGAGCCTGGTGTGCCCATGACACCTCAGGCCATCGGGGCAGAGATGCAACATAGAGATGGACTCATGATCGAGGGGTGGACTTAGCAATGGACACTATTGCCCAGGTTATTCACAAGTGTGAAACATCTGCTGCAATTAAGCAAGCTAAATGGTTAAAGCCTCCTTGGTATGGAGGACGATGGCTGAAGTACAAATATGGGGAGGCCTGTCAGACTGACTGTATCACACTCTGTCTCCTGCCCTGAAAGACTGTTACAAGAGATGGAGCCCGATATCATGGACCAGATGAACTCAGCAGCTTTATAGGGATTGGTCCATGCACTAAGGAATGATCTCTCTCTCAATCTGTGGTTGTATATATATGAGATAAGAGTGATGGTATATTGAAAATATGGGATCTGAGATGATGTGAAAGGTATGGAATAATGGGTGGATACTGTCCTGGGTTCAGCAGTAGAAGTCATTTTTCTTCTTAGTAGCTGGTGCAGTGCTGTGTTTTTGACTTTCGGCCTGGAAACAGTGCTGATAACACCAATGTTTTTAGCTGCTGCTCAGGATGTTTAGTCTGATCAAGGACTTTCTGAATATCATTCTCTGCCAGGGAGGAAGCAGTGACAGGACACCTGACCCAAACTAACCAAAGAGGTATTCCATACCACAACACATCATGCCCACTATATAAACTGGAGGCAGTTACCCGAAAAGTAACTGCTCGGGTTGGGTATCAGTCGGCAGGTGGTGAGCGGTTGTATTCTCTTCCCTTGTCATTTACTTCATCATTATTATTATTGGTGGTAGCAGTAGTGGTTTGTGTTATACCTTAGTTACCGGGCTGTTCTTATCTCAACCAGTGGGAGTTACATTCTTTCAATTCTCCTCCCCATCCCTCCGGGAGCAGGGTGGGGTGAGCGAGTGGCTGCATGGCTGAGTTGCCAACTGGGCTTAAACCACGACAACAGCTCAGTCTATTTCAGTACTTGACAATTAAAACAAGAGGAGTTCAGGACAGAGTAGTGACCTTTTTTTCATGAGCTGCTCTGCAAGTGCAGGTCCAAACCCAGTCACATGCTGAGTTAGTTAAGACTCCATTTCAATCCCAGAGTCTTCATTATACACATGGGTCACTGTTGTCCAGAAGTGACCTGCATAACATGAGTAACTCAGTACATGCCAGAAATATTCCTGACCTCATTAAAGAAACTCCGTGCTTGGAAAAGAGGTTTTCACTCATCAATCACCATTTTATTCACACACTATAACAGCCTCATTAAATCATATGAGAGTTGCAAGAGATTTCTATATGCTAATTTAATACCAGTGTAATCAATTACATGAACTTCACATAATATTTTTAAATAATCAAGTGGGTATTGGATTAACATGCAGTGACCATTTATTAAAATCTCAATTAATTCCTTGTTTAAGACTTGTGCAGCGATCAAACTGTGTAAATCCTAAATAAACCCCCCAGGAGAAGCCACGGCCCTGAGACAGCAGCACTGCCCAACACATTAGCAGCAAAGATGCCACAATTCTGCAGGAGCACTCTGACACTGCCTCTCCCCCTACACAATGAGCACTCTACATGTCCCTGAATGTCACTGCCCCATTTGATGGAAAGTCAAGTAGCAGCCTCAAAGAGTACAAAAGCTTTGGCTCCGACTCTGCTTCAGCTGTCTCAGATCAGACTAGTAGGGTCTAGACACACAGCCGAAAGCAGTTTAGTAAGTTGCTAAGGATCAGCACAGCCACAGAAATCAACTCTGTTGGCATCAGTGATGAAGTAAGACATGCCTCACAAGCAGAGTCAGATGACAAGCAGTAACTTCTTACCACAGTTAGTCAGTTGCTTGATCAGGCACTTTGAAGCATGTCTCTGAGGAGTACACTCCAGCCCTAGGCTGGAAGTTCCTGGGGCCATTTAAGGCATTCTTGCCCCATGCTCTGCGCCCTGTTGGAAGCCCTTGCCCCCAACCAGGAGCTAAAAGAATGAGCTTTGGCTTTTGTAAAGATCTGACTTGCATGCCAGGGCCACTGCCAGCCTGTGTCTGAGCAGGCATGAGCCCCTCAGACCCCAACTCCCACAGGGATGTCTGGCCATGAGAAACTCATTTTGCCTGCGCTGGTGATCAAACGCCACAAACTCACAGTCTCTAAATGTTACAAATAAAGATTCCTTTTGTACCTCAACAGCAGCTGGTCATCTTTGTCGTCACTGTCACCGTAATGCTTTCAGCTCCTACACAAACGGCATCACAAACATTCAACAGCCTTCCAAGAGCTCCAAACCACGTTTGTCCTCTCAGCTGAGAAGAGGTATTTATGCAGTTCCTTATGAAAGACAATTATGTGTATTGCTTCCAGCTGAGCAGTTGAAAAATCTGCTTTATATACACAAAATGTTTCCGTGTACTGAGAGCTCCTTTCTCACCTGTGAAAACAGAGCGCAGGTCGCACGTGCAAACAGTTGTACTTACAAGTGGCACAGCTGCGTTCTGAGAAGCAGGGTGGAAAATTTAGCCCATAGCAATTTTGCATTTTTCACAGGGTTTATTATGAGCTCTCTGACAGTTTTACCCTATGGTCTCATGGGATTGTGTCACAGTTGGTTTTCATTTAATGGTGTTAATCAAGAAGTAACTGTGAAAGTGATGTTTGTCACTGCTGCAGCTATTAGACCATTCACCTGGCAGCAAAAAGAAGTTTATCTTTGGAGAAAAAGGAAGAAAGGGTTTGCCCTTTGTTCATGTTGGGGCCTCCTCCTTTCTTCCTCAGCAAATCCTCTGGCAGTATTAAGTGCAATAAAAGAAAGCAGCATATAGGCGGAATGATTGCTCCAGTGAGCCTTGCAGTGAAGCAAACCCTGACCTTTTCTACTCAGCGTCTTAAATGCTTTAGTGCGATTGTTCCACTAGATGTCAGAGCCGAGCACGAAGCCACCAGACAAGACCCAGCTCCGAGTTCAGCCAGTCTGGTAAAACTGTTCCTCAACACCGCCCCACTTACAGGCAGCTCTGTGTGGCCTTGAGGGTCAGCTTGGAAGGCGAATAGTTCTGCATGCTGCTGAAGAAAGGCGCAGGAAACAGGAGGGGGCTCTTCCCAGTTGGTGTCCGGCCTTCATTAATAAGCAAGAGATTTGCGTGCTTGATGGGCTTAGTGGAGAAAAGCACAGCTAAAAGCGAGACTGGAATGTGCTGACGTATTGCTCCCTGGTGTGCAACCTGTGAATTCGTCCAAGGGTCCCTGGGAGGGTGCAGCTCTGCAGCAGCTTAAAGCAGAGCTAAAGGAGGAGGGGGGAAAAGCTCCTGGAAAGAAGCACACTTGGCATGGTGGACCATCAGGATGGTTCATCCTACTCACTCTGCCATACAGACCAGCCTGTGACCTGTCACTCATGGGAAGGTACATGTTGTGTATCAGTTCTCCAGATGGGGAATAAACAGAGCTCTCTGTTGTTGTGCAGGAAAGTACCCCTGACAGGGATTTTAGGGTGCATAAACTTCACCTCCCCTCTCCTGACCCTGGGCTGCCGTTCACATCCTCGGCTTCCTGCCATGGCCACCAAGGTGAAGCTGAAAACCTACGTGGCAATGAGACAATTGTGCACTGGCCTGCCTGTGGGAGAGCATGACAGCAAATTAAGTCATGCAAGTCCAGAGCTCAAGGCATGAGGCATTGGAAGATCTGCATTGGAGAGTGGTGGCTCAGGGAGCCAGAGAGGTGTTGGGAAACGACCTGTGAAGACAAGTTGTCCGTGTGTCAGACCCTGGGCACTGCAGCTCCAAGGTGCAGGACAAGGCACCTAAAGAATGAACCACAAGAAAGATTCACACACTAGAGCTGTCTGCACCCATAGCACAGTGCCTTTAACATGATAGCCTTTTACAATTCCTGGCTGGGCCAGGAGGTACTGGTCTGCCAAATGGAGAGAGCAGACATCCCACGCAAGGGTGTGCATTTCATTTCTCCTGCTAATTGGAGGGAACACAGGGCCCCCAGTTTCAACAGAGATGCTTGCCTACAATGTCTGGGTCAGGCCTGGGGGTAGGTGTGTCTGCTTGAATACATGAGCTTCTCTTGAAAGGAAAGGCAGAGCCACCCTGACTGGTTCAGCTCGCTTTTCTCTGGATTTCTGACAAATGCTTTGTATTCGAAAGGTCAGACTCGCAATGGCACCTCACGCCCTGGAGCAAAGAGTCACTCCTCACTGTTTCGCTCTGCTCACGGCTGGTTGCCCAAGCTTGCTCCTTCTCCCTGCATCTGACATCCAAACTCCTCTCAATGCAGGGGAGATGTAGCCAAGTCCTGGCATCAGCTGTCAACTCAAATAGAGGGGAACAGCACAGTGACATCAAAAACATGTTGATGTGTATTAGCCTTTTACCCAAGCGCTGCCAGTAACTAGCATGCAAGGGAGTAAGTTTTTCTCTTTCAGCAAGGGCCTTATTCTTTTGCTGGAGCAATATTCTCACAGGCTTGTTTTTTTCTGGAGGGGAAACAGGGAGGGTGTATTACTTTCCTACACAAATCTGGTAGTAAACAGCTGCAGTTCTTGCGAAAGATACTTGCCATCTTTTGCATACTCTTGTAAGACAGGAGCAAGAAGAGATAGAGTGCTTGGAAAGTGGATATACTCCTAAAAAGAGACAACACTCTCCTGCAGAAGTCTCTTCTCATGAAATGCATTTCATTCCAGGGAGCACCCACCATAATTTAACTCTTTTCACTTCCAAGAGAAAATCATTTCTCCCAGTGACCAGTTTTGATGATTCTTCCTTTAGTAGGTGTGAAAGCAACCCTCTTCTGTGTGTACTGACAACCCTGCGGAGTCTGATGACTCTCAGCAGAGGGAAATGAATTGTTAGCCTCCAGAGCAGGGAGCAGAAGTGTCCCAGGTGAGAAAGGTAGGTGTTTAAACAAAACAAACCAAAAAAGCTAATACAAGTGTGTTTGCAAATATACTGGGTAATCAAAACAGAAAAGTCCTAGGGTGACTGGGTCAGACATATTTCCACTGCTGCCAGTCTCATACTCTCTTTGTCAAAGTCTATCCTAGTAGATACTGAACTTCTGTGCACATTCCATTTCTTTCTTGGCAGAGGAAAAGGCGCTCTTTGGGCTCCCTCCTGCGTGACCCAGCTCACTAAGGTGGCAGAAAACACTACAAAATGAAACAAGTTATTAGTTTCTGCTAAGTCAGACTCTGAAACAATAGTGAGTGTGGAGCAAGCACACACCTAGAAGCTGTGCCAGTCCCAGCATAGACCAGCTTAGGGTATTGTGTAACCATTGACCAGGTGATCCTTACTTTTCCAAAAGACCTGTCTCCAGACAGAGATACGAGGGCAAGAGCAGCCCTCCTGGCACTGTGCTGTTTTAGCTCAGTTCAAGGAAACTGGGAAACCAGTCTCCAAGTATAACTACTTTTCTATGGCATTCAGAATCGTTCATGAAGATTATGGCTGGTTGGTTAAAGAGGTGTAAAAACACACAAACCAACCACACTGAGAGCTGGGACGTGCCCTGCGTCCAAGCACAGCTTTTTAGCACAAGGAAGGCTTTCTCTATGAAACAAAATTATTATAGACAAAGAAACAAAGGAGCTTAACCCAGGCTTCAGTCAAGAGGAACAAAGCTGCTCACCCTTTCTCCAGAGGATTAAAGCTGATTGCTTAAGAGGAATCCAACATAGGCAGTTTATTTTTCAAAATACTTGGCAGCTCGAGCTATTGCACAACAGGGTTTGAGACACAGCCTTGTTGAAAGAGGGAACCTTGCACCAAACCGCTCAAATGAAACCTTCAGCATCTTTCAGCATGGGCAATATTTAACACAAAACATCTTATGCCTTTTAAAAATATTTTTCTAACAGTTTTTGTAAAAGGAGTAAAACAAAAGTAATTTCTTCCTGTCCCTACAACGGTATTTGTTGAGGAAACAAAATAAGGATAATGTCTTCATCAGCATTCTGGTTAAGAATGTGAAAAATTGCATTTGTGGTGGTGTATAAGACACAAAAAGCATCTTTTCAAACTCTGAAGTGAAGGTTCTCAAATGTTGTATTTTTTCATTCAAATATTTTTACAAGTTTATATTATATTATATCCTATTTCATTATATTTATTATATTATATTGCATTATGTTATATTATTATATTATGTTATATTATGTTATGTTATATTATATTATATTATATTATATGCCTTTCAGAATTTGGGATCAGGTTCTACTCCACCTGCACCAGCATAAAAAAGGACTAATAACAAAGTTGCATTGGTCTGGCCATTATCTATTCATTAGGTATAGATATTTTGCCTGATACTAAAACAAAACTGTAAATATCAGTGTTGTTACAAATTAATCTTATTTGAAGTTATAATGAAGCTATGTTTTTTTTCAGATTATTGTCTTACTTATCAATGAGGGATTGTAATCAGAGTGAGACCTTATTTATAGTTTCCAATAATTTACGCTAAACTTTAACCCCAGTACTTACACAATTCAGCTGTAGTATCTATCTGAATACCAAAGACAGGTATAAGGACCGATACAATTCGAGTGCATGGGAAATGAATCTGGAATGACAAGACCTTTCAGACAAATTACCACATGGCAATTTAAGATTACTTCATTTCCTTTTTTTTTATCATCGCAATGGTTTTGTCATCTCCATTGGAAAAAAAGGGCTATAGAAAAATTGGTTTGTGGGATTACATGAACTTGTCCCAGAGAACCTATAAAACCCAGAGTTTATTAATACTTTAACCTTTTCTAATCACAGTAACTATCACTGCAAACATCTAGGGCCACTTTAATTCTCATGAGTGATATACCTGTGAAACAAGAGATGCCATAGGCACTCCCACATGGCCACTGTTTGAAGGGTTAATCTAAATTCTTGTTTAATTGAACTCATCAACTTTCTAAATCTAGAAGATAAAGAAATAAAGAAGAATGTGGTTAGGAGCTTAGTGTCATATTGCCAGCAACTGGCAAATACAGAATTGACTTGATCTGCCTCTTGGAGACTGAAATTCAGTCACTGGCAAAAGTGATATGCAGACATTGTATTATGAGCAAAACCACCACTCCTGTCCATTACCATAGATAAAGTGATAAAGTGCTGTATCCAGTTGTATCAGGTAATAGTCACTTTCATAAAATAGAAAAGATGCATAAGATTCTCTTCAAAGAATTCAAGTTTCTTTTGTAAAAAGATGCACTGTGGGCTTCATCTTAGCTCCTCAATAGTGGCCTCACTAGGTTTTAGAAAAGCCAATCTCTGAAAGATTTACAAATGTACATGTCATACAGGGTTGAAAATCATAATTATTGACATTCTTCATCAGTAACAGTAATTGAACAACAAACTCAGCAGGCCTCCCTTAAATGGTTTAATGGCTTATTATACCTGCAGGCTGCCAGTCTATCCCCTTACCTCCATACTTCAGTCACTTTTATGTTTGTAGTCCATATAACGCACTGCACATTGCTTTCTTTTTACAGTGTCTTTCTTTTAACAAGCCACAGAACCAGCAGGAACATGTTGTAAATGGGATATGACATTGCAGTGTGGCCATCCTTGGAACATATATTCAATAAATATGCAAATCAGTTCAAGTACATCTCTCCTCAGGTGGGAAAAGGTATGGAAATATAGTCGTGTGTCACTTTAAATTATCTTCTGAGGGGAAAACTATAACACTGGAAGGAACCAAAGAAAAGAGGAAGAACGTAACTAAAGTTAACTTTTTGTTTCTTTAAAAAGGGGAATTTCTTATGCCTTTAGTCACAAACAGTTCACAAGAACCTCACCTTCAAAATGCAACAGACTGGGGCTGATTCAGTGTGAATTACAGACACAACAGCACGATGAACATATCATATCTTCACATTAGAGAAAAACATGTAATGCCACAACAGCCACACTGACCCTGGGGCTGCCTAGCATGACTGAAGAAGTCTGTCACTCAGTGGGACTGCCGAGGAACAAATACTGGAAACTTTTGCTGATATCTATTTTTCCATTAATGGATCAGATTTTGGTATCTTCCCATTGGCTACAGCTATAAATGAAAGGCATTTCTACCCCAGAATTTAATGGACACCTTAGAAGAACTTAGTAGAACACCAGCAGTATGATTTGGATAGCAGAATACTTAATACTGCTATAGAGTCAATGGAGCTGATCCTGCTTTCAGTTATATCACTATAAATCTAGAGAAAGCTCTGCTCTGATAAATAGAATTAGTTCACATTTTATTAGAGTAAATGAGCCAGCTTTTGACAAATCATTCACCAAGCTGCTACTCAGAAGATTTATTCTCCTTGATATTTAAATAAACACACAATAAGTATGCACCATCATTGCGCACAGGAACTGAGTGCAGTGTGGCAGACAACTGACTCAGTCTTCTCTTTGCCATACAGAGAAGTCACTGGTTGGGGCCAAGCTGCAAGGAGACATGCCAGGTCATTGTGGCTCTGCTCCTAACCTGCGGTATAATTTTAGAAGCAGTTTTTCCCTTCCCCATGCTTCCATCTCACTTTTTATCATGCCTAGGTAGAGAGTCAGTTATTTGGCATAATAACATTAGAGACTCAATTTTGACTCTGACCCACCAAACTTTAATCTAATAAGAACCTAAGAAATAAGGCCCTGTTTTAAAAGTAAGAGATTTTTTTTTTCCCCTGAAAACCTCTCCACTGTGACGCACAGTTTGAAGCACATCATTTTCAGCAATTAACACCACAGATACACCAAGTCTCTAAACCAGCATAAACCTGGTATAGGAAATGGCTCTTCCTTCACCTCACCCCCAGCCCACATTCCTCTTCACTCCCTCTGCTATTCCCTGCCCTGCTCCAACACAAGTGTTCTTGTGGCCCCACAATGAACCACATCAGGGAACTCATCCAGGTCGACACTAACCTGGGGAAAAGGAAATTGTTTAGTTTTAACCTGGCAGAGTTCCCTGGCCTGGTTCACTGCACAGCCATTTGTGTGCTGGTGCCAGCATGGGCAAAGGAGCAGCCCTGGGCCAGGAAGGAGGAGGCAGAGGATCAGGAATGGTGGACGTCCCTCTGAAAAATGCTGTTGCAGGGCTGGCTTATGCCAGCTTGAAGTGTTCGTAGAAATGCAGCACATATTTAAAACCCCTCTCTTCAAGGAAAACTTGTCTTCAGAGGATTAATGCTTCCCAGGATATTCCAGCCTTGGCCATCTGTGGAGCATTGCTTCTCCCTCTCTTTCCCCCAGCCCAATATACTGGCATGGAATTAAAGCCCTGGGAAACATAAAAGCGACAGGCCGGGGGATTGTGTGACAAATGCAAAAATGCTCCTATTTGTCAAACCATTAGCAAAGGGGCACAGCTGTGTGAGAGTCCTGACCACATGCCAAGGATGATCAGGCTTGCTGAAGGTTGTGTGCCTGAATCAGACTCACTCTCACAACTCCCATTGAGATCCCTCCTGTGTGTCTGTGACAGGTGCCCAGACAAGCGCCGTTGACTCCTGCATGTCCAGAGGAAGATTACTGCACCTTTCCTGAGCCATAGCTATGTGCTGGAATGCCGTGCTGTTTGCATGCGGCTACGCCACTTCCAAGGACAACTGGGCTCCAGCGCTGCAGCTGCATTTGTCCACCATAGAGTTTGAATGCAGAAGTCCTGCCAGATGTAGGGCAGCTCCTGAAGGTCAACGCAGGGCAGCTCCATGCAGTGTGACTGGAGCCTGTAGTGCTGTAAAGTTTAACACAGGAACAGTGGAGCAGCTCTGGATAGCAACAGCCCAGACCATGCCCATGCCCAGGCCAAGTGGTGGCCCTGGATCTGGAGGCAATAGCTGCAGTTCCAAATTTGGAAGAAGACAAAATGAAGCCACAGCCTTCACTCCTCAGTGCTGAGAACAAGGGAAGAGGGGAAGAAGGAACAACCTTGAAAGTGTGGAGGAAGAAAAGAGGAGGTAGGAGTTGGAAAATCCAAGGTGAAGAGCAGATGACAACAGATACCTCTGGAACACTGTTTCAGGGTACCATCTATTTAGTAGTTTCTTTCACTAGCCCCCTTTACCCTTGGAGAGCTAGGTAAAACACAAAGCAGACATACAGAGTCTGGGTCTGATAGTCTGAGCTGAGTCTACTAGAGACAAGGGCAAGGCTGTTGAGAATCAGTCAGACTGGCTTTGCACTGAGCTGCTCCATGCTCAACTCTGAGAGCACAGAGTTCCAGACGTTCTGTTAATAGCTAAGCCCAAGCGTTTCATTTTGACTAATCGTCCAAAGTTCAGGGCTGATCCCAAAGTCCTTGGTCAGCAAATCTGGCTAGAAATGTCATGCGATTTGCCCTCCACCAGATTCCCGGAAATCTATGGGCTGGAAATGCCATGAGGATTAGGCAGAAATGAAATCTTTCTCTTAGTTTATCTAGATTTATTTGTCCCTGCTCAGCAGAGCAAATATGTTTGCTTTCCATATTTGCCCATCAGTTTAAGGCTTTTCTGTCACTGCTGCCAATTTTTGGCTACTTTAAAGCCTGACAAATCTTTCCTCTCTTCTGTACCATGTTACGTTTGCTGGGAGCACTGATTAATCCCTTCCCACCCTCATTCTTTGAAGAGCAACCTTCACTGTATGCATTTAGGAGGAGCGGCTTCAAGGCTACAGCAAGCCAGAGCAACATTTGAGAATGGAGCTGCCCACTAAAAATAATCTATTCTAATTCTGGATGGTTTCCATGTCACTCTGACACTTGGTCAGACTCTGCCATTTTCACTTATTCTCAAAAGATGTAAATTTTTCCTGTCTCTAGGATTTGTATTTCTGTAGCACTTTGTTGGGAGGGATGAGCACTAAACACTTTGTTTGCACAGCGTGCACAGAGTGAGAGGCACTTGAACAAGTTCTACTCTAACCAGCCCTGGTGACACAGGGAAGGGAGTAAAGCATAAACTGAGGAAGGTTATGTTATGACTTGAGTCAGGAACAGATGTAGTTGTGTCAGTGTAAGACTCTATCCCCAGCTATGTGACACTGACCTGCCTACCCGAGTATACCACCTTTCTCTCTTTCAAATGCTGATGGAGCAGGCTTGTGTGAGTGTGCTGTAGTTTGCTTTCTGTAACATCATTTGGGTCAGTTCATCCATCCACCTGGTGTTGCCTGAATTCAGAATCACTCATGGGATGTTTCATTGGCAGAATGGATGGGGCAGTAATCTCTGGCAAGGTACATGACGATGATCTCCTAGGAACAGCAACATCTTCTACCAGCACAGCTGGATTTGTCCACAGCTGTGTAAACTTTGACTAGCTAAATCCAGCTAGTCAAAAATAGACTTTCAAATCAATCCCAGGCTCCCAGAGCTCAAGTTGAGTGAAGTCTCCTCATGTCACACAGCCCTTCAGCTGCTCGGAATAGCTACAGGACTTAAAAACTACTGAACATGAAACAAAGGAGGAGGGGGTATAAGGCCTTGTAAAACTCCAGTCTCAGTGCTCCCTTTTCCAAGCAGAACTAATACCTCTCAGCACAATTTGAATAAAAAGCATTAAAACCATTGCAGTGCTTTAAGAGAGTGAACATGGTCAAGAAACGGTGAATGAAGTTAATAATACAGATGCCTACACAGGCAGCCATCCTGCCCTGGGACTGGGTGGGCAAATAAGCACTGTTTGAAGGGCATTTTCCAAATGAAATCATGAACAGAGAAAACACAGGGAAATCAAACTGTATGGGCAGGTTCTCTCAGCTGTCAGCTAACCTTTTCTCACTAATGAAAGGAGGAAGTGGATGAAAAGAAAGGGAAATAAAACCATTTATGAAATATCCCAAGTCTGATGTTTAAGAGCTGTACTTGGAGGGTTATAAATCCCTCATGAGGCAGGAGAATTAGTTCCTTAGCTTGACAAAAGCCAGGTATTGTGAAAACGATCTCTGTGACCATTATCATAAGGGGAAAAGGTGAGGAAAAAATAGAACCTGCATCCCCTCTGTGCTGTGAATACAGCTCACTCAGTCTTGGTGGAGTCACCGGGAAGATGTCCATTCTTTTCAAAGAATGCTGAATCAGACTAAGAGTGAAAAAAAACCCAAACATGCAGAGACTGGAAGGAACATGAACCACACCAAGTAAAACTCATCTGGAGCACATACAGGCACAGATGAAATTCCAGATCCTTTTGTTGGAAAATGTCTACTGAAGGAGTAGGGGGCATTTAGTGGGAACTGGCTTTTTCACAGCAGTATTCACCCATTATTATGCCAAGGATGATTTCCTTTTATTCAGAAAATGAAAAAGAATCTAAGAAAAATGTTGATGAAAAGGAAAAAAGAAATGTAATTGAAATATTTTCCACTGGAAATAAAGGAACAGAGCCATTTGCCTGCTGGCACTCAAGTGTGTTCACTCATCCCACTCAAACTAACCCTCCACATCCCACCTGATGCCTGTTATCCTCTACTGGAGACTGGCCTCCCAGCCTTGAAGTGCAACTCAACCCCCTGCCTGAGATCACAGGGAGAACAACCAGTCTTTCCAGTCTGCCCCAGCTCCCCAGGTATTTTGGCACAGTTTCACTGACACAGGCCTTTTCACTTGCAGAGGAGTTCAAAACTGGAAAAACTTGAGATATTTGAGGTCACAACCAAGCATGTCAGCAAAGCTGAGCTGAAAGGAATCTTGCACAATGTCTGTGTACTCAGTGCCAGGAAGCAGTTAGCCCTAACACCCCTCCAGTTCATTAGCATCAAATAGATTTATAAGGAAAAAAAAGGGGGGAAAAAAGAAAAGATTCCTACAGATCAATTGGCTTCTGCATATACATATCCGCTCTCCTCCCTGCAATGGTGTATCCCCCTTGCACCTAAATGCCATTGCCTCTGGGAAGGGTGTCGCCTTCACATGAGGGATTACACTGCCTAATTGCCCTGAGCTATGGAAACCCAGCATTCTGCTGGGTCTGCAGAGCTCCTTTAACATTCAGCCCATCATCTTCTCAAGTGCAGCTGGTGTGTTTCTCAAGAGCCAGACTGGGCTGATCCCATTCTCTGGAAAAGGACACACATTGTTGCTCAGCAATGGGTGTGCTGGGAAGAAATTCTAGCTGTGGCAAGATTTCAGCAGGCAGTTGCAGTCTGCAGTAAAACTGATTTCAGTTGGCCTCAGCGAAGCCTTGTGTGTGTTCCTGGTGACTGTTCAGACAACCACAGTCCCCTGTGCTGAATGCACCTAGGCGTTTGCCCATTCCACAGAACATTCAGCTCTTTTTTGCCCTGAGGTCCGTCAGTGGGCATTACAGCCATTGTCAGCATGCACCCATTTCTTTATGATTCAAAAACTATACTGAACCTCACATGAAACCATCCTGTACAATGGTATGAGCTGTGGCCAGGTGATCATGAAATCCTGCTATGGGACATGCTCTCTGGTGTGATACACTGGAAAACAGCCATCTAGGTTTGTCAGGCTGCTGGGAAGTCATAGAATAGCTTGTTATAACCACTCTATACAAAATGCAGTGACATAGTAAAAAACCAGCATTTGCAAAATTATTGTCAAACACTCCAAAGTGCTCACACCTTCCCATACAAGAACTTCCTATCTCTTCTAGCAGCCCACAGGTTTCCTCTCTACACACTTGATGAGATGAAAAATGTTCATAATCCTGTGCTTAAAGACTTTGGCCAGATTTTCAGCCAATTCATGTAACTATATGTAATAGCCACTAGCTACATGTATGGCAAGCATGCTGCTTGGTCAAGGGCTCCACTGACTCTGACCCAGCAATACATATAATATTTTCAAAGAGTTTTTAATTGTTAGAATTTTCAAGTGTCAAAATATTCTTTCTGAACACAGACAGTATTCTCAAATTCCACCAAGCTCAAAAGGCATTTCAAACACCTTGTTTGGAGACTATAAATAATTAGTACTTTCTTCAACTTCAGACAATGTATAAACTCATCCCAGCTATTTTCTACCCCAGTTACTCATTCAGGCCATTTTGTATGCTGAACTGAGTCTCCAAATATAACTCTAAGCATGTAAAGTCAAGTGGATAAACAATTACAAGAGGTTCAAGTTGGGTTTAATGAAAGCTACATCATGTAGAAATCTAGGGAAATCCAGCTCTTCACAGCTTTTGAAAAGTTGTATGGATAGGAAAGGTTTGGTTATTGTTTGAGTTCAAGCCCAACAAGAAAAAAGAAATAGTCTGTTGTTCAGTTGAACTCTGCACTGCAGCCCATGTCTGGCTTGCCTGAGCAAAAGAGGGTAACCAAAGAGTCCTTGTACTGCCCAGAGCTGTGAATTCTCTCCAACACCAGATGGGACTTAATTCAGCCCATGGAGTGGTGAGAAGATTCCAAAGCTGTTCTTTGCAGAAAAAATGAAACCCTTTCAACTGGCTAGTCACAGCCTCTGGGCACTTATGAGTTTGTTTTCTTTATTACTTTGCTGTGAGCGAGCAGTATTTTCCTTCACCAAGTCACTTGCATTTTTTACTGACACATGTTAAAGCCAAGCTGACCAACACAAAAAACCCTGGGAGCTCTCTGCGCTAGTTGCAGACACAACAGTGATATGAAGACTGTTGGAGAAGCTCAGTTATTCCTTCCTGACACCTCATATCCACAGCACCCATTTGTGCATGAAGTCAAGCAGTTTTTTCCCTGAGTCTTCATGCCAAGATTGGAGTTTTAGAAAATGAAACCATGTATAATAATAATTCTATTCATTAAGGCTAAGGCTTGTAACGGTATTTAGCCATGAAAAGATGCAGCCAGTGGGATTTTCAAATTGCTTAAGTAGATTAGACATCTAATTCCCATTGACAGCCAACGGGAATTAGGTCCCAAACTCCCTTAGGCACTTTTATAAATCCTATTAGGTGTCTGTCTGCATCTTTGTAGGCTTAAATACCTTTGCAAACCTGAGCAAAGGTGTGTGCCCATGCTCCTCAGGTTGCTTTTCAGGGTTTCAGTAACAGAACAAAGTGAGACCTTCTAGCTTATTGTGCAGATCTCAAGATTTGGAGCATGAACTACAAATCAGATGATTCTTTGCTCACTTTGGAACCTCTGATGTTAGAGCAGTAAACTTGCAGAGGTGTGTCCAGGGATTGCTCACTGGAGTTGACTCATTGCTGCTGGAGTAACCCTTTTATAATCAGTTGCCCATCCCCTCAGCACTGCTGGAAGAGGTCATGGAGCCCAGAACAGAGCCAGAAAGCTCCAGCCTTGTGGCCTTGAACCTAAATACTCAACAGCACTTCTCTTTTACTTAATGCTGCCACAAATACAGGTACAGGAGATGACAAGGAGGACACAGCTCACTTGAGTTTTGCTGTGGCTACAGCTGGCTTGTGTGCTTCTGGCTGAAGAGCAAATGGACTATGTGCACAGCACTAATCAGAGTAAGCCCATTCCCTGGAAGCACAACAGTGCAATTTTTGAGAGACCACAGCCATAGTTTTTTCTAAGTCTGCGAGAATGTATCCTTTACTGAAACGGGTTTGTCACAATGTGAAACTAAGCAGGCTGTAGTGAAAGCAAACATTCTCCTCCTCCGAAGGGCTCCAGTGTGATCACAACAATGCCAGTTGAACCCTTCTCTAAGCTAGAGTAGTGCTGGTGACTATTTAGAAAATAATTAACTGAACTTTACATGACATTCAGATGTTTCTTGGCTCAAACACCAGTCTATTCCTCCGCTGAATTCTAGGGATTCTGCAAACAATGAGAAATATTTGCTTAATGGTAGACTTCCATGCTATGTTCTTCTTGCGCCGAGTCATTATATCTGTGAAGACAGATGCTGAAAAGAATATTAGATAGAGGGACAGCTTTGCTACATAGATGTTGAGTGCGATGATGATTGGCCATAAAAATGAAGCAAATACAGAGAGTTTTTATGAAAATGTGTTATGTCACTGGGTTCAAAGACAGTTTCTTCAGCTCCCAAAAGAGATTCTTCAAAGCATCTGGAATTTTTACATTGCTGAGGTAAAATTGCAAATGTAACAGCTATAAGTGTCAAACAGTCTTTGGCTCTGGTTGTATCAAGGGAAGAGTAGACTTGACAGCGGACTTAAGCTTGCAAGGCCATGTGCCCCCCTGCATTTCCATTTGGATTACTGGCTATGGATTGAGATCAAAGTACTCACATAATCTTCAGAACAGTCAAGTTGTGGACACCTACTGCTGAGTTAAATCCAGTACCGTTTATATCCACTCTTACAGTATGAATAAAACTGTGCTCAACAGTTTTCTCCCACTCTCAGCTCTGAGGCTGGGATGGTGTAGACTTGATGGTTGATGCTTGATCCTTCATCACTGTTGCTTGACTTGATAGTGCCTGATAACTCTCATCCAGACAGTGGGTTCAAACTTATGTCAGGGTGACAGCGTAAACAGATGCGCTACATTTTCTCCCTGAAAATCTGAATAAGGAGAAACTTGTTGCTTAGCAGCCCAGAGAATGTTCCAAGACCAAATTGCCAGCTTGTAAAGAGAAAGAGAAAGGCAGACAGGTAATGAAAAAAGCTTGCTTGAAACAATGGGAGTAAAAGAGAAATTATATATATAAAAAAAGTACAGCTTAGTCCCAAGGACATTTTCCCTTTTATTGCTGGGTGGAAGGGCAGATGTCTGTGTGCATGTCCACACATCTGTGTGTACACAGTCCTGGAAGTGGAATTTCACATACCTGAGGGAAACTGCAATTCTGAGTTGTCATGAAAAACTGGATATTCAATTTATTCTGGAGAACAACGTCTTCTAAAAAGCACCGTGACAAACCTATGAAAGCAGACAGACACATGAGAGAACTAGATGGCTGGTAAAAGAAGCAAAGTTTTCATACTTGGCCATAGCAACTAAGTGGACTTATGAAACACATGCACCTAATATCCACGTTCTTAAAAGCATCTGTTGCCAGCCACTGTTGCCTGTTTTATGCAAACAACAGTTGCAGTGTTTCAGTTTCACAAAGATGTTTTGTTATGAAAAAATCTGTGTGCAGGTGCATCCTAAAATAAACAGCTCAGATGCCGCTGCTGGGGCCGGCTTTCATTTATGAAGCAGAAAATAAAAATGACCCAAAATAGATCTTTCACTAAGAAGGATTTATTCATGATCGTAACTGTGGACATGCTGAAATCAAGAAGATGGCAAATAAAAAGTACACAGATTGTGCAAAGGATAATGCAATCTCAAAAGAAGAGAGATGGCACCTAGGAAATATTGGTATCGAAGGATAAACTCCAAGCAGCAGCTGCACACTAGACACTTCCTCACTCAAAATGGAAGACTGTCTAAATGACTTACAGCTTGCAAACTTAATGGAGTCTTGACTGGGACTTGCTGGACTAAACCATTTAACACAATCCTTTTAGCATTAAATAGCTCCCACTGCCAGTATCATAAAAATACCTCCAAACACAAAAGTATTCTTCATACGTACTCAATACAAATTGCAATAGAAAAAGCCATCATGTTGGACATCTCCTCAGATGGATTTGAGAAATCCTTTTGAATGACTTGTGCAGGATGTGCAGGATGCTCCAGAGGAGCTCAGAACAGCTCAGCACTTCTAACCAAGTAGGTTTGCAGGGACGTCTGCACTAACAGCAGGTACTCAGTGGCAAAGAGCTAAACAGTTTTTGAAAGATCTGATTACTGAACGGTTCCCTTTTATTGGCCATGTGCTTTCTCCATGGATGGCTTCATTGGATGTGCAACAATAATTGAGTTTCATCCCATGGGTGAAGTCCATTTGGCGACTTAAGTGCAGTCACTTGTCAGGATGGATTTTTCCACAAATGTACATTTCTCAGGTTTGCATGTCTTTTGTCAATACTGGGGCTCTCCAAGGGACAGCACGTCAACTTCCTACACTCCTACATTTGACTGGTACTGAAAATCCGTCTGCTATGGCTCTCTGAAGTCTGTTTGATGGGGAAGGCTTTTTGACAACTCCTGCCTCTCCAGAGCTCTTATCTCTTTGTTTGCGCTGTGTGGTTTTTTTTTTACCCTCTTCCCAATAACAGAACCCTTTATTCAGGTTAGAAGCATTTATACTCTCTTTTTCTGTTCTTGTCTTCTAAAACAGATAGGAGTTCCCAAGCTGATGAACTCTAACAAACAAGCACCTTGAAGCTTAAGGGCTGCTAATGCATTCTCTCTCAACTCAGCCCTCAAGCCTTTGTCCAAAAGTAAGCAGTAAGTTAATGACATGGGGGGGGGGAGGGGGGGGAGGCAGTAAATAAAAGCTGCACCAATGGGAACAAGAAAGGAATTGAAACTATTGCACAGAAAAAAAGCAGAACAACTGGTACAAAATTAACCTGGCCACTGCATTACAGTCTTGTGCGACATACTTGTTTTCCTGGGTGGTATGGTGTGCAAGGCAAAATTTTATATCTGTCTGGCAATTATCCCAGAAGAAGGATGCAGGCAGATGGAAATAAGCATCACTTTGTTACCAAAGCTCAAGATCACAGAAAGAGTAGATGGTTGTTCTCACTTACTTTGTTAAGATATAAGAACTGAAAATTCCAAACTGTTTGACTGTCTTTTACCTGATGGTGGCCAGTAGCAAATAATCCTGAGAAAAAAATGTAGTAAATGACTGTAGATAAGTTATTCAGTGTTGCAAGAAAATGTCCACTTAAAACCCAGTGGATTAAATCTGTTTCTTGTAGACAGCACAAGGAATACATGCTGTTAATTTATGGTATTCTTTTCCATGTGGCATTCCTCTCAACTTGACAATAAACCTCATCAGTTTCACCTTTGAGACTGATTTCAGTCTTTCCACTTTCCTTTTAATTCATTAAAACCTCAGTAGCTTTTATGCTGGCAATGGTGTTTGCAGTTTGCTTTTGTAAGATACCAATAGACAACAGCAGCTTTTAAAGCTTTATTTTTAAAGCATTGTCTCCTCTCCCACTTTGAGACAGAAAGCCAGTTCCTCCAACTGAAACTGGCTGGATAATTCCAGGCTGGAGAACCTCAGCCTGCCAGTCTGTGTAAATGTCTCCATCTACTGTGTTTCGATCCACGTCCAACTAAACATTTTGAAAAACGAATTTGAAGACCATCTTGTAAAATGTTGTCATGGCAGTTTTAATTCCCAGCCAGATGAGACTAATTCTTGGCCGTTCAAACACTGCTTTCTTGCCTCCCTACTTTTTGTTTGTTAGCTTCCATCCATGAAAATATATACGTATGACCTTTAAAAGTTGCAGTGATTTCATTAACCATGTTTTACTGGCTTACCAAAGAGCAGTTGCCCTGGACCATAGTTTGAAGATGATTTTGATTTACCATTTCTTTCACCTGTGTAGAGGGCTATTCAGTAGTGTCAAGAGGGAAGCAGGACTGCAACTCTGTCCTCTCATTGCTCACAGCTGAAGGAAAGCCCTGTTAGGCCTTTATCTAATGGGACATGTCTGATATTTATGATACTAGTTAATATATATAGGAGCAGTCAGATCAAAGAGGAACAAAGTTTTCAGTGAGCAATAGAGAATAACTGTTTTCTTACAGTTTTGTGTCTCATGGCTGGATTCTCCTACGTAAGAATGAACAAACTCCCTCAGAAGCAGGGATCCTAGTAACAGTGCTCTCCAAGGGGATTCCTAGCTATTCAATTGAACTCCTACTACAGCCTTTCTACTCCTACTACATGCTTTCAGGGGCATTCAAATGGTATCTCTCTCCATATGGCTGTGCATTTTCACAAAACATAACTTCGTATCCTCCAGCCTGCCACCCCTGCGTCTAATTTTTTTGAAATGGGCCCAACAGAACTAGCAAGGGGAGCGAGAGACATAAATACAGAGACAGTAAGATCTCATAAGCTTTGTATCCTTAAGAAAACAGGCAAACAAGACCTTTCTGGCTTGGGATCTGGCACAAAGCTGAGTGACTTGGACTACAGTCAAACTGACAACGTAACAAATGGGAACACTTACGGGCTGCAACCATACACAAGAATTCTGACCTCACTAGTCTGGCATGTGCTTCTGGTTCAGCCCTGTTCTGCTACCAGTTTTCTAACTCTGGCCACTGTCACAGGAATTTTGGAACTTGAAACCCAGACTGCTAACCAAGACAAACCTGTCAGGGGCTGACGGTTACAAAAAGCAGACAGTGGCTTGTCCTTTTCTCCTCCTCCTGTAGAGCTTAAATGCTGAAGAAAGATGGATTTTTGTCAGTGGACAAAAGAACTTACTGGAACAGCTGCACAATAGCAAACCCAGGCTCTAGATTCTTAGAATATACTGGAGATAGAACAAACGACTGAGGAATCTGGAGATGCGTTTCTATGAGAAGAATAAAGATCATGCGTGATTCATCTGAGAGAAGAGAATTCTGAGGATCAGGTCTCAAATACAAACTCCTAAATTTCCCTTGGAAAGTACCACAGCCACTTAAAGGAGGTGTCCAAGGGCATGGTAAAGATAGCTGTGACATCAGGACATAATTCAGAGGGGTTTTCCCCATATTTTACTCTTCTAACAGTGGGACCATTTTAAATACAATGGCTCCAAAGCCTTCCCAAGAAGTGTCAGACAATGCCACATCATCAGCCTGAATGGAAGCTCAGAACATCTAATACCAGCCACTACTTGGCAATCCTCAAACCCCACATTTCCATCTTAATTTGGAGCCATGCACACACTGCCAATTGCTAATGTAGGAGAAAATGAGAAACCAAGAAAACCCCAAGTAGCTCTCTAAAAAGTAGAACTAATGCAGACTGCTTCCCTGAGGACATTTGTCTCATAGTTCATTGGTTGATCATTAAATGGTAGGCAATATTTTGGCAGCGGGAATTTATCCCTTTTTAGACATCAGGGAATCCACAACAAAGCAACATTGTGAACGCCCTAGGCACAGGAAAACCCAGAATTTATTGCCTACTGGACAATAGAGGACCCTGAGAAGAGAACCTTGACCTTAAATGCTTTCCATTAAAGGCTGAACTCAGCTTGCACTGCTTTTTCAGGGCCAGTAACAGTAAGGCCTCTCATATTCTGTCATTTATTTTCAGGAAACTTGTAAGAATTTTGCGTTGATTTGTAATTCACTGTGAGAACTAAACACCTCTGCCTCATCCAAGTGAAATGGTTCAAGTATTTCACAAGATTGTGAGGAGACAGAGTAAAATTCACAGTATGCCCATAGTATGGAATCAACCTTCATTTCTTCAGGCTAGAAAAGAAAGCAGCACTAGGGCTGATTGCAGGCTGATGTTAACATTCAACACAGCCTCCCTGCAGTGATTTCCTGCAAAACACTGCTAATGTTATCCTGGCAGAAGAAGCTGTCTGAGAGGCACAGCTGTCCTTGCAGCTTCTGAGGGAAGTCATCACCTCTGCCCAGCACTCCCAGTCCTCCAGGAGCATAACATGGGCAGTTGTAGTCTCAGCTATACAGCTTAAAATGGATCATTTTCACTTCTTAAAAAACTTTGAAGACATTTGCTACCTGCATTCCTTTAGCATGACTCAGACAGGTCCTGGATATGCAAATGATGTTAGTAAATGGGCGTAACACCTTAGTGCAAGGGGAAAGAAGGCAATGTTAGGAGGGATAAAGCTGGAAACAGCACACATCACTGCAGAGGCTCCTTTTCACTCCCCCCACATTTTCCACAGGGTGTATTCACTGCCAATATTCCTTCTTACTTCCTGCCCCTCAAGATACTCTCCTGATACGAGTGTGGTGTGGGCTCAGGTGCTGAGTGGTGGAAGCTTTTAGGCAGTTACACATCATGGAAGCGACAGGAGGATTTTACCACTTTTACCAGAGGCAGAGTATCTGTGTATCAGTATCTGCGGCAGAGCCGGAAGCCAGTTTCTGAAACAGCCCACCTACCACCCTTCTGTTTGTAACATGACATGTTTGTGCGGATGAGATGCGCCTCAGAAAGACAAATTTGGATTTGGAGAGAAGCTACAATTGTTCAGAAAAGCCTGGCATGCAAACCAGTCTACCAACAGACAACATTATTTCAATGTTACTTCTGCCCTATTGACTAATTCTTAGAACAAACAGACTTTACGAAATTCAGACCTCAGCTAAGTGGGTAAAAAGTGGAGCTTTATGAAATCATGAAAACAAATCCTGCTTTAAATTTTGTCTCAGTCTGTGCCACTGCCTCCCTCTTCTGCCACAATGTGATTTTCCTTGACGTTCCTCTTTTTCCTCCCTACACTTTAATTGTAGATTAATCACTGACTGGGACATCTCTCTACTGAGCATTAATATGGTTGATATTAGCAACAATATTGCTCTCCAGGCATTTGGACTGTGCAAGACTTTTTTGTGCACCAAATGGCCCATATTAACTTCTGGAATAGCCAGGTGCAAACTCTATTGCAGTGTTCAAATTAGTTCAATTTCTGTAACTGCTTCCCCTGTAATTGATGACTCGAATTATAATAAAGTACAGTTCCTCTGCATGATATATGTTATAACTACAACCTGTTATGTTGAATATTGCATTGCTTTGAAACTGCATTACTCTCTACCTACACTGATCAGATCTTTCTTTTAAAGGAACTACTTATGAACCAGAAAGTGTCTTCACATCATTCAGAAATTATACATATGCTTATGCACTTTATAAGTGGCTGACAGAAAGGGGATGGCAAAATTACTGTCAGTCATGTTGCATTCAATGTCACATAAAGACCTGCTTTCTACTATACCTTAAAATTGACAATAAATGCCAGTCATCTCTCCTCGCCCCATTACTGCATCCAGACATAGTTAGTAATGCTTAAAAGATATGCACCTTCTTAACTGTTTTTAAATTCCAGCTTCATTCTCTTTCTCCTCCTATGCCTCCTCGCTCTTTATTATTCTTCTATTGAAGTGTATGATTACAGTGACTCCTATTTCTTTTTTTCACATAGAAACAACAATTTTGTGAACAGCAAACAAACAAATCAACCAAATCCTGATGGTTTATTGCCCCCTGACTGTTTCAGTTCAAATGTCATCCCTGATGGGAAAATAGGGAGGAACAGGCAGATCTGACTTGGGTGTGTGTACCTTGAGGTGTGTCTAGAGTCTGGGCTCTGGAAACTGCCTCTTGCAGCTGATCATGAGGTGGCAGGTCTGTTCTACCACTCCAAGCTCTGGGAGCTGCTTGCAGCTGCTCAAGGAAACCAGCACTGGCAAGAACATCAATTTCATTGCACTGCAGTAGAATCTGGGGAACTTGCAGTTCATCAGGAATTTGATTTTGATCCAATATGGACTGAAGCCAAATTTAAAAATAGCAACATTTCTAGCAAATGAAAGAAGTTATGTTTCTGCAAGCTCCAATTATAATAGTTCATATTATTTCTTCTTTAAACAGAGATTATAAATGCTGTCTTCTACTCCTGAAGCCCGATGTCCTCAGTTTATTCACAGAGAAAAACAAAGGATGGATATCAAAGATCAAGAGTCCTCACCCAGCTTGCTTTGATGGTGTTACAATATGAAATTAAGAATCTCCCTCCTCCCAGTCCATAATGGAAAGAAAAATGTCAATGTGACCCACAGTTGTGGGGGCTGCAGAACTGGTGTTGAGCTCAGTTGAACACCAACAACCACAGATGTTGTGCTGCAGATTAAAGTATTATCTCAGTTTTCAGTGGCATTCAAAAAGGCAAACTGTGTTAAGAACCCTTATGAAGGGAACTGAGAAAAAAACCCATAAAACATCACTAGGCTGTTCAGTGTCTTCCCTACTGCACAGGGAAAAACTGCTGGTTTTTCCTCTTCAATTTCGAAAACCATACAATAGAATTGAAAAGGTATGGCACAACTTCTGAACAAGGAGACACCAAGTACAAGGCATTGTGTTAGGCACACTGAAGAAAAGAGTGTAGTAAGAAATCTGCAGATTTCTAAATGTGCAACTGACAAGGAAAGGACCAATAGGGAGTTGTTATATACTAACTCTTGTAGTACTTGACCCAGCGATGCTATTAAGCAGATGATTTAACACACACAAAAGGAACCATTTTTTCACACAATAGTTGCAACACTGAATTCATTGACACAAGGTGCTGTGTATGCTAATCTAAAGCACTCAGTTATATTCATAAAACAAAAGTCTATCCGGTGCTCCTTAGCAGAAAGCTTTAGCACCAGTACTTCAGAACCAAGCCTCTAAGCCACAGAAAAATGAAAATGGGGAAGATGTACCTGGGTATTGATCCATTCACATTCACCAGTTCTTATGTTCTTTACACAAACATCTAATACTTCCTGCTGTTAATGAGAGGACACTGGATTAGATGATCTGTTCAGGACGTTCTTATACTCAACTTGATTTCACTGAGACACCCAGGAGACTGAAACCATGGAAGTACCTATGTAAAATTATATAATGGTATGTCAGAAAAGGGATCAGCTGTTTAGCTTTCCTGAATAATTCAGAGAACCACCAACTTTTAAGAGATGACTGTTACTTGGGCAGGAAGTGCAGCTGCAATCTGTTGTTCTCAAGCCTTTTTTTGCTTGCTCTGACTAAACAATGAAAAGGCAAAAAGTTCTACAAATATATGTTACCTTTGAGTAAAAGTTTGCAGAAGGAGATTGTCTTTAGTCTGTGCATGTTTATTACAGCACAAGCACACAAGAAATAAACATTGAGAATATATTATGGACTAACCAGGTATTATATTCATGTCCTGTCACATGCAAAGAAATAGCCAACAGAAATGCCACTTCCCTTGAGAAGAAATCATGACTCACATCAGAAACAAGCTGATAGAGAAAAGAAATGTACGTAATGAAACTGTCAATCCTGATTAGACAATCACTTCACTGACTTCACGGGTTTTATTATACAGAAGGAGCTGTGATTCAGTACCCTGCATAGGCAATATTTAAAGATGGTCTTGCAATGCTTGTTGACAAGTATGCTAAAACAGTTACTGTTCTCCAGAGGCTGTTTTAATGTATGTGATTGTTCCTTGGCTTTCTGTCAATAGACTTGGTGTTTCCCGAGAAGTGGAGGCAAGGTTCTTGCATGTACTCTGCCTGGATGGACTGTGCTACCTTAGCACACAGGCTGCACCCTTTCATCCACTTCCATGTGTGGCATTTCTTGCTGAAATCCCAGTCTTGGCTTGCAGGAGGAATCCAGAAATTCCACTCAAAATTCACTGTTGTCCATACACCTTGATCAGGCATGCGTAAAAAAGGCAGTCATACAGATAGAATGCTGCTCTTAAATGAGCTCACCTGATAAGAGCAGGGTATAAAACCATATTCCAGTCAGATGTGAGCTTTGTTTTGTACTTTAATCAGGTATTTGTACAGCCTTTCCTCCCTCCTGTGCCTTGCTTGTCTGTGGGTCAAGAAGCTCACCATGAGCTAGACACTGCAGCAGCGTGAGGGTGGGTCAGAGCTGGCCTGCACCAGCACCCCAAACTGAGAAGGACCCAAAGCCCTGGTTCCACCGCTTTATGATGATGCCTATGGAGCCCTCATGAGACCAAATCAAACCAAACCAGACCAGACACCACATCCCTCAGCTTTCTCTTCCCTTTCCTTTCCTTTCCTTTCCTTTCCTTTCCTTTCCTTTCCTTTCCTTTCCTTTCCTTTCCTTTCCTTTCCTTTCCTTTCCTTTCCTTTCCTTTCCTTTCCTTTCCTTTCCTTTCCTTTCCTCCCTTCCCCTTTTTCCCTTTCCCTTTCCTTCCCTTCCCTTCAGGGAAGAAGACTGCACTACAACTCCCAGAAGGCATTGCTCGCATCGGCGGTGCTCTCCCCCGGAGACTAATGTTCCCCGCAGCCTCCGCGCCCGCCCCCAGCAGACCTTGCGGGCCGGCCCTGCCTCCCCGGCGGGAGGACTACACCTCCCGTCAGGCCCCGCGGCCACGGCACCTCCATTTCCGGGCGCGGCGCCGCGTCCCTTGCTCGGCGGAGGCGGTGGCTGCCCGGGGCGGGCCTGGCTCGGCGGCGGCGGCGGCGCGGCGGGGGCTGTCCGGAGCGCGGCGAGCTGGGCTGCTGGGGCCGGCGGCGGCGGGGGGCGGCGGGGCCGGGGAGGTCTCCAGAGAGTTGGCGCCATGCTGAATATGTGGAAAGTGCGGGAGTTGGTGGACAAGGCGTGAGTACGGCGGGGCGCGGGCGGGCGGGAGGCGCGGGGGGCCGGGGGCGGCTCGGTCGTGGCCCCTCAGCCGGGCCCGTTCTCCCCCCGCCCCGCTCCCAACATGGCCGCTGCCCCTCCCCCTGCTGAAGTGGCCGCTTCACATCACACCCGCTCCTTGCAGAGCTGTCCCCCGCGCCCCGGCCCTGCTCCCCGGGGGTTTGTCCGGTGGGGCCCCCTGCTCGCCCTCCCGGCGCGGCTTTAGCCGCTTCGGTAGGCAGGGGTTGCTTTACAGGCAGTCTGTGGCCTTGCCATTATGGCTGGCAGCTTTCCCGCCTCTCCTGGGCTCATCTGGGCCCTTCCAGCTCTTGGCAAGCTGTGGTTTTTCTTTGGGTACCCCATGCTTTGCCAGAGTCCCGGGTAGAGTCTGTCCTTTATGGTACATGAGCCCTTAAAACCTGCCTCTACTTGTGCTGGCATCTGCCGTGGCCCCTAGGCCCCTTAGGAACACAAGCCTCTCAGACAAGGAAGGGAGAAGAGAACCACCTGTACAGCAGTAGATTTTCAGAGTGCTTCCAAAGTCACTACATGCTCTAAGTGCTTTTCCTTCTCCCTAAGGACAGGTCCCTACCCCTATTGCTATTGACACCCCTGGGCCTTCATGGTAGAAGACTGAAATGCGTATCCCACCCCTTAAACGTTTAGTAGCTCAGATATTTGCAAGTTTATTTCCTTGACTAGAACCTCCTCCCACCACAGACTTGGTTGCAGTTTTGGTTATCGTGATCACTATGTTGCAGCTTGAGAACATGATATTACTGTTGCATTTCTTGGCCACTCCTTTATTTTTGGCATGAGAAAAACTTTATATGGTGGAGAACTTGACAAAGGTTGTTTTGTCTCCTTAAATAACAAATGTTTAGGGGCAAACTTGGAGCACTTTTCCATGAATTGTGGCCTACTTAGAGGAATATCTGGTTGAAAGTCTGTTGATTAGTATATAGCAGATGGGATGACGTGTAGTAATAGCCTTGGAAGTCAAAGGGCGAGTCTTGCAAACTTGAGGTTCCGTTTTGAATGTTCTTTAGTTTTGTTTCCCCAAGCAGTTCTTAAACTGACCTCATTTATATATAGACTTAAAAATAGCAAACCAAAGAGTAATGACAGCTTATTTATGATAATAGATCATTTTGCTTATGGTGCTGCATACCAGACCGAGACTCTTCTAGGCCAAGAATCAGATGACATTTAAAAACCACTGTGAATTAGACTTCTCCTGAGGAGGTTGCTTATTTTTTGCAGCTTCTTGCATGCAAAGTCAGCCCTTGCTAAAGTAGTTTTAATAATGTGACAAATGAAGTGCATAGTAGGATAACCCAAATAAACCGGTCTTGAGATCCAGCACTTAAAAGGGCACTTTCAGGGATATCAGATTTTCTAAGCTGTGCTTGTGTACTTTCATTTGTGTAGGATTAATGATCACTATAACATTATAACACTGTCACTGGTTTTTAAAATGCTTACTTTTAAGGATATTTCATATGTTACTAAGCCAAACAGTACATCAAAATCTGGTTCGGAAAAAAACCATTTTCGTTCCAAAACAGGTGCAAGAAGTGGACATTTCAAATAATATAAAATATTTTTTTGAATACACTTTAGTTTCTGAGGGTAGCATTATCCAAATAAAGCAGATTGTATATTTAAAAAAGGGGGGGGGAGGTAGGGGGAAAGTGGAGCCTGCAGAGTAAATTGTATTTAGAGGCATCAAAATCAATAGTCCCGTTGTGTGCGGTGCAGATTTGTCATAATGTCTTCTGTCTTAAGGCCATGACTGACAAATCCTCCCCAGAAGAGGCTAAGCGATATTATCTGCCTCATAAATAACTGCTGATGCTGTGGCAGGAACATACTGAACTTTAGCTGGACATTCTCTTTCCTTAATAAAAGAATATGATTATGTGGGGATTTTGGAAATGTGCAAATAGCTTGAAATTTTGCTAGTTTGGACTTTGATAGCTTTGTAGTGGTGGTTAGCTCTGCGTCTTAGTTCCCTATTCAGCTGATACATATCCTTAAGGTTTTTATCCTTATTTGGGCCTCAGGTGGCTGAGAGAGAGCTTGGTTAGGTCTGAGATGTGTCAAGGTGGAGCAGTTCTGTTCAAGAATTTTCAGGGCTTTTTTTGGGTGAAAATCCAGTAAGCAATGGTACACAGTAAAGCTACTATTAATTTTTCTATGTTTGTGGGTTACTTTAACAGCTGAGAACCCAAGTAAAAATAGTAACCTTTTAAAAGTCTAAAGAGTTTTAGAACTTAAAAATAAGTTAACTGCAAAATACACAGTTTGTATTTAGTGTTACTGAAGTGTTTGGTATTTGTTTTCTGCAGTGTGATAGAAATTGAGCAATCAAGTTCATTGGCTCAGTTCAGCTTCATAATTCTTTTCACACTAGAATCATAGAGTCATCTGTTTGTATTGTAGCATTTTCTTGTAACTCAGAAGTATAGATCTGCATATTTTGTGTGTAAGAAAGTTATTTTTTTATACTGAAGGGTGGTTCTATTATATGTGAAAGTTGGGAAGACTATGTGATAGCCTTATTAGACTGTTCTAAAATGTGACAAGGTACTTTGTGTCTAATTCTCTCTTTTGTTAACCTCTCTGTTCTTAGTTGCTAATACAACTTCTCCCTGCCCCCTTATTTTAAGTGCCTTGAATAGTTACAACTCGACAATAATACCTTGTTTCTAACTGGGTGTTGTGAGTAAGTTTAAGGCTTAAATCAAGTGACCAACAAAGCCTCTCTGTGCCTGGTAAATTTGCTTATCCTAAGCTTTATTCTGGCAGTTCATAAATAAATGTTAGACTACTTCTACCATCTATTTTTTTCCCCAAGTATTGCAGTGTGTATGAGTTCTTTATATGTGTGGAATTATATTGTGTTTCTGGTTAGCGTGTAGTTTAGAAGGTGTACATCTGCATTTTCTTTCTTCTTCTGGAATAAATTCTGTTTCACAGTGTGTTAATAAATTCAGAAGTTGGTTGGTTTTTTTTTTTTGCCCCCCCCCTTTTTTTTTTAAGGTGTTCACTTGTATGGGTTCTTTTTCCCCAGTAGATCAAAACTGAATTGGAAAGCAAACAAAAGAGTTGGACAATAAATGCAGCCCTCTGTGCTCAACTTGTTTGCTCTATAACAGTAAACTCAGTTTAATTGATAGAGGTTTCTGGTGGCTCAAGTCCAGAGTGGTGCTTGCTGCAGAGTTAGTGAGTCAGGTGGCATTTCTGAGTCACTTCTGAAGTAATGTAGTAGACTTTTTGTTAAAGTATTTTGCCATAGGCTTAGATTAGGTCTGCAGTGGAAATATGTAGGTAAGCATTATAAGTAAAAGGCGGCCAATTTTTCTGACCTAAGGAGCTGCTTATCAATGTGTTAACATGACCAAGTGTAGAGGCATGCAGTGCATACTTCACATAGCTGGTGGGAGTGTGAGCTTCAGGAATGTTTGGCAGGTGGGAAGTGTGGTGGTCATCAGCTGTCCCCCTTCTCTGCTGCACCATGGGTTTTGCAGCTTTGTGTGTGGGTGACCTGGTGACTCTGGCTCTGGACATTCTGCAGCTCCCATAGTGGAGTTCAGATTACCTCATGCCTTCTCTGAAACAGCCCTGTAGTTGTGACGAAACTTGAGGGTAAGTGTTGTGTTTGAACTGCTTGTGGCTGCATGAGACTTAAGGACCTGCAGGCTGGCCAGTACTGTGTAGAAGCAGTTTATACTGCTACGCAAAATGTTGTATTGGTATAGGTGCACCTGAACTTTGATAATCAAACCATCAAAAGCCCCAACCGAGTACCTCCCTACTGTGTGATATCAGAACTGGCAAAAGGTACTGTAGTCCCTACGATAGAGTTCTGGAGTCTTGGCTGTGGAAATCTAGAGTATTATGCAACTTGGTAACTTCATTTATTAATCTTACTGGACAGTATATGTTCTGCTTTTTGTTCTCCATGAAATTTCTAGGGAAGTTCTACAAAGAAAACCCCATGGCTTTTTCAAAAGGAAACAAGGGATAGAAACCCTGTTAAAACAGTTTTTCACTTGGCAAAAGCAGGAAGGTATTGGTTTGGTCTTGTGGCCAAGTTCAAAAACTAGGCCATCATATCTCTCTAGTTTTGTTGAATTGTCTTTTCTTGAAACAGAATCTGCTGATTTTTATTTTCCTGAACTGTTGCTGTATATCGTTAACTTAGAACAAGGTAGTTCTGCTTTAAGCAGAAGACAGTATTTGATCATATATAGTTAGCAAGGCTAGTTGGACTCTTCATAGCAATATTTCCTCTCTTAATATGTCATTGTAACTAGTTTCTGTCACAGACATGTAATACATGCAGGAAGCAGGATGGAAGACCTTTGGACCCATTGAGATTGACTACTGCCTGTGTTGTAATGTAATGAGACTTCACAGCCACTTTCTTTAAAATTTCATTACCATTCTTAACTTTTGTGGTCTTCTGCATGCATGACCAGAATGTGAGCAAGCTCACTTTAAGCACGTTTCACACATCAAAGGGTTAGAAACAGTCTAAAAATTTGGTGAAGGTAACAGATCACAGAATCATGGAATTGTTTGGGTTGGAAAGGATCTTAAAAGATCATCCAGTTCAAACCTCCTGCCGCAGGTAGGGACACCTTCCACCAAACCAGGCTGCTCAAAGCCCTGTCCAACCTGGCCTTGAACACTGCCAGGGATGGGGCAGCCGCAGCTTTTCCATGCAACCAATTCCAGCCTCATGGTAAAGAACTTCTTCCTTTACCTAATCTAAATCTACCCTCTTTCAGTTTAAAGCAATTCCTCCTTGTCCTGTTATTACTTGCTGTTACAAGAAGTCCCTCTCCAGATTTCTTGTAGGCCCCTTTAGGTACTAAAATGATCTGTGCATAGTAAGGACAGTGTTATCCACATGTTCATGTGAATTAGTTAATGTGGGCAAGATAGCTGTCACTGAGGTTTTGAGCTTCTTGGATGTAAAGAAGTGAGCCTGTGAATTTTTTGCCAGTTTTAGGAACATGACAACCACCATCCTTTTTTTTTTTTTCCCCATGCCCCTTCCAGTTCAGTTGTTTTTCTACCCAGCTGAGTCCTGCTTTGCTAGTACTGCTCTTAGCTACACATTTCTAGTGTCCCAGCAATAATGTATTTGCACTCCCTCATGTTGTAGAGTGGGAGTTGAAGTGTTACAGAGCTATGTTTTCATACAGTTTTCAAGCTTGATGAATTGCTGCAGTATGTAATATTTTAAGCTGTTTTTAAATGCAGAGCAAATTGACTTGTTTAGAACTGATGGCAGTGCTGGTATGGACGCTAAATGCTGGAAGCATTTATAACACTTGAAAATTTACCTGTAGAGTTAGGCACTAGAGTCCTCTATGATTTGTTCTGATCCTACATCTATGCAGCGCAGAAGGATTTTTAGTGGAAAAGGAAGGATTAAGGTGGAAAAAAAAAGGAAATTGAAAGAAAATGCTGTCCTTGTCTGCAATACAACTAGGTAGGGGAGAAATTCTTTTAGTTAATAAGCAGCATGTTTTCCTTAGTGCTTCTATTTGTACCAGCTGTAAAGAGAGGGATAAATTGTTGGTAAAACAGAGTGAATTACTGCTTTGATTGTCATTGCAATTCCTAGCTGTCGTAGCCTGAAGCATGGCATGTAAATTAGACTTTGCACTTCAGCTGAGGAATAGTTTTCTGGACTAACCCCACTTCACAGATGAGGAGAGCTACAAAGATAATTGTATCAAGTAACCCAAGTCACAGTCAGTGATCATAGATAAAACTCTGGATTTGCTGACTTCCAGTCTCACGTTGTCTGCTAACTCATGCTATGCGTTATACAGGTTAATATGGTAAATGCATACCAGTAATTTACCCTACAATTACGTGGCTTAGAGCTAGCTTTCAGTTGCTTATTGCTTGTAGTATGCTCACATTTGGCCAAAATATAAGCAGGTTCCTATGTGTGCTCAGCTGGGGGTTTGAAATCTTCTTGCCTAACTACTTTCTTTTTTTAATGTGCCTGTAATTGTTCTTGTTTATGGGTGATTTTCTTATGGTTCATGGATTTGTCCACCCCAGTGATGGAGCTCTTCTTCAATCAAGTGCTGTTTACAGGCTTAGTAATAGCAGGTATTATGGTAAATGATCCATCATATGATAGATCCAGTGAAAGGGTAAATAACTGTCTAACACTAGTCCTTTGCAGTCTGACCTTCTCATAAACTCCCTTGCTCCAGTTCCAGGATCATTTAGTTTTCTTTATATTTAAGATTTATTTTAGTGTGCATAAGCAAGATCTTCAGAGCAGTGAACACTTCCATCGTTTTATGTAAGGGACAGTTAACCCTCACTGCATGAGTTATCCTCCTATTGCTGCTTAAGAGATGTCCTGCTGATAACTGCTTTAAGAATAGCATTTTGTATCATTATTACAAGCAAGGTGATGATTATTATCGCCAGCCCTATAAGGACTTGTCTTCTGCCTGGTTCCCAGACACCAAGAGAGAGAAGAAATAGTCTTGGGAATGCAAAGGAAGACTGTATTTGAACATGACATTTGGCTCTTCAGCAGTGTGTGGTTGTGTCTGCCAAGCACTTGTCACAGCACTTACTTCTTGGGGTTTTCCTCCTTTCTTTATAAAACTTGCAAAAACATGGTGTTTTTAATAAGGAATAGAAATCGTTGGACTCTTTGGGCCATGTAATTTAGTATTGGTGATAAGCATCTTTGAAAGTATTATGCACTGTTATCTCACGTGCATAGACATGTTGTTCTCTTGTTTGAATATTCTACTGGTGGAGTAATTAAAAGGAGGCCAATACTATAAGCTGAAGTATATATTAAGAGTTAGCATAAGGTAGTTGTGGCCAAATACACAAATTTCATTAACACACTTCTTCACAAGGTGATTTTGTTAGTGGCCTTCCAAATGTATTGTTGCCATTTTATACCATATGGAAGCTAACAATAGTTTATGTTACATCCTAGGTAAGGTGATGGCCTTATGTATTTTCAGGAAGGCTAAATGATGTGTGTATGTGTGAAATACACATGTCCTTGAGGTGTTTTTAAAACGTAGTTTTGCATTACCTTGCCAGAAATAAGACCAGGCTCCTGCTTGGGAAGTAAGTGAAGCTGGTCAAAGATAAGAGCCATACCTACATGATTACAGCTATGGTCAAAAGGATCAGGGTGTTTAACCCAGCTCTGTGCTAATCCCTTTAATGCTTTTTTTACTAAACATCTACAAAGATCTGTAAGGATCTTTGTTTTAGAGATGCAAACATCTGTAAAGATCTACAATGGCATAAATTGCTGTTTAAAGTTGACTGTTTTACAGACCTTTTTAAATGCTTATTTCAATTTTGTTAATTCACAAGGCAAAGGTAATATAAGGCAAGAAAATGAAAAACTGAATTAGTAGCAAATATACCAAGTGAGTAAAGTATTTGATTTTGCAATGGGTCTTTTTCCAGCTCCTCATAGTGTGCTGGAACTTGTTGGTGCAGGGCAAATATGGACCCAGTTACAAAGGTTGCCAGCTGCGGACATCTTTCAGTTTTGAGCATGAGCTTTATTTACCTGTTGGATTTGGAATAAACAGCTGTAGTGTAGCTAAAACTTTCCTTTAAGGATGCTCAGTAGACTCTTTAGAAAGAGCAGTTGTACAGGGGAGCGTAACTCTTTCATGACAAAGCATGTTCTCCCTCTCCAAAAAATAAGAGCTGATTCTAACTGGGATGCACTTTATTTTTTGATGTGGGGCTGTCTCTTAAGATAAGGTCATGTGGAATTGTTATGAGTTGGGAGTTCACTTCTTTCCAGAACGCGGTGTAGGCTTTGGTTCCAGGAGTATTTTTTCAGTAACAGTGTTAGAAAAAGTATTCATTACTTATTCATTCTTGCATTGTGTGCTGTGTAAGTGTGGTGGTTTGGGTTGCTGAGCAGTGAACCAGACAGGGAACAGATCCAATTGGAAGCCTTCCCTCTTCCTTTGTTTCCCTCCCAAAAGAGAGTCAAGTTAGATCAGTTCCCTAGACTTGTTTGCCATAAAACTGAACAAGTGTTTGTGTCGTGCATCTGAGGAAGCGCTATTGAAATGAGAGGGAAGAGAAGGGGAAAGGAGAGGGACCATTCATTAAAGCTGGTGTAAGTGGAACACATGGCCGAGGCTCCTTTTGTTGTTGCCCTGAAGTCGCAAACACCACCAACAAGCACTATCACAATTATGAAAACATAACCTAAGCCATGAAGGTTGTAGTTTCACAGTCAGTGTAAGCGTAGGCTGATGGTAAAAGAGGTTTCACAGCCTTCCGTCTGCCACAGACTGCGCACTTCTCTCTCCCTTTTGCTGGCAGTAGCATACTTTCTGCTTGATGAGAGAATCTCTCTCTGACTAACCAGTTGTTTTTGCCAATTTAATCTTCCACTGGATCAATTCCCTGGTATAGTTAACTCCATGGTCACACAAATATTTGTACTGGCATGAAGGAAGGTATTTGGGTAGGAATAAGTGGCTGGGGGCAAAGGAGGAAAAGGTGCAGGTTTAGTGTTTGAAGTACTCCCTTAGCATGTGATTTCACAAGCAGCTTGAGAAGCTATAAGGTTATTCTTCCACTAAAAGAGAATGTCTCACTTCTATACCTGGCCATTCATGGTCTTTACCTTCCTTATACTGCTGTTACGTAGTTCGGTATTTGCTTGTGCTATCTTGCTGACAGAGCTAAATAAAAAGTCCCAAGCTTTCAGGGTTCATAACTGATTTGGCAGCATGCTGCATTATCAGCTGCTTGTGGCACCACAAGCATTTGTGTTGATAGGGGAAAGGGCAGAAAGATAGGCTGGGACCCTTTTTGATGACAGTACATTTTTACATAACTGTATTTGAAACAAAGTGGTTTGTTAGCTGCAAAACTGCTCTAAAAGATCACAACTTTAAGTTTATATTTCTTTTACTTTGTATATCACTACTTCAAGCCCCTGAGCTAACCTTTCTATGTTTCTGTCACTGTTGTATTGGGGAATAGCATCTGTACTTCTGGTTCTACTCACAGATTCCAGATCTGGGAGAAAGGATATAGATTTAAATATAGTTTTGTGTCTTGTATGATTCTATTCCGAATGATTCAGGCTGGGAGTGATCTTGGGATCTGACGCATCTTTGTATGAGATGCTTTCAATTCAATTTAAAAGTACAGCTAATTATATTAGAAATACTGCTGGTATGTATTTCAGTTTTTACAGAGTGGCAAGAGTGGTATTATGTGTAGACTGTGTTTTTAAATAGACTAAATCTGTTTGGATGTGCTTTGATTTGCCACTAAAAATGAAACTAATGTGACACCACCAATATTGCTAGTGTGTGTTTATGTGTTTTAAGGAAACTACTTCAAAGCTGTTGTACTCCTCCCTCCTCTCATCCAAATAGTCATATCCTAACCAGATAAATATTGACTGCATGCTTAATAGATACTAACTGGTTCATTTGGGATACAATTAGTAATATTAGTGTATATTCAGTTTGTTTAATGAGACTGACCTGCATTTTTTTCAATCTCTAATAATAATAATAATGAGACCTGTTGGGAGTTAGGGAATACATTTTTTTTCCCCTCTGCTTCATTCTGAATCATAAATGTTTTTCTTATTGGTTGCTCTCCCCATCCTATCGAGCTGTTTAGAAACATCATAATGTACAGTACACACTGTTCAGTGCTTCCTCTCAAGACATAACTTTTTAATTTTAACTATTCTTCCATATCATCATGCTAAGAGAGGTGGGGGAAAGAAAAACCCCTCTGTTCAAAGTTGTTTATTGTCAAAATGAGTTAACTTCTGTCACAGTGGTTTATCTCTGCCTGTTACCAAGCAGATGAATGCATTTCTTGAGGCAGCTTGAGAACTTAGTGCTAATAGAGTCTTAATTGGAAGTGGAGTCTTGCCCTTTAAACTGCCAATGCCAGGGTTTTGTTGATTACCTGGTAACTGTAATTTATGCAGCTGCAGACATTAGATCGTCAAAATCCAGTCATGTTCACATTACTGTGTAAATAAATAAATAGTTGGTGTATTGAACCATTGTGAAATTGACTTGTTGTAAACACAGTGTAATCTGAAATTATCATCTTTGTGGCAGGACCTAGAAACTGGGGCTCCAAGGCAAATGACACAGCTCTTGTTACCTTTTTAGGACAGAAGAGTTACTTGATCTCCTGGAGGATCCAGTTTAACAAATGATACCTATGAAAGGAGAGGAAACATCATTATCCTCCACAAATAAACATGGCTTGGCGTTTTGAAAGTTAATTTGTATGTAATTTGCCACACTCATTCCACAAAAGAATGATTGCTTTGAGTAAAAATTCATGTTTGTGAACTTGTGGGGTTTCAGTTTGCCAAGCTACCCATTTTATTTCATGCGAGATCCCAATCTGAAACTTCTAATGAAATAATGAATGTTAATATAATGTTGATAATATAATAATTCACTTATTCTGAATGATGTGTTCTAACTGCTTGTGCCCATTTTTGAATACTCACTGTGAATAGCTGCAGAAGGGCACACTGCCATTTGCTAAAGACACTTTGTCCAACTGCTTGATACAGTATTAGAAGGATTTCTAGGGTGTGACCTGTCTTCATAGAAAATTGAATAACAAAAGAAAATAGGTATTAGGCTAATTTAATCTATTTAGGATTATGGTGAGTGCTTTTTATTCTTAGATACACTTGTAGCGGCAAAGAAACATAGTAATTCAGATTGATTAAAGGATGAACAATCTGAAGTTGGAAAAGATGAGGGGTTTGGGGTTTTTTTAACCTTTTTTTGGGGGGCGGAGGGGGGAGAGGGCTTAATTTTACTGTGAGGAGGGGCAAAACACCAGAGCTGGTTGCCCAGGAACACTACAGGGGCTCTATGCTTGGGAGTGTTCAGTGCCTGTCTAGACATGGGTCTGAGCAATCTGCTCCTCTGAGCCTGTGTGAGCACAGTGCCTAGGCTGGGTGGTCGCAGGGGCTCCCTCCCAGCCTCTGTCTTTCTCTGGCCCTGACTCAGCTATCTTTAACCATAAGAGCTCTTTACTGAAACAAGTATTAGCTAGAATGTATCAAACAAAGATGGACTGAGTAGGTCCCACAGCCCTGTATTGCCTAGCACTCAGTTATGGAGAAAAAGCCACTATTCCTGCCAGCAGAAACTCCATGAGTGACAAAAAGTGCAGCTTTTCTATAGTATTTTTTTATTGCTTCATGTGCCATGAGCCTCATCTATGAGTCTTGTATCAGTTAAACTATTTTGATGTGGTTTTGATTATATATGGTGTACTTATCCTGTGTAGTAAGATGCTGTAAAAGAAACGGTGGGAAACGGTTGATTGTCAGGACTGACTGTCAGCATAACTTTATTATGATTACACTAAATTAACTTGACCAGGAGATGACAACTAATTTTAATGGGAGGGAACCTGCAGTTGGTGAAGGGAAAAGTAGTTCTCATAGGTCTATTGTAGGAGATACGCATATGTTACAAAGGGTGTTTGTCCTGGGATAAGACAAATTTTAGAAGACCAAAGAATAAGGTGGAACCTGGAATATTTCAGCAAATTTTGGGTGTTCTGTCAGTGTCCCATTTTAGAACAGTGTGGTTAGTAGGACTCTGTAATAGGGCAGGCACAAAATAACACAGGCACAGCTGAATGGGTGAGGAACATGCTGAAGAAAACTTTTTCAGACCAAATGAACAAGCAAACTGTGTCATCCAGTCAGTCCTTACGAACTGAAAATTCAGGACTGAAAGCGTGAGGGCAGGGCAAGAGCAGGAAGAGGACTGTATTGCTTCATGTCCTCCCACCCCATGTGGATGGCAGAGAGGCTTTGTGGGCAGGAAATGCGATAGCAGTGGATGACTTCATGTATCCTCTGTAGGTTAGATATACATTGCATCAGCATCTTCCACTGTTCACAGTACACATTTAGGTGATCGGTGGTTGGCTCACCAAAGAGCTAGCGAAGAAAACATAACTTGCAAACCTTGACTTGGTCCTGAGCTGTACAGTGATTCTGGTTCAGGACATCACTTTCAGAGCCACTCTGTAATAGTAAATAAAGCGTTTGGACTAAAAATTGTGTTGTGAGCAACAAGAGCATAAGTAAAAAACATCTTTGGGTGCATTTTTCATAAAGGTTGCTCTTGAACATAAAAATTAGGAATTTATTTAAAACCTCCAGACTTCCAAGGGCATGCTGAAGAACGGAATCCTTGCAGGTGATGTGGAGATAATGCCAGTGCTATATTGGTGGCTCCTAACAAAGCTCTTATTGTTTCTCAGAGACAGTGATGAAAAAGAAACTTCATGGGTGAAGAGGAGGGTTAAGGAAATAATTTCAAGCAAACCCATGTGTTTCAAAAAGCTGAAATGTCCGTTTGAAGAAAATGCTAAGTTTAGAGTTGCTGGTTATTCTTATGTAAAAACAGCAAGACAGATGAGGCAGTTGGAAAAACAACTTGTGAAAGGCTTATAACCTAGTTCAAAACAAATGGGAAGCAAGAAGTCAGGGAATGCCTTTAGGGCCACTAAGTGCTGAAGGAGCACTGGCAAAAGGTGAAGGCATAGCTGGAAACCCCCCTGAATTCTTTGCCCCTAGCTGTAAAATGCTGGATGTTCATAGCTTATTCTGCACAATTATCACTGTGTGCTTGCCTGTACTTGTTTTTTATACAACATAACAGGCATCTTTTGACACCATGAGAGATTACGATACTGAGCAAACAGGTTTCCCCTTAGCACATCCCTACTTATGCTGAAATGCAAAGTACTCGCTGAGAGACTGAAAAGTCATAATTGCACCTTAATTTATGAGAAGTTGAATTTCTTGTTCTTGTTAGCAAGGTGAGGTGAAAGGAAAGGCTTAGGTTTTGGAGGAAGCTTCCTTCCCAGGAAAAATGAGATATGCTGAGACACTAACACACAAGTTGAAAGGGCTTTGCTTGTGTTCCTCTTAAGGCTGTGTGTAGTGGACTCAGGAAATAAGGGTCTTGCATCAAGACATATACTCCATGTAGTCTTAAGTGACTTCCTTAAATTGTTTGACAGATGTAATGGTCTTTTCTGGATTGGATTTCAGTATTGGGTATGAAAGCAAGCACTGCAGGTACATTAGAACTATTGAGTGTAGCAGGTATTATAGCACTGCATAGAACAGTGGAATAGTCCTTGCTTTCTGCTTCATGTAGCAGGCAAGCAGACTGTAAGGAATCAATTTTGAGAAGAGAAGCCTATCAACTTCTCTGTAGTGACAGCATTATTCATTTTCTGATTTCATTTTAATTATTTTTATGAAATAAAAGGCCTGAATGAAATATGCTGTTGAGGTTGTGTGGGGTTTGTTTGCAAGCAACAGCAGCTATAGATTTAATTCCAGGATGCTTAGAATAAGATCACTGAATGATAATGCAGTTCACTTCAGAAAAACAAAGATGAGGATAGTAGTCTCAAGTATCTTTCTCTCCTACTGAGTACCTCCTGCAGAGCAATTCCACTGAAAGACACTTGAATAAATGAAGGAAAATAACTGGTTATGAGCGTGCAATTTGATAACTTTATGTAAACTGTTCCTTCCTCTTCCTTTCTCCTACTCTGAAAAGTGCAGTGCAGCTTCTGCCTTGGTCTTAAGATATTTTCCAAGACACAAGGCTGTATTAAAATAGCAGTCTTGTTTAGTTGCTTCACCTGCTATATGGACCATGTTTCTAGATTCTCTTGGACACTGAGATAGATACACATCTCAGGCTTTCTTAGGTCATACAAGGTTAATCCTTTGCTGTATCACAGTGAAATGTGAAGCTGTAGAGTTATAGCTCTAGTTGAAGGTAAAAGGGAACTGCAAACCCTTCAAAGCAAGCCTGGATGCCAGGGATAGAGTGTGACTTGTGTTGTAAAAGGTGTGTGTGTGTGCACGTGTTTTGACTTGTATGGTTTATGTACAAGGTAGGATGCTGCTGTCTGCCTCTGGTTGCATTGAGCCTGGAGGGGCAAGGAGAAGAACTGGCAGGAAATGGAACCCTTGGACAGGCTGGAGAGAACAGAGGCAGCACTTTCAGATCTGGTAACCTTTTGTGTACCTTGCCTGTGGCTCTGATGAGAGAAGGGCTTTTAACCAGTGCTTACTGTTGACTTAGAGGAGCTATCTGTACTTGGGTTCATTCATCTCAAAATGATGGCAGAAGATTGATATTGCAAAGTATAGGGAGGGGTTCATGGCATGTCACGGTGCTAAAGTGATTATATAGTAGCCGAGAATGATCAATTTGTGTGTTAAAAGCTTCAGCGCTTGCATTGTTTAAACTTTAATCAGCCCTGCCTTGTGGAACAGCTAGTGTTTAGAGTAATGCTTAATTTGTAATAAATTTGGAATTAGGGCAGTGTTTTCATGTACTCAGCTTGCAGTGAAGGGATAGCTGAAACTACAAGGATCATTAAACATGATCCATTAATGTTGGGGGTGTGTGGGTTTTGGCAGTATTAAACTCCATATTATTGTATGTGCATTCTTCTATCCACACTAAATGCTTTGTCAGTTGACAAATATTTGAAACAATTCTTTGAGTAAAGAAAGCTTGGGTTACTTAATAGTAACACTGAATAGTCCTGCACAATTCATAGGTGTAGTAACTATCAGGCAGTGCTGCTGCTCTTTGGAGTAACATCTACTATCTGTAACTATCCAGCTGATATGCTTCAAGCATGTATAGCATATAGCATCAGGAGGTTTCCTTGACCACTTGGTGCATTATTGTAAGCTTACAACTGTTACATACTCTTCTGCTGTCAGAAAACCCTAGTATGATGTGTTTTGGTGAGTGAACAGTTACAAAGAATGCAGAATGTCAGAAGCTTTGGAGTGAGGGGGCTTGTCAAAGGAGTGGTATCTTTTGGGTATAGTGTTAAAGAGCTAATGGCACACCTCCTGACACTCTGAAAACTAAAATTTTGTTTTGGGACCAGATTAAGTACAGAGATCATTGTTTGACCTGGAGGATTTGGAGTGTCATAGCTGCTGTTAGAGGATTCATTTTACAGTGAGATTGTTTTTCGGTTTATCCCCCTCACCCCTATCTTCCTCCTCCATCCAAGGTCACTCTGAATTTTTTTTTTGTGGTCAAATACATCTGAGGTACACCAGTGGGTTGAAGTCGCACAGGTTCAAAGCTACAAGTTGCTTCTCTGAAAACTTACCCCTTTATTTCTTGAAAGAAGGGCAAGACCTCACTGTTCCTGTAAATACTTCTCTCTCAACATTCAGATGTTGTGCCCCAGTCCTGAAAGCTGCCTGACTGGGAGTACTTGTGGAGTCTCTTTGTATGTTGAAGGTTTCAGTACACACTTAAAATACTTCAGCTGTGGGCTTGAGTGTGGTATCTCAGTAGGGTGTGTATAGAAAGAGGGGAGTAGCACTAGTAGCTAATTCAGAAGGCAGCTTATGCAATCCATTATGAACACCTGAAATGAGCTTTTTATTTTCAGGGAAAGTTACTCTTGAAGTTAAATGAGTGTGACAAAGTACAAAGAAACAGTTGATTGGAGGGTGTAAGCTGTGATGAAGAGTGTTTCATTCTCTATCCCCAAATTGATGTGATTAAGTTTTAGTTTTACATTACAGTTGTCTAGCAGTGTTTATTGGGATTCACTTATTCATGCTGGTATTTTATTCATATAGAAAGCACTCTACAGAAAGTGTGGTTTTTCGAATTCTTTTCTACTTGATTTAACCTTTGTTTTCAGTATCAGTCATGTTATCTGATTAGATCACAAATACGGAAAAATTAAGAGGCCGCACTTGATGGAAAGTGCGTAGTGGTTGGTGCTGAGTCTTGAAGGAGGAAGCACAATCTGACTGTATTCTGTACAGACATGTAGTTAAGTCTAAAAACTAGTTTTAAAACTGCTGCAGCCTGATTGTTACAGAAGAAAAAATCTGAAGTGTAAGGAGCAGAGAAGCAAAGTAATGTGCAGCATACACATGGAAATCTCTTCAGTTCCACAGTTACAAAATGCTATCCAAGTTTTGTAATTCTTCAACATTTTTGACTATATGGCTGCTATTGTTTAAACACAGCTTATTGAACTTTGAAAGCAATTAAATGCACAGGCATAGGAGCTATGAAGCAGTGGCTTCAGTGTGATATGCCAGATGTAGGCTCATATGAGTGTAAGGAGAGTGAGAACTTTCAAAGGGCAGTAGCAGTGTTGCCTTTTTGTCTGAATCAAAACCAGAGTTGCTGTTGTAGCATGTAACTATCCCACCAAAGTGTCAAACGTTGCCTGAAAGGCAGCTTTTTCCCTACTTGTTTGTGAAATCAGGTTTTATGCTTAAGATTAACCAGATTTGTCGCAAGAATGGTTTAGGTTTGATTGGACTCTAATTTTAACAAAAACTTGAACTAAAAATGTGACCTAAAAACTAATACTGCAAAACAGTGGAAAATACTATCATGGTGTTCTTACAGTGTGAATTAAAAGGAAGTGTTTTGATTCATTCTGCTTGCTGGAGTACATTTGTTCTGGCAAGTCACCTTTAAAAGAAGTTTTTTTGAATGAAGTATAGTGAGCAAAATGACAACACTTAGGCTTTAAAGTGGAACTGTGGAAACATGTATTTGAAGTAAAGATTGTATAATTGTTGAAGGTTAGAGGATGCTAGCTGAAGAATGTTAAGGTGGGTGTTTGGAACCAAAACATCCATAAAGAATGGGGAAACAAAGAAATGGGTCTGGGCTTTAGATGAAGAAATGCTTCATATAGAGATGGTACAAAACCACAATCAATAGTAGTAATGTGGCAAAATCCTCGGTGAGTTTGAGAAGTTATTTACCAGCACATATTGCTGCTCTACAATTGTTGACAAATTAATATATTTAAGCAGCCATGTTATCTGTTGGTTTAAATCACAAGAGATTGTTTTATATAAAAATATGAAAATATTAACACTTACATACTGGAAGTTATCTGCAACAGAAGAGATGAAATCAGCCTTTAATCTACTTGGGGAGAAGTGTTGGTTCCTTGCACAAATATGCTTTAAAACTGCCATGTAATTAGTTGCCTCATGTTCCCAACATCTGTAAAAACTACTTTAGCTGTAGCATAGCAATTACAAGCACACGAAGAATATAGCAAGCTGCAAGTGGGTTACTTCTGAGAGATGGGGGAAACTTTGAAAGGGAAGACTTCACTAATGTGCAGTGAGTGGTTTCTGTAAGTGACAGATCTTCCGAATTCTTTTACAGGTTTCGATTTAATTCTTAAAGTCACTGTTCTTTTTGAAAGTGTGTGTGTGGTGGACTTTGGGTTATCTTGTTTACTTGGTAGTCTTTTGTGATTAGAAGTTGTAAGGCACAGGAAATAGCTTTATAGTTCCTTCCTCCCACAAGTTGTAATTCATTTGTGGCCATCAGGATGTTTTTCTTGGGTTATCTCTTTCTGTGCAGTTTGCCTTGCACATCTGCCACATAAATTATGAAGCTGTTACCTTGAAAAGCTGAAATTGTATTTTAGATCCTACTGTACCGCAATGAAGATGGTATCATTGGTCCGCAAGAGCATAATTGCAACTTTCATAGAAGGTCTGTAATAATACCCAGTATTCCTGTACTGAATTGACTGGTGTCATGTTGGTAATGCTTCTGAGGAGTGGCTTAAAAATAAGTAACTTCCAATGGTCAAGTATCAGCTAATGTTGTGCTGTTACCTCTGTGTAACCTGAGGTATTTCACTAGGCATTTTGGCAGATGGGTACCCATCTGTTTCTTCCCTGAATGTGAACTGCTGGCTTCATATTTGGTATCCATATGTTTCATTTGCAAGGCTCTAAATCTAAGCTTCGTGTTTTATAACAAAAGTGACATTACTGACAGGAGCAAAATGAAAATGCATTAAGTTTGTTACATGTTTTTTAGTTAGTTTGTCTTCACTAAGCAAAGAGAGAGATGCTAGCTGAGATTGAATATACGAGTTCACTGTGGGCAAGAGCAGCACCATAGTATCACAGAATGATTTGGGTTGGAAGGGAACTTAAAGCTCATGCAGTTACAACCCTGCCTTCTGCTAGACCAGCTTGTTCCAAGCCCTGTCCAACCTGGCCTTGAACACTGCCAGGGATGGGGCAGCCGCAGCTTCTCTGGACAACCTGTGCCAGCGCCTCAGCACACTCACACTGGTGAGACCATCTTTAGTTTGAAGGCAGTTAGTATCTTTTTCTCTGAATATCTGCTAGTAACATTAGGTACATGAATGTCCTTTATATTGTTTGGGATAACAGGTGGATAAATTATGTCTTATCTTTTCTGTCTTCTCTATGAGACAGCTTTCTAAGGTAGAGACAGACTATCAAGGGCTGTGAAATCTGGTGCTGATATGCATCTTTCGGTTTGACTTTGTCTTAAATCCGTTCAGTTTCTTAAAACATAAGTTTAGACCAATGATCAGTTTTAATCCCTCAGAGCCTGAAGGAAGCAAGGCTAAATAAGTGGAGTTAATATGATGCCCCTTTTTAGGAGGTGTTTCTTGTGTGGTGTGCTGGCCCTGTGTGGTTTGGGAGGTGGTGGTGTGCGGATCGGGACAGTTTCTTTTTTAGCTCACCAATTCAAATGCTCTCTTGAAAGTGTTTCATGCCCAGATGGATAAGTATTAAATGATTTTTTTAATTGGCAAAAATGTTTCTGGAAACTAATTAACAATTTAATAGATGCCAAGATTCCCACACCTGTGAGTGGGGGAGGCATAGCCTGTGCTCAGACAAGTTGTGTAGCTTTTTTATTTACCATGTACTCTCAGTAGTTGGAGCGAAGTTCTGCACACAGTTTAAAAATGGATCATTTAATATTAAAGTAACTTTTTAGCATTCTCAGAAAGCTTTCTGTCTATTTCCAGTCCTGCTTTACAGAAACCTTTTAATCTAGAGGTTAAAAATAGTTTAGATGCGTGACTCATAGAAGTTGAGTGGTGGGGATAAGACGGGTCCTTCCCCTCCAAAAGCTTCATCTTAGATGCATGTGTGTCTGTGGGTTGGGGTCTTTTAGGTAACCATATTGTGAAAATGTTCCTGGAGTCTGCCTTATCTCTTCTCCAGGTGTTGAATGTTCAGTTTGCTCATCTTATTTTGTGGTGTATCTGTCCATTTCTTTTAAAAAGGCAAATATGGATGCAATCTCAAACATCTGAAAGCAAAGCTGCATTATACTTTGGTTTGTTTTCATTTTTTGCCTTGACAGCCCCTGTACTGATTTGGGGGAAATCTGAAAAAAAATCACTGCTGTTGTGTTTTATTCCTGTGTGTTGTATTATTCCTGAAACATGCACCATGGACCAGATGAACAATAGCTAGTGGGTCTCTATTTGGTGTTACAGTGTGAGACTGCTAGCTTCTTGGCTGAAAGGGAGCAGACAGCCTAACTGTTAGGAGAAAATAAGCTGCTGGAAGACAAAGCCAGCACTTTAACTGTAAGAGCAAAGCATTAGCTCAGCTTCCAGATGTGAGTTACTGCTGCCTTTGTTCGGAGGTTTACGTTGACGTTACCACCATGCTGATAATAAACCATCCATATGAGAAAGATAACAGCAGTGCTGTGTGCCTTTCCATAAAAATTGTAGTGATGTTTAAATGGAGATACGCAAGAAGAATAAATTAACCTGATTCACATTCTTCCTTCTTCGGTTAGAGTTAAAGCAAACTTTCCTTATGCTGTAATTTAATGGTTTCTTATGTATTTCTTTTTCAGATGCCGTTTATGGTATGTTCTGTTTGGGCAATGCAATCTATTAATTTTTAAATCTAATAACCACAGCATAGAGCTGTGCAGGCATATTCTTATTGGGTTTTGTCCATGTAGACTTTAGAGATTGTTGCTGTAACAATCTCCTTTGCTATGTCACCAAGTGAGGTGACAAGATGTTATTCTGAGTCGGTAACATCTGTTCTGTCACAGACCAAGCACAGTGTGCTTTACTTTGATTCACTGTGAAAGTCATAGGAAACGTGATGAAGACTTTCTAAAAATAAAGAAGCTGCTAACAAATTACAGAGAGAATGAGGCTAAAGTATTAGCCTGAGACTGCATATTGAAAGTATAATGCTAAACACTGTTACGTTAAAAGATAATTTTATGTTGTCTTTTCTGGCACCTTAAATAGCACAAGGTTAAAATACTTGTTTCTTGCAAGACTTCGATACCACATTGCATAGTGCCGTACAGAAACAGAGCTTCTGTTGCACTCTGTTCATCCAGACCCTTCCCCCTCTAACAGACTATTTATCTTTTCTTTTAAAATTACAATTTCTTTAGTGTTGCTGTTTGTTGGGGTGGCATCAGTGTTCAAACTGTACATGCGATACGCATACATGTGTGTAACACTCGAGTTTGTTTTTTTCTTCTGTACTTAAACAGGTATTTGCAGAATTGTGTCTCATTGGAAACTGTTAATGGTGGTAAAATGTAGAAAGTTTCTTATCTCAGCTTTTAGTATTTTAGTGTTCCCAGTTGTAAAATTAAAAAAAGGAAAACAGAAGGTGCATAATCCAGTGATGTCCTTGGAGTAATAGTTAAAGGCATAATAGTATGCACATAGGAGTCCCATGTATACATGATATTGTAATTGGTTTGAAATATACATTGAAAAAAATTTTTAACTGTGTAACTGGGTTTCTTGTTTCTGCTGCTCAGTCCCTCAGCACAGTGGGCAGCTTCCCAGAGCTTGGAGAAGTGTTTCTAATTAGGCTTACCCTGTCCAACCCAATACCTTTATCATCACTATAAAGAAACTGTTGTAATGCACCCTCTCTGTGACTTCTGGTTATTTTAGTTTTCACAAGATTAGACATGGCATTTCACAAATCTTCTGTGGATCTAATGTCTAGAATTGTACTTGTGTCCTCAGTGACACCACCCACATCAATAGCAGCTCTAATCCTAATGGTGCTTTTAATGGAGTGGTCTGACTCTTGCCCCAGGGCATATTCAAGGCTTTCAAGTTTGTGCAGAAACATTGACTAAGATCTGTTAGGCTTTCCAATTCCTTAATATATTTTAAAGTAAGTCCTATTCTGGAGGGATGGATATTTCTTATTCTTTCATTACCGTTAATGTATAAGTACTTGCTTTTCTCATGGTTCTTATTTTCACTATGTCAGGTTTCCTATGCATGTAGTTTTTAAAGATTTCTGTATGTTTAAGACTGCTGCTATTTGAGCATTAATGTGAAATGCCAAGTTTACATGTCATTTGAAGAGCTGAAACTCTGAGATACAGCTCTTTACTCCTTTCCTAATGAACGCTTATCTTAGGAATACTCCCTTCAAAAGAACATTGTTCCCAAAATCTACCAGTGAACTCTAAGCTTCCTTTATGAGTTATGATTTCATGCACTTTGACTGTATTGTCAGGGGGATGAGGGTACAGAACACCACTGACCATGGGAAAAAGTCTGGAAGATACAGGAGATGCAGGGGAGCATGAAGTGGAAATACCTGACTGTGCGGCATCCTTTTGAGAATACCATGGACGCTGAACTCTTTACTCTTACTAGCGCTATGTGCTGTGTCTGGGGTTCTAATCAAAGTGTTGAATCAAGTGAATAAAGACAAAAATTGTTGCACCTTTTTCTTTAGCATGTTTGCTAGTAGTGTATGTAAATCATTATAATGAAATGTTGTTTGAGGGTTAACATTAGAGTTTGGGGGCAAATTTATAGAGGAGGCATGAGCTGAAAAAACAGTCTACTTCCATTTCTGTTACTGATTGTGATCAGAGCCTCATGTTCCCGCGTCCATGTTTCTAGAGTGTTCCTGATTCAAGGGATACAATATAGAGAGATTTAGCAGTGGGTTTTTTCCAGTGAGGAACCAGCAGTGATTGATGTGGGACATCATTAGTTCAGACACAACAAAGCTACTTGTAATGTTACCAATTGGAAGCTATTACTAGAAGCTGCATAGTTGTAGTTGTGTAATATTTTGTAAGTGATGATAATTTCCTAACAGATAATTGAGCTGACTTTGGTTACAGCAGATGAATCTGTAGAGATCCCTGTGGTTCTGAACAATGAGAAATCTTCACTCTGAAACAAACGTTTCAATTCATGACATTGTGATTATTTAATTTTTTAATAAAATGCTGGGTGGAATTACAATGGGTTTGCTTCTTGGCAGAAAAGTGATTTTTTTAAATATATTTTTTTTCTTAGTCTTAAAGAGAAAAGCTTTCTTTTTTTTTAATTAATTTTATGGCTATTTTATGGAAAACACCACTGAAAAAGCGCTGATACGTTACTGAGAGCAGAGTGTACCTCATCCTCACTAATGTGTCCTTCCTCAGTAGCTCAAGTCATGTATCACTATGTAAGGTGAGAAGCCTGTGCAGGGTAGCTGAAATATATGTTGAGCCTTATACTGGAGTATGTTGAAATGAATAATGAAAATAATAGAAGTTTTCTGCATATGTATTCATCACTTACCAGTGTTTGTTGCATTTATGTCCATGTTGTGGGTTGCTTTAAACATCTGCTCGTAAGAGAGGTGGAAGACAGAACCCCTCTTAAATTGTGCCTTTTCTGTATGTCATCTGTGAAGTGTTCCTTCAGTCTGTAAGGCTTTATGTTTGTGCAGGGTACCCACAAGCTATCTTTAATTTCCCTGTTTTAAAGAATAGTGCTCAGAGGATAATCTCAGACCTGTAGGATTTTTATTTGCTTATGCCTGAAAACTAAAGTGGTTTCCAGACTGTTGCAGCTGTAAAGGTTGAAGTGGCAGATGCTTGGGTGAATTTATGGCAGTTCCTCTGATTCCCTTAGTTCTGTGTCTGCAGGAACAGAACTTCTTGTTTGTTTGCTCTCCCGAACTCCAACTAAACATGTATTTTTGCCTCGAATTATACAACTGAAGTATGTGCAATACTTCCTCTCACCCTACCCATCCCTCTCATCTCTCCCTCTTGCTTACTTTCTGGGGTTGTTTTGGGTTTTGTTTTGGGTTTATGGTTTTTTTTAGCACACTGTAGGGTATGGCACCTGGATCCACATGACATCTTTATCTCATATTTACAAATCTCAAAAGGTAACTTTTAGAACAGCATTTGAAGCTATTTGCAATTGGTTGAATTCTTTGAAAGATTTTTCTTTGAAAAATGCAGACAAAATTGTGGACAGAGTATTTTTGGAGTATTTCATCCATGGTACATCTGTTGAGTTTCACAATTTTTAAGAGGAAGTGCGTCTTATTACCTGATGCAGTCAGAGATGATCAGAGTTATTATCTGCTATTTCATTAGCAATGTCCATTTATTCATGTGGAGGAATTTAGTCTCAGACCTGAGCTACCTGTTTAGCATTGCCATGAATTGTAGATGCAAACATTTAAAGTTGAATGTTCTCTTGCAGGAGATTGAAAGCAAACATTTTGCTCAGTGTCACTATGCTTCTGTTTGAGAGATGTGACAGTGCCCTCTCTTGGCTCTTCTGAACAGTTTTGGGTTTGTTTTAAAGAAGCAACACTGAACTACTGTACAATAAAGAATAAAACTCATCTGTTGACATTAGTCTGATTAAGCAGACTTAAAACAAATGTAAGACACAAACAGCAAAGAATGCAACAGTTTGTAATGTTAATGTCAACCCATTTCTGTGCCATGCCTTTGTTTTGGATGAAACTTTCAAAATACACTTCTTGTGTTTAACGTCTGGCCATGTCAAAAGCTTCTGTAAATGCACTTGTCACAAGATGCCATTTGTGCAGGGTTTCACTTAATGTTTTGGGGTAGATCCAAATGTGATCTCGCAGATAACAGGGTGTTTGAAACACTGTCTCAAAGACGCTTTCTGACAGCCTTGACTGTTGTATGTCCGTTTCTTTACTGAGCGGGCTGTGTCCATGCGATCCGGCACGATTCTCTGGAAGTTGCCCAGTATAAACTAATCGGAGAGCCCCCCCTGGTGTCTGAAAGTGTCCTCGGATATTAAATTTATATCAATCCCAGGAAGTCTTGGCAATCAGAGTAGTCACTTTTTCCCTTCACATCTGGACGTAAATTATTTTCTTGTTGCAGAGGTCACAGGAATCATGGGTAGGGCATGGAATGAGGGCCATAGAAAACATGGGAAAGGAAGAATAAAACTGTATTTCCACCTTCTTAGAAATGGTTATTTTTAAATGACCTGGAGTAAAGCCAAGCTATACAACAGTTGGTTGTTTTTTTCTTTCCTTGAAGTTTGCATTTGTTGCTGAATTAAATGTGGCTTAAAGATACTTTGTTTTGGAACGCTTTGTGCCATTAGAGTTCATCTTATAAAGAGCTTTCTCCTAGTTGCTGAGGACAATAACTTTACTGCAGGAGTGTTTTAGACACAGAGCATGCTTCTGTGCTCCTTTCTTTTGGCATTACTTAATTTCCCTTGTTTTCCTTCCGTTTCCCCTTTTTGACCCCAATGCTGCTTCAGCCATGCAGTTTGAGCTCTTCCATAATGCTGGATTATTTTTTTTTATAGGATAAGTTTGCATCTTTTCAAGCATATTTCCATTCTTAAATTCTTTCCTCTAAGAAATTAAGGAAATGCTTCATTTTATGCTTTCCCCTCCCAACTCTCCATCAAGACTCTCAAACAAGCGCTTAAGGAGGGGTTAGAAAAACAAACAGAACCTTTCCATGCAACTCCCTGCCTTTCCTCGATGGGACAAGGGAACCAGTGTGCTGGAAGCTGCAAAACCCTGAAGCCTGTAGCTTTGGAGTTGTGGGGATTTTTTTATGTTCTACGTGTATGGGAAATAAAGATGGTATTAGTTTATGTTTGTATGGTAAAGAAAATGTCAGGAGCAGAAGCTTGAGGTGCATTTAGCAGAAATGAATTTGTGAGACGTTAATTGCTGTTGTTCATAACTACTGCTGTGTTCCTACATGGCTTTTTTTACATAGATAGGTTCTGTTAGCTTGCTGATTATTTATTCAGTCATGTAGCTTACACTTTTTAGGCACCAAGTTGAATAAAGTCATACATTGGAATCTGACAGCAGGATTCTCATGCTGAGAATCCAAGATTAAGTCCAGGAATTTTATTCTGGTTTAACAATTACCTTCTGTGTTCCCTTTCAGACTTAAGGGGATCTTATTCTTGATTCTGCTGCTTGTAACTCCCAGTGACAAGAACTTTGCTATCCTTATGCCAAATAAAATTGAATGGATATTGCTTTAATGCTGCATTTTGCCAACTCCTGCATGAACAGAGGGATGACTTATTAAGAATCTTTATTTTTTCCCCGCTCTTCTAGACCTTCAGGGTCAGAGGAGCTTTTTAAGCAGCAAATGCCTTCTCCTCATTGCATTATAAGATAACTAGATTGTTCTTGCAATATAATCTATTTGACTTTATGGGATGGTTTGTGTTGAGAATAGTCATCTTACAGGGTTCTTTTAACTTGTATGATGTGCTTTAAACAGTTAAGTGAACTTTCAAACTTTTGTTACAGTAGGTATAAGCATGTTATTTCAAATACACTGCAAAGTATATAGGGAAAGCTGAGGCCTTTACTAGATTTTCCAGATTACTAGATTTCTAGATTTTTACTAGATTTCCTTTTAGTAATAGTAATGTTTTCATTCCTATTGAACACTATAGTGCTCCTTAACTGTAGAGCGGTTTTTCAGGCAATCTCTGTATAAATGATGTTTTGGGCCTGCTCACTCAGATTAAAATATAAGGAAAATCGTTGTTATCAAATGTATCTGGGTGCTTTTAGGGCCACAAAGGGGCTTGTAGTTGAAGGTTACCAGTTTGAGAGATTTTTTGGAAAACATAATCACATACTGACTTTTTTAATATAACCAATATGGAAAAATTGCTTCCTTCTTGCAAGTGATGTTTTTCTGTGAACTCTCATGGAGACCGTCTGAGCTTCGTATAGTTTTTGCATTTCTTTAATGGTGAAGCAGAGCGCACTGCAGCTTTTCTTCTTTTGCTGTTTTCCCTTAATTAAATAAATTCAAGCTAGGAAACAGGCTTTGTAGTGAATCTCATCTCCCTTACTTCAGTCTGGTACTGATATTCTTGAGTTTCTCTTGTAGCACTCATCATTAACAAAAAAATCTGCTTCTGATTGAGTTATAAAGCCTCTTGCAAGTAACTGTACACCATACAAACCTGTAAGTAAATATTTGGGGATGCTATCAGCTTTGACTCTAGTGGTTTGGTCTGGCTTTTAATTTGACCAGAAGCCATTTTTACTGGACCGAATCCAGCTGTAATGTAATCCCTAGTTTCTCATCTGTATTCTTGAAGACTAATAGAATAGTAAAACCTTCTTAAAGACAACTTAAATGTGTTATGTAGCGTCCTCAGGGTAACTTCTGCACTAAAGATGTTTTCTTTCCCACCCTGTAGAGGTATCTCATTAAGTGAGATAGGCACTAGTGTCATTATTAAGTTTTCATGTGTTTCTCAGTTTTGATGCTAATCTTCATGTGTGAATTTTTTTTCCCTTTGCAGCACCAATGTGGTTATGAATTATTCAGAAATAGAGTCTAAGGTTCGAGAAGCAACCAATGATGATCCATGGGGACCTTCAGGGCAACTCATGGGAGAGATTGCCAAGTAAGTGATAATTTGGTTCAGTGATGAAGCAAAGAAAGGTGCGTTTTATACAGGAATGTGACATTTGCTGCTAAATCAACTCTGCGGTATGCTGCCTGATAATGCTGAAAAGTTGCTGTAAATCAGGTCTTACTTTCTTAATGCATAGTCTTATACTGAAAACTCAAACAAAAATGAAGTTAAAGTCTTTTTTAAGATCTTGATTTTTATTTATGGAGCCTCATAATTCTTTCAATATATCTGCCTGTTTTGGAGTGCTTATTTTCAAACTGCTTATTTGTGACTTTTCTAAATAGAGGAAAACATGTCACATTCTTCCTTGAACTTTTTTTCTGTTTAAAAATTAGCTTGTAAGTTGCGTGCTTGACTAGTTGCAGTGGTTATTAGAGAATTATGTTAAACATTACCTTCGTTATAAATTAGTGAAGGTTCTTTTACTGCCTTAGATTTTTAGAATTACTTATTTCTTTTGTAGTGCTGGTATGTAAATTACTTCTATATGAGTAAGAAAGAAGGATACCTTTTTCCCTTGTAATGTCATCAAATGTGAGTGGGCTTAGATCAAGCCTGCCATCTACTGTCAGCCCTGAGTCTTAACAAGCCATGGTGCCAAACCACGGCGACTAAAATTTCTTAACTCCTTTTGTTTAATTCTTAAGGGCAACGTTTATGTATGAACAGTTTCCAGAACTTATGAACATGCTTTGGACTCGAATGCTGAAAGACAATAAAAAGAACTGGAGGAGAGTTTATAAGGTGTGTATGTATCTGAGCTGGAAATATTCAAGACTTTGTATTGGTCTATAAAGGACATAATTCTTTTTGCTCATATAATATGCTGATGTAGCATCTTGTTTAGATGCTGCTGTATCATTCCACTAGCAACCTGTAATTTCTTTTCCTAACTCTTACTGAAGTAAAAAAATGTCTTTCTAATGCTGTATATGAAAGAAACAAATTTCTAGGTTTAGAATTGTGTTTTAAGATGCTACCTAATGAACACAATAGAGCAATTACATTTTGCTGATATTCAAGTATTGGAGTAGCATACACATTTTGAATCCACCCAAAGGAGTTGTTACAGTGCTCCATGAGAAGTAGATGAGAAGTTATTGTGCTGTCGGGAAAATGTTTTGGAAGGAACTCAAGAATACCTAAAATAAAATGGAAACTTATCTTAATTTTATTTCAATTCATAATTCTCTGAAGATAGTAGCTTAGCTTTGAATGGACCAGATTTTCTTGCAGATCTTACAGGAGGTTTTTATGTCCTATTTGTGTTTTGGAAAAAGAAGTGAATCATTTGCGGTTTTCCTGTCTTTGCTTAATTAACACTGTAGAGAAACTTTTTGCTTAAGTTTATCTCATGCTGCACTTTAAGTGGTGTTCAGTGTTCACTGAATTATGCAAATATAACCTCATTTTTTAGATGTGGTGTACTGGACTAGCTTATATTTTTGTTTTTCTTGATGCCAGGATTGTAACAAGGCAGAATTAATTCTGAGGCATGGCTTGTGCTTTTCACAGGTGCTTGATGTTTTGTATTCATAGTAATTGTTTTCCCTGAAGTACAATATAAATTAATATTTAATGCTACCACACATAGCTACTTAATGCTATAAAGACTGCTTGGAATTGCTTATCAGGTTTGGATAGGTTGAAATATAATGATCGTTTTAGCTGATAAAGGAGATACTTTGGAGAAAGAGCATGTATTCTTTTTTTTTCTAGATAGAAATCCATAACATAAAATTATAATTAAAGTACTACTTAAACTTCATTTATTTTGTTGCTTGCTTAAAATTGTTCTGAAATGCAATTTTATATATCCATTGCATCCTGCAGAAGGCGCCTTAAATTTCTGTAGGAGTTACTTTTTGGTGAAAACCATTGGAAAATTGTGTACAAAAGAGGGCTTCATTCACCAGGGTTAACTTTTTCTCTCACATTGCTACTGCTGTATTTTAAAATCAGCAGTAGCTGATGAAGGTAACTACTTGTGATTTAGTAATGACAAATTAGAGTTTGACAAGTACAGTTTCAATGTTCTAAAGAGCAAAAGGTACATGTGGGGAAAATGTGTTTTTTCTGTGTGAACCCATATAATGAGCATTTATTTAAAAGGGAAAAGTCTTATTACTTACTAATTTGGGGAGGGGGTAGGTTTGCTTTTCTATTGCAGCTTTTTTTTTTCTTTTCCTTTAAAAAAAGATAGAGCTTTTGTTCATGCAATCATAAGGTGCTTTGTATTTTTATAGTCTTTGCTGCTCCTAGCTTACCTCATAAGGAATGGATCAGAGCGTGTTGTTACAAGTGCCAGAGAACACATTTATGATTTGCGATCCCTGGAAAATTACCACTTTGTAGGTGAGCAATAGAAAAATCTTATAAGCAAATTAAAACAGTAGTTGGAGTTGTCAGTCACCTGAACCAGCTTAGAAGCTTCCCCAGTCTAATTAGAATGTGACTGTTGCCAGTTGTGTGAAGAGTGCAGAATCCAAGACGTGGGACCCTAGAGTATTAATTAGTGAAGACAAGAACTTGCAGAAAAGACTGGCTAATAACAACAGAACCAACACAACATGAGTGTTCGGGTTTATATTAAAATATGCACTAGAGACTGGTCCCCTGTGGTGTCCGTAAAGGAATAGCTTTAATCATATGGGAAGAAAAGGTTAGAGCTCCAAAACACACACATCTGTTTGAAGCTGGGTTTTTTTTCCTCCCACCAAATAATATTTACAGTGCAAAGGCAGCAAGACCAGTGTGTGTTTTGAATGTGAAAAAGGCTGGGAAAGGAGCACATTTAGCTTGTAGTGCATCCCAACTGAAAGCTGTTTTTCGATAATTTGGTTGTGCAATAAGACTGAGTTCTTACAGTTAAATGTGCAAAATGGTACTAAAAAGACTGAGGAAGAGGGGTTGTATTTGGAAGGGTTAAAATTGTTCCATTGGAGAATATAATTTGTTTCAATCTCTTGTTAATCTTTTAAACGTTTCAGCAGCAGTGAGATGTTTCTAAGTACACCATTCAGTGAAAATTCTTTTATCTAAGGGTGAAAATTTGTGCTGAAACAAAATATTTGGTCAGTCCCTTTTAAAGAAATGAGTGGACCTCAGTAGGCATAAGCTCTTTCTCTGACCGCTGTGTCTGTAATTGATTGTTCAGTTTGATGTTCAGTATTACTGCCTCTCATTAATTTTTTCTTCCCCCCCACCTTCCATCCATTGTCTCTATCCTGCTTTACCTATACAGATGAAAATGGCAAAGACCAGGGTATAAACATACGCCAGAAGGTAAAAGAGATGGTTGAGTTTGCTCAAGATGATGATCGACTTCGGGAAGAGAGAAAGAAAGCAAAGAAGAACAAAGACAAATACATTGGGGTTTCTTCGGACAGTGTTGGAGGGTTCAGATACAGTGAGTACTAGGCTTTCTTGGTCAAGGATTGCTGTCTTTTAACTTGGCTTGGATAACACAGATAATGTAAGGAATTTCTAAGATGCTCCTTTAGGTGCTTTTTCTTTGTATTTCTTTTACTGTCAGTGTTGCTGTTATAAAAGAATTCCTGCACATTTTCCCCCACATAAAGATTTTTACAGTAATTCATTTAAATTTGTAAGTTAGTTTTTTTTCTTTTTACATTAAAAACTAACTCGAAACTTACACAAATGACATTAATGCATTGGCTTAGCCAAAACTTAGCTGTCTCTTTTTTATTCATAGGCTGAGTCTCCTTGTGAAATGAATGCTGCTGTAGCAGAAGTAGATAAATAAATGCCCTCGTAAGTAAGGGTTTCTTAGTCAGTCTTAAAAAATGATGATTCTTTCCACCCACTACAGCATAAGAATTGCTTCACCTACTCCTTCCTGCCAACCTCCTTTAGAACTATTGGTTAATTTTTGTTAGGGCTTTTAGGGCAGTGAGAGTGTTTGGGTGAAACAATATAGATATTATATGCCCTTAAACTTTTTTGATTTCCTAAGTAATACTGTTGGGACACTTGAAAGATATCTGGGTATTAACTGTATGGATTCTGATGTCTGTCAGATCTGACTTCAGATGTGTGCACTAAGTACTTTGTACGCGGTGGAGTTTATATTTCAATCCAGCTATTAGTGTCTCAGTTTGTGTGTTTAAAATCTAAGATCCTTTATTTAAAAACATACATGCACAAAGTGAAAAGTAAAAACCAAACCACCATCCAAGTGCTGTTGACAGGTGGCCTGAGTGTCCCCTTGCTTTGGAAACAAGTTCACTGTTTTGCCGAGTTGACCAGTGTGCTTCATGTGTGTGTTGAGTTCTGTTAGACTATTTGGATCTTCAGCATAGGGTGTTTGTAGGGTCTTGGCCTTGGAGGATGTAATGCCATCAGCTTGAATTTGTTTGGAGAGGACACAGTTTTCCCTGAAAGCCTTGGCTAGATAAAGGCACACAACCAGCAATACGTAAGTGTTCAGCTTCCTTCTTGCTCCCCGGTCCCTGCCATAATGCGTAGCAGGGATCTGAGCTTGAACTGGTTTATATGCCTGATTTATCCCAGCATGTCGCCCATGATCCAGCTGTCAGCCTTGAGATGTTTAGCTGTATTTTCTTTGGCCTGAGTAAATCTTTGGACGCTTTTGTTAAGGGATGGGATGGGTCACAGAGTCACAATGGCACATGGCTCTGGTTTGCTAGTCAGTGACTTCTTTGAGAAAAGGGGTTGATATAAGATCTGAGTAGTAACTGCAGGATTTAAACCTCACCTGTCCGTCTCTGGTGCTATGTATGTTTTTTACTCTTTGCTGTGAGCCTTCAATTTAGATTTGCTCTCTTCTGGTTTTGACAGGTTACTTCTTTTGTTCCTCTCTTCTCCCTTTTCCTCATATGCAGTTGTTGAAAACCTCTATTTCCATGGCAGGATATGTCTAGTTTTATTATATTCTTTTAGGGTTTTGCTACCTGCTTGGAATTCTGCTGATTCTTTTCTAAGAAATACTTGTGAGTCACTGCATTTGTACTTTAAGTACATGTCCTTCTGTTCTTTCACGGAGCTTATCTTTTGACTAGCTCTGTACAGTCATGATCTCTCCCTGTATGCTGGGTAGAACTCTTTGTCCATATACTCTTTAGTTATCATTCAAGCTTTTTAATTTAAAGGAATATCTCCTTTGTCTTGTATTTAATTTTTATGGTAAAGGATTTTTAATTATCCCTTCAGTGAGTAAGGTGAAAAAAATAATCTCTTTAGCAGCACAAAACAAACTTTTCCCAGGTCAGACTTGTCATCTGGAAGATTCTAGTTGTTTAAGTCTAAAATGCTTGTATTTTCAGAGTTTTCCTTAGCTCTTTTTGTCGTGAAAATACCAAGTTCTTGGGGTGTTTTTTAATTTACTTCAAGATTCCTGTTGCACAAGGAAACTTTAGACTGAATTTTATGTTAAAATGCTTGAGAAGCCTGACTTAAACTGAAATAAGGACATTTATGCTCCTGCAACATTTACAACAGTATGTTTCTTATCAATTTCTTCTTTTTCAGTGATAAAGATCTCTCAGACTCTCACTAATTTGCAACAGGTTTTCTACTTTATAAAAGTTTGCCTGTCCTTTATGGGTCTAGACAAATACCATCGGAGACTTGCACTTATATCTGCAGTATATCACCTTATGTGATAGTATTGGACAGATATAGCTCAAATTTGGCACCTTGTAGTACTGGAATCTATCATTTACTTTAAAGTGGCTTAATTGAATAAACATCAAGATTACAATATAATTTGTATATAGCTGGAAATAATTAATTAGTCACCATTCTTCCTTTCTGCTGCCAAATGTTACTCAGCTTATGTAAATATGTATTGGGTTGTTTTATATACCTGTATTTTCTGATATAAGATCAGAATACAAGTTAGTAATGTGTGCTGTGTTTCTGGTAGTGAAGTCTTTGTTAAAGTGTAAGTGTTGAGTTTTTTCTTTTAAATTAAACCTAAGTTGTCTGAGTGTGTATAAATAAACCCAGGTTAAGTTTAAGCTTTCTTAATGAGATTAATAAGCAAATATGCTTATTCCAAGTAAAACTTGGTGGGTAAGCTAAGATACCAGTATGGATGTCTTGAATACTTCATTGGGGGGGGCGAATTTTTGATTTCTTGATTACATTGTTTAGTAAAGATGCTCAGAGTACTCAGTGGCTGCTGAAATGGTGAGTTGCTTTATTGCCTTTTTATCTCTTTAGAAGGTTTTTTCACTCAGAGTGTGGAGAAGAAAGAACAGAAATTTATGTATTGTGCACTTATGTCTTTCCATGTTTTGGTACTACACTTCTTATGTGCTCATGAATGTCCACATATAAAAAAACCCATTGATTTACTTCTGAGCACACAGCTTGGCCAAGGATGGGATATCATGTCTGAAGTGCCTCTTACAGCACTGGCACGTCACATTTCTGATAAGCTGCTTGTGCAGCCAGGTTGACTGTGCCTCTTGTGCTTCTCCAGCAGAGTCAAACAGTATCCTGATGTGCTGTGCTGTGCAATGCATTAAGATTATATCGTTGTCATAAACAAAAGTCTTTGAATCTGCATTCCTACCACTTAATGATTGGCATTACATGCTGTGCCTTGCTATAATAGTGTTGATTCAGCACTGTAGGAGCTTTCAGTTTGCTTTGAAAACTTGTAAGGTTTATGTATGTAGGGCAGGGGGGCTTGAGAGTGGTTCCAGAAAGACCACAGGCATTTTTTTTCCTGTTATCTTTAATATGCCTTATCTTAATGCCTTACACAGGTGAAAGATACGATCCTGAGCCCAAGTCAAAATGGGATGAAGAATGGGATAAAAAAACAACTTTTCCATTCAGTGATAAGTTAGGCGAGCTGAGTGACAAAATTGGAAGCACGATCGATGATACCATCCGCAAGTTCCAAAGAAAAGATAGAGAAGACTCTCCAGAAAGGTGCAGGTACTGCAGTTATTTTAACATTTATTTATTGTATGAAACTGCTATTATAAAGCTCTTCAACATTGCTGATTATTAGTGATAATACTCTGTCATTCTTGTCTGTATGGAAGCATGTTTGGGTTCAGTATCTGCTTCCTGGACTTCATATAGAGCCCTTACTGGCCTTGAGGAATAATGCAGCTCTGTCAGTTGTTAACTGCTCTTGGCTGTCCTCCATTACTGCCCCTAGCTTAGCTACTGGCAAAGCAGGGGATTTGGCTGAAATTTCCTAAGCTTTTCCTTGTCTCATCGATTGGGTGATCTTCCTTGCACCAGTGCACTGGAAGGAATTGGAACTGCTGGAAGGAAGAAACTGGAGGCTGCTGCAGTTACTCTAAATGCTGAAGTGCCAAAGAGGAGGGAGATGTAAAACTACTTAGACCTACCTTGACACAGTGCTTTTTCCTTGAGCTGATGTCAGGAAGAGCAGACTGAAGGTAACTTACTTAAAACCATTTAAAAAGTCAATTTCAGTTGAACCTCCTCAAGAAACTTCTGTGTTACATCTGGCCATTAGATTTCTTCAGCAAGGAAGAAAACCTACCCTGCTTTGCCAGCAGAAAGAGCTGCACATTACAGTTCAACAGGTGCATTGAATTTTACTATCAGGAGATCAAATCCATACTTAACAGAATCTGAAATTGCTATAGAGAGAGTGCTCAATAATTCCCTTTTGGAAAACAACTTAAAATTCAAATTTGCACTGAGATTTGATGAATATTTTTTATAGGAATATCTTCAGATAGCAATTACACACACATTTTTATATATGTGTGTATAAAAATACATATGTACACACAGAGATGTGTATATATTACAAAATTCAAGCCATTTTGCACAGAAACAAAATATAATGGTAGTATTTCTCAGAAAAAGAGAGTGTGGTGTCCTTGCTAGGGCATTAATAAATCATAAAACTGGTGTTCTTTGCACACATCAAGGTTCCCTCTTAGAACGTACTATCAATAGACTACAAAGAGAAAGGATCAGAAGAAAAGTAAACAATTTCAATTTTAATAATGGTATGTTGCCGTGTGCTTTTCTGTACTTACCTTTCAAAAGCAACTTGTCATGTGACGTGGAAAACTCACTATCCACATTTCAGGTAGAGGATATACGGTGACCATTTTTTATCTTACTTCCTTTGCTTTATTTCTGAATGGCTCTTGGTCTCGTGCTCGGTAACTGTCAGGTGTGGTATTTGTCTAGAAATTTATGGAAGTAATAAACTCGGAACTTGAAATAAAAGGAGGAATTTTTTGGGGGGCATACATGAGCAAAACCAATTGAGTAGTTGCAGGCTGCCCTACTATAAGAAGAAATCCAGCAATATGGCTTCTTCAGCATTGCTTTGGCTACCAGCCTGAAATTTCGCTGTGGCTTCTCTTGGCATGGTGATTAGACAACATGGAAGGCTTTTTATCAGTGTTGAAATAAAGGGGTTTCTTTCTACATAAGGATCTAAGAAGATTGTTAGGTTATAGAATGTCTGTTTATGCTTAATAATACTGTAAATACAAACCTCATTGATATTGTATTAACAGAATACTGTATTTGAATGTTGAAACTGAAAGAAACACAGATTTCTAATTATCATGTGACTTAAGCTCACAACAACATAACTTTCTCTTGTAAATGCATCGTGAAATCCATGCATTTGTGTTTTCACATTTCAGCAGTTCTTCTAAAAAACCAAAAGAAGCTTCCAGAAATTGACTAGTTTATTTGTAGCTGCTGTTGCTATATAATAACATTGAATTAAGTTGCCATTTTCCTTGGAAAAGTGTCTAAATGGTGATAGTTACTCAGCTGGCAAATCTGCTGTTGTATGTTCTATTGTTTCTATCTCAATAGCTTTATAAATCATTATTACTTTAGTACTGTAAAGCCAATAAAGGTTTTGAAGCACAAAGAATAAATGACTTGCATATCTTCACAGTGGTTAATGGAATTTGGATGACACGATCTTTACCTCCAATAAACACATTAGGAGAGCTTGGCCAAACTTCTAGATTTGCGACTCTACTTTCAAAGCTTGTAGTTTGCATGGAAGAGAATAAAAAATGCTTGAAGTACCAAAGAGCTTAACCTGTGCTATAGATGGCTTGAGTTGACAGATTTCAGTGGACCTGCAGCTCACACAGCTGACTGTGAAGAGAAGCCTAGTTTGCTTTTTTTTCCTTGAGAAGAAAAATGTTAGTACTGCTGTGGGGCAATTGGATTCTTTTTTCCAGAAATATATCCCCTTGGAAGTAAAGACCAGAAACAATACCCCATGGGGTGGGAAAAATCTCACTTTCTCTTTCATGGTGCTTGTTAGTTCTTAGGTGAATAAACCAGTTGCTGCCCTGAGTCAAGCCTTGTGAGCTGGAGTTGTTTTCTAAAATACCTGCAGGTATACAGAGGATCTTCTGAAACACTACACTTCTCTTCATAAGAATTCTTGAAACTCTCAGTCCTTGTTTCTGCACTATTCAGAAAGGCTGATGCAGGTAGTGGAATAGAAAGGAAGCAAAGCTTTTAGTACAGCTGAAAAAGGATGCAACAGCCATGTTTAAAGGCAAATTCCATGTAAAGGGTTACAGGGTCAGTAAACTGTTTTTATTGTCTTAAAGAATGTTAAAAAAAACCCAACCCAAAACAAAATGCACCACACAAAAACCTTAAGGCAAAGCAAAAAGCATGTATCCAGAGTTTAACTTCTGGAAGTTGCAACCATGTACTTCCTTTACAGAAGTCTTTTTAATTATTTGTTACAATGGTAGCTATAATTTTTGGTTTTAAGTTCACTCTGCAATTCTCAGGTGAAGCACTGCAATTTACTGCTGTGAGCACAGTAAACACATTTAAAGGGAACATTAATCTGTACTTTTTTTCTTTGTTAATGTGACCATGAAAGAAAAATAAAGAATGGATCTCCTGAGACAGTTTGGAAGCAGTACAGGTTGTCATAGAAAATTGAGGGTAGTAATATTTGTCCTGCTTTCTGGCATATATATTTAATTTCTTTTCTCAAAAGCTTTTAGACATTTATTTTGCTGTAGATCATCAAAGACTTTTTTTTCATTTCTTACATTAGTGAGATTGATCTCTACCACTTCTGTAGCGGGAGCTCCATTGATTGGACTTTGATGGTTGTCAATCACTTAACCCACAGAATGCATATATGAACTAGGCTCATTCTGTAGTGATGACAGGAAGTACATTGCAGCAGGTTTTAAGGGGCTGAGTCTTAGCTGTGATTGTCATGGTCTTAGATATTTTCAACATGCATCTAAAAGGCAGCATCATCCACACTCCTGAGGCTTTTAGGACGGATGTACTATGTATACCATGCTAATGTGCAGATCAGTCTTCTCTGGGGCTCATGTTAAAATCTTGATGTCACAAATGAAAATGGGGCTAGTGGTCTCTCTAATTGTGCACATGAGTAGGCTATCTGTAGAAACCCAGAACTGGAACAGCAGGCAACAGTTGTGCAAGTCAGGGTTGAGGTGCCTTGGAAGGATAAGGTTAAGAGATGCCGTTAGAGCTCACTTGTCCATGTAAGGCTGGCTCAGGCAAATGCCGGTAGTTGCTTGGTTGGCCAGCTGCTGTGATATATTTCTTTTACACATAAAAGATTAAAAAAGGGAGTGAGCATTTATATTCACTGATGTTAATGAATTGAGCCATCCCCAGTGGTGAGTAGGTAATATGCATAGAGTAAATGACACACACAATGTATTCCAAGAAGCCCACTATTGTTAACAGAGAACAAAGGCTACCCTCCAGAGTATACTGCAGTTACTGTCATATTCCCACTGACAAAGGGACAGTATTTCTTAAATTTTGCAGGTTTAGTATTCTAATGCATTATTAAAATGTAAAAACCCTTCCACTTTCAACTATATTGCTAAGGGAATTACTATTTCAAAATACGTTTCAATAAATTTAAGCTTTCTCTAAAGCAATTTTCACTGTTATGCACAAATCTTACCTTGATGGTAACATGACTGTTGGTGGGGGTCAATTGGTTTGTTTGTGAAAGACTTAAAATACAAAAGCAGAAAATGTAACAGATTGAACAAATATCACGCAGTGACGTATAAAAAGTTTTCACCTGATAGCAGTGACACTTTTGTTCTTTTGCGTTTTAAGAATTGTGTTCTCTGATAGAAAATGATCAGTATCACTGCATTGCATAACTCCGTAAACATTCTTTTTCCACAAACATTTTAAAGAATCTGAAAGGCTGTTTCTCTGCAATGGAATTCTTGAAATCCAAATGGTAGCACCCATGTTTGGTTCACTGCTTTCTGTCTCTTGGTGTAAGTACAGAGCAGGTCCACCAACTTAGGTTCCTGTTGCTGAAGTGTTATGTTATATTTGGAGGAGTTCCTGTCAGAAAGTAATTAAATGTACTGGATTCAAACACTGATTTCCTATTATCCTTTGCTGCGGACTTGCAGCCAGTGTTTAACAAAATAACTTGCTTTTCTTCATCCCTTTAATACAATAGGTGTAACGCTGTGTTATGTTGATGCATTAGATAAGGGTAAAGTGTTTCCTTTCTCAAATGTAGGAAGAAGCAGTATTTTCATTAGGAATCATTGCTACAAGGAGCTACAGTAACCAAAAGTTTTGTGGCTTAAGCCAAATGTTCACAAAGTAACTGAGAAGTCAGTCACAAATGGTATGCTATTGCTTTTGTTTTTCCAGTGACAGTGATGAAGAAAAATCAAGACGAGGTAAATCTCCCAAAGCTGAGTTTAAAGATGAAGAGACTGTAACAACAAAACATATTCATATTACACAAGCTACAGAAACTACCATCAGACACAAACGCACAGCAAATCCTTCAAAAACCATTGACTTGGGAGCAGCAGCGCATTATACAGGAGATAAAGCAAGTCCAGAACAGAATGTTGATGCTCATACTGCACAGCCTACAGCAAAGGTGAGACCGCAGGAGAGCACAATAAAGCATGATTTTGGAAGCTGTTTTCTTCTGACCTTTGAGACAGTTTCTAGTTTAGAGTAGAAGTTTTGTTATACAACCTTCAGAAATGTTTAGTTGGGGCTTTCAAAGGCTGTGGAACAGTTTGGTTATAATTAATTGTTTGATTGCTTTAAGATGTAGAATTTTTAAAATCTAGTCCTTACCATCGTGTACTCTCTTCAGGAGAGCAAAAGAAAATTTTGACCTGAAATGCGAAGGGTTATCTGAACCTTCACGCTTAACAAATTCTTCAGTTATGATAGGAGAAACCTCAGTCACTGGCTTGTCAGTATTTGATTTTAAGCTTAGCCACGTTTCAGTGGTTGTTGCCTTCAAAGATAAATCTGCCATCTCTCCAGAAAAAAAACAACCCCAAAGCCACAGAAAACTTCTCAAAGTCATGTAAGATGAGTGATGACATCATGAGATGAGATCTGCTGTGTTATTTTTTCTTCAGGCTTCTGGGCCCTCTGGCAGCAAGTCATCCAATGACCTGCTTGATCTGTTGTTTGATGGAGCTAGCCAGCCAGCTTCAGCAGGTAGGCATGTCTGGGCTTTATTTTCATAATGCATGTTTTGGGCCAGTTCTGAGGGTAAGCTTGTTGGATATGTTGATACAGTAGTAGGTAAATTGAGAAACAAATACTCAAAAAAATTAGAGCTGCCTAAAATCTTTCATAGCAGGGGTAGTGTATATGCTATTGCATGGGGCTAATAAATGTTAGCAGCACAAAGATTAAGTGCCAGATCAGTCTGTCAGAAACTGTGTTTGTAATACAGTTATTTATAATTAACTCTAAAAGCAAATGCAATCCGTTCACATTCAAACATCTCTCCTAGTGCAATTCAAAGGCTAGGCAGCTGGAGATGGATGATCTTCATATAAGCTTTCATCTAAAATATATGGCAAACCTGTTTCTTTCTCTTATTTCATCTTGGCACTTGGTTGATCCCAACCCTAATACCAAAAAGAAATTGCTACCTAAAAGTAAAATACTCATTGTAAAACATGTCCCTTCACTTAGTAAACATGCAGTTAAATTTTAAGTCCATTAACCTTCACAAGGACTTATGCTCTCAAAATGCAGTTTCTTTTCAGGAGTATGTTTAAATGTGAGTGCATTGCATACAGGATTGATAAAGGAGTGCAGGGGTTTGGTGGTTTGCTTTTCAAAACCTATAACTTTAAAGTGCTTTATTGTGCTTACAGGTTCTCTGTATTGACAGATTTGATTGTGGCTAGCATAGCATAGAAAAGGATTTCCATGCACTTGTGGTCTAGTGGCACAGTTGGGATAGAATTTTGATTTAAAGATCGCATTAAATAGCAAATAAAATATGAGCATGTGCATTTTTATAGATAGAAGTATTTCATGTAACTTCATTAGAGGTAAGAAACTTGTCATATATAGGATCATAGTCACATTGTTTGTAGAAGCATATGTGTGTATCTTGGGAATGACAGATACTCAGCCTCAGTTTCTGTTTTAAGGATAATGTGTAATCACAGAGGCTGTGCCAAAAAAATCACAATCCAGAATATTTGGAGGCCTCGTGTGGCAAGGTAGCTGCATTCATGTGTATGCAAAGACTACTCTTACTTCTGTCTGAAGTTATGCTGCTTCTGGGGGTCTTGTAGTGGAACTCCTGTAGTGTATCACACTAGGTATTTTTATTATAATGTATTAAAAAAAGGCAGCATTATCAGTAGTGTATGACACAATTCCTTTTATCACTAGGCTACCAAAATGCTACCCCTCAAAGTATTTAATAGAATATAAAATACATCAGAACTCTGTTGGATGGGTGGGAAATTGTCATGGTAATTTAGGATCAGGAGTCTGTCTCAATATTTTCTTTCTTATTTCTGGTAGATCTTAAAAACTTTATTCACTTTTTTTTTTTTTTTTTGAAAATAGATGCATTTTATATATCTGTTCTGAAATGTGTTAATTCCTAATGGTTAAGAAATAAAAGTCATTTTGTGCATCTGTGCTTTTGTGCACAAATACCTATATGTTTAAGGAACAGCTTACTTTGCATTGTTATCTATTTTATCAGTTTCATATACAAAGGTGTTCATTGTATGCTGGATTTACTACAGTGCCATGGAATTTTAAGATCCTGGATCAGAACCACTACTCCAAATCAATACTGAAACTTCTTCTATCCAGTTAATGCAGGAAAATATACTGGAGCCCCTTTGGTTTATTTATATATATGTGTTTATGTTTTTATTTTTATGTATATAAATTAAATCACATTGAGAATAGATGTTTCCACTTCAAAGTGAACCTTCCTGTAGTTCAAACAGAACTATGGCAGCTTCCATATTACAGTGTATTTGAATCTTTCATCAGTTTGGTTCTTTGGTGTAGGAAGCCTTTTTTCTTTTTGCCTTTTTTCTTCTCTTTCCAAAGCAGCATTTGGAAATGGTGTTGAGAAGAGGCATATTACCAGCTGGTCCTGCTAAATAACCTCTTTGCTGACCTGGGAAGGCAGATGGAAAGGGTTCATTTGTAGTGACAGATCTTGCATGGGAATCTTTGAGGATAGCTCATGTTGAGAAGATTAGCACTGTCCTTCACGTGCAGGTCACTTGTTACTACCACTGTTCTTGCAGCATAGGGTGTGGGAACATTCCCAGTGTCAGGCAAGACACAGGGAAAGGGTCAAATACAGCCTTTGATCTATCCTGTGAAGGAACTGGCAGGGAAGTCATGTGAATTCAAGGAACTCAGAATCTGCTTATCTATGTATTTTCAGGTGCAGAGATGTGGAAGAAGGTTGGTGAGGCTTGGGGGGGTGGGGGTGTTACACATTACTAAAGCAGCACAATTTGTATGTGAGAGGGGTGGTTGGTTGCCATAAAGGAGCAATCTGTTTGAGAAGATGTAGAACCTGTGGTTAGACCTTCTGAAAGTAATATTTTGGTGTTAGGAAATGAGGTTCTTTAATCTTAACTGGAGATACCTTTCTTTATAGAGTTACTGTGTTCAGTTTAAGCAATGTCGCCTCTCTCTGGAAGACCCCGTCATTTGCAAACAGGCAGTAGAGGAGCAGGAAAAGTTGGCTTGACTGAAAATGTTAAGGGATTATTTTGTGATTGAACCTAGTTCAGTTTTAAAGTTAAATTATCTAATCCCTAGATACTTTGTCAGACAGGCCAGGATAACAGGCACACACGAGAGCATTGATTTTTTTTTTTTTGAGGATAGGGTTTGAGTGTGCCATCTGTGATGCTCATTCTGCACAGAAACTCTCAAACTATTAACCTGTTCTGAACTCTGTAAGTACACGTGTTGAAAAAAGAGGAGAGTTGAAAATGTTCATTGCAGTAGGCAGAGTAAACATGATCAGAACAGGTTTTTTGCTTGATGTTTCACAGGCTTGTGTTAGCCTTTTCAGTCTCAGGTTGCAGTCAGTATAAAACTTGTATATAAATATATGTAAGATGCTTATTAGATAACTTCAGAATTTGTCTTGAAGAAATTTCTTCACTTTGTGGGAAATCTTCTACCTCTTGAAAAAGTTGTAAAAGGATTTCAGTAGTGCTGTGTTTCTGAAAATTCAAAGAGACCATCCTTGCATTCTCATCTTATGTCTTATATCATATGCTACATGCTCAGCAAGAAAAGACATTTCCCCTTGGATATGAACAGTTGCCTTCCTGGCAGTGTCTACAGTAAAATAACATTAAAAAGAAATACAAGTACACATGTATTAGAAAGTGAATGGTTCCTTTTATTACTGCTAGCCATTTATTAAAAAGGAGATGGTTCTAGTTTAATTAACCCAGTTGAGAGTAGCAGATGGGGCAGAATGTCTTGCAGCAATAAGACAATTCAGAAATGGCACCAGATGTTGGAAGCTGTCCCTAGTGGTGTTTGAGTGCAGCACAGATGTTCCAGTCCCACCTGGCTAGTTTCTAAGCACTGCAGGCTAAGCAGCTGTGATGTAACCTATATAATGTACGCATAACACTAAAAGCAAAATAATTGAACTGCTGCAGCTTATTCTAAGGGTGGGACTACTCGGAGGTGAAATCTTTGAGGACAAACTATTAAGGTCAACTTCTCTTAGCTTTCTCAGGTCAGTGGAATGCCTGCTTAAAAGCACTATTGACGATAATTGGGTGATTTGTTTTTTGTAAACTTTTTTGGTGCATTTTTTTAATAGCAGCTTTACAATATGGTTCTTAGATCTTTCTTCTGGTTTTATACCTTGGCTGTATATTTTTAAGTGAAAAATTGTTACTCTGCTATATTCAGAAGTTAATAATTTATATGCCGCATACAAACGTCTGGTTGGAAAACTTAATGCTCCTGCTGCAGAAAGGAAGCAAACTTATAAAAGAATGAACACAAATGCAAGCTCTGTCCTTGAAATCCCAACTCAAGATCACTGCGGAATCATTCATGCTTTAAGTAACACAAAAACTAAATATAAGGCGACATGTAATTTTTCATAGTAAGCATAATAAATTATCTTTTCTACAATAAGAACGTTTGGCTTGTATGTATTATGCTTCCGAAGTTGTAATTCTACAAACTGCCAAACTAGTAGCATCCCTCACTAGTTAAAAACCCGTTAATCTCTCTAAATCTATTTTTAGAGATAGCAAAAACTTGTGTATTTTAGTTCTTCCCTATGAAAACAAAATGGCAAGATCTGCAAGGCAGTTGGAAGTGCTCCAGTTTATTGTTGTATAAATATAGTGTGGGGGTGAACAGGAAAACCAGCACTGACTTAGGGAGCAGAATCAATAAATCCATTGTGCCAAATACAGAACAGCTTTTCTTCATAAATCCCACACGAAGTTATTGCAATGGATCTTTGCACAATCCTGTAACAGCATTTGGCTTCCTTCTGTTTCTGGGTGGATCAACTGACCCATTTGGGGGATTTGCTGATTTTAGTTCAGCTGCTGCTTCAGCAAGTTCCCCATCTTTGCAAGGTAGGTTTAATTTACAGATTGAATTGTGGTTTAAGGGCAGAAAGAGGCAAAGAGATGCCACATGGTATTACTGAAAGTCAGTTCCCTTTCCAGAGCAAACTGTGTTTATGTAACTGGACCACAAGTGCTATATTGAGTAAGGAAGATATCTACTGTCTGCACAGCATGTGGCACATTGGACCTAAAACTTTTCATTCACTGTATTTCAGAAAATGTTAGTAGGAGTTACAAATATATCCCAGTTCATCTAATAATATAAGTATATAATAAAGTCTTAAAGCATATCTCCAAGTCTAATTTTGAAATACACTGAAAGATGTTGTAACTTCTGGAGTGGGAAAGTAGAACCTGAAGCGAACCAAGTGTAGGTCTAAATGCTGGCTGAAGTGCTCATGAAAAAATTAATGAGCCTAGCACATCCCACATCTGAGCTGTGGGCAAGGCGCTGGATTAATTGGAGTTCCACAGTGATGAATGCTTCAAGAGGGTGGTATTTGTGTTTCAAAAACGACTGGAAATTTGTCTGTAGTGATTGGACCATTCACATTATTAATCCTCAGTCTTCCCAGTGTTATCTGCAAGATTATTCAACTATCTTATTTGCAATAAAAAGCAGCCATTTTCTAATACTTCAACTAAGAAGTTACAAGTCTTTCAGATACAGGTAGGTATTATATATAAAAAAAAGCTGGTCTGGTGGAATAAAAAGACTTTGGTGGGATAAAGGCTTGCCCAAAGTGCTTGATAGTGTGGTTTGCTTGCTTGTGATAATGCTGTGAACTGAAAAGTCCTCAGAAGGGTTTTGTGCTGTTGTCTATATAGTTACCAGACGTATGCAGAGGGTCCATTGCTTTGAATGTTAATGTTATGGGCAGGACAGTAAATGAAAAGCATAAGTTGAACAAAACAAAAGCTGGGATCATGTTCAATGGAATATAGCAGCCTACTCATGGTACAAAAATACGAGTCCTTAAAGATGTCCTTAGCTCCCACCTGTCATTGTTTAGAGACACACAATTATGTTGGCCATGTGAGATGGCATAACCAGGGAAGCCCGAGACAGGCGATTTCCAATGATGTCTGGGTTTCTCCCGGAAACCTTGGTGTTTTGGAGGGGAATTTAGTTGAGTTATGCCTTCTGTACACAATACAACCTCACTGATGGCTTTTGAAATTGCATATATGTATTTGTGGGACAAAGCTGACCCCTTTATTTCAGGTTGGCTAAATAAGAATTTGATACAGTCTTCTCCTTTAGGAGAAGCCTGTTAAATAAAAGATACCTAGGTCTTAAGTCAGGCATGAAGAAGTTCCTGCCAATCACAAAAGCAAGATTTCAGTAATGCTTGTTGGAACAGCACTCAGTTTTGCCCTTGCCTGGCTGCATGGCATGCAGTTTAGAGCTGTCCAGTGTCCATACAGTTGGCTCAGTGTGTGCACAGCCATTTTGCCTGCAAACAGACAAGCTATTCCATAGGCATGGCCACTATCTGAAACGTTTCCCTTAAAACTGGACTGGGAAAAAAAAAATATATTACTCGGAAGGCACTTCAAGCAATCATTTTCCTTTTGGTGGAGTGTTTGGGAGCCTGCAGTGCTACCCAAGACAGGACAGTGCTGCAGACAAACATGGGGTAAAAGGAGCTGGCTGTCTGTCTCTTGTGAAGTTAATTTGGGCAGTACTGGCATTTGGCTGGGGGTTCTCAGCCAGGGTTTAGAATTAAGTCCAAAATGAGAAAAGAATAGCAAAGAGGTTGATCAGCAAATCTCCCTGCTAGCCAGCTTTTAGTCAGAATGCTTTAATCTGTTCTGTTGCTCTGCTGCGTTAGGAAAGCTGCACTAGGCATGGGTTAGTTAGTACAGCTTTAATTTGCTTGGCAGGAAAAAACTGCTCTGATTTTTTTTATAGGCTTTCCTAGTGAAAACCAAGTTGTTTTGCAAACACAAAGCCGCCTACTATGCAAATAATTTCTGTGTTAATACAGTCTAAATTGATACAATCCTTTATCTGCATTAACATAATTAATCTATTCCAATCACCATTATGCAAGGGACAAGGAGTCTTGTGAAATGATTAATCATTCCTGAACAGCGTAAGCCCCTCTAGAAATCTTTTCCTTCTTGATTAATCATCTTTGAAGTTCTACTGAAGGGGCAAAACCTCATCCCTTTTACCCCCAGTTCCTTTAGTGGTGCTCTGTGCACAGGTCTGAACACAGAAGGAGCACACTCAGCATTTACTTATCTATCAGGAATATTTAAAGTAGGTTTTAATTTTTAATATGTAATACTAATTGAAACATTCTAATATAGCCTTCTTTGTGAGAGGGATCAAAGCAAATGTTCTAGTAAGGCCCTAAGCTAATGAATATTAGTCCACTTCATGCACTGGAGTTGTTGGCAATACTTGGATTCTCTGAACAGATTTGCTCTCCTACTGTTCTTTAAATTCTAATGTATTGGTAAAGGTAAAGATGACTAAAGCTTGAAGGTGAATTTTGATGAATATTTACATACAGTGTGAAAGACTGCTGCAGTTACCTTTTGAGTGGGTAGAATACAGCTGTAGAAAATTGCTGTGGATGGCCCTTACAGAGCTAGCCATTGTATAGGTCAGGAAGCAGCAACTGACACTAGATTCATCTACCCCTGCTTTCCATTTGAGTCTTCATCCACTCATAGAAAGAAATTCAGGGATGATTTAGCTGTTCATTAGAACTCAAAGTTCATTTCATATAGCAGTGATGTTACTTTGAAATAACATCTGAAGCTGAAGTACTGAAAGCATATCAGTGAGATAGTAAAAAAGCTGACCTGTACAATGGCCCAAACTTGGAACATGGTTCACTGTGTAGCAAAGAGAGCTGTGTAAATGGTGTTGCTTTAATTTTTTAGCATCTCCTGTATATGTTTTTGTAAGCTTTTCTTCCCCTATCACAGTAACCTTTTTCTTGTTAATGGAAAAACATGTGGCTTTAAGGGAGATAGATAACATCTCTTCCCATTTGTCTCAAAGGATATGACATGTTCTCAGTTCACTGGTTTGTGTCTCTGGACATCTGTGATCCTGAAATAGGTACCCTTAGAGTTGTCTACAAACAGCTTATACAGTTAGGCTCTTTGCAGTAAGGTACAGAGTGAGCTGTAAACTGCTGTGTTTTGATTTAAATGCTTGTCCTGGTATATTGAAATGAAACAAAGATTAAGTGATGAACTAAGAGTTCAACAAAGCTTCTCCTGAAAGAATTGCTAGATCCAAGATTGCGTTTCTGCTTCAAGCCAAGGCATTTAGTCCATGAGTCAAATTTAGAAAACTTAATGTGTTTGACATGAGCACTTCGTGGGATGGGAAGAAATTATTCCTTATCACTTTAAATAAGAATTTCCTGGCAATCTGCTTTCAAAGTTCTGGGGTTTATTCCCCTCAGCATTGTTTTACACAAAGTACTAATCATATACACCAAAGTTTGAAGGAGTTGTCTTTGCTTTATCATGAAGGAATTTGCTTTATCAAGTGGCTCATTCCTGATAACTGTACTCTCAGGAAATAAATATCATCGAAGTTCTAGGCATTGTTTTGACTAGAGCCTCCAATCTACCCCTAAGTTATCTTTCAGTTGTATTTCAGCTAAAGAAAACCTGTCCCTGCTTGTCTTGCATCCACAGGTGACATGTTATCAAGCATCGTTCTACTTTCTGTGCATGGGTGTCTCCTGTTTCCTTTGCTACCCTGTTAAAACTGCTGGAATATTCATGAGAAGGAATGATGTCCAGATGGAGGTTCTACCTGCAGATGTTAATCTGGACGGACACAGATCGGGTCTCATTTGTTTCAGTTCATGGAATATGGCATTTGCTCAGCTCCTTTCTTGAAGTCTTTTGCCTGCCTTCCCTCTGTCTGCCTTCCTCTCACACTGTGGCCTTTCCTTCAGGTACAGCAACAAGTGGAAATGGAGACTTTGGTGACTGGAGTGCCTTCAACCAAGCTTCTCCTTGTCCCGTTGCTTCATCTGGAGAGCTCTTCAGCAGCACAGCACAGCAACCAGCTATAGAGCTCTTTGGTAGCCCACAGACAGTTTCAAGCCAGCCTCCAACTGCTTCAGATTCTACTGATCTTTTTGATTTGATGGGCCCCCCTCAGACAACCATGAAGCCTTCTCAGAGTATAAATTTCTGTATGATGACCTCCAATGCTGTAGGTATCAGTTTACCCATGTCAAGGTCACAGGTATGCTGCTATTTGTATGGTTTGCTAATGACCTTTCTCAATTAGTCTTTTCCCTTCTCCTTAACCACAACATTGAAAATGAATCCGTTCCACTCCTGGAACCCATACCTAGTGGCTTTGATGTTGTGGTCATCATTTGTAAGAAAGTTTTGCCCAAAAATGTTTGAGCAGCCTCCTAAAAAGAAAAGTTTGCAGATGTTATTGAAAAGCCTATTTTAAGCTAGGCTTCTCTGAAGGGGTCTTCATTGCTCTGTGAAGTGTTGCTGCTTTGTTGGGAAAGACTAGGCTCATATTTTAAACTTTAAAGCTATCCTCCACAGGTGTTACAGGTTTTCAGTCTCAAGTAGGTGGAAGTGAGGACTGGTCTGTTCTCCAGAACACAGAAGTGCCTGCTTCAGTGGAGAGTGTTTCTTGGAAACCATAACAAGTCAATTTGGTGTTAGGAGTTAAAAAAGTCAATATGTCTGGGTTCAGAACTTGACTGGGGATGGTCACTGTCATTCCACATACTGATACGGGAGCTTGATGCTAGCTTAGAAGATACTCTGTTCTGATGGCATAACAGCACGTGGCAACACTGCTTTGGAAGAGCTTGATTTCATAGCTAAAAATCTCATTGGCTTTTTATTGTCTTGTTATTACTTGTTGTTTAGTTCTGATTCCTGTTGGTAAGTTATTTCAAGCAGATCCCAACAAACTTTTCTTTCCTAGCCTCTGCAAAGTGTGCACACTATGATGCCGAAGCCTAACACTCTTTATAATACAAGCACAGAGATGGTCCAGAAGAATGCAAGCAAAACTCTACCCTTAACTTGGTCAGATCCCAGTGTAAATATCAGTTTGGACAATTTAGTACCTGGGATGCAGCCTTCCAAACCCCAGCAGCCATCGCTTAATACCATGATGCAGCAACAAAGTAAGTGATTATTGCACTGTTTTGCATGCACCCTGAGTCCTGTATGTGTTTAGCAGGCTGTCCTTGAGATGGGGTGTTCTGACAATTACTGTTTTCCTACAGTTAGTCATAATTGTTTCTTAAATCGTTGCAATGGTTCTAACGCACATGGTACTTTCTAAATGGAGACTGATATGCTAGGAAGCTGTTACCTGTGCATGTTTTTACTATAGAGTTTGTACCATTGCTGCATCTTGATTTCAGGCTTCCTGATCTCTAGAATATGCATAGTAGTGTGTATTGTTATAAAATGCTACTTAAAACTCTCACAGAAGTTATCTGAGTCTTCACACAGAAGGTAGGCAAACAAGTGAAATAGCCACATTTCACATTGTTGGCCATCGTAATCTTTCTTCATAGCAGTTACCACATAAGTTACTTAAAGTACATGAGCACCTTCAGCATCAGATTCTGGGTAATGATTTTTGCATTTGTTCTCTTCTTTGCAGATACACAACAACCTATGAGTGTCATGACTCAAAACTTCGCAGCCGTGAACCTCAGCTCTCCGCCGAACATGACACCTGTTCGACCCCAGACAAGCCCATTGATGGGAGGGCCCATTCCTGTGGGGATGGGAATGCCCAATGTGATGTCAGGTACGATGGGAATGACCTCCATGGGACCCACGCCTATGATGAACCAGGGAATGATGGGAATGAACATGAACATGGGAGTGCTAGCTACAGGAATGGGTTTGACGGGCACAATAGGAATGGGAATACCCAATATTGCTATGACTTCTCTGACTCCTGGGACTGTACAACCCAAGCAAGATGCCTTTGCAAATTTTGCCAATTTTAGCAAATAAAGATTGTAAAATAAATCAAATGAAAGAAAAAATACATGGGCAGATGGAATGAAGGATTTTTAGCTGCACAAATATAGCTGGGGAAGGGAAAACACTGATCAATACTGCTTTTTTTTTCCTTTATCAGTTAAAGTGTCTACATAAAGAACCAAAAGCTATTTTCTAAGTGTTCAAAACTAATGTTCAAATTCTGGAGAGGTGAAAGGTTCTTCTGAGGAATGCGTTAGATGATTTTGCAAACTAATTTCTATTGAGACCATCAAAAACCTTTCCTACGTAGAAGAACCAATTTTAACTTTGAGACTTGATGGAAGGCTGGAAATGGGGTTTGGGTAAAAATGTTTGAATCTAATTTTATACCTTTCTTTTTTCTTGAAGAGCTTGACTTTCTTTCCCCCCTCTCCCTGATCGCTTTGTCATAATTGGATCATTCCGTTTACTATCACAGAGTCCACAATTGAAGTCACTCAAGTACTATGATCAGTTTTTTATAAGAATATATATTTTTGTCCAAAAAATGGCATACATATGTGATTATGGCTAATTCAAAGGGACCTGGAATGTATATATACTTTTGCTAATATTCCAGCCACACTGCTATGATACCCAAATTTTTATTGTGAAAATCCTCTCTCAGCAATTTGGTGATCAAGATTTTTGGGGTCTTATAATGCTTCTAATGTTGTAACTGATATCCAGTGCAAGTCTGGGAAAAGCTTTATCCGAGCTCTGTTGGAAGGTTTCCTTTCAGAAAATGCACTTTCTTGCAGTTCTTTTACAGTGGCACTTGGCATCCTTTGTACCACTGGTGTCCCTGTGGAGCCACTGGCTTAGGGCAGCAGCAGCAGTCAAAAGGCAAAAAAAATACTTATTTTTTGCATAATGACAAAACCAGTAAAGGTGAATTACACTTCAATTATGTAATTCTGTAAACCCACCTAACCCAACAGCATTGGATCTTGGCTTTTATACAACAATTATTGCACAGATTCTTTTGTGTAAATATGGCATTAGCAGCTGTGGAATCCAATAGAGGAGTAAAATATATATATATTAATAAAGGAAACCTGTAGCAGTCAGAAAATTTTACTGATTTACTGAATACAAAAGAATGAATTAAGGTTTGGGGGGGTTTTGGTTTTCCTTCTGTAATTCTGCATTTAAGTTCACATGAATCATGGTTCTAGAATCCGGAATACAAAGACATTGTTATATTCACAAGCCAGGAACATTGTTAAGAATAAGCACTATACTATAGGTATGAAATTTATTGCCTCCCTTTTCTTATGTTGGATTTCTTTTTTATTATTAAATTGATAAAACTTTGTTTCCATTGTATTCATAATGTTCTGTTATACATAACATTAAAATGTTCATTAAAATCAATGTTGGGCTGCTTTTCCTTTCATTCCATTTGACATTTATGAGAGCATTTGGGGAAAAAAAATAATTATAATTTGGGCAAAGTAATTTTTATAAATAATTTAAAATTGTTTAATGACTTCTTATCTGAAGCCTTTCCTATCTGCCTCTACTGTTAGGAATTAAAAATGAAGCAGGCAAGATATCCTGACCTGCTCCAGCCTTGCTAATGCTCCATCTACAACATTTCTAATTAGGCAGAAATTCGTGTACTTCAGCTAAGTGGTAATGAAAAGTGATTCATTTGCTGAATAAGAGATGAGAGTGAGTGTAATTAGCTGACTGCGGTTTTTAATCTTTCAACAATTCAATGTGTTTAAATTAGTTTCAAAGAATAGGAGCTTTCAAGTGTTGTTACATCAAAGTAATCAAGGCAAGCTTTAACGGCTGAGTAGGAGAGATCGCTCTGGTTCCTGTTCTGAAACCTTTAAACTTATATGGAATAATCATCTTCAAAACCTCTGATTGTAACAGCTGGGAAGACTCATTCTGGTTCAATATATGCAATATATGCAAATTTGTGGTGGGGATAAAGCTCATTCCTGGGGAGGTAGATGGGTGACAAGGAAAACCAAACCTGTAGTCAGTGTTGCTGGCTTAGCCGTACTGAAGGGGTAAAGTGTTTCTCAGTAGTCTTTAACAGACTTACCCTACTGCTCTGAAACCTTCTAATGATGCTGTCCTTAAGGTAAGTTTAGCTGGTTAAATAGTTGGCTTTATGTTGAAAGATCACATCCTTGTTTAGGTTGCTCGCATGTCTTCAAAGGAGCCAGTGATTTAGCTTCTAATCAAGAGATTAATTATAGAAGCATATTTGTCAGGGGTTAGAATAACTCCAGTGGAAAACAAACGCTCAGTTTTAGAGTGAATCTTTGTGGTTGTGTCTGTTATATCTCAGTCAAGGGTACATAGGCTTATGGAGCAGTTGTAGTACTGAACTGATTCACTGCCCCTACCATAGTTGTTTATCTTATGGATCAATATCCTAATTATAAGGAGGTTTTTTGGAGTGTGAAAATAAGGGTTTTTTTTCAGCCAGGCAGGCTGGCTGCAGGTAGATGAGAGCTAAGGACATCCTTTGAATCAAAACAAACATCAGAAAAGAAAACCTAGAATGATTCCTTCAGCATGTAGGCCAGCTGCATCCCCATTGCGTGAAAGTTTTTATCCCATTCTTTCCCCCCCCCTTTAAAGGACATGGGTCACAGGCAGCAGTGCTTAGCAGAATATGGTTTTCATCTTTAGATAAAGATCGAATATAAAATGGGTTATGTTTGCTTAAAACAATAGTAAACTGGTTTAAGATGGTTATAAACTGTTTCTGATATTTCAGGTACAAGAAAAATAGCATATTAAAAACAGAAGTTATCATTCAAGGTAAAATTACAAATGAGCTACTGTGTGAATAGTGATAGATCTATCATTTATTGGCTGCTGCCTAATATAACTCCTTTCTTCATTTTTATAGCCAGGTCTGGCTGTAAACTGAACTGTCGAGAAGCCTGCATGTGCTTATGTTATCATGGTTAGTCTCCTAAGTCCATGAGATTCAGAAGCCCAACTGTAAGCCTTGTAACCATTGCCAGTTTAGTTGAATGGTCTTTTCACACAGAGCTGAAAAGCAGCAACTGTCAGGAGAGTTTGGAGCCTGCAGGGGGCAAATAGAGGGACTCAACTGGTCATAAGAGGTAAATTTTACCATCTCTGGCTTCTGCAGCCCGTAAACTGAATAACAGTTCACTTAAATTAGTTAAATCCTTTGTAGAGGATGTCTCAACTTAAGAAGAGGAGAAAGGGGCATCAGAACCCACCCCTGTGTGTGTTTTATATCATCATTTAAAAGATGCATCTTGCTGTGTACAAAGGAGTAATAAATTCCAGCACAGGTGCAAGTTCAGTGCTAACTAGAGCATCCACCGTGTTCTACAAAAGAAATTATACTCAAACCAGCTAAACAAGGGTATTTATAGCAGCATCTGTTTCAGCTATAGCTGTCAGGTAGGAACGGTCTGACAGAGCTGACAGGAGGTGGGGGAGGGATTTATCAATGACGTGTTTACATAATGCAGGCAGGCGTTGTATACTCAAGGTGATACCAACTATAACAGGATAACAAATATCTAAAGACACTTTTATTCTCAGAGGCCTTTGCTCCAGGAGTTACTCTACAAAATTGCCTCCATGTTCCTCTGTGCATGACTGTAAATACTTTTATAGCATATGACATTTTATAGGAGCATCGCTTGGTTCGGATTAAAGCTTTTAATGGAGATGTGATTTTTTAAAATACCTTTTTTCTTTCCCCCAGGTTGTGTTCCAGACTGTCACTGACCAAAGTAAAAGGCTTTATTTTAAGCAAAATACTTAATTTGCAAAGAAAACTTCTTTTTGGTTAGTACTCAGAACTGTCAGCGCAGTGAACAACTGCTTATTGTACAGCTCCACGTACTTGCTGACAGACTTGACTGACAAAACCTGAAAGAATGAAGGAGAGAATTGGAAACTAAGTACAGAATCATAGGATGGGTTGGGTTGGAAGGGACCTTAAAGCTCACCTGGTTCCAGACCCTGTGCCAAGGTCCCTTCCATTGCAAACCATTGGATGATTTTATGAAAAGAAAAAATAGTAAGTTGCAAAGACAACTAGGTGAGCCTGGTTAATGTTGTGAGACTGAAGAGGATGCCTGTGGAATCCATAAGTCAATCTGTACAGCTTGTTCAATGATCTGGTTACAGCTTGATCTAGCTGGGATGCTGTGGAAGTTTGCTTCTCTGTATAAATGACCTTTAAAAGGAGATGTGTCTCACTTTCAGTTTTTATGTGCTTCTGCATCCACTATTCAGATCAGGAAGGAGAAGAGGTAAGAGAAATTTTGCAGCATGGGGAAAATGAAGAAAGGTACCTTTGCAGAACTTGGTGTATCCCTGGATGGCTGCAGCTGAAGGTTCCTTACATGGGGTACTCCAGGTCTCCCCATCTATGTAAATTCTGCATGTGTACAGCACAGTGAAGGCTCAGCTCCTCTCTATTTTCAAACATGCCTTTACTCCTCACAAATTTGCAGATCCTATTTTTTTCTAAGCATGCCATAAGGTACTGGTTCAGTAATTAACTGGTTCTTTAATAGAGCTACAATTACTTTGTTTCATGATAAGGGGAAAAAAAAGAATGCATTCCAAGACAGAGCTACTTTCGACATCTGGGAACCTCCTAACAGCTGGCTATCTAATGAATATGCATCTGCTTAAGAGGCTGTAGGCCATTAATAAACCAATAGATATAAAACAGAAACAATCTTTGTCAGCCTCAAATGAGATTGGATGCAATGTGCTGTGAAGTGTCACCGTCACATTGAATCGAGCCAGGGAGGTTAACAGCTCCTGGGTACCCATGGCGGAGGAGGCTGCTGCAGCCGCTGGACTCCCAAACACAATCACAGAATCAACTAGGTTGGAAAAGACCTTTAAGATCCTAAAGTCAAACCTTTGAGGGTGGTTTTTGCTGAGTTTTGTCTCCTTATTTCTCCCACTACCACTTGTGTTGGAGACTCTGGTCACCTTTTATTTGCAGGTCCAGCTAGTTGATTCTGGTTTGACAGAGCACAGTGTGGATTTTCCTCCACAAATGATTTGAGCAACATGGGAATCAGCTGTGTATAAATGACTGGGGAGAAGTTACAGGAACGAGATAAAAATGCACCTATGTGACAGAGACCTGGGGCTTTGTAAGGAGACTCAGAACAGCCCTGGAGCCATGTTGTACAACAGCACTGTTGTAGGGTGAAATACATAAACGCTTAAAACCAGTGACACTTACCTCCTTTGACTATGTATGTTATCTCTGACCCCTGAAGAGTTGTGTCTGCACTTGTTCCAAGGTGTGTAGTAGTATCATATGTTGTCCCAACTTGCAGCAACGTTTGGTATCCTGTATTCGTATTGTTGTGCACCTTTATTTCCTGTGGCAGCTCCCAGAAAATGTGAACTAGATTTAGCATTATTTTAGGCACCTTCATTCCACCTGCACAGTTCTCTAACCCAGCCCAGGTTAGTCCAGTACGTTCTTCCTTTCAGGGGATATAGCCCTGCTGAACAGCCGCCTCTTTACAGCGGGGAGCATCATTTTGATGAGAAATATTAATGAGGTAGAATTTTCCAAAGAGGAAAGCTCTGATTTCATCTTAAGCCACACTAATGGCACAAGTTGCTGTCAACTATTGAGTAAACCTGCAACAGGGGTAGCCTTCATTTTTAGTTCTAGGGAAGTGGAGTAGCAGCCCTGCATCGTGCCAGGACACTGCTTCAGAGCCAGACTTGGACCATAGGGTGTGTTAGATCCCAGCAAACTCTCTGTAAATTGAGATTTGGACTTGTTTTCTTTGTATCTCACTTGTAAAGGGCACTCATACGTTTAGCAGAAAGATCGCTGTAGCATTATGCTTTTTGCCCCCCTGATTTACAGGTTTTCTAGCAAGGAAGATGCTCTGTAATTACTGCAGATCTTTTCTAGCAACTTTGCAAGAGAAAACTACTGCACTGTGTATCATCACATTGATGTAATTTAAGCCAAAATCTGTTAAATAGATTGACTTAAATACTATTCTAGGAACTGTCTTACTAAGTTTTAAACTAGAAAAGTATTCAAAGCCCATTTCAGCCACACGGGTGACGAATTTGACTTCTCAAACTTCAGGTTTTACATCAAGGGTTGGTGTAAGCTGGAAGTGTAAAGCTCTACACTACAGCCAAGCACTGTTGTGGGTTTGCAGGGGTATGATTTTCTGTCCCTGTGAGGCCACAGCCCATGTGGCTGAGCAGGAACAAGTGTTCACCCATGGTGAGGGGAGCAGGTAGGTCATGGATTAGGCACCCACTTTCCCTCCCACAAGAGCTCTGCCTTCAGCCCAGCATTAGCAGGACTAAGATGTTATGGTTTTATCTTTTTTGAGGCAGACAAGAGAGCAGGCAGCAAAGGAGGGCTGTGCTTTCCAACACTTTAACTTTTCAAGGTCATCTGTGGAGCTTTTATCAATAGAAAGCTAAATTCATACAAAAAGCATCTATAATGAACCAAGCATATCTTGAGCCTTATCCCTTCAGCTGAATACGAATTATCTAGGAAGGTGCTTCAGCATCCACGTTCACAGAGTTCGGCATCCCTGTGACCATTTATAAAGTAAGCAGAGAAGCCACTGCTATTGTGGCTTGGCACCTATCAATTTCTTGTCTTCTTTTTGTAACTGGTTTGTTAATTATAGCATCTTAATGATCTATTTAAAATAAATAAACCATTTACAGCATTTCAAAGGTATTTTGTGATGTTCAGCTGATATTAAAATAGCACCAGCCTTATGTGCTTTTTCAGCAAGTGACCTAATTAGTTAATAAAGTAATTGAATATTAAAAAGGATGTTGCAAGTGATTAAAATTTAAGAGCCTTCAGAACATTATTAAAGCTATAAATCATACATCACTGTTTTAATTTGCATAGCTACAGAATTACTAATGGTCCCCCATGCATAAGCTACTTGGCAATTAGTCTTTTAACAAACTGTTGGTGATACTATGAGGTTACCAAAACCTTTCCCCATTTCTGATTTGCAAACAAACTCCTGGATGAGAGAACACCAAGGGTTAAATTCCTAAAAGCCAGGAAATTCCATTCTTTCAGGTGCCTCCCTGCCCTTGCCTCTGTTCACCTCTTGGCCCTTCCCTTCAGGGAACCACATCCTTCCAAGTGGCATCAAGGTGTAAAAAAGAAAGGAGGAAGCATTTGCCTCTACCGTGAGCTTCCTGAACTTCCCAAACTTAAAGGTGGTTCCTAAAATCACCTTGCCTTGAGTGGTTTTCCAGCCCAGTTTGATCCACATCGATCTCCCTACCTGGTGCTCCATTTTTGTTCCATAGGCATGACTGTCACTGTCACTTCCCTTCTCCTGGCCTCTGGGTCCACAACAGCACTGGAAGGACTGAGCAAAGAGTGAATACTGACGGGAGGCAGTTGTAGTTGGTCTCTGTCCCACGATGTCACCTTTGGGCTGTGGGAAAGAGCCCAAGCAAGTGCTTCTCACTTGCTCCTTACACTGGGGCTTGCAGCTCATGGGAAACCTTAAGTACCTGTGAACTAAAAAGGGTTGGAAAAACATGGCAGGGGAGCTGCCTGCTCTGCCTGTGCCACGGGGTGCAGCAAGGGGCAGCTGTCCACGGCCCATGTTTGAAGCCTGGGCTGGCAGCAGGCAGAAGGTGAGGCAGGACGAGACAAACTGCTCAGGCCAGGTGAGCTGCCCTGGTCTCCCCACTCACCAGCAGCAGCCTCTCTGCAGTGATGGTTCTCAGCCTCCAGAATGTGGTCCAGTGGGATACAATGCCATGCACAGGCAGAGAGCGGGTCTGGCTCTTGCAGGACATGCAGCTTGACGAGAGAGACAAAGAGTGCTGCAGCCAAAGTGACTGACCTGGTGTGAGAGCGAGCACAATCCTGACACACGGGGCAGCAAAAGGGCTGGAGCAGCCACAGGCTGGCAAGGAGGCAAACAGGCAGAAGCTGTGTCCAGGGCCAAGCAAGCAGCACACCCACTGTGTGAGCAGTGCTGCACAGCCCTGGGCTCCCTCAGCCCCCCTGCCTTGCCTGGGTGCTCCCACTGCAGGGACAGCCAGAGGCACCACAGAGGAAGCTGGCTGAGCTGGGGATGAGCTCCTCAGGGTCTGCTCTCTCTCCGGGCACTGGGACTCCAGCACAGGAGCCAGCACTCACTTGGCCCTTGCTCCCCAGCTCCTCCTTCCCTCAGTTGCTGCAGTGGGGGTGTGTGTGTGTGTGTGGTGTCAGCCACTACCTTTATCTCGTGAGCATCAAGTCCTCTTCTTCTTAATGGAGTGAAAAAGACATTACGGAACAGCACCGACACGCAAAGTAAATACGTCATTTCCACCCGGTCAGCAGAAGCTCTGATGTGGTTTCAGCTGTTGAAGGGCAGTGGCTGCTGCTTTACCAAGAGGATTTCTTTTCTGTGCTGCAAAATCAATTCTTCAGGAGCTTCCTTTGAAGCCTTTATTGAGGTCAGGGGCTGCAGCCTCTTGCAATCTTCCCTTGTCAGCCTGCAGCACTTTCTGAAAGCCCTTGCACTGGATACTGTGGCAAACACCAGCTCTTTGTTCATTAGTTTATACTTGGTAATAGATGTGAGCTATTCACACTCTGCTGCACTAACATTTGCCATGTCGTGAACAGTGAAAGACAGCACAAGCCTCTTTTAGGGGTCTGTGTTTTTAATTACAACAGCAAACTGAGGAATGGGGGACTTCAGAGCATCCCAACCCAACAAGGAACAACAAGCACATGGCTGCTTTTAAAATGAATTCATTAATACTCACTATCTCACCAGTATGAAACTGCCAGTGCATGAGGAGGGTGGGTACACCCAATGCAAAGCACTGTTGTAAACTACACTACGTACAGGTACATGTTACTACAATGCAAGCAACACCCTGGGCGCCAGTGGTGAGCTGGAAGAGATGGGAGCTGATTCCAAGTCACACCACTGGGCTGCTTTTAGGGCAAGTTACATCAAGGAACTGTTTCGGGCTGGCAACACAGATCATGGCTGATTCCAGCCTCTGCAGCCACAGCACCATTCCATATGGCACAGTATCATTATCCTGTTTGCCATCCTTCCTGTTCCTGTATGCCACTAGGAAGACAGCATCATTTTTTCCCCTAAAATTCTCACATCCTTTTCCTGATCAGCACATCCTATGATTGTTCCATTGACCATGCTCTGATAGGTAAAACTTATTGCACCTGGGCCTCGTCCCCCAGAAGGGCAGAACAGAAAAGGGGCTGTTTCCTTATCCAAAGCTGGTGCATTGATAGAGAGCTCTAGCACAGAAGCATATGCCCAAAGCATATTACTTTAAAGGATTTATTCCTCAGCATCATGCATAAATTGTACATGATTTCTGCCTGTGAATACAGGACAAGATGTGGATACCCACAGATCACTGGTTTACAGCCGGGGCAGCATCTGCTAGCGGTCACTATTCCAGCCATGCTCTAGTACACCCACCATCAAGCAGCTCCTGCTCTCCTCCCACAGCCAACACTTCTACCAGCCATGGCCATCATCCGCATTGGATGGCTACAGGACTCCTGCTACTCTAATACACAGACAGCAGTTACCTGGGAGCCACGCTGCCGCTCCTGCACCTTGGTCCAGCAATGGTCCCCTCTGCTAGGGGCTGCCTCCCAGCAAGGTCTTCAGACTCGTGTCTGCATAGTCCCTGTGATGGATCCGGTGGTGTTTCACCTGCTGGGAAGACATATGAGGAGAGACAGAGATCAAGGCTTGTTCAGCCTTAAGGAAAGCGGGCTCAGGGGTGACTTTATCTCCATGTTCAGTATTTAAAGGGTGGCTACAAAGAAGATAACTGCCTTTTTACAGGAGTCGCAAGGAAAAGACAAAGGGTGATGGGTACAAGTTAATCCTGGGGGGTCCTGGTTGGACACAGGAGGAAAATTTGTCCACAATAACACCCATTGGAATAATGTCCCAGGGAAGTGGTGGATTCCCCAACACTGGACACGTCTAAGATTCGGCTGGGCAGGGCGCTGGGACATCTGGTCTAGGTCGTGCTTTGCTAGAAAGGTTGGACCGGATGCTCCCTGAGGTCCCTTCCAGACTGACATCCTACGGCTCCATGACTCAAACCACGCTGCCCGCCCGCGTTTCCCTTCCTTCTACCGCCACCTCGTGGAAGCGGAGGGAAGGGGCGAGCATCGGGACACAGCGCGGAGCCCGGCCCCGCACGGCGGAGCTCCCCTCGGGGCGTTCCCATTGTCCCTCTGCCCCGGGGGAGCCGCAGCGGTTTTCTGCTCCTCGGAGCAGCCGCAGGGCCCGGCAGAGCCCGCCCGGCGTCTGCAGCACCGCGCTGCCGTAACCCGCGGGGACGGCTTTCGAGGGGGCCATGGAGGTGCTGCGAGGGCTGCAGCCGCTCTGCTCTGGAGCCAGGCTGAGAGCTGGGCCGGGGCAGATGGAGAAGAGAGGGCTCCTGAAGGGGAGACCTTAGAGCAGCTCCAGTGCCTAAAGGGGCTGCAGGAAACCTGGAGAGGGGCTTTGGACAAGGGATGGAGGGACAGGACAAGGGGAATGGCTTTAACCTGCCAGAGGGGAGACTGAGATGAGCTCTTAGGCAGAAGCTCTTCCCTGTGAGGGTGCTGAGGCTCTGGCACAGGGTGCCCAGAGAAGCTGTGGCTGCCCCATCCCTGGCAGTGTTTAGGGCCAGGTTGGACACAGGGGCTTGGAGCAAGCTGCTCTAGTGGAAGGTGTCCCTGCCCGTGGCAGAGGTTGGGACTGTATGAGCTTTCAGGTCCCTTCCAACACAAACCAGCCTGGGAGGCTATGATCTGGCCAAGACTCCCAGGTGAAGAAAGAGCAGCCTGAAAGGCTGTAACACATAGGGGAGTGTGGACAATTGCCTTTGAGCATTTAGTGCCCATGGAAGAGAGAAATCCAGTCCTCTGAAAGTCTCCCCAGTGCTTGCCCAGAGAAGAAGACCCCCAGACAGAACAGGAACAAACCTCAACCCCCACTGTGTCCATCCATCTCCTGCCTGAGGTTTCCTCAGACAGAGCACTGGGGCCAGGTCCTCCTCCGTTTCAGCCCACCCACACTGGCAGCAACAGAACAGGGTCTGAGCGGTCCGGAGCTGTCCCAGAGGCGGCCAGAGCATCAACACGAAGCCGTAAAAGCCTCTGGGCATTGGCACAGATCATTTTGCACATATAAAGGATCTACCGATTCACCCTCCCAACCCCACCTCCAAAAGCGACCTGCATACACAGCAGTAGGATCCCCTCGAAGCAAGACCTGTGTAGGCCCTGCATAGAGCAAGACACAGCTGTTAGAGAGGACATCCAGAGCCTTACCTCAGCATCCCCCACTTCCCAAGCACGAGGCAGCACAGGGGCACGCAGAGCACGCAGCCATCAGGATCCAAACAATTACCTCTTCCTGTGGGAAGCTGCCCCCGGGGCGGCGAAGGAAACGTAGTTACCTTGGAAGAGCTTCACAAACACTGCGCTGAGTTCCAGCAGATCCGAGGCAGAGCGGCGCGATCGCAGCATCACTGCCATTTGGTACGCTTCAATTTAGGGTTCTGAGTGAATGGACGGTGGATATAACGATTCCAGTGGTGAGGCACTGGAACAGGCTGACCAGAGAACTGGTGAATGCTCCATCGCTGGCAGTGTTCAAGGCCAGGTTGGACATAGCCTTGGATGACATGGTTTAGTGGGAGGTGTCCCTGCCCACGGCAGAGGGTTGGAACTGGATGATCTTAAGGTCCTTTCCAACCCAAACCATTCTATGATTCCTATTTTAATGATTCAAATACTTGCTCAGTATCACCCAAACTGACCCATAAAACAAACATGGGCATCACCAACGTACTTACCTGAATCATTAAAACTTCATTTTCTACACACTGTCACATTCAAGTTATTGAGTACTGCAAGGCTGTGGAAGACTTGACAATCAAACCTAAGCAATGGTCTGTGCTCTGGACAGACTCATAAATGCCAAGCTGAGCGAGATCTCCAAGGCTGATAAGAAACTGCGGGGAATAAGCTGCTGTTTGGCTAATAAATCCTTCACAGCAAGAAGACACAGCTCCAAGTTGAGAAGAACTGTTGAGAGAGTTCAGGTAGCATTTGATAATTAACCCCCCCTCGGCATTGCTAGAACAGGTGTAACTTCCAGACAGCAGGAAGCCTTCTCCCCAGTTTTTCTCCAATTTCAATTCTCTCAAAACAGAGACAGAACATTGGGAAGATGAGGAGAAAGCTCTGTAGAACTCCAAGAAAGCGCTAAAAATCAACTCTGGAATCTGTGGCTTTGCCTCCCCACTCCAGCTATCATCTTTGCTTACTCTGAGCAATACTCTCCTTCGCTATCAAAAGAACATCTCCTTAAACACCCTCAGATGTGTCACCTTCATGCAGAAAAAACCCGCACCAAAACCCACACCAAGTTACCGCCAGAGCAGAGCTCTTTGCTTTACGAGCAGGTGGAGCAATGGAAGGCATTACTGCACTCTGGTGGAGTGGGTGAGTGAGCTCTTCACCCCCACCAGGAGCGACCCTGGCCATCAGCCTTCAGCCACAGCAGCACAAGAAGGGCCCAAATGCTCCAATCTACTCCATCAGCACAGGACATAGAAGCTTCTAATTGAGGTGGCACTGTGTTTTCACAGGCCTTCCCACACTAGAAATGTTAGTGCTCATAAATAAATATATATATGAATATATATATATATAAATATACTAAAACACAATGAGAAAAGCTCAGGAAAGGGTTTTTTTCATGGCAGTACAGGACTTGTTTCCCCAACAGCTCGGGAGTATAACTGTTACAGTTTAATCAACAGCTTTGACTCCAATTTAGGGAGGTGTCTGAGCACACACCCTTAAGCACCTGCATGAATGTCAAAGGAAAACTCATGTCCTCTGGACTTGTAAATTAAATGGACACAACTGCAATCCAAAGGAGCAAGAGTCTACTGCCACACTGACTGCAAATCATCTTGTAAGACACCAGGGAAACACCACAAGCATGGAAGACAGGGCAGACTCCCAGTGTACACCACCACTTTAAAATGCAAATGAAAGTCAATGGGTTGCCTACCTCTTCTGTGAGTTCTCTGTCTGATCCTCCTCATTACATTCATCCTCATACTGCCCCTCCTGGCTTTAAACCACAGATTTTGCTCTCTTTAAACAGTTCCCAGGCTGCAATGGGAATTAATCCTTTCAGCAAACATCTGAATTCCAGAGCACGGGTATGTTACCATCTCCAGCAAGCTACATCCATCTCTGATCCAAATACATCCACATCATTTACCATGGGAATGAAAAGGTTTCTGGAAGTCAGGTTCCCTGTTGGCAAAGCACACGCTGGGCCAGACGCTTGGATGCTGGCTCTGGACCTCCCCGATTCCTGGAAAACCATCTTCTGACGGCACAGCAGAAGACAACACTCTAAGGTAACAGACCTTGGAGTTATCAGGCAAATAGTTCTCACATCCTTCAACATGAAGTTCACTTCCCCTCTGCACCTCTAAAGGAGGGGTATAATGACCTTATTTTATAGAGTAACACTCTTTTGAACACACAAGTGACTGGTTTGCCCCCAAGTCATGGGACTAGGCAGCAGTGCTAGCATTCAAACCTGGCAGCCTCCACATCCCAGCATCTGTCCTAACCACTGCAAGTAGCAGCTTCATCACTGCATATTGACAGAGCACAGAAAAAAAACATGCCTTGAAGCAAACAGTTATAGGGGTATATTTATTGCATTGCAGTCTTGGCAATTTTAAATATAAACATTTACATCTGGAAAGCAGAATGCTGCAAATTCAGTGTGTTCATAGCAGCACCAGCTTCCCAAGAAACAAAATATTCAGGAAGACAGAGAAGGAATTACAAACAAGTTACACTCTCATTTATCACCGTTTGGCCAAAACATGGTATTGCAGCTCTGAAACAGATATTAAAGTCACCAAATCTGACCTTGAAGACACAAGTAATTTCAAGACTGAAGGGTGTCATTGTACCTGATATCCTGCACGTTTTCAGTGTGCCGAGACTTAAGGCTAACAGTCAAGTGCCTGAAGAGGGCAGATGATGTATGTATCTGCGTTACCTGACATATTATAGTTTTAGTAACAATACTTGGCACTTGTGTAGCACTCGCCGCTTCCCCGAATCCCTGTAGGCTAAGGACTGCTCTCAGATGCGTTACAGCTGCGGAGCACAAGGGAAAAGGAAGGAAGTGGCTTGCCCAAGGCCTTTCAGTGAGCAAGTGGCAGTAGAGAGATGGGAATTTGTCCCATGTCAGCGTGGTAGGTCACGCCGCTCCTCTGTGATTCATTAAGGAAGTTTTATAGATGACTAATTGGTTACCAAGTCCCAGTCCATGCGACTGCAGTGGATGCGTGCCCCGTTTGAAGAGGGGTCAACACAACTGCTCCCCTCTTAATGCCCATCTCAGTTTTAAAGAAACCGAACCCTTCTCTCATTTTCTCACCTCAGAATGATGTGTCATGCTGAAGATACAATGACACAGCTGCACTTTGCTCTGAAGCTGTGGAAATCAGAAGCAATCGCTATAGAAGCAGGAGCAGCTTTCATTTCTTTCCTGAGGGAGAGCACTGATCTTTTGAGAGGAAAAAAGGATGGATATGTTTTTACAGAAGCTGATCAAACTACTTTTCATTCTAAACGAATACAAGACTGACTGAAAGTCTCAGGTGTACTAATTTTCTTCAGCTAAGTCATCCAAGTGTGTACTATGAAGCTAGCAGCTAATAAAATAGTTACCCAGGAACATCAGAAGGCATTTTCCTTCCCTGACAGGCCTTCACTTCTACCAGCTAAAAGCAAGAGCACTTACAGTGACATCTAAAAGGACTTGTAAACATCATGAGACAAGCCATCTCTGACACTCCTCCACTAAGGTAGGCCTTTTGCCTGCCCCCCCAGGAAGCTAACAAGGATAACCAAGCCTTTCACCATCCCTGCCTCAAAAGGGAAAATTTGCTTACTTTTCTCCCACTGGGTTTCCTCTGCAAAGTTTTAGAGGCAGGATGAAACATGCAAGTTATTAGGGATGGAGACTGGCAAAGACTCCTGGGGTACAGCTGTACTGTGAAACACTCACAGCATAATGGATGCTGCACTCCAGAACTGCCTCTGCAACTCCTCCTTCACCCACAGAGCACAACTGCCCAGTGCTGGCCAAAGCATGACAAGAGGGCACAGGCTGGAAAGCACCCTCACACTCCAAGGAGTTATCACAAAGTAAAGTAATTCCTCTCTCCTCTCCTTCCTCTTCACCTGCTTTCAGCATGCCATGAAAGCCTAGAGCTGGGGAAATGTACAAACACGTTACACTTACAAGTAGATTACGCACATTTCTTTCCATCAAGAAAAGCCTCTCGCAAGCACACTGACCCTGCAGTGCCCACCTGGAGGGGGACCCTCACATGTGCCTAGTTCTTCCCAAGTGGCCTCAGCTTTTTATTGCCCAGGCTGCTAACAGGTAAAAATTAGCAGCAAAAGATGCTCTTCAATAGTGAGGTTTTACTCCACATTTCTACCATGTAATAGTTGATGTTTGTCCTGCAGATACATAAGCAACTCCTGACAGGAAAAGCTGTGATGTCTTAAAAATTGCTCTATAAACCACACAGAAGACTACATGTAACCTCCTGAAAACGGGTGTCCTTCCAATGACACTCATTTCAAAAAGCACCTTTTGAATATGAAATGCACATTACTGCCTACATGAACAGCACAGGACTTCGAAAAAATCATCATAATATTTATCTGAAGGCGAGACAGGCACTCCTGGAAAAATATCTGACAGAGTTAAAGACTAAATGAAAACGTGAGTGCATTCTTCCCTTTTGGTCCAAGTATACCCGACCAGGGTACCAGTATTTTTGGTAAACTGAAGAATAAAGCTCAGCTTGGACTCTATCTTGCTTTGCTAGATTTGTAGTTCATTAGACAGAAGGATACTGCTTAGATTTTAGGACTCTCCCCTTGGGTTCTTATTGCAAGTGGTCGTCCCTCTCTTCCTCTATCCACCTAGTCAGATCTCTCCGCTACGTATACCTTGAAAAACATCGTACAGGGCAGCACAAGAATAAATACAAAACCCCCTGTATTTATCTTCTTATGGGCAAGGATAATAGTGACAAGAAAGCTCTGCATGGAGCTAATGCCGCAGACATTAGGGCTGTAAACTGTTTCTTCTCTAGAAACTCTCATTGTGAAGTCAGACTGTTGATGCTCAAGTCTACAAACTGAGCCATGCATCTTTCAGCTCACACTTTGTGCATGCTTAATTCACCTACCATCACACCTGCAAGCCAGGAGAATTAGCTCTGAAATTACTCCTTCAGCAAAGGAATTACTCCTTCTAATGAAGGATCATCTTCTTCAGTAGAAGTATTTACCATCTCTTCTTCTAGCTGTGGCTTCATACATTTCCATTTGTGCATCTTGATAATATCCAGGGGAAGGGATATTTTTGGCTTGTAATATAATTACAATAAGAATTCCATAGATTCTGTTACAACAAAGACTGTCCTAGGATTGCTACAGTATAAACTTCACATTTTTAAGCCAATGTCAAGAAGCAAAAGCATGTACTGAAACAGTTCTGGGATGCAGAAAATGCACATTTCAGCATTTATCTTTTACCCTTTGCAATGCAGGCAGGAGAAAAAACATTAATTTTAATCATTAATTTTAAACACTAATTTATTAATCTGTAGTATTTTGCAGTTATGCTTTGAGGCAGACACTAGCATAGAAATCAACAGCTTCTAAGGAAAGAGCTTGCCTGGCTGAAGGAATCGGCATTACTGCTACTGTTGCTGCCTTGCTTCTGAAAGGATGCAGCACTGTCGCCTTCCAACTTCATCCAGTTGCAGAGCTTGCTATTTAATATGGTCACTGTAATTCTGACCTGTTTAATCAAAGGCAGAAATTTACCTGGGGATACACATCTTCAGAAAGTGAGTGTTTTCAGTTTGCTGTCCCTGCTGCCTTTCCATTTGCTTTCAAGATTCTGGATGAAACCATTGTTTCCATCTGTCCCACTTAGGTCAGTGTTGGCAAGCAACAGAAAGTGTGGACAGCATGCAGGACAGGATGTCAGCTTCAACAAAAATTCGGTATCTTTTTCCTCTGTTGCTTTTTCCTGGACATTTCTTCACCCACAGTGATTTGCAGGTGCAAGCAGGTGACTGCAACAGCAAACTAAGCTAACCTAGCAAGGAAAGTAAGTAAAAATACTAAAAACCCCAAAATCAGTTTACTGCAATCAATCCAAGATACATAATTCTTCTGACCAAATAATTCCAGAAGCCTGCAGAGAACAGTACGAAAACCAAGAATAGCTAAAGGCGATCTGGATGCAAAACTAGACAGGGGAAAAAAAAACCTCAGTGGGCAGTCAAGCCTACTCCTGCTGAGAGACCTTGCTCTGCTTCCAAACGATGCAGAAGGGAAAGCTGCATCAGAAACAGCAAATCCAGAAACTGAAGGACAAGAAGCAGATGGAAAATAGTTCTCACTGGCTACTTCAAGTAATCCCCTGGTGAGGACATGCCAAATACCTGTCACTAGAGCAGAAAACAGCCCCAAACAACTTCCAGGCAATTAACAAGCTGGAGCGTCAGTTGAGAGGTGCGACTAAACCCACACCTTTTACAAGCTCCTTCTCCTTTGACCTTCTCTATTCTACCGCCACAGCTCTGTTTAAGAAGTGTTCAGTAACAATTAAGTACTTGTGCAAAAGGTTTTCCCAATAAATTATCCCAGCCAAGATACCCATAATCATGACTAACACAGCAGCTCTCAGCCTGATTTTCCCCACCAGTTCCCTGCAACCCCACGGCACAGCAAGGTTTTATGCTGTGCTTCCATGAAAACCCCTTTCACACCATCTGCAATCCCTAGAATTGTTCTCACCATACAAATAAAAATCACTCTTAACATAACCATGAGATCTGGCTCTCTACTGAACTGTGTTGGCAATGGAAAGATACATGACACCACGAGATGCACCCGTAACATCACCTATGACCAGGCTGAACAACGTCCTAAAACACTGGACAGGTTGCAACCAGGATTGGGATCCTTTCCTGATGTCCTTATACTTGGCCCAAAGCTTTTTCACTCTCACACGGCTTGCTCTTTCTTAAGACAACCTCCTGTTCCTACTCTACATTCTTCAGCACAATGACTTGAGGTGTGTATGCTCACACCATCTCTGTGACGCTGGAGCAAGAGAGGAATTGCTGGAAGCAGACAGCTTTTTGAACCTGGATTTTATGCTGAGTTTGGAGGAGTAAAAACGTGGAAATAAATAACCAGAAACAATCAATAAATAAATAAAACCAAAGCCTGTTTGTTTCCAAGGGTTGATTTCTTTTTCATAAGCAGACTTACATGAATGCTTCAGTGAGGTAGAAGACTTCATTTCAGAACATCACATTCGATTTTATTTAAAGAGCAACTTCAGCTGAAGTATTAAACACGCAAGAGACACACATACAGCATCGCTTCCTTAGTCACGATCACGATGCTTGAAAGAGACTAAATCACAAATGTTACATTTCAAAGAGAAAATATCATTAGCACTTTGATAACAGACTTAAAAATGATACAATGTCAGAAAAAGTAGGGAAAAGGAAGACATTTTGGAAGAACTGAAGTTGCCAAAGAGGCTGTATTTAGGAAGCAGCTTGGAAATAGTAAGAGGTGGATTAGGAAGTAGGAAACAAAGAACCACCAAATAAGCGATTAAATCTAAATTGGAAGAGAGACTTTTCACTAACTCCACAGATGAGACAACCATGAGAAGAGAGGAGGAATAGTTTAATAATGAGGTAGAGCAAAAAAAGTAGACAAATTGGATAGATCTTCACCAGGCTTGTTGACTGAGCTGATGATTTTGGAAGAAGGTGTCATGATGGTATAAAAATCAAGGCACCAACTCAAGTCCAAGCACCACCACTTTTCATAAAATATAAAAGGAGAAACTTGTAGATCTGAAGCAAAAAACACCTGCAAGGTTTCAGAGAAAAGGTTCTGATGAAAGGAAACACGAGGTGGTATAAAGTGGGCAAACAGAGAGAATTAAGAATATGAGGTAAAGAAGAGCAAGAATTCAATTAGAAGTCATAGTACATAGGCCTGAGTGGAGATCTGACACCCTTTGGCCAAGCGTGAAGGAAAGAGGAGAGGTCAAAACCAGCAGCCTTTGGCATGAATGGAAAAGGCAGAGATCATCGTCCCAAGCAACTGAAAGAAAAACCAGTCAGAAAGCAGAGGGGCAAAAGCAACCCACAACCAAAACCATAATGAAGACAAGCATTCACTTGCCACAAAAGCTGAGGAGAAGTCAGCAGCAGAAATAAGCCCCTTGTTCTAGCTTCACATTTCTAATAATCTGTGAGCTTTCTGGTTAGTTGGCAAAACCACAGAGAGATAATGAGGAAAGGTTCAGAAACCCAGGACAACTGGGGGTGAATACAAGAACCAGGATTAGAATGTCCTGAAGAGGTAAAATACTGACAAGAGAAGGAGGTAGGGAGAAGAACTGCAGACCACATGAAAACACAAAGAAGAACAGCACTAAAGAAGAGGAAACAAGAACCTTCAAGAGAAGAATCTTTTCAGTGCCTAGTCTCAGATCATAGTAGGAAGGGATGGTACCAATAAAGTTACGTATAATAAGAAACTGTATATATTCTTTCCTTACCCCCCCTTGATGAAACTGGTTTGCCAACAGTACTTTTTATTCTGAGGCACTTCTGTCCCAGGTTGAAACTGGGTTTGCAGCCCAGGGGCTGAGCTGAGCAGCCATCCAAGCCCCGTGTCATCTGAAATGTTGCCATAAAAGTTTCAGGCTCCCCCGGAGGCATCCAGCTGCTTTTTGTGTCCAGAAACTCCTGCTAAGCGATTTCTGTAATCCACCCAAACCCCAGACATACCCCTAATGACAAGCAGCATGCTGCATTTGCAGCAACAGAAATACATGTCACTGAGAGTACATGTCACCCAGTTTGAAGACTTATGACCTCTATATGCAATACAAGCCCTACTATAAAGCAATTTCCCAACTTCATCTTAAACACATGGAGCTGCTACAAAGCGTAAGGCAGCTGAGATGAATACAGGAGTAGCAGTATGAAATCTACTGTCCTTTCACAGCTAAGGGAATAGACTACATAACGTAACAGCTTCATTTACCCTCAAACTTCTACATGTAGCTCTCTTGGAAAGCAGTTACATGATAAGCTGACTTTGACTTTTATACTTGAAAACATTTGTAAGCGCACCTCCAAAGCTCAGTTTAACTGGAATTAGATGATACATCATTTATATGGATAGGAAAGACTCATGAAGTTTTCTCCTCCGTAAGAACTGCTGGAGACACAGCACCTCTAGTTTCAATAGAGGGAACTTGAAAGGCGCTTAGATACAGTACAGTTGTGCTCAGCACAAACACTTAAATCCGAGAAGAAAAATGGTATCTTTGCAAACTTCACTATTACACCAAGTAGCAAATGGGTTAAATATGAAAGTACAATTTGCCATCTGCAGCCACAACATTTACAGAGAAACTCCAAATATGGAGGCCTGTGGATCAGCTACATTAGCTGCTTGCTGGTGACACAGGGCTAAAGCACAGCATTACAAATAGAAGCCCAAGCTTTGCTATTGTAAAAACAAATTAATGTCCTTCCATTATTCAGAGAAAAAGAGCAGTTTTCAATTGAGAGGCTTTCTATCATAAAGGGCATTAGAGAGCTAACTGAAGAAGTAGCTAATAGCCATCAGTAGTACGTCACTCCACCTTTTCATACTTCCAAAATGACTGTCAGAATTATGTCTGGAAAAGAGGACATCCGTGTAACAGCAGCAGATAACCTATCAGTTTCATTAGCAACCTTCTCTTGAGATTACTCAGGACATGCAAAACAGCATCTGTGTTTCATTTCAGGTGGAGTTCTAACCTTAAGCTTCTTAAATGTGGGCCACAATTAGCTCCTGTAGCCGAGTACACCAATATTCTCTTCCAACCCTCTCTGTTTAGCTTCTTTTTAAGGAGCAGTAGGATCTGTGCCCATCTCACAGAAACAACTGCATTTCTGACCATGTCAGCAACAGAAATCCCCAACAGAGATCTAAGGAGGCTGCTTTGGCATCAAGCTCAGGATGCTCCAGTTAGAATTATTTCCCCTATCTTGTTACGGCAATGGGAAACCAGTCACAGTACCATCATACTTAATGAGAACGCTAAATAGCGATGTGAGCTGCAGCGGCAATTCATGCTATCAAATAAATACACTGACAAAGGCTCAGCCAAGTCAATGTGCTAAATGGACAAGCAGGACATTCTCTCCTCGAATAAAGATCTGGTTTATGTGACGTGTGAACACCTGCTGATAATCCACCTTGGGTCGCCTTTTTCTCCGTGACTGGCTTCTTGTGCGGGTACCGCCAGCACTGGCGCCCTCTGTGTGGGCAGTCCCGCTGCCCACATCAGCTTCACCTCTGGCAGCCAGATGTGAACCATCACCTGGCATCTTCTTTTCTCCAGCTCTGCCCAAGCGTTTCTGCCTCTCACGCTCATCTTCGGCTCTCCCTTGTCCTGATCCAGCTTTCGATCCCACCGTCTGAGAGTCACTTGTCAGGGCTAGCTCCTCAGAGACAGCCTTTGAGTCAGCTCCCTTCTTTACTGAGGAATCCTGCAGTTTGAGTCTGTTAAACAGCTGTAAAAGAACATTTGTGTTTACGACCACATTCATAAAACAAGAGCTGCTTGTTCAGCATTTCTATGTGGTATTTGCATCTACAATCCCAAATCAGAGCTCACAATACAATAATTAGTGAGGAATCTTTACCACCAGCAATAAAGACTACATTTTCTTGCCAAAGTCCAACAGTGACATAAGGTGAACGCATCTACTGCATGCACGAGTGCCTTCATGTGAGCATCGAGGAATCTAATTTGGGAAGCAATACTGATGTGTTTGCATTTAACTTTGGTCCAGAACAACAGACAGCTACCAAGCTGCCCCATGATGGACCTTTTGTGTTCCCCAAAACAAACTAAATGATGCCATGCGGGTATTCCGGGACATGAGCAGGCCGCAAACAATAGAAAAATAATAAAAGCTAGAGCAGCAGAACCAGAGCACTGTATGAGCTCATTAATCTAAGGATACATGTGCTGAAACTGGAAAAAAACCCTGCTTTTACTCTGGCAGCAAGCAAACTTTTATGAAACACAGACAAATGAAGATTCTTGGTTAGCCTGTCCCTTTCCCAGCAACACGATGGAAAACCAATCCTTGTGAAAGTGGACTGAAGGAACAATGACAACTTGATTATTTTTAACTAATCTTTAAAGAAGGAAGGGTGGGATCTATCAGAAAACAGACTGAAATGGCAGACGTTTGAAAGTAAATTCCTCATAATGAAACTGTTTAAGTGTTTTTGTGACACTTCTCTGATGTTCGAAAGCCCCAGAGCTCTGCCATTCAACAGCCACAGCCCTGACACATCTTTTTTTTCCCTTCATTGTTCAGAATTTCATCTATCATCTCGTCAGTTCTCAACTTCATAAACATCATTTTTGCAGCTGGATCCTAGAGAGTGTCTTGCTTAGGAGCAACATTGGGACTTCCTGGCTTCACAGTACCTAGACTAGAAGTTCAAGTGACCACACAGATGTACTGCTTCATCGGCTGGAGACAAAAACTGTCGCCCCATGAACATGGGTATCGAAGTTATGCACTGCCAAATGCGCCCAGGACAAATGTGAACCAGATCAATCATAGGTGCACAAGAACGCACTGAACAAATCAAAACCCACAGTGATCTTATAGAATGTCAGCATGCTGCACTATGCAGTGGTAGCAACTGTGATCTGATATTAGCAACTCCAAAGTAGAACTTCTCTAACACAGAAGTATGACTAAATTACTTTCAAAAAGGTCAGAAAACTGGTTTGTTCTGATTTGAAAACCAGTTCAAGTCATTTTTGCAGTCATCTGTGATAAAAGGAGGTAAAGTATTGAAATATAAATACAGTTTTCAAATCAATGCTCCCCTTTTACTGCTTTGAAAAAGGAGATACTAAAAGTCCAAATAAGAACTGGAGATGGCTACCTACCCGGGTTAGTGAGAGCTGAGGCTCTGCATAGAAAGCTTTGCCCATCACTGGTTTCCTGTATGTCTCATCTACATCTGTCAGGGCCTAGAAGAAGATATAAGAAACAGAAAGGTCAAGATTAAAAGAAAACATGAAGAAGCTTTGGACCAGCTTTGTGTCACAGCGCTATGAAATTACATTCCATCTAAGAGAAAATCCGCCCCAGAAACAAGCTGTGCTTTGAAGCTGGTTTCTTAATCATCCAAGTTGTAGTGAGGTATAAAAGCACCAGCAAAGCCTGGCATCTGCCCTGCACTACTTGCAAAATCTTTGTGAGCCTGCAAAATCCCCCCCCCCCCACTCCCCACTTCCAAACTTTTCACAGCTCCATGCTCACAAATATTTAATAGCAGCTTTTCCATCACTGTCTTTAACGTCTTCATGAGGTGGAACACAAGGAAAAGCTTTTGTCACCGACATCCCAATGACATGTTAGTGAAAGAACACAAGTGGCTATGACTACAAGAAGACTGGGTTTTGCAGAGAAAGCTTTGGAAGCTTCTTATATTCCTCATATTCCACCATCTTGAGTTCTTACACAAAACCTTTGAAGATGTTGGGAACTCTTCAAAGCTCCTCTCTCACCTAAAACCTCTCTAAGATGGCTACGCACCTCTCAGACATACCAATCCAAAACCAGGCACCACTTGCATCTGTAACCCAGCACTCGGTGCCACAGCAAATTAGTTTTCTGAACCACAATACCACATTAATCCTCTCACAGTGTAGTTTGCTTAAACCTATTGTAAATATTAAGTTTTCCATATGGCAGTTATAAATCAAGGATACAATAATTAAATTGACCAGCCATTACCATATTCCAGAACTTGTCAAATGCAACCAAAAACCCTGTGCAGACTCCACGAAGCCCTTTGAAAGTGCGGATATGGACATTGATTCTTACACCATCTCGGACACAGCGATGTAGTTCCCCCAGTGGGCTGCCCTCATGGACTAAACCAGAAAGAGAACATCACAGGTTTTCAACAAAATACATACATATACATATATCTAAAATATACATAGGAATATACTCTATGTATATTCCTATATACCTAGAGAAGTAGAAGTACAGCAGATCTTGGCACAACACTTGTCTTCATAGCAAAAGAAAAGAGAAGCCCTGGAGCACTGTAACGCACTGCAGTTGTCATTACTAGACCATCTTCTTTTAGACTCTTCTTACACTGGCAACAGCAAAGGCTTTAGAAAATATGAAGGTTTCGCTCCACATAACCTGCAGCCAAAACAGCCTCATCTGAAAATCTTCCTGCTACATTTCAGAAACATACAAAGTAATGCTAATCTTAAATAGAAGTGCTTCAGAAGGAAAAGAACATTCACACAGGCAGAGTGAGTTATGAAGACAACGCCTACTTCAGGCTACCTCCTTAGCCACTTTACTTAGTAAACTATTGAATCAGGTGTGTTCCTTTTCAAGACTTCTGAAACAATGACTCAAAGATCTTCAACTAACTAAATTGGATCTGTTTAAATTGATGAAAATGTATTGCTGCAGTTGAACTTTCAGCAGGCAGCAGAACACCCTTCAAAGATGTACAAGTCTTTGACAAAGAAATCAAATTACTCCGAGCAACAACCATCAATGAAACTAGCTAACCCACAGAACACTAACCCCAGACAGGTTTGGGATGGAAAGGACCTTTAAGCTCATCCAGACCCAACCCCCTGCCACAGGCAGGGACACCTTCCACTAATGCAGGTTGCTCCAAACCCCTTCCAGCCTGGCCTTGAACACTGCCAGGGATGGGGTAGCCACACCGTCTCTAGGCAACCTGTGCCAGCACCTCACCACCCTCAGTGACTTCTCCCCTCCCCAGTATCCAATCTGAATCTCCCCTCTTTCAGTTTAAAGCAATTCCCTCTTGTCCCGTCACTACACGCCCCATAAGAAGTCCCTCTCCAGATTTCTCGTAGGCTCTTTTTAGGCACAATGGGATTCAGTAAAACATACAGATTACCTGATACACACACGCCTTATCTGCACACTAGATAATCTTTGCAAGTGTAAATTATCTAGAAGGGTAGATACTTACTCTACAACTTCCACCTACACCATGGCAAAGCCATTCCAGTGCTAAATTACAGCTACTCGCTTGTGCAAACACAGCCCCAGGGCTGCTGTAGAGTTCCTTCTGAGAGTCAGGGGAAAACACTGGTCTAGAATCTCACATGGTTCTTCATATTAATAAAATATCTGAGTCAGAGATGATCTCTCGCCTTGTGCTTTACAGACCATGCATTCAAGGCTTGATTTGCACACTAGAAGATACATCCTGGGAGTGCAAAGTGTTGCCATATGACAGCTGATCTGCAGTGCTTCCCTGCGTGGCAATTCTTAGCCACAGCAGGGAAAGCTAAAGCAGTTGCCTCTGAATTAACCTAATGACGCTTATCTTTTGAGATCCATTGTCACCTTGCCAGTCCTCTCCAGGTGGGTAGCTGGAGAAAATTGCTTTCACACAGAGCATAAGCTGCCTCAGCACCTCCCAGCTCTGCTTATGGGGGCCTTTTCACAAGTCTCTCTGCTTCATTAGGCCAAACTGATGAGGAACTGATGTTCTCGACTTGCAGAGACCACAGGTGGCACCATCACATCATCAGATTGATGCCTTTAATCAGAGAACACTATTTCTTTCTAATCAACTCCGAGAATTTACAGCATCATACCAGATTCAGACTTTAAATTCCAATGGTCCCTTTATATAGGAACTTTACCTACAACTTCTTGTAAAAATCCACATACTATCTGTATTTCCAGCTATGCCTTTGACTGTCAGCACCCCATTAGGCCTGGTCAAGAACACTACGGCTCTACTAAACCTACACAATACACTCTCCCACTTGTTGCTGCAGCTTCACCAGTGCAAACCTTCAACTTCACCTGATCAAAAGGGCAGGACACAGAATCCAAAAGCCTTTAAACAATCTGACATCCAATTCTCGCAAAACAATAAAACAAGCAATGAAAGGTTTTTGCTCTTCTGCAAGCATCAAAGCCTGGGGTGAACAGGCTCTGCACACAGCTAGAGCTGCCTGTGGCTGCTGATGCTCTTATGTACAAGTACTAATAGGTTTTCAATCCACAAGGAAGGATGTACCTAGTTGGTTTTGTACTCAAAATCCAATCCCTCTTTGTATAAAATAAGCACATGCTTAATATCAGGATTCTGAAGAATGGCTACAAAACTACCGCAAGACAGAGGGTGAGTACCCCAGAAGGGAGAAAATCCAAACTCTGGTTAAGTTCAAGTCCCTGCCCTCAGGGCAAGGCTTTAAGAGGCAAGACTAAAAAACAAAACCAAGCCCAAGCAATAAGAGCAAAGCAAATGAGAACAGCTGAAATAACCCAGAGCACTACCAAAGGCCTTTCAAACTGCTCTGCATTAACTGCCTGCATATGAGTTCTCTGCCCCTTTGGTAAATGTAAAGTTAATTAGGAATAGCTTCTCCTGAACTGATCCAACAGGCACTGCTCAAGCAGCTTCCTTCTTACTTTTATGGCTGCATCTCAAATCATGTCTCATGACAGACAAAATATTAGCTCCATTTTACACTTCTGACCCGCTGAATTTAGGGAACACATCATACCTTGCCACAGCTACCTGGGAGTACAGGGATGCAGCAAGCCACCCATCACAGTTACTTTCAGATGCAGTCACCACCTCAGAACCCAGGCTTCAAATGTGGGCCCATCTGCAGTGCAGACAGACCCCCTGCTTACAGGGAAAGCACACGCTTTTGGCTATAAATTATTCTTACAAGCTCTCCAGACTGCTGAATAGCACTTTTTATGTCAGTTGAGCAGTCCACTTCAAAACCCATGCTGCCCAGCCTTAGATGTGTGGTTATTAGATACGTGCTCTTAACAGAAACATGCAATTTATTTCCTAGACCACCACTAAAGTTAATTTGCACAGTAGGGTTGGGGTTTTTTTCTTTCCCCAATTCCATCACAGTCATCCAGAAGAACCTAAATCAGTATTTAAGGTCACCTCATTTAGAAATCCTACACCAACAGAGCCTCTGCATTTGTGCAGAATGCTAAGTTGATGTGACATTAGCATCATGCAGCGCCTACAGCAATGAATGCATTATGCTTTGACGTCTAAGCAAGGACAAAGTTCTGCTTTGGACACTGAGGACTGAACATTCTGGGCCTTGCGTTTTTATAACAACATCATTAAGGTGATGCTGGTGCTTAGAAGAGATACTTTGATTCCAAAAACACCCAATGTGTTTAATTCAGTGCACTAAAGCTACATCTCATTTGATAGCAATGCCATCTGATGCTTGTGCTGGTGCACGAATTGCACCCCTTCATGTGCAGGGGCTATCGTCCCGACTGCACCCACAGATTTACAGAAGAAACTTGTATCAGCATCACAGCTGCCTCCAGCCTCCCACCACTGTTCTACCATCATGGAATTAGAAATGCCAGCACTGTATTTATGCCCCTGGGATGTACAGCTAGTAACTAAGATATATATAGCAGTGTGTTACAGGCTCATGCTGTGGTTATGATTTAGCCACGAGCTGCACGGACTCAAATCCGATTCCTGGTTTAAAAAGTGCACTTTTAAAAGCACAGCAGTATCTCATCCTTTTTTCCTTAAAATCAAGAGGATCAACATAATCAGCCACACGGCTGAGCAGCACATCACCATAGCGAGTGTCATCTCTGAGTAAGCACTTCTGTGAAGTTCACTGCTCCTCACATCCACACGATCTTCCCACCCTTTCAGCTAACACACAAGCACCGTTTTCCATCCGAATTCCATCACTGCCCCTTCCCCATCACCCACATCCATTGTCACCCAACCGCCTCCTCCAAAACACAACCTCCCAACTCCCCAAACTCCATCCCAGCTCCACGCCTCCGGCCACACCCGGGCCCCGCCGCATCCCTGGATCCCACGGCTCAGCTCCTACAGCGTTCCCCCGTCCACCACCCGGCCGAGGCCCGCGCCTTCACACCCTCCACCTCTGCCTGCAGCCGCGCCTCGCTGCCCTTCCCCACCGCAGCACCGTCGGTGCCTGCCCGCACTTACGGGGCATCCTGGTGAGGACGTTGCGCGGCGCCCGCCGGCGCCGGGCCGTCCCCCTGCCCTCGGCCGCCTCCTGCTCGTGGCCCGCGTTGACCATGAGGCTGCGGAGGCGCTGAATGCGCTCGGGGTCGGCGGCGGGGGGGCCGCGGCGGGCGGAGCGGGAAGCGAGCGGGCCGCGGCGGGAGGGAGCGCAGCGGCGGCCCCGCGGGCGGAGCAGGCCGCGCTGGAAGCTCTCGTACTCCGCGAGGTTGTTGAAGCAGGGCGCGGCGGGGAAGGGCAGCGGCGTGCTGGCCGAGTACAGCGCCAGCAGCGGGTCGAAGCGGCTGGAGCTCACGTCCAGGCGGCTGGGGCTGGGGCAGCGCTCGGTCCCGGCCCGGCGGCGCGGGTGCCGCTGCTCCGCGCCGCCCGCGGCACCCTCGTCCTCCTCCATGCCGGGCTGCGGGCAGGCGCCCGGGGCAGCCCGCCGCCGCTAGGGGCCACTGCCGCGCCGCCCGGAGAGCCCCCGCGGCCGCACGGGCTGAGCGGGACCCGCTCGGCGCGGTGGGGGCAGAAGAGGCCGCCGAGCCCCGCCCGCGTCCGGGGCGGGCCCGAGGGGCGGAGGCGGCCCCGCCCGCGCCCAGCGCGGCGGTACTGCGGCTGCCGTCCGCCTGCGGCCGCGGACCGCTCCCAGGTGCGGCTCCCGCCCGGGTCTCTGCGCCGGGGCCTCGCTCTGCATCCCCCACAGCTGTTCTGGGGTTCTCCCCCGCTGAGGGCCCGAACGGCACCGCCCTGGCCATGAAATAGCACCTGGGCAAAAGGGGGTTGCAACAGGGTTTGCAGATTAACCCATGAACAGAGCGCAAAGCCCAGGAACAGCGAGGCCCCGCGTGTTAATGCTGCAAAGCTGTTCTACAGTGATAGATTCCATCACCTCCCGTTAACCTTCCAGACCTGGGTCCTGTATGTTCGTGCTTCCTGTTATGGAAGGACTCCTTCACTGGGTCACAGCACGGGACTGCTGCAGCTATAGAAATCCCTACAGGCACAGGCCACAGGCTGAGCTGTGTGTGGTGCTAACACCTGTCTGCTGCTTGAGCCCTGAGGAGATTTATCTCCCCCTACAGCTACAATGTCACAGAAATGACTTTATGCATGACAATAGCACAGGGATTTTCTTTCTCTAACTTTTATATTAATACAAATCAGAGGCTATGGTTCTTCAGCTAATCCATGTTGGTTCTAAAGTCGGCTTGCATATGCAGATACATTTATGTATTATTGTAAGGATGACCTAATACACACACATATAATGTACATACATTCCACAGTGTATCTATTTATGGATCAGGGAGTCATATAAGATAAAAAAGCTACATAATACTTTCCAAGCATGAATCATGGTTGCCAAATTTATCTAAAACTTTTACTCAGACTTCAAAATCCAGCTGTTACCCCCTCTGGAACAGTTGCTGTATACGTAATGTCTCAAGTCAGGCAACAGATAGTAACACACAGCATTTCAAAGGAAAGTAAACCCCAAACCAACATACAGACAGGAAGGGCTTAAGGGTCAATGGCGGGTGCAATGACTCATTTGGAATCATCCTCTCACAATCCCTCATATCCTCTTCCTGGGAATTACACAGCCCATTTCTCCAAAGTAAATTCAATACCCGTTCTCCCACTGTGTGTGCTTCAGTGCTTGGTGTTAAACAACACAGCAGTAAAAGGGAAGCCCTGTGTTGTCAGGAGCACATGGGCTCCTTGTTTATTTTATACCTTAGTTACTGGACTGTTCTTATCTCAACCTGTGGGACTTACATTATTCCAATTCTCCTCCCCATCCCTCCGGGAGCAGAGGGAGGAAGAAAAGTGGAGAGTGACCAAGTGGCTGTGTGGTTCTGAGTTACCGGCTGGGCTTAAACCACAACAAGTCAACCCCTCCTTAGTCAACCTGGTATGCCCTGGCTCCCCAGGGCTCACCACACTGATGCTGGCCTTAGAACAGACTCCTGCTTGGCACAGTGCACTGTAACCCAGAACTCCTAGGCTCAAGCGATTCAGCAGGCTCAGCCCCCTGAGTAGCTGGGACTACAGGCACACACCACACCCGGCAAGAACTGTCATGGTTTCAGCCCAGGTGGTAACTCAACCGTGCAGCCACTCGCTCGCTCCCCCATTTTCTTCCTCCTGGATGGGGAGGAGATCAAAAGAATGTAACTCCCACAGGCTGAGATAAGAACAGTCCAGTAACTAAGGTATAACACAAACCACTGCTGCTACCACCAATAATAATAATGATAAGGGAAATAACAAGGGGTGAGAATACAACCGCTCACCACCCGCCAACCAATACACAGCCCAACCCGAGCAGAAATCTGGGCCTTCCAGGTAGCTCCCTCCAGTTTATATACTGAGCATGACGTGCTGTGGTATGGCATATCCCTTTGGCTACTTCGGGTCAGGTGTCCTGTCTCTGTTTCCTCCTGGCTTCTCATGCCCCTCCTCACTGGCAGAGGATAAGACTGAAAAGTCCTTGCTCGGAGTAAATGTTATTTAACATACCCATGTCTTTAGTTGTTACTATCAGCACTGTTCTCAGGCTAAAGCCGAAAACACAGCATTGCACCAGCTAAGGAGAAAAATGACTGCTACAGCTGAACCCAGGACAATGATCTTTAAGGCCCCTTCCAACCCAAACTGTTCGATGATCCTATTCTGGCCCATCGCAGTTGAAACAAACAAAAAAATAATCAAATGTATAATTTTCTCCTCTGCTTTGAACTGTTCAAATACACAAACCTTTTTATAGTTTGGCAGTTCAGTAAAATACTTAATGGTTTAAATGCTATAGAAATGCAGGGCATTTCTGTACACTTTTTCTACAAATGTGCATGTTCAAGAAAAGAGCAGTCATCAATTATGGTTCCTTAACATTCAAAATCTATTATGATTTTAGTTTTCCATCCGGGCATATCCTTGTATGTCTGACAGCATTCAATCATCTTTTCAGACCACAACAGTGCTAAACAAGAAGTAGTTGTTGTAGAGGGTTACAGGTTGAATTGCCAGCCATCATTCATACTCCTCACTTGCCAACAACCCAAGCAGAGGGAAGTATAAACGATGAGTTATACTCATCAGAAATATCAACTATCCTCAGCCAGAATCTCAGGGTATTCCTCCCAGAACTGGTCCCCGATAATGTCACAGTGCAGGGGAACAACTTTAGTCCTAGTCCGAGTCACTTCAACTTCCTTTTCTTCTGCTTCCTTTGGCAGTTTGATTTTCTTAGTCATGGCTTCGTTAACCTGAAAATACAGTTGACACATTAGTAGACAGGAAAAACTCCAAAGGGAATACACAAATGGACAAGAACCAAAGCTACAAAAAAAAGCAACTATCAACCCTATAGCACACTACAGAGCATCTTTTGAAAGAAAGCCTATTCTCAATTCAACCATGAGCAGCTGAAACTGCATGTCATCATCACATGGCTTGAAGAAATGGCCTGCAAAATCACCTAATTGCAAGTGTTCCCGAATAAAGTACAGTATTTAATTTGGAGCTATATAAAGCAAATGGGAAACCATGCAAATGCCATTACCAAGAAAAAGTACGCATAAGGAACAAGTGGAATATATTTCCTGGTGGAAGCCCCTATCCATTCCAATTAGGTCAAAGTAATAGAAACAGTAGGCCAAAGGTCATAATTCCTTTGCAGTGGAAATACCTGGGATCTAGTCCTGTGAAGGGCCTGACACAGGCCTCAACAATTATCATATCAAAATGACAACAGTCATTAAAATGTAGTTTTTCAGGAAGCAGAATACTTTCTGCATCTTTAAAGCTGGTAACACTAAGAAACCAAGGGTACAATTCATTAAACAAAGTAGATTTGTCTAGCAAAAACATCAGTCTTGTGTAATTCACAGAATCATTAATGTTGTAAGGGACCTCTGGAGATCATCTAGTCCAACCCCCCTCAGCCATTGATACATGTATTAGCTCAATAGTCATAATTTGTATCTAAGTCACATTTCAAAGACCAGTTTTTATACTATGCTCATAGATATACATCTCTCAAAAATATCTCCAACATAATTAGACATCTCACACATCACTATAAAGTGAATATGGTTACTTAATCCATAGACATATGTTAAATACATAGACAAATATTTGGGATATAGCTGGTAATCTTACAGTGCAGTTTATCAACCATGAGCATGAAGCAAGTGGTAATACAGCTTTTTACCTTTTGCCATACTAAGACAGTTCCTTTTCTGTACATCAGAGGTTCATTGTTGTAGTTGATGTTGAATTCAGAAAAGAGTATTTCATTCTTATCTCCAGCCAAAGTTCCCTGAGAGGAAATGAAACCAGAAAACACTCTTATAGAAAAACAAACTGAATCTCTAGGGTAGGAAAAGGGTGAACATCAGATGCAAGACTGACATTTAGGCAGGTGTGCACCTTTAAGTCACAGGGTTTAACTACCTCTTCCAACAGAGGAATTATTTCCAACTGCCAAATGAGGATATTAATACAGAGAAAGTTTTGTTGTCTGTTTGGTTACATTTTCAAGACAAACCAATAAAAGTCAACAGACTCCAGGAGAAAATGATCTGCTGAAGTCTGCACATTGAGGCAAAATCCTACAGAAGGGACTGGGAATCAACACTAGCTGAATCCTGCCATAATACTTCATGCATACGTATACTGGATGTTTATATGACATTCCTATGGTTTCTGAACTTGCTAATGAAGGATTAAAATCCTACCAATATTTGGCCAAAAATACAGTGTTTTCTAATCACATTAGCATCTGTACAACTGAAGAAGTTTTTGAATCTACATCCACAAAATTATTAGTGTAAGAACATACAATCCAGCCATGGCTGCTGGGTAGGCAAGCCCAGCTTTACAAATCTGATGATTTTTTTTGTAACTGGAAAAAAACCATGACCTAGAGAGACTCTTACCTGCAGTCTATCCTGTGCTTGCACTGGTGTCAAACCACTTCGCTGTACAAGCATCCAAAACACTGTATTATAAAGGTTATTAATATGGCCTACAGGAAAAAAAGAAAGAGTATTTATCAAATCTGAGTGACTACTCAGAAAAAACAGCTTTAGTTCCAGAGTTATACTCAAGAAACAGCCAAGAATAAAATAGAATTAATAATACCAGATGCTAGAGATTATACAATCTGATTAACTCTTAAGGTACTGCATAGCATAAGAATGACTAGAAGACAGATTTCATTGTAATTCTGAAAATGGAGAGCAGAGAGTGAGGGGTGTTTCTGTGTGTCGTGGTTAAAGCCCAGCTGTAACTCATGCAGTCACTCTCTCACTCCTTCCCCTTCCTCCCCCCCTGCTCCCAGAGGGATGGGGAGGAGAATCGAAAGAATGTAACTCCCACGGGTTGAGATAAGAGCAGTCCAGTAACTAAGGTATAACACAAACCACTGCTGCTACCACCAATAATAATAATGATAAGGGAAATAACAAGGCCAGAGAATAAAACCGCTCACCATCTGCCGACCGATACCCAGCCCAACCCAGCAGTGATCTAACCCTTCTGCATCCCTGCCCCCAGTTTTTACATCCGGGGCATGATGTGCTGTGGTATGGAATATCTCTTTGGCTAATTTGGTTCAGGTGTCCTGTTTCTGCTTCCTCCCAGGTTCCCCTCCCCTCCCTGGCAGAGCATGAGACTCAGAAAGTCCTTGGTCAGACTAAACATTTGAGCAGCAACGAAAAACATTGGTGTTATCAGGGCTGTTCCCAGGCCGAAAGACAAAAACACAGCACTGCACCAGCTACTAAAAAGGAGAAAAAATGACTGCTACTGCTGAACCTAGGACACTGTGTAATGTAAGTTATGTTAACTTGAGCAATAGGGATTAGGTACCAACAAATGCCTACAAAGTAAATCCAATGGTGTGTTCTGATGTGGAATATACAGCACTGATTGAACATCCACATCTCTTCAAGATTGCCCTGGCTAAACAAACTTTGAACATAAAAAATAACAAATTCATTCTATTAATATTTGAAATATTTCTTGTGCTGAACTCACTCCCAGGATGCAACAAATATGGTTGTAACCTGAAGGCTCAAAATTCCAGCCAGTATTTCTGTATCCATACAAAGCCCAAAACGATGCTAGTATTGTTGATTTAAAACTACCACCCTACCTGTTGTTCCTTCACTGATACCTATACAAGCACGCTGGCAATAAAGGCATTTCTATTCACAGAGGAAGACAACTCAACTGCACAAATCCCTGTTCTCTAGAAACACTTACAATCCGCTTGTCTCCAGCTGAGGTAGTCCTTTAAATTCTGGTTGCTGGGATACAACACAATTCGGGCATCAAATCCTGGTGGGTACAGAAGTTGCTGGTCCTTGAAGTAATCCTTCCAATAGAAAACGTAACTTGAGGCAAACTGGGAGACCACATGAGTCATGAACTTACTTGCAAACAAAAAGCAAAAGGAAAAAGAAAGAAATACATCAATGTGATTTGTATCTGTGATTATCTGAGGTATAACTACCTGTAATTCTGGTAGAGAGCAGCATTTCTTAAGTAATGGCCCAATGGATCAGCAATGACAGAGTCTTTTGAAGAACAAGAAGTACTGAGAATCAAGGAAAAGTCTGGAAAAGGTAACATTTTGTTACAAGAATGTTTATTCTATCAATGTTTGTATCATCAATTTTGTTTTTAAATCTCTGTATCACTGAACATACTTTCCTGAAAGATCACGTGCAAAGCCTTCACATGAAGAACCTGAATTAGATACAGTGTATGCACCCAAACAGAGCCCAGCTCTTAACCTCTGTGTGTAGATAAAGGCAAACCTAAAGAATTAGAGGTTTAGAGATGTAGCATCAAAGCAGCTGTTACCTTGCTCTTCTTTTAAACCATCTACTCTTCTTTTTAAAGACAAAACTGTATTCATCACTCTGTCCATAAGCAATAGTAATATCTTCCAGTTCTTCCATCACTGTCTGGGCACACTTGGTCATCAGATGAAGAGCACGGTCATCATTTGGCTTTTTGAACTTGTGCTGCTCAGAAAACCTTCAAAGCAAAAATAGTTGAATAAGAATCCCTTAAGAAGCCACAAAAAATAACAAAATGTTTATTTTCCTCATATTTGCCTTCTATGAATATTGATTTCCAGTATTCTGTCAATACAGAGAATTTGCTCCAGGTATGAAAAGCAAGAACAAAAAACCTTTTCATACACTTTAGATAACCCATTCTCTTTCCCATCAGTATCTCAGCCTAATTAGCCTTTCAAGACTGGTTTCCGTATTTTACTTGGAAAAGATGACAAATACTGTTTTCTATAAACTCACTTTCTCCCAGGGTGCCTTTTACACTCTATCCAATACAAGCAACATTATCATTTACTTCTTAAAACTTGATGGCTATACCAGAACCCTGCGACCAACCCAGAGACCAAATCCCCAGCAATGGGTACAGCATCTAGCACTTGAGAACTGTGTTCTATTTATCCCAAAGCAAGGTGAATGCTGCAGACACCAACACCAGACACAAATAAAACCCCCTGTACACCAGCTGCTGTCCTTCCCCCAGCAACTGGCGCTCCCCTCAGACACTGGTATACCGTTTCCCTACCGCACTGCCGAAGGCACCGTTAAGAATCAAACCACGGCCGTCGGAGGCAAAGCACCGGTAGCAACTGGAGAGGCTGAACTAAGGGCTCACGGGGTTAGAGGAAAGGAGGATTTGCTGCCTCTGCGGAACCTGCCCAGGCCGGGCACGGAGTAGCCAAGGCTCCTGCATGGCACCAGCCAGGGTGCCCGCTCTCTGCCCAGCACTCACAGCCCGCATCCCAGCGCCTCTAGCCCTTCGTCCCTACGTACCCCGGCCCTGTGCCTCCACTCGCTGAGTCGCCGCCTGCGGTAGGTGAGGACCCTCCAGTGGTGGGAGAATGAAGACAATCAATATGATCGTTCATCAGACTCAGTTTATTCATCTGAGGGTTCCAGTTATGTACTCTATGACTAAACTATGCACACTTGTTAATATATGATTGGTTACTTACGCTTACTAGTCAATATGTAATTAGTTACAGCTCAAAAGTTACATTCACATCCCACTCCCCTTTGTGGTTTTCCTCTTGGTTATGTTCCAGGGGGTTTCCAGCTTGCAGCTATGTCTCAAGGTTACAGTTATCAGTTCCTCCCCACATATCCCGACTTCTCAGGCTCTGCTGCCAACTCCCTCAAACTCTCTCACGTACGCGTTCTCTAGTAACCTTCAGCCGAGGCCTCAAAGCCTTTGGTTCACTACTGTTGCGCTTCTTCCACCCATCGGCCTATGATCTCATTGTGTCCGTTTTCCATCACCCATTCCCCACAGCGGCCGCACCGCCACAAGCGCCCACCTGTGGAAGTTGCGGCCGTCCAGGCGCACCACGACCCAGCAGTTGGGCAGGCAGGTGTCGTCCGCCTCGAAGTCCCGCACGTACTCGAACTTGCTCTTCGCCATGGGCAGGAGGCGGCAGCGCCCGCGCACCCACCGCCCGCTCCCGGCCGCGGCGGCGCGCCCGCAGCCCAGCATCACCAGAGAGGAAACGGAAGCGGCGGGAGCACCCTCCGTCGGTGGAGCCCTTCTGTGCGCCTCGGAGGACCTCTCTATGGTTACAGCGGCGTCCCGGGGCGGGGCCGGCGGCGGAGCCTCCGCCAACGGCGCTCGGGGCGCGCCCGTTGGTGGCCGTTGGCGTCAACGGCCGCCGGCGCCCAAGCGGCGGCCTTGGGATGGAGCGGGGCGGGCGGCAGCGCCCGCTCCGCCGCAGGGTCCCCCGGCGGCCGCCGGCGGCACCAGGCCACCGGCCGCCGCCGCCGGAGGACGAGGGGACCCTGGGGGTGCTGCGCATCAAAGTGGAGGAGCCCGAGGTGGAGCCGGGCGATGCGCAGGGCTGCTGCGGGGCTGGCAGGGAGTCAGGGGCAGGGTTCGGGTGCTCCCAAGTTCAGGCAGTGGGTGAAGAGGCTTGTGGTGCCATCAAGAGAGAAAGGGGCAGCGGTGAATGGCAGCACGAGGTGAAGGAGCTGGAGGAGTGGGGGAATGGGAAGGAGCCCTGGAGAGAAGGTGCTGCCAAAGTGGAGATGCCTGATGTGGCCTTTGAGGTCTGTAGGGTGAAGGTGGGACAGGGTGATGCTCCGGCCGGATCTCTCTGTGGGCCAGCCAATGGTCTGGCTGGATCCCTGTCTGGGCCTGTTCATGCTCCCACTGGATCCCTGTGTGGGACAGTTCCTGTTCCCACTTTATCTCTGTGTGGGCCTGTTCCTGCTCCTGCTGGATCCCTGTGCAGGCCACTTCATGCTCCCACGGGATCCCTGTGTGGCCCTCTTCATGCTCCCACTGGATCCCTGTGTGGCCCTCTTCATGCTCCCACTGGATCCCTGTGTGGCCCTCTCCATGCTCCCACTGGATCCCTGTGTGGCCCTCTCCATGCTCCCACTGGATCCCTGTGTGGCCCTCTCCATGCTCCCACTGGATCCCTGTGTGGCCCTCTTCATGCTCCCACTGGATCCCTGTGTGGCCCTCTCCATGCTCCCACTGGATCCCTGTGTGGCCCTCTCCATGCTCCCACTGGATCCCTGTGTGGCCCTCTCCATGCTCCCACTGGATCCCTGTGTGGCCCTCTCCATGCTCCCACTGGATCCCTGTGTAGGCCTGTTCCTATTCCCACTGTATCCCTGTGTGGGCCTCTCCCTGCTCCAGCCGGATCCCTCTGTGAGCCTCTTCCTGCTCCCACTGGAGCGCTGTGTGGGCCTGTGCGTGCCAGCATCAATGACGGCAAGGTGCAGCTACGTGAAGGTTTTGGGGTCCTCCCTGAAGATGTGAAGATCCCGGTTGTGGTTCATCCTTTGCCCCCTGGGACCCGCATCCAGATCCAGGGCCCTCTGCCTTCAGGCCTGCTCCACATGGCTGAAGTGCCGGTGAAAAAAGTGCCACTTAAAATGCAGTCTTTACTGGAGCCTTCTGTAAAGATCGAAACCAAAAACGTTTCCTTCACAGTACTCCCCGCTGATGCAGGTATTACGTTAAGAGAGCTTGCAAGGGGTCTGTAAGTGGCACACAGGTCATCAGATAGGAAAGCATAACTGGAGAGAGCTTGTGCTAGAGAACCATCCCTTTGGATAGACTGGAGTTCGTACAGCTCTCTTCTTCAGTGTGAGACGTAATAAACGTGTGGGAGCACAGAGCAGTGGTTTATTAAACTCACTGCGGTATTGTCCGCTTACTCCCTGGCTACATTAAACCCATTATAACAATGTTCAGAATTGCATTGAGATGTGATTGCAGTTTAAAGGTCAGGAGTCTGCTTGATTTTGAAAGCTATGAAGCATTCATACACCTCACTCAGAAAGCTTGGACATGATAAATAAGGAACATTTGAAATACCTGCATTAGATTGTATTTTTTTTAAAGATATCTAGGTTTTCAAAATTACTGACTTAAAAGTGAGGTCTGAAAGAACTGAAGACTTTTGCCCTTTATTGATAAGGTGGAAGAGTTCATTTTAAAGCCATTTTCAGAGAGGATATCACTTGCTCAGGGTTCAGCTGTGAGGCATCTGGGGGTTCATCATGACCCCAAACCAATCTAAATACAGTCTGTGTTTACAAAGAGCCAAGCTGGGTGTCATGTTGGGTAACACAGGTTCCTCCAGTAAAATGAGTCCAAGTCAGAGAAAAGAGAGGGAAATCAAGAGCCAAAACCCAAACCAGCAACACCTCAGCTGAGAAGCCAGGGACTGTGCAGGTGTGGGACTAAGCTGCTGTATCATCATTAGATCCGGTCCCTGCTTCCCTAGGGCTTTGGATACATAGTTTTAGTGGCGATGGCAAATTTGCAGTGACATAGTCTGTGCTATGTTTAATTTACAAGTTCATAACAAAACAATCTAGCCAAATGAAACCCAAAGCAGGGTGTTTGCAGTCTCATATGGTTCTTTTGGGCTTTTTCTTTCTTTTTTGTTCAATACTATTTAACAAAAGCTAGGTAAATGATTCCTTGGGCAGTGGTTCAGTGAAGGTCAGTGAAGAATACTCCCTTACCCTTAGTTATTTTTCTAGGAATTGCTCTCCAAATGTGCATTGAGCTTCGTGTATTCCAAAGCTCTAGTGATTCTTTTGACTGGTGCCAAATATCCTCTTGATGCACTATTGAATGTAACCTGTATGCATATATTGCCGGGCAGATGATCCTCTTTCTCTGTTACGTTGTACAGGTATGCCAGACACTCCATTTAGCAAGGACAAAAATGGCCATGTGAAGCGTCCAATGAATGCATTTATGGTGTGGGCAAGGATTCATCGGCCCGTCCTAGCAAAAGCTAACCCAGCTGCCAACAATGCAGATATCAGTGTTCAGCTTGGATTGGAGTGGAGCAAACTGACTGAAGAGCAGAAGCAGCCCTATTATGATGAAGCTCATAAAATAAAACAAAGGCACAGAGAGGAATTTCCTGGTAAACAAGTAACAAGTCTTTATTTACCTGAATGCTTTAGAAGTGCAAGGTTTTTTGAGCAAGTAATAGAAAACAATGACAAAATTTCAAGCATGCAGTCCTCATGTCAGCTTTCTAGTGCATGAAAGCATATTAATTCTTTAAAGCATCCAAAATGATGTTTCACCCTTTATAGACTTTAATGTTTCTTAGACCACCACAGCTACAGCAGCTTTCCTGAATGTTTTAGTAGTCTAATAGCCAGATAGTGAGTTTATTGTGAACATGTCCTGCTGCATCATTTCATGTCCTCCAAAAAGAGCTGCCCAGGTGGCCTGTGGTGACACATGCATTCATTCCTTAAAAGCAGGAAAGGGAAATGCCACAGGAAGCACAAACAGCATTGTATTCTGTGGGATTCTTCAATGTGTAGACTTAGGATTCCCAAATAATGGTGTGGAAGATGACGTTTCTCAACCTTTCATCAAAAAGGTTAAAAATTTGTACCCTTCAGAAATCCCTTTCTCCATAATGCTGCAGTTCAATAAAGCAGCAAAAGTACTTTGAACACTCTTTTTGAAAGCTGTTGAGATACCAAGTGTCATGATCCTTTCTCTCTCTGTTGTCATAATCCTGCTAGTTCATGATTATGGCTAATCTGGGCAGACAATATCTGTCATAAACAAGGAAAAGAAAAGCAGCACTATCCCCTTCTCATTGCACCCTTCAAAACAAAAAAAGGGCTTCTTTAAAGTAACAGTAAGGGTTAGACTATGTAAGAACCCAAGCTGCTCAGTGTGAATTCATATATTTATACATCTCTTAGTGTTTGGTTAATGTTGTAAGGCAAAGCCAAACGTACTCCTTCAAAATCTATACAGGATTCCTAATGGGTCATATTTTCCATTGTCTCTTGTAAACTGCAGGTATGTGTGAGACTTAATGGGTTAATGAAACAATCAGGAGAGATCTACATTTTTAGTAGAATCACAGAATCAATCGCTGAATGGTTTGGGTTGGAAAAGACCTTAAGGATCATTTAGTTCCAACACCCTGCTGCAGGCAGGGACACCTTCCGCTAGACCAGGTTGCTCAAAGCCCCATCTAACCTCACCTTGAACATTTCCAGGAATGGGGAATCCACAGCTTCTCTGGGAAACCTGTTCCAGTGCCTCATCACCCTCCTAGTGAAGAATTTTTCCTAATGTCTCAGAATACAGTCATAGTTTTCTTTCACACCAAAAACCCATGATACAGTGTCATGTTCTCCTTAACATACTTCCCTCAGAAAGGCCATGTCACTCTCCATTGTTCTGTGTTTCTTTGTCTCACAAACAGTTACTATTGAGTAACATAAAACCAATGCCCAAATATGTCTATTTTATTTCCACCTCTGATAAAATGCCCATTTTCTGGGTCACTGAAACAAACAGTGTACTGCCATTGACTATAGGATCCAGTTTGGGACTCTTTTCATATATTTCAGAATTACAGATACCATAACTTCATGTAGAGAATGAGACCATCAAAAAAATGGGACATCTGTGTCTTTTTTCGTCTCTGACAGGTTGGGTTTATCAACCACGACCAAGCAAAAGGAAGCGTTTTCCACTGCCTGTCTCTGCTGTATTTCCCAGTGTTTCTCAGAGTGTCATCACTACAAATCCAGCTGGCATTTGTCCTGTTCAGTCACCTGCTTACTCTGTTGTCATCCCCAATGTTAAGAACAGTATTGGATATCCAGTCTGTGAGTTTTCAGTAGTGAATGATTTTAAAAATTCAAGATTTACCTATTGTCATAGAAGTTACGTATATAGTAGTGTAGGTGTAGTTAAAACAATTTCTTGGTCTTTCTTGACACCACTGGTTCTATCAGTCCTCCTGACTGCACTGCATCTCCATCTCCTCATCTCTACCTACTGTTTCCTCAGCCTTTTAAATCTTTCTGGCTTTTTCATTGCCCACAGATCACTGCTGTTGTCTTTGTAGCTCTGGTTTCCTCCCTCTCAGTCTTTTTGGATATCTGTTACTCAACACTTGCTTTCTGTCAAGCTACAGCTGTTTGCTTTTCTTGTTCTGTCTCTGCCTCACATACTTCTTACCTTACCAGCTCTAACTGCAGTAGTGCTCAACCCTGCCCTACCACTCCTGAAAAACCTCATTCGATGAGTCCATGGCACCTCCACCCTGGTGTTAATGTTTCTTGGTAGTGAGGGCACCGTTGCTCTAGAGCAAATGCTCCGCAACTCAGGCTGCTTACAAGAGAGAGCAGACAGAATTGTCAACAAGGTCATCCAAAAGGATGCTAATAGGGTGTTAGTAAGGTGTGTGCTTCAATGTTAAAGCAGTCACTAAATCTGAAAAAGAAAGTTTTCGTTGGGACGTTTCCCATGAACAGTTACTTAGGTATCTGGGCACACCAGCTCTGCGTGTAGATGTTATAGACTTGCACGTGCCCACAGTTTGAGCTCAGCTTTTATACAGACAAAAATAGAATTAGAGAAGGAGTGTATTGAGAAGTTGCACCTAGCCTGGAAGGATTTTGATAAGAAGTCAATATGGGCAGTGAAATAGGGTATAGTATGAGAGCCAACAGTCCTGTGTATTTTGTAGTGAAAGAAGTCTGGCTCAGTGTACAGATAGTGGATTTCAGCAACAAATAGCTTAATGGCATTTTTAAGCATACTGACAAGAGCTACTCTCTTTACAATGAGACAAGAAAATGAAATGCCTGTTTACACTGTGTGGTAATATTCAGAGATGTGAAAGAGAACACTCAGATTCGTTCAGGTGAAGTTCTGAGTTAATGATGTGATCCGTTCTCAAATTCTTCTGTGAATTTGACTGAATTAAGTATTCATTTTCTTACCCTAGTATGTTTTACAATGTTATACTGTCCTCAGGTGCTACCCAATATCATTCCAGAGTTTACTATCCTGTTGTGATTGAAATTATTCTCAAATACAAGCTGTAAAGATCTAGATGCATCTAAGTCCTTTTGACTTGGAATTTAGACTCTTAAACTAGGTAGTGGGCTTTGAAAATACTTATGCAATGTGTTTTGCAATCCTTTGTATAAAGGCAGCTCTGTTGATAGGAGGTGTGATTTGAAAGCGTACATTCAAGTGTATGTTCTGCAAAACGTTTGAAAGTGAAATTGGCTAGCGGGTACTTTGCTGGTGAAACAAAAAAGAAAGCATATTGGAGAGTAGGGTGTTTTAACTGTGTCTTTTGCTCCTCACTGCTGCTTTGGCACCACACAGATTTGTTAAGAATTTGGCTCACTCAAAGGAAGCAAGTAGATCTGGGAGGTTTTCTGTGCTTCAGACACTAAATACACACTCTAGCACCATTCTGTGACCATATCAGGACATGACGCAGACCTCACCAGCCTCACATCCTCAACATATCCTCAACACTCACTAACCAACTGCTTCTTCTTTCACTTTTGGGTTTCTGTGAAAGGTTGACTGTCTGGGTTCCAAGTGGCATATGACAGTGAGTTGCAAGGAAATAATGCTAGGATGTGTTTTGGGGAAAATGGATCTGGTTTGCTACACTGCTGTTTGTGAAATCTCTTCCTCTATTCATGTCTGATAAATAACTGTCCTGTCTCCTAAAGGTGAACCTCCTGCCATCCGTCTGCCGGCTTCTTCCATTCAACCTGCTGGTCCACTTACTCTTTTCCAGACTACTAGTGCAAACACTGCCTCAGTGGCTGTTCCAGCTCCAGCCCTGCCCCTGCACCCTGTAATTTCAGCACAGCACTTTGCTGAACCTGCTAAGACAGAAGCTCTTGATGTGTCATCTGGGCTTAATTGCTCTCTGAAGAGACCTGCACCAGTTTTTATTGAGAGCTTCAGTGGAAACCCAAGTAACATAGCCAACACTAATGGCAGATTTTCTGTCTCTAATAGTGGGCTCCCCAAGGAGTACCCAGGAGTTTCTATTTTCCCTAGAGGTTTACCTCTTCTGCAGGCTACCCCTTTTCTCCACTCACATGTCTGTGACATTGCTCAGCCAGCTGGTCTGTTTGGAGTACCTCCTCAGTTTTCATTTTACCACTCTTACTTTGTACCTGGACCTCACTATTTCCCATCAAGGTAATGAAACCTTTCACTACAATACCAGTAAGAACAAATGCTAAAAGGCGGTCTTTTGACTTAGAGAAAACAAGTGGTGCCTTTAGAAGGAAAGGTGCTCTTACTTTCCTATTCCCCTCCTGTGTGGTGGGAGGCTGCTCGTAATTTATGCCGAGTTCCCGAAGGCTCCATAGTACTATTGCAGTAATTGACACTGCCAGACCCACAGTAAATAGAAGTATCTGCTTTCCACTTTATGCATCTAGGTGCAGTTGATTTCCACTGAAAAGCATTAGGTAATGTAAATATATTTAGAAACCGATCAGATAGAATTACAGTAGGTGTGTGAGATGTCTCCTGGTACTATCATTGGGGCTACCATAACTACCACTATTTCTGAATCCCAGCCTGGTGGGAAATACCTCCAGAATTCTTATATAAGTAGTAATACCGGTTTTTTCTTTGAAGTCTCTGGGCAGTCAATCAGAAATCACCTAATTCCAGAATTTACAAGCTAACACACATAATATTCTGTTGATATTTCCTAAGCTAAGCATGATCAGAAGGCACCAATGCCCTCGCAGCAGCAGGTGTGCTGCTCAAACACAAACTGACTGGTAGCCTACTGATTCTTGTTCTTCGTAAGGCATCATTTTTATTTCAGGACTGTGCGATATCAAACATAACAAATTATTATGACAATTAGACTTAAATTATGCCTGTTTATACGCTACTCATTCCTACTAATAGCAACAACCAGTATTTTCCTAGAGCAGTAAGCTGCCTGGTAATAAATTAAGGCTGATGACCTATCAAACCTTAAAGACATTCCAATGCAAGATGTCCTTTAAAGAAACGCAGGACACATATTCCCAAAATTGCTCAAGATGAACTTTGCTTAGCCCTTGGTCTCTGGAATTAGACAGTTTTTTGAAGCATCTGAGGGAGAGGAGTGCTCTTGTACCATTAAAGACTGTTCTGACTTCACCCGTTAGCAGGCTTCAGAAGGCTGCCAGCTTTGCTAATACCAGGATCTTTCTAATACAATGATTCATAACTTCACATTCCTATAAACTCATTTCTCGCATTCAAGACTCATAATGTATGAGTAGCACTGACAGTGCAAATGCATGTATGCAGATTTATGCACTAAAAATTTAAAGATTAGACTGAAAAGGTGTATCATTTCCCCTAAGCCTCAACAGACATTGTATCAATGTCTTTATAACGTCTACAGTGTTTATAACTACATTCTCTAAAGCTTAACGTTGATAGCCACAAGGATCCTCTGTCAGTCCTCCTGTTTAATGAGAATGTAACAGATGCAAGAGTTTGCTTGAAAAAATAAGTAACGTGGTTTACCCCAGCTCTGTCACAGATTATGGCATACAGAAATAACACAAACTGACTTTTGATGCCTTTTTTTGCTGTTGTGAGCATGCTGGTTAACATACTGCAGGCTGACCAGATGCTGGTTCATCCGTGATGTTATTTCATTCATAAATACAACGGGGTTTGAGTTTGTTTCCAAAGCAACATCATGCATATATCTAGCATGAAGGGATGCACATGCACAGATACAGGATCTGTGCACAACTCTTATTATGGGCCCTAGTGTTTAAATTAGGCAAGGTTTTGAAGTATGTGTGTTCTGAATATTTCAACAGGGTAAGCTGGCTAGCAGAGAACATTAGTGTCATTCTGTTTTTCTCAGCTGAACAGCGATCTGCCTTTCTGAAAGCCAACTTTCAATCTCTCTAATTGCAGCACATGCCCTTTCAGCCGTCCCCCATTTGGCTGTGCGAATTTCCCCAGCTCAGTACCTGAATGCTTTGGCTTTTATGAAGAGAAGTACCAAAGACAGGAATTGATGTTTCCAGCTCTGGACGGAGCCTATCCTTCCAAGGAATACCCAGAAGAAAGTACACTTGAGAACCACCACAGCTGTGTGAGCCTTGAAGCAGTGTCCTCTCACAGCAGCTGGAATGAGGGGCAGGTTGTAAGTCCCCTACCACAGCTGGATATTAGAGGACTGGAGGAGGTTTTCTCAGCCACCCCATCTAGTTCCTCCAGCATCCACATAGTCAATGTAACTGATAGTGATGAGGAAGAGGAAGTAAAGTTGTTGCAAGAATTGTAATTTTTAAAACATTATAATCCACAGTTATATTTTAGAATGAGAAATAAATGTTGTTCTCAACATTACCTTTTCAGTCAGTGTGTTCAATGGAAAACCCATGTCACTTGGGCAAGCTGTACAGGTCATTTTGAAGAATCCGATGATCTGTTTGCATTTGGAGGCTTAGGCCCCCTATATCCATTGGGATTGCATTATTGATAAAGAGAGGTACAGATGAAATTTCCACATGCTTCCAAACATAGCCCTAAGCCAGTGTAAAGCAGATATCATCTAGGTTCTTTGCATTTTAAGTTTTCAGTCTCATATCAGCGTTTTCATGCTTTTCTGCTTCTATGGGGTCATAACTCCATTTTCCAAGTCCAAGATCAAAGCCTCTTATTTGAGAACTACTGTATTTTGTAGTTATAGAAAGCATGAGTAAATCCTGTCTGCCCTACACATTGCAACTGTGCTGTGAACAGCCCCCTGGTCCCACTGCATCTGCGAGGCAGATGAATTGTTAAGAGGAAAGTCTTATAAATAGTAGAAAATGCCTATTCTGCCTAAATTATCTTCTCACTGAAAGCTGATCTGGCCTGCAGGAATGCCTGTGAGCAAATGGACCAATTCCTACACAAAGTATGTTTTGGGGTATAAAACAGCTGCTCATGGGATTATTCTCTACATCTAACTTTCTCCTTCTCCCATTTTTCTTTTTATACCCTATGGAGTAGGATAGAAGACATATTTCAGTGCACCAGAACCTAGAATGGCTGCTTGCCATGGATAATACAAATTTACTTCCTCCTATATGGGGCTGTCCAGCAGTGTTTTAAGAGAAGTGCCTCAGAGCGACATGGTTGTACCCTCTGCTTGTTGTGAACTTGCTGGTGCTAGTAGGTCAGAGTGAACTACCCACCTAAACCTGCCTTCCTCTGAACCATTCTTAGCATGCTCTGGCAGCCCCCCATGGGGGAATTCTCTGTTTATAGAAAAGGGTTTTAGCTCCCATTTCTAGGTCATTTTCATGCCACTTTTGAACTTATCTCCTAAATGCAGATTCCTGAAGTGCCAAGTATCTGTGATGTTATTTCTCGAAGCGTGTGAAGAGAGTCGTAGTCAGGGCCAGTCCCTTGGTGTGTGCCCTCCTGCAAACCTGATTCATGACAGGGCAAAGGGTACTTGTGACATGAGAGAGACATATTCTACTCTTATAATTTTGTTCTTCTTTTTCACCTGTTTGCCATGATCTAAATGAAAAATCACCTCACATGCTTCTCAGCTTGAAAAACAAATCAAATGCAGATTTTCCAAACAGAGTTTGTTTTCCTCCTGCTGCTGTAGAAGTCAAAAGGCATTCAAGAGTGCTTCCCAGTGTGTCACTGCCTGTGGCTATCCATTTGCAGACACTTTTCCTCTCCAAACCTACTGGAAAGTTTTGCGGATTGCATGGTACTAAAAGCCCTTGTGCTGTTATACCCATTACCCTTCTCTTACAAGAATAAACGATTTCAGTGTACTATGGTGTTGAAGTTTGCAGGTGGCATGGAGAGGACTACAGTGCTCTGCATGTACAAATACAGTTAAAAAGATGCAGTGTGTCTGCATGCCTCATCTTCTACCATTAAGTTCATTTGGCTGCAGGAATGAAGCAAAAGTAGCAGCAGTGACCCACCCTTCAAAGAAAGCCCAGAGAGTGCTCTGATATCACTTCGCTAGCAGCGCATCGGGACAAGCCCTTGCCTAGTACCTGATCATCTTACAGCACTTCACCCTCTTTGGCAGGACAGCTGCTCTAGGGCTCTTCCAAGTATGTCCTACATGGGTGGTGGAAAACCAAAGCTAAACAGAATATTCTTGGTCAGCCAAAGCTGTTCTCAACTGTTAAGACTCTGAGTAAAGAAGTTTGCTGTTAAATCACCAGTTCCCTTCATGGATTCACATCCTCCTTCCTTTGATAATTTCAAATGATTTGAAGGAGAAAAATAACCTGAAAAATGGAAGATTTCAGATTCCACTCAAGTCAGCCAAAGACAAGATTTCTTTCATGAGCGCAAGTATCTGTAATGCAGAGGCTAGGCAGGACAAAAAATCTCCTGCCTTCTCCTGCTAAGACTTTGTTTCTTGGTAGCATTTTCTCCAGTGTCAGCAGGAGGCTTTTCAGAGCCATTTGTTCAATGAGCATTACTATTTCTGAAGAGAAAGCTCCAATGAAATATTACTGAGCTTTTAGTATGATCCATGTCCAAGTCATTCTCTGCATAAATTTGTTTCCTGAACAGACATTCTCCTCCGTAGGTCTTTCTCTTTCCTTCTAGGTGGCTAACTCCTAATTTAATATGAAGGTAATGGGAGAATCATCATCTTTTGCTGTCCAGCTAACAGCAATAGTGTAAAATCATCTTGCAAACTGTTGAGTAAACCCAGCTGCAAAAGCATTTCCATCAGCTTTGCCCTGAGGAAACCGAAACACCTAATTTTCAAGCCCACTGATCAACTGTATGCACAGCGCTTTGAACTGGGTGCTGCATGGAGGCTACTGCTAATAGGTCTGCCCATCCCTTGATCACAGGGGACGTGACTGATAAGGGAACAGAGCACAGACTTCCAAATTCCCAGCTGCAGACTTCTAATCAGGCAGTTGTGATCCTGGAGGAAATGAGTCTGATCCTGTGTAATTCTTAGATAACTGACAGCCTGACTTTTCTCTGTGAATCAGGCAAATGTCCCACTGACTTTGGGAAGAGCCTTTTGAAGAGGTGGGTACTGGCAGGATCTGACTCATCGTGTGCCAGAGCAGGTAGTTACAGCATCCGAGCGCTGCTAATAAGGCTAGAAGCCCTTGAATCTCTCCATGCAACAATGTCTCAGTAATGTAAGTGATGTATCACACATATATAGATTGAACTATAGATAGCAACTGCACAGCCTGTGGTTACATTTTTATAAAGGGAGTTTCTGGTGATTATAAATTCAGATATCAATTCTCATATTACCAAGAGCCAACGATAAAAATATCACTCTATAACAAACGCAAATATTGCATGTATTTTGGTTTTTTGATACTTGAATGCTGGCAACAATCACGAGCAGACAGTCATTGGCCTGAGTATTGTCACAATCTCAAATTAAGGAACCTTTTATTCCATTTTATCCCTTTTTTTTTTGAGCTGATCTCATAGCTCATCTTCTTATAGGGAGCAATCCCTGTGAAAATTATTTGTACTGAGGAGGTTTGTGACAATCTTTCAGGGCAAATAGACTTGTTCCTCATCGAAGTGCTTGATTTTTTTCCTTTGGGTAGACAGAAATTTCATGCAGGGATGAAAGCAGAATAGCTGAATTTGTGTCTAAATTTGGCTTGCATTTTTACTTATTTATAATAAAGGCATCAACAATAGTGCCATTGTTTTCTTCTATATTACAGGCAGCTATAAATAAGTGGGGGAGTTCACAGAAAACCAAGTTTTCCTTTCAAGATCCTCCACATTATTAGAAAAGTGCTGAAATCTGGTCCCTGGATTTTTGCTCTGGGAAATGACATGATTTAGTTGTGTGAGGAAAACTTGTGACCTGTCTATGTTCAGCTAAAATGTCATTTATAGCCCACTCACCCTGATGAGTCCCTCTATGTGTCCCCAGGATGACCCAGCTTTCTTCTGGAGGGTTATATCAGGAATAAACTGACCTTCACAAGATTACAAAGGTTCAGCACGTGAAGTGCTGGAGGAGAAAAGGGATATATATGAAAGCCATAAACCAAAATGGTATCTTCAAATGGAAACAGTCATAGTCCCTTTGGGCAACAGTGGCAGGATTCAACAAAGACATTCAGTGAAAGGTGGTTTCAATAGTATAAATCAACCTCTGGACAAGAGACAAATGATTACTATTATCTAGCAAACCTTTTTCTAAATGGAATCTAAATTTCCTATCGGCCTGATTTACTGATACACTCTGAAGTGTAGCCAGGTGCAAATACTCCCCATTTTTAAAGCTGGTTTCCTGGAGGTTCACCTACACAGGCACTTTAAGTAGAGTTGAATGGAAAGGGCTGCATGGATAATGTGGATCAATGGCTGGCTGAAAAATACAACTAAGAGGTAATGCTTTTTCCTGCCACTCTGAGCTGACCCCATAAAAATCTGTGTCAGCCCACCCTCGTTAGTGTGGCTGCAGCTGAGCTGGCCTGAACTCACAGCAGAAATACACTGACATGAGGCTGGAGAAAAGAAGGTTCCAGGAGACCTTAGGCCTTCCAGTACCTAAAGGGGCCAAAAAGAAATCTGGAGAGGTGTGTAGTGACAGGAAAAGGGGGAATGGGTTTAACCTGGCAGAGGGGAGATCGGGATGAGATCTTAGGAAGTTCTTCCCTGTGAAGGTGCTGAGGCACGGGCACAGGATGCCCAGAGAAGCTGTGGCTGCCCCATCCCTGGCAGTGTTCAAGGTCAGGTTGGACAGGGCTTGGAGCAACCTGGTCTAGTGGAACGTGTCCCTGCCTGTGTCATGCAGGTGGAACTGGATGAGTTTTAAGGTCCCTTCCAACACAAGCCATTCTATGCAGCAAAGTGGGGTTTTTTTCGCGAGCTCAGCATATGCAGTCCACTAACTTGTGCACAAGCCCACTCTCCTTGTGCAACCCTGGCCCCAGTAGCCAGGCACTGTGTCTGGTGGTCCTCCCAGTGCTCATCCCCCTGGAAGACAGAGGACCAGCAAAGAGACGGTGTGTGGACTTTAACCCATGGCTCAGCCCTGAAGGATGTAGGAGAAGCAGGGATGCTCCTTTGGGGCTCTCATGGGAGTGAGTGGATATCCCTGAAAAGCAGCACAGGGGATATGAGCTGTGGATATCCCCAAGTCCTCCCCCAGGTCTGGCCCCTCCATCTGCCTTAAGGGGAGAGAAGCAGCGAACATCTTGCTTCTGCCTTAAAAAACCCAGCCTGTATCTCCTAAGCTGTTCAGCGGCAGTGCATTTCCCAGGATTGGAAGGGTTTAGGATGCTTCTGGAACCATGGGTTCAGCTATGAACGATTTGCCAGGATTACACATAAACATAGCAGATGAATAAACAACTCAACCCGTAGCACAGCTCTTACAGGATGCTCTTGACAATGATTTGGCTGCTTCCCTCCACCGGGTCTTCCCTCTCTGCTAGCTTTTGAGGCACAATAGATTTCCTTGCTGGCAAAAGAGCTGGGGGGGGCGAAAGAGAGAGGTTTTGCAGAGGGACCCCCAGGGAGGTGCTCAGGCTTCCCCCTGCCCCGCGGTGCCGAGGGGACAGCCCCACCACCACCACTACTGCACCGGCTGCATCCCCGGGGTGGGGTGAAGGAAGGAGGAGACACCCCCACCCATCCCCAGGCAGGGGGCTGCAGGGCCGGAATTGGTGGGAGGAGAAAGCCGCGCCGGGCGGTTTTATACCGAGGGGCGGTGGCGGCGGAGCGCGTCTCCTGCCCGGAGCCATGCGGGGTTGGGGGCTGCTCTGCGGCATCGCCCTCTGGCTGCTGCTGCCGCCCCGTGAGTGCGGGGACCCGGCCTGGGGCGGGGGGGGGGGGACGAGCCGCCTGCCCCCTGCTCTGCCCTAGTGTCCCCGGCTGCATGATGCCCAGGGGAGGGAGGGAGGATGGGGGTCGTTTGTTGGGGGTATCCTCCCGTTTCGCTGTCTCCCCGTTCCCCGTGTTCCGGGGTGCGGGCGATGCTGAGCGCTTCCTCTCGTGTCCCCCCAGCCGGAGCGGCGGAGCGGCAGCCCGAGGTGGTGGTGCCGCGCTGGGCAGCCCCGCGCAGCCCCGGCGCAGAGAAGGTAGGCAGCGCCCAGCGCTGGGCTTACGTGTTGTCTTCAAATGGAGTAGCGCTTCAAGGGGGAGGAACGATGTAGCGATGAGCGCGGGACTTCGCGGGGCGCGTTTGGGGGCTTTTAGGGATTCGGGGTTTTTTTTCGAGCGGCGGGGATGAGCCAGAGCGCCCGTTTGCGGCACGGGGCGCGGCTGCAGCCTCTCCGCACGATGGTGATGGCACTGCTGATAGTGCCCGCAGGGAAGTGGTGGATTCCCCAACACTGGCTGCTTTTAAGATGCAGCTGGGCAAGGTTCTGGGGCATCTAGTCCGGATCATGCTTTGTCTGGAAAGGTTGGACCGGATGATCCCTGAGGTCTTTTCCATCCTAGTGTTCTATGGTTCTGTGGCTCCATGATTCAAATCCTGGGAAAGGCTGGGCGAGCTGGCTGGCACATCCTGGGCACTGAGTGTTGGACTGCTCCTAGTGACTTGCATTCACGCTGCAAATGCTTGTTGTAATCATTTGCTCTCTGCTATGCTTTAAAGCCTCGATCAGGTCTATCTGATCTATATGGCTGTGGAAGGGGAGTGAGGCAATGCCATCAGCAGCATTTAAGGAGCTGCTGAACAGAGGCATCTGCTTTAAGAGATGAGTCCCAGCTATGAGTGTGCTTCACTGAGGAAAGCCACCCAGCACCTCAGGTGTATTTAACTGCGTCTTAGACACCATCTGTATCTGCTTCTCCTCTGTGGATGGGCGGAGTGGTGTGTCAGTAGTCCAGCCATGCTGAGAACAACTATTGTGCCAGACTGAAACTCGATCCACAAGCCACAGTTCAGCTTTCCCAGCCTTTGTGTTGCCACAATCAAGAAGTTGTAAGTTGCATAATCAAATGAAAGAGAAAAATCCAGATGGTGTTATTTACATCGTGAACCAGAAAAGGGAAAGCTGCAGCATTATACTAAAGAAAAATCATGGCATCTCTCTGTAAGTGGTGTTATTTTGGGGCTTATGGCCTCAAAGTTTCGAAGAGTTTTTATTGTGTCATATTTAACCAAAAAAATAAGCTACAATCACTCTCTCATGCTCTTACGTCTCTTAAAAATATCCTTGCAGTGCTGCCTGGAAGTTTTGGTTCTCTCTATTATTGACAGTGATACGAATACATCTGGTCAGCATTTCCCCTTATACAAATTTGCTGGGTCTCAGGGGTCATACTTGGCTTGTTTCAGGCAAGTTCCTGTTGGCTCTAAAATTGGTGTTAGCAAAGCTTATGTCCAGCTGGGATGTTTTAGTTACACAGTAACTGATGGACTCTGAAATAGTGGGATTATTGAAGGAGAAGTGCAGGCGTTCTTAGTAATAATGATATTTGCAGAACCTTTGTGAAGAGACTTGTGTGATCATGGGGAACCTCAGACTCCCCCCAGTCATGGGTCAGGCAACCTGCATTGCTTATGTGTTAGTTAGGAAAACAACAGACCTACCCTGAGATATACCGAGCACCTGTGATTCAGTGAACTAAACTCAGCTCCTTAGAATTAGTTGCTGTTGTATACACTAAATGTATTCACCTCTTTAGTTTCATCTGCATGTGTGTGGTGCAATATCCTGGAAACTGAAGGGAAGATGAATAAAACCCAGAATACGAGCAGGGAACTGATGAAAGAAGTTTGTAACTGAGCTTGGAATTGATGAAATAGCAAATGAGTGTATCTTTGGGCTGACAGATCTTTCATCAGAGCATCCTATTCAGTCAGCCTTGCTTTATTTTGCTCTTGCTTGATCTGTTCTGCAAAATCCTCTCCAACCGAATGAGGAAATGTTATGAGTTAATCATCTCATCAGTTTTATTTCAGCTGAATAGGGAAGTCGGGATTATTTCTTTTCTGGAGATTTTATTCATCCATTTCCTTTATGAGCACTCAGAAATCCCCAGATGGCCTTTGCTAGTGGCCCTGTGTCGAGGGAGGTAAAACTGGAGACTTCCAAAGGCTGTTCTAGTTGGTTCTCTAAAAACATATCCTATACTTCCAGTCTCTTGAATGTTTGGGGTTTCTTTAAGTGCTGGTTTTAGTGTAGGCATTTGCCATTGCACTAAGAAACTGGGGTCCTTTCTGTTAGCACAAGTAGTCCTTGGGGAGCTGGCTGTCCTAAGTCCTCGTTTGGAGCTATAGGCAGATTGTAAGCCATGGATGTGTCTGTGTGCCTGAACACACTAGAAAGTTGCTGTCGTTTCCAGTCCCTGAGCAGCCTGAGTAGTAGAAAAGCAGTTGCGAAATAGTCTGAACAACGGCTAGAGCCTAAAGACACCTCAGGGACCCTGTTGCATGCTTTCTGTTGGCAATTTCTGTGAGTAAAGAACTACATGAAGATCTCTAGATGAAGCAAGTTTCCTCCTGTCCTGAAATAGGCTCCTAAAAATGTCTATTTCTGCTATGACATCAAAGGAAGCTTTGATTAACTAGCTTCTATATTTGATTTGTAAACCTCTGTGATGTGCTGTGGTGTGGTCCTGAGCATAGTGTGCAGGAGAAGGGGGTGTAGCACATCCTTCCCACCCAGCTGCACCTCCAAGCACTCTCCAGCACCAGGACCTGTTGCTTGGTCTGAAACCATTATTCCTCCTGGGACACCGGGGTCACTAGCTCAGGTACAACATCCCAACAGCGCGTCCGTACTGCCTCATGGTTGCACCATGTGGATGCAGCAGTGTGCCTGGAGCTGGGAACCAGTCCCTTCCATTCCCCAGCACTCCAGGTCTGAAGGCAGGAGGAAGACAAGTAGTGGTTTAAGGTCAGCTGCAATTTCCAGGAGGACAGTTTGTGTTCTGGATGTGTTCATAATAATGATGATGTATGAGTAACAGGCACTATCTCCTTTGCACGCAGCATCCCTTCAGAGCTGAAGTTACAGTAAAGGCAGAAGGTCAGGAGCTTATCTTGGAACTGGAGAAAAATGGGTAAGTGTGCTTGTGCCTTGCACTGTTGTCTCACTGAAGTAATGAATAAGAATTACAGTGGAATCAACAGGAAAACCTCCACTGACTTCAACAGGGTTTTGATAAAGACAGGATAAGGAAGTCCTTTTCTGAATTTCAAGGTTATTCCAGGTCTGAGACCTTGCTGATATTAATCAACCAAGCAGCACTACTGTAACAGAGCTTTGTCAGCAAAAAACAGACAGTGACCTGACCCTCAGTGTGTAAACTTATTTTTGCATCATAATTCTTACTACATTAACTAGAAAATGTTGCTGATATGAAGTGCACCGTTTACTAAACGGCTTGATGCTTTAGAGTCAGTGTGTCTCTAATGAGGATTTCATTTGCTGTCATCCAAAGAGGTCCTGCCCTGTTTCCTAGGAGAAACGATCTGACAGTTTCAATTCCATTAGTGCCATTCATGCTAAATTGGACTGAAAAGAATGCTTCTGCATTAACTGAAATGCAACCTCCTCTCAGGCACAACGCAGTAATGCTGTGTGCTATCATAGGGTGTGATGTATATTGGCTTCAGCTGAAGCTGCAGGAGATTAAGGTACATACAAGGATTCTGGTTTGGAGGCTGCTCCAGAGGCTCTCTGCCCTGTAAGTATATTAGTTTCCAGTGGTGGAACAGCAGCTGGAAATTCAACTGCACAAAGCTTGTCTTCGCTAAGCAGCCCACTTGCACTGTTGGTGTTCCATTTATTTTTAAGTGGGTCTGGAGATGTTTGTCTACTAGAATCAGTAGGAATAATAACCTTGGAATAATGACCTTGGTTATGTTTTAAATGTGTTGTATGGATATCCCAACCGCAGAGCTTGGGGGCTCAGCTTTCCTCCTGAAAGACATCTCCTGGCACTTCACTTATTAGTTCTGATGGCAGTGCATAAGCCTAAATGATATTCAGGGTGTTTTGGAAGAAAACCAGATTTTTCTTGGCATTGCCTGCAGTAGAGATTGAAATCTGATGGCTGGTGAAAGCGAGTGCATCCTATGAGGTGTTATCTGTAATAAGCCATACAAGCTACTGGGAGTTTTAGTGCTGCAAAAAGCTGGTTCCCAGGCAGTCATGCACCTGTGTAAAGCTAAAAAGAAACAGCTATAAATTCTGTGTGTTTTGGCATCTCTCAGCTGGGAAAACAGAGAAGAGACCAGGCATCATGAGCCCTGCTAACTCAGTGCGTTTAACACAGGAAAAATAGCTGTTGCTGTGGTCAGTTCTGAACTGAACCTGGAAGCGATGTAACTGGTAGTGCTGCAGGGGGGTCTCCTTCCTGAGGGAAGAAAGGGCTGTCAGTGTTCTGGAATCGCAATGCAAAGGTGAATTTATCTCTGGCAAGGGCAAGGAGCCTGGCTGAATTAATCCATTTGTGCTCCGAGCATGCTGATGTAACTCCAGGTGTCTTGCGGGAGCTGTGCTGTGCTACTTCCAGTGCAAACAAACTCATTGCTGGTGTTAGTAAACAGAACCATAACATTAGAAGCTTTCTATTGTGTTTATTTCCTGAAACGCATTTTCATTCATTGAGATGTATACACACACACTTCCACTGCAGGATGAATCGCATTACTGGGGCTGATGAAATACAGCAAGTGGCTTGGAGGTTTTATGTTCTTATTTTCTGTGGAAAATGCAAGTGATTCATAGGCAGCAGTGCTTCACATGGGGATTTTGCCAGGCCTCAGGTCCTTGCTCAAGAAAGGTGATGGTACAATCCCCATATGCAAGTCCGAACTTGATTAAATGAGAGGCTCTGGAGAGCTGCCACTTTTCAGGAACTTGTGAAGGTGCAGAAGTAGTTTAGAGACACTCAAAAGAGAAGTAATGAAGCAAACAAACATGTGAAGTCCCTGAGAGCCCTGTGTATGCTGTCATTATCAGCATCCATGGAGCACTTCTAAGTAGAGGTAAACCACTTCTCCTTGTCAAAGCATGCAGCAAGGCAGGATCCAGCCTGGCTTCTTCAGTTCCCAGCCTGGGGTTGCTCCACCTCACCCAGCTCACCACTGCTACTGCTTGTCTTACTGGGGATGCTGAGGTTCTAGCTGAGGTTTGGGGTACTGAAGACTTGCAGCATCAGGGTCAGCTTCTCTGAAGGGTTTGTTTGTCACCCAGACAGGGGGAGAGAAGGTGAAATCTGCAAGTGGGAAGTGTCCCTTCAAAGCTGTCTGAAACCTGGCTGCTCCTGGTTTGGAGTTCACGTGTGAAGTGAACTCACAAGTGGGTATAATGGAACTGCAACTTTAAGGGAGGTTCTTGGGGATTTTTAAATTAAAGCCTCAGAGTTCTGGGTCATTTAAGTGATCCAGTTTAGAGAAGCCTCTGGAAACCAGCTTTGCACTGAGTTTGGTGCTCTGTTCCCCTTCTGTCCCCTGGCTCAGCTCAGGGGTGTGAACACACCAACCTGGCTCCTGTTTTACTTTCATATTCACATCCTGGAATCCCACCACTAGAAAAAGCATGAAATGATCAGGTCTGGTTGGGATATGATTTAACCAATGATTCCCAAAGCTAGAAAGGAGATACTGCAAGCTAGTGACACCATTGTAAGTGATATTCTCAGTGGATCAGGCAGCCTCGTTACACATTCACCATTCTCCTTATGGAGAGACAAAGCTGATGAAAATGAGCTTGCTTTGAGAGCTGGGGGAATAGTCACAATCTGAATGGCTTTGGTAGGGATGCACTTGCTTTGAAAGAAACATGCAGTTTTCAATATGTGGAAGAAATGTTCACGCCAAGCCTGTGATTTCATATTCCATATGAAAAGGACATTGTGTTCATCCACAGAGGCAAAACACAGAAATGATTGCACATCTTTCCTCAGGATTGTGCACACTTCTGTATTTTGCAATGAGCTCAGCACAATTCTGAGTGTGGGCTTCATGCATTTACAAACACAATTATTGCATTAGCAGCTAACATAATATTGCATTATTTCCTGTTCAGGAGCTTGATAAGAAGGTGGAACCACACTGTAGTTCCAAGCAGAGTTCACAACATTAGTTAATGTTTCTGAGTAACAACAAAAGTATATCCCCAAAAACAACTCGAGCTTGTTTCAAGTGACTCAAAACGCATGTCCCACAGCTGCAGGATTGGAAAGCTCAAAGCTGCACAAACAACAAATATATGGAGAGATGCCTATAAAGCAGCTTTAAATTTGGCTGGGGCTTAGGAGCGGAAGAATCCAAGTTGCAAACCTTGGATGAAAAATGACCTTTTTTAAAACGCATTTGCATTTGTTAATAAAAAGCAGCTTTGAGCTGAGCAGGGAAGGGGTGCTGGGACACTCTGGATACGTGTGGCAGCACTGCCTGGTGTGAACCTTTTCTTTCTAGCGAAGAGGAGAGCTCATGTTTGCACAGCAGAAACCTGGGTGGAATTTGTCTTCTCACCTGAGTACCAACAAGACTTTCCTCCCTCTCCTCTTCCTCTTTGTGTGTCTCATGGAGACAGGAGACTTAGGAAAGGCTCTCTCAGCTGCACGAGGTAGTGAAGGCTTCTCCATGGGATGCCCCTGCATGCAGTGAATCCCATGAGCAGTGTGGGGCACAGATGTGTGTTTTCCCTGTGTGTTTTTCCTGCTGCCTGCCCACAGCAGATGTGATGGTGTGGGGCACTTGGTGGCAGAGCCACAGTGGAGATGGCTGAGGACAAAGAAAGTCCAAAGGTTATCATCTGATCTGACATCCGGAGCAATCTAGATATCTATTTTCAGGCAACTGGATCTGAAAGGGAGCAGCATCATTTCCAATCTCATTTGGCCCCACCTGGGGTAGGCAATGAGTGTTCCAGCCCTGCTCGATGCTCTCAGTGATAAAAGATCTGTATGTCACTTGTATTTCACCGTTTCCTGCTTTTGCTCATTTCCAGGGCCTCTTCTACCAACTGAATGAGCAAAAGTGGAGGTTGCTGCCTGCCTGTGAGCAGGAAGGATATATGAGATTATTCCACTGATGGGCTATACATCATCAGTGTCTAATGGGCTTCCTGCATGGGGAGAGGGTAAGGGTTATGTAAAGGTGGGAAATTGAGTTTCAGCTTGCTCTGCTGTCTCTTGGAGTCATCAGAAAAACACGGTTGGGACCTGGAAAACCATAGCTGCTTTTCAGCCTCCTGATTCCCTTGGGATATTCAGTGATTTCTCTGTGAGGGGCAGAGAGGAAATTGAGCCCTTTAAATCTTTTGTGCACTGATTCATTATCAGCCAGTTTCCCATTTATTTCATTTCCCTTTTCCTGTCCAGGCAACTTTTTATTTTTCCCATTGGTAAGCCAAGGGGCTATATGGCAAATTTGGCTTGGGTCCTGATTTGCTTGGGTTCTATGGTTTACGCAGTGAGTATCAAGGATGATGTGGATGGCAGAAGGGGATGGAGAGTCTTTAGCCTGTGATATTTTCCCAGGCTTTATAAATGACTAATTTAGTTCCATCTCAATAGCTGGGAAGCTACTTTTCCCTTCCAAACCGCTGCTGTTCACACAATAAACATGTTCTTAGTTATATCAGGAAAGACTCTTGAGGAAAGGAGCTTAAGAGCTCCAGGCTTTGTCTGGATGCAACTCATCAAGAAAAAACTGGATTTCATTGATTGCAGAAAGTGCCAGATTCTGGCTGGAGGATTCCAGGCGGGTAAAATCTCTGATTTCCCACCAGTGGTGGATGCAGAAAGCAGGCCTACCTGCTTGTGTTGTCATGGGTCATGTGTTGGTGGTGTTCAGGTGGGGTTACTACAGGTTTTGACAACAAATTCTGACTTTAGGGAACACTGGGTGACTGGGACATAAGGGGTCAAACTCTCCTCACCCTGCTTGGATCCTGTTGAGAGGCAATGGAGTGGGACCACAAATTAGAGAGGGAAATCTGATATATGAACTTTCTTGGGAGAATCAATTCCCTCCACCCCCAGATGCTGGCAGCCTGGCTGGACGGATTCACTGTGATTTGAGGAAAGGGACAGAGAAGGAGATGTAAGTGCTTGCAGGCTTCACTTTTCTTGGTCCCACAACTGAAAAACTGAGAGTCAGTATGTCTCACGAGAGCTTCATGGGCTGTTTGGCTTTTGTTTTGGGGAAGGAAACAAAAAACATCTCTGTCTCTTAGATACTCCTGGGCGTGTTTAAATCGGCGCCGTGCATGCAGTCAAGCCCCTCTGTAAAATGAACCCAAATGAAGTTGCTAATGAATTATAGAAATGTATAGGGATGAATTCTAGAAAGTCCTTCTTGCTCCAATTAGCAAGAGCCCCAGCATGCCACCAAGGCCCTTTTGGTGCCTATGGGTGACCTCTGACTGGTAGAACCGAGCATGTTCATGGGAGTCCCCTGTGATGGAAGGCTCTGAGCTCCTCTTAGGCTTGTGCTAACAAGCGATGTTTCACAGGCTAGAGCAAACTGCTTCAATTTATCAGAAAATAAGGGTGAGGTTCTTCAGAGCAGCTGGGAAATGTGCACTGCCTCCAATGAACATGGTTGTGTGAAGAAGGCCCCAGCTTTCTGCTGTTTTGGGGAGTTGCTGTGCCCCCCTCCCCTCATCTGCTTCTCTGCTCCTCTGGGGTGGATGGATGAGCCATGCTCTTGCACCATCCCAAGTGCCACAAGGGCAGCTGCCCATGAAGAAAGCTGGATTTTGCCCCATGACCTCAGCCTGTTTCTCCCATTGAATGCCATCAGCTTGTGTGTGAAGTATGTGACCTTCCTGGCATGGCATCTCTATGTGGCAAAACAGAGCCACGCTGCCCTGTAGTGTCAGCTCTGCATGGCAGGGCCCTTCCAGGCAGCAGCACAGTGGCGTGGGGAGGAGGGCTTCAAACAGTGGTATCATTGACAGGCTGGAGCAGGACCAAGATCACTCCACGTCAGTCATCAGCAGAAACAAGTCTCAAGCCATCTGTACATTATGGCACTGAGCCACTCTTCCTTCGCTTGGCTTCCTTGCTCGTATTTAACCCAGCTCCCAGGGCTTTCTGGGGAACAAATCCTGCCAAGAGCAGGCTAGTCCACCCTGAGCTGGATCTTAGGGAATGAGTGATCTTGCCGAAAGCTGGTCGCTGTTGGAAAGGTGCGAGGGCCTCTCTAGTACAACAGCCTGAGCGCTCATGTGTAGCTTACTCTGGCCTCAAACAGTCCCATGTGTCTGCAGCTGGGACTGAGGCTTAGCAAAGGAGGGTGCTCCTATCCAAACAAGTTTTTCCCCTTACTTCATCAATTCTTCATGCTGATAACTCCTCTAATGAGGGACTCCATGCTGCCTTTTAGGAAGATGATGTGTGCTAGCAATCTGCCAGCTGCCTGACTGCATCTCAGAAGCCTTTAAAAGTGATGCTATTTTGCATCCAGACTTTTGCAGCCTCATCTTGAGCTGCTAAAGGGGTCGTCACCGAGATGTGTAATGTAACAAAGATAGGATCAAATGGTACTGTTTTTTCCAGCAAGGAGATGAGCTCTGTGCTCTTAGGGAAACAGTTAAGCAGCTCCATCAGTGCTTTGCAGGGCTGAGCTCCCCTCAAATCAGCTGTTCAGCCTGGCAGTGGTGCTGTCCTGAAATGATGATAGGTAAGGTTTTGGGGTACGTGTGTCTCACTAACCTCTCCTGTTTAAGAGCAACAAGACTGGTTGATAACTCTGGTGTACTCTGAGATGGAAAGAAGGCTTCTTTTCTATTTGTTTGCAGCTCGGTGGAAAGCTTGATGCTAGCTGAGGAAGTGAGGGGAGCTGAGAATGAACTTTCAGAGGCTCAAAGTGAGATAGCACCCAGAGAGTGTTGCAAGAACAAGATGTTCTGTTGGTTCTCCTCTTTCCTCACTTCCCTGCTCACCTCACACCATGTAATGCAGTGTGAGAGCCCTTCTTAGTGCTGCAAGAGTCCCAAGGCTCTCCTGCATTAAGGCAGGGTAAGGCCTTCAAAACAGGAGTGATTCAAGCTCAGAATAAGAAGCTGGACTTTTTATATGGAGCCTGAAGGATAGAAATGAGCTAGTGGAGAGAGGCTTGAAAGTTGTAACATGGCACTGCTCAGCCAGGTGCTTTCAGTTCAGCAGCTGCATAAGTAACCCTAGAAATTCAGGCAGACCTCTCAGCTCCTTGCCACCCTAGGAGGTGCTACAGCCTCAACCTGCGGGTAGAAAAGGATGTGTACACAGCAAGCATTGTATGGCATAATCTTGTGCCCTGAAACCTGCTGTGCTGGGCTCTGGTGCTCAGCATGGCCCAGCTCAATACTTGGGCTGGGTGGCAGCACCGGGGGGCTGAACAAGAGTCAAAGCACTGAGGAGTTTCATGGTCGATGCTGGATAAGAGATAAAATAGCTACTCACAGTGAATGCTTTCCAAGAATAAAGAAGCGGGAAGAAAACATAAGTGTGCTTGTTTGGGAATGAAACAAATAGGCTGTGCAAGCCTCAGCTACTGGAAATCCATGGGCTGGTGTCTAATTCTGGCTTTGGTAGCACTGGGCAAATGCATGCTGGTTTACTGTCTCCTCTCGAGATGACAGTCTTACACAGACCAGATACCTGCCAGAGCACATTGCTCAAGGCAATTTCCTGTGAGTTAATGCAATCTGTTGATTAAACATTTGTTTCTTGCAGCCTCATGCTGAGCAAGCTGCTGCAGTCAGGGAGATGAAGGGAGTTACTTTCTGTGGGATGACTCTTCTGTGCTTATCTTCAGTTTACCGACCCGAGATAGCTGAATGCAGCAATCTCTCCTGATCACTGACAGGATCTAGTGATGAGAATTAGCACATCAGAAAGAGACAAAATGAGCTTTCCTGTGCGACAGTGAACTTTGAAAGTGGAGATAAAAGCCATTGCATTCCCGACATCAAATGCAACAGTGGCATACAGTTTTGTCTGACACTAAGCCATCGTACTTGTTCAGGTGTCTGAGCCTTTGGATGCCAGATGGGGAGAGCACTTTCAAACAGTGATGAAAGGTCGGACTTCCTGTTGCTCTGGCCTAACTTGGTTAAGATACCACAAGCACCCAATCCCTTATTTAAACAGAAGGACTTTCAGGGTAGATTAGACCTGACTGCCACACACCGAAACCCAAGGCAGATGGAAAAACATTTAGGTTTGCTTCTGATGCAGCTTTCCTCATCCAGCCTAAAGAAACCAAGCAAAGAAAAGAAGAAAATATTTTCTTTCTTGCTTTATTGCAGGTCCTAATTCAAAATGTAGTGCATGAAATGCATTGAACAGGGATGCAGAAGGACTGCCCAGGTTGCATGTAGTATCCTCACAGCATGGTAAATGTCACTTCAGTGGCCTGGTAGCACTGCAGGGTTGCTGCAGAAGCCTGTTCGACAGATGGGACATGTTCTGTGATCCTTCTCCAAATTTCTGGAGTGAGGCCATTGTTTTAAGAAGCTGCTTTAAACCTCCATTTTATGGCTGCTGAGATGGACACAGGATATGACCTTCTTGGTCTGGCCCAGATTTTGACTTGCTGCTCTTTTTTAGATCACTGTTTAGCAAATGCAGATGTTTAAAAAGAAGGGGAAGGCTGTTTCCTCTGGAACAAAATCAAACCGCTCACTGTTCAGTGCACAGGAGCTCCTTTTATAGGCTTTTGGTCTGATCCTGGGCTGAAGACAGGGGGAATATTGTCTATATGAGGTTGACACGAACATATTCAAATTGAGGAATCAGCGTTTCCCTAGGACAAAGATGTGAATTGGCTTCTGAGCAGAAGTTGAAATGCAGATGTAGATTGTTCCATTATTGTACTCCGATTTGGGCACTGGAGAGAGTCTGGATTTGACCCGAGAACTTGCACCAGTGCCCGAATGTGTCCTGAATTGGCCTGTGGTGTGCTTGCTATGCTGGACTCCGTGCTTTGAATCTAATCCCAGTTTATCTGGGGCATAACTTGGCCGTAGTAAAGGAAATTCTGCACAGAGACTTGTATCCATTAAGGGACGATGATGCTGGGTTTCTGCTTTTTAATTTAATTTAATAAATGGCTTAAAAGAGCACTTAGGAAGATGGGTGCTGTGCCCTTTCAGAAGTGGATGTGCTTCATGAGAAGTGCTCAGCTCCTGCCAGGGCAGGAGATAGATGGATGTCGCGATGTCAGCTATGCTTCCACCTTCTGACCCTCTGCCATCACATTGCTCGGCACTGTGGAGCACAGCCTGCGGCATTGGTCCTGCAGCAGCTCAGATGGCTCCTGTGCCACCAGGAAGCCATTAGCTGCTGCCTCCCTGGGGACAGCATTAACAAGTGCCTTGCAGGCAGAACGTGCTGGTCCAGAGCAGAGTGCAGAGATACAGTGCTGCTGGTGTTTCACAGATACCAATCTCCTGCCTGCCCTCTCTGTGTTGCACTTGGTTTCATGCTACAGATAGCAAATAATTCACAGTGGTGGTTCGCAGCAACAGGAATGTTCATACTGACTTCAGGAAGAGCTGGATCTAGCCAATTTTCTAGAACACCTGGGAAGCAGGTTAACAAAGGTCTTACTATCTTTTTTTCTTTGCTTTCACCCCCTCCGCTATGTCTGCAGAAACCTCTTTGCACCAGATTACACTGAGACTCATTACAGCCAGACTGGCCAAGCACAGACCATCTCTCTGACCCACACGGTGAGTGCAGTAGCTGCTTTCCCTCCTGTGGCTCTCTGTTATTAAAGCCAAGGTCAGCTGCCAGCATTGCTCCCCTCTCTCTGGGTGCTGGGAAATCATTTATTCCTCCCAATGCTCATCCTCTTGCTTTTAGTTTTGCCACTGGGTACTCCACACTGGGGACATTCCCAGCCTGTGTAAGCTGGCTCCTGTTCAGTATAAAATCCATAAATCGCTGATCTCACACAGGCCTTGGCTGACTCTCCGCTGCAGTGGCACAAAGATGTGCATTGGTCACGATGCAAAAATAAGAGATAAACCCCCCATGAGATCATCTTTATTAATGCTGCCCCAGGGTGAGGGGAAGGGATGTGATGAACATGTTCATGTTTCTACCCCAAAGCCTCCTTGTCCCTGCTAGAGGCTGCCTTTGTCTGGCCAGGAGCCCCCAGACATGGACTTCCCCACTGCCCATGGTGTCACCCTCTCTGGGGCTGAAGGCACATTCTCGAGGTCCTGACCCAGGGCCAGCTGCCATCAATAGGCAGCTCCTGTTACAGGCAGAAAGCCTTGGATCAGCCTAAATGCTGCAGCCATCTGAGCTGCTTCCTGGCGGATTAAAGCTCTCAATTTTTACTGGCAACAAGGAGCTGTTTGATGCACTTACACGGGCCATGCATGGCAGCCAAAAGGCCAGATTTCAATGCGGACTCACAGAGATTTAGTTCTGACAGTCAACTGCCACAGTACAAGGAGAACGATTGCTGGAGTATCAGCAGTACTCGTGTGGGATTCTGATGCCCAAATATAGTGTGTGTCCACCCTGAAACTGCATTTCCAACCCTGCTCCCCTCTGCCTTCCAGGACCACTGCTTTTACCATGGGGTCGTTAGAGGCTGGGAGCATTCCAGTGTCACGCTCAGCACATGCCAAGGGCTGCGGTAAGTGCCTGTGATGATGCTGGAGCTGTGGGAATGCTTCTGCTCATCTTCTGGTCCTTCTGGGTAGATTAACCTGTTCTCAAAGGCCACCCAACCAAGAATTCTGGGCATGAAAGGGAGCGTGTTGGGAAAATGCAGAAATTTGGGTATCATTAGGAGCCGTGGCCTCCTAGCCAGTTCCTAGACTCCTTTCTTCTTTGTGCTGCAACATGGACTTGTGCAATGAGTGAGTTTTACTCAAGAGTCCACTGGAGCAAAAGACTCAGTGCTGCATCTATTACAGAGAAAGGGACAGGACTCACCACATCCCAGCCCAATACTCTACAGTAATGCAGAAACCAACTCCTTCTCCCATTCTCTCAGGACAAGTTTTTGTGTGCACTTTGGGGTGAAGTCTTCAAGTCTGAACTTCTTTCTCGGTTGTGAGACCTGCTCTCTGCTTTCTCCCTGGGTGGTGGTGGGGTTGTGTGTGTTCTGCATTTAAACCCTTCGCTTTGGTAGTAATGGAGTCTTTGGCAGGAAAAGATGGTCTGTATCCTCAGCAGGAGTAAGTGAAGCAGCTCATTGTGACCAGGGAGCTGCATTCATTTACACCAGCTCAGAGTTTGTTTCCAAACACCACATGGGCTTTATTGACATTAGTGGTCATCTGCTTTCGAGCACTGATTGGAAGCTGTGCTGATGGGACTGGCTCCAGCCAGGAAACAGCCAATGCCAAAGCAAACCTGAGACATCTTAAGTGACTGTAGCAGAGGCCAAAGAGCCTAGCAAGATAAACAAGACAGTGCAGCCACCTGTGGCTTATGATAAGTAATCCAAAAGCTAAACTAGTCACAGGTGTGCCTTGCTCCATCATTGCCTTTTCCTAGGCTCTGCCTTCCATCTGCAAGGGAGAGTAGAGATGTCTCACTGTGTACATGCAGTTGGGTTTCTGCATCCCTGCACTGTCAGCGTGTGCTGGCAGCTCCTTGGCATCCTTTCCTAACTGCCAGGAGGGCATGGGAGCTGCACACGTATAGCTGTTTTCACCCCAAGCTTTCCCAGGGAGGTGTGCTGCCCATTGAGCCACGCATCTAGAGGGCATCAAGCACAGATGTCCAGCTCTCCTGGCTGTAACATGCTCATTGAGAAGACCAGAACCATATGGCTATGTGCAAGTCACAGAAAGAGCTGTGGTTTCGTCTGCGGTTGACAAAGTCTTTACATTTTTCGGGTCAGTTCTGTCAAACACAAGTATCTGCAATTGGTTGAAAAGTTTTCACTGCCCCTCCAAGGAAAAGCTGTACTTAAAATTAGTGCTTCCCAGGTTAGCACTGTTGCAGCACATCTCCAGAAGCCCCTCAATTGAATGTCTGAGGCTCACTGAAATATGCAAGCTCAAAGATTCTCCCCTCTGAACTCAAAATATTCCCATCCTTTTTATTAATGACCTAAATGTCCTGTTAAGGATAAGTGCCTTGCCAGGGTCAGATGAGAACTCAGCAGCAGCAGAAGGATTTGTCTGCAGCTGCTGTGATAGTAATTAACTTTCCCTCTTATTGCTTCCCATTTCAACAGAGGACTTATCGTACTGAGCAGCAATTCCAGCTATATCTTAGAGCCAGCTCCCGACAGCCCAAACCAGCACTTAATTTACAGGTTGGATGACTTGAGGTTGCAGAGAGGAGCCTGTGGCTACCAGGACACTGGGGACACAACCAAAGACTGGCTCAGGGACTTCACAACTGGAATGAAACCACCACGCCAGAGGGTGAGCAGGGCTGAGGACAGGAACATGGGCACTGGCTGTAGCTAAACTGACTTGTGATGCTTGGTTGCTCTAAGTCAATCACATCTGGAGGTCCCTGTGTGTGATGGGGCAGGGGGAATGGCTAGTAAAAAATAAACTGGTAAAAATGACCTGTACCTAAGTTTTGTGAAGAGTTTCTTGGGGGATATTGGGAAGTAACCTGTGTTACTGCTGCTGTAGGTGAAACGGGAGGCTCTGCAGGCTACAAAGTATGTGGAGCTTCTGCTCGTGGCTGATTATGCAGAGGTAAGAAATGGGATCATGTTTATACCAACTGAGCACTGGGCTCAGAGTGAGCATCCCACCTGCAACATCCCCTGGGGTGGGGAAGGAAGCTGAAGCTCAGCAGGTTCCTCTTGCTATCTCAATGGTCCTATCCCCATCAGCAGACAGGGAAAGCTGTGTCTTGGTCTCTTTAGTCCTAGCAGCCGTGACCCCTCTGCCACCCACAACAGCCCACTGTTGTTCGGGGGAGAGATGCAGGTCATGATTTGGATGAAGGATGAGGGTTAGAGGTCAGTTTTGGCCTCCCAAGGTACCAGTGGTTGGCCCTAGTTATTGATGGGAGAGACTGCCTTCAGCCTAGGGTGACTTGAGGGTTTCCAGAACAACATGCTTCTAACTCTGCAGTCGACTTAATCTCTGAAGAAGATAACCGTGATTATCCTCTGCCCTGAGCTGGTAGCAGCTATATATAAATAGACATTTTTAAGGCTCCAGATCATAGAATAGGGCTGGAAGAGACCCAGTGAAGTTAGCAATCACTCCCCCATCCCCAGCCTGGGCAGCACACCAGACGTACTTACTGACAGTGCAAACTATGCAGTGTTTTGCTGATCATTTAATCTCCAGCACAGACAAGAGTCAGGCTGGTCCTGTTCATAATTTACAACTTGAAACTCCAGCAGGGAAAACCACATAGTGCTCTGGGCTATAATTTATTCAGAACAAAACTAAAGGCAGAACCTATTTTGTTTTCCCTATTGGGTAGCAGGATACAAGGGAAACTGTGAGAAAACACATTATACCCAGGAACTGCCATATGTTGTTCATTTGATTAGACAAGCTGGGGTGGACACCCTTGCAGTGTTGTCATTAACTGCGCTTGCTTTACTGTCTGCCTTGCCTAGAAGAAAAGTCCCAGGTTTTGTTGTCTATTGAACAAAAATCTAAACATTTTGAACCTTTAATTCCTTAAACAGTTTGCTAAAATTAGCTTTGAATTGCCCGGTGGTTTAAATAGGCAAATTCATTCGATGATGCATCCTCACTGATTGTATGAGTGAGATGTGATGAGTGCTATGACAACTTTGACCTCAGACATGAAGTGATATTACCATATATTTTACCTGGCACATTTGTCAGTTCTTTGTCAGCCCCTGATTCTAGGGGCTCTGATAAGATTGGGTTGCTCCACTGTGTTACTACCAGTGCCTGAGTAACATTGCTGCAGTGGGAGGCTAGGGATGAATTCTGAACATACACGTTCTCAGATATACAGTAAGGAAAACTTTTGGGCTTCCTTTCACAGTTACCTTCTTATTCCTAGAGTAATGTGACTTGTTTTAACACATTTCTGCTCTTCTAGTTGCCTTTGTGCTGCCTGACTTGTTCATTTTGTTCAGTTTCAGAAGCATCACTTCAACATTGAAGCAATAAGGCTTAAACTAGTGGAGGCTGCTAATTACGTAGATAAGGTGAGATTGGGTGTGCGTGAAATGAGGAAATCAAAGCACAAATCTTGAATTATAAGAATTGTGACAGAGGACTTGTTCAACATCTTTGTTGGTGACATGGACAGTGGGATTGAGTGTGCCCTCAGCAAGTTTGCCGATGACACCAAGCTGTGTGGTTTGGTTGATACGTTGGAGGGAAGGAATGCCATCCAGAGGGACCTTGACACGCCTGTGAGGTGGGCTGATGCCAACCTGATGAAGTTTAACCATGCCAAGTGCAAGGTCCTACACCTGGGTCGAAGCAATCCCAGGCACATCTACAGGTTGGGCAGAGATTCAGAGCAGCCCTGCGGAGAAGGACTTGGGGGTGTTGGTCGATGAGAAAATGAACATGAGCCGGCAGTGTGCGCTCGCAGCCCAGAAAGCCAACCGTATCCTGGGCTGCATCAAAAGGAGCGTGACCAGCAGGTGGAGGGAGGTGATCCTGCTCCTCTATTCTGCTCTTGTGAGACCTCACTTGGAGTATTGTGTGCAGTTCTGGTGTCCTCAATATAAAAAGGACATGGAACTGTTGGAACAAGTCCAAAGGAGGGCCACGAGGATGATCAGGGGACTGGAGCACCTCCCGTATGAAGATAGGCTGAGAAAGTTGAGGCTGCTCAGCCTGGAGAAGAGAAGGCTGCGTGGAGACCTCAGAGCATCCTTCCAGTATCTGAAGGGGGCCTATAGGGATGCTGGGGAGGGACTCTTCCTGAGGGACTGTAGTGATAGGACAAGGGGTAATGGGTTCAAACTTAAACAGGGGAAGTTTAGACTGGATATGAGGAAGAAATTCTTTACTGTAAGGGTGGTGAGGCACTGGAATGGGTTGCCCTGGGAAGTTGTGAATGCTGCATCGCTGGCGGTGTTCAAGGCTGGGTTGGACATAGCCTTGGGTGGCATGGTTTAGTGTGAGGTGTCCCTGCCCCTGGCAGGGTGGTTGGAGCTAGATGATCTTAAGGTCCTTTCCAACCCTAACTGTTCTATGATTCTACGAATTCTGCCTTACTGTGGGTGAGAATAATGCTTCAGCACTTTTTCCCAGTGGAGCAGTTTTTCTCTACTGTTTTTTCCAGTGACCTGGGGAGTGGAGAGCATCTACCAAACAATTTTGTTGTTGGACATGAGGGATGGGCTGGGGGAATCTTCATTCCTTACCTTGGAGCCATCACGAGCGTCTCTGTTTTAATACATCTCTGTATTAACTGCTTTACCTAAATAATGCTTTCTGACAAGAGACTGAGGTATTCCTTCAGACTGTCTTGGCAATTTGGCAACTAGAAATCCTGACACCTAGAGCTAAAAGGAGCCTTCAGAGCTCATCCCTTTAGTGGTACCAAGTGGTTCTTTTCAGATCTACTCCCTTTACATTCCCCTTCTCCCCTTAAACTCCTTCCGCCCCACTGCCCATGAAGACTTGTCCTGTTAGCACTTGATGCAGGCAGAAGATCATTTCCTTCCCCTTTTCAGGAAATTTGACATGTCTAAAGATAAACATGGTGTGAGCCCCCAGTCTTGGTTTCTCTTCTTGTCATTCATTTAAAAATGAAAGTTCGGCATCTCTAGTTTAATCAAGTTTAGGTTTGTGAGTGGTGCACATTTCTCTCTGCAGAGCTGCATCACAACATTGCAGTGCATTGCCGGAGGGAGCATCTTCTCTGGACATGTGTATCTGTAGTAATTAGCATTTAGTAAATAGTATTTAGTATTAGTAAGTAATATTTAATAATATTGTAAATAGTATTTAGCAATATTTAAACATGTTAAAATAAATCAGTGGTGCTCATTCTGTCATCTCTTTTCCGTCCTATATCTTAGTTTTACAGATCCCTGAATATCCGGATTGCCTTGGTGGGGCTGGAGATCTGGAGTAATTGGAATAAATGTGATATAAGTGAGAATCCCTATTCCACCTTAAAGTCTTTTCTTGCCTGGAGTAGCAAGGAGCGGGTGCACAGAAAACACGATAATGCCCAATTAATCACGTAAGTTTATTTCTCCTCAAATAAACTGCTTCTAACAAGTGGTTTGGGTGGTTGGGAAATCAGTACATAAGGTTGTATCATTCTAATATTCGGAGTGGCAGATTTACATAGAGACTCCTCAGCCAGCATTAAGCTCTGGCACTCAGAGCACAACCATGTTAGGAAAAGTGGATGTGCCAGGCTATGCAGCAATCTCCATACACATGCATCAAAGTGCATCAGCTTTATTGTGTGTGCATATCACACGCAGTTGCACATGATCTGTCACAGCTGCATGTAGAACTTCAAGGAAATCTGAACCATAAGCAAGACCTGTAAAGGGTAACTAAACCCTTTGTGGAAGTCATTCATTCCGAACTCGTCCCACTGAGGCACAGGGTGCTGGGAGCTAACTGATGGCCTAACTCACCCTACTGATCCTATTTGGGCCAGTAGCTATGGCCAGCAATGCAGATGTCATTGGAAGGTCTCCTTACCTCTTCCATGGTAATTCATCACCAGTAAATAATGGCAAGTCAGGAGAAACCTGCGCAACCAGAATGCAGTTTCCCTTGTTTTGTTTGGTTGTTTTCGCTTGTTGGGTTTTTTCCCCTTTAACATTGCTATATTTCATCTACCTGGTCATGTCCTGAGCACAGTTTCCAGGGCTTCCATTTCGGACATGCTGGCAGGGATAATGCAGAATTCTGGCTCACCAGGCAGGAGCCGAGCATGGCTGCACCTCAGAGATGTTATCTAGTACTCTGTCAAGTCCCTGAATCCCAGGCTGGCAACTGTTGGGTTTATGGTAAATTAAGTATTCACAAACAGTTCCCAGTTACGGATCCAGAAATAGCCTTTTCTGTGCTTGTTGCAAAGCTCGGCATGAGTACTTTTTGGCACCAGACCATTACAAAAAATAGGATTGGCTGCTTGTCCCATAAACCCAAATAGTAGTCCAAGAAAAATAGGTCTTAAGGCTCTCTAGCTCTGCTATGATGTCCTATACTTGAAGATGCTACTAAAGAAAATGTACTCACCTAATACTGTGTATATGTATGAAGCCATGGACTGCAGGATGCATTTCTCTGCCTTGCCTTCTCAAGGGCCTCAGTGCCAATTCATGGTCTTTCTGGGTTGATTTTAGAGGTGTGCCCTTTCAAGGTACCACAGTGGGTTTGGCTCCTGTGATGGCCATGTGCTCTGATTTCCAGTCAGGAGGAGTAAACATGGTAAGTGATCGCTAATTCCAAATATGAAGTTTCTTTCCAGCAGTGAATGCATAGGATATATGCCTCCTAAAGCTCAGGAAGACAGTATTTCTTGGGAAGGCCTTTAGCTCACCTGCCTATAGGCAGGATTACGTTCAATAGATGTTTTCTACATGTAGTAAGGAGAAATGCTGCATACCCCATTGATGATCAGGGGACTGGAGCACCTCCCGTATGAAGATAGGATAAGAAAATCGGTGCTGTTCAGCATGGAGAACAGAAGGCTGCGTGGAGACCTCATAACAGCCTTCCAATACCTGAAGGGGGCCTATAGGGATGCTGGGGAGGGACTCTTCATGAAGGACTGTAGTGATAGAACAACGGGTAACGGGTCCAAACTTAAACAGGGGAAGTTTAGATTGGATATGAGGAAGAAATTCTTTCCTGTAAGGGTGGTGAGGCACTGGAATGGGTTACCCAGGGAAGTTGTGAATGCTCCATCTGTGGCAGTGTCCAAGGCTGGATTGGACATAGCCTTGGGTGGCATGGTTTAGCGGGAGGTGTCCCTGCCCCTGGCAGGGGGATTGAAACTGGATGATCTTAAGGTCCTTTCCAACCCTAACTATTCTATGATTCTGTGACTCAGGACAAGCACAGGTAAAATGCTGATGTGCCTCTTTGGCCTTGCACAGGATCACTCTGATAATGCCATTGGTGTTGCTGCTACTATTGCCCATGAGATGGGACACAATTTTGGCATGAATCATGATTCAGCTGGCTGCTGTAATACCCCTGCAGAAGATGGAGGCTGCATCATGGCTTCAGCAACTGGGTGAGTTCATCTTACACGATCTAATGAAGAAATGAAAGGGCTTCACTACAAGAGCCTTGGTAGAGTAAGAGCTACAAATGCAGATTGATGGTGGGTCTGTTGCTGCCTGTTGGAGCCAGTTCTCTCTATTTATAGACAAAATACTGTTGGGCAAACCCTGGCTCATGTATCAGTAGCAAATTGATATATTCCCAATGAATTTATCCTCCTGAGATTAACCTTAGGTAACACAGGCACCTGACAGCATTTAGAAATGGAGCTCTAAGCTGTCTGATAAAAAGGAATATTTTCGTATCTTCAGTCCTGATAGAGTGTCTCAGGATCCCTCTAACCTCTTATCAGAGTCTGTGCTTCCCACTCTGTCTTACCAGATGATCCATCAACCCAAAGCAGGTTCAATACATGTAGACACACTTCCTTTTGCAAAACCTGGACTGCCTATTGCCAGCAGGTACAGAGAAACAGGGGTGACCAGAACATGGGTGACCTTGGCAGAGGTTTACAAGGGTTTCATTTCTGTGTTGCAAGTGAGATGCATAGATAGATCATTGACAGGGTTTCTAAAGCATCTGGTGCAAAAGCTCATGTGTGTTAGAATGTGGTAATGAGAGGAAAAAGGATTGCTTCAGGAAAGAACTGATTTTTATTAAAAGGCACAGTGATAGGCTACATTTCTAAGTCAGAAGACATGAGACCAGATTGACTGCATATTGTAAGAATATGGCTTGGTTTCAAAGAGCCACAGAAAGCCTGTGTTAAAAAGAAAACAAATAGCTCGATTTGAGAGAAAGGGGAAGTGAAAGTGACTGGAAACCCACAGGGATCCAGCTTCCATATTTCAGTCACGTAAAAACGTCAGATGAACCCATTCACTTAAAGCCGCATTTCCCATTCCCTCAAGCCTTCCTCCTTGGGGTTTAGCAGGGAATTTTCTTCACAGATATCTCCTTTTACGTACATTATTTTCTCCAAATAAGAAAGAACATTTAGGTGAGAAGTGAAAACATCATGGCATGCAAGTAGAGCTTGCAACATGGACATACACTTTCATGGTCATATATAGAATGCATAACTTCTGGCATTGTAGCAACAGAACTTAATAATTCACATAGCAGAAGATATTCACATCCTTTGCAATGAGGTAGTAGATAGGAAAAAAGAAATGTTATTTTTAGCAGTTAGATTCACAAGCAGTTATTCGCAGTCTGAATGCTGGATTCTCCAGCTTTTTCAGGCAGGCAGGAATAAGCCACAGCATCAGTACTTAGCAGGTAATGACAGACATACCTGTTAGATACCAAAGTCAAATTTAACTCAACATAGTTTGCTTCCATGAAGTTTACTTTTTAAGGCCACTATGTTTCTAGACAGTCTTGCAGTGCAATCTCACCTTATCTTCAAATGTGATCCAAATGGATCTGATTTTGAACATGCACACAAAACCACAATCTGCTTTAGCACAGTTTTATAGACCTCAGAGGGAGATCTGTGTCCTTTGGCACTTGCCAGGATTTACATGTGCTCCTTTTTGGTTCCCTAATCATTGCCCACATGTGTCTTGATGTTCTCTGCACTGTCCACATTCAGGCACCCATTCCCCAAGGTGTTCAACCGATGCAATAGGAAAGAGCTGGAGAAGTATCTGCAGTCTGGTGGAGGGATGTGTCTCTCCAATATGCCAGATACCAGAAAAATGTATGGTGGAAAGAAATGTGGCAATGGCTACTTGGAAGAGGGGGAGGAGTGTGACTGTGGAGAGATGGAGGTAAAAATTGCTCAGATCCAGCCATTTGGGGATTAGTGGGACACTATGATTTTATTATGTATTTCACAAGTACAGTTATATGATATGTAAACAGCTTTTGTTTGTGCAGGAAATGTGCATACCTTCCCTGTATGTAAATGTATACATGATGTAAATCAAGATTGCAAAGTATCATGTCTAACTCATAGTGTGTAATAGTACAATGCATCCCAGAACTCGGGGATTCTGTAATCCATGGCTGAACAGAGGTGATGAAAACTCCATTTAAAAAAGAAAACAAAAAGCAATCTTAGATGTTGCATTTCCATATGTAAGTTCACTTTACCTACAGCTCCATTCCTGATAATGATGGAGCTTCTCTTAGCACTGCATCTCACTTTTGATAGTTCATTCTTTGACTAATAAGACAAAAGTGAGCTGGAATCTGCAGCCCAGATTTGCCAGATGTAAGGAGTAAAACCTATAGTATCCAGTCAGTCCAACAGAGGATACAGTTATGCGGTACTGTAATTCAGCACATGCTGGATATCATGAACGTACTGTGGAAGGAAGGGTGTTACTTTGTGTGCATGTAATTCATCATGCATGGGAACAGATTAGCCTCAGCCTCACACTTCGATGCTTTGGCATGTTCCTGTCTTGAACATCTGCCCTGTAAACTCCACTGCATGTCTCTGTCTTTTAGGAATGCAATAACCCCTGCTGCGATGCCAGAACCTGCTCCCTGAAGATGGGTGCCGAATGTGCCCATGGCAGCTGCTGTCATCAGTGCAAGGTGGGATCTCGGAGTTTTACTAAGAGAATAGAGGAAATAATGGTGGTGGAAGTGTAAGGCTGAAAAACGGAGGGGAAAGGGGAGCAAACACAGCCAATGTGGAGTTCAGCTCCTCACCTGCAAGCAATGGTCTGATTTTTAGGTACAACAGCTACAGTGCAATCCAACTAGTGGGGTCCTTTCTTCTAGATGACTAATTTAATTGAGTCCTGTGATAAGATATATTGTGAGTGCTGCTGGAACGAAGTCTCACTGCTTCTCATTTAGGGGTGGGATGAATCAGAATGAGTATTTCTCTCCTTTGGCTCTAGAAGAAATCTAGACAGAGCATTTAAAGCAAACGCTTCCTCTAGGGATTAGTCTGAAGCTCTCTTGGCTCTGAATCCTCTTTTTCTGCAATGCAGTCATGGTGCTTGACAAAGAAATGCCAGCAGAGATGATTGTATACATATGACCACTATAATTATAAATCTCAACTTTCCTTATAGAGGCTGGTTAAAACGTGTTTCTGATTTTGGAGCCAAAGATCTCCAGGTCTGCCAACAAATTAACTCAAAAATGAACATAGGCAAGCATTTCTCTGAAACTCAGTTTTGTGTTTGCACATTTACCTCTGTGCTCTTACTGACCTACCCTGGGCATGTGGAAAACAACGTTCTAGGAATTCACCTGGACTCACTTCTTCCACAAGAGACTTTGAAAAACCTCCTAAACGGGCATGCCCTTTTGTTCTCCATGTTCGTGGTGGACAGGACAAGAATGAATTGGGTAAACGCATAAACAAGGGAGACAGAAGTTACTCATTAGAAAAATGTCTCCAGTAGAAATGACAGCAAATAGTGAAACAAGCTTTCCAAAGAGGGAGGGTTTTGATGATAGATTACGCAAACATCTGCCAGAAATGGTTGAGTTAAATCAGATCCTACACTGGGGTAAAGGGAGATGGATCAGTGTCTCCCTGAGATCTGGCATCCTTATTTTGTGTGCATGATCTCATCGCTACCTAGGGAAGGGATCCAGTCATCAGTTTGATTTTACACAGCTCACCCACTTAATGTAGTTACAGAGTCATTTGGATCACTGCTGACCTCAAAAAGCCTAAGATGAAGTGGATAAAGAGACACATGCAAGATTTTTTTCTCATCTACAGGGATACGTTGCGCAAACATGGAACCACAAAGGAGGCAAGCAATAACCCAGACTTTTTCCTTTTGTATCTTTTCAGCTGATGCCTCCAGGAACTCTCTGCAGGGAAAGAGCAGGACTTTGTGACCTCCCAGAATACTGCACTGGCGAGTCACCATTCTGTCCCTCCAACTCTTACCAAATTGATGGGGCTCCCTGTGATGGAGGAAAGGCCTATTGCTACAGTGGCATGTGCCTCACATATAAAGACCAATGCATACAGTTGTGGGGGCCTGGTAAGGACACTGCTTGCAGTAAAATACACTGTCTTTTGAACCAGCAATATTATATAGCATCCTGCTATTATTACCCTGTGGAAGGCAGTAATACCTTCCATACCTGTTATCAGTAGCAAAGTCTGGGGAGCCTTTCCTCCCGCCCTGCTTGCTTGGAAGAAGCAGCAGAAATTTTCCATGTTCAAACCATCCCAGAAATAGAACAACTGAGTGGTTAGCATGGAGCGAGGTGGGCTGGAGGCTCCATAGCCACATGAATCTCTTCCATGCAGGAGCAAGGCCAGCACCAGATGCCTGCTTTGAGAAGGTTAATGCCGCTGGAGACACCTATGGGAACTGTGGGAAGGACATCTATGGCAACTACAGGAAGTGTGAGATGAGGTGGGAGAGTGGCAGCCGAGAGCTGCTCATTGGAGATACTTTTATATATTACAAAAGTATATGCCAGTAGATGAAACCAAACCAAATGGATCAGTTTTATTACCCCCCTCTGCCTCCTGGAAACCAGTTGCATCCCTGTTGGGGGGTTGGAACTAGATGATCTTCAGGTCCTTTCCAACCCTAACTATTCTATGATTCTATGATTCTATGACTTAGAGCTCTTAAGAGCTCTTCACACTGAAGCTTTAAGTTTACAATTTCCCCTGCCTTTTGCATTTTAAAACATCTAGTTGATATTTTTTCAAAGTAATAGAAGAGGGGTTTTCAAATCCATAAGTTAAATGTAGCTTTCAAAGTGAGGCAAAAACTTCTTAGCTGCATTTGTGATTTTGTTGAGGCTGGCCTACCCATGGGGATATTGAAATAGTGCCATAAGTACCCCACACTGTTGCTTGGGCTAGCTCTTGGGAAGTGTTTGTTTTGTCATTGAACAATGAGTCAACACTGCTGCTTTAATTCACATGTAGAGCTGATGCCTACGAAACTTTCAGCAAGCCAGAAATAATCACTTTAGCCTTTCCTTTGAAATCAGAGATGCTAAATGTGGGAAGATCCAGTGCCAGAGCTCTGCTTCCAAACCCCTGCAGTCCAACGCAGTGGCCATAGACACAACTATCCTCATGCAGAGGACAGAGCTGAGGTGCCGAGGGACCCATGTGTACAGATCTGACAGTGAAGAAAAGGAGATGCTGGATCCTGGCTTGGTGCTGACAGGAACAAAATGTGGGAGCCATCATGTAGGTACAAGCCTGTAATGGCTTGGGGGGAAGTTCAGGGTATCAAGCCATTCATTTATTGTGCCTAATGTCTTCCTAGGAGATTTTTATAACAATTTCTTAGGGACTTCTGAGAAGCGATGGAAGAATATACACCAAAGGCCGTATCTTAAGTCTTTGCCAGATGAAGGCAAGGGCTAATGTTGAATTTGGGATTTGCTAGTTGGTTGAGGTTGTCTTGCCTAAAGGTGAGACATGCCATAAGAAATCAAGACACCTGAAAGCTCCCTCAGAGACTTGCCACATGGGCATGGCCAAGCTATCGACATTTGAGCCTCCCACCTCTCTCTCTGATGTGTGTTAGCTGGGATTTAAGGTAGTGATTATATTTGCTTGGGAACCAGGTTAACTTTATGGCCTGTTGTCTTTCCCAGGGTATTACTTGTATTGTCTGAGACCCCCCAAGTCACAAAACCAGACAAGAAAGTAGCATGGTGCATAACCCAAAGAGCTAACACTGAGTTCTTGGATCCTTTCTCTGCAGGTTTGCTTTGAGGGACGCTGCCAGAACACATCCATCATATTTGATTCTGAAAGCTGTAACAAGAAGTGCCATGGTCATGGAGTAGGTGTCGTCTTTTTCATCTCCATTTCAGACTAAAGCAGCATGGGCTGCCATTCATCTGTGTATGGTTGTTCAGCTCAGTTCTGATACCACGCTTAGGTTTGCTCTGTACTTCGGCCTCTTGATTTGCTCTTTTCTTTCATGTTTGATGCATTTTCTGGTCTGTGGACTGAACTATTTGAATCTTCCTATTCTAGGTCTGCAATAACAACAAGAACTGCCACTGCAACCAGGGGTGGGCCCCCCCATTTTGCAATAAGCAGGGAAGGGGTGGAAGCTTGGACAGTGGTCCCCCCATGCCCGAAGGTGAGTAGGACCAAATCTGCTATGATGACACTTCAGAGGGACTTGAATTAGATGAGGAGTAGAGAGTCTTTCATTTAACAAACACTACTTTCTTGCCCTCAGGCCCTTCAGCAGTTGCGATAACTCTTGCAGTCCTGGCTCCCATTCTCCTTCTCATCATTGTGTTTTTATTCTACTATCTGAAATGCTGGAATAAATTTACCATCTGTTCTCTAAAGAAGACTCCGCAGTTCAGGTAAGTTGTCAGTGCAGTGCCTTGCCTGCCTGCATCCAATCCCTTTCAGTGTGAGGACAGAAGAGAAGTTGCAAAGGCTGTGAGGAATATAACTACATGAGTTTGTTGGTATAGTCAGTATTTGCGTCTCATTTTTTTTACTTCAGTTAAAACACAATGGAAAATACAGCAAAGAAAAAGGAGAAAATGTACTAAGGAAATAACACTCTTTCTTTTCTTTCATCATCAGTGACACCTCTGGAAATGGACATGCAAACCCTGCGTTCAAGTTGAAAACCCCGCAGGAGCAGAGGAAGGTAGGTGCAAGGTCAACTTCCACCTCCCTAGGGAGAGATGCTGCTCCCTAAGATATGGAATGTAGTTCCCTCTCCCACTGTGATTAGGGAGAGGTTCTATCAAAGGATGGGAAAAACACCTACTAGACATGCTGGTGTTGCAGGCAATGTTTTCCACTATGTGGCTCATAGACCTTATGTAGATCCTCAAATGTGTAGCAGATTGTAAAAAGGCGGTTTGAAGTGAAAATGCCTAACTCCAGGTCTTCTGCACAGGTGATTGGCTTCCCTCAGATGCCATCAAAACCTCCTCCCCAGCAAGCTCCAGCGCTCCAAATAAACCTGCAGCAGCCACCCATCTTCTCCACTGGCTACATGTGTGGTGCAGGGCAGTCCAATGCAAAGGACGCTACCCGTCGGACACCTCCGAGCAGACCGGCACCTCCTGCTCCCAAACCCACTGTCTCTCAGGTAGGGGGTTGTGCTGCTGTCCTGCAGATGTGGTTTGATGGGAGGTTTGTTCTCAGAGTGATGCCACTCACCCTGGTGGGGTGTAGGAGTTATTGTGCTCACTAGCACATGCTCCATCTCGCCACAGGACAATCGCTGGTGGTCTACCTCACTTCCTCATGTAGATGACAATGACCATGCTCAACAATAGCGCACACCATTACTCTTAATTCAGGTCCCCTGATACCTCTGACCTGGGCATGAATTCAGGTACTTTGGCTCACAAAGCAGCATTCACTTCACCAAGGTCATCTAAATATTTTTTAGCTGTAAATCAAATAGATAATGTGCCAGGAATGAAAGGACTGTACAGATTTTTCCCGAGCAAGCCTAGCATAGCTCTTCTTGCCATTGGCATGTATTTTGTCTCCTGGAAACAAGCTCTTCTGGAATTACCAGTCAGGGATAAGTCTGAAGTTCAGTACTGAGTACAAGGTCTCCATGCCTTGGGATGATCCCCCAGGTATCTTCTATTTGGCCATGCCTGGACTAAAGCCTTGGGAGCTTCAAATTAATTCTGATGTAAAGCATAAATGGAACCTTTCACACGTTGCATAGGAAACATTAGACTTAACCCAGGCTGACCCCATCTTATGTCAGCATCCTGGCCACAAGGTTCTTTTGCGTGTTATAAGGAAAGGGTTTTGATTTACTTCTTTTGCTAGCAGTTTTGGTCTAAGCTTAGTCCAGATCCCACATTGTGATGGAAAAGATGGTAAATCATTCAGACTGCCTTAACTCCATTTTACCCAAATATTTCCCTACTTCCTTTAGTAGGTTAGGGACAGCAAAGAAGCCAAGGGCTCAATTACAGGATAGCAGGAGGCTGGCTCCCAGGCAGTCTCTCTCTGAAGGATAGAGAGGAAAGCAAACCCAAAATACTTTAGTGAATGGGATTTGTTTCTAGCTCTATTGTTCCTTCGAATAGCCGGCACTTCAGCAGGAAAGAAAACTAAAACAAAAGCAGGAAGCTGGCTGTAGTCAATAAGGAATAGGTATCCTTCCCAGCTGGCTGTTGACAAGTTCCCTCCTCAGTGCATCCAGTCTCTTTATCTCAGTCAGGCCTTCTAGGTGGAATGATTTCCCCAGGATTTCCAAAAGAAACCTTGCCATTTTTGGGTTGGGGAGAGACACAAGGTGTGGAAGGTACAGGAGAAATAATTCATTCCAGTCTTTGCTAGTGTCAGTGTCCTTCCTAGACATTTGCAGTATCTGCCAGATTTGCTCTCCTGCTATTCCTATAGGAGCAATTTTGACCTCATGGTTGGTGGCATTTAGCCTGCCTTGTCCTTCTTGGAGTCACAGGGCAAGGTCCTTGGAGAGCAGTGGATCCCCAAGCATCGGCTGATGCAGCTGACAAGCATTGCATTTGTGTATAGTCTAAGGACATTGCAGGGGTTTTGGGTCCCCTCCAAGTTGTGAGTGCAGCTGTGTTTATTAAATCAACACCTGTAAGCCAGCGACAGCTCAGAGACTCAGCAACAGCAGGCAGTTGGTTCTTGAGTGGGTAACTTCTCCCCAGGGCCATGCTTTACACTGAAACTCATTAGGCGAATGGAAAACATAATGCTCTGAGTATCCTATTAGGGACAGCTGTGTGCACAAACAAAGTCATAACTGATGTAGGTGGGTGCAGGCCTGTGCGTGTTTGTATGGGCACACACATATATACATGTATACAGGGTTTACAGGCATTGTATTGGCAATCGTATGGTATGAGTGTCTTAAGTGAATGAATAATGTGGCTGATTGAAAGTCTCTGGTACACTGCTTCCCTATTGCAAAATTCAAGGCTTAAAACTTCTGGATCCTGTAATAGCCAGAATGAGGCATACTTTCATCCCTCAGCTCCATTTAGAAGGCAGAGCAAGGTGGAAACCTTGCTACCCTGTTTGGTTGTCCTCAGTTTAAAAGTAGCTGCCCAGCAGCCTAAAGCCATCGATCTTCATGAAACTTCATATGTAAAAACTCCTACATTTTGAAACCCACTGATCACCTGTGTAATACAATAACCCACAGCAGCAGCTACCTGTGTCCCTCCGTTCTTTCGAGAGGCTGAGGTCATTGCAAGCATGGTTTTACCTGTATCCCTTCAGTCTTTGTCTCAGGCAGGGATGCTACAAGCAGAGTTGCAAACTAGGACTCCTGCCTAGTCTGTAAGGTTTCTGCTGTTTTTCCTCATTCATCCAGTAGATGTAACACTGCAACTACTGTCTCTGTTTTCAGGCTGGGTATCTGACAAGGCTTGGAACTGAAAACTCTTTCTTTCTTGTGTAGGATATTTCTAGGCCCCGGCCACCACAGAGAGCTTTGCCAGCCAATCCCATCCCAAACAGACCCAGAGCCTGGCCAGGACACAGCTCTGCCATCTCGCTGCCTCCTGCACACACTAGAACCCCAGGACAACTCCAGCCTGTGGCAGAGGTAGGCACTGAGCACAGTGATGGGAAATACAGCAGCATCCCCTCACCACGAGGGAATAAAAGTATTCTGAAGGGAATAACCTTGCTATCACATTGCAAAACATCTTCATGCACAGTGCTGGTGGGTGGAAATGGAGAGGCTGTTGGGTTGGTTGCCTTTACTGCAGGGCAATAAAGTTTACCTGATCCTCATTGCATTTACTGAGTTAAGCAAAACAGTTAACTCAGTTCTCCACATCCCTGAGCACTTCCTCAGGTAAGACATCTGGGAGAATTTCGTATGTGATGTGTTAGGGTATGAATGCATGTGAATGGAGACAGGCTTCCCCTGGCTGGCTCTAACATCAGCTCCAGGAGGAGAGGGCAGTGTCTGCTCTTTCATAAGCGCTCACTCCTCTCTCTTTTCACTTTTTCCAGAGTACTGGTGTCAGGACGGCTGGAGCAGTGAATGCCTTGAAGCCAGGCTCCCGTGGGCACTCATGAAACACACACTGCTCCTGGCTGGCTCCAACCTTCATAGGGGACTGGCTGGCCTTCATCACCCAAAAACCCATTCACAGCCAATGGCGGGGTCTTGGCTCCTCTCCTCCAGCCTCCGCTGTTTCCTATGTGACTCCACAAGCTGCAGTCAGGCTTGGCAGGAGTGCCCCCAAGAACTGCACTGGTACATGCCAAGCTGAACTCAGCCCTCTCTGCTGATAGCCTTTTCCATATAGGAATGACTTGTTTATACGGTATTTAAATATTACTGTGCAATATCCATGCCGGGGTGGAGGGATTTCACGTGTTCCTAATCAGTTATTTAAGTCTTACCAGAGAGGACAAGCTCTGAGTGCAGGTGCTGGCCTTGATGGACTTTCATGTAAGACTCAGCCCTGTTGGCTTCCTCAGCCCATCCACACAGCTGCAGGAGCATTGGTTGGTGCTATACAGAAACCACTGCCTCTTGGGAGAGCAGAAGGCAGCTGTTGAAACTTTCTTTGGCTTATTCTCAGTTTACAGTGGGTGGCAAACGAGGCCACAACAGGGAACAAACCATGAAAATATTCCTGGTGAAGGTAATTTGTGGGTCGCAGTGGATTTTGATTAGCTTTAATAGAGTGGATTATTTTCCCCATATAGCCATCTTCAGCAAGAGTGCTGCATCCTGCCTGTCCTCCAGCACTTGCTTGTCTTGCCTCAGTGCTGTATGACAGGAAAGCATCCCCAGTGCAGCACGTGTGCTCTCATCCGTGGCACTGGGACACAGTCAAGGTACGACAGGGAAACTCTGACAAGAGCAAATAGCCAGAAGGAAGCTCAACAAAACCCAGTGCTGAAACCTTCTCTCCAGCATGCGGTACCATGGATCAGTGACATATTTGCACGTGTCTCTTCAGGCTGCAGCCTGTGCTGAGCAGTAGTTCAGGATGGGCTGTCTGCTCCCCATACTGGTGAGAAACCTACCTTCAAATTGCCCAGGTGGTAAAACAACATGAATATTACTGCAACACATGGTGCTTTCGGAGGGCAGCTCATTTACTCCAGGTTTCTTCTCCAGTATGTGGATGGGGGGAGCTGTCTGTGTGCACTTTAAGCAGCTGATGGTTCTGACCCTGAGGACCGTCCCTTATGACTTCCTTCATTTCTTTTCCTCCCAATAGTTTGGGCTGTTTTACATTGGTTTTTTCCTCAGGATTTTAAATTGAGACCTTTAGTTACGCCAGACTTTTTCCTTTTTTTTTTTCCTTGAAGTGATTTCCTTGGAGAACACAGGGAATGCTGGAGCTATGGTTGCAACAGTTCTGTTGTGACTGATTTATTATGGACAAATCTTCAGTGACTGCTGCTGCACATGTGAAAACTGTATTATTGGCATAAAGAAAAGTCTTGTCTGATGGTTCTTTCCCAAAGCTGCACTGATTGAAAAAGACCCAAAATATAACAAAACAGATAAGCCCCAAGCACTCACTAAATGTGCAGTTATATGTAGCAGTTAAATGACTTAAACCGTACTAAGTTTTGCAACTTCACTACCTCTTTCTCCACAAGAAAACAGTACATAGGACCTGTCTTGAACTTCTCATAGATTATTCCTTGTCTTGACCATTTTGGGCCTTTTGTTACCTTCTATATGCCTGGAACAAAAACCATCCCCAAAATAAGGGATGGCAAGTGAAAAGACATCAGCTTTCTAATCTTTTAATGTCTTTTTCTGTAGTTGGAATATATTACATATAAACAACCTATTACCAAACAACCCCCAAATTTGCTGTTTCTTGGGGTGCAGCTAATGTTGCTATATAATGGAGTGTTTTACTGCTCACAGGTGGAGCAGTAGGCTGGGCACATGCTGTACCTACACTGTAGTAGTACAGCTTCAACCACAAGAACTTGACCTTGTATTTGAGCCCTCACTGAAGACAGCAGCAGACTTCTTCTGCAATCAGTGATCTTTATCAAATGGCCACCAAAAAAATCACTAAAACTACTTTCACTATATTTGATGTGATCACAAAGCCCACGGGCACACAACGTTCAGACAACAACAGCATGTGCCCAGCCTCTAATGGAAAACCTTATCGCTGGAATATTGTAAAGTCTCCAAAAGGTAGTTTTAAGTAAATCCTTTTAAGTTTTCATATATGTGCAACTTGAGTGAACGAGAACGAGGGAACTGCGGGAAGAGCGAAGATGGTGAAACCTTGGGAGAACATATACCAAAATACATCTCACTTTCTCCTGTGTCCACATGTTAATGGTTTACAATAATGTTCTCTATGCAAATACTTGAAGAATGCAATTCTTTGTGCCTTTTGCCTGGTTTTAATAAATTTGTCAGTTGTAATTAGCAAGCGTGTGTCATTAATCAGTGTGCTATTTCATTACCTCGATTCAAACCTTCATTTTACATATGGCATTTGTCCACAGATGATAGTGGGAGAAATTACTTTTATGAAATGCAGCTCTAGGCAGTGAGGCAAGATGAGTCCCGGTTACAGGCTTTTTCTAAGGGTAGATGCATGAAGCATGACACCAATCAGATGTCAAAAAGAAGCTCGAGAGTTACTTGTATTATTTCCTGCTACCAAAGGAGGGCGCTGCTGGTTTATTCTACGCCCTGATGCTCCGTCTGCTGCACCCAGCTGTCACTCCGCCTGTTTATCCTTTAGGGCCTCACCAATAGGATCAGACAAATCACGAAACGCTTTCAGATTCACCTGCAACGGCAGTGGTTTGGTTTGGTGGGTGGGGGGTTTTTTTGGCTTTGTTTTTGGTTTTTTTTTGGTTGGTTGGTTTTTTGTTGTGGGGTTTTTTTTGTTGGGGTTTTTTTTGTTTTGTCTTTTTTTTAGAAAAAGCCTTTATTTTGTTTTCCACATTCCAAAAAACAGAATTAAAATGTTATTACAACAATTCCCACATATTCCCACCCCCCAAACCCACGTTGCTTTTGCTCAGCGATCCTCAGGCCCAGGTATAACCAGGTCAGCATCTCAGACAGCATCAGTGGTCCAGGGCTAACCCAGCCAGAGCTGCCTGTGGACCACGCCAGTCTGGCCAAGCTGGCTCAGGCTTTGCTGTTCCCTGTTTGGGATTTACTGTGAAAAAATGGGCTCCAATCTCCATTTGCAGCAGGATGGGAAAAACTTTTAACTGCAGCAATACCTTCCTTTTTCACCTCCCAGATTAAAATGTTATTTCTCTCATTTCTTCATCCTCACCACTGACAGAAATCCAAGGGGCTTTTGAAGGTGACCTGTGCGCAAGAGTCCAGGTAACATCCATGCTGTATTGAGAAAGATGGAGAGGAGTGAGCACGACCACTCCAGAGAAAACTGCATCCCTACAGCTCTGCAGAGCATCATCCGCTTATGTCTGTTTGTCTTTTAACATACAACTCATACCTCCCTCTAAACAATAAAACCAAAAAAGCTTTTGAGTTTAAAAGATAGCAGGAAACGTCATAGGGCTCCAAGAGCTGGGAGGCTCTCCAAGGTCGAGACATTGCCTAAGAAAAAAAGTACTTAAAAGTTACAGCCGTTTGGTCTTTCAGCCTGGAAAGATTTTCACAGGCCACAAAGTCTTGCAGACAATGCCAGTGTTTCTCCTAACATGGAGTTTACCTTGCCAGAGCTCCCAGATTGAGCAGGGGCTGCCCCTTGCTAAGTGAGGTCTAGATCAGGGCCAGTGGCTTCACCGGTCCCATCAGTGTGGCCTGGGCACCATTGCTGCTAAGAAAAAAGCCCAAATAAACAAAACCGCATGTAAAGCTAAGTAACACTAGCTAGTTGCTAACTAGTGCTGCAGGGAAACTCCTGCACCTCACAAAAACCAAAAGCTGAAAAAGATTTCTTTGCCATGGTCCTATAAAATGATTTCACTGAGCCTCAGTGAATGCCTGTTGCAAAATTCACCAATATTCTTGTCCCATATTTGCAGAGCAAGTAACTAAATAAGGATGAGCAGAGTTTGAATAGATGTGCACCACTCAGTCCTTGTCTCTTACCTGTCGGAGATAGTGGTGTGCGTTTTGGAGTTCACGCAAGTGCCTAGAAAGAGGAAAAAAAAGCACTGATCAGTGATTCAATCAGGGCCTGGAAATAAACACATCAATGGCCACCCGGGGAAGGAGTACAAGAGTAAATGTTGGAATTCCCTGCCAAGAATAAGAGATGGGAAGGGGCCTCAGAGATCATATTTCAAGAGGAATTTCATTTTCAGTGGCAGCATGTGTTAAAGCCCAGTAAGGACTAAACCCACTCCTTGCTGCCACACCATAACAAAGATCCAATCCAAAAGCCCGGAGAAAGACTTGGCTTGACTCTACCAAGCTTTGGATAAGACACTGTTTGTTTTATTTGCTGCTTTTCCTTTTTTTAAATTGCTCGCTAGCATCTGGAATATTGACATCAACCCATTCACCCAACCTCCAGACCCTTGCATATAACACACTAGGTGTAGATCATGAATACTTTGGGTTTATCCTCTGGAGCGATGCTGGAGTTGTCCACCTCTATCAGGATGTTCTTGTCATCTCGGGTGACTGGCGCTTGCTGTCCACTCTGGAGGACCTGTGGTAGATTCCCTAAACTGACATCCATGTCTTTGAAGGCATGGAGTAAAAACACTCCCAAAATGATGGTGAGGAAGCCACAAACTGTCCCAATGATGTCAACAACGGTCATGGTGACCCACTCCTTAAAGAGGATGACGGAAGTTGTGATGACGATGGTGGTGAACAGCACGTAGTAGATAGGAAACACCAAAGATGTATTGAAAATGTCTAGAGACTTATTGAGGTAGTTAATTTGTGTAGTGATGGATGCCACCAGCGTGACGACTAGGATCCACGTCAATGGGTGCTGCAGCACAGGCTGGCCAGCAAAGAAGCCCTTAATGGCAATACCCAGGCCCTTGACTGAGGACACGGAGAAGGCACCAATAACAGAGCAGATGGTGAGGTAGATGAGGATGTTGCTCTGGCCATAGCGAGGTGCGAAGTAGAAGATCAGGACGAAGCAGACAGCCAAGAGGATCGCAGCATAAGCAAGGAAACCTGGAAGAGGAAGAGAAGTAACTCAGAACTGAGCAGTGGGCATGGGGAGCAGTACATGCTGCCCAGCCCCAAGAGAGAACACAACCTCCTGCATACCTGGTTCTTTCAGCTTAGAAGACATTTCATCCAGAGTGGTGACCTCCTCATCCTCTGGGGCATGTATCACCATCACAGTGCTGCCCACGAGGCTCAGCATGCAGCCCAGCTTTCCCAGCATGTTGAGCCGTTCTCCAAGCAAATATGAAGACAGGATGGCACTGCACGGGGCAGAAAAATGTCAGCAGATCCTTTACAGGAGGAACAGCAGCTAAAATAAGGTAAAGAATGCCTTCATGTGATATAAGAACACAAATTTAGGGTAAATTTGTGGGATTCCAGTGTGTTATTACACAATCACATTGCATTTACCGACAGCTGAACCCGCAGAGATGCAGGTGTGATCTCCAAATCACAGCTCATGTATCAGCAAGGTGAGGAAAATGCTGAATGCGTTAGCACATCCTCAGGAATAGTTTCAAGGTCTGCAGATTCACTTATGAGGTGTTGGCCCTTGCTAAGCCCTTAGAGCCCAAGGAAATTACTTCTGAGAAAAACAGAGATTAAAAAAAGCCCAACCAAACAACAAAAGAGTTGCATCAGTTGTAACTAAATCATCAGAACTATTAAGGCCCAGAGAAGCTCTGAATGTATGGCAGCTACAGATATATCTGCAGAAATATCTAGCTGTTGTCCATAAAAATATGGGACAGGACACTGGAGCAGTCCTAACTCTCAGTTTGCTTATGCATTTCACAATAACAGACTTTCTATAACACCTTCAATACCTGAAGTCATGTATTTTGATATGAATCTCCTTCTTAAAAATAAATAAAATAAGGTTTCAGCCCTTTTAACAACAGACAGAAATACAAATGCACAACATTAAAGCACCCTAAAAGCCATAAAAGGACATAAAAGGCAAATTACAGAGTTTAAATACAAGCCTGACATTTTTGACCCTTTTAGATTTTGGTACTGTTCACTATGAGAACAAAACAAAACAAACAAACAAAACTTCGAATTGGTAAAAGAACTGTAATAAAGAAGAAAATAACACTGATATTTGCAATAATTTATGTCCCAAAAGGCATGCTCCTTAATTCATCACCTTCCAAATGATCCCCCAGAAGGACAACATCTAGAAATCACTGGACATTTTTTCCTTTAGGCAGAATAAATCATATTCCTCTCAAGTCTTTCCATCTTCCAAGACAAACAAGCAAACAAAAAGCCAAACTGCAAACTACAGACACATAAATCACCTTATGAGAACGCTCAGAGCCCCCAGAGGCGTGACAATCGTTGCAGGAGCAAAGGCATAGGCAGCAAAGTTGGCGGCTTCCCCTCCACCCACTAAACAAACACAAGAAAAATAAATAGGAGTGAGTTACAACAGGCTTTCTGTGTTTTCTCATTGGGGCTTGCAAACTGGTAAGACATCAGTTAGAGGGAGGTATTTTTTATGAGGGATTCCATGCTGCTGCTAAACAGGGCCAGATAATGGGTGCAAATCTGCTACGGATTAATACAAGGAGAGAAGCATCCCTAAAGCCCAGCGCTACATGGAGCAGGGCTGGGGTGCCAGGGCTTGGCCTTGTCACAGCTGATCCATATGAACTCATTAACCCAGGCAGCTGCAGTGTGTCTGGGTGGTTAATGAGGGGTGGGCAGTTGTGGGAGCCCCAGTGCTAAGAGGCAGCTCCTCACCTACAAAATGTCTCTCCATGGGGCTGTGGCGTTGCTCTTTGGCTGTGACGTCCTTGTTTCCTGAGCAGTGAGTATCATGTGTTTGCTTATGGGTTGTGCTGTGGTGGTTGTGCAGCAGGAGCTGTAAGGGCAGAGCAAGGTGGGGGTACTTGGAGCTGCTGCAGGGGTGAGAGCCAAAGAAAGACTGTTCTGAAAGATTCTCTTGTAAAACCTGCTGCTCTCGGCACGGCTGTGATGCCATTTGGGAAGATACCGTAATGTACAGCATCAGCAAAGGCTTTAAGGCTGGCTATAAGGAAAAACAAGCTTTGCTCAAGAAAGGAACTGCTACCAACGCCTCCTTCTTATCACCCCTGTGCAGCAGCAGTAACCTTTCCCAGAGGCCCCAGGCATGCATGGGAGGTTGTTTGCCCTGTGCCTGGTATGCAGCAGACTGTCCAACTGCCTTATTAAAGCCTGGCTTTCCATGCATTTGATCTGGTAAAACTGAGCTATCAAGTCCTACCAGCCCTGCAGGAGGATGGGAGATTCTGTGTGGCTCACTGCTTTCCTTAAGGTGTCTGCTGAAAATGGGGGAGCTTGCCAGAAAAAGGGCTTTAAACCACCAGATGCTGGGCTCATTCCACACCTGATTCACAGGGACAGACCCTGGAAAAGCTGAAAACTCAGGGAAGCAGCTTCTACTTACTGGTTAACAAGCCAGCCCACCAGAGCCAGTCCTTCAGGTAGCCATGGCCTCCATCTCCTGAGGAAGCAAGGCACACAGATACGCATGAGTTAACAGTCTTGTTCTTCAGAGCAAGAGATGAGAAACAGCCCTTTGTAGAGGTATAAACTGCAAGAGGAAGAGTGTGACAAAGAAAGCTTCCTGAAAGGACAGAATACCCAGAGATGTTGTTCTATATGGAAATTATGTTGAATCAAGGGATTAGCAGAAACTGGTGCTTAGGGCTGAACAACACAAATATAACAAAAGCAGTGGTTTAATCCTGGGTGGCAGTGGGAATGATACCTATTGCCCCAAAGGTTATGGGCCTGGGATGCAGCCTGCCCTGCTACAGCATGGAGCTTAAGGCTGCCCTTCAGCCCTAGGAGCTGTGGTCATCCTCACCAGGTCATCAGGATGCATCGGCCCCTCAGTGTATCAGCGCTGAGCTCCAATGAACTGGTCATGATATGAATCAAGAGCTGACCCCATATGAGCTCCAATGAACTGGTCATGTCTTGTCTGGCATGATCCACTTGCCTGTTCCCTGTGCATCATCCTGGAGCAGAGGGATGAAGGATGGGAGGGGCTACTCTGTGCTGGGTACATCCACCCAAAGACTGCTCCCTGGGACACTGCCAGCTGCATCCTGCCTGTGGGGAACCTGTGCTTCACCTCATATCGCACTGCCTCACTGTGGAGTCTCACGTGTGGGCACTAAGGTAAGGCAATGAGTTTTTCCAAACCTTGTTTTCTAATTCAAGTGAGGGTTATAGCTATGAAGGATGAAGAGAGGAAAAGAGGCTGGTTGCCCTGTGCAGGCATGTGGTGCCATAGTTTGTGTTGCTGTATGGTTGTGGTGAAGGCTCTTTATGTCCTGTACCAGTGGTTATCTGCTCAATTTGTACCCTGCCTTGTATCATAGGGCCTCAGCCTGAACTGTCAGAAATCCTAATGTTGACTTCACATGCATCATTATGTGACTGAGTATTTCTGATGAAAACTGATTGCTGACATTGGAACAACTAAATGGAAGAAAATGTGCATATGAATGAAGAATGGGCATACTGTGCTGGGAACTAACCCAGCTCTGGGCTTAACCCACACGTTGTTAGATGTAAGGAGCTTGAGTTTGCTGACATTGTGAACCTTGATTTTGCTGGGTCAGAGAAAGCCTGTGTTCTTACTAAATCTGACCTGACTGGTCAGCGACAGCAGTGTTTGATCTGCCCTGGAGAAAAGTGATGTGTCCTCAGATAGCAGGGGTGAAATACTGGGACTGAGAGATTAAAAGGCAAGATAGGAAAAGGGGGAATGAAGAGGCAGACATGAATTGTTCAGGACATGTGGAAAACTTCTGCTAGAATTCAGCCTCTTGTTCCTCAACAAGTTCAAATGTGATGCTTCAGTATGCCTGATTTATTTGCTGTTGGGGGCTTTTGTTTGGCTGGGTTTGCTTCTCAAAAATTCTTACTGTTAGCTATGGTTTTATGTCATGAATCTCTAATCCCTGGTTAAACATCCTGAAAAATAGGGAGGGGTTTGCTCTTGTTTTACTCACTTGGCTCTGTTGTCAGAGGTGTTCATGATGGAGGTAAAGAGAGAGGCATTTTCTACAGTCAAAACAATAGTGGTATTTCATTGTGCAAATATAATGCTGAAAAGCAAACCTTTTTGAGGTCAGCAGTTGCATGGGGGTAGCTTAATGGCAGAGAATGGAGATGGACCCGAGACTGGCCTACAGCTCAGGTGCTGTTGGTAGCTTTGCTGGTTGACTCTGGACTCGACCCATGCCTCTATGTCTCAATTTGGAGACAGTGATATTTACTTCCATTGTAAAATGAATTAAGAATTGTTCCTAGGCCAGAACTGGGCAGCAGTAGTATTTTAATTATCATTATTTTGTTTTGTAGTTATGCAAGTAGGTCAGTGCCAGGTAGGGCTTGAGCTGCTGCTAGAGTGCATGTTTACACTGCTGATGGGATGTGTCAATTCCACAGTGCAATTCTGCTGTAGGCAGCGTTCCTCCACCATTTCCCATCCACATATATGTGCACATAAACACACACCTCTCCCTGAGGGCTTGGTGCTAGAGGAAAGTTATCCACATGTTGTTGAGCGACATAGCTCAGAAGTATCCTTCCTGAAGACCACAAGCAGAGTTCACACAGATCGCAGGCATGCAGTCTTGCATTAATGAATGGCTTTTCCTAATGCAGTTAAAGCACATGGGGCCTCATCCTTGTCTCAGTGACTTGCTGGTAAAGCTGCCTAGTGCATCAGTAAGGGCAAGAGTGGGGTCATGGAGCTGAGCTGTTCTGCTATTTGGCATGGTGGTGATTTGTACCTTTGTGCAAATGGGCCCATTTCAAAGAACTTTCACACTGATTCCCCACACACAGCCCAGCTGCGATGGACATGTATTATTCCTCTTATCACACAGTGCATGTGACTTGCCATCTGCAGTGCAAGGCAGGGGAATGCAGCTTTTAGCTCAGCCATTCTAGTGCAGGGACCTGTAAATTAGCTCCTCTGCTCCAGCACAGTGCTGATGATATCTAGGTCTTGCAAAAATACATCCACAAAAGGTCTTATTTACATTGCTTGTGGAAGCTGATGTGTACCCAGAGATGTTGTCTTGCCTTATGAATGCTGGAGTTCTGGGAACAGCTGGATCTCCCTCTTCTTACCCCCAGAAAAGCCATACCTGCCCTGGTGCCTCCCTTCTCCACCAGCCGTAGCAGCCCCTTCTTCTTGAGGATGACGCTACTTCCGATGAGGAAGCTGGAGAAGACAGCCAAGCCTAGGCCAATGTAGAATCCATAATTGATTTCCAGCTGAGTTACCCAGGAGTTACCCGAAGTCCCATTGTCCCAGACAGGGTCAGCATTGCCGATCACTTGGCACACAACCCGGTGGGAAAGGCAAGAAAGGGTGAGCAGAGACCCTGTGGAGGTAAACCAGCAAATTATTTATATGACTATCAACAGTGCCTCTATTGTCCTTTGGACTCATTCAGATGTTGCTCTGAGCAGCCACCTATGCTCTCGCCCTAAAGGCATGTACCCATCAGCTCCTAGAACACCTCTTTAACTGCACACGGAAATAGCAAGGTGTTGTGATAGATTTATGCTGTTCAAGCAGCTCATTGACACTGAATGTGCCTCCTAGTCTAGAAAACTGCCACAAGTTTCTGCACTGGAAATGGAAAAGCCATAAGGATCACTATAATAAATATGAATTTCTAAATACTTATGCCAGAGTGTCTGCACCAAGCTCCAATGTCATGGGTTTGAGCTATGCCTTATCAACACTCAACCTTGTTAATTCAAAAGCTTTTGTGCTTTCCAGCCAACTAATCCTTGCATCTGCCAACATGTCAGCGTTGGGTTTGATGTGGAGTGATGCCAGTACTTTGTAACTGTGCATCTGTTCCAGCTCTGTGTTCTGAGCAGTGCCATGGGATCGCTTGTAAAATAACAACAGGCTCGTTGTGGTCCAAACTTTAATCTCTGCTGTCTCTACTATCCAAGGGTTCTATTTTACCTATTTGTAGAGCGCCTGGGTGCGCACCAAGCCCTGCCAGTGTGGAAGGACTGAAAGCAGACGGTTTCCGCTGTTAACACCAGAAGCACTAACCCCATGTCTCTAGCCAAGGTGTGCTTCTGTGTGCGGGAGGGAAAATTGCAGTTGATTCCTACCCTCACACCCCTACCACACCCAGCACATCTTCCTATTGCAATCTTCACTCTGTGTGTAGTAAAGGCAGTGTTACTGACTGTGGGCAGTGGAGCAGCCAGGTGGAGTGTCACGAAAGCCCCTTTGTAGGAAAATACTGTAATCTATCTAAACTCAAAGGAATTACAGAGCAAGTATTTCTGTCTTGCAGTGCAATGGCTGAACTGCTCATAGTCCTGCTGGCAGCCCCAGATCTTCCTGAAGTGACTGGCTAGTGCTTCTGTCACTGCACCCCCCAGTCCTTGGGCATATGTAGCTGAGGATTTGGATCTGAACTGGATCCAAAATTTTTCTAATGGAAAAAATCCAGTGATTTCTAGATGAGTTTTCAAAGATTCCTTAATAGGGTTCTTCTCTAAGAGAGAAATATCCTTGATCGTGGAAGTATTTCCTGGGAAACAGGGGGACATCTTGCCTCCTCGGCAGGGTAAAAGCCTCCGCAATGTGCTACTAGATACAGACATAAGGCAGTGGGATGAGGCGATTACCAAATGGATCAGGTAGTCTTTAAGGGAGAAAAACTAAAACCCTAGCTTCTCTGCGTCTGCTCTAAGACTGACAGCGCTCGCTGCTGGCAGCGCAGCTGCGTGTGGCTTGCGCATGAAGTGAGTTTTCCCTTTCCTATACAGACCTTGCACAAAGGAAAAGAGCCCCTAAGTCCAGAAAACCAAAGCAGCGGTCGAGAACAGCCCCGCAGCCGGGCAGGGTAAGACCGGGGAACCGCGGTACCGCCACCTCCCCAGGGCTCGCCCCGCTCCCCCCGCGCTGCCCCGGTCCGGGGCGCACCCACCGTTGCTGCAGCTGCCGTTCGCCTCCAGAGGCCCCATCTCCTCCGCGCTCCGGAAGGCTCAGAGCATCGCGGCGGCGCGGGCAGCAGCCGGGGCTGGGCCGGGCTGCCCGCTCACCTGCCCGCACACCGACCTGCCCGGCCCCGCCTCCTCCGCGACGGGACGGGGTTGGCTCGGTGCAGAGGGTGCTGGGCAAGCCCCGCACCCTGCTCTGGGCGGACACCTCTGGCCCCGCTGCCGGAGGCCGGGAGGGTGGTTAGGTGGGATGGGAGCCCAGCTGCAGGATGTGGGGTGCACACCGAGTGGCTTGTGTGTGCTGCAAAGCTGTGGACTTCATACATGCACGGAGTGTGGTGGAACATGAAAGTGAACGTGAGCCGTTGTTTGAGCATTTTGTTTGAAGTTGTTTAAATGTAAGAAAAAAACAAGAGGGTAAATCTAGATTAGATACAAGGAAGAAATTCTTCACTAGGAGGGTGGTGAGGCACTAGCGCAGGTTGTCCAGAGAAGCTGTGGCTGCCCAGTCCCTGGCAGTGTTCAAACCCAAGTCGGACGGGGCTTGAAGCATCCTGCTCTAGTGGAAGATGTCTCTGCCCATGGCAGGGGGGTTGAAAGTAAATGATCTTTAAGGTTCTTCCAACCCAAACCATTCTATGATTCTATAAATCAAATCCTATACTCCTGGAGAGACCTCCTCTTACCTAAAAGTGACTGTAACTGTAGTTAATAAAGCAAGAAAACATTTCATAAAATGTCTTGTTGGTTCAAACATTGGTGTTTATTATTCTCCACTTACTACTGTGGCTGTTTACAGTAGGTTGTAGGTCTGAAGGATGAAGTTGGGGGCTAAGAAACATGTAGAGGTCTAGAGAAGATGGCTATATCCTAATGGAAGTTTCGTGGTGGGTGCAGGGTTCCCTGCATTGTGTACTCACTGGGCAAAGGCATGTTCTCTGCTGAAGGTCTGGCCAAGTTTTCCTATTGGGCATTCCTGACCTTTAAGTTGCAGTGGGAAAGGCCTGTCCCCAGGCAAAAAGGTGTGTTTGTAAAAGCAGTCTCAACAGAAGATGAGTGTGTAGTGACAAGGGCTCTCTTATGCTGTGAAGTGTTGTGCAAAAGGAGATCAGAGGTACACAACTGCACCACCAGCAGCAGCTGTGATTTAAGACTTAGCTGCCTCCATGCTGAATCCCAGCCATGAGCTCCTCCGTCACTTATGTTCATTTTACACCCTTCTACTTCTGACTGTTCAGTTGGTGAGTCTCACTCGTCATGACCACATGGTTTAGCCTGTACTATAGATTGGGAGCTGTGTCTTCCCCATCAACCCACCATCCCATGCAGCCAAAGCCTCTCTTGCTAATACTGGTGTGTGAACATTTGGAACGTGTTGCACACCATGTGTTTTGTCTTCATCCCCACCGTCCTCTGCCGAGTCCTCTCTTCCTGTGTTTGTGCCTGGTGTCCCTGTGTACGTAGAAATCTATTGCCAATACAAAACCGCTTTTATTGCAGCAGGAGCCATTGGCCAGATTTAGCTATAGGTCAGCAGAGATAAGTAAAACCAATAACTTTTCTTCAGCAACTCCAAATTTATAGGCAGAAATGGTATCTGTCATAAAGGCAGAATAAAGATGTGAGATCTGCAGGATCTGAACTTGTCTGAAATTTAGGTTTTTTCTTTTTTTCTCCCCATAAGATATACCTGTTACTACGGAAATTGCCCTTAGACCATCAAGCTGCTGCATTGCCAGCGCTGCTCCTTCACTCAGTGCCTGATCCTATCTCTGTACAACTGTTTTCTCCAGCAGATGTAATGTTCAAGTGTTTTGTGAGTCATTTGACTTTAATTGGGTCTGTTCATCAGTTGCAGGCCTGCGGGTCACTGGTGAGTGAGGCTGTGACAGCCAAATCCTACATCCTTTCCTTTATCATAGGGCACTTGATAATCAATCCAAATCCTGTGGTAGCAGGTTTTGATGTAGGAAATGAGATGTGTGCTGATTTAGCAGTGATCTGGGAGCAACTTCTGCTGTTACATATTACACAGGCAAAAGGCACCCTGGGAGAGACAGTGATGGCAGGACTCAGCTTCTTTAGTAAATTTGCTGGCTGATGCTGGGTAAGAGCTATTGATGCAATGTGTCACTATGAGGTTGATTGCAGAAAGTGAGGTGATGGCTGAGATGGACAAGGGTTTGCTGTGTTTGCAGTGCTGCCTGCCTGTGGCTGACTGGGTCTGGGGAAATTCATGTCTTGTGTTCCCTCACAGGCTGCTCTAACTTGTGCACAGGTGATGTCCCCTTTGCTGGACTTTCTCCAGCATCCTGAGGTCTTGCTTTCAGTTGGAGAGTCCTAATGTTGTTGTGGTTATTGGCAGTTAAACCGTGTCCAAAATGATGTGGGTGAGTGGTGTTGACATCTGTACAGAGTGCAGCTGCCCACTGTGCACAAAGATGTGTTAGGGAGGGAGCAAATTTGTATGGAACAGATCTGGGGTTGAAATAATCCTTTAGGTCATGGGGCGACCTGATAAATTACTGCCACAAAAGAGGAGGCGGTGCAGTCAAAAGCAAAAGGCACTTTGGGCCACAGCTTTACCTTCCCCTGTCAGCTTGCTTTCCTAAATAAGAAGGCTAATATGACCACATACATGTGTGGTTTTGGACCCCTTCTTCATCCTCAAAGATATTTGACCCCGTGGGCCACTTTTTGTTAGATTTGACAAGGGACGAGATCTCCATGAGAAGCTGTTAATCAGCTCTGGGAAGAGGAGACATGACAGGGAGGAGGTCCCAGCAGCAGGGGACACCGCAGTGTGAGCATCTTATGCATCAGCGAAGGAAGGTGCCCAGTTGTCACCACTGCAAGAAGCTTCCGTCAGATCTTGCAATCACCCATGGGACACAAGTGTGTCATGAATTTACTTCTTTCTGGTGCAGGGGTGTGGTATATAAAATCAAGTCCCAGGAGTTGCATTTGATGGATTTAGCAAGGCTGTGTATGGGGAGTTAAAAACCAGGTAGGATTGGCAGGGAATTGCGTACTACGCTTAGTCAAGGGCAAGTTGAGACTGATAACAATAAAGCAGGGATGCAACCAAAGCCTCTTTTTTATTGCTTCATATCCTCATTTTAATGGGAAGGCTGTAATTAAGGGAATTCAGCTCCAAGCTATGACCTCACTGGCTGATACTCACATCAGATGTTCCCTTAAAAATAGTTCATCAGAAATCAGATTCTTCCTTAGCAACTCATCTTCTAACAATGCCGTTCTTCCTGAAATACTGGTTTCCAAGCCAAAAACACTTGACTGGGTACAGCAAGGCAGCTTTGCATGCAAATAACCTCTTTGGCAACATCAAAAGGCTTTGTTTCCCCTGCTCTTCTCTGCTCATCTCTTCTGGTCTGGAAAAAATGATGGAAAAATACTGGATATGAATTGTCCTGCTGTACAAATAATGGTGGAAGTATCCAGCTAAGAGGTGGTGGAGACTTTTGTCCTTTGATGTCTGCTAGGCATGGTGCCTGTGGAAACTTTCAGGACAGGGCTGCAATATTCTGCTATGGCTTTGTATAGTTTGAGAACTCAAAGGAGTTGTTTGCTGCTTCAAAGCAAGAGTAAATCCTCTTTCTGACAATGACCTGGCAGTGTAAGGAATAAGGGAATTGCTGGGTGTTCAGAAGATTGCAGCACTACATGAAAGGATGCTCAAAGCTTGAAAGACTGGACTTTGTTGGGCAGACAGCTGTTAATTCAGCCTATCCCAAAGTAACCATGTCTGCAACAGCTGAGGCTGTCATTTTGTGCCGTAAGAGTTTAGACATCACCACAGTCACACCCATGGTGCGCTCCCACTCTTGCTGTTCTGCCCTCCTTGTGCCGTGCACATACCTGTGGGGCAGCTGACTGATCCAGGGTCATTAGACCATAAAACACAGCCCAATTAGTTTCTCCCAGGGTTGTTAAATATTTTATCCAGACCAGTTCAATGATAAAGGTCACTGGCCCTATAAACCATCTATGTTGGCAGGAGAGGCAGGTTGGTGATGGATAGGAGGTGGATGCTCAGTGGGCAATTGGAGGCCTTAAGGTATGAAAGCAGCAGTGGGTGCCACAACATGAAGACATATGTAATCAGCAGATTGCTTGTTTGCAGACCTCTTATCTTCTGGGTGGTTGCATCAGAACTCTTAAATCAAGCAAAACTAGGTATGAAAGGCCCTTCTGGCTTGCAGAAGGTGTCACAGAAAGGGTTATTTTGTTATGCTTTTGAAAGAATAAAGCAATTGCTAATGAACTGTTCTTCACATTGGTGAAGTGCCATTTAATCTGAAGATATATTCAGAAAAATTAGGAAGAAGGAAGATGTGGGCCTGTATCTTTGATGCTGGTCCCCTAGGGTTGGTTGTCTAAAGATCAGTCTTGGACCCTGATATTCAAAGCAAATATTGTTACTGGCTCCAGGTGAGACCATGCAGCATGTGGCACTTCTTAGGGTGAGGTCTGTGAGACAGCAGCTAAAATCAGTTGAAAAGGAAGAAAAAAGAAATCTTGATGGAGGAAAGGAAGAAAACCCAACAACCTGCCTAGTATCAGTGGCTGAATCAGGAAGACATTCCCTCTCTCCTCTCTGCCATTCCCATTGCAGAACTATGTTGAAATCAGTAAACATTGTGCAACTTTCAGCCCTTGGGCAAACAGTCCTCCACAGCAGCATGATCACACAGAGCTTCAGGTGCATCAGGTGTGCCGTGACTTAAAGGACTTCAGAAAGATCAACAGAACTGTGTGGTCATGGTGTAAAGTTCACTTCCCGTTTCATGTGAAGAATCATTGCATTTTTATTCCTAGGAAGTGTTCCCACAGGGAAACCTTGGGAAGAAGATATGAAAGGGAACATCAATTACATTATTCTGCCCACAGCTGATGACGCATAAGTGCTCCCAGTTGCGTAGATCCATGTCAGTTCCTTCACCCCAATTCCACAGCTCCCAGGACATCTCTTCTCCTCAATTCCCACTGCTCCTTCTCCAGTCAACAACCATGGGTGCTCCTCTGATGCTTTTAACATGAACCTAAGAATGGTTTTAAATGAAAATATGGAGAAAAATGGCAAGGAGTCTCCTGGAATAAAGTCCCTTTCTGAAGTTGACAAGTCTGTGGTAATGAGAGGAAATGAGCTCCCCAGTTTAGCTTTGAGTAGGGCCTGTCAAATTCTATTATTTATAATTATGTACTTTTCCCTTCCCCAGCCCTCTTACACGAAAATATTCAAATGAAAATTTGTTGTGGAAGGATGTTTTTATCAAAAATTGTTAGCTTTGGGACAGGAAAAATTATTTGTTTTGGTGTTGGCCACAAACCTGCATGGTTTTTTTCCCCTTTGGAAAAAGCTCAATCTTTTTATCAACAAAATGCTGCCATTATTCCTCTTGGCTTTTCTGTGTGTGTCAAGTGCAGTTAGAGGGGAGGCTCTCCCCAGTTAACAGTTATCACAACAGTGATGATACCACAAGGGTAAAGTCTGCCCATTTCACAAATGAGCGCAATTTTTATTTCTCTTCATCACAAAAGCTATCCCACATTTGCTGTACACATTGGTGGTTGCTGTGTTATGGGACATATCACCATGTACCAGATGCTTGACTCTTGCAGAAGCATTTCTAATGGAGATGGAAGCTTCTGTTCGCTGAATTTTTAGAACAACAGCAAAAAGTAATAATACAAAACCAAAATATCATCTTCAGCTGCATAGCAAATATGGATCAGAAATTTAACACCTTATCAGCTCACGAGCGTAAATATACCTCACCATAAATAAAATTCATTGTACAAAATAACTCAAGCAGCTTTTCATACAAATATTGGTACATTTGACAACAGGTTTTGGGAATATTTTCTTGGGGTTTATTTTTACATCTTCAATTCTTTTTTCTTTTGTTCTCAAACACACATAAACCTATTGGACTGGAGTAATGGAGGAGAATTGGGACTAACGTGTTGTTCAATGCTAATAAGTGCTGTCAGAGACTAAAAGGAAAATCACCGAAGTGCTGAGCTTGAACTAGTTTGCTTCCCCTTTCTACTGTATCATTGAAAGTCAAGTGCAGCATCATCCAAGAAAGGCATGTGCACTGCCAATAGTCACATTTTATAATGTCAAAGCTGGAGGGAACATTAAAATGACCTAGTCTGACTTCATTCATGACACAGGCCATCCCTTCTTCCCCCTGGACTTCCTGCACTGAGCCAACAACTTGTCTTTGAAATAGGCTTTCTAAGTGGTGGCTGGTAAGTCCTGGGGAGTTTGCAGACTACTTCAGAGTAAGAAGTCAAAAATAGGTGAAAAAGCAGTCCCACAGTCAATGGATTTAAAGTACCCAGACAGGGGTCCATATTTCCCTAGGAAAAATAAGTTAGATGTCTGCAGATTTGAAAAGGATGAAAACTACAGGATTAGAGCATATCTGCAAGGAAGACACTCAAACTTGGCAGGAAGTCTGCAAGTGTGGAGAATATGCCCAACCCCATGGCAATCTGTTACTATTTAGCCCTATTGCTGTAAATTTGCTTCCTATTTCCATTAACAATTATGACATTTAAAAAGGATAGTAGGAAAAAAAAGTCAATTTTCTGGGAGTTCTTTAAAGACCTAAGCCTGGACCTCTTTCTCATGCACAGTTAAGGAGGGTTAGAGAACTGAAGCTAAAGACTACTTGCATCCTTTAGATAATAAATGGACAGTAACATCAAATCTCAGAAATGAAGACCATAAGATTTTTCCTAGCTGATATCTCATTCTACTTGAGCAACCAAGCAAAACATCTGCACACACTCTACAGCAAAAACTACTTTACATTTTGTTCATGCACTTTGGACATTTTGCTCAAAGTAAAATCCCTTGGAATCTGAAGGGATTTTACAGTTTTGCCAGCAAATCTGAAAGCAACAAATAGATTTCATTTACTTGTTCTTTCAAGTACATGCAACTGTGTTTTGCAGGGTTTCAGAGAATTCTTATGGCAAAACTACTGCAAAAGAATGCAGTGATATTTGCATTTCGGTAAAATATCTCTTGATGCACTCCAGACTGAAACAGATGAAAACAGGCATTTAAATTCACCTTACTATATCCTACTTTGTCTAGGTAGCTGAGACTGGGCCATGTGGTACAGTTCATCCTTCTGTAGCAACTTCTTGTTCATGCTGGTTTCTGAGAAGACTCCAACATCCCATAGCATGTCAATGCAGTAGGACGTTTTATTTGTGCTGTGCCCAGAGGTGTGTCTGAGAGTCAGACAGGGATTTGTGCGACCTTTTCAGCAACACTTTCATACCAAAATAACAAGCACTTGCTATTTAGGTCAGGAAAAATAGGATCTTGGTTGGATCTCTCTTCCTCGTTTCTTGTTTTCGACAAAAAATAAAGTGCTTGATTCTCCTCTTCCTTTTAAAAATATATATTTGTAGATACCCTCACTCCGGTAGTGTAGAATTGCTGGAATATGGTGGAAAACCAGACCAGACACCCTTAGCAGAAGAGTAGACAGAGCCCTGCAGTGTCATTGAGTCCCAGATGCTCTTCTGCTGCTCTTCCTCATGATATGGAGGAAACAACTTGCTTTGCTGGGCTGGGTCCTCCCCTGCCACTAAAAGATTTCAGCCAGACTTCTTGAGACTTCACTCTACTTTCAGGTTAGTGGGCTGCACAATTACCTCCCTGCAGTTTAAATGCCTGTCTTGATAATTAAAGGAGACTCCAGGTGTGAAAATGCCCAGCACTTTTCAAGTGTAGGGCATTTATTGATTATCAAGGGAGTAGGTGGTGAGCATCTTGAGAACAAATTCATCCCACCCAGCAAGATCTCCTCTTGCTTACTGTAATTTGCTGGAAGACAAAAATACTCCAGCTGGGACATTTCTACTAATTAATTCTATGTTCCCTCTCATAGAATAAATGCCCAGGCTCTGCCTTTTTAACCTTGTAACAGCACACAGCTTACAAGGCATGATGAAATGCGTGAAAGGAATATATACTGTCACATCTGTGTTCTGTAACAGCAATTATCTGCTGTGGCCTGGCTAAAGCTGAGAAATTAAAACATTGCTAGTAGTGAAGCTAGCATCGTTTCCTCTTGGAGTGTGTGGTTTGATCTCCTTTAACTTCAAGCACAAGTTTTTGTATCACTTCAATGATACTACTGAGGGGAAGCAGGGAAGACCATGAGTTACAAAATCCTCCTTGGAGTTCCTACTAAATCTGTTCTCAGTATCCAGGGATCTTAGATCAGCTGACTGGGAAAAGGAAACAGACTCCAGTGTTCCCTCCCTTTAAACCTGGAAATTTCTGGGTATTTTTTAATGCTTATCCTGTATTTCACCTCTTCTAAACAATCCCATGATTTCTGAGCGATGGGAAGTTTCCTAAGCCCTGCTGATAGTCACCATTCTCTGAAGAAAGATATTTGGTCACTCTGATACTAGGAATTTGTCTAAAACAAGGGAAAATAGTATCCCAGAATGTATACAAATTACACACCCCAGCTCTCATCCTTGGCCAAAGATCACATATGTTCGAGATAACTAAAACTGCCTCCTGTCAGGACCAGTGATTATTTCCACCCAAATTAATATGTTCAAGAGCACATTCAAATGAATGCAGCCTCTTCTGTAGTCTGCAAGAAATCTTGTTTAGACCATGGAAGATGTGTCTTCGGAGAGAACCCTTTGCATTAAAATAAGTGGACATTCCACAGCAGGGAAAAGCCAGGCTATTTTCTCTTTCCCCAGCTTTCTGAAGTGCTGAGGAGCTATTTGGTGACTACACCATTGCTATCCTGAAACCCATGTGCCAAAGCTCCCTTTTACAGATGGTAGGAAGGACAATAACATGGCAGAGAGCATGAAGCTAGCCCCAGCCTGGGGCATGCAGCCATCTGAGACCAGTTCCTCTGTGCCCATCACTTGATTCTCAGGGTGCTGCCACAGGTGACAATCCTGCTTTCATCCCTTTTTCCTCTCACAGAGTGAATCAGGGGCTTGTCTTCAGACCCTCCTGCTCCACATGTCATTTTGGGGTATTGATTTGCCCCATTGCTTCTGTGGTGGGAGTGGGCTCCCAGTGCTGTAGAAGCATGGAGCTCTTCCACCAGGGTCCCCACATTTGGGGCTGCAATATGGCTTCAGAGTGATGTGTTCAATTGGATGAATCACAGGGAAAAACCGGACCACTTCATGGAAAAAAAAGCACATTTTGCCCACCCACCCCCACCCACCCCCAAGTCTGAAAGCTACAAGTAAAACCGATCACAGGGATGGTACAGAAGAACATGCACTCAAACAGGGCTGGATGGGAAGATGCATCCTCATGTGTGGTAGGCATACCCAGTCTTTGTTGCCAGGTCTCACACCATCTTTACCTCTCCCAGCCATTCTGGGTTCGGTCCTTTCTCCCCTCCCAACCTGTGCAGGGTCAGTGTCCACACTAGCAGGTAGTGGCCAGCGACTGGTGGATGGGGGGCTGGAAGCAGCGCACGTGCTCCACCGTGGAACTGTCTGTTTCCACAGACTTCATGTACTTGTTCAGGATGGCAAAGATCTCGTTGTTCAAGATCTGATACTTCCTGATCCTGTCGGCCATCTTCTTCAAGGGCTGAAGGGATGGAGAGGGAGAAAAAAAGTACATGAAGAGAGTTTTATGTCATCTGACCAGCTAGAAAGTACCAGTAACTGCTGCTGCTGGAAACTTGTGCTAAAGCAGAGCTGCTGTAACACGTGCTACAGTTCACTTAGCACCTCCCAGGGACCAGTGACTCATTTCATTATAGGGTTTGATGATGCAAGGCAGAGCATTAACAAGGTCAGTAAGTGGTCCTTAAGTTAACCATTCTAAAGTCTAGACTCCCAGCTGAGTATTGATAAAACCACTGAGATCACAGGATGGTTCCTGGAAATACCATCTTCTCAGCTCCAGCTTCCTAACCCCAGGAAGAAGGGAAAAGCTCTGGCAGAAAAAAAGATTTCATTGTCAAGACAATTAAAACCTTGGCCTCTCTGCTGAGACTGCAGATGGAAATCTCACAGCGAGTGTGTCCAGTATGAATAAGGTTAACACCAGCCATGGTAGTAACTTGTGAGTTTGGAGAAAGCAAGACAGAGAAGTGTGCTGGTTCAGGTCCTTCGGGACCTCACCCTTCAACTTACCACATTTTTGATGATTTCATCCTTCCCGTCCTGCCTCTGCACTTTCAGCAGGTGGTAGCAGAAGTCAAAGAGGTCAAAGCGCCGTTGCTGTCCAAGGAGAACAATGATAGAGCAACCTGCCCAGTTCAGACCATCTCCAAAGCACTGCCTGGAAGGGAGGACAGGGTTGATTGTGTGAGGAGAGTTGACAGGATAGAATTAGGTGACAGAATTCCTACCATGGCACCAGGAACTTCCCTTGGTGAATTCCTAGGGAAATCATATTCAGTCCTACTCCTAAAAAACATAAATACAGCAAGAGAAAATTAACTCAGGAGATAAGCAGAATTACACCAGGGCCAGGCTGTGCAGGTGCATCACGGGATAAGATGGATGAAGACCTAACCTCTGGCTTGGGTTGCTGGCCCATCAACCCACCTCCTTCTCCATGCTCCCTTGGGCATGTCCCTTTGCTTTCCTCCTTTCACCAGTTGTTCAAACAGAAACCTCTCTGGGCACCTCTTTACGTCCATGCACAACAAAGTGCTTTCATCAAGGACCCGCATTCCCCCTCTACCTCTACACTGGCTTGAGGCTATCGCTGAGGGCATCCAGGAGACTTGCTGACACTTGCTTGACACTCACTCTGCAGTGAACTCGTTGGTGCCCACAGGGATGCAGTACACAAACTGCATGGCACTCCAGAGCCGGTGAAACTCCACGCACTCATCCACGTGCATGACCCCGTTCGTCGGGGGTGGCCCGCGCCAGATGGGGTCCTGCAGGTAGCTCCTAATTCGTGTGAGGATCACCTCGAACATGGACAGCCCACAGCATAACCGCTCCTTGGTCAGCAGGTCTCCCTCCCGGGCAATGGCTATTTGCTGAGGAGGAGGAGGAGGACAACCAAAGAAACAGAAGTGAAGATGCAATACAGACAGACCTTCTTGCTGGATTTAACACTTCTCAGTCTCCCTGGCTCTTCCAAGGTTAACACACATCCCATGCAAGGTCTAACCTTACCTCTCTGATGGCTGCTGCCATGGCACTTCCCACCAGAGAATACTCAATCCCTCAAATGGAAGAAGACTTAATATTGTGCTTAGTTACATTTCACCAACATCAGTATCTTTTGAAATGATTATGTCAAAAAACTGAAGTTGAAGGCAGAGCTCTGACCAGAAATACTGATCCTTAATTCTGCTAGCATGCTGTTCTATCAGTGCTACTTAGTGTTGCTGAGTTTAATGTCACGATTTCTGCAGATTATGAAAATAAAACAGGAGAGAACAGGGACATTTTGCTTCCCAGGACGTTGCCATCATCTCTTTAACATGCAGATAGCCTATGGCTTTCTTCATTTCCTTTGTAGTTAGGGTTAAATAGCTCTGAGGAAGATGAGAAGCCACCAGAACCTTAATACTGGAAAACCTGTGGTTTATAAGAAGGACAAGTACTCTTTCCCAGATGTGAAAGCTTTACATGCGTAGAGAATTTCTGTGCCATCCCCACTCACATTTACATGTACAAACGTAGAATGGCTCAATTGGATGGAGTTAATTTGGCTTTTACACTAGAGGAGAATGGAAAGAGAATTGACTTCAGCCCCGTCGCTCCCCCAGAGGGAAGAGCAAAGGGGGACTGTGAATAAGCAAGCCGGGCCTCCCCCCAGCATGGGAATACCAAGCCCACTGAGCCCCCTGAGTGGGGCTGGAGTGCATGCTAAGAGGTTGCTCCTCTTAGCTGCCCATTTCTTGCCATTTCCAGCAGCATTACTGACTCCTCAGTGCAGCACTGCCAAAAATGACATGGGAAATAGGAGCTGAGTGCTGTTAGAGTCATGCCCATGGCTGTGGGAGGCTCTGGCTTTGCCATGCTCACACCAGTAGATAAGCGGCTGCCATGGAGCCCCAGCCCCACCAGCAGAGCCTTTTACTCCTCTCACCACTCTGAGAGAGGCATGCAGAGCAAGTGTGACATTTACCAACCCCCTGCCTATCCCAAGAGGACTTCCTGGAGCTTTAAGTAGATTTTGAGCATTTGCTCCATTTCCAGCTGTCCCCATAATGCCTATAAAAACATCACCCCGACCAGAATCACCATGGAGGCTCAGAGCATCTGGTGCAACGGGCAGGCACGTGTCCTGGCCAGACCTTAGGAACATGAATTATGCTGGGTTTACTTGGGTTGTCTCTATTCTATGCTAAAGAGACACGAATATCCTGCACATCCCTTTCCCAACTATTAGTTTATGCTGGCTGTAACCTAAAGCATTTTTAGTTTGGTGGCTATTAAAATTAGAAGCATTACAATTCCTGCTTGTCCATTTCAAGGACATTCTGGGAACCTCCGATCAATTAATGTTCAACTAATAGCAAATATCAAAGGAAAGCTGTATTGCTGTGCAGAGGCCAGGTAGGACCTGAGATCCCTAGATCTGTTAAACACAGGAATGGTATCACTGGTTTCATGGCACACACTTGCACGTGTTTGCTTGGCAAATAAAGATTTTATCCAGCTTGTTTTTATAGCTAAAGGCTGTATATTTTCTCTCTTCTCACCTGCTCCAAGCTTTTATGGATACAGATTAGCACCTGCACACACTAGTCTATGATGGCAAAATGGAGACACAGTAGAAGTAAAGCTATTTCAAATATAAATTAGGTGTTAGCATTACTGTTTGCTAAGATATAGTGATAGAACAGATACTTTTGACAACAAACTAGTCCAGTGATCTCAGTATACTGTTTCTTAAGAAATCATGATCTAGAAAGGGATGTATTTGGCTTCCAAAGGATTTAATGCCCCTCAGTTATGTACATTCACAGACATAATTTGATTCTAAAATTCATCACCATAGGACCAGTCTTTGATACAGAACTATTCTACTGATACCTAACACAGTGAATGTAGCTGGAGAGCTATTAGTCTTGTGGCCAGATCTGCCTTACAGTCTGGGGTCCCACTGATTTCTCTGATCAGGAGAAGAAGGATGCCCTCAGGATAAACTGTGAAAGGATGCCACTGTGCTGGCTCAATTATTCCCTCTGTCTTCAAAAGGAAAGGCTCCCATTACTTTCAGTGAAAAATCAGACTGATCAAGCACTTTAGAAAACCCTTTACTAAATACCCCTATGATCAGCATTAAAAAGGAAAGGGTTCCTTTAAGGAACCACTTTCACCCCCCTGGTTCTTTACGAATCACCTGTCAAACAGCTGCTTCTGGATTCCCAATGCAAAACAATTATTTACAAGAAACACTGTGCCACTGCACAAATGCAGTTGTGCCATATCTCATTTACAGCTTGTTACCTGGCAAGAATCCAACCCAAAGCCTGCAAAGAGTGATAGACCTCCAATAACTGCAGCAGCTTCTGGCTCAGCCTCTTCACCGCATGTAATTACATAGGACCACCTTTATGGAGAGGCATCTAGCAGGCAACTTCTGCTCAGATTCTGGACAATTGCTAAAAGGCACTTAGGAATTCTGCAGGAAAAAATCCTGTATGGCCTGTGTCCAAAACTGCAATTCCAAAATGCATGTCCAAAAACTGCATAAGGAGCAAGCTTAGAAGCTATGAAGGCATCTATAGAAAGGGACCATTGTGTTCATTTACATCTGAGCTCAAAAAAAGACCTGGTACTCAACTGTACCTGTGTGACGGATATGGGAACAGTTTACAGAAAAATTCAGTTCTAGCAGGACGTGAAATCCCTTTTGTTTTCATCACCATTATAATTGTGGCAGGGATAAGCAACGAGTGGACTCTAATAGCAGATTTTAATGATGATTTTGCATGGAAAGAAAGAAAGACCAACACAAAGACACAAAAACACAGAGGTGAATTCTTTTTCTCGAGTGTCTCCTTTAAAAGGAAGTCAATGGGAAGTGAGAGGAGTGTCTAGTAAGTAAAACAAAGCCCTCAGCTATCCAACCAATTTCTTTGTTTCATATAATTTGCAATGAAGCAAAGCTCAAAATGTCCTTGATCTATCAGAAAAACAAGAAAAAACATCAACTTTCTTCCTGCCATACATCTGTCACATCATACAATTGAGTGTTTGCTCTAGTCCCTCTGCAGTACATTACAAAAAGGGGTGTTTGAATCATTTAATACTTTGAATGATTTTGATCCCATCAACCCCACTAAGTAGGCAGTAGAAGTTTGGCTACTGATATCCGTGGAGCTCAAATTTTGCTTACTACGTTGATCTATCTACAGAGATATTTTTAACAGTACTCAATTTCTGCTCAAGAGATCTTTTCCAAGCTGAGACCCACCTCAAGAAGACACTTAAATGGAGCCATAATTTTAAGCATGTGCTGAAGCTCTAAGCATGTGCTAGGAGGGAAACCATTCTCAGATGTATTCCTTGACAGGGATGAGCTTAAAAATGGATCACACCGCAGCCCTAAAATGGGATCCCCAAAAGTGATGGCAATTGATTAAGTCAGGGACAGCCCTGTGGAGTTTCCCCTCAAACCATCCCAGCAATTCTCCACCTTTTTAAAATGGAGAAGAAGAGATTTTCAGAGTTACTCAGAGCTGGCTTCTTAGCATGCTTGCCTTAGGCACCCCACCAGCCCTCCATACTGGAGGCAGCAACACACCATCTCTGGACCCACTCACCAATTTACCTTCAAAGTGTCTGCTGGGCAAGGATTATGATTTTGCTGTCCAATTGATGTTTTGGGGGGGGGGGAAAGAAAGGAAAAAATGAAAAAAAAAGAAAAAAAAAAAGGAAAAAAAGGATCATTTTCCCAAGGCCAAACAGGCCACGTGGGGACTGCTATGAGTTTTCAACAGCCATCCCTTTCAATGAAATCCTTACCTGCGGAGTGCCCAGCCTCTCTATTAAGGGAACCAGGTGAAGTGGGGCATACTTGGCTTCGAGACGCTTCATGCGCACCTCCAAGCGTTCTCCTTCTGTCAAGCGAGCAGCAAACAGTGAAATGAGAGGAGGAAGTGGAGACCCGCAATTTCCGCCGAGTTTGCTCAGAGCTGCCCCCCAGCAACCATCCAACGAGACTTTGGATCAGTGAGCCAAACCAACAGCAAATGAGGGGACCAGTGATGCAGAGAAGGGAGGGATGCGCAATTGCAGTCTCAGCAGCAGCTTTACCAAACATGTCCAAAAGCATGGCCCTGTTACTGATTGCTCCTGTTGAGATGGACATTTCATGCTGTCATTCTCCAAAGAGGCTGTGAAATGGCTTTGAAACCTTAAGGGAACCCCCAAACTAACTAAGGTTTCAGTCTGTAACTAGTCTATGGAAAACGCATCCTTGGCATTTGTTTCCACCTGACTTTTGGCTGTATCCACTGATCTCTTTCGAGGGGGAAGCAGGGCCAGAAGTAATCCTCAACAGAAATGGGAGAGAAACAGCTTCTGGGCAGAGACCTTTGAGTCTGTCCGCTGCTTCCCTCTCAGCTTCTTACCTTTGATGTAGACCCTGGGCAAAATATTTTGGAAGGGAGCAGCATGCAGCAAATCACAAACTTCTTCCTGGGACTGAGGCAGGAAGAAAGAAAGATAAAGTAAGTTAAAAAATACCTACAGGGGTTGAGTGTAGGGCTCAGGGGCCTGGCAACACTACAACAGTTCATGCTACAGCACCTAGTCAACTCCAACCCAGCTCAGCAGTAACTCCAACAGTTTAACCTAAATGAACTAAAACTGGAAGAAATACCTCCCAACTTAAGCCAGGAACTTTCCTTAACTCAAAGAAGCTACTTCCTGCCTGTACAAGGCCAGAGATCTGTATTTATTTTCTGCCCCATTTACTAACACTGCAAGTAAGAGGGCATAAAGAACACAGAGATTTCGGTTTCATCTCACCCTGATAGCTTCCTGCTATTTATTTTTACATAGAGTGCCCAGATGGAAATTACCCTTTGACTTAGTAATTTTAGGATGTGTACATGTAAAATATACTGATGCATGGCTCTGTTGCAAATAGGTATATAATAAGTTGGTCTGAAATTATTTGGTTGGTCATAGAATGTTCTCAGCTAGGGATATCAGTCCAGGATCCCAGTGGCATAGTCACAAGGGCTAACACAGAGTAATATAGAAGTCCAGAGAGGAATAACATCATGAGATGCCACCTAAGAGAATGCATGCTGATGCACTTGAGAAAAAAATAATCCCAAACACAGATGCACAAGGAGGAGAAACCTAGAAATAGGCAGGTGGAGACTGAGGAGTGATGGCTGACAATACACTGTATACGAGTCTGCAATGGGAAACAGCAGCAAGGAAACCAAAGCTGTTTAACACAGAGGCATTGCGTCATGACAAGGCATTAGTTTGCTCCTACAAAAGTCCAGTTCTAGGACATGCTTTCAGTTCTGTGCTTATTGTAGAGATATAGACACACCCGAAAGCAGGTCATGAGAGCACAGCAAAGATATTTGGGGGCCCAATGGAATGACTTGGCTGGGTCTGTTTGAAATGCACAGGTGGATACCCCACCTTCCAGCCAAGAGGGAGAGGACAGTGTAGCATGGATCTGCAGGAGGCTGTACTGGCACATGGATGCTGGAATGAGAGCAAGTTTGTGGGAGTGCAGTTTGTGACACAGTGCTAGAGAACAGGAGCAGACTGGGGTCCCTCCACGGGCAAAGAGATGCTGATGCTGAGAGTGTGCCTGTCACCTTGGTTATTTTGTTTGCAAAACACTATTCGTTCCTAGGCAAATGTTTTTTCACTGCTGTTTCTCTCCGATAAAGAGAGTATTTTCACCATTTGCAGCCTGCATTCACTTCATATCTCTTCTAAAATTAGTCATGTTATAAATACAACTACTTGCCAAGGCCCATTACCTAGAATTCTGCTTAGAAATTTAGTTCCAAGCAATCCCGCATTCCTCAGATTTAACCAGTAAAAAGGGGGTAGACAGGAGCAGAGTGCACATCTTCACTAGAGCAGTCTCTGCCAGCAAATGCCACCAGCCTTAGATCGTTCTGACAGCTATGAAGATAACTGTACTGTAAAAGCAATTGCTTCTGCTACCAAGGAGCTCCATTAGAGGGAAAATCTTTTAATGTGATAACTCTACACATCTGACATCTTCCAGCGAGTGAGAACTGACGCCCGCTGCGTGCAAAATGGCCTTATATTCTTAGTCTATTCCTGTGTGGAAAATAGGGGATCAGAGAGGGAGAGACTTTTTGGCTTGCATGGAAAGCGGGCAGACGTGGACTTTGATGGGCAGCCTTCCTAAAGGGACCCCAAATTCTCACCATCTTCTTTTCTTTCTTTTGTGCTATTCTAAAATGCCAGTGCCCTGCTGAGGTACAGCTCCTGGGACTGCAGGAACATTTTTGCACTGAAATGAAGGATTTCTAAAAGAAACCACCATGTGCCCCTTAAGTGCCCATTTAAAGATGGGAGGGAAAAGGCAAATGCAGTACATCCAGCATAAAATCCAACACTGAGAACAGCAGAAAGCAGCGACGAAGCCACAAAGGGAACAGAAACTGCCAGGATATAGCTGCCAACTCTGGCCATTCTATAAAATAAAGCCAAGCTGCTAGGTGATATACATCTCTCTAGTTAATCTTACACAACTATTGCTCACTGAATATGTTTGATACACCACATCTGGAACTAAAAGTCTCTATATCTGGGGTCACAATGGCAAAGGCAAGGGCAGAAATACCCGTTTTGAGAACATGCAGAGATTTTCAGAGTTCTCTGTGCTCTATGGTTGGATAAAACGGAGTCTTTGAACTTCCTTCTAGTTTTGCTCTGAACAAAACTTTCTGACTTGGCTTGAAAATCCCATCTTATGCTAGGGAAGTCTTTCTGAAATATTGCTGGAAAAACTGCAAAAAACACCCCTGTCCAAACCATTATGACATCAAATATACATTTTTAATATAAAATTGTGTTACGGAACACACCTCAATTGGCTCTAGGCCAAAGTGTGAGATAAATTCATTACAAAGTGAATTTATTGCATGAAAAACTAGAAGCTAAGAAGATGCGTGGCATGCAGCCATAGTCTTTGCCCCAAAGGAGAAACAGCATCGCATAGGGAGCAATGTCAAATCATCAATTCATCTAAGTTTTCAGTAAAGATAAGTCAGAGCAAATTTATCATCAGCTCTTCTGAGATTTCCTTCCTGTTGGATTGCGTTATCCCTATCACCATTAGAACCAGTCAGTTTTTTTTTCATTGCACTGGCACCCCAAAAGAGCAAAGGGCTCAAATCTACTTCTTGCTGTACAAGTATGTATGTAAAAAAGTACTGATCCCTGCCACAAAGAGCTTACAATCTAGAAATAAGCTCCAGTTAGTTTTATTTCTGAGAAGGACAAACAAGGGGTAGCTTTGGTTCCAAGAATCAAATCTAGATCTTCCAGTATTCAGATTCTCCTCCACCAGTCCCAGATGTCAGTGACCAAGTGCCAATACACCATCCATGGACATGCCCACAGACCCCAATAACACAGCCCCAGAGAGACCCTGGGCACACAAGAAGCTGGGAAGTAACATTCCCCAAACTCTTCTGCTGGAAAACCCACTTCCACACATACTCTTGAGCTGGCAATTTCAAGTATGAGCTGTTGTGCAGGGGGTTTTGCCTTACCAGAGCCTGCTCGATAAGGAGGCAGAAGAGAATGGCATTGCCCACTTCTCTGAGGCTCTGGAACACGTCGGTCTTCAGCTCTGCGTACTCAATGATGTCCTTCAGCTGATGGTGGAAAAACTCCAGGATTCCTTAAAAGACAAGGAAGGGAAGTCAGAAAAGTGAGAGCAGAATCACCCTTGATAACTTGGATAAAATGACAATCAGTGCCTTAATCACAAGTTGCAAGCTGTAACTGCTAAACATATTTACGGAGACTGGCATTAGGGAGAACTAGGATGCAGTGTCTTATCCTGCTTTCAGCAACCCTTGGGAAATAGGGAGTAATTCATATGAACTCCATGGATTTCCTCATCAGAGGAAAAAGAGATTCAGCACTGTAATGGATGTTTTGGTGCTGGCTCATGTATTCCAGCCAGAGTTTCCCATTCCATCTCAATGGCAGGCTGCAAAAAAAATCTTTGTTAACTAAGTAGAGCTTTTGAAACATATCAGTGAACCCACAATAAGAAAAGCTTACAAAGTCCTGAAAACAAAACAGAAGCTACCATCAGACATTCCCTTACCTTTATCCTTGATCTGTGTGGTCAAAGGGAGATTTCCAATGGGAGATTTCCTGGAAAAGTTTCCTATACATATTCCAGTGTCAATAGCAAAGCAGCTGAAAGTGTGTCCCAGCAAGCACGGCTGCATGTTGCACTGGCATGTCAGATGCCAAACCCTGGTTAATTACTAGTGTGTGCCTGACTCAATGCTGTACCAACACCTGGGCGAGCTCTTGTTCAAGCATCTTTCTTGAGCACCCACCTGGAGAGCCATATTCATGTCTTGGCAAGCGGCATATCTTGGGCATTACTTCAATCAGAGTCTTCACATACTGCAGGATGGTGCCTTGTAGCTGTCAGAGACAAAAGGGAGGTTAAGCTGGAATGATGGCTTCTCCTGCTGTTAGTTTTGAAAGGGACTGGTTGTGGACGGGTCCACATCTGACAGTACAGGATGGACCTTCAGCTGGAGTTCAAGAACTTGCTTATTTTGGATTTCACTCAAATATAAAATTCAGACTGAGTGTATGGAATTAGAGTGCTTTACAGCTTCCTCCCAAATAATCAATCACAGCTACATGGACTTTCGACTTCAAAATACAGCCTGCTGTGTTTGCATTGTTTGCAGCTGAAATCCAAACAAGGCTCAGTCTTAGATCCAGCTGGACTTGTGCTCCTAACCCAAAAAGCATTTCACCAGAGCGGCCATAGAAGTCATTCTCCAGCACAGGAAATGCTCCTTCCACCTGAGAAACGATCACTAGATACTCAGAATTTAAACAAGAATTTACAAGTTTCTGCAGATCTGATGTTTTGAACTAATATGGAAAAGAACAAAGAATATTTCTCAGTTAAAGCGTTTGCTGTCAGACACCTGCAGCCTGGAGATACATTATGCAGGATTACGCACTAAACACTATTTAGCTAAATATAAAATCTTTGTCTTCGTGCTGTCTGATCTCGCACACCAGCTACAGCATTTTCAACTAGCTGACACAAGTTACATCTTCAGTAACTATGGTCCTTTACAGTATGGAAACTGGATATGCACTTGAGGTTTTCAGTGGTTTACATTGCTTTGTGAGACAAGTTCAAAATGCCGTCATTGCAATAAAACCAGAATTTAGATATTTATAATGAATGAAGATTGTCTTTCCAGTAAAGCAAGGGTTGTAGCTGAAAAGCATGACATGAAAACTATATGTTTTTGCACACTTCCTCCTCCCTTCTTAATGCTCGGTATTGTTAGTGCCCTTAGGGAGCAAATGGGATCATTCACCTGCAGACATCACATTTTCTTCTGAAAAAGAAAAGAACTGGAAAGCAGATCAGGCTATTGGCAGCCTAGCTTCAGAATACCTGATAGATATGGACAGTATGGCTCGAATAAGGACTTGTCTATAGCAGGAAATTTCTTACAAAGACTGAAAATGTTGGTTTCATCAGTTTCACTGCCTGCTCTCTGCCTTCCTGCAGCTCTCCAGGGTATCACAAGGCAGTGAGGTAGTGCTCCTGTGCCATCACTATGCAGGAGCACAGGTCTTGAAGGTGTCCCAGACTGCAGCACAGGCAGTACTGAGGGACCGTGAGTGCCATGTCCTACCTGATCACTTCCCAGTGGCTTTTAGCAAAGCTTCATGCCAGCTCCACCAGCCCCAGATGTAGGTGGCTGATCACAGTTAGCACTTCAAGATGGTGGAAACACTCCATCATCCCACAGCAACCAGTGGGATTCCTCAGCAACAGTGAAAATCAACTGTCAATACAAGTGTTTCAGCATGAATCAAGGGACATGAAGGTGCCCAGATGTGAACACCCTGAATTCAAAACCCAGGCTGACCATCCAACCTATGCCTCTCAAGACATTGAGGTTTCTCCATTGCCAGGGTTAGATTCATAATTACCAAGCTCTTGACGATCTTCAATAGCTCTTCCATGACCACAGCAATGCCTTGATAGCCAAGAAGCCTGCAGATGGTCTTGAAATGAGGTGGCCCCACGAAGTTGCGGTAGGAGCTGTAGATGTGACTGTAGGCAATGTTGAGAGGCTGAGAAATTAGAAGTGACACAGGACAGTTAGACAGGAGCATTTACCGGACGCGAGCAATTCTCTTATCATAGCATTATGTTCCATCACGTCAATTAATTTTTAAGGCAAAGAAGGAGAAATAATAATACCCACAACAATTCCCATTTCTTCTTGTGACAAAGAGTAGATTACTTTTCTTGCTATGTAGTCAGATATATTCTAATTTCAGCACACTGTCAACATCACAAGGTTTCTTATCCTGCTACGTAGCAATAGCACTTTCAATTCCAAGGTAATTTATGCTTTCATACATTCCCAATCAAGGATTTCAGTCACTGTCCCTTTGCTTCTTCAAACCCAAATTCTTCTCTACTAAAATGAAAAGCTTTATCTACATGTAACCTTGCAGATTTTTTTCCTATGGGCATTTGCTTTAAATGTGGCTTATTAATAACAGTAGGAACTGCAGCATCTGAGCTTAAGGGCAGTTGGAAGAGAAACAGAAAAAATCCTTTTTGCATCCTGCAAAGCGCTGTATCAGTCTCTGTACTTAATAGGCATTCCCATGGGACTGTGAAAAAGGCAAGAATCTAACCCTGGTCTAGGGAGAACAGTACCCAGGGCTCTGTCCTTGCCAAATTTTTAGTGGCAGAAAACAAAGTTGTTTCCAGGAATGTGCTGTATCAGTGTAATCTTGGAAATGTGGAAATTCTGCAGTGTTTTATCAGCGGAAGATTCCTTGGATCCATTTAGTGTGAGGGAAACAGGAGTAGGGGGAATTAAATCATTTGTGTGAGCTGCAAAAAAACATAGGGAGAATCAGATTTAACTGAAACACCACATGCTCGGCTTGGGCTCTGCAGCAGAAGTGTTGGCACCATGATTCAGCCCAGCAGAGAAGCTGTATTTCCCCCCCCCCCCCCCCCCCCCCAGCTATAACTGCAGCCTCAGTGAACAGCAAAAAAAGCCCATTCTTGAAAAGATTCTGGCAGTAGTGCCTCTTCCAGCAAAACACAGATAAACCTTTGGTTCATGCTTACCAGAACTTTCTTAAGCAAGGACAGGAAAACAAATCAAACTGCATCCCAAATGCACCAAAACAAGGATAAGAAAACAAATCAAACTGTATCCCAAATGCACCATGCAAGGCTGACTTTGTTTCTTGTGTAAGTGCTGCATAGTAAAGACACACCGCACCCTCATGCAGCAGGGAGCTTGCTTCCCTGCAGATATCACAGGGATGTGATTCCCTTCACTAATTCATTCACTTCATTCAGTAATGGAGCCAAGGGAGCAGAGGGACCAATGCATTGAATTGCTTAGGGTGAAAGGGAGCAAGTGTGAAGTAGTAGAACAGGGAAAAATGTTGTCTCTCCTCCAACACTGCTGCACTACTGAAGCTGAAAGCTTCCCTTGTGCTCCAATTCTGACTCACTTCCTTGAGATTTACTTTAACACTTCATTTGAGTTACTAATGAGTTACAAAGTGAAGTAATTTGCTAAGAATCAGAAAAGTACTTTATTTTGCTCTCAGATACAGAATTTCAGCAGACTGATGTACTGATTGTGCTTTCATAGTCTGGCCAGATGCTTTAATCAATTAATTAATTGTCCCTCATTTTGTTACAGCCCCAGCGCTCTGGTCCAGTAGCTTATTGCCTACTGTAATAGACAGGCACACTGCTATGTGAGAAAATGAGCAATAGTTTGTGTTTTGAAAAGTGTGTCTATTTGAACACCAGGTAATGCCCAGCCTGGAACATTTTCCAAACGGCCAACGCAATCATCCCAGTAACCTGCCAGGGTCCCAGCCTGGCTGTGCTACGTGTTGCTTTTTTGCTGTGGCTTTTGTCCTGAGTCACTCAAGCCCCAGGTGCTCTCAGAAAGTGTCGTGCTGCAGGGGTGATGGCTTCTCACACCTTCCTTCCTTGCCTCCCTGTAGATTCCTTTACCCTGTTCCTCCCCCAGGGTTAGCACATCAGTGGCTTGAATTAAATATCCCCATTTCAGTGCGCTCATGAATCCACACTCATTTCTGGAAGCCTCTGTCATACTCTGTGGCTAGGACACAGGTCTTCTGTCTGCACAGGCACCATGGTCCCCTGAGATGGGCTACCACCGGCACCCAGTTGTGGAGGAACTGGTCAGATTTTCCCCATAATTGGGCTGACATTTCGCTGCATGGACAGCAGGCAGCCAGCGCTGCTACTCTGCCACACACATCACCTCTTAGCAGGATAATGGGGCTGGAAAGCAGCTTTCAAGTGGGCTTTTCCCTCAAGTGAGGGTCTTGACAATAAGCCTGATTGGGAGAACACACATTTTAGGACGTGCATTGGCTGCAGACAAGCAGGATTCATCCCTCCCTGTCTGCAAGATGAGGTTGGTTCATCGAGCTCTCTGCAGAGCTACTCAGTGCATTAGCAGCAGGCTCGAGTCTAATAATAATACTCTGCCAGCAATTAAAAATATAGCTCCATGTAAGGGTGAGATACACAGCTTGGGATAGAGACTGTGGGATGTAAAAAATGACACCAGTGGGTATTTTAAGACAAAACAGCTGAAGGTACAAGCTGGCTGCACAGCACAGCACAGCTCGCTCCCCCGCGCTGGGCGGCTGCTTCCACCCCTTCAGAGAGCCAGAGCAAAGCCCCCATCTTGTTGTGTCTTGGGAGCAGCAGCTGCCAAAGACACTGTGCAGCTTTGCCCCACCTTTGATTTGGGGCCACATGGGCAGGTGTTGGGTCCGGGAGGCTGAGTTCCCAGTGTCCCACAGAGTCTGGGTGTCCCACTCCAGGTCTCAGGACAGCCATCAGTACTTGGAAGCATGTGGGGAAGGCCCCCATGTTGCTTTGGGAGCTCAGGAGGTTATAGCAGGGATGCTCTGGAGCAGATTCAGCAGCAAATGAAGCAAAACAAAACCCAGTTGTCATTTCTATGTCTCTAAGACTGTTGTTAGCCCTTACCCAGACCTGTCTGAGCTCACCTAAGGGAAGACAGGGAGAGTTTTATCCAGTGAAATAGATCAGGGAGAGAGGTAACAGATAATACTGCCTATGCCAGAACTCCCTTGGAATAACGAAGAGCTAATGGAAAAGGAATACACTTAGAGACAAAAAAGGACTAACACGCAGCCCAAGAGGAGTCCAGGCTCCCAGCCAAACTAACTTCAGTGTGACAGCTGAGACGTGTCTTAGAGTGAAAAACAGTTCTCACCAGAATTGTCAGAGGAGGTTCTCTAAGTCAAATAGCCTGAATGACTTGGTTCCTTCCCTTGCCACAAGTAACCTTCAATCTCCCTATAAAGCTTTAACCATATTCAGCTGGATCTGCTGGTTGCTGACACTTCCATGCAAAAAAAACCCAAACATTCTGTTGGGATGGACATGCACAATGCAGCGCACATTTACATACTGTATTGAGGCTGTCTGTGTATATTCTGTGTCTCAGCATAATGCCTTGCTACACGAGCTCCGGATTTCCAGGATCTGTATGTACTATTACTTACAAGCCAAAGGCCATGGCAGTCCCAGGTAGCATAGCCCATGCCATCTGCTGGAGGGCATCAGCAGCCCCCACTGCCAACTGCAGCAACCACAGCTTCTGAACACCTTTGGGCTGTTGCTGCAGAAAATAGACCAGCTCCATCCCATTCACACACCGTAACTATTTTTACAAGCGCCGGCAGCATGTACTGTCCTTCAGGTTACATCTGCCTACATCTTGCTAAAAAAGGGGAGGCAAATTCTACCAGGGAAAGGGAAACAGGGATTTCCACTGAGTATTGCCTGACCCTGGGTCTGGCAGTGCCAACAAAAACCGAAGCACTCATGAAAATACATAAATGAAGCCCAATCTAAAGCACTTACAGAGCTAAGAAGTGCTAATGAGCAGTTAAGTAGTGGGTTGCTCATAATTTTGCAACTTCTTTGTCAGACACTTGGCAACCTGCTGTGTTTTGTAAGTGGCTGAATGGCAGAAAATGGCTCAGTTTTGCTGGCTACTGGAGAGCACTTGGGGTTTGCATCCTATGGGGAGGAGCAGGGGTCCCAGGCAGGGCCACAGCCAGGTCCACCTGCAGATATGGGGAACACCAGTGCTGGAGCAGTCCTAGCACTGGCACAGGTTTGGCATCTCCTCATCCTAGGAAATAAGAATTACAAGCTCATCATAAGTGTAAGCGGGTGTGAGCTTGATTCCTGGAGCAATTTCCTTTGAGAAGTGGTATTGATCACAGCATGCAGAAAGTGGGACCCTTTGCTGGCTTAATCCCGCTATTTCCACTTTCTTCAGTTTCCTCTCTTCCTGCTAACATATCTTATTTGTGAACAACAAGAATTTAATTTCCCAGCCACTCTGAACCCTGATAAACTCAACAACCCAAACACAATAAGAAGGCAGCTCTCTTGTGTAACCCATCTTTCTGAAGCACAGATTTGTGTCTTTAGCTCTCTCCCTGCAGGCAGGTATGTACTTTACTCACAGCAAGGGATCAGCTAAGAGCTCTCTTATCCCCCTGCTCTTGTAAGCAGGACTGAGCCATCTAAAAGGCAGGAAGCCACCTGGGAGCACTTTCATTTCCATCCCTGCCCATAATTATTTTCATCTGCTCCCAGTTTCCAGCTCGCTGGCAGCCACAGCTCACTCACAGGGACGGAAGGGAATACTGATCTTGGAAAACAAACCCAAAACATGCAGAACTGCCAAACAGAAATCAAAAGCAAGGGTCATGTGTCCTCCCCAGGCTTGTAATAGTCCCTCCTGATGCAGTTTGCCTCATCATCTAATCACTGCTGATATTCAGAAGACCTTTGAAAGGCTGCATCTTTCCAGGAATAACAAAGAATGAGTAATTCCAGACCCAGAACCAACGTTTCTTCTGGGGAAGTTCTTCTCTCAAACACATTTTGGCTTCAGAGAGCAGTGAGTCACTTGTTCAAAGTCTCTCCTTAGCAGACCCAGTGCTATGTCTGTCCCCTCCTGGCCACAGACTTCATCTGGTCCCCTGACTGGCACTGGCTTTGCCTCTCCCTCCTGCTCTCTTACCAGACTGACAAGGGACACCCCTGAGCTGTCTATAATGCAGGGGCATTCAAAGAAGAGCCTGTCTTAATTCCATGGGAGTTCAGCAGGAGGTTGAAGTCTTTAAAAACCCAGTTCCTGCTCTCATCACACAGCTTAGAAAAAGTTAAAAAGCTAATGGACATTGCTGCAGCATCAGGGATGAAAATCTGCTGCTCACTGGGCCTGGCTTAAACCAGTAGTTTAAATATGCAAGAAATCACTGAATTAAAGACAAAGACCTTTAGTGCTAAACTATCAATGTGTACTGCAAGCCAGGATCCCACATTTCATACCATATGCCAATGTGTCTCTAATGCAGACCCTGCTGGGGACCAGTGATGGTCTTGCTGGGGGACTGCCGATAGAGGAAAAACAGAAAACACCAAACAAGCCAGCAAACAAAACTACCTGGCTTGTTTGGGAGACATACTTCTTCCAGGCAGAAGCTTTTAGGGATAACATTCCCAAATCACTCGAAGATGCCTGCCCATCCTTCCGTATTGGTTGCTATGGTGAGGGATGACGGAGCCCCAGACGGGTATAATATGAGGCAGAGCACAGGGAAGGGATTTCGCAGAGGCAGGAGGGAGGAGAGCAGTTGGGAAGAGGGGAAGGCACTGCCTGCCTGTGGCCACACTGCTCCCCAGCACTGACAGGAGGTAAGTGGTTGCCCCAGCCCTGGGAGGGCTCCGCGATGCGTGCATGTGCTGCACTGCTCTTCATGTAAGAATGGCTGAAACAGTCATTGAGATGAGCTGATTCTTGAGTGAATTAGAGGAAAGTTAGTTTTAGTGAGAGAGGGAGGAAGAGGGAAAAAAGAAACTGGTTCTGTTGCATGCAGCTCTGGTTGGAGCACTGGGATGGTTGGGAGAGAGAATGCTGCAGCGAGCTCAGAGAACACTTTAGTGATCTAAAGGAGTGATGTACTGAAGTGATTTGTGGCTGTTGCTGGACAGTAGTTTGTTAGTGGTTGGTGTCTTCTATCTGGGGAAGAGCTTTGTACTTATTATTCTTGTATCTGTATTTCCCTAAAGGCATAGATTTTATATTTCACCAATCTTCAGATTTCACATTTATGATCCTGATATTATAGTGTGAGATGCTGCAGAAAGAGTTTATGCTCCATTAAGCAACAAGTAAGGTACAGAAAATGCAGCAAAAACTTAAACCAGTGAATTAATCACTATGCAGCTTTTAAAAGGCATTTAGGTGTAAAATCAAAGTATCTGCTGGCAGCTTCACAAGCAAGTTGGAAATAACTTAATGATCAGTTTATGTTAATCACACTTGAAGTCTTTTCTATTCCATGGGAAACAAAAAAGCCCAGTAAGCTTCCTATATAGACAACTAGTCAGAAAGAAGAGATTTGAAAATACAAAATCTAACTAAAGCATAAAGTATGCCTATGTCCCAGTTGTTATTTCGGTTATGAAGCAGGGTGATACAGTAGTCCAGGCACCAGCAGGATTCATCTTTCGTAATTTTAGCCATCTAGGACCTAGCAGCTAATCTAAGCTAGCCAGGTATAGTCCTGAGTCCAATCTAAGGGCCAGTGAAGCGGTGGAAAGACTTCACTGATGTCAGTGGCCCTTGAGCCTGTACACAAATGAGGAAACTCAGCCTCTCCCTGCATCTGGTTTCAGGAACACCATGAACATTGAAGTGCACAACATCACTTACACCAGTGCCACTGTCTCCTGGGCCATGAACAACCCCTGTCCAGAGAACTACTACCATGTCATGTACCGCCCCAACTGGAACAGCATCTTTGCTGGCTATTTACGCCAGAACTTCCACCGCGAGGAGCGAGTTCCTCACCCTCTCAGCTCCCTCGTCCTCCACCGACTCACACCATCCACCATCTACGTTCTCTGCATCACATGCAAGAACTCTTACCCCTCCGGCAACCACTGCACCACCTTCCACACTCTGGACAAAACCCCTCTGATTTTCGGCGGCTCCAAGCATGAATCTACCACCTCCACATGGATGGTGAGCAGCCTGCTGCTCCTCTGCTTCATTGCTCTCCTGGCCTACGGCTGCCTGCAGTTTTGGTCTACACGGTGCCACCGGGCTGTGAGGCTGAAGCATCCCAGTGCTAGCCCTGAAGAAGGGAGCAGCTCACTGGAGAGGCCATTGGATGACAGACTGAGAGAGGAGTTTCTGGAAGTCCCCATGACCACTGTGCTAATGAGGGGCTCCAGCTTCATGAGGGAGAGCCCATACAGCTCTCCCCCCAGCTTTTTTTCCTATAAAACCAGTGATGATAAAAGGGCCATCTTGCCACAGCATGGCCCTCAATGAGAACAAAATAAAGGGAGATCCTGCTTGGAGAGCCCCATTTGGTTCACACTGCTCTTTCCCAGCTCTTGCCAACAGGATTGTCTGTGTGTCCACAGGGACCTTCTGTCCCAGGGTAGAACACGAGGCAGGACATTGATCACAAGGAGAAGGATTTTTGTCAAGTGACAAAAACATTCTCATTTGCTGAGGCTTTGTAAAAAGAAACCAAGTCAGGTCTCTGGGAAGGGCTCAGCTGACTGCAGTCTCATTACCTCATCTGCATCAGTGTTGTAGATTCACTTCAGTCATCAATCAATGTGCACAACAAATACACTCCACTCAAGCAGATTCACACTTGAGTGATCCTCCACTAGCATCACAACCCAAGCCCTCATAACACCTGTATAAACAGTCATTGCAGCCTGACAAAAGAGGTATTGTCAGTATCAAGTAGTCTCTTTTGTACACACATGTATTTAAGTAATTCCCATTGTGAACTACAAATGGGATTCATGAAGTGGTACCTTCCTTGGGCAGAAGCATTGCTTTGGAGCTCCAACTTGCTCTCCTCTCTCTGTATTTGGGTGGATGTGACTTGGTCACAGTGCCAACACCAAGCATAGAGCAGTGCCAGCATCCCCTAACATAGGCATATTATGGAGAAGAATATGGGAAAGCAATAGCAAAAGCACACTGAATCTGCTTCTTGCATGGCTTTTTGGTTTCACATGGCAATGTGACCCTGCAAATTTACACCCACCATTCTGTTAATGAAGTAGTTCTTGCATTTCTTTCTTCCTAAATAAATACTTCCAACATCCACCCCTTCTGGCTGTTGTGGCTCATTTACTGACCTTGGATCCATAGAGGTAATATGGCTGAACATTGGCTGGCTTGTCCCGCTGGGGTTCCTGCGTGAATGGAATTGCTGTCCTCACAAACCTACAGGGGGAACGAGAGACAGGGAGGAAAGTGGTCAGAGCCTTGCTAGTGGTGTTGAGTGGAGATATGGCATGGCCTGGGATGAACTGCAGTTGCAGGCTAATTAGAAATTCATCACAGGAACTGGAATGCAAACTCCTGCCTTGATCTCTTAGTGGAGTAAAACATCAATTTAACCCACCAAAGGTGAGGTTTCTTCTCATGTATGAGCAGCCACAACAGCTCTGCTGCTCAGTAGCCCAATCCTCCAAACCAAACTAGCTCTGTTGCTTGCAATCACTGTCTTAACTATCACTTGAAAATGCTACTAACATTTTCAAGGCCAAGGGGAGCTGGTGGGCTTTAACTTCATTTTGAGTGTAACTGTTGCATCCCATAAGGAGTGCAAACCTCACTGCAATGGATGTGAATTTAACGTGGCAGGTTTGACACTTTGAAAGAAGAGCAGTGTCTCCAGTGCCCCCTTTTCTTGCTTTTCCTCCTCACCTGTTGGTGGATCCATTGTAGCAGTAGTTGGGTAGAAAGTCAAAGTTGAGCTCCCAGAAGACATGGAGGGTGATGCGCCCATAGGGCGCAGACACGTTGTGGTTGGCCTCCCGGAACATGGCATCAAAGCTGTCCAAAGTCATGTGCTTGCACAGCAATCTGTGAGTCAGGCGATTTATCTCCAAGAGCCACTCCAGTTCCTGCAGCACATAAAGAAGCAGCAGATGAAACGTATGACCAAGATGACAATAGAAACAGCTCATTTCATTGCCAGGGGAATGATTTTATACCCACATCCATACAGAACTTTTCAGGTGAGGATGTAGCAAATGCTAGACATCAGTTTAACCCAATGGCCAAGGCCAATTGAGCTTCCACTCAAGGCGGTCCTGAACTGGTATCTCTAAAACCTGCAGGAAGCAAAATGAGTTTGTTCCCTACTGAGCACTGGCTGGCTTTCACATCCGAATCCTCCAAAGGTGGAAAAAGTAATTTTACACTGCCTGACTCTGATGCTCCTGTACCATATCAGACAGCAAGTCCTGTACACGCACAAATGATGCTCAGTCACCTTCACCCAACAGGGCAATCGAAGCCAGGATTCCCTTCTCCCAGATTACAGAACTCTCTTATATAAGCTCTGCAAAATCTAACTGCTGACTGTCATCTTGCAATTTATGCAGACACTTAATAGTCCAGTAATAATGCAATTAAAACTGCCTAAGTAGAAACAGTAGAGACTCAACAGCATAAAGGAAGATACATGGCTGGCTGAAACCTGCTGTAGGTGGGACTTGGAGCAGAAGACAGTTAACTGTATCCACAGCACTGTATCATTCTCTCTATTCATACTCACAGTCAGTTAACAGTTCTTACCACTATGGATGTCAGGTCCTCGCTCTCAAAGCGGCTAATGGCCTGGTCTAATGATTTGTACATCGCTGCTGAGATACGCTGGGTAATGAGCCTGTTCAGGTCAATTGATCTACCCAGCAACTGGGAAAAAGACAAAAGACATTTGCATGTTATATATAGATGGGGAAAAGGTACTTCATTTTTTTTGTAACAGACACAAATTAAAACCAAACATCCAGGTCTGCCTAAATGTGAAAGCGGTGATGCAAATGCTTCAGTTAAGTTTATCATTACTTAAGAGAGAAGGAGGGAAATGTGGAGCATAACTCCCTTTTCCCCTCAGGCCCTGTGCCCCGAGCATGGTGTGTCAGAAACAGGTTCAACCCTTCTCATTCCAGCACCAACCTCAAGGCACTCTAGGATGGCAGCCACTAACAAAAGGCTAATAGATCAAAAGCTATAAGTACTGTAGTCTACTGCTTGCACTGTACCTGGACATGCCTCTGTTTCAGCAGTGTTTCATAGCGGTTGGATGGTGGGTATGGAATAATCACCCCATAATTCTTACATTCAGCCCGGAAACGTTTGTCCAATAAAACACTGAAAAAAAGGAAGCAATGTCAGGAAAAAAGAAACACACACTATCAGCTTCCCTCTGGATCTTTTCCAGAGTTCTTTTAGTCTTTCTTTTCATCTTGCTCTGAATGCCAAGAAATTTCCACGTACCATTAACTACTTAAACCACTAAATCACAGAGCAGCGGTTGTTATCTGGGGACTGCCATAGTGTTGTCCATCATTCTTGGCTTTTATGGCTACAACATTCAGCAAGATAAAAGACTGTGCTGAAAGGTATCACTAGTGCCAGGTACTGGGGTTATCCACAGGTGTGCTCCCTCCTTGGAAACCTGCTGTGGGAGCATTTGGTTGATGATGGTGACTGCTCTCCTTCTCTAAGGCCAAATCTTATCTAGAGACCAAACTCCTTGCAGAGGTACACTGAAGACTTACTTCACCTTTGGAGACATGAGAGGAGGACTCTCACTAGAGTTCATCCATGTTCTTTAAACTGGTTAGGAAGAAATGTCACAAAGGGCCTATCTCCCCATAAAGGAGCAAGTGACTCTGCAGAAGTTCTACAGTCAGCTGGGCTGATGTGTGACCTAAGATACTGAGTTACCCTTCTCACTTTTAAAGTTCTTCTGCTTTACTAAGGTGAGGACAAGTGCATGTTCTTATTTCCTACAGATGGGAGGCTTTCACTCATCTGCCTTGTACACAAGCACTAAGGTGAGGACAAGTGCATGTTCTTATTTCCTACAGATGAGAGGCTTTCACTCATCTGCCTTGTACACAAACAGAAGTCAAGCAAGGACATGTCTTCAATAGGCTCGGTTTGCTTTTCTGCCTCTCTCACAAACTGTACTCAGAAAGCTACTTAGGATGCCAATTATTATTTTTCACTTTTAACCATGTCTCCTTGCCACCATTAATTCATTTCCTTATCTACTCTGGTCTGACGTGGACAGCCAGCTCTGTAGGACAGGGATGATCTATTTTGTTGTGTCTACTTGCAGTAGTTATTCCCTGAGGGAAATCTTTTGGTTAACAGCAATTTGGATACAGTGATTATCATCAGTCATCATCAGCAGTAAGGTTCTCCTACCTGCCAGCCATTGCTTTATAATAGGCAAAGATCTGATCTGCCAGCTTATACACAAATTGATCAAAGCATAAATTCACCTGGAGGAGAAAAAACAAGACTTTGTGAGGTTGCGCCAGCACAGAGCAGCTCCTTCCTACGCATGCAAGATCAATACAGCTCAACACAGAGCTCTAATTTAAAACATACATGTATGTCATGCTATCTAAAAACTGCACTGCGGTTCTCACATACTGAAGTTAAACAGAAAATTGCAGTTACATTTCTCTCTTATAGTTTCTGCACATTCTAACAGGTCCTGGTTCCCCGTCCTCAATCATCTCTGATTTCTTATTTTCCTCTGATGTCTCATAACATCAGACAGACTTTTCCACGCTCCCAGTGTTTGACAGCCTTTGGCTTCCATGGTTCCCCATGGGTACAGCAAAGCTGAAGCCCTCAATCAGCAAAGCCTGCAAGATCTCTGTAAATTCTATCTGTTGAAAACTTCTCAGTCTGATGGGGTATTTTTTTTGAGGTGCCTATGATGAATTCACTGAACTGCTGGGGGGGATGTCAAACAGGGCAATGTGACCCCAGTGAGCTATTTCCATACAGTAAAGATGAAGAGAACTTACTTCAGCTTCAATTTCATCATATAGGAACTGCTTTTTGAACTTGGTCAAGGCATAGTATGCACTGTCATTATAGAGATCCAAGGGGTACAGTACGTACCTGAGGGCAAGAAGACAGATCATGTATTAAATTGACTCTGGAGCATATCAGCATAAACTGCAGCCAGTGTCTGCAACCTGCTCATTGCAAAAAGTGGCTTTTCTCTGACTTCACTTCTATCATTTCCACTCCCTCTAGCCCCTCAGATACTCCCTCTTGCTCTTTGTGTCCTTCTGGAAGCAGCTACAACAGATCTGGATTTGAGCTAACTGTGACTTGTTCAATGAAACACTTGTTCCTTCTCTGCCCTTAAGAAAGCTTTCACCCTGCCCTCACTCCACAGAATGCTCTGACAGTGATCATGAAGTGGAAAACAAAGTTTTCCTAAGGAGGAGGACATTATGAACATAATTACACTTGCATAACAGCAGTGACTCTCAGCATTCATCACATATATGAAGAAAAAAAGTGTTTAGGTGCCTTAGCCAGGGCCCACATCCCTTTGGTTGCACATGCTGTCTGACCACTGCATGCGGATGACATTACCACCAAGTTGTGCCCATATCCAAATATGGTTTATGATGCACAAGTAAGTGCCAGTACCAGTGTGCATCCGCTAACAAGGTACTCATATAGTACATATCCACGTGACAGCCGGTCAGGAAACATCTGTTTTCCCTCCCACATCAAAAAGACTGTTCATCATCAGCCTACCCTTCTGAAAACAAAGTCCCAAATCCCAGCACATGCACAGCCCCAACACATCAGCTCTTACTCCATCATGGAGGGTTCTTTGGTTTCCAGAATATGGTCCGTGAGGATCCAGGGCATGGACATTTCAATGGGGAACTGGATGCGGCGGCCCATGGTCAGCTCCAGGAAGAATTCCCGGAACCAGAGCTGGGACAGGTCACAGCACTGCTGCAGCGCTTCTGAAATCCAGAGGAGATCCCCCCAGCGGGAGGGCACCCATGTTATTCCCATGAGGATGGCAATGAGGGGAGAGCACAAGAGGCAACTCCTGCAGCCTTATATTGACTGGTTTTGGGTATGGAACATTTTCATAGGATATCTCTGTTTTAAAACCCAGAATATGTCCATGCTGTCTGAGCACTTTGTAATGGAGACAGAAAGGATCATTCCTTTTGCTCTAGAACTCCAGGGAGAACATTTCAATGGCCTGCAGTTACTCTGGAAGATTTCTCCTGTTCCCAGAAGTTTGTCTGGGACGGAAAGAAGACTGCAGTCCTAGAAAATAAACTGCTACCTATTGCTATTTCATATTGCTAACTCATTCCTGTTCACAAAATGATTACTGCCTAAGATACACCTGAATCAGGCAGAAGTGGACATAGGGAAAAAATCAAGGAAAATCTTCTGCATATTCAATAAGGAGCAAAGCTGATCTATCTTTGCTTTTCTGAGCATGCAAGAGTTGGGTTCAAGCCTCCCCCTGCATAACCTCACCGCTGATGTTGAGAAGGTGGGTGAAGAAGAAGGACTGCTTGTGGAACTCCTCAATGGCCAAGACTATCGGCCCATCCAAGCTGCTCCTCAGAGTCTTCTTTGAGCCACTCTTGTCGGCTATAAGGGACTCCAGCATGGTCCGCACCATGTAAAGCTGTGGAAGAAACAGTTGACATGCAGTTATCATCCTGCAGTGAAGACACCACTACACACAGCCGTAGCGCTCTGCAATAAAAATTAACACTTCTCCCATAAGTTACTCTCTTTCAGAGCTAGAAATAATTACACACGCAAAAAAGGGGGCTTTGGGAACTGTACAACAAATTAGGCACCAAAGCAACATTTAACACACAACAGTGTGAAGACTTTGTGGAACAGACCATGGTGCTAATCCACAGGGTGGGAGACTCCTGTAAGACCCTTAACTCTTTACACAGGGAATGGATGTTTACATACCTGTGTACTTGAAGGTCCCACTGCTCGTCTTGGGACTTTAATATCAAATCCACCTTTAGGATCCTTCTCACCTCTCAGGCAAGGATCATTTGGAGGCTCTCGACCTCCCTCCCAGTCACAGATCGTCTTCCGAATTGCCTGAAGGACACTGGAATAGGTGGGATAAGGAAAGCGGTGCTTAAGCTTGATTCTGCTTCAAGATGAAAATATTAACTGGTGTGCACTTAGAGAGGAAAACTGCCTGAGGTGGGGACATTCATTGCTGTTACTGGGGGAGTCATACCCAGAAGTTACCTTAGAAATAGCTGCTGGCCAAGGTACATGGCTGGTTGCATACCCTGAGGTGTATGCAGGGCCACATGCTTATAGTGTTACACAAATAAATACATGGGCTTTGTGTTGCATTCAAGAAGGACAGACTGACCTGATCAGAACGTTCTTCTTCTTCCTGACCGCCTGCCTGAGCGGCTCTCGCAGGGTCACCTGGGCAAAGTCCTGCAGGGCTGCATAGATAGTGTTGCGGATGGCTTGGTTAAACACACTCTCCATTCGGCCCATCAGCACTTGCAGACCTTTGATCATAGCAATTACCTGAAGCAAAAATTAAAAATGGATGTATTTGCTATTTTTCCATTGTAGGAAGAGGTCCATAAACCCAACATTAAGAGAATTTGGGACTAAAGTAATTCTATTCAAGTAACTTAGGTCCTGTAATCAGGTGGCTTGCTTTTTTGACTGCTTAGCTGCTTTACAGATCACAACAAGCTGAGAGCAGCATTCACATCACTAGTTTCTTGCAAATGGTCCCTGTCCATTGGCAGGCTGTTTCCACTCCTGATCTCTTGGTATCTTTAATTGCACGTAATCCCAGGAAGCTGTACATATTCCACATGCGGATGCACTGTGTGGCTCCCACAGACCTGCGTCTGCAGCAGTGCACAGTGTTCCTTGTACAAGAGTACAGAGAATTCCCAGGAGGGAGTGAGCCACAAAAATGAAGGCGCTATTCAAACCACCTTGGACTGTCTAAGGGAAGATAAAGGCGTAGGGGCTTCCCACAGCCAGGATCACTGTGTTTGCACAGTGTCTGAATGTAGCTCTAGATTTTGCTTCAGATCACACTGCTCTGCAAGGCTGCTGTACTGGGTTTGCATGGCAAGGTTTTGGTAGTGGGGGGGACACTACAGGGGTGGCTTCTGTGACAAGCTGCTAGAAGCTTCCCTCTGAGATGGACCCACCACTGGCCAAAGCCTAACCCGTCGGCGATGGTGGGAGTGCCTCTGGGATAATGTATTTAAGAAAGGGAAAAAGCAACCTGCACGACTGCAGCTGAGAGGAATAAGAATATGTGAGAGAAACTCAGAGATTCCTCTGCAGCCCATGGTTCTGGGCAAACTAAGGGGCACAGGGATGTCAGAACCCTTAATCCCATGGGGATAAGGAACTGGCTGAGTATTGTGAGATGCCCTTCCTTCCTTTTCCCCTGGCCTGAGGAACATAGACAGGAAACCAGCCCTGGCTGGTTCTCACTCTTCTGTAGTTGGTACCTACCTCCACAAAGGCAAACTTCTCTTCACTGGTGTAGTTATACCGTGTGGCTCTCTCATACTCTTCTGCTGTTCCTGGGCAGTCCTTGTTACAGAATTTATCTGTGGGATGAACCAGCTTCCAAGAGTACTAAAAGATGGAAAAGACACTGTCAACATTGCAATGAGTAAGAAGCCAGGCTGGAAAGACTGAACAGGGCCCCATGCCAGGAAAACGCTCCCTAGACATTACTACAGTTGTTTGACCTTATCACCATGTCCCAGTATTTTAAGGGTGGCTACAAAGAACATGGAGACTTCCTTTTTGCAAGGACTCACATGGAAAAGATGAGGGGCAATGGGCACAAGTTACTCCTGGGGAGATTACTATTGGACACAGGGAAAACTTTTCACAGTGAGAACAGTCAGCCACTGGAATAATCTCCCCATGGAAGTGGCAGACTCCCCAACACTGGACACTTTTAGATTCAGCCGGACAGGTTGCTGCGGTTGTGCAAAGGTTGGACCAGATGATCTCTGAGGTCCCTTCCAACCCGGTATTCTGTGATTCTGTGACATTTGTTTGGGCTTTATATTCACAGTACTGAATACTGGTTTTGTTTATCTGGGAGGTTACCAGTCATATTGGGCTTTTGACATCTATGGACTTGTGTTGAAATGTGGTTGAAATTTTGCAGATTAAGAATTTCCATCATCATCTGAATTGCAGTTTTAGTTGCTCAAGGCCCAGATTCATCCCAGTCAGCTTTCACTACTTAACCAAGGTGTTCAGGTTAGGACAACAGTTACACAGTCCCCCTCTAACACTGGACACCCAATACCTGCAAAAAGTGGTCGGGTCCAGGGTGAGATGATGGAGCTCTCTTTCTCCATTTGGTACAGAGGGTGTTCAGGGTCATTAGCTGCCTGATCTTAGTGTGTGTGCTAACGGCTTAAAGCTAGGTGGCATGAAAGCAACCTCACCTTTCAGAGGCTTTGTTACATGCCATGTTCATGCTCACCTGGGAAGAGGAGGATGTTATACACTCAATGCTTCCATGACTGCACTCACCACTTCCATGACGTGGGCACTCCACTTGGACAGCAGCTGCAGGCCCCGTAAAGCAAGATCAAAGAGCTCCCTGTACTCCTCATCTGATTTCTGGCTGTCCAGTCCTGAGCCAGTGACCACCTGGAGAAGATCACATCACATCAGGGCTGGACTCAGCAACCTGCTGCAGAGGCTTCACTAAGCCAAACAGCAGGCACAGATTGCTCTTCCAATCCCAGCTAAAACGAATTCCCTATGACCTTAAACAATCAAAATAAAACTGAGCAGTGCACGTATTGTCCCTCAGGAAAAGGGGTATAACTTGGCAAGGGTCTTTTTACCCAGGCAGTCAATTTCCTACAGAAAAATGAGTCTGACCTGTCACCTCAGAGCAAATAACTGACTGCTTTCATTCCACTTTCCCATTCCTTTTTGATAACCTAATACTACTGAAATCCTTGACAGTCCTTTCCTGATTTAAAGATCAAATAAGCATTTATAAATGCCAAAAAGAAAAGGGTTGAGAATGCTAACAATTCATTAAACTAACCTGGTGTATGAGGACCATATATCTGCAAAAACCAGTCCCAGGTTTTGTGCATCAGAGAGAGTACAGGCATTCAGTACTAACAAGAACTGAGATGCTCTCATGAACTTTCCTTGAAGCCCTGTGTAACAGAAAAGATCCATTTGCAAGTCATGGCTGTTTTGCCACCTGGCTCTTCATAAACACTTAGCTGTGAAATCTTTTCTGCTTCTCATTTTAACAAAGCTGTGGCCAAAGATTAGAAGCTGTTGCAGTAGATCTTCTGGTGCACATGACTTTGGACCTGCTGGGGCTTTTCATAACCTGCTTTCTAATGGCTGGATCGAGAAGTGGTTTGCTCCATCTGTATCCTTCCCTCCTCATTGCATGTCATTGGCAAACCACACTCCTGCTACTCTTGTTCTCTCCCAGCCCCATCCATCTAATGAGCCTGATAATGGCAATTCCCTGCTGAGCTTACCTCGCTGTTGCTGTAGCGAGCGAGTTCTGAGATGAAGCGGATGTGGTCATCTCGTATCTGGACCATCTGCTCACAGATGTTGTACTGAGGACTGATGCTGCTCTGAGTGCATGTCCACCTAGGCAAAAAAGCAACGGTTTCAAGGGCAGGACATGGGCTCCACTTAGACACCCCCAGGGAGAAAGCCTTGTGCCTAACTCCTCTCTTCAATGCGTTCAAGACATGCCACACTCAGGGCAAATGTCAGCCTGTGTATCTCTCACGTTCCCTGCTGTGTGGAGTCTTCAAGACATGGTCTCACATAGCATGATGGGGACGCTTGCCTCACCTTTCAGCCTGAACATCTCTGCTCCATCCACCCTGAAGGCTGCTCTCCAGTGCTGGGCTCACCTACCCCATGGGCAGAGATGGCTATTTCCCAGGCCATTGTTGGACAAGCTTTCAGGGAAGGATGAACTGCAAAGACCCAGCATCACTTGCATCCTTTCTGCTAAACCTAAGGATAATCGTCCCCTTAGAGTTCATCCTTCCAGGTCTGAAGCAGCTGGGTCATGCTGCCTTCTCCTGCAGGGAAAGAATCTGTAAGAGGCCAGAAAGGGAATAGCCCTTTGCTTTTGGTCTGACTCACACTGCCAGCTCAGTGAACAGTGTGGAGTATAAATGATGGGCAGAATATGATTAAATGAATGAGATTTTCACTTGCACTGAGACACAGGAACCACGTAACAGGGTAATGACGTCCTAAAAGAAGGCAGCGCTCCCCTTCCGAAGGCACAGTCACATGAAGAAATGGTACAAATCAGGTCTATTTAATTAAATATCTAATTTTTCCCCATTCTGCATTAGCCACAGACGTAGAACCAGAATGGCTCCACCAAAATGCTTCGTGCAAGCAAATATCTCTCAGTGAGGCCTCATGTCTTACTCTGTGATCGCAACGCGAAAGTTCAGATCTTGCTTCCCCCCCACCCCAAATAGTTGCCCATCTTATGACGGACAGTCATCTTCTCCAATCTAGATTGGCAGTACAAAAGGAAGGTGAGAAACCTGCCTCTGATATGGACATAGACATGAAGACATATTCCTACAGTTAACTGTGAGACACTTGTTGCCAATATTTGTGGTGGTAGAAGGTATTGGAAGTGCTGGCCCATGTCATCCCTCATGAAATCCATCCTCCCATGGTCCCATTGCTTCACTCTTACCCGTTTCAATGTCCTGTGCTCCCCACCAGACAATCGGCAGGTTAGCAGGAATGGCCAGGGCAACACCAGCCCTCCCTGCCACACACAACCTAGTCCATAGTGCAGAAACAAAGTGCCATGCAGGAAAAACACCACTTAATTCCACTTTCATGGAGACAGGAAGGGAAAGAAAGTGACAAAAAACATTAGTAAGAAATGGGGATTATATGGAACCACCTTGGCAGAGTTAGTGTTGGGAGTCCCATGCAATTTGCTGGGAAAGCAAGTGAGTGAGGAAGAAACATTGGTTAGTAAGGTACAGCACACAGACCTGGTAAGACAGATTTCAAGACAGACATTAAAACTGCGCACAGGTAAACAGCCCGTAAGCTACCCTGGTTTCCAGATGAGAAAATGAATGCAGCTGGCACGCATTCATTGAAATGTGCTTTCTGAATGATCTGGGATAAAAAGGTGCGAAGTTTTAGGCAATTTTTCCCTTTCAAATTGAGTTTTCACAAATACTTTTTAAATTTGCATTTTGTAGAACTTCAGGGTTTGGGTTTTTCTTCAATTTCAATTGAAAACCTTTCGCTCAGGAAGTTCTGTCACGCTGTTACCAAATTTTTCATGAACGATTAATGGCACTTTTCAACCAGCCTTTGGGAGGGCAGGGGGGGATGTTCCTGGGCAGAAAAGCCAGACCCTCTGGGGTGGAAAGGTTTGAGCAAAGGGGAGCAGAGAGATGAGCCTGCAGGTTAGCTCCCGTCCTGCTGAGACAGCTCAGCTCGGCTGCTTCTTGCAGGCACGGGAGAAATACGACTTCCATGCAATATGGTCCCATAGGTGAAAGACCACTCACTGGTGGAAGCCAGGCTGCCGCTGGCCATCACAGCCAGATGCAGTCCAGATGGGCTTTGCTTACATCTGGTTGCAAACACCATTCCAAGGATATCCAAACCTAACACCAATTCCTCTAGCAATAACTGATGCAAAACTACAAAGTCAAGCGGGGCCACATGCCTGGAATGATTGGACACAACATCTGCAAGTTCATCTGAGATGAGCAGCAGACTGCCTGCAGACCCAGGCTGGGAAGCAGTGCTTTACACCACCACACCACACCTGAGCTCTCCCATACAGACTCCATTTCTGCCCTTCTCCCACAGTATTCATACATTTCCAGTGCATCTGAGCCTATGGTTCAACCCACTGCCAATCTTCATGAAACCTGCCTGAGCTCGAGGAGACACCCTGTCTGCTGCAAAGGGATCCACTGCTGTGTTCACGCTCTGGAGGATTTTGTCCCTGAGCTCAAAAATGCGGATTAAAATCTCCCCAGAGCAGGGACACACTGCTCGCACTCACACACTTCGCAAGCACTCAGCCCTGATCCATGCGCCAGCCGCCTTTCCTTCCCCCTTCCATCTGCCTCACTGCTGGCCACCAAGCATCCTCCCAGCTCTTGCCAGCAGGAGCAGAGGTACAGGCATGCCCACTGCCCTGCCTGCACAAGGGGGTATGGTTACATGGAGCTTTAGAGCTGGCTGCACACGCGCTGAGGGGCTGGTGAGGACATCTGCCCATGCAGGGACAGGGAGGTACACACGTGCACACAGAGCTGGCACACCAGGACTCACACCTCACAGGGACACGCACGGGTACCCGTGCACAGACCTCATGCACACCAGACAGTTGCAGCTCCCATGGCTTTCGGGACACACACAGAAGCCAAGAGACATTATGGCAGGCACTCACTTGGATTTGTTCTCCTCATAGTGAGCACTGGTCTTAATGTATCTGGCCAGTTCTATCTGCATATCGCCGAATAAAGGAACCACCTGCAGCTGCTGGAAAAGAAAACAAAAGATGGTTGAAACACAGCAGAGAGAGAGCCCGTGGCCCCAGCGTAACACAAGGGACTGTGAGACAGCATCCTGCATCTCTGTAGCTATGTGAAGTGTCAGACTGTTTAAAGCAAGGTGCAAACCTAGACCTAGGGTCATTTCACACCTAGGAAGTGTCTGAAAATGATCACAAGGCTTTTAGTATGAGAAAAATCACCCTTGCCAGTGCTTTGGAGCTCTGGACTCACAGATAATGGGCTGGTTATGGCCAGAATGGTTCAGTGCTGCAGCCAGCCAGAGGAAAAGCTCTTTTACAACAAAAAGAGAGAAGCATATTCCTGAGCAGGTCTTACTGCCTCCCACCATAATCCTCCAAGAGAACAGAGGGATGAAAAGCCAACAAGCTGGTATTCTGTCAACACATTGCATGGCTCCCTTCAGAGAGAAGCTGCAGGCTGCCTTGCTGCCTGGACTCCAAGGGATACAGCATCTTTCCCCAGGGAGTCAGATGTGTCTTAATGTTTCCCCACAAAGAGAAAGACACAGGCGATATAACATGGTTTTGCTCAACCTTTACATCTCAGGAGGATATGGACGGGAAATAAATTCCAAGTGCACCGAATATACCCCAAGCTCAAACAGGTCCCTGCTCCACTAAGCTTTCAGCTGCAAACAACACTGAACCAAGAGCTACTGACTTTTCTTCAATAAAATATAAAGGTTCAACTTCACCCAGCTACAAAAAGCCTTGCCCTAAAATTCAGTGAAGATGGTGGCAAATTCCCTGTCCTATCATCACATACTTCTCAGGCTGACTTCTATGGAGGATGTGTAATGCTGTCATGAGGGACTCCCAGTGGCGCTTCCATAAAAGGTTTGAATGAAGGGGTAGTTCATTTTCACTACTCAAATTCCTGGTCAATCCACTAGAAATTGAATAAGAAGGCAATAAGCAGATGTAGTAAGACGAGTACTTGGCCTTTTCCTATTGAGATCTCATAGTCTGGAGTGGTATTAAACTGCTTGGGTGAGACCACAGCAGATATTGGAGAAGGGCAAATGGAAAAAAAGATGGAGAGAAGAAAGTTATTCCATGCAGCGGAAGACGTTTTACCTGATTCACTGATGGCCCACAGCACTTTGCATCTGTTTGAATGCACCAAGACAACCAAATTATAGATTACACTGAGGGCTTGATATAAACTAAGATTCAGTTGAATTAGCAAAGCTGAACCAGGGAAAAGTTGGAAGACAGTGAGGGATGACATGACAAATCACCTTTGCAGAGCTGCAGTCCTCAGCAGTCTCCCAAGAGCCTGGAGGGTATTCACCCACCTCATCATCACCCTATCCATGAGTTTATGGCCTCTGTCCATAGCTCCCTATGCGGGCATTTCAGCCCTGCTTTCAGAGCTGTCTTCAGGAGATGATGCAAACTGGGGTAAAGAGGTCCCCAGCCTACCCAGGGTGAGGATGCACCAACCTTTAATGAAACCAGCTCTCTGGGCTTGCCCATTCCCTCCCCTTGCACAGACCCAGTGAATCATCTAAAAACTGCAACTCAGGGCAATAAGCAGGGAGGCATCCTCTACCCTGTCACAACCAACCTCTTCTTTCAGGCTCCTGGGTAGAGAGGCAGGGAGAACCCACTCTGCTGAGACAGTGATGGGGAAGAAGCGCTCCGTCCCTCCCAAAAATCATCATCTTCTCATTTTCCCTGATGTGGAACAAATGTTGGTAACAAAAGCTGATCTTCCCATCTCAGAAGAAAGATTAATACAGTGGAGGGAAAAGGACTCTGGAAGGACTACTCAAGCTCAGTAGGTCTATAAGAAAACTAGTTGCTCCATCTGGGAAGTTATTCTGCGATCCTTCTGCTATAACTGTTATTCTTTGCTGCCAATACCTTTGGCCCTTGCCAGATTCCACCATGCCTCCTAAAGCTGACCTGCCCCAGACCTGAAATGCCCCTTAGACCCATCCTGTGTGCAGAAGCAATGGAAAGGAGGCATCGTTTCCCTCTGTGAATGCCACAGGTGGTGCTGTGCAGGGTCCATCTGCCAGTGGTGACCAGTGGCTCACAAATACCAGATTTTGGGGGGAAGTAACAGGGTTATCCAAAACCTTTCTCAAGCTGAGTAGCCCCAGGATGCAGCCTGGCCTCCGGCTGTGGAGCAGCCTGTGGTTGTACTCAGCTGCACATGCGCATGCATGGGAGGTTGCATGGCTGCTTTCCAGTGCATCCAGTTATCCTTTCCCAAAACCCAGACCCCGGATAAGACAAAAGAGGTTCATCAAACCACCAGGTGAGCCCTTTGAAGAACTTACTGAGCACCTCCACATCCCAGCCAACATAAGCTTCCCAAGAAGCTTTTTCTGTCCTATAGGGAGCACAGTTTACACATGAAGTAAGACTGCCAGGTCACACACTGACTGGCCAGCTGCATCCTCTATCCCTCAGCTCAGCAGCTTGCTGAGAGAAAGAGGACTGCATCCATCACCTGCACACACCTCAGCAAACCAGCCAGGTGGCTGAAAGCATGGTGCTCCTCTGGAGACTGCAAACCTGCCTCAGATACATGCAAAGAGATAGAAACAATGTCTGGCTCACCCTTCCCTCATCCACAAAACATAGTCCATGCACTATCCCCATCCTTTGCCCCTAGCAGGAAGCAGGTAGAGTCGCTGTGGCAGGGCTGCCTAGTGAAGGTGTGCAGCAACCTCAGCTCCCAACAGCTCTCACGGAAGTAGAACCAGACCCAGGCACTGCTCACCCATCCACAACCTTGCTGGCATTGAGGGCCAGCATCACTCGTCTCACCCATGCTTCAGTGCTGTGCCCATGCACGTCCACAGCAATCCCAATCCTCATCTTTTGGCCAAGACAATTTCTTGACCCTTTAGGATTTTGGGACCTGTAATGATTCTTGTGGTTTGTGCAACGGTATAGGTACAGGTCGCTAATTCATGGTCTGCAATAAACTCCAGCCTCACCCAGACAGGTCACTGACCTTGAAGAATTTGTCTATTTTGCTAAGGTTGATTCTCTTCTTGGCATCCAACTTGTAAATATTGCTGACATTCCCATCCATGAGATACAGGCCAAACCCCATCACCTGCAGAAGACAGGAAGGTTTCATGAGCATGAAGTCACTAGCACAAGTCAAAGACAGTTCTCCATCACTTAACATGAGGAAAGACCATTTCAGGCTCCTGTACCACCTAAGACTGTATAAAACATGCAGGTATCTGCAAAGATGTACACAGTAGATGGAGCACACATGATGGATTGCTTCTGCTTTCTGTGTATAAACACATGACATTAATTTTGGCAATTTGTTCCTTCTCTCTCCCACATAACAACAACTCAAAAGCAAACCTTTACTCCTGGAGAAGGATTGAAAACTTAAAATATTCTCTTGGATTGATTCTTTTTCCCCTTTAATTCAGTACAAATCGTTACAGATATCAAACTATCCACATTATCCTTTAAAGAACCTTAGCTGACTCATGCCATGGTAATGAAGTTCTTACAGTAATAGTGACTGCAATCACTGTAGTAACTGACTGACAGTAAGGACAAATACACAAAACATGCACTTAGTCCCAGGCAGGCAGAGCAACCTTGGGAAAGAATGGGGGAAGAGACAAAGACGGAGATGGAGAAGAGCACAAGAAAGAGAGAGAAAGGAATACTTCTATATGGGAATATGGCAGAAGGCCAGAAAGGACAGCAAAGAAGTGACAGGAGAAGGTACAAGTTAGAGCAGGAACAGAGGCAGCTCATGGCACTGCCCAACAGAGGTGTCACATCAGGCACTGGGTGGGACATCTCCAACCCATGGCCACATCCAGTCTGTTCAGCCACAAAGAAGTGAATATGGGAGGACTGAGGTAAGGCAGCAGAAGACACAGAGTAACAAAGATCAGAAGGGAAATAGGAAGAGGATGAAGGCAGTTTTGCTGCTGCGTGCATATGGTCTTTCTGTCTCATAACAACTTGTGTGTCCAGAGGATACTGGCTCTGCAGAGAAGGGATGTGCAAACCCAAAAGAGCAAAAAGTATAAGGAAAAATAAGAGAAACACTGCCCTGGAGGGAATTTCATTTCACTAACACAAAAGTGAAACTACACAAGCACCCAGCCCCATGAGCTCAGCCGAACCTCACCTTTAAGAGCATGTGTTTCTCACTGGGAGTGAGATACATCTTGTTTTCATAGTAATCCACACAGATGTTGACAATATCAGCTAGAAGTTCCTCATAGCCAGGGATGACCTCTAGTTGCTGGTGCAGACACTGAAACATCAACAAGGGCCACATTATCCACATGGACAGAGGAACAGCATAAACCAGGGGAGAAACATATTTGAAGGATTAAAAGTGGAATGACAAAAGGTTTCTTCAAACCTCACCTATGTGTTTTAATTCAGTTACCAGCAGATGAACCTCATAGTACCACCTACACGGAACAACCTGCCTTCTGCAGGACAGCTCCCCCCTTCAGGCTGATCATGACAGCCAAACAGCAGATACTAAGATGTAAAGGAAGATGCCTCAGAACAGACTTTCTGACTGGTTCCTGCCGTTGTGCAGTACCTAATTAGCAGAAGCTATAGAGCCAGTGGAATGTGGAGGGCCAATGGGGCTGATCTGCAGTTCCCATGCAGTCACAGACATGGACTGGACGGATTTCCTGAGGAAAATGGGAAAAAGTTCTGGCAGAAACTTCCCCTTCAAAAGCTCTTCTTACATCTTTTAGATCATCTTTGTCTTGTCATAGAGATCTTCAAAACCACTTAAGATGAACCATAAGAAGAAGATACTGATAGAGTTACACTGCCTGACCAGAAGACCATCAGAGTCAGTGGCAATGATCTAACAGCTGTTCTGGTCTCAAGTGCTGTCAGCCATGGCACAATCACTGCCTCTCTCTGCTCACAGAAAGGTTAAGTGGTTCAGAGAAAAGGAACCTGCCTGTGTGATGCGGTTGTGGTTTGCCAGGAACATGGAGAGGTTCTGGGACTCCTGGATGGACTGGGGGTCTGCCATCTTCCGCAGGAACTGGGCAGCTCTGGAAGGGAGAAATCCAAGGTCACCGAGGATCACTCACCCCGTGTGAGACGCACCGTCCATTTTCCCTTTTTGACCTTCAGCTGCAATGCAGCAGCCTCAGACTCCCCTACAGTACAGCTCTGCTTTCCTTCTTTTACCAAGAGGGAACTGAAACACTGCAGGGCTCAGAGATTTGCCTGAACTCACAAAGGGAGCCTACAACAGCGCAAAAACCTGACCTCCAGCCATGTCCACCTGCCCTCATTGCAGGGCAGACCAGGCACACTGCTGTCCCCACTCCTGCTGCTTTGCCCCCTCTCACCTCTTGTAGGCAGAATGGTCATTTTTGACGCTGCACTTCATGTTCTTCAGCTCATCCAGGACAGCGAACATGTTAATGAATTTGCCCAGCGTGAGGAGATAGGCCTCGGAGACAAAGTCCTTCCTTCGCTCAGCGTGGCACAGGCGCTTCACCTCACTGCAGAACCGCTCGATAGCCTTGCGCTGGAAGGAAGCAGGACAGGGTCATCACAGCTTTGCCATCCCATGGTCACCACATCACCATTGGGACCCCCTCCACCCACCCACCACCTCCTTCCTTTAACAAAGGCATTTTTCTGCTGGGGATGGAGGATCCACCATGAACCAAAGCTGCATAAAAATCACTGCAGACAAGCATCCGCAGTGCTGGAGGGGAGAAGGTGGTTGGAACCCTCTATTTGTGCCTGCCTTGAGTGTGGCGTGTTCTGCAAATCAGGCTTCAGGTTTTTAGGAGGGGCATAAAGACCTTACAGGATATATAACCTAAAACTGGTGGTGAAACCCAGCTGCAGCCAGCTATAAACACAGGAGATGATGGGGAAAGGTCCCCAGAGCTCACAGCAGCTCAGTGCTTGCCACGTGGGCATTGCTCTGTTGGGATCTAAGCATTATTTTGTCAAGTGCCTCAAGTGTAGCAACTGCTGAATTTAAACTCTGGTGCTCTTTGGCTGCCCCCTGAGTTCAAGGGGCTGTGAGCACATCCCTGTTCCTGCTGGCACAGCAGGAGGGAGTCCAGCCGCAAGGCTGCATCCCACCACTCCAGGCACCAGCGGCACCACCAGCACTCAGCTCTTCCTGGCTTTGCTTCACAGGGAGGAGCAGAAGAGTGAGTTGTGCTGGCGCTGATGGAGAAACAGCTCTTCAACATCCAACAGCCAGCACACAGGAAAAACAGGAGCCTGTGCCACCCATTAGCTCCACATAGTGGGGACTTTGGGCCTCCATGAACTGCAGGGGATGAGGTGTGCTCATTCCCACTCATATACAGGATTCTGGGGCTGAGTAAGGGACACACAGATTTTCCTTCAGAGAGGTCTCAGGTATCTGTTGGTGGCTTCAAGGAAGAGACTTAGGGGCTTGGGGACTCTCCAAGCTGGCCTGGCAGGCAAGCGCCTATCTACTTGACCACTTACTTGAAAATACATGAACTTCATCAGCTTGGTGACTTCTGGCTCCAGGACTTCCACTGTCTTCTCATAAATCTCCACTCGGTTTGGCTGTTCATTGCACTTCACCTGCATTGCAAAGACAAATCATCCTTGTCAGCACCAGTTTCTAATGCAGCCGTGGACTGCAGCAGCCATCATCTTGTTTCAGAGTGAATCCTCTCCCCATCTGAGGACAATGGAGGACCTGAGAGGGAGCTTTTTTCTGGAGCAAGTTGTCATCCATCTCATTTCCAAACAGTCAGGTGACAGCAGAAGGGGCTATTTCTCAGATGGGAAGTTTTCTCCATGCATTACAAACAGCCTCAATCCTGACTCTGAGAAATAAGTCTTCTAAATGCACTTGTCTGGGGTAGAACACATGCATTACAGAGTCTGGACATGTTACACAATGTGGGGATGTCATATTAAAACGTTATCTGAGACAATCCATTGTAAAAACCCACGGACACTTGAGGCACGACGCTATGGCTCTGCTATAGCCTTGCTGGGATAATTTTGCTTCTGTTGCTGACCAACAACTTGGGTGTGTATGCGGCTACCAGCAATGAAGTGAGTCACATTCACTGGCATCCTAGGAAGCTAAATTTAAGAGTTACCCAGTTGTCATCCATCTCATTCCCAGTTACTTGGAGTCACTGCAAAACTTCCAGGGAAAACCCCAACTGCCCAGGGCAATGCTTGCTGCTCTCCTCCTCTGGCTGCTGCTGACACAAGGCTGTGAAGGGGTTGACAGCTCTGGTGCAAATTTAGTATCCCAGCAGCTGATGCACAGAGCACGAGGGGACAACTCAGCTGGCTTTACGTGCGGGAAGATGTGAAAGTAGCTTTGCCCTCTCTGTAGTGGGGAATCTAATATCCCTATCCTGGTGTTTCATACTGCACTCAGGCAATATTGAGGGCCATGAGGATGCGGCTCATGGTGGGGAGGAGTGGTGCACATTTAGGCGTAGGCTCTGCTCTTCATCTCAAAAACCAGTCTCTGATGTGGCACAGGGAGGTACATGACCGAGCAGCCAAGCTTTGGGGCTGGGGACAGGACCCCTGACTGCAGCCATGTGGCAAAGTGCAGAGGTCCCTGCAAGATCAAATCTGGTGATTCTGTAAATGAACCCTATACTGTGGTGCTGTCTGCTTCCCTGTCACATGTGGCTTTGTCTAGAGCCCCAGTGGGGAGAATGGTGCAGGGAGTAGGGACCTCACAAGCTGTGCATAGAGAGGCACAAACATCATAGGGGTGACCAGGATGGGAGGACACTAAACCAGGTTATCTGTGGCACTGTGCCATCAGCTCAGCCACAATCTGCTTCTGTTATCACAGCCAGAGAGGCAGCAGCAGCACAACATCAAACACAAATGGGAGAGAAGCAAACATCCAATCAGCAGCAGAAATCTCCCCATGGCTGGGTCTCATGAGACCATCAGCAGAGTACAACCCAAGGGGAGCTGCGGTTTGACCTTGCCCTGGAAATCACAGACACAGGCATTGCCAGCCATGTGGAAATATTTGTTCCTGGCTCCATGGAAGTGCTGCAAACCCTTTTATCTGCAGGGTTAATGGAAGTGCACTGCGCCCACCGAAGTGCACCATCAGTTGGTGTTATTGCAGTGATCCAGCACGTGTTCACACTGCGGAAGACAAGCTCCGAGCTTGGAATCTGAATCACCATGTGGGCAACCTTACTCATGTCTGTAGGTGTTTGCAGGATGAAGCCACCAACAGTCAGGTTGGAGAGAGAAGGACTAGAAAACAGTTGAAGCAGAACTAGCAGCAGAGAAGGAGAATGATCAAAACCGGGGGAGATCAGGATTCTCTGGTGTATCAGCAGCAAAAAAGGGCATTTGGGGAAGTGTTTCTATCATATCAAGGTGCTTCTTCATATGCCTTCACACAACAGCTACAATTCTGGGACTTGCATGGGAGCAGAGAGAGCATCCTCGCAGTCCGGGATGCTGAAACCTGCCCCAGCTGAAATCTGCTCTGTGCAAGTCAGGGAGAGCCTGAGTCTGCCACATATCAAGAGGACCTGCTGTTTTCATCGCAGGCTGCCTGGGCTCCCTTCTCCACACAACACAAGAGTCCCACTCGGTACTGGAGCTATTTTTAACTGAAGCTGAAGTTCCTGATACCACGCAGTGGTAATCAGGAGAATGTGATATAAACCAGATCTGATGGGTTTACTCTCAACTTCCAAAATCTGACTGCCTTTTTCTGAAGTAAACTCCACTGCCCCACAACATGAGAGAGAAAAATATTCAGGCGGTGCATTGGGAAGGAAATAACCACAGTGCTGTAATTAAAGCAAAGGCTACCCATTCTCCAGACAAGAGAAGTGGATAAAGACCAAGTGGCAAAATACAGCATTATCCTCAGCTCTGGATCAGAGCTTTGCTCAGCTGAGTCCTGTTGGCAGCTGTAGGACAAACAAGCTGGTACTGTGGGGATGAAATAACTTCAGATGTGGTTGCTTTGGGGAGCAGGGGAGGGGTTCATGAAAGCAGGAAATGCATATAAAGGCAGCTGGGTTGTGGTGAGTGTGACTGAGCTAAGAGGTGCTGTTAGGAGGGGTTAGGAATAGAGCCTCATCTATACATGATGCTGCTCTCCAACTCTGAGGTTGCAGAGCAGATATCCTTTGCTAGGACAGCAGCACAGATCTGCTCCTTAAACGGTTACCAGCTGCTGAGGTTGGTGGTTGAGACTCTGGCAGGGAGAAGACTGTTTGAAGAGTCAGTGGTCTCTTTCAGCATCCCTGTTTGCTTCAGTCTTCTCTGCTCTTTTGTTCTTCTGTCTCCAGCCCAAACTAACCCACACTAAGGACAAAACCAACGAGGTGGTCTGAGAACATTCCTGCCTGGGAAAGGGCTTGAGTACCTGGGGAATGGCTCGTGAGCAGCTCCTCCATGTGTAAAGCATCACAGCGTACTCATGGCCTTCTTCCAGCATTTCATTCTGAAAGACAAGAGAGGAGGTGCTGGGGCAGGGCACACACCAAAGGCTCAGCATCCGTAGGGCAGCACTCAGGGGACTCACCATGCTGGAGTGCACCGTCGCCTGCTCGATGTACCTGGCAATGCCGGTCACAAAGGCATTTCTGTCTTCAAAGTTTGTGTCAAAGTTAGCCTGTGGGTGGAACGGAGAGAGACAGGTTAACACACAGCTGGTGTTTTGCTCACCTAATATAGTCCAAAATGGGATGTGTTGGCAAAAAGAATCAATAGGGTTTCTGGGGCATGGGAGCAGCTTACGGCCAATTTGAGGTGCTGTGCCTCTATGTCTGAAGTAGATTCATACATGCAGCCTAAGATGCTCCTGAATCACACATGTTCATTAGAGGAAATCCTGCAGATTCTATGCGTGAAAATGTGGCAATCAAAACTGACAAACCCTTGTAAAATTAAGCCAGACTTAGATGGGGATCAGCTATAGGGAACTGCAGCCACACCAGAGAGCAAACCTACAGCAATTGTTCTAAGGATTTTAGCTTGGTAACTCATTAATTTCCATTTGTGCCCTGGCTGCTAGGGAAAGACCACATCCTGTCAGCAGGAATGGTAAAGAATAAACACACAGAAAGGACAGCGAGTGGGAAGACTGGAAAACATAAATATGAATGTCAGCACTCATCCAGGTGCTGTTATCAGTGCTAGCGTTGCTCTGACAAGCAGATGCTTTGGGATAAACAGCTGATTTGGAAGCTGAGCTACTACTTGGGTCAGGCCAGGGCAGCAAGAAGGTGCAGAGCAAGGCAGGGTATGAACAAGCACCTCCTCATCTTCTCTGTGCACCAAGTGCCCATTCGCATGCTCTGTGCTCAGGTAGTTTCCTCTGCGAGGGCTTGCTGGTGGTGTCTGCTGGAGGGCAGAGTCCCAGGCACTCAGAGCTGCTCCTTGCAATGGCATTAGCATTGCAGTGACCACACTCACCTCGATAACTGATTTCCTGAGTGGGAAAACCAGGAGCACAGACCCACGGCCACAGGGCTACTCTTCTTAGTGCCTCCAGGACATCACATATGACCAACGTGACAACAATAGAAGCTGAGGCTGCATATGCGTTTCTGGTTAGAAAGGGAGAGGGCTCCATACAAACCAAGTATGATGAGGAAACAGGCTTGGCCAACACCTCAAGATCCAGTTTAAAGGAGGTTTTTAGCCCCAGCTGTGTGCACTCATGGCCCTGAAAGGAGGTTGTGCCATAAGGCCTGACTCTGCGCCTCTCACAGGACACAAGCCAGCATAGACCAAATATTTATTGAGAGAAGAGATAAGCAAAAAACATCAAGATTTTCCAGGGAGAGATGAAATCTGAACTGCCCAGAACTGCCTCTGGGTCTGATAACCTATAGAGATACTAATGCCACTGAATGAGCCCGCATCTGATCTGCTGAAAGAGATACTGTAATTTCAGACCCCTGTGTACACAGCACTGCAATCACTGTGCGGGTGTATTTATACACTGCCATGGGCAAGCCCACGAATTCCAGAGTAGCAGGATGGAGAAAGTAACCCCATATTATATTTAACCCTGGGTGTGTGCTATAGGGCAGGGTGTGGTGGCCAAGCAGCCAAGGCATCCTGCTGTGGATCTGAAAGCAGGAGGTTAAGCCTTGCCCTGGGCTCACGCCAAGCTTTGCTTGGTCAGCGCAGCTGCAGCTAAATCTGTGGTTGTTCAAGGCGGAGAAGTGATTCTAGTGACTGCCCTCCCTTGCATGCCACCAGCTCCCCAGACCAGCAGCTCCAGCGGTGTAACAGCAAAGGCCAGCCAAAGGCAGGCAGAACGTTGACTCTGACCTCAGATGCGTGCACTGCCGTAAAAAGGAAGCACAGAATTATGTGCACAATAAAACATCGCTGAGAACTTTCTGCTGTTATCACAAATCTTATCTCCTGCTTCCTACCCATTCAAACACTCTGGTCGTCATTTTTAACTTCCCTATGTCTTGCTCAGCCTTAACGAACCCTTTCACCAGTCCCTTGTGTTTTCCTTTTAAAGGCTTTGGGAACAGCTTTGTGGCTAGATCTGTCCTCAACATTTCCTTAAATACGTTGAACCCAGGATGTTTTCGGGTAGTTCTCACAGCACCACGTGCCCCTGTGCTTTGTGTGAGCTAAAGAACAACCCTCCCTGCCCTGCCACATCCAGAGGTGAAGGTACCTGGTACATGATGGAGGATGGAGGCGGTTCGATGCATGGCTGCTGGTCCGGCAGAGGCAGCTCCTCCAGTAAGTCCACATTGGACAAGGCATCCTCTAGTGTGACGTGAGTGGTCATGATTCTGGATGTTCAGTTTCCACGCTAAATGCAAAGGAAAAGAGAGGGTGATGCAGACAGCAGCCAGAAGACTGAGCGGGAAAGTGCCAAAGGACAAAACCAGAACCACGACTGGTTGGCACTGCAAGGAGACATGATCCCGGTGTATCTCATTTTCCTTTTCTTGTGTATTTCACCTACATCTCTATGCCATCTCTCCTTCCGTGATTCAACAGCAGAGTAGAAATGCAGAATAAGAGGAACACAACTACCCACCCATGCCCTTCTGTGCTAACTCTATGCAAAACTGTTTGAGACAGAGAACTGCTGGGTGCTGCCGTGCAGCTTCAGCAGCCCCAAGTGAAAGCATGTGCTCCAGAATGCAAAGTGGTGTCAAAAATACCTCCTGAAGCAGCACAACTAGAGAAGTCTGACTGATGCTGACACTCACATCATCTCCTTCTCACACACATGAACAGCGCTGGAAACTGTAAACAACAAACTGCATTCTCCAAGGTGAACCGGAAAGGATGGAGTGCTGCACAGGCTGGCTGTGGCACTGCAAGCAGCAGAAAAAGAACTTGCTGTTAAAGAGCATTTCCTTGCTTTTAGTTCACAGGCGGTGTCCCCTGCCCAGTCCTGGGCTGCCAACACTGCCATTTGCACACAAAATAAAAAGCAAAGGGAAATGTTTCTGGAAGCTCACTGGCACTTACCCCAGGCAGGCTACCTAATGGGAACCAAACCTCTGTGTCCTTACGGCCTCTGCCATTCACCTTCACTGGCAGTGCACAAGCATGGAGGGACGGCTGCTGTCACCCTGGCCGAGCGCTTGTATAACCACGGTCACAGGGCTTCCCCAGTTAATACCTAATCCATGTGCAGTAGCTGTGGCTGACCTAGAGCTTAGGTCTTCTAGAAAAACACCCTCTGCATTTACATGTTTGCAGAGGAAAAATGCTTTAAATATTGTCATGTCACTCAATTAATAGATCACCCTCTTTTTCTCCACTCAGCCTGTCTAGTTTCAAATGCGAGCCATCAGTTCTATCACTATAATCCACAAGACAGCGGAGCTCTCTGTTATCAAAGTCCCCATCAAGATACTCACACATTTCAATAAAGCACCCTGCAACCTGCACTTCGGCTCAGACGAGCAGACTGAGCTCTTTGCCTGTCTTGTTACAGAACACATTTTCCAATCCTTTAATCATCTCTTTGGCTTTCCTCTAAGCTTGATCCCATTTTGAAGCTTTTTTGCTGAAGTGCAGACACCATAGCAGGACACAAGGCTGGAGGGGTGTCTGCATAAGGACCAGATACAACAGCAATGTAACCTCCCTCCTTGCATACAATCACACCAGCTCCTTTGGTCACAACAGCATCTCTGTAGGTGCTCATATTCTGCTCATTATCTGCTACAAATCCCTTAGGTTCTCTTTCTTCTTTCAGTTGAGTCATTGTTTCCAAGAATATAAGTTTGCTTTTCATTTCCAGCACTGGGAGCATGGAAGTACAATGGCTTCAGGACATCCACAGATAGACACACAGTTAGGAAGGACCATGGCCAAGGGGGATGTACACTGTGGGCAGTCCCAGGGCAGCTTCATGTTGGGTGACGAGAGGGATGAGTCTGCTGCTGTGCCTCTTGACATCATTTCTGCCTGCATGCATGGGCTGCAAGAATATGTATGAGCCTGGTGAAACTCATCCCACCTCCACAAATGCCTCCCCAAGGTATCAGGCAGCTGAGAAACAGGTTTGGTTTTACCTGCAGCTGAAGCATCATGAAATAAGTGCCTGGAAAAAATAAATCTCAAGCAGCCTTTTCCCTACACGCCCAAATTTTTGTTTCTTTCTTCACCCCTCTTTGTTAAAATGGTTTCCTGTTACAAATTGTAGCAACCGTCAAAACTAGACATTACATCCTGGCACCCAGCAGGCAGAAGCAGCTTCCTCCCTGCCTGCAAGCACCATGTGCTGCTCTGCACCACTCTGGTGTCTCAACTGGCCCAGCTCCATGGACCTCCTCTGCTGCCCCCTGCTCTCCACCACCATCCTCCAGTGCCTTAAGACTCACCTCTGAGTTCCCAAAACAACACCCCTGGTACTCACAATGTGTCATCACATACCTCAGGCTTGGGAAGACAAAACCTTTCCATTTTACAGCTTTGAGGCTGTGGCTGTTTATTTGGGATCATTTCTCATTTTTCTTTATATCTAATTCTAAGGCCACTTGTACAAGGTGTTTGCTGTAATGAAAGATGCTTCTCCAAAAACCCAGAAACCCTGAGGGACCCAAAGAGCTCAGCACTCAAGGGACAAAATTATTGCTGCTGTTTGGGACATACAGTCCCAAATACAGTGTCCGGGTCCTGCTGTGCTGGGCAGTGTACAAACGTGCAAGACTAAGCCAGTCCCTGCCCTAAAGATCTCGCACTTAGACAGAGGAAGGCAGCATGTACAAATACATGAACAGGAACGGAAGTGTCAAACTATAGCAAGTGATCGGTGCAATCTTCCGTCAGCCCACCCTGAGCTTTGCCATGGCTGAGAAAAGTGCAGGAATCTGGATATGTATGGAAGAATTACAAAGACTTTGAGGGTTTAATAGAGGAGTCTTGATGGGGACTCCTGGTTCCTATTCTATGCTTTCTTAAGTCCAACAGTTAAACCAACAGAGGCTACAGGGAAGAATGTGGACTGCCAGGGCTTTCCCTACTCATGCATATAGCATAGTGCAACAGACAGCAACCTCACAGCTGGAGCGTGTGATGGAGGGGATACTGGTCCAGGGCCAACAGATCTTGCTCATCAGCCCAGGCCATTCACAGAGGAGCAGCCTCGAGCAATCCCCAAGGTGCCAAGGCTCCTCCCCTGCTCCTTGGGCTGGCTGTAGGGCGTGTGGGAGCCCTACTTTTGGTTGGGATCCACTGCCAGTCATGAGCATCTAGGAGTTAGAGGGGGTGTGCACGGGTACAAAGGCTCTGAAGTTGCTTGGCCTGGTTCATGGGGTGCTTCATGGTATCTCCCCACCACAGGGACTGCCTGAGAGAGCTGAAAGGGGAAGTTCTGCTGCCTCACCTTCCTGCAGAAAGGTTTCTAACACAAACAGACTTGGGCTGCCCCACCAAATACAGTTTCATCCTCTCGGCCCAGCAATGAGGAGGGCAGCGACCAAGCAGCTCCAGCCCAGGGAAGATGGGGATCCCTGGGGACACTCATCAGAAAGTCCTCATTAAGCCTTAACCACCATCCACCACCTGGGCCTCAGGGCAGAGGTGGCTGTGCTGGGAAGAGGAGAGTCAGCCCATCTTAAAGGTCTTTTCCAACCTCATTGATTCTATGATTCTATTGTGGTGGTTTGCCAGCGGCACTTCAGTGCACATGGTCATGAGGCCAGGGGCTGCACCACCCATGAGCAGCCTGCCCAGGGATGGGGCTTTTCTGCTGCTATGGCACTTGCACACAGGAAGCACATCCCGCCTGAGCAGCCTCAAACACAGCCACATGGGCTACTCTGAGCTGTCTCACAAAACTACTGTTCTCTCCATATCCTGCCACTGGTCAGAGGGGCCAAAGTCTCTCTGGTCCTATATGGTTTGGCAAAACTGAACATGAATCTGGCAGAAGGCAACCCCACTCCAAGGGAATCCTGGAAAAAGATGCACCACTAGGCTGATTCTGCTGATGAGAGTTAGTGCTCAAGTGCAGCGCTGCCTGCACTTTCTGCCAGCTGTGGCAGCAACTTCCTCTCTCCATCCCGTGTTTCCATCCCTTCTGGCCATCTCCTAGACCTTCTAAAGCCAAATGGTCACACAGAGGCATTGGGGCTTCTAGACACTACAAGGAACTGGCCATGTGGAGTCCACACACAGGGCATGGCCCCACAGCAGCCTGGAGGGCAGATTTAACAGATGGTGTAGGAATGCTTTGAGAAAGACTGGGGTGGACATCCCAGATGTCTGAACTTGCAGAGCAGGTCCTACCTTCCCCATCAAAAAGCTTGCCCAGAAGTATCAGTGCAACATCATCCTCTGCAGCAAGAGGAACAAAGACGATGTTATTGTTAGAGCAGCTTGGGGGAACAAAGAAAGACTTTTAAAAGCAGGGTAATGATGAATATGTTGTATGCATGTGTGCTTGGCTTCGAAGCTGAGAGCTCTGGGGAAGTGGCCCAGGCTCTTTCGGTTTTCAGCTTGCCTGCTCTTACAGCAGACATCCACACTGGAGCTGCAGCAGCTACCAAGAGCAGGAAAGGAGGCAAGGAAAAAAGGGAATTGTCCAGGAGATTGGCAGTAAGACACAGTTCTAGCCCTGCAAGCCTGGGGTGAGACAAGCAGCAAAATGACTTTTGCTGGGGAGATGGCAGTGTAGAGAAGGAGGTCAAACTTCTGCTGGTCGCCTCCTGAGGATCTTGGATTGATCCAGTCCCTCGGTAACCTGGGAATGTCACTTAATTTTTCGCTCTGTGATGTTTCTCCCTCTTACTCCGAAATAGCATCTAACTAGTGGTCAGGAAGCATCCTGGCCCAATGAGTACCCCAGCAGACTGATGTCTCAGGTCCATAAAAGCAGTGTTTCTGGTACCCACTGCCTCACAACAAGAGGAGAATAACTGCTCCTGGCCACTAACAGGTTTTAAGTCAAGAAGAACAACTTCAGGGTGCAAAAGTTTAGTTTGACCCTTGCCTAAACCGCATGGGATTAAAGTTCCCTGTGTTTTAGGGTGCGTGTCATCAACCGCTTCTCTCACACTGTAAGAATTACTTATAATTTCAACCACCACCAGTCAGGAGGTTCTCTGCAGGAGCAAATAAACACAGCCAAAGATGAGGAAGGCTGGCAGAGCTGGGCTGCTGCCCTACACAGACACAGATGTTAATAACCATGAAATTACCCTTCCCATTAAAAAAGGAAGGCAAACTGCACGACTCCTGGAGCCATTCTTCTGTATCTCCACTCTACATCTTCTGTCATTCCACTAGGGCCGAGTTCCAAGCATTTACGCCGCTTGTCTCTCAGCAACACAATTATTTTGGAATTTATTCTTTTTAGAATAACTTCATCTTTTTTTTTCTTGTGGTGCCAAAGACAGAAGGTCAGGAAGGAGGCACATACACAGAGCTACATTGCCAATGCAGCTGAGAAATTTAGAGCAAGTTTACAAGCAAGCCCACTGCTGCCAGGTACAGCGCTTCTTGGGAAATCAAATCATACAGGACAGCATTGTAAATCAGTTATCTTCCATAACCAATCTCCCTGTTTTTCATGCAAAGATGATGACTGTTTGTTAATAAAATTACCATCATGAAATGAGCATTGCTCAAGAGACCCCGGTCAGAAAAGGGGAGATTTTTTCCATATTCCTCAGGCTACATTAATAACAATTAACTGTACAGAGAAAAGGAGAAAAGAATCATCCTTTGCAGGGAATTACCCTAGAGTTATACGGCTGTGACAGACACCAAAACACCGGGCTAGTCACCCCCCAGTGACTAACCCCAGACAACTGTCATCATGCAAAACACGAGGGTGCGTTTCCTTTCGGTGTCAGTGCAGGGCAGGAGGGATGCGGGCGGGTTCGCCAGCTCGGCCGAATTCTCCGAGATCTTTGTGGTCCAACCCCCCTCCGGCCAGGAACCCCCCGTGGAAAGCGGCAGATGGCGAAGGGGACAAGCTCCGCTGCTGGCAGCGTCCTCTGACAGCGGACACAACCGTCACCCTTCCCCCTTCTCCAAAACAACCCTGAGCACGCAGGCAGGTTTTAGCGTGTGCCTCTTGTTCTTCTCATTCCCTCCCGGTCCTTCCAACCCGCAGAGATCCCCTACAGAACGCATCCATCCCTCCCTCCCCAGGTGGGATGCGGCTGGCACGGCGCATTCCCAGCGTCCTCGGTGGGAAGTTCTATACAAAGCCGCGCTGCCCGGGCCGCACCTCGCTCTTGTCGGCCTCACGCACTGGGAGCTGCCGGCTTTGGAAGGGGAAGGTTTCGCCGCCTCCAACCGAAGCCAAAGCACGACCCTGAAGGCGCAGCTCCAGCCCCTCGCTCCCGGCCGTGGCTCAGACCCCGTCGCTTCCTCCTTCCCCATCCTCCCCCAGGGACACCATTTTTCCACACCACGGATGATGCGGGCGCTGGCCGTAGCCCCCGCCGGGGCCACCTTTAGCCTGCTCCATCCCCTCCATCGCTCTCCCCGCGCCAGGCATTGCCGCGACCCAGCGCTGCCTCCCGCGGAGGGGCCTGCGGGGCCCTCCAGCACCGGGGCTTGGCCCCTTTTCCCCCCCCGGCCTGGGTGCGCGGAGCCGGGATGCGGAGAGGAAGAGGGGGATTTGCGCTATTTCCATGCACCCCCCCACAGCCCTCCGGCGCTTTGCAGAGGCTGCGGAGAGGCAGAACGCTGCAGGTAGCTCTAAGCATTGTGGGATACATCCCCGCACATCCCGGCCAGCACGGGCCTCCCGCTCCCGCACCTGCCCCGCCGCTGCCCCGCGCTCAGCCCGCCCGGCGCGGCCGCAGGGTACCGGGAGCGGCGGCGGGCGCAGCCCCCGCGCGGCCCCGAAGGGAGAGGGCGGGCGGGTGAATGAGAGCGGGTAAAGGCCGCGCAGCCCCCGCGCAGCCCCCGCGCAGCCCCCGCCGCTCACCTGGCGCTCCGCGGGTGCGATGCTCCGCGCCGCGGGATGCTCCGCGCCGCCCGCACAAAGAGCAGGAAATGGCTGCAGCAAGTGCACTTCCGCGGCTCTCCGCCGGCCCCTCCGCACGGCGGCGGGGGGAGCCCCGGCCCCCGCCGCGGGAAGGCGGCTCCTCCCCCGGGCAGCGCCGGGGCTGTTGCGGGCGGGGGGCGGCAGTGCGGCCCCAGCGGGGAGAGGTAAGGCCGGGACCCCCCCCCGCCCCGGTGCACGGTGGAGGACAGGGCTGGGGTCGGCTGCCGCAGCGCTCGCACCCCCCGGTCTGATGCTGGGTGAGCGCATTTGGGTCCCTGAGGTGGCAGGACCCGGCTGGGATTCCCCATCTCCCCGCTGCTGAGATTGCAGGGCCCCAGGTGTCCAGCCCGCCTTCCCCGCATCATCGCTGGGCTTTGCCTACCATTTTAACGAAAGCCCCCGTTACAGAGTATCTCTAAAGCCTTGGGTCACCCAACATGTTAGGGACCAAAAGCAGAAGGCAATCAGTGCCTTTGCTCAGAACGTTATCAGCCTCTTCTGAGTCAGCACTGCATCCGAAAGATCTTCCTTTTGGCATTTTTGGCATCTGGCATTTCTTCAGGGACAAGCTTCCAGTCCTTCTGCTCATGCTTCTTTTTAAAGCTCCAATACAGCTCTTCAGCTCTACTGTGAAATCCAAGCGGGATTACAGTTTTCAGAGGAACATCGCCTCATGGTGATTGATAGAAGCCCTGTGCAAGGCCTTCATTCATTTGTCTGCAGCCCTCATCTTCTGTTCTGGCTGTTTGTTTGTTGAAAGACATTGGTAGGTACGCAAAGACTGTTGAGGGTCTTTACAGGTCTAGATACAGGTCTAGATATACTTCTTTAGTGGCTCTGGCAATGCCCCTTTCCTGAGCATCATCCTATGCTGCTTGACCATTCCTGATTCTTTAGAAACCATTGCCCATCTGTCTGTCCTAGTGTGGGCCTGAACTTGCTCCCCATGGGTATATGTTGGCTCTGCCCGGTAGCTTGGACACCAGGTTTATACCATAGCTCTCCTACTATAAGCTGAATGGATGCCACGGGCTGAAGGCACCGGGTGTGCAAACTACAGAAGCAGCCTTAGGAACAATCTTTGTTTTTATAGACAGGACCACACCTGAAAAAAATCTGTTAATAGCATGTGTGGGAGTAGACTCTTCTCCTTCCCCTGAATAGCATTTCTTCCATCTCACCTTTGACTGGAACATTTTAGAGCCATCATTCCTCTTTTAACTATTTATTGCTAGTCAGAAAAAATCCGTAAGTGAGCACTGTTAGTGCAGATCCAAAAGGTTTAATAGCTCATATTGCTCTGAGGCCGTGGGTGAAACAAGGTCAGCCCAAGAAAACTGTGGCAGTAAAACCTGCTGTGAACTCCTTTTTTGCACAGTTTAATCTGCCCCCGTTATCGGCCGTGCTCAGGGTGATGAGAATTCCTTGAATGCTGTGATATTAATTTTCTACTCTGTGTTGTCTTAGACTGTACAATAATAGAATGAGCTGCTTTGTGTTTGTTGTTCAGCTCTCTGCAGGCTGGGAAGAATGGCAGCGAGGGGCAGGCCCCATGCAGCTACAGATGCAGGAGTGTGTGCATCAGTGTTTATGTGGGGAGAGGTAACATGATGGTGGGGTGGGGTGGGGTGAACTGAACAGAGGAATGCACACAAAACTGAAGTGGCTGCCAAGTGAGATTTAGCAGAGCCATTCACCTGAGGCTGCCATGCTGATGAGTGCAGTGTTCAGAGAGGACAAAGCCAAGCATCACATAGAAACATGTTCATCACATAGAAACGTTCATTAAAAAATGTTTTGTGAAATTCTAGATTTTTTTCAGGCCTAATTTTAAGATTTTTATCCTTAAAACCAGGCCTGAAAGTTTATATCCTTGTAATTATCCTTGCAACAACCCTCACTTCCCTGGAGTGACCAACACATGCCCAGGAAAGAGCTTTCCGTGGCTAACACTGCCATGGTCTCCACTGAGAAGCATCATTTGCTCTTTTTCTGGATGAGATTACTGACTGCCTTTTCCTAGCTGGAAGACCAGCCTGGCTGTGCCAGTGCCCTGCTCTCACAGCAGCAGGTAGGGAACATTTGGCTCTGGTCAAATGTGCAACATGGGGAGAGTCGCACACCCATCACCCAAACTGTCTGAAATACGGCCAAGTAAAGAGGGTTGAGATGGTGAAGAGGGAATGGTTTAAACATTCAGCACATTGCAGATATTTCCAAGGAGACTGGGAAGGGGTATTCAAAGGAGGGTTATTCACTTCACAGCAGGAGACTGATATTCACACCTCTACTTTGTGGGGAACATATCTAGTTAAGCCGCATGAAGGGCACAGGTCGAAACTTGCCATAGGAAGGGCTATGGTGGGAGAAGACTGTGTTACAGTGTATTAATATCATGCACTTACATCCTACAACATGATGGTAACTGCATGATATCTTACTGTCCTTTTGGGATGAAATCCCCTGTAACTAATTGTGGGTAAACAGGCTACCCCCATTTTGTGCAGATTCAGAGAACTTAAAGGCACCACAATGGATGTTTAGACTTAACAATCTATAAAAATCTAATTTACTAGATGTGCCCATATATTACCTTACCCAATTTGCAGAGATTCTGGATACTTCCTACCCCCCTAAACCCAGCATTTAATCCAACCCCAGAACATAGACACAGTTCTGGGAAACAGATATTTCAGAAAGCCAGAAGAAGCCCCTCTGCTTCTTGGTGGGAGGATTTGGAGGAGAGCAAGCTGGGTGATTATAAAGCGCATGAGGATGGATTTTGCATTTTTGCTGTTGTAGTGAAAGCCACAGTTGGGACTTAGCAATTTTATTGTTTGTAAAAATACGTATTGTGTACATAGAAATGCTGCAGAAGGAAACTCACCATGAAACATCACAGTATTGTTTTGTGCAACACACTAATAAATATTACACTTATTTCATCCAAATATAAATATAATCTCAGAAACATTACCCAGCGGCACAATATTGCTGCTACTTAATAGCAACCTCCTCAAGCTTGACAGACCCCTGGTTCCTCCAAGGATGGAGGGGCGCAGCAAGCCAGAAGCTTAACTTCATGAGCTTGCAGATACCTCTGCACAAGGTGCCTGTGCACAGGGAGGAGTCATTTCAGAGTGGTTGTATGGATTGTCTAAGTGCAATTGAGAGGGGAAGAAAATAGGGTTATGGTAGGCAGTCCTCAAATTTAGCTGTAGATGGGCAGTTTAACATGGGTAAGGCTACTGAAAACTTCACTGGATAAATGCTGTATCACCAGAATGGGACAAAAGGATGAGAGGGACAAAGAGAAACTTAGCTTAAACCCACTGTAGACAAAAATTCAAAGTCTGTTTCTAGATGCACATATTCCACATACTGGTTCAGACTACCAAGAGGCAGCAATCCTGATCTGAAGGTAGAACTCTGATCCTGCATTTAGGATTGACAGCCTCTGGTCTGAATGTTACTATTCTCCTTGCCTTGGCAGAGTAGTTCTTCATGGTATTTGTCAGAGTAAACCAAAGGCAATAATGTGGAATCAAAGCAAAGTGGGAAAATGTATATGGCAGGGACTAATGCCTTGTCCATATCCATATACCTCAAAAGAGATTCTGGCTTCTTAAAGCTACCCTAAAACCATAGGTCCGAAAAATAGCAAAAATGAAGCCTCCTATGAAGAAATATTTTGACACAGGATATGTGAGGTCATGGGATTACATTATTTCCTTGTTCCATTTTTGCTGGCAAACATTTGAACCTGACTTCTGTAATGACAGGAGAGATTGCTGCTGGGAGTTTGAACCTCAGAGATTTTGTAAACTGCTGTCATGTAAGGTTTACTCACATTCTCACCTGCACAAACAGAGAAGCATAAACAATACATACTGCATATATGGACATCTGTGAGACCTCGTGACTTCTCGAGTTATTGTTAATGCTTAGCAGAGAGTCCTGCTCTTATTTACAATTCTGGACACCAACACCCACACTTTTGGTTTTGAGGTCAGTTATGTCAAATCACTGCCCCTGCCTTGTGAAAATACAGATTTTAACTGAAATACCAGGGGATGGATATTATGTGTACCTTCTTTTGCTGTCACCACATAATGTGGAGCTCCTCACGGAGTAAGTGCTCAGGTAGTCGATTCACATGACTTTTTCTTTGATCAGTCTCTATTCACAGAAGAGATGGAAAAGTCTTTCCTTGTGATGATTCAGTTACTCTTTGAAGTATAAGAAAACTCGTCTCATTATCACTGGTGCACTGAGCACGTACTCTGCATGTCTTCTCCTCATGGCTACCCTTCCGAGCCCTCTGGCTCCTTCCTTCCCAATACACCAGTTCAGGAGTAGGTTCCTAAACCTTTCACAGATAATCTGATCCTGGGATCCTGTCTTGTCATGGACTGGAAACACATAGCACTCTGCACTGCTCAGTCCTCCACGCTGTTCAAACAAATTACATGGAGATCATGTATTTGTCTCCTGATGCAGAAAGACTGAAGAAAGTCCAATTTTCCATTCTCTATACAATGCAGTTTGAGAGAATTTCCAGACTCTTCAACATGTTGATTTTCTCCTTGTTCCTTACACACTCACACGCACACACAGACACCTTGTCAGTTTAACAGGTACCAGAATCCTGTTCCTGTTATGCCACAGTTTCAGAGAAAATAATGTAAAAGAAGAACAAAACCACCTCGAAATACCAGCATCAGAAATGCAGACACTAAATGCAGCCTGTTCCCATGTGTCCCAGGCTTATTCCTGTTCAGAGCTTTCAGGTCCAGCCCACTCTGAATTAGAGAGCCATGGAATGTCTCAATGTTCCTCCTCAGTTAAAGACAGGGTTTTTCTCCCCAGGGAAGACCTTCATTTGGGAGTTCACAGAACTGGAATAGCAATGTCAGATCTCTTAGTTTTGAGGCTTTATCTTCAAGAGAAAAACACTTACTGGATTGTGTGGTTCAGGACTCTGCCCAATTGCTGCTTCTGCTTGTAAGATGCAAACCACATTCTTGGCCAAACCAAAGCCTGTGTCTGTCTAGGTTCTGGAAGACCTGGGGATATCTTGCCTGTCTGGAAGTACCAGCCTCTTCCCTCTCCTTCTCCACAGGCATATGGCAAGTATCTATGATGAGAGGATTCCTGTTAATGCTCTGTGTGGGGAAAATCCAGCCATCTGCCCTCTCAGGACTCTTTTAGCTTCAATTAGCAGCCAGTGCCATGATTACAGATCAAACTCGGAGATTTCACTCAGCTGATACAGCAGAATAGAAAAGGATGGCCGGTCATCTTTCCTCTGAGCAGGGGAGAGAAGAGAGAGGGAGAACATTAATGTCAGCTTGAGAATGGCAAGATTAGGAGGGAAAACTATGGAAACTGAGTATTAACAGAAGTACAAGGTATTGTTATAGAGAAAATGCCAGCAGAAGAATGAGCTTCCTTCTCTGCAGTGCATCATTGCTACCAACAGTGAGTTTGCCCAGTGGACACTAAGTACCTTGTAATGGCTGGCTGTCATTTTTACCATCACTATTAAAACTCAGCCCCACAGATCTGCAACTTTCTTAGGAGCCAAACTGTTGAATTAACTTGAGTTATGTGCCTTACATAGACTTCTCAGTGAAGTGAACACACTCTACAGAAACAGCAGCTTAAATAAAAGGCAAAGAGCCTAGAGTCTGCTTGCCAGTGCAGATGAAAGCTACAGAGTGCTTCACCTCCAGGATTTTATCTTGTATTAGTACATGAAGTGTATAATTCTCTCCTTCTAAAAGCCATGGGGAAGAGAGCTTTTGTCTTTGGGAACTGGGGCTCTCCTGTTACAGCACTAACCATCCTCCAGCAGTGGCTCATGACCTCATAGATTGCTTTGGAGGCCAGCCTGGGTTTGTAGAGCCGAAATCCTGCGTTGATTTCTTCCACCACTTCTCCATTGGTGCGATTCTCATAGGGGATTTTACCTTCACTGAAGACCTCCCACATCAGCACTCCTAAAGCAGACAAATGAGAAAAATCACAAAGCAGCAAATAGAATCCTTTCACTCCCTGTTCTCTGCAGCTCAGCCCTGTTGTCCTTTACTTGTAAAAGCAAGTTTGACTTCTCTGCATCCTACTTCATGATAATCTAGCATGACAGGGTCTTTCCCCATGAATCAGATGAAGTCTGTTATGTGTCAGAAAGAAAAGCAGGGTTGTATGTCTTCTCCCAGACTGTTAAAAGGAAGGAATGGTTATGTGTGTACTCCATCCAGATGTGTAATCTGGGAAAAAGAACCTGCTTTTTGTCATTGATTCAGTTTATCTATTTTTGCTTCCAGTTAATCACATACAAGAGATATGTCACTGATGTTCCTGACAGCAGTGTCCCCCACACCAGAATCTGTTTGTATTTTGGGGAGACTCAGGAGCAAGAAAGCAGTATGAATGGCTCCCTTAATCCATTACTCCATTAGCTGACTCCATTAGTCAGCTCAGCCTCAGCAGTGGGAACTCCTCACCTACAAAAAGTCCCACATGGTGTGATTCTCTGAAATGAATTCACGGGGAATAACACAGGAATTTCAAAGGATTGCAGCATTCCTAAACAGTCAGATGTTTTTTTATGATTACTGTTTGGAGCAATACAGAAACTCATGTTTCTGTTGTGTGTGATAGGCAAAGACAAAAAGACTGTGGAATACCTTGCAGTTGGCCACCAGATCAGAGAGGCCCTGCAAATGGAGTGACTACAAGGCATCCCTGTTATTATTAGGTTTAATTTCTTTGCTCATCTAATATGACTGACTTGGTTAACTGTGTTCACATTGTATTAGAAAAGGGAGACAGACAGATAGACTTATCTGAAATAAAGTTGTCAGTCAGCTTTGCTAAATAATGCCTGCTTTTTCGTTTTGAATTCTTCAAATAGAAGATGCATAGAGATTACAGCTCCTTGCCAATGATATTGGCTCTACTGAAGAATAAGCAAAGCAGTTGTACTCTCCCTGTGTGCAGGTTCCTGCACTGGGATTTCTCACACGCATTTTGTTCTCCTGGGCACAGCAGGATTTCAGCCTGGCAGAAGAGATGAACGGGCTGCAGAGTAGTGGAGCAGAAAGCTTCTCAGAGTCATGAGACCATGACATGACAGAGGAATCCTCTTATGCAAACCCCACTGCATAACAAGTCTGACAGATGTACAACACTGCTGGCTACACCTTTCACAAAGGACTGACCAACACAAGCAAAGCTCACCAGTATTTCATTCAGCCCTAGAACTGGAGTGAGCCGATTTCACCTCTCTTGGCTTGACTGTAAATCAAACTGAGCACCCTTTTTGGAAGCATCTGTCTGTCAGTGTATGGGTCAGCTTCCGATTTGTGAAGCAAAAGAACATTTTTACCAAAGTAGCATCTCTCCCCATGTCACTGCCACTTTGCTTTGAGGTGTCAGGGATAGTTCCATTGGCAAATGTTACCCCTTGATATTACATGGTAAGTGCTGACAGCCTCCTCCATATGCCAGGGGACACGGAAAGAGGAATGGTGCTCTCTGAAGCATCTTGGGTTGAGTCAGTGAAGGTGGTTGTGTGGGCCTGAGCACCCAGCTCCCACTGTGCTGCTCATAACTTACTACTGGAATGCACAACTTCAACCACAGCAGAAGACAGCAAGGCGAGAGGGAAGCACAGAATTCACAAGCACAGACTAGCAAAGGTTATAATCCTGCATTATTTACTGCTAGGCCTGGGGCTGAGTGGCACCCCATTGACTGTGTGCTGTGCACAGCACACTGCACCAATTCATTCTGCAGTACCACAATTTGCATGCTAGCTGGAGAGGGGCCAGACACATCAGTGTGCCAGATCAACAAGCCAGGGGCTAGCCTTTGTTATCTCCAGTGCCAATGGCTTTGGGGAAAAAAATATACAACAGTTTTCTTATCTCTGAGGGTCCAGAAGGGAGACCAAAGAACAGATGCAAATCATAAAACAATGCATTAGGGAGCAGGAAATGAGGTGAGAAAATGTGAGCGGTGAAATAATATTGTCAGATTGGCGTAAAGCAAGTGGAGTCAGCAGAGCAAACTTGGAAAGGCAGAGGGTTTGAGTGAAGTATGAGTGCCCAAGGACTGACATGCAGAGAGATGGAGTGCCTAAATATCTTTCCTTTCCTTATGTAATCTTGTCAGTGACTCTCCAACCTTTTCTTGGACACTTCTGCTATTATCAGCATGAAATGGAGCTCATTATTTGGTATTACATAGCATTGCGCAGGTACAATACATCAGGTTGAGGGAGGTGATCCTGCCCCTCTACTCTGCTCTCATGAGACCTCACTTGGAGTATTGTGTGCAGTTCTGGTGTCCTAAACATAAAAAGGACATAGAACTGTTGGAACAAGTCCAGAGGAGGGCCACGAGGATGATCAGGGGACTGGAGCACCTCCCGTATGAAGATAGGCTGAGAAAGTTGGGGCTGTTCAGCCTGGAGAAGAGAAGGCTGCGTGGAGACCTCATAGCAGCCTTCCAATATCTGAAGGGGGCCTATAGGGATGCTGGGGAGGGACTCTTCCTGAGGGACTGTAGTGATAGGACAAGGGGTAATGGGTTCAAACTTAAACAGGGGAAGTTTAGATTGGATATGAGGAAGAAATTCTTCACTGTAAGGGTGGTGAGGCACTGGAATGGGTTGCCCAGGGAAGTTGTGAATGCTCCATCGCTGGCAGTGTTCAAGGCTGGATTGGACATAGCTTTGGGTGGCATGGTTTAGTGGGAGATGTCCCTGCCCCTTTCAGGGGGGTTGGAACTGGATGATCTTAAGGTCCTTTCCAGCCCTAACTATTCTATGATTCTATGATTCTATGAACTTGGCAGTATTTCAGTGTTCCAAATTGCATACATAGTTTATGATTCTTTCTTTCACTTAAGTGATTTAGGTGTGCTTTCCTAAGCCAATATTCAGGCAAAACACCCTGGGAGCCCAGAGGATGTCGTGTTTAGGAGAATTTACTTCAGGACTGAGCCCCATGGTTTTCTGAGCTGGTGTTTGTTAATTTTTTTCCATTCTGACAAGAGGTTCTTACCAAATGACCAAACATCAGATTTGGTGCTGTAGTTGCTGTAGGAGAAAACCTCTGGAGCAGACCACTTGACTGGGAACTTGGTCCCCGTGGAGCTGGTATACTGGTCATCAAGGACAATCCTGGAAAAGGAAAAGGCGGCAGCACACTGAGTAACCTCCCTTATCCCATGACAGCCCTGCAGAGAGCATGCGCAGCCAGGGTGACATTACCTTGACATCCCAAAATCAGATACTTTGACCACGTGGGATTCTCCCACCAGGCAGTTCCTAGCGGCCTGCAAGAAAAGAAGGTTCAAAGGCAGAAGGTCAGAGCTGAAAGACTCACAACCACTCAGATGCTTTCATCCCAGTAGGACAGATAGTGCTTAAAGATAGGAGAATCAAAGTTTCATCTTCTTTGATGTAAAGAAGGTGAAAACTTGAGGTTCTTATGCTTTGTGTACATTTTATGGCCAGCATGTTCCTGTTGCCACAAAAGCACCAGTCTAACTTGCAGGCCTTTGTTGCCCAGAAAGGGCAGAGAAAGATCCTAAAGTATCCACAACTACTCACAGTCCTCGCTCCCCTAACAAAACAGCAGCAGTGGCTGATGGGGCTTAATTGAACACCACGTAATTAAAAACATTTTATCAGCAATGCATGTTTAGAACAAGTCTTTCTGGCATTTTCACTCATTTCTTCTCTCCCAAACACAGTTAAGGGAAATTGATTAATCAACACTCCATGGGATGGGGTTTTTCCCTACAGTATTGATGCTTCTTCAGCAATAAGGGGAGATACTGCATCTCCTATCAACAGATAGGCAGGAGGAGTGCGAAAACTGAAATTGAGGAAGGGAGAAAACACATGGAAACTTTCATCTGGAGCAGAGGAAAAGTCTATGTGGGGCCAACATACGAGGTCTCTGTGGATGACAGAGTTTTGTTCCAGATAAGCCATTCCTTCACACACATCTTGGCACATCCCCAGGAGGGTTTCCTTTGAAAAACTGCCCCGCTGGCTCCTGAGGTAGTCAGACAAGCAGCCGTTCTCCATGAACTCAAACACCAGGCATATGGGGGTGTTGTCAAAGCACACTCCATAAAGTTGGACTAGCTTGGGGTGAGACAGTTTCCTGTGGGATAGGGAGGGAAGGTGGAAAAGAAGCTGAAACAGACTCAGTGCCTTCTATGCTTACAGTAAATGTGTTATATTGGGCCGCCTATGTCACCCTGCTGCGGCCCTCTCTCTGCAAAGGCCAACTCCTAAGTAGAAAGAAGAAAATGTGTAGACAAAGTCTAATGTCAAATAGCACTAAGTATCATCCCCTTTTAATGGTAATAGTCAACAAAAGACTTTTCTGCCTGGAAAATCATCCAATCAAACAAAATCAAAATCAATTTCCATCTGTTTTTGAAGGGAAGGAACAAAGTCTATAAACCCAAAGAGAAACACTTTCAGTTGTGCAAAGCAAAAAATAAAATTTGCAGCTAAGGTTTGCAGTAAAATTTCCCTCAAATTTTAAGAGATTTCTCTACCTAATTATTTTTGACAAAAACCACTTTGCTCTCCAAAACACATCCTCAATTTTTCTTGCCTTCCAGAACAGCAGAAATCTGGAAGGCCGTTCTGGATATTTGTAGATTTAGGACAGTAATTCACCTACACTTTGAATTGCCTTTCTTTGTAATCAGCAGAGCTCACTGATCTCTCTCTACTATTTATATGTATACTATTTATTATGTACACTACATAATCCAAGTTTAATTTCCACATTCATATTCATGAACATTATCACAACACTTTGGTTCAGTCTTATGAATCCTTCAGGGTCTTGATTTTTGTGGAGAATCTACTACTTACATCAAGACCTTAGCTTCCTCAACAAAATCCTCTTCAGACATTGCTCCTTCACGAATGGTCTTGATGGCCACTTTCGTCCTCTCCATCAGGTACCCAAGGTAGACCACGCCAAACTGTCCACTGCCAATTTCCTGTACACGGGTGAGCTCAGAAGGGTTAATGATGAATTTTCCTGTTGATTGTAAGGGACAAAGAGTAAGGATCTAGCAGTAAAATGTTAAACAAAAAGCTTTTATGGGTTAAACATTGAGACAGGACTTGAAGTGAGACTTGCTGGCTCTCCCTCAAATTGTCTGTCTGACCTTTGGTAACTCATTTGACTAGTCTGTGCTGCAGGTCATGTTTAAGTATAGGAACAGAAACATCCCTCTTTTTCCCCCCATTTGTCTTGTCAATCCAGTTCTTCAAGAATTGTTTCTACCATACATATGTGCACTACTGAGCATAACATGGTTTTGAATTTCTTTCATGTTTCAAAGTTACAATAAAGATGATACCAGCGAACTTCTTGTAAACAGAAATGTGCAAATGGAGGCACCTTTCAGGAGGGACTCAGATTTCATCAAGTTATGCTATGCTCCTACTTCCATCACTTTTGTTCAAGCATTCATTTCAGTATTCAATGTTGATTTCATTGAGACCCTGGGGTTCTCATCACCTCCCTCAAGGCACTGCACAATCAGTTCATTCAGTTATCAATGGTAATAACAAAGATGATAATCTAGTGAATAGTGCAGTGTAAAAGTCTAAGGAAAGCTATTTATTGTGGTGACAGTCACATGAATATTTATCAATATCCAAAGGGATATTCAGGACCACCCAGCTAACCAGTGAGGAGTGTGATTCCCATGTAGCCATGAGAGTACCATACCATAGCTCAGCCCTGCAGTGATTGGGGCCTTTTTCCTCCAAGAAGAGACTGCATACCGCAAGCGAGTGACAAGACCTGGATAACAGAGGAAAAGGTGGGTTCCAGTTATTGTCACAGTCATGGGAAGTGTGGCTGTCACTACCCCAGGAGGCAGCCTGGATACTGGAAGCAGATTTATTGTACTGAGTTCTCAGCTCCACTTGAGGGCAGCTAAACCTCTATTCAGACCGTGATTTCCTGCCTGCTAAAAGGAAGCCAATTCTGGGCAGTTTCAGCTAAATTCCCGGTTTCACTCCATCAGCAAATGTGAGCTGTGAGTTTCTATTCATTCTGATGAAATTCAAAATTATACTTTTTATCTGTAGGGTATTTTTGAAGCCTTGGATTTCCCTTGGTACTCCTGGGCTGTAGGGATGGGAGTCTTTAGTAACTCCCATGTCTGGCTATGGATCATGGCCATGCCCCTAATTTTGTGTCAAATCAAGGCCCAGGGATATATCACCTCCTGGGCAAGAAGGGCTTGCAGTGTAACTCAAACAGGTAGCTTGCTCTGACAGTGGTGACACATCCCCACTGGCTCCCAGGAATGAAAGGGCTCTCTCTAGTATGTCACTAAAACATTTGTGTTGGTCATAGTCAGCCTTAGAAGGATAACCCGAATGAAGATGTAATGCTGGAAGCTGGCCTGAGATGATCGTTCTCCCACCATGAGTACCAGGATAAGTGGAAGAAAAGGTGATGCCGTTTAAGATTTCAGTGTAAGGACAGGTGGCTTGGGAGCCTTCCTTCAGTCAAAACAGTTACCTGGCTGCATGCTAAAACAGCAGCTTCCCTGCTCAGCATCAGCCTTTACTTACCTCCTGCATTGTGCTGGTGATAGTTGATGAGTTCAGGTATGCAGTCAAACACATGCTTTTCTGCCAAGTAATATCGCTTGGGAAAGTCAGTTGTCTCATTGATGTGATAATGCTTTATGACGGGATTGTTATCCGTGCTGAAAAAGAGGAGGTTTTCTTTGAGGAAAACTAAGCTGCAGCAAAAAGACAGAAATCTGGGGTATAAATGGAAGAGGAGCAAGTGAGCAAAGGGTAGAACCTTCCCTACACACAATGAATGGGTGGGGAGCAAGGAGCGAGTTGCCATTGCTAACAAAAGCTATGTTCTTGCATGTTCTCTCTCTCACTCACAGATGGTCACATCTCTAGAAAGGCTGAGGTTTCCTGATAAGGCAGGTTGAGTACGGTTTCTCTGCCTCTTCTTTCTGAAGCAAAAGCCCCACCACTGAAACCCTTTCACTGGTCTTGTATTACCCACTTCTGATGAGTCCAGGATATACTCCATGTTGATCCTACCAACACTTAATCTGGGTAGACAATTCCATTAAAATTACAACCCCAGTGATGTCTAAGACACTATTTATAGGCATATATTTAGATGAAGGGAGAAGTGGAGCCTTTAATACACTTTGCGAATGGCAGCGCTAACTTTCCTGCCTTTTTTGGAAGTGTTTTCTCTATAATTTTCATGAGCCTTCTGCTCTCTCTTTATAATGCCAAAACAGAGATTACACTCTCACAGAAACCATTTCATTGATGTAATTAATGCAAAAAGCTGCTGAGCTCAGCTGTACCTTAATGCTTTGGTGAAAACAGAGACTGTGTACATGCCAGGCTGCCTTGAATCTCTCACCATGAAAGCACCTTCCCTACCCTGCAAAAGCAGCAAAGGAGAGAAGACTGGTTAGAGACATAATGGGAACAAAAGAGAAGTGGTCTGGGGACAAAGCTCTGCTCATTTCAGCCCTCCTTATTGCTCTGCCAGTGCTACACATGTAGGAGAAGTGGGGCCATCAGCCATCTGACAGCTTAGTCTGTTCCACGCACAGCTCTGATGGCTGCCCATGCTTGCAGGTACATGAAGCTGGCCTCTCTCGGGTGCTATGTATTTTAAGCTCAGCTTCCTGAGGAAATGAGACGTGCGCACTTGTGCTGTGCATATGTGGGTGTACACGAGCGTGTGCCTCTGTCCCCCCAAGCCTCTCTAGAAATTTTGAACCCATTGGCTCCTTTCAATCTGAGAGAGCACTGGTGATAATAATTTCACACAAGTTCAATGAGATGAGCAGCCAAGTGGAAAGATAAGCCCCTTTGAGTGCTCGCCATTCAGAGAGCAGCTACAGAAAAAGAGTACAATTTATGCAACACCAGAAAATCCATATGGGAATGTATGAATGATAATTTGTCAATGTACCACAAATGGGAAAAGCTTGGACAAGATCCTGCCTTTCATAGGTACCCCAGTCATCCCGTATCTAAACAGAACTGTGTAGGAAAGCAGGGTTCCTCCACTCTGGTACTCACACAACAGTTTTCCTTTTTAATTGTTTTGTACTCATCTGAATGCTAAAATGTATCATGGGTCATGATCCTGAAGGGCCAGGCACTAATGGATCAGGTAGCAGAGGCAGAAGGGAAGATTTAACGTAACAGTTTGGATGCAATATGCTGTGCTGATCTACACGTTCAGAACAAACCCCACATTTTTATTTTGTTTGCAGATAAAGATGCTTTTCATCTGGCATCCCAAGTGCCTGATTATTTTATCCCCTCCTTTGATCTACATGGTGTATTTCCTTTGTTTTATGTGTCATCTATCCACCCACAACACCTGATGCAAACCTAATCCACCAGGTGCACCCTGCCTTGTCCTGTTTCCCACCTGATTCAGCTCCAGGTGAACACAAAAGATGAGACTGCTACTGCATCCCCTGCATATGAGCTGCTGACTTTCAGTGCTCAGCTCTGACCAGATGGGATCAGCCCACTGAGCTATACACTTTCCAGGGTTATCTCTTTAATGCACGTCTGTGCAACATCTACCATACCTGCGCTATTTAATATCTAGCACAGAGAAGCTCTAAAAAGCATCTTTATCCCACACAGTGAGGGCTTTAGGACTCATTTCCCTGGCAGTGTGGGGTTGCTTGCACAAATAGGCAAGTTAGTTACTTGAAGCTCTTTTCTTGTCCTTCTGTTTCACTTGACAGCAAACCTGGCCAAAGATCACTTGTGAGCTTGCCACACTTTTGTGGGGAAGCTGTGGGGGCTGCAAGGTTTTGAGCCAGAAGCCTCTGCAGCCACATGGGGGTAGCTGCCACAGAGAAGTTGTGCTGGTAGGACCACAAGGAAAAATAAGATCACTAAACCATGCGTGGACACATCCTGTAGGAGTTGTAAGGACTAAAATAATATTTAAAAGTGCAAAAAATGCTTTTATTTGCATAAAATGATATAATTGCAAGAAACAACACTTCCTTTGGGTGTCCTGTTAGTATAAGAAGTGATTTTAAAAGTAAGGGTATGTTTGTGTGGAAAATCTGAACAAGAAGTTTATTCTTTCTATTTTCACTACAGTCTTCACTGGAAAACTCTCTCAGCTGAGAAATGAAAGATGCTCACATGCACACACACACAGAGAACTAAAAAAGCCCAAGCCCATACTTCTGGCTTTCACCCAAAACACTTCAGCACGAGATTGGTTAGATTTCAGAGAACTACTGCATCCACAGGCCTCCTGCAGAGGCAGAAAAGATGAGCTAAAATCACAGTTTTCAGTTGATGCACTGTTCCAAAAGAGTGTTTTCCACCAGCTCTAATTATTTAACCAAAGAAGGGCTCTCTGCCCACACTCAGCTACCATGGAGGTAAGGAGGAGGCTGCTAGTGATCCTTTACTTTGCATGGCACACTAGGAACAGCCAGGGACAATGCCACAGCAGGAACCCAGGGTTCAGCTCTCTCTTACACAAAGCAGCCCTCACAGGCTTCTCCTCATTTGTCATTAATTAATTATTATTGCCCATCCACCCCGAGTGTAGCACTGGTTTACCTCATCCTTGAGGAGTGTTTCTGCTTTGCTTCTGCTGATGTTCTTATTATACCATCTGAAAACATCAAAAGACTCCCAGTCAGCATTTCAAGGCTAGTAAAGTTTCTGCTGAAAAGCATCTGAATTCAGGGTCCCCAGCACGAGCGGTGACACATTATGTGGGGTAGCATGTTTGAGGCTTGTAGAACAAATCCAGGGCACTTGGAGACACAAGACAAACACAGGCACTACTTACTCATATATTTGCAGATTCTCGGGTGATTTTTCCACCAGGTAGCTGCTTGGCACGTAGCCTTCATGCCTGTTGAAATACGACATGACGTGAGTGTGCCAGACAGACAGGATTTTCTCTGCATCTGTAGGAGTCGGCCCTGACAGATTTGCCTGCTCTTTGCATGATTGTTATGTATTTAGTAGGGTTACTGGAGAAAGAAACAACTGATTGGACCCCTAACCTTGCAGAGTTTCACATTTATCACTATTTTCCCCCCTCATTTATGACAGCAAATATCAGCCTGAGCTGAGGGCTGTTTATTTTAATTAACATTCAGATCCTTTTCTTAAGCTGCCTGAATTCAAGCAACATCAAAGGGAAGAAAGTTACTATAAATAATCTTCCATCACTTTTTCCCTGTATAACAGAGGATAACTTTCACAAAAGTTATACAAGAGGCCAGCATATATGTTAATGGGAGAATAAACTGGATTTAGAATGGATTTGTAAATTGGCTGTTGAAAAGGGACTCACCCATTCTTATCTTGAATCAGCCACCAATGTTCCTCAGAGCTGTCAATCACATAATATTCCTCATTACATTGTAATGTCAGCTCCTGCGGATTCTGGGCTTCATAGTCATATATGGCCATGACTAAGGCTTCCTTTGGGTCTAGCAACAATTTCTGCACAAATTAGGCAAAAGGCTCATCATATTCATAGTCAAAAAAGCAATGGCATGTTCTCTAAAATGATATATCCCTGGCAGCATTGGTTTTCTCTGGTCCCAAAAGCCTTAAAGCTGGGAAAGCACCCCAGGCTGTCTCATGGGGTATGGTGCCAAGATGAGAATTTTTAGCACATTAAACAATTAATTTAATATAGAAATTTCAGTTGCACAGAAAATAGGTATCTACTTCTTCTTAGGGCAGGATTGCCTCTGTCTGATCTGTTATTCAGAGATTCCTCTTAAATCCTTCCGGGGATAAAATCTCCATGGCCTCCCTAGAGGGGGACTGTCCCATGCTCTGCTGCCCTCCAGCCCTTTTCTCATACCCTGCTTCTCCCTTTTCTCCCTTCTTATTAAATAAGCTGATGACATTTTGTCCCATCCACAAGAAAATCACTTCTCTATTCCCCTTCACAGCAGCTTTTCTCATATCTCTCCTACTTCCCCAGTTTCCCTGTATATAGATTGAAAACAAAAAACAATTGAAGCTTCAGTCACCATTGGAAAGTTATCTGTGAAACCAGGCTGTCTTTGTAGGAGTGAACCTAACTCTAGTGCGATGCTGCTGATTTCTGGCTTATGGAAAAATATGGAAAAGGCAAGAGAAAAGCCCAGGGAATGTTATCACAGGTGATATTCCAAGTCACTGCACTGTGGTGAACCTTAATGAGGGTATATTGACCACTGCACCACTGCTAGTTAAGCACACAGGACAGGACACCAAGAACAGCTTCATGTGCCTCACTGCACTCACCCAGTTGTCTTCAGGAGTGGGAGGAAGAGGCTTCTTTGAGGCTGGAAAGTAATCAAGAAAGATACTTTGAAGTAAATCTGGACAAAACCAGGGGAGAAAATGTCAAGGTAATGAATTGATAAAGGTGATACAAACCCAGTGAATAGCGAGTCTTGGCCTTTTAGAGTAAGACAGTCTGCACCTACACAGCAACTCAGCCGCACAGCATGAGTTTGAAACTGGGGTACAAGTTACTTAAGGAATCCCCCAGGTACAGGGCTACAGTGTCTTGGGTTAAGAATAATTGACTGCTTATATGCTTTCTCAGGAGACAAAGTAAAGGTTATGCTTAGCCATTGAAACCACAGAGGAAATGTGGTTAGGACAAAATAGGACGCAAGGGGTTGAATGCGTGTATATCAAGAAAGTTCTTATTATGGGTTATTGATGGATCACAGCTGATCAAATTCTTAGTTTTCTATCTGATTCCAAAGACAGCCCCAAGCATCACACAGAGGAGAATATTAATTCAAAACAAAGAATGCCATATACAAGTAAGTATAAGCCATAATATACCAAGAGGCCAGCAACATGCCTCTTGATGGAAATGTAACAGGATATTCTTTGATGTTTTGTATGAGACAGATTCAGCCCTTTACTTTCACTAGGAATAAATATTTTCAAAGTCAGGATGGTCTTAACAAATCCCGTACCATTTTTGGTAGGATCATATTCCACACAGCCAACTGCCATCTTCTCTGTCTGAGCACAGCATATCCACTTGCCATCTATCCAAAAATCTGGATGACACTTTGAAACCAAACTGTTGTTGGTTATGATTTCTGGAAAATGTTGGGGGAAGGAAAAAGAAGAAATAAAAAGAGGGGAAAAATTAATTTATTTGTATTCACATCAGCTCTGAAAGACATCTAGAACTGAATGGAAATAATCTGCACTCAAAAGAAGCTTCTTCTTGTCAAACCAAGCTTTTAGTTATTATTATATATCAGCCTCCTCCATTAATGTTTTTCTTTTCCCCAAAAAGATTGCATTTCACCATTGATGTGGAGGAATAGCCTTCCTGCTGCTGCTGGAGCCTATACCTCTCTACTGCTGGAGACCAGAATCCTATCAAAGTAGCTCTCTCTTTAAACTGATAAACACCAAAACCACAGAAGGAAGGTCCCATAAAAGGAAATAAAACCTGGAAGTCCACGTACTGATGATTCCCATGAGAGACTACATCTTTACAGCATCTATAGGTGTAGGGCACAGGCACTTGCTGCTTTGACCTGGTGTCAGGAGGTCAAGGAGTTGAATAAGCTGGCATTCACCAGCACTAACCATCACTAACCATCTTTTGCACATGTAAATACTAGTCTTGAATATCTGTATGAGTGATTAAAGGTCCTTCTTGAAGCTCAGGCTCTTCATCTGTAATAATAATTTTCCTAAAAAGAGCAAAACATTTCTGCTGACCTGTTTCAAGAGACTATTTAAATTGTTGAAGAGAGGGGACAGTCTCAAGATGTTGAACAAGAAGATGTGATAAAGTAGAAGCCTGGAGCGAGTGTTGTCCAGAAGGGGAATAAACAGTTGCAAGAATAAGTACATGAACTTAATAATATCTCCATGAGGCACAATGTTTTCAGAGTGAACAATACAGCAGCTTGTGTTACAAAGCAGAAAAAAGCTATGACAGAAGCTTGGTGCAGTTTTCATGTAACTAAGTAACACTTCCCTTATGTCAAGTATTAGGCTTCATTTCTGCCTGCAGTGGCTAGTTATGGTGCCTTCAGTTCAGCATCATTACCGCAGAGCACAGCACAATTCAGGAGGTGAACAGGAAATGAAAACTACATGCAAAAATGTTTCTTTATAATCATGATTCTCTAAGAAGGTTGTCATCTAAACAAAAAATCTATTAGTAAGAGCTGAAAAATCTGCTATGCAGAAAAGACTAATTTCTAAAAACAAAATAGACATAGAAAACCCCTCATCTCTTCCTGAATAAGAAACCTCAAATTACAGTAACAGATAAGTTTATCCTTGAAAGAAGCAAATAAAGCATTCCATGGCCAAATTTTCTGCTGCTGCTGCTGCAAACACACTAGCAATTTGATGTTATAACCTCATTCCCCAATATCACTTTGCATGTTTAAATCTAAGATATTGACCCTTCTTGCATATTTTCTCTGCATTATAGTCTGTAAAAAAACTGGTCTGGGATAAGTAACTTCAACATTAGGTGAGCATGGGGGTTTTATTACCTTCTTTCAGTGCAAAGACCCATCTCTGCCGGCTCTCACGATTGGGTGCAAACACATAGAGTATGTAGTTATCGTGGACAATCTAGAGAGGGAAGTGAAGAAGAGAGCAAGCCATTAGAAGCAATCCCACATATGCTGGGCACGATGGAGCCACTGAAAGCAACAGGAATCAGGCCTCATACCAACAAATTAAACGCAAAATGATGACATGGGAAAGTGGAGTAACAGGGCCTATTCAGAAGCATCTCTTAACTTCATTGACTTATTTAATATGGAATAGAAATTCCGATCAAGAAAGAATTGTAGACAAGCAGTGATTACACCATTTCTATGCTGTTAAGAAATGCCTGTGAAATCAGTGGAGATGTAGCAATTTCAATCTGCACAGGGTTTAGCACGTTACTCGCTGGCTGCAGTTTATCCTTCTAAAGCATCTCTGGGGAAATGGCTTCTGTTTCTTAGCAGTTCTTGTTAAGATACCTTCACTTAAGATCTAAAAGCCAAATTTAGCCTTTTTTTGTATAAATATAGATCTCATGCAACTCCCTGGAGATACTTGGATTACTGTTTTTCTCCAAAGTTTTTAATAGCTTTCAGTAGGATTATAGAGGGGAAATAAGAAGCCAGAGCAGATGAACAATGAGCAATCAAGATGCTGTTTTCATCAACTTGGACTTAATCACAAACAAACGAAGGAAGAGAAATACAGAATGTTTCTGAAATTTCAGGCCAGGGAATAAAATCATCACAAGAACTGAGATGACTCATAAACTGAATTGGATGACTAAAATTTGATTTAATGCATGATCTATAGTTCTCTTCCAATATTTATCTCAACAGTTTAATTCCAAATGGGACCTGATGTCTTTGATGCACAGATGCTTTGACCGCTGTCTTTGAACAGAGGTTTCTGGAAGAGAGCGGCTGGTTTTAAAAGTTTTTCCAGGGGTATAGATGAAGCAAAGGTGATTATTGTTTAAAGAACAGGAAACATTTGCTGTCTCTTGGCCTGATGCCCTTGCAGGCACACACAGACAGCTGTGTGACTCAGTTTTCATGCTACATAGAAATAAATTACAACTTCTTTTACAGAAAACAGAAATAGCAGAGGAATAATTCCCACTTGTTTAAAGCCACTCCTGTTGATATTATGATGTCTTGACAATGTAAGGCAGATTTTGGAATATACAGTAAGCAGATCTCCAAGAGGCAACGCCATGAGCATGCACAACTGCACAAAATCACTCATTTCATGCTTCTCTGCAAGGGGCTCACTTGCCAGATGAGCCAAGCAAATCTAAAAAGCCACTGGTGGTTCCACAGAAGATTTACAGATGGGTGCAGCCAAAATGTTTAAAAAAAAACCCAGTATAATTTTACAAAATACCCCAAAACTGACTGCGGGACAAAATTTAAATGCGCTACAAGTAGGGGCAATTACTGCAACCTCAGTGGAGCACTGTCCATCATGATTAGTCCACTGTTACCAGCCCACCAGTACTGGTCTCTTTGTTCTCGTCTTGGAGCAGCCTCCCTAACGCATCCCATTCACCAGCTGCTGATGCAAAGGCCACTGAATGTATGTAGTTTCAGCACCACACACGTAAATCAGCCAAGACCCCGTGTGGATTCCATGCGTGAAATATGGTCTTTCTCCAAACATGAGTTAGTTGGATAGCTGAATACTGGGTTAAACATGGGATAGGATTAGAAGATCTAATGGTCCTTTCCAATTTAAAACCAATGAGTGTAATTGTTTATAGATCCTGTTATAAAACGCAGTCTGTGATTCCCCAGGTCATTTCAAACCTTGATCTGCTTTTCCTTCCTGTGTTGTTATTCACCCTGGCGTCGGGTTCATTAACAACTGCAGTGTGAGGGAGAATTTTATTGAAACACTAAATGAGGTGGTATCTCTCTATCAGTACAGTCACCAGACAGACTCACCTGGAAAGGATATTTATACTGACAGGGAATGATGATGTCACTTTTCACAATTTCCACACATTTAATCCTGGAAAGCTCCACAGAACCCTTCAAAGTCTTTTTTTTCTAAAAGGCAGAGAAAAGCAGTTGGTTAATGATAATGATTGTGGATCAAGTGAATGATTAGACAGGACTGTCCTGTCCGTAGGGGATTTAATTTTAATGGAGGAGTAGCAAATTAACTGATTATGCAAGGCATTTAAAAGTATGAAGAATCATTCTCATATATGGCACCTCCACATGGACTGCACGTACACACACATATAGGACCATACATACATTTTAACTCAGCACGTGGGTTCTTAGTGAACCAGTCAAAACCTTTGATTGAAATTCAAGGGGTTTTTTTTCTTCCAACAAAATGAAATGCCCTTTTAACCAAAAGGAACTATTTGAATGAAATGTTCAGTTCACCAACACTCCTGTTTCATCCTGAAAAGCTACAAACCAAGAAATATTTCCTTAAAAAAATATTTGGGTACTGAGAATTTCAAACCTTCGCATTTTAGCTCAAATGTAGCATTTTTACTGCATCTGGGTTCCAAGAAACAAAACACTTCTCTGGTTTTTTTCTGTCAGGGGTTCTACCTAAGCAAAAATAACAGGAAATTTTGAAGTAAATAATAGCCTCAAATATTTGTCAACAAAACTACTTTTCTGGCAGCCTCTGCTGCATTATTATTCATCATATACCAGATACCTAGGTAACGCCATGGGCAGCTAGGACAGGGTAAGAAAAGAACAGGCATCTATATATCCCAACTACCTTGGTGTACGCTATTTCCTACTGAGTCCTTACCCCATAGCTCCTTGGTGTCTAACACTCAGCTTTTGCAAGAGAGGGGTGAGGTGGATGCTGCAAATGGCAGGCGGGAGCTGAGCTGAAGCTTGGTGTCTGGTGCATGCTTCTGAAGGATTCATTACAAATATGTTTGCTCTTTAGAGGCAAACTGGTTTCCTGTTTTGCTTTGTTTTCAGTAGGGATTAAACACTCGCTGTCTTCCAGCTCAGCTTTGTGACAGTGTGATGGAAATCAGTGAGATTTATGAGCCCCAAAACACTGCAAAAGCTCAGTTTTTGCAGGAGAGAGCATGAACTTCAATGACTGAGCTGTACCTGTCACAGGTTATCACTCAGAGACACAGCAAGACTTTGGCAACCTTCTCGCCCTCCCTCAGACCTACAACGCAACCCTTCGTGTCCTTCACCCTCAGCTCCCTCTTGCCCCCTCTTCCCTATATCACTGTGACCCTGCAGCCCTGTCCCACTTGGCAGCAGCTGTCCCCAGTGCTGTGCTGACCCTCACTGCTGCTCTGACCCTCACTGCTGCTCCGTTGCTACCTTTTGTCATTAAATTTAGCCTAAAACAGTGAAGAAGCTGATGCCACTGGAGATGGGTTGAGGTTTGCTATTGTGTATTGTCAACAGCCTCAAAACACAGAGGCTCCAAAGCTCCTCAAACCTCATTCTTGCACAACTGGTTGGGTATTTTGCCTTTGTATAGTTGGACTTGAGGAAAGAGAGGGGAAATTATTGCAGTGTGGTCTCACATTGCTCTTGCTGGATTTTTCTGGTGTATTTGGTTTTTGTGTTTGCATTTGCTTGCAGTTCAACCAGTGCCTCTGGATTCACTGCCAGGACTGTCTCCTTTAGACAACATCTTTGTATGTAGATCTATGGGGTGAATTGGGATCTTTTTATATCAATAAACCCAAGGCTGTAAAGCACCCCTAAGTGTAAATACCAATTAAATGTCAAGAGTATTTCCAAGCCTTAGAAGGGCTTACTGCACTCCATTTTCACCATCTATTTTCTTTTATTCTTGTCTATTCCTGTCTTTTTTTTCACAGAGAAAGACAGACTTGGCTTCCTCTGTCTCTTTGCCACAACCTCCTCTATCATTTGTTCTGCCCCTGGGACTTCTACCCTTTTAATGAGACTCAAACCCATTAATTTTCTACAACAGCCTTCAATTTTGGTAGCATTGAACCATCCTTCATCTTATTCCTTTGAAGTCCCAGGGCTTAACCACATACAGTCCTCCTCTGAGGCTTTAGGAAGCCAGTCACACACTCTGTTCTTTCACTGCAGATTGTTGATATCTTTCCAGACTCTGCTGAAAGATAGGGTCCAGCCTTCTCAAGGAGCATTATGCAGTCATCCTGCAGCTCTCATCACCTACTGTGCTCTTTTTAATCACATAATTCAGAAATGGAAGCTCCTCATATCCTCATAATCTCACTTTGCAGTGCAATGTCAGGGTACGTCTCACAGCCAGTGCATTGCCCCGTAGATCTTCAGCAGATGGGACTTTGTTGATAAAAAGCAATTACAGCCCTGTAGCAGCACAAACAACTGGAAATACCACTCACAAACCAGGCACTGCCCAGAAACTGGGATGGAAACTAAACATACCCCTGCTTTTGTGATGCTTGACTGCGCTTTAGTCCAACAAAAGCAACTGGGCCATTTGGAAGGGAGTGGAGAGGAAAAGCCTCTTAAAAATGGTCTCCAAAAAACCTCAGACTTGTTCCTAAAGGGGAGAGACAAAACATGCTGACTAATCTCCATTTGTTGTTTTCAGCCTGATAGAGTATAATTACACAGATGTTTTAGCTGGTCGGTCAGAAAAAGCATCAGCGGTCTTACTGCGTAATGTGTGTGTAAAGATAAGCAAGGCAAGCTGCTGTCAGTGTCCTGCAGATCAGTCCATCCTGTTTTGTTTCCTTTGGTGTGTCATTTGCAACGTGGCAACTCTGGGAAGGTGAGCTGACACCTCTGAACACAGCCAGATTCATCACAAGCCCAACACATTACTGTCTTCATCTTTGCTATTTCACCTCCTCTTGCCAAACAGCTCCAGCAGCTCTTTCACTGATTAATCCTCTAGTTTGTGTCTACTGCATGAACTAAGTAATCCCAATGGTCCCTATTGGCCTTAGATACTTGGACAATTGACTATGGGACAATTGACAGCCCTAACCTGTGATTCTGAAGACATCTCATGGTGCTTGCTCAGGGAATAAGCTGCCTGGCATCTATCACATGCAGAGATGTGGAGCCCATGGTGAAAGGTCAGAGAGCTGTCAGCAGCTGCTGCAGGTGGCAGATCTGAGCTGTGGGAACACTTTCTGACCGTGGCTCTGCACCCTCAGGCTCTGTGAATGTCTGAGATCTTGTAAGATATGGGCTCTGCAGTCTGAGGAATTTGCTACTTTCTGGCTAACACTTTGCTGCTGCTATTTGTGAAGCTCATTCATCAAATGCTCTGCACCAAGCACTTTGGCTGAAGGTCTTTCGGTGGACGCTTACAGGTTTTGCTGAACCCCACTTATTTACCAAAGAGCCCTGGCAAGAAAAGTAGACACCAGTGCTGGAATCGAGGCAAGGGAGGGAAGCCAAATGCTAGGGAGAGGTAAGACAGGGGTGGGCAGAATCTTATCTCAAAGAGCACAGGAAGAGAGCAGCATTTTCTGGCACAGAAAGGCAGCATGCCATGTTTCATAAAGCCCCGTTGGTTCAATAGCTGTATTAAGAACTTGTTTCTTTTGTGCTGGTGAGGGGAAAACCAACCAATTAAGTGTCATGTGGCCCTTGTCATCAGTCACTGCCAAGGGCTCTCTACATTGCAGCTAGGCTTTCCTTGCCCTGCATCACTGGGTGTTCGCATTCGCGTCTCCATCTCCCTGTACTTCATCCCCATTGCCTGTGCGGCCCTTCCTTTGCAGTGCTGGCTGAAGCAGGAGGTCAGAGTAAAGCTTATTTATAGCTATGTAGGAGCAAGGTAGGAAATTCCAGTCCTCTGTAAACTCAACCACTAAAACGCTTCCATCAATCAGAGCTTTTCATGACCTTCTCTGTAGTGTCAGGGTATTTTTGTAAGGATCCGAGCTAAACCTCATTCCCTGCTTTCACTTACTGTCTTGACTAGAAGGAACCATACTTAATCGGTGATTAAGTGGATGTTGGTCTTTGCCTTGGCACTAGGCATGACCTGCTTGTCCTGTGTCACCTGTGCTCCAGCTGCGCTCAGTGTGCCCCTGCACAGGGCCAGAACCTGACTTGGGGGTCTCTGTGGGCCTGAGGAGGTGAAACCAAAGCAGGAGGGTTTTATCACTATATAGAGTCCCTCAGGAACAAATAGGAAAAAAAGAAAAGCAAAAATGCAAAAGCCTCGACTTTTGCATTCCCCTAGAATAAAGTGCATGTCACCGTGAAAAGAGACTTGCATGCACGTTAAAGTATCTTTTAGAGCAATGAGACTGTGTGCCTGTGACATAAAATCTTTGTCCTTGGCTTTCAAGCAGGGGCTAGTCAATGCTACAGCCAACTTGTTCGTGTGTAAGTGACAGTCCTGCTCCGAGTGTTGATCTAATGCTGACCCCATGCACAAAGGCGGACTAAATGAACTTAAGAAGTGCCTGCCAAGCAGTATTACCATAGTTATGTGATCTCACAATAAAACAAGGCTCATTGTGGCAAACAATCTGAATTTAATCCTCTCACAGCTCCAATGATAAAATTTGAATTATTAAAAAATCCATTTTGCATTTACAGAGGTGTGCTAAAGAATTCTTTAATATTATGCATAGGTTTGTACCTTGCCCACATCTTATTTAAGGTTGTGTTGATTTTATTACATAAAAATTCATTGAAACAAGTATGATGTAGACAGATGCCAAAACCTGACTTCTTTGTGTACTGTATGTGATTAATGTGTATATATTAATAATACACATGCATGCAATATGTGTAATATTAATAAATTAGTTGGAGATGTGTGTAAGAAGACAGATGATATTGCAATTCTGGCAAGCAAGCAGAACTTGTTAATAAACACATGACAAGTTATGAAGAACAATGTATCTACTGGTGTATTTATTTGGAAGGTAGTCTTTAAAGCTGTAATTAAATCAATTTTATACGAGGATTAGAGCTTCACGGCTGTAAGGTGTTCAGAATACACAAAGCAATGAGGAATGGTATGATTTGTCACTCTAATTGAGAGGAACATCAAAATAGAGGTCTCTGGAAGAAAAGTCTTACTCTGTTTATGTTAGAGTCTTGGGGGAAAAAAGTCTTTCCAGGGCAGGATGGACAAGTTGGATTCTATGTAGAATAATCACGGTAAAATGGACTGCTGGACTGGAAGAAAGTGCTGCTTTTGTTACGGGTGGTACCTGGACTGTTGCAAGTTACCCAGCATTTAGATAACTCAACAGAAGCAGCTGAAGCATTTTTAGGATGCTGATAGAAGGCTTTTCAGCCAAGTTTATTCCTTTGTTCTCCTGGAACAAGAAACTGAAAGCAAATTTCAAGGCACACTAAAGTGCCATCTTTATATCTGAATATCAAAGATCTGAATGAAAGAGCCCAGGACAAGGCTGACTCATGCTATTTGACCTCCTGAGCATCTGACCAGTGTAGGAAGAATAGGGCTGATGTAAATGAAAAGAGAACTCAGTCCTTTTCTGTGTGTGCCTTTCATTGCTGCCTGTAAAAGCTGGACTCGTTATAGCCCATGAGTGAATGAAGATATAAAATTTAAACGTATTTATGTGCCTGAACTTCCCAGGGTGCCACACTTCCAGCCCTGAAATAATTCTCAGAATGCCTGTATAGGGAAAGGTGCTTATTTTTGAAGAAGGAAAGTTAGTGTAGGAACATGGAGCACTTCTCCATAGCTGATACAGGCAGATCCAAGCACTCTTTGCATGTCTGAGCCTTGTCAAGATAGCAGCTCTGATGCAGGGGTCGTGTAATGGTCAAGGTACAACATTAGTGTGGTACTAGCCCAGAAGACAGCGGTCTATGCACTAGGTGTGCCATCAGCCTCAGACATCACTGCCCCTTTTAGACTACAGCCAGCTTGAAATACAGGGAGAGACGTTCATTTCTGGCTGTCCCCATCCGGCAGGAATGTGACATGCTGAAGACTATGCAAGAACCTCTACTTAGTGTCTGAAATACTAAACTACCTCTCTTCACTATCCTGCCTGCTAACCTAAAGAATTTAAGCATAAATCCTTAGGATTTAAGCATCATAAGCCGTTAAGCAAATGGGATATAGGTAACTCACCAGTTTAAGTGTTTTGCTATGTAAGGACATTTGAAACTCTGTCCTAGACACCTCTCCAGAGGGATTCATTTGTCTGCTTCTTCTACAGCACTGCAACAGTACTGGGACCCTGAGAGTGTCATGTAATGTTGGCATTATCAGTTAGCCCTGTGAGAATCAAACTCATTGAAATAGTTAAATGATTATTCCCATAAGCTCATTTGCCCACATGTACAGTAGCTATAAAATCAGACCCCAGAAATGAAGAATTTTTGCTCATGGAATTGATTTGCATGTCCTAATAAAGGCCCTTCTGATGTATTTTAATAGAGACGGGGGCTGAATACATGTGCCTGTTATCAGGGCTTTGCTTTATGTTAAGACAGCCCTGCATTGTGCGCTGCATAATGAATTCCAGAAAACACAGCTTCTTATTGTTGTCAGTTATTAGGGGCTTATTCTCCTAATGAGATATGTAAATATCTTTCATTAACATTAATGGCAATGGTGTGCTTGGCCCCTGAGGAGAACAGTGCTTTCTGTCTAGCTATGGCCATTACAACAAAAATGCCATTCCAGTTGTTGCAAAGATTTGCTTCTCTGATGTCAGTTGTCTTGACAGCTTCTGGTATCACTTACAGAATTATCCCTGTACCCTTCTGACCTGTTTAATTTCTTGGTTTGGACTGCTACAATAAACTCTTAAACATCTTTTTCATACCCATGATGTCAAAATGCAGAGAAAGAGACTGGGTGCTAAACCCTTTCAAATACAGGCAAAACATGTAATCCTGGGCTTAACAAATAAGTGTATGCTTTACTTTAAGCCACTGATTGAAATCAGTGGGACTTGTCTAACTGTTAAGCAGTTCATTAATTGTTTACCTGACTCTATGCACAGGCTGTTATTACTGACTGACCAGGGACTGGAGAGGTAGGTACTGTACAGTACTGAATTCTGAGTACAGTAAGATACCAGACAGGTTGGAAAGGGGTTCTTAAATAAAATTCTTATCACAAACAGCCACAGAGATTCCTCTCAAAAAATACATACTTTAAAAGCTCAGACAGTTGCTGGTCCCATCTCTATGGAGCAGTACACATGCCTGAGGATGCTCCCCATCACTGCAGCCAGCTGGCAGAGAACCGCAATGTCCTTATTGCTCTGCCTTAAATCTTCAGAGCAGAACCACATGCAAACTGCCTGCTGGCAATGGTGACAGCCTGTACTAGCCCCTGCTGGCCCCACAAATTCCTGGAGAGTCCCCATGGAGCAGAGCCAAACCAGTGCCAGAGACTGAGTGCTACAGATCATTGATTTCAATGCCTGTGCGCACCCCCCAGTCCTAGTTCACACAACGGGATGGGAATAGCCCATGTGTCAGGCAGGTACTGGAAGTTTCCCTTCACTAACTCTGAACTCAATTGCTGGGGTCCATTCTCTTCCCAGCACAAAACAAGATGGTACTTGCACGGGCTGCCCTAAGCTTTCCTCTCCAGAACACCAACGACTTGACCACAAGGAGGTCTCACCAGGATGGTCTAATTTTGGGGAAGATTACGGGACCGGCTGAGGATCGGTTCTGGGAGTATTTCACAGGACAAATTCTTTTCTCTCAATTTCATACGAAGTTCTTCTATTCACGTAACAGCCTGATTTTGATAGTTTTTGTCAGAAAAAAATTAGCTTTTCAAGCAAAATCAGCCCTGTAATTACAGATACACCCACTGTCCCTCAGATGTGTATATGGGCCTAAAGTACACCTGTGTTTAAATATACATGCCTACACATATATAATATGTACATGTTCAAAATGCATAATACATAACATAAAGTAGATAAGATACCAAACCCTCATCTCACCTCATTGAAGATTACAGGAGAAAATTTCCAGGGACACTCACATAGCCTATGAAATCTATGCCCCACTGAAAGTCACCAAGTCACATTTTCCCAGCTATTCAGTGTCTCAAGATGCTGACAGACACCTACTGTGACTCTGCAAACATGTCTATGCAAAGTCTATGTTGAGTTAATCTCAAGTCCACCAAGACTCAGAAAGCGCCATGGAAAATTAGTTGTGAAGATTTCTCTAAACACCTACAGCAGAATCAGTTAGATGCTTTTGAAAATTTAACCCAGAATAAGTGGAATAGTTATAATGGAATTGAAAATCTTTAATGGCATTTGAAAGGTAGTTTGGAGAGCAGACAAAGAGAGTCTCAAACCAAACATACAGTGTGCAGCAATAAATATTATCCTATTTAAATATAGAGTTAAGAAAAAGACAGTATAAAATAAAGCAAGAAAAACAATTTGTTGGGCATATTTGAGAGAAATAACCTGCAAGTAAAAATGACTATTAACCATTAAAGTTGTTATCCAATCTCAACTAGGCTACGATAAAATACAGAGGCACATAGCTATACACTGTGCTATGAAGATCACTTTTATCACTGGGTTCAGTTTTAATTACATTTTCTGCAATTGAGCAAGATTAGATGGTCTGAAGTTTCCAGTGCTGTATAGCAAGGCAGCACGATCCCCAGTTCTGCTCTTCATACAGTAACAGTGCCTAAACATAATGGTTTAACAACATATTCAGCGACTGTTGGAAAACAAGCAATATTATTTACAACCATAATGAGGCTCAGCAAACATCCAGCTAAATAGAAGAAGGAAATAATTCTCATTTCACTAGAACACTTAGCACAATGGGGTGCTCCGACTGACTTCTAATTTTCTTCATATTTAGTAAACCAGGGAAACGCAAGCTTAGGGAAACAAAGCCTAGTCTGAGCACTGGTCTCATCATCGCATCCCTTCTGAAGCTAACTCTGAAGAGGAACCATGTTACACATGGCAGCTGAGTTTCTCTTAAAAAGCAAGACTGTCTCCTACCAGCCATCAATCAGTCTGCTGCGCTGTAGGAAAGAATGAGAGTGAAGACCTGTGGATGACTTTTTTAGCAGATGTAATTAGGGTACACTTGTCATCTTTGCAATCGCCACTCCAGGTCACCACTGTACCCGTGTGAACTGCCAGGCACAGGCTCACACAGCTATTGCACACTCCAGTTACAACAGCTAAATTCCGTGCTAAATTCCTAGGTCCTTGCTATAAAACACTGAAGTAGTCTTATTCCTCTGTGCACACCAAATGCCCACAGATCACCTCTAATTTGACCACTTCGCAATATTCAGTGAATGGTGCTATAGTAAGGACCAGAAACGTTGAGTTAATAAAATTTAACAAAGATTATGCTTCTCTCCATTAGCATCCTTCTCTTCCTTTAACAAACGTCATCCTTCCCCTCATTAATCTGTTATAAAAGAGAAAAGGGCTGACATACCCCATGGCGATGTTCATAGTAAGCCAGCTTGGATTTGGTTAAGACAAAGAAGCGCACTTTAAAGTTGGAAGGTGAAGTCCTCCTCTTCTGCTGGGATTTTTTGATCAGCAGTTCCTCTAAGAGCACACAGTTATTCATGGCTGAGCCAAGAATGGTTGTCTCCCAGGACATGGGGTGCTGGTCCTATGTGCTCAGTGCCTGTCCAAGAAAGAGACACAAGAAAGGAGACAGTTAAGCCAAAAAAAAAAAGTTATTCAAAAGGCAGCGTAGGTGCTTTGAGCTTTATCTTCCCATCTACAGCAAAGCTTCCTTTCTGTCAACCCATAACCACATCCTCTCTGAAGTCATAAAACGAACAGCACATGTTGAAATACACGCTAAGGTAAATGTTGTGGAAAAAATAACACTTGAGGGACATTCAGTAGATGTGAGTCAATGATTAAGGATTAATTAAAGGGGTGTGGCATGATAAAGCATCTCTCTCCTGCTCTCCTATACACTTAGCAACGCACGCACTGAACATGGATGTACAGAATGAGTGTCTCTATTGGCCTCCTAAAAGTAGGTCATGCATCCATATTGCTTTTTCAAGGGACTGGCGCCTTATCATTTTGAATATTTAACAGTTGACTGTGTGTCTCAGAGATTTCATACAGCTTATTTTGAGGAAGTTTTGCACATCCCATGAAAGTTCCGAGTATATTAGCAAAGAAAATTATATCCAGGATATACTTGTAAAAGGAACAATAAATAATTGTAGTTGTTAGATATTTAAAATTAAAAAAATGATTACAATAACTGATAACTAATCAGTTCTCAATGGTTACTACTTACTGATTACTGACTGCTTCAGGTGCAGCCTATTTAGACTGTGGCTGGATGCTCCAGGAGGCACAGGAACAACACGCCTCTGCAGATGCAATCAAGACCAGTGTGATCAACAGTGAGGTGAGCACAAACATCAAACCAAGCACAGTTGGATTTCTCAGACTTCAGGGCACCATTCAGGGCATTCTGCACCAAGCTAAATATAGAATTATATAAAAAAATAATATGTACTAATGGAGTCAGCACAACAGCACTGTTAAATTTTAAAACAAATGCAATTCATTTTCTCTGCTCTTTCATTTTTAATATTTTGTGTATTTTTTTTAATTAGTGATGTATAATTGTATTGGTGATGCTATTGAGGTTTGGAGAGATGGAGTCTGATAGAATGCAGGGAAACTGCAATAAGAATTTTCATTAGTTCAGTATTTCTGAAAACTGTTCCAGTATAAATCATTTATCAGTGCTGACTTTTGGCATTAGTTTAATGTAGCATTAGAGTAAAAGGAGGTAGCTCCCTATTGCTGTTGTGTTTTTAGTACTCTTTGAAAGCTCCAAAGAAGACACTTTACTATTTTAAATTTAATTCATGAGGAAAACAAAATCTGAACAAACATCAGAATTGCACACTGTTTAAATGAAGACTCAGATTTTATAAGGCAAATCATAGACAGACTTGGGAACTGCATTTCTCAATAGAATGTATTGGTTACCCCTTTCCAAAAAAGGACTGGCATATCCCTTCCTTGTTGTTCTATGTTATATTGTTTAGGCAGCATGGCCCATGGATCATCAAACATTCCTTACCAATTTTGTTCAATGCTAATTGAGAACCTGCATTTGCCATAAAAACCCAATTTAAAGATAGCACTTGACATACAGATCTGTAAAAGAATTCGCTAAAGGTGATGCTGTATAATGGAACCGAAACAAGGACAAACAAGTTGTTGGGCGGTTGATCCCTATATATGTATCTCTATCTCTATATGGTGGTCTTGCTGAAGACTAGACGCTGCTTTCTCTGAAATGTCTGTCATGCACAAGTCTAGCAAGGTGTTTCGTTTCTTGCAGAGTGACTGAGTTCCAAGGAACTCTTGTGGTTGAACAAGAAAGATGACACAAGTCTGTGATCTCCTGAAAAATAGTCACTGCTGTCAAGGGGGATTTCATATCAATTTGTAGACTAGGGTCAATACTCAGGCCAAATTTCCCAATTCTACAGACACTTTGCCTTATGCATATATATATAAAAATCGGAGTCTGCTGAGTTTTCTAAAATTGTTGTCTGTGTAGACAGCAGCTATTCAGATACTTCCATACCTTGTTTAAGTGCTTGCACCCCTAAAATATAGGGCCACTTTTACATATTCATCACTTTCCACACACTTGAGAATTTGATGGTTTAAATTATGCTCAGAGATCCTTTCTCGTAATTGATAAGCCAAAACATGGACAATAAAGTGAGTGCCCTAACAAACTGTATGGATTTCACCATGCTAGCAACAGTGAATCCCCCCAAAAGGCTCTTGATCTTCATAGCATTCTGCTTGATTTTTGTGAGTACACGACTCTATAACCACAGTTTGTCTCATCATTGCATTTTTAGCTATGAACACTTATTTAGGACTACGTTATTCTTTCAAGTCTCTTCTTTGCAGAAACTGTAACACGTTAAGGTCTTTCTGAAAAGTCTTTGTATCTTGTGCCAAGGGGGTTTGCAGTCTGTTGGCAGAGATGTACACATCTCAGAAAATTGAATATAAATAGAAATGCAAGGGTGTGACATTGCAGCTCTGCAGAAAAAGCAAGGCATGCAGGACAGCAAAGAGATGACAAGCCAACACGTAGACCTCTGAGGGGAGCAGGGCTGCTGGAGACGAGAGGATGTGGGAGGAGAAGAGATTCAGCAGGGTGGTAAGTAGTGGGGGGAGAGCTAGGAAATTCTTTGAATGTACTGACTGGCAGCTTGATTTCTTCATGTGATAAGAGATGAGTTAGCAAAGGGATGTGAAGAGGGGAGTGACTGGATCAAATGTTCAGATAGGGGGCTTGGCAACTGTGCTTTATTTGGTGTAAACATGGTACAAAGCTATGTGTTGTACAAGGTCTGAGGGAAAGATGCTGCAAGGGTCAAGGCAAACGAGAAACAAGGAGTAAACAAGATTTGGCTCTGCATGTGGAAGAACTGGACAAGCTGAGCTGCTGTGAAAGTGAAGGTACAGATTTGATACAACACATGTAAAAAGACATACATAGTTGTAAGAAAATAATAAAAGATTTTGGCCTGGAGTGATAGAGAGGCTGGTAGTTACATTAGACCTAGCAAGATTAAGCAAGTGAGATGAGCTATTCTGAGATTTCCATGGAGAGTTAAACCAGATGATGGGCCAGCTAAGGTATCAGACAGGGGAAACAATTAAGAATGACCATAAGGAAGGAAACAACACAGCCAAATTTGGGTGCCATTAATAGAAACACAGGAGTTGATTTCAGTGTGAGCTGTTAACTATTTCTGTTTTGCAGTATTCTTATCAACTGGTAACTCTCCATTGTTGAAGCGGGGAGGAAGGTAGGGACTGATGTATTTTTGTATCCCCTCTTGCCACAGATCTACCCCTTCATGTTCCTTTTTCACTTTAATCCCAAAGCCCATGTGTAGCAAACATACAAATATGTAAGTGTAGCAAGCCAAAACCAGAATAGTCTAATGAATAGTCTAATATGGCCAGGTTGACATGTATATGCAAAAACATATGGCCTAAGAATTGTTTTTATATTTAGTTATGCATTTATGAGAGAGTAACCTGCATATGTGTATTTGAATTCTATTTAATTTCAAAGATCATGATTTCTTGTCCAATTTTAAAAGATAATGTTGCTTTCAAGACATGAACTGTTGACATAAATCATAGGTCATCATCCACCTGGGTGACTAACAGGTTAGTACCCTTTTAAACCAAGGGTTATATAAACAAAAGCCTCAGTCATTTAAGGGCTTCAGGATCCTTCTACAGTAAAGCAGGAGACAATTTATACATTAAATATATATCTATATAGTTAATATAGATATTAAATATATATACAGTTAATATAGATATTATATATACACTATATATAACTATATAGTATATTAACTATATATTATATTACATAATGTATAATATTATATACTAGATAATATATAGTATAGTATATATTATATACTATGTACATATATAGTATATTAACTATAACTATATATAATTATATAGTATATTAACTATATATTATATTACATAATATATAATATATATACATAATATATAATATATGTATATATACATATTTTACATATTTATATATAGTTAATATACTATGGTATTAATATACTATAGTTAATATACTATATAGTTATATATAGTGTATATATAATATCTATATTAACCATATTAACTATATGTCTATAAATATAGAACTATATAGTTCGGTAGAAGTACACCCCTTGTCTATGACCAAGTTGGCTGCAGAGCTGGAAGATGTGAGAAGTCTGTAGAACTCTACACACAAACAACATAGCCTCCCTTAAAGGGCTCCTTGGGTGAGCTGGGATATCCATCTAACACAGGAATCTTCTTTCTGGAACCTGACCTTGTATGACAGCACAGTGATGCACTGAACATATGATCAAATTTCTTTTGTTCAAGACTTTTGATCACTATGCATTGCATATATTGCATGCAATATGAATTAAATGGAAAGGAATTAAATATAACTGTCCTAAGTATCTTAAGGCCACTGTAAGTTTATCCTTTAAAATGAGGAGACGAAGCCTGTTGAATTTTCTAGCTATCCTACATCTTCTCTGCTAAAGTGCTTTCATAAAGCCTGCTACCATGTGTCCTTTGAAGCTTTTCTATCCATATGCAGGAAAATCTGAAACATTTTAAATGTCTCAGATTGAAGTTTGAGCTGCCGTGTTCATCAAATACTCCTGCGTGCAGGGCAAATTGAGGTTATAGAGAAAGTTGCTCTTATCAACTGTGGCCTCAGTGGGCTCCTTTCTTTTCTTTTCATCACCTGTGTTCTTCCCTTGCTTCCTGCAAATTGCTCTATTTCTGCTCTGAAAATGTTAATTTAGGGATTGTTTTTTTTTCTGAGGGGATTTACCCAGATTATGCAGTTCGCACCTCTTTTGCTGCAGACTGTGGAAATCTCCCCACCCGCACATCCTGCTCCGATACCAATGCTTATGTCCTGAAGGCGGCAGAGAAATTTATAAAGCTAAATATAGATATTTTTTGTTTTCAAAAAAAAAAAAAACCAGACCGGAAAGCTGCAACCATATCTTCTCTCTCATGAAACAACCTGTATACTTCTATCATGTGTAATATTTAGGTCAGGTTTACTGCCTGGGTGCCAGCTCTTCCCTTTCACTAGTATGATGATTATCATTCAACTTCCAAGCTTGCAGAATTCAACCCATTTTGCTACTTTGCTTTTTTAGAGTATGAATAACTCTATTTAGGTTTCTCAGTCGTCTTGCTGCTTTGGCAGTTCATTATCATCCAAATAAACATGTCTCCAGTAGACCCAAAGAACAAGACAGAAAGCTGCAGAAAAAGGGAAGAATTAGCCTGGTCTTTATGAGCCAGATGCAACCAGCTTCCCTCTAGGTCTGACAACTGCACCTTTGAATCTGCTCACACTGCTCCCAGTGACCAAGGGGGTTGCTCTTGTAGAACCAGAGCAAGATTCTCCTGTGAACTCTTTGGGAGCCCTGGGAAAGTAGATGCCCTGTTCTGAGCATCTGCTAGGAGGACGCAGTGAATTATCTATAACTTGAATGCCTGAAGCAAATCATTCCCAGGTGTACTGATGCTGGCAGTAACATAGACAGCATGTCTTAAACTGGTGAGCTTGCACAGGGTTAGGACAGGCTCTTCTGTGATGAAGGTACAAATAATCCTTTGCTCAGCTTTTCTTTCTTAGGCAGAAATGCAGAGACAGAAAACAATCCTTAGTATCATCAGGTCATACAGAAACTGGGAATTCATTCCAGCTCCTTTCTCTAGTGCCTGCCTATCAAGGTTCCTGTCTGTTACCATTTCCTTCTGAAGACAAAGGCGAGACTTACACTTCTGGCAAAACTGCAGTGCTGCAAATCCCACAGTTTATTCTGGCAATAAGACATGCTTGCAGCTACCCAGGATGCTGATGGCTGCATAGGGATTACTTCTCCATGCCATGAAGACATGTTTTTTAAGACATATCAATTTACAAGCTAGAACAGGTAGTCACTACTGGTGTGTGACCAAGTATAGATCCAGCATTAATGTCTGGCTTAAAAGCCAGGTAGGGGGTTGCTTCCAGAATCAACATCAAGACTATGAGCATAGGAAAGAGTGTTGGCCAGTTCTATCAAAATGTGCCTGGATTTTGAGCCATGTCAATTCATTAACATGTTTCATTGCTGGATAATCATGAAGGCTCTGTGCTGAGATTTGAATCTGCTTCAGTCTGGTAATAGTACCAAGAAACAGTTCAATTGTCACATGCACTGAAGATTGATGTGCCCCAAATCTTACATGATGGGAACATTAAACTTCTTTCCTACATTAGTAGATGCAGCAATAGGCTGCATCTGATATTTAGTTGGAGGAGTAAGAAAGAAAAGGCAGCACAGCGCTGCATTGCAAATTCATTAATTCCCAAAGCCACAGCAGGAGGCAGGGAGATGGGAATGAAGCACATCAGATGGAGACATAAAGCTTGCTTAAGTCCCCTTCATTCCCAATAGGCTCCTTTTCTCTTCCCATCCTCCCTTGTACATCCTGCAACAAAGCCTGTTAACAATCACCAGGCTGTAAGATGTAACACTCAGTCTAAACGCAAGAAGAGACCGGAACTGAATTCCATTTTGGGAAAAACACACCCCACTTCTATTTACTATTTAGAGTGCAATAGCAATCAAAAATTGAAGAAACATATTCTAGCACAGAAGAAAGCAATACTGTTCTAAGACCATGCTTGAAAATGGTGTTTGTATTTACTATGCTCAGATTCAAATTTCTCCCAAAATAAGTTAGCATACTGCACTGGCAGACACTGTACACACTACTGCTGAATTAACAGAACTGGAATGCCTGATAATGAAACATGCCAATTTGCCTAAACTTTGTTAAGAAGAAGAGCAAAACAAACTTAACTAAAACTATAAATTAAGATGTTGTGTCTTTGAGGCAGACAATATTATTGTATTGATTTGCCAGCTGCTGAAGGTTCATTCCCACAATTTGGAGATGCTGCAGGAATTGTGCTGTATTATCAGTGGTAGGCTAGTACTGGTCAGTGTCCTTATTTCAGAGAAGAGCTGAAATACAGGCTAGAAAGGGTCATCCATGAGTCTTCTGAGAATCAGCCATGCTGCCAAGAACGAGACTGAAACCCTTTCTTCTTCTTTTATTAGTTGACATTATAGGGGGTTTTTCCCATTTGTCATCCTTAGTTCTTCTTGTGACACACTCTTTCTTGAAGGGGGGAGATGCTTTTGTCAGATTCTTGTCTTTCCCTGCAATATGCTGTACACTTACCCAGGGAAGTGGTTGAGGTATTTGCGAGTGGAGGTATTTGTGGATGCTTAGGGACATGGTTTAATGGTGGACTTGGCAGTGCTTGGTTAATGGTCTGGACTTCATGATTGTCGTGGTTTAAGTCCAGTCAGCCACACAGTTTTCGCTCTCTCACTCCCCCCTCTTTCTTCCCCCCGCTCCCGGAGGGATGGGAAGGAGAATAGAAAAGAATGCGACTCCCACAGGTTGAGATAAGAACCCATGACAATGATTAATTAGACTTGATGATCTTAGAGGTCTTTTCCAACCTAAATGATTCTATGACTCTATGATATCCCTTCTGTCTTGGCCATTACATACAGACTGGGAAAATAACTCCAGAATATCACAGAGATCATGCAAAAACCAAGCACTTGGCCCTCCACTGCCTTCTACTGTTTGAAGCCACAGCATTTTACATCCTTGCTGCACAGTTCACTCAGTGCAAGGCACTAGAGAATTGAGCTCAACTCTTGTTAAAAGAATGTGAAAGCAAAAATCTGGAAAGTCCAATAAACCCAAGGGTGTGTTAGTACCTCCTACTATGTGGATTTTCTCATGCATGTCTGGAGGTGGTGCTTTCTATTCCTTGCCTGTCTTTCACAGAATGATGTAACAAGATGATTTGAGACAAGATAAGAGCTTGCTGCCACAGAAACAAAGAGAACCATTCCCTCTCTGTCTCCCTGACCTCCTTCCTTTCTTCTCCCTATATGCTCTCCTCTCTCCAAAGCTTTCCCTGATGCTCACAATAGCAGAGTGATTTGACTTAACTCACTAGAAGAGCTCATAATATAATCCACAAAAATCACACTAATGTTTTCTGTGGGGTTTGGAGTTGCTTCAGTTTACTTTGCAATCCACTTCCTCAAGGTGATGGTATCAAGTAGTGAGAAGAAATGACTACACAGCCAGAAGTGGGGGATAGAGGGAGAAAGGAGAGTGGGAGCAGGAGGAAAGACTAGGGAACTGAGGTGAAGGAATGAGACTATCCTTTCTAAAGCAGAAAACTTCAGCTGCAGCATGGAACAGCAGCCTTGCCTGTATTTGAAAACTGTGCTCTCAGTTCCATGTTTGTGTGCCTTGATAGGGTCTGCGTCTCCATCCTGGAGTGCCTCTCTGAGCTGTTTAGATTCTCAGCTGACAAGGTCACCATCTGATGAAAGAAGCAATGTGGTGAAGTATTTTCATTTTGTGAATGTAGATTAAAGGTCTCAAATCTTCCTGCTGATTCCCAATGACTTCATATGGCTTATTGAGTCTTTTGGGACTATGGCTGTGGCTTAATATGGAGAGTCTGAATGATTGGTTTGTGCCGAAGAGCAAACCTGTGGCATGGGAGACTACCAGAGACCCACTTCAATGCCTACCCCAAAAGCGCTCCTTCAAACTGTGGAGACCTAAAGCTCCATATCCATGGTAGGAAAGTGGTGACAGGTGGCAGCTTTTAAAACTTCGCAATTCTTTAACCTGTTTGGGTTTTAAAGTCTTTATTGTTAAGAAAAATAAAGCATGCAGTATTTATTTGGCACTCAAATGACCTATTCTGCTTTCCAGTTTTCTTAAGGTGGCTCTTACTAATAGATCATGTACTAGCACAACTCCTACGTTCCAAAGGGATGGTTAGCCCAGGTCCAGTGCTGAAATGATGAAAACTGACCACATGGGAAAACCACTTTACTCTGTTACATTTCTTCTTCATTGTGTTGCCCACCATGGTTGCCTATTTATGTACAAAGAATAAGAGCTTTTTGTACTCAACCTCCTGGGGCTAAGGAACCCATTCACACTCGTGACATTTCAGTCCATATTGATGTGTTTCTGAAAACAATGCTAGATGAATTCACACCAAAAAAATCCTTAATGTAAGGACCTTTGTTTCACTTTTTAAGTGGAAGTAAGGCAAAAAGTATGAAGACATCACTCCAGATACCAGACTGCATCCAATCTGGCAGTCTAGAAACTACTGACAAATACAGATTAAGTCCAGATCGACCTACTGCCAATTTTCCCTACAGCCATTACCAAATGGCAAGGAAAACCTCCTTTGTGCAGTATGCATAAATTGAGGCCAAATTACTAAACAAAAATCACTGAGCCCATGTTTGAAAACTTAGCATAGGTCATATCCACATACACATATATGTGGATAAATGCTGAACCATAATCACACTGATGACATCTATCATGTGAATAGAAAGATAAGGAAAAACCTTTATTATGAGATTAAGAGATATGAGACTAAGAATGTAACAAACTCATCAGCAATGTAATGTAAAATGCATAAATACTATGCAGCACTGCCAAAGTACAAGGGCGTTGCACTTCATAATGGGAAAGACTTCTTCAGCAAGTTCACTCAAGTTCCTTCCTATGGACCAGATACAACATAGTCTGAGAACAAATGTCCCAAGGGGGTCATTTCCTCCCCAGAATATGTTCTGCTTACAAATGAAATCGATCAGCCTATTTTGCTGGCAGGGTTGGACTCATTGTCAGTTGTAGAGTGTTGTTTGAAGCATTTAACTACTCAGCTCTTCAGGGAAATGTAAGCTGTAAGGGTGTTCAGGTTTTCTAATCAAATAAACATGACTATTCTGGATCTTGCTTGCATCATTTCGGAAATAATTAACAGGATCCGAAGCGATTCTCATTCGATCCAAACTTTTCTTGGTGAAACGATCAATCTTGCGAGGCTGTTGATGGTGCCGCGTGTGCGCGCAGCGCGGCCCCGCCAGACAAAGGCCGTTGCTGCCATCTGCTGAGGAGGAGAGAAAATGGGACATAGAATCATAGAATCATAGAATAGTTAGGGTTGGAAAGGACCTTAAGATCATCCCGTTCCAACCCCCCTGCCATGGGCAGGGACACCTCCCACTAAACCATACCACCCAAGGCTATGTCCAATCCAGCCTTGAACACCGTCAGCGATGGAGCATTCACAACTTCCCTGGGCAACCCATTCCAGTGCCTCACCACCCTACTGCTTAAGCGCCAAAAATCCCTTACTGCTGGCTATTCCAGACAGAAACTTCTGCAGAGGCGACGCCAGCAGGAATCCCAGCTCCCCACCATCCACAGCGTGGAAAACTGAAATCCACAATGGTTTCTTCAACTCCGTCTAAACCAAAACTGCAATGAAAGGAGTGGAGCCTAGCTGTTTGTTACTGTCGTGGTGTAGTCAGGGAACGCAGCAGGCACTCAAAAGCTATTTAGAATCATAGAATGGTTTGGACTGAAGGGACCTTAAAGCTCATCCAGTTCCAATTCCCTGCCACGGGCAGGGACACCTTCCACTACAGCAGGTTGCTCCAAGCCCCGTCCAACCCGGACTTGAACGCTGCCAGGGATGGGGCAGCCGCAGCTCCTCTGGGCAACCTGCGCCAGCGCCTCAGCACCCTCACAGGGAGCAACTTCCTTTTATCTAACCTGAAACTCCCGTTTAAGTTTGAACCCATTACCCCTTGTCCTGTCACTGCATTCCTGATGAAGAGTTCTGCTCTGGCATCCCTATAGACACCCTTCACATACTGGAAGGCTGCTATGAGGTCTCCATGCAGCTTCTCTTGTCCAGGCTGAACAGACCTAATGTTCTCAGCCTGTCTTCACACGGGAGGTGCTCCAGTTCCTTTATCACCCTCTTGCCCTCCTCTGGACTTGCTCCAACAGCCCCACATCTTTCCTATGTTGAGGACACCAGAACTGCACACAGTGCTCCAGTACAGCACTTCAGCAGCGCAGGGAGGGGGACCAGACCAGCACCCCTTTCGCCACTCCAGGCCTCTGGGGGGACCTCATCAGCTGTGGGATGCATTAGGGATGCAGTCCCTCCGCTCCGCCGAGGCTGCGTGCGGCGTCGCCCCAGGACCACGCGGCCACGGCAGAACCCTGCCCGAATTGCTCCGCACCGCTCCGCACCGCTCCGCACCGCTCCGCACCGCCTCCAGAGGGAGCCCCTGCGCTGAGTGGAGCAAGCTTCTGACCGGCGTTAGGGAGGACCAATCAGAGCGTGCTTCCTCGGAGCCTGCGAGCCAATGGAGGGGAGGGGAAGCGGCCGCGGGCCGGAAGCGGGTGTCGGTGGCCGCGCTGCGGGGCGCCCGGAGCTCGGTGAGGGCGGGCGGGTGTCCGCGGGCTGCCAGGGCGCCGTTTGCTCCGCCGGTACGTGGTCAGTGGCCGGAGGGGCTTTGCCGTAGCGTGACCTGGGCTCTTCTGTCCTCAGCTGTGGCCGGGAGAAGCCCGCGGCAGGGCTAGGGCCTTCCCGGAGGCCGGCCCGGACAACGGCGGGTTGGCGGCGGCTGTGTGCCTGCGCGGGTCCCTCTGTCGCGAACCAGGCCTGGGCTGGGGAAGGGGTCTTCCCGGGCTGCTGTGTTCGCAGGCCCGTTTGTCGTGGTTCGGGAACGCTTTAGGCGCTTCTGGTGAAGCTGATCCTGCTGGAAGTTCACCTTAGTGAAAAGCTGGTGTGGGTTCGTTCAGTATCTTGTACTCTGTGCGTTGAAATGGCTTTCTTCCGGCTCATTGTCTGTCGTATTGCTTTTGTTTCTATTTGTACAATAAGGTTGGCACACAAGTTGTTTAACGTGTATTTCCTGGGACATTTCCCTAGGTATTTTCATCTGGCAAAAATGGGTGAACCTCAGCAAGTGAGTGCGCTTCCTCCGCCTCCAATGCAGTACATTAAAGAATACACTGATGAAAACATCCGTAAAGGCCTGGCTCCAAAGCCACCTCCACCAGTGAAAGACAGTTATATGATGTTTGGTAATCAGTTTCAGTGTGATGATCTGATTATTCGACCCTTGGAGAGCCAGGGTATTGAACGGTTGCATCCGATGCAGTTTGACCACAAGAAGGAATTAAGAAAACTTAATATGTCCATCCTGGTCAACTTTTTGGACCTCTTGGATATCTTGATAAGGAGCCCAGGGAGTATAAAGCGAGAGGAGAAACTGGAAGACTTGAAACTGCTTTTTGTTCATGTCCATCATCTTATAAATGAGTATCGCCCTCACCAAGCTAGGGAGACACTGAGAGTAATGATGGAGGTGCAGAAACGGCAGCGTTTGGAAACAGCAGAGCGGTTTCAGAAGCACTTGGAGCGAGTTGTAGAGATGATTCAGAACTGCCTGGCTTCCTTGCCTGATGATCTGCCTCATTCAGAGGGAGGACTGAGAGTGAAAGTGGAACCAATGGATCCTGGTGATGGCAGCAACTGCATGGGACAGAGTCAAAAGCAGAGAGAGCGTTCTGGTAGCAAGAGAGATCAGGTTTTAGACAAAGATGCAGCTATGTGTAGTATTATTGATGAAATGACATGAAAAACCGCACTTTCCTTAGCTCATTGTAGTGAGAGGCACAATGGATTCTGAAGGTACGCATTGTTTCGCTGCTGTACAAGCAGACAGAGCATTGTACACCTGCTGGAGGTTGTGAGTGACTAGGCAGCTGAAAATGTGTGTTTTGTGAGCTGTGTGGTTATTGATAGAACCAAAATGTATACTTTTTGTTAAATACATCATGTGAGGTGGTGGCCACAGATTAAAGTTAGCTTCTGCTGTACTTTCACTTGTCACTTTCTGCTTTTTTGGGATATGCTGCTTTTTTCTTTTTGTTAATTGCTTTGGAGTGTGGAAGCAAATAAGGGATATGTCTGAGAGGAATTGTAGATGGCAGTTCCTCCATTCCAAATAAGTGTATTTGTTTACAGTATCGGTGGATCTTTTCAGGAATGTGTACTTCAATATTAAAATCAGCGTAAAGTCTGCAAAATCTGTTCCTTTCTAGTTTGGTCATAATATAACTGTACTAAAGAGAACCTAAGAATTTATTTATTACTGCCCTAGTTTTGGCTGCAAGAAAGTTAATTTTCTTCCTAGTAGCTGGTGGAGTGCTGTATTCTGGCTTTAGTCTGAGAACAAAGCTGGTAACACACCTGTGGTGTAGTAATTTTCAAGTCCTTCTTACCTTGATCAAGGATTCTTAGTTGCCCATTCTCTGCCAGTGGGGAGGGACACAGGAAGCCAGGAGGGAGCACAGCCAAGATACCTGAGCTGAACTATCCAAAGGGATATTCCATACCATAGAATGTCATGCCTAGTACAGAAACCAGGGGGACTTTGCTAGGAGCCACTGATCACTGCTCAGGGACAGGCTGGACATTGGTCAGTGTGTGCTGAGCAACTGTATTGTGCATTACTGTTGTTTGCTTTGTTGTGAAGTTTGTCTTATCTCTCTCTCTCTTTGCTGTTTCCCTTTTCGTCGTTATTGGTAGTAATATACCTTATTTTAATTATTAAATGCTCTTATCTCAACCTGTAGGTTTATATTTTTATTTTTTGTTTTATTTTCCTCTGCATTCCACTTGACAGGGTTAGGGTGGAGGGTAGTGAACCAGCTGTGACTTAGTTGCCAGCTGGGATTAAACCATGATGATCACAGATGATGTAATTTGCCTTACAGAGACACACTTGTCAGGAATCTGGAAAACTAAATGAATTAAAATTAATTGGGTTTTGATTTTCTTAGAGGTAATTCATAACCAGTCGTGAGTTTACAAAAATGCCTGCCTTGGTTTTTACACATAGATGCATATACTAACATTTTCTCCATAGTTAAAATACCTGTATGAAGTGAATCATTTTGCAGTACAAGTGCTTTGTATTTGGTTTTCAGGTGAGCCCTGTGCCCAGCTAAGTGTTTTTCTGGGGAAGAAGAGTCTGGCTGGATAATTAAGTTTTGTAGTCAGTGAGAACTTCTGAGTTTGAAAGAGCCTGCAAGTACTCCATCAAGTAGAATCTACATCAACTGTGTTTAAAAAGCATTTGAGTTGAATCAACCCCTCTATAGCAAGAGGAAAAGAATGATTTGACAGTGAAGAAGTGGCTTCTTTACCCTGCCCCTCCTGTCAGGGAAATCTTACCTCCATTTTTTTTGTCATGTTAACACCATAGTATAGGATCATAGAGTCATTTTCATTGGGTAATTCTGTTGTTTTCAGAAACGTTACTTAAATGGGCAGGCAAAAGGTGGGAGGGATTGAGCTAAGTGCAGATGAACTGAAGTATGTTTATGACTCCTTGGAGGACATCATCTGCTATTTTAAGTGCAAGTAACATGAAGTAGAAAGTAAGGGTTTTTTAGAAATGTATAAATAATTCTACAAAGTTAACACTTTTTTCCTTTACTCAACCACTACTGTTTACTTCCTTCCTTCTCTCTGGACTAGATATAATTTATATTGCTTGTAGGTAACCAAAACAGGTGCAAGTAAGCAAAATTGATTTCATATATACTTGTCTACTATGTTGTTTCATGTGGAAGATCCAAAGAAACATGTTGTAGTGCCTCCGGGATAAGTTTGTCGTGATCCTTTTAACTTCCCCATTCAAAAAGAACTGTCGTAGATCAATGATTTTCTGTTGATATTTGGCTAATTTTTATGCTTTTAATAAATTCGTAGGCCTGGGTACCAAAATACTTCCCAAGATGGGTCGTGTCAGCAGCTAAGAATTGCAGTAAGCTTCTCTGTGAAACCATTGAGGTAATTGGGGATTGTGTCATTTAAAGAATACTCAAAGCTGCTTTCATTGTCAAAAATCTTTCATGAATAATTTGTTTATTCTAGATTATCTTTTTTCTGTGTTTAAGGCAAACACTTGGAAAGCTGTGGGAGGCTTCCAGGGCTTTTTTCAGCTAAAACATGGACTTTTTATTCCATTGTCAACTATCAAAGCAATGAGAATTGTCCCTTTTTCTATTAGAACTTTGCTTTTGGGAAACTGGGAGCTGCAGTGGAGTCAGCCTCAGGAAACGGCGTTTCAAATGCTGCAGGATGATGTGACTCTCTGAGTAGCAAATCTGTTTATAACTGTTCTCCAGTGTGTTAATTAATTTGCTCCTGATGATCTTTCCTTACCTCAGCAAATCCTGATTCTATTTTTGGATGGGATAACATCTGAAGTGTTCTGCCTCTGAAATGTTAACGTATGCAATATGCGTTGGATTATATATGCCTTATGAAACTTGATGAGATAAAGTTGATGTCAGCGTTTTGTTGGCTCTTAATTAAAAAAAAAGGAAGGAAAAGACAAAGCCCAGCCCTGCTCTTACACTATCTGAACAAGCGCAGGGCTAACAAGTAGTACGGTTACTTGAAAAGTTCCACAGGTTTCTTGATACCAAGAAGCTGAATGTGTCACCAGTGGGCAAAAGTGGGAAGTTGGTAGCTCTATTCACCTAAGGGGGAAAGAAGAATAAGTTATGTAATGAGGTGGCTTTAAAACAGTGCAAAGAAAGGATGTTTTCAATAATGCTTTAAGCTTTTTCCAATATGTAATGTTTTGCTTTGGTGTTATTTTCACAAAGTATGATCTGACTCTATGCTCTGAGTCAAGAAAAATGAGCATCTGCTTAAAAGGGCTGCATGAAAAAGCTGACGTTTGCACATTTTCTGCAGAAATACTGCTCACTTCTTGCACAAACTGAAAACAGGAACTTGGAAAACAGGCAAGTAGGAACTCAGAAATTATATCAAGGCTTTCCATATGGACTGTGAGGTGAAATCTAAAGCAAGTGGGTTAACTGTTGCCCTGTAGCTGTTATGTTCTCGTACTATGTGACCAGAATGGCTTTCCTGGAGATACAGACAGCGCCCAAACTACTGTAGACTATTGTATGAACAAAACAACCTGGGTGAAGTGAATGAAATGGGCTCAGGCGGAGTTTTGGGATAACTTTCCTTGTTTTCCTACCCTTTACTTATTTCAGAGCTCAGATGTGGCCCATGTGGAAGAAGAATCCATGTGGACCTGTGCACACTGCATGTTATTGCAGATAACTGGCAGAATGGATGTGTCCTGGTCCTCAGGTGTCATACACCTGGAGGAGTTCATCAGCCAGTACCATGCACTATCATGGCTGTTAATGATCAGAATTGTTCCTCTAGCACTTATCTGCAATTTCTATTTCCCCAAACACAAAGAGAAAGGGGAAGCATTTTCTTTAGAGTCCTTCTTCCAGACACCGCATGCAAAAATCCCCCTTTATCCTTCCTTTCAGTTCTCTCCTTCAAGTATGTTGCTGGTGTGTGACTGTCTCCCAGCTACTTTGATCCCTTGTTTTTCCTTCTTTTCACTTAAAGAAGCTGTCACCTCGGTGACTGTTCTCATGCAGGGTAGAAGGGCAACACAGCTTTGTTGGTTCTGATTCTGGTCTCAGGTATGGTTTTGGGTATGCTTTTGGAAGCATCTCTGCTGTTGCAGTTGTTGATAACAAGTTACTGCTTAGGACTTAATTCTGGGTGTATAGAACTGTGAGGTAGGTTAGTTGCTCCTGCAAAGAATGCTTGTCAGCCCTAGATCAAACACACTTGATCACAGCTGTGTTTTCAGTCTAAGCAGCATGAAAACACATGATGTCCTCAAGAACAGTTAGGTAATCCAGGGACAAGGAGAGTGGCCAAGGAGCACCACTTCTCAAAAGCTGTATTTCAGCAACATTTTGTCAGTGAGTCTTGAGCCTAGGATGATATGGTTTTCGCATTGCTTTTGAAGTGACCTGTGTATTCTTCATGTTTTACTTTATATTGCAAAAACTCAGATGCATACAGAATTTTTAAGAGTCAGATGAAAAAAGACTGCAACTGGGCTACAACTGTGCAAGAGTAGGACAGCTTTTCAGTAATACCAAATTCTAGCCTACAAAGAAAACAGCATTTGCCTAAAGATGCTCTGAGTTGCACTTAACTATTAGAACCAGAAACTTATGTTTAAATAGTTCAGTAGTTCTTCCTAGGAAACTTATTTTTGCCAAATCCTTTCATTTTACCACAGCCTTGCATATCCTGGGTAATCTGTTATCCAGATTGTCTGCTATGGCAAACACGGGCAGGGGAGGTAATATGGAGCAATGGGTTACTGAGTGCTGTGTCAGCTCAGTGGTGCTGACAACAGTTTCATCTACTGTAATCAGACAGATCTGGAAAAAATGAGAAGTGGATTTCTGAAGTGCTGCAAAGTATCTTAACCTTTTAGTCAAACCATAGACAGCAACAGTTCAGTTGTGAACACTGCCACCAGCAGCAGTCCTTGCCTGTGCTGTTGGCGACTATCAGACTAACCACAGGAAAGGCGATCTGGATTAGACTAAGAGGGCATTTGTGGCTGAAAATGGCGCAGTAAGGAGTGAAACCAGAAGTTTGTGAAGAAGATAACTTTTCTTGAGTGCTGGAAGGGTCATCAAGAGTGTTGCTCCTCATCTTCAGCCATCATGTCTTGTTTCTGCATGAACTGGGTTCTTCTGATCCTGTTTACAGGTAACCAAGTGGGTCTAAGTGAATAGGTGGAGGTGGATGGGGTTAACGTGCATCAATGTTTCTGAGGGCTGCAATGTTGTGTTACAACGGAAGGGTAACCAGGCGGCACAGAAGCTGCAGGTTTGTGTTATGAATAGAACTTTATCACTGTGGCTCAGTATCTTCTTATAGTCTTACTTCCTTTTTAAGACAAAATGTTGTTGAGGGTATGTATGATGGTTTTAAAGGTATTCCTGCTAGTCTTATTAGTGAATTGTCTTTTGGGTTTTTTAGGTAATTATGATCTGAGATGAGCAGAGAACTTTAAATCATTTTAGAAAACATGTAAAATGGATATTTCTCTTCAACTGGCCTTGTGAAGGTGACTGCTTAGAAAAACAGTAAAGGTCAACTGTGGCTTCTGGTGGTTTTTAGCCAATATGAAATTTTATTGGAACAAATAAGATAATTTCTCCTTTTTTATTCTGATAATAATTCCTTTTTTTTTTTTTTTGTTCTAGGAAAATATTGTTAAAGGCAATAGCACTAAAAAACAGGTTGCAGGGTGGTAGTAGTATAGGCAGACATTAAAATTTGGTGGTAGGAAAAGTTCAGCAGACAGAAAAGTTATGTCACAAATACTGTTCCTTATAGTTCTTTGTAAAGCCTTTTGTAATGAGATTCATTTCAAGCTTGCTGTTTTATATTAAACAAAATATGTTTGTTTCAGAGACTAGTTTCTAGTATGCTATTGTGGCAAAATCTCTGCATGCAGAGTTGTTTTTAACTGTAATAGCTTAGGAAAATGACTGAGCTGGGCAAAACAGCTTTTTCACAAGAGACAATTGCAATCAAGCCCATATAGTACATGTGATCCACTGGTGCCTGGTGGCAAATGTGCACTGCGGAGCTCCATTCCTAATTACAGACTGTTAGACTTAATAGAGATAATTTGTTTCCTGTACTTGGGGTAGAGAATTCTATCCCTGAAATGTTAATACAGAGAGATTTAAATATTTATACGTCAGCCCATGTTACTGAATTGGGTTAGAAATATGTGGTAGTAAGAATATGGCAAACAGTTTTCTTTGGAGTACAAGTAGACAGAATGTACAACTCAGGAGCCCTGCTGCATAACCTGTTAGAAGGAGGTGGCTACGGGCTGGCTACAACTGCATCACCAGAGCACAAATGATTTTGTATGGCACTTAACACAGCTTTTATCAAAACCCTCCTAGAGGGAATATTGACTGGATTGGTCTAAATACGGCAAAATAAACTATCTCACAGTGATGAATGGGCTGCTGGCTGCTAGGTCTCACTGTTCTAACCTGAATAGAGTGGCACAACCTTCTGGAAACGTGAAAAATGACCTTTTATGGGAACCAAACAAGTTAGAAACTGCATAAGAATGAGGGAAGAAAATAAGGTAGTAAAAGAAGAGGGTATAAAATCTCTCAGAAAAGCTCTGAAAAATATCTCCTGATAGGAATGGTCTAAATCTGGCATTAGGCAAGAACAAAGGGAATGCATTCAGTAGTGGTCATTCTGATGAAACCAGCTTTTCATGGAAAGGGAGGAAGGGTTTCCCACAACGATTTTAATGACTGTCAATGTCCTGCTGTTCCTCCATGTGTGGCTTGGATTAAATCTAATATAAGGCAGAAACTAACAAGATAACAGAATGGACGTGGCTAAAGAGATGCCACAGAGATGCGCAGATCCAGAACTCTGTTTTCTCTTTACCTCTCTGCCTGCCTGCAGGGGCTACAGAAACTGTAGTTCTTTCTCTGGCTACAGATGCATTCTGAACAAATCACTGGCCCAACTTATCCCTCACTGCTGGGATTCACATCTATTCGTGGAAAACCTAACCCAGCAGTGCCTGGTGGTGTTTGCAAGATTGGACGTACTGGGTCATGCAAGATGTGTGAGAAGCTTCCACTTGCGTGCCCTGTGCTCAACAGCTGTTTGTCTTTTTGTCCACAGGCCCCACAGTATCAGAATCGGTTGTGAAAGGAGAGGTTGGTCAGAATGTCACCGTGCCCTGCTTTTACAGTGTTAAGAGTACATATGACATCACATCAATGTGCTGGGGTCGTGGCAGCTGCCCCTCTTCAAAGTGTTATCAGCCCATTATCTGGACAGATGGGTGGAAGGTGACAGCGCAGTATGACAGCAGGTATACGTTGAAAGGGAACTTGCTTGTGGGTGACGTGTCCCTCACAATCATGAATGCCAAGGAAGCAGACAGTGGGACGTACTGCTGCCGTGTGGAGATCCCAGGGTGGTTCAATGATCTGACAAGCAACCATGAGGTTGTGATAGAGAAAGGTGAGTGCAGAGGTGTGCTCCTGTGCGAGTACCATTGTGGTTAATCTGCTGTTGGGTCTGGATTTCAAAGCTTGTGGTGGAAATGATTCCTATAATCATCTATAGGACTGATCTTTAGAACTTTGCAGAACTGCTGCTACTGCTGTTTAAATGAAGCTGGTTTTGGCATTGTTGTGATCCCAGCACAGTCACTGCAATTAAAAAAAGGACATGGTGCTTTGTTTCACAGTGCACAATGCTACTGAGCTTTCTTAGAAACACTATTTGAAGAATTCGAGAGAAAGGGCACCGCAGTCTAATTAATTCATCCAGAGCATTATAGTTTTTGTAGAAAAGGGTGGTTCATTTTCCCTGTTTGATTCTAGAGCAAAGCACAGGGACAAAACATTAGTATAGACCTGTTGGTTTTAACAGAATCTTCTTTTGATTTTTAGTTTTTTGTGCTGTTTGTAAATAGCATGATAATGCGCAGAATAAATGACTGTCAGATGTACCGTGTAGCTGGTGCTAGTGAATTTATTATACAAACACTTAATTCTTTTCACCACATAAACTCACGCTAAGGTTTATTATAACGTATGTTGGTTTTGTTTTATTTTTTAATATCAGCTAGGATCTCTACTGCAAGTCCTCACACTTACACCTCTGAACAGGCCTCAGGTAACTTTTATTCAAGTATTAATCCCAATAGCATATATAAACTGTATTGCAAATGGGGATCTTAGGAAACAAAGTGACAGATGATAGAAAATTTGGCCAAAATTTACTAAAAATGACCATAGAACCGGATATCAGAACTTGAATTTTAATTCTGACTCGCTTTCTATAGAGAGTCCAACAGGAGGAATGTTTATATGTGGGAGGAAGCTTGCTTCCAAGTAAGTAGACTTCAGTAGATGTTTTATTGGTGCTGTGAGCATTGTTTTCCTTGTGGCTGTTGTTTTGGTATGTTGTTTTATTTGTGCTAAAATGTCTTCTGGAAACGCATCCCATGAACAGGAAACCACAAATTTTTAGGAGCTAGGTATTTCCACTACTCTATTTGTTGCTTCATAGCATAGACCTGTTTTACTGGGCTAGCTCAAAGTACATGTAATTCAGGACCCTGTGGCAGTCCACAGCAGCTGATTAAGGAGGACTGTAGAAACAGGGCAGTAATGTTGTGCTATGGCACCAAAGTATTCTTCTACCCTGCTAGAACATGTGTCTCAGTGGGCTGCCCACGTCCTCTGTAGCTTATGCATATTTAATAATGTGAGTCCCCTCACTGTAGGGGAAGAGACAGTGAACAACTCAGTTTCTCCAATCTACTCACAAGTTTATAGACTTGTATCATATACCCACTCAGCTGCATCTTCTTCAGTCTGAAAGACACAACTTTCATTTCTAGTGCACAGAGAGCTCATGGTATAAATAACTTAATCTCCCAATTTTGAATGCAAAATCAGGGATGCATTTTGTATTTCTCCCTGTATTTCGGATGTTTCCACCTACACAACTCTAAAATATTACAACAGTTGCATTTCCTTCTTGGAAAAAGAAGTGAAAACTTTCTCAGACTATTTCTGTTCCAGTTGCAGATAACTTGGCTTCCAATCTTAGAACTCACAGGTTTTCTTAACCTTATGGCAACTTCCTTAGCTGCTGGTGGAACAGTTTCTGTTTTCAAAACACAAGTTACTATGTGCATGTTCACAGAGAGGGAGGCTGGAAAACGCAGGTGGCCATATGTAGGAATAGTCCGGAATCTCCAATAGAAGAGACCAGTGAAGCAGATGATCCTGTCCTCTTCAAAATAAAGCTTCTGGGATGAGGGTAACAATTTAAAACACCAAAGGAACAAGCTGGGGTTGTCATAATGTGAACAGGAAATTCTGTTTTCAAGAGGGTTGTTTATCATCTGGCAACCCATGGAGAAACAGACTGATGGTACGGAAGACATCAGTTTATAGCTCTTAATTTTAAATACGTTCAAATAGCTTTGCTCTGGGAAATTACCTCAAAATATGCTGCAGGTCCTTATGCAAATGCTTCACGCATTGCTCGTTCTGTTTACTGTCTAGCTGTCTGGGACTTTGAAAAGATCACTTGCTTTCTCTAACTCTGCTCCACATTTTCAAGGCCCTGAGGTAATCTTAGTTTTCATCAGACAACCCAAGTCTGCTTTAGGCATCCATTGCCTCTTCATGGCTCCAGAAACAGCAGCCTACCTTGGTTACTTCTTCCAAGCACTGTGTTAAGGTAATAGCAAGAGCTAAGTGTTACCTGGAATGAATTCAAAGCTCTGAAAAGGGCAGCAGAGGCTCAGTATTCAGCATTTTGTGCTGCCCTCTGAAGGCACCAATCTCTTTGTGATACACAGAGCCAAGGCTCCTGCTAGAGAAATACTTAAGTTCAGTGGTCCCAAGTCAGCAGTACAAATTCCTCCCTGTCAAAGCAGAATGGTTCCCTGTGCAAGTGATGTGTTTGTCTTGCCTTTTCTCAGCTCCTGGGAGTGCCAATGAATCCCTTACCATCACAAGAACATGGCCATCAGTTTCTGCTTCAGAAGCTCCTCAGACCGTAAGCATCTCTGTTGTGCTATAGAATGTCTAGGCAAAGTGGATAGACAGGAGGTTATTGGGTCACCCCTACAGTTCACTTGCACTGCTTTAGCTGGATTGCAAAAGAATGGGGTTTTTTTTGTACTCTGCAAGTTTAGTGCTAATGAAAGAATGCTTATGTGCTCATTATTAAAGAGTTAAAAATACAAAACCTGCTTTGCATGCATAAAGTACTTCCTACTAATGGAGAAAGAGCTTTAAAAGCATCCATATTGCCTTTCAGGCCTCTGGTCCCTGCGTGAGCACCTTGGACTGCTTGGACGTAACTGCAAACCTGCAGGTACAGGAGGATATATGGGAGTGAAAGTTGCACCACCTAACAGCTCTATACTCCCGTACAATGGGGGTCAAACTGGGACTTTTAATACAGAGCTGCCAAATATGTAAATGGCCTTTGGGTACTGTATGGGCTTCTTGCTCTCAGTGCCATTGATGTTCATCTGTTTTGTGTTTTACAGAACTTGTCTGTATCACTTCCCAGTCAGCGGCATTCACAAAATGAACTATACATTGGGATTGGTTTATCTGTGGCCATTCTAGCTGTCCTGATTTTGGCTCTGTTCCTTACTAGAGGTAAGTAGTTTCCACAGGTAGTTATTCAAGGATTGATTGGGTATGCCAAATCGCAGCTGTCTTCTGCTTCAGGTAGGTGAGCTAAGATTTTTGGATGGCCTCACTCTGTGCCCTGCACTGTAATTGCTTGCTCAGCTCTCCCCCTTAGGCTCTAGGGCACAGGACAGCAAGTGTAAATGTGATATGAGCCCATCTCTCCTGCCCCACTCCTTTCCTCTTCCCCATGCATCAGTTGCCCTGTTTTCCCAGTCCTTCCCAGTCATAATGGGAGGGGCACTGGTTTCATATAACTATGTCCAATATTTTTCTGTGTGCCAGACTTCCTGCATAGAGGCTTTTGGTTAGACTAAGGCGTATGAATTAGATTTCATGTGAAATAATGGGAATTTCCTGTACTGAAAATATCTGCTTAAGGTTCCTTTATTTAGTTTCCTATACTTGATTTTTATTTTTTTTTTAATCCTCTACTTGCTTCTGATGGTTTAAAGAAGATTATTTGTTTTCTTTCTTTTTTTTTCTTCTTCATTTTCATTCTTGATGGTCCTTAGAATATTTATTCAACACAAAGAAGACGGGTGCCTTTTCAAAGTAAGTATTCTGTTTCTGCTTGGGCTAATAGGACAAACTAGGTCGCAGAAAGAAAATGTCAGTAAGCAGACCAGTTCAGCACATACTTCAACTTTCCTTTTTAATGTCAAGTTAATAGGACACATTGCAAAAAGAAATAACTAAATCCTGCTACTTTGCATTAGTTAGTAAGCGAAAATGAACGTGCTTGTCAGTTCATTGCATTAGGAAGCAGGCAAACTTCAGGTGTGAGTTGTCTCATAAGTGGAAAAATGATTCATTGTCAGTCATGTTTAGATAAGTGGGGTTTTGCATATTTTACGTTTTTCCAGTGGGCTGGTTGATGTAGCTCTCTGCTCTCTCTGTTTCTATTGTCTGTTTTATGTTTAATAGCATGGCTTTTACTCTTTTGTGCAGCTTTGTTGCATTTTGGAGGCCAGAAGGTGCAGGGAACCACAGTGCACTGGAAGATGATGTCCATGCAGAGGAAAATGTTTACATAGTGCACTAAGGACTATACACGTGCTCGCCTTGGTCAGCACTAGGAGATCAAATGTCTTGCACAATGTTAGCTGCTCCCTCTTCCCCGCAGCTAAACGTGACTGGACTATTGAAGCATTGTTCACATCATTCTGATAAAACAAATAAAAACTACACTTCTAATTAAAATCTTTTATCAGTCTGTTCCAGAAACAGAAAACCTACTGGCTTGAATGGAAATTTCCAGAATCCACTTATCAAACCCTAACGAAAGTTCCTATTATATTTACTATCTGCTTCAACTTCTCTTTTCCTTTTTGGGAAAAAAAAAAAAAAAAAAGAAGGAAATGCCAGAATAGCAATTTCGTCACAAAACAAAACCCACACACTTAAAAAAAGGTTTATCTTCACTGTGTATCATATCTGCCAGTTACAAAAGAGTCCATGCCATCAGAGGGCAGAAGCAATGGGATAGCTGCCATGACAAAGATGACACATAGTAAAACTTGATATATTAGTATTTCAATATACATTTGGTTGAATTTGAGTTGAAGTCAGATATCCCCAGATATCCTGGTAACAGCTCGGTACTGCAATGTACTAATTCTTCCCATCCATAGTTAAATCTGGAGGAGCTATTGACCCCTCTCATGGGCTGTCCTCGGAGCCTACAGGATCAGTACTTCCATGTGCAGAATATTCACAGCTTTTTTTTCAGAGAACTATGACTAAGTGTGTTTTCCTCTGCAATATCCATCACTTTTTCTGTGTCTCTCTTTTTCACCTTGGATATGGAGCATAATGCATACAAAGACATGCAGGCAGCAGCGCCCTGTGCTTTTTCATTACTTCCACTCATTTTGATGGATCTTGGAACAGGTATTTTGTAATGAGCCACAGACATGAGCAGGTGCCACTTGGAGCCTGTTAACCCATTAAGAGGTCATCCAGCTGCACACAAGCTGCCATCACATTGAGTGTGGTAAGGTTAATGAGCTGCAAACTGATTTGTTTGAGACAGCTCTCTCCTTTCCCCTTTTGCCTGCAAGAAGCCACTAGATAGCAGTACAGGAGCAGAAAGCAAGCCACATTTTCCTGGTTCTTCTCAGCACACTTGGATTTTGGGTGGCCTTTTTCAATGCACTCTGCTGCATTTAGCCCAGTCTTGTGAAAGAAACAAAGCTGGTATAATGCTGCTTTCATCCTCTTCCTTCCCTGGACACCTGCAACACTGACTGATTCCATTTGGACAAGCTCCATGGAAATTGGTAGCTGGATACTGACACAAATTTGTGCCTCAGGTGGGATTCAGCTGCTCCCTGCACTGGCAGAGGCTGGACATTGGCTCACAGCCACTGCTTGATGGTGGGTAGTAACTAGGATCATTGCAGGGAAAATGTCGGCAGGATATTGGATGCATCAGGTTTCATTAGTTCTCTTCACAGACCAGCTGGGGCTGTATGTACTGGGCATTGTATGAACTGTACCTGGTGAAATACAGCAAATTAGATATTTTACTGACTGCTGGTTAACCTGTCTTATATTGCTGACAATAGGACACTGCTGAACTGTTGAGTATGTCCCCACTGGCTGCTGTTCATGCTGCTCTGAGGCATGTGAGGGTACAGAGCAGCATTGCATCATCACTTTCATTCAGAATAAGCTCAGAATAGTTCTTCAAGCTTCATGCTGCTTGAATCTGCTACTAAGTTGGCTACAGCAGCATCAGTTGGCTGGTGAAAGAAACCAGGCATCCTGGCTTTGCTGCAGCCTAATCTATTGGGAGACTACTTCATGCCACATAATGTAGTGGTGGTGTGATGGATGAGGGAGCTAATGAGAGGTGGCCTCCTACACTGATGTACTACTGAGTCCAAAAGGTCTTCAATGACAAGAGTCCTTCTCTGATGCTGTGCGTGTGGGATACTGAACAACTAATCCCTCTCCATCCTTCCTGTGCTACTCAGGATTTTGGAGTCCTGTTCACAGTACCCCACAGCTTATCTTTTTTTCCAGACTGACTCATCTTGGACTACCAATCTAATTCTCCTGTGGAACTTCTTCCCATACGTTCCACCATTCTTTTTGCCCTTCTTGGGATGCTTTCTGAATCTAAAACATGCTCTTGATGGGACTAGAATTACACGTAGAATCCAAGGTAGAAGCCCATCATTTTATCTTTTGAACTCGGAATATGTCTCCTGTTTGCACCATGCTATGTTTATTTGCACAAAATTTTGTCTATCTGCAACTCTTCATTCTTGACCCTAGTGCACTGAATTACTTCTGCTTTATTACTCATCTTTCCCAGGGAAGAACTTCCAGAGAACTTCTTTATCAGTTTGTCAGTAAAAATGAACGAGTAAGAAGTATTTCTTGGAGATGGTGGTGCAGATCTTTGGGAAGGATGTTGTTTCGGAGAGAAGACATTCGTGAGAGTTCCTCCAAGGCTGTCTTTGCAAGTAGAAAATATGAAGCTGGAGAAAGAAAGAGAGGGGTCTTCAAGCAAAAGGAACGATTGGGAAATGGAGGATTAAGAAAATATAAGTGAAGGCAAAGTCAGGTGGAGACAATGCCAAATGTTTAGGAGTGTAAGAGCACAAAGCTTGTTCTTGCTGCTCAGCCCTGCAGAATGGTAATGGGGCTTAAGGCAAAACAAATAGTATCTTGAAATCTCTGATGGTAGTACCATGCAGAGTGTCTTGAAAGAGGAAAGGAGAATAAGACAGAATGGAATAAGATAGAATAGTTCGGTTGGAAGGGGCCTACCACTGTCATCTAGTCCAACTGCCTGACCCCTGGGCTGACCAAAAATTAGAGCATCTTATTAAGGGCATTGTCCAAATGACTCTCAAACACTGACAGGCTTGGGGCATTGACCATCTCCCTAGTAAGCCTCTTCCAGTGTCTGACCACCCTCTTGGAAAAGGAATGTTTCCCAGTGTCCAGTCTAAACATCTCCTGGTGCAGCTTTGAACCATTCCCATGCATCATATCACTGGATCAAGGAAGAAGAGGTCAGCACCTCCCTCTCCACTTCCCCTTCTCAGGAAGCTGTAGAACACAATAAGGTCACCCCTCAGCCTTCCAGCCCTTCTGCCTGCTTTGTTGGCCTCCTCTGGATGCATTCCACTACCTTAACATCCTCCTTAAGCTGTGCGGCCCAGAACTGCACACAGTACTCAAAATGAGACCACACCAGTGCTGAGTACAGCAGAATTGCCTCTTTTGACCGGATTCTACACAGAAGCATAGGAAAGAAGCAGTTGCAGCGCATAAAATCTGGAAATGGAGAAATGAGACTTCAGTGGGGCTCACTCAGCATCTCTGGAAAGTGTATGATTTCTCTCCTTCCAGTTGCTGCCCCGGATCCTCCATCAGCTAAAATGTCCCATTTTGTGCTGTTCCAATGGATAATGATACAGAGTTTCGTAGGTGAGTCTTCACCTGCTTTTTGTGTGCTTGCTTAGAAAACAAGAACTTTGCAACATTAAAACCCGCAACATGTGTTTTGCGAAAACAAAGCAGTGAAATGGGGTGTAATTGTATACAGAACTTCAAATGGTTTATGAACTTTCTGAGTTAATACTGATGGATATTTCTTTTTGTTTGGATATTTTTTACTTTTAAAGCATGTATGTGGTTTCTCTGTGCATGGGTTTGGTTAGTTTCCCTGTCCCTCCAAATGGTCTGATTTCTTTGCTGCTGTTAAATGTGTACTGCTAGCTTTGCTTCTTCATTAGTGTGTCCACCCCACTACACAAGCCAAAGGTAATGAATTGAAATATTGGCAAAGTAATGAATGAATATGCATGATAAAAAAGGATTTTCTGAAACTCTGAGGGCTGTCTGCTGCTATGAATTGAGGGTGGGAAAGCATGGCTGGAGATTCCTCTCCTTTTACTCCCAAATGTTCAGTTCACACATCAAAGATCTGAATGCTAAAAGAGATAGAAGTCGAGGAAGGGTACTGTGGGAGACTGGGTCTTGCAGGTGTGTTCGTTTCTGCATGTGTTTAAGCATCAGCAACGCAGTTTCCAAACTGCCTGAGGTGACTCAGGAAGGTGGGTTCAGCTGTTTTCAGAGGGACATGAGCTCCTAATGGGAGTTGTGCTTTCAAATCATTCAGGCGTTTCAGGAAATTCTGTCTCAGATGACTAAATATTAATTGTCTAACCTCTGCCAGCATGCAATATTCCATATAACATCTACAGCAAATGTTATGTTCTTAAATTAACCTGAAAAGTAGTGTGAAAGATCAGTCAGTGGTGGGATAGACTGAGGGGCAAGAGGTGATCTATGCCCCTTTGAGGCAAAGCAACACAACCTCCATGGTGTCTGCTGTACAAGTGGAGCTTCTCTTTCCTGGCCATATCTTCAGCTTCAAAATAAACTGGAGTTAATGCCTCCACTGGGTTTTATTTTAAAAAGCTTTCTTATACACAGAGCTACTGAAGGATGAGAAAGACTTTTTGTAACCTTCTCTTTAACTCAGCACAGTTCCGAGAATAGGTAGACTTGAGACTCAGTGGGCATTTAAATGCTTCTTTCCTATTTATCAGTAATTTTCGCTGAACTTTCATCAGAACAGAAACTTCAAGAAGAAACAAAAAATTAGGATTGCTGGGGAAAAGATGCTGAGTATCCTGTATAGAGAAGGAAAATTATTCCAGAAATAGATCAAGAAAAGAAACTCTTTTCCAACCAGCTCTCTTGGCTGGAGGATGTATTTCTTTGTCCATCCAGTGACCAGTCTCTGGGGGACAAGACCACTGCAACAGCAACTATTCGAGTTGCTGCTTAATACCAACTGCCACTGAGGGTTGGTTCAGGAGAGACTGTGTATAAATATATCTGCATGAACTGAACAATTATGAATGCCCCTTTCTATGTTGAAAGATGATCTTTAAACATCTGGAGTTCATTTCTCTCTCACATGGATTAGGGGCTTACAGTGGCAAACCTCACTGACTTCAGTGGGACTATCCAGGCATAGCTGATGCTCAGGTTCAAATCTGGATGCCTAGAGGAGACACTGCTATAGACAAAGGTAGGATTCTTCTCACAGTAAGATGAGGGTGTCCCAATATAACAGCCTCCGGAATCTGTTAATGTCAAAAACTTGTTCATTCAGTTCTATTTACTATTACTTTTTTAAAATGCATCTGTGGAAGAGGCTGCAACTGAAAATGAAGTCATTTAGTCCTTGCAGAGGTTTTTACTATTGAATGAAGGCTGTTGCAGTATTGAAGCTTTCCTTACCAGCCTGCAGTGCAGGCAGATGTGAGGCACATTAGCGCCTCATAAATCAAAAGAGGATTTGAAACTGCAAACCCCATAATTTTCCAGCACCAACACTGGTGGGAAACTGCACTGGAGACTCCCTGGTGCCTTGTGTCTGCACTCTTCTTCTTTTTATGTATTTATTTATTTAGTAAGTTTGGGGCTCTGCTTCTTTTGAACAGAAGAGCAGGCAAATCTTCATTTGTTAAAGGGTTACTTAATGAAGCTGCTTTTATGCTGTGCTGGACTGGGATGAAATAAGAATAGCAGATGAGCCCGTTTCTCTTCAAGCAGCAGTGACCTTAACTCCAGGAACAGTTCAAACTGGTCTTGGTTTTGCAGCATCTTTGTTGGGGTGACTTGATGCTCAGTGACTAAACCCCTGCTCCCTAAGGGGCACTTTCAAGATCAACTGGATGAACTGTTTTGTTTTATCATCACAGAAAGAGGCTGTTTTGTCTGTTTGTTTTGCTGTAACAAGACAAATGAACCTACCCTTTCCAAGGACTAAAACAAGCAGCCATCTTTCAAAGCCTTATCCTGTATTCAGGAATTCAATTTTTTGGCACATCCTACCTTCATTTCACTGCAACAGCTTCTGCCCTTCACACCATATTGCATGTTGTTTTGTCTGCCTCTACTCTTTTAGCATTTGGAGTTGTGGAAACCTGAATGAGTTGGCTTATCTTGCCAATGGGATAAGCAATAATGAAGCTGAAATGTCATCCCAATAACAAGTCATGAGGCAGCCTGCCACAGACTAAAATCTCGCCTGGGGAATAGTCCATTAAAGACAAAACAAAAGAGACGTGGACACAGTTGGTAGCATCTGTTTGCTATATGGGAGTCTTGCCAAAAAGGAAAGGCATTCAAACAGCTGGCAAAATAGAAATGTTTGGCAAACCAGGGCCAAAGCTGGTGATAATAGCAGCAACTGCTCTAAGTCCTCTTTGGGGTAAGTAAGCTGGCCATGAGACATTGGATCTGAAGGATGATCCTCTTGCTGCAGCAGAGGACTAGCTCTGGATGCTCCCCAGGTCCCTCAGTTCCTGCTCCACTGTATGTAAATGATAACATGGGGAAAAAGGCAACAAGGCACAAGGACCAACACAGACTTGATGAATGTAAACCAGAAAATATTTTCTCCTGTATGGGAGTCTTTTTTGTGTAGTGCCTTTTGAAGAAGAAATCCCTTTTAGGGCAATCTGGGAACTCCATAGACAGTTAAGAGGGAACAATATGTATCAAAGGTTCAAACTAGATGCTAAGGTGGATATTGGCTCTAAGCGCCAAGTAAAGCTGGTCATTAAGAGTAAGAGCACAAGGAAAACATGAATGTGCTCTTTTTAACATCAGTATAATGTCAGCAGTTAAAGCTTCTATGTACACAGTACATAGCAAGGTAAGTGGGGTCAACTTGCCTGCAAGTTGATGGGGCTTGCTTAGAAACAGAAAAAGCAGTGGGCTTTCTGAGGATAGGTTCCCATAGACAGATCCTGCTCTTCTGCCAGCTTAATTAAGTCCTAATTTCACACATGAGGAAGTCTTTTGGACCCTGCTATTGAGACTGTCAGTGAAAGGCAACTGTGACAGCATTTCTTTTTTGAAGGAGATGATGGTGGTCTGAGGAAAGCAGATGCGTTTCACACCAGGTTGCTGAACAACTTTCAAACAATCTCTTAGGAGAGGAGCAGAGTTCCCAAGTTCCTTTTGCACAGTCTAGGCTGCACTTGGGCTGCCAATGACAGATCTCAGCTTTGCTGATGTGAGTGATGTGTTTCGTGAGCCCTTCAGCAGCAAGCCGGTGTCTGTGAGCTCCTGGCTGTGGCCTCTAGTGCCCCCAGGCATTAGCTGCCACAGGAAACAGGGCAAGGCTTGGGGGGTCAGTAACTGTGGCCTGCCTGCAGGCAGGAGTGTTTCTTTTCCTGCCTTATTGTTTTGCATAGGTGGATTCATGCATTGGAGACTGTCAGCACTCATCTTCCCTTCTTCTTCCTTGACAGTGCATGCCACATCCGAAGCTGTCATTAGAGGGGTAATAGGGCAATCTGTTAAGTTGCCTTGCTTCTACAAGGTGGCACGTTACCAGGACATCTCCGATATGTGCTGGGGCAGAGGTCCATGCCCAAACTCAAAGTGCAATAACAAAGTTTTGCACACCACTAGAAATAGGGTGACGTACAGGATATCCCAGCGATACAGCCTCCGGGGCTATATTTCCTATGGAGATGTGTCTCTCACGATTGCGAATGTGCAGCCAGAAGATGCGGGTACATACTGCTGCCGCGTGGAGATCCCGGGTTGGTTCAATGACATCAAACAGAACATACAGCTGGCGGTGGACAGAGGTGAGTCTGGGGACCTTTGTGATACAGCCAGCAGGGAGGAACCTCCCTCTGGATAGGAGTTTAAAACTGGAAGTTATGTTATGTGTGCTTTTTTTGTTTGTTTCTGGTGGCCAAAAGTGTTTGTCCTAAATTCTGTGGTTTCCGAGGGAGATCTGCAACCAGTTGTCAATTTCAATCGCACTCAATGAGCAGTTTTGATGAGAAATTAGTAACTTTTACCTTTTCTGGTTTTTTTTTCCCCTTTCAAATTAAATATTTAATTTCTCATTGTGTAGCTGTATTTCAAAATATTTTGCAAAATCACAAAGTTTGCAAGTTTTTGGGTTTTATCACACAAGGTTCCGGCCCTTCCTTTTGTAAGAGGGTCAAGGAGGAGATCTATCACGAAAAAGGCAAACCTGGGAATTTGTCTGGCTGGGGCATGTTTCCTGTTAAGTAAACAACCTTTTAAATAGCACCTCACCCACCTTTATTCTCAGTATTTTTGCAGCTGATTTTCAGTCATTTCTGGGCTGGCTTTCACAGGGTCGGTTGTTGATGCTCTGATCCAGCTTTCCTCTTGACTATGTTTTCTCCATACAGCCCCGCCACTGACAACAACCACCACCAGAAAAGCTCCTGTTTCTCCCACAGCTTTTAGAGAAACAACTTTTGCTCTCCCAGCAACCTCTGATGATCAAACAACAGCAGAGACCCCCGTCCTCCTGACAACCACTGTCCCTGAAGCAACACCTGCAACCACCGAGTTTCCAGCAGTAACTACACCAGAGACCATTGCTCCCCCAACATTTGCTGTGACAGCAGCTATGGTGACAACCAGTGCTCTCCCAGATTTTCCAACTAGTTTCCAAGGAATTGATGTGACAACTGAATATGACTGTGTGTCCTGCTCTGAAGAGTCTATCACTCTTACTGACAGTACGAAGGGTAACCAGCACCAATCCTTTCTTATTTTCTGTGTAGCAGAGATGGTCTATGTAAACCTGACTCTGGCATCATAGAAATGCTCCAGATACTTATATTTGTATCTGGGAAGTTTTCTCCAAGATGCCTATAGGTATATTTCAGTAGGTTTAAAGAAACACAGGTCAAATGTCATGGATGATGCCAATCTGGGGTGAATAGCCATGATTGATAGCCAAGGGTTAGGCTTGCATTGAAAGGAGTTTTAGGAGATTGAAGAAATAATGTGACAGAAACCTCATAAATTAAGGTTTTTCATGAACAGAAATAAATGCGAAGTCCTACACCTGGGATGGAGTAAGACAGCTTCACTCAACTATGTGCTGATTTTTTTCTTGATTTGGGAAAGACAATTGGAAATAGTCTGCTGAAAAGGTTAGTTTAGAACATGTTCTACGTGAGCAGTAACATCAGTGAGACTTCAAAACATGCTTAAAATTGAGTACTTACATTGTCATCCCATATGAAGTCTTCCGTTATTATTAATACTTAGTTAATCAGTCACATGTTATCATCCTAACCTTTCCTTGGTTGCTACTTTATCCATATCATTGACTTCTTTCCACGAATTGATGTCTGCACCCAAGGCTGTTGTTTGTACATGCTTTGGGTCTTCTATCACTTGAAGCTGAACCTCTAAGGACAGCTTTTCTGTACCACCTCTTGTTTTCCAGCCATAACAACTCACCCCAGTTAAACTTGTCAACAATTAATTACATCCACAGCTGAACAGTTAAAACATTTAACAACTGGCCATGCTAGTAAAGTACATCAGTTATCTGGGTAGCATGAGCTGCAGCTATGAAAACCGAGGTGCAGAATTTCACCAGTGCAGATGCAGAACTTTGCTAGTAATTATGAATGCCATATGAAGACCTTCCTAATCAGTGATCTTTATAAGTATTATACTTTCATAAGCATTAAATTTTACTATTCTAAGTGCTATATTTTTCTTTGTTCCAGCTACTACCAAATTCCCAAGCACACTTTTGACTGCAGAGGGAGGTAAAAGCACTGACTCTTCTCTCATGGTGGAAGAGGTGCCAACTGCAGGTGAGTGGAATAATGGTGCAAGTTCAGAAGTTGCATGTTCAGAGAAATCATAGAATCATAGAATAGTTAGGGTTGGAAAGGACCTTAAGAACATCCAGTTCCAACCCCCCTGCCATGGGCAGGTGGGCAGGGACACCTCACACTAAACCATGTCACCCAAGGCTCTGTCCAACCTGGCCTTGAACGTTACCAGGGAAGGAGCATTCGCAACCTCCCTAGGCAACCCATTCCAGTGCCTCACCACCCTTACAGTAAAGAACTTATTCCTTATATCCAATCTAAACTTCCCCTGTTTAAGTTTGAACCCGTTACCCCTTGTCCTATCCCCTCTACTCTGCTCCCATGAGACCTCACTTGAAGTACAAGTGTCTTCAACATAAAAAGGACATGGAACTGTTGGAACAAGTCCAGAGGAGGCCACGAGGATGATCAGGGGGCTGGAGCACCTCCCATATGAAGATAGGCTGAGAAAGTTGGGGCTGTTCAGCCTGGAGAAGGGAAGGTTGTGTGGAGACCTCATAGCAGCCTTCCAGTATCTGAAGGGGAGCTATAGGGATGCTGGGGATGGACTCTTCATTAGGGACTGTAGTGATAGGATGAAGAAGTTGTTATAAGAAAAAGTATTGCATCTGGAAGTAAGAAGTATCTGGGATCCACACAGAAATTGTTTGAAATCAGGATGTAACAACAGGAAAATATGTTTTTAAGCCTCCAAAGGAAGTAGATTTTGAGTCATTCACTACTGTCAGGTATCTCAGGTCTGAGAGAAGTTAAGAACTGGTCTTTGTCACCATCCGAGCTGAACTCTTAGATGTCTGATTTGTCATCACTGTGAGCTCATTGAGCTTTCCATTTTAAATCCTCCCTAAGTGTTAAGAGCTTTGAATCTCACTGAATATATTTAGCCAGATGTGGCTGCAGGCTCAGCTTTCTGGTGCTCAGCATGTGTCCTTGGTCATGATGGAAAGCAGCAGGCAATTACCACAAATATCAATCCTTCAAGAGAAAAGGAACTGGTAAACAAATTCATACCATCATCTGAGACATGAACAAACTTAGATGAAGTTTGCACTTTTTGTCTCTCAGTCAAGTATAAAAATAGCATGGCTCAAGTTATTCAGGTGTGATAATCTGCCCACCAGGTGCCCTCAAATGGAAACCTAAAACAAAGAAAGCCAGAAGTCAGGGATGACATTTGGCTGTTAAAAGCATCCTTTTAGTTTCAAATAGTGCCAAGAAACTCTTCGTTCTTAAAAACACAGTATTTGGATTTTTGCAAGTCTTCTTTTGCTAGACCTTGAGACTTAGAGCAGAGAGAGAGTTTCGGAAACTGCTCTTTAATGCCTCTGGAGACAGCTCACAGAAACAACTAAACTGGTCTCTTGAGCATTTGTGAGGGTTTCTCACCCCTGTCTCACTTGTCATCTTTCTGATACAGTTCTGATTAACGCCTGCATTCTCGTTGTAGTAGGTTTTGTAACGGGTCTTACCACTGGGATTCTGGGGGCAGCTGAAGTTGCGACTGGGTTAGGAAGAGCCACCACAAAAGCAAAAATAGCAGAAAATATATGGTGCTTATGTGAGTCATGTACATTCCCACCCATGCTAAAACTTGTGTCATGTTATTTCTGAGTCCAAACTGTCATAATGCGTGAAAATGCTGCAGCATGACTGAGCACTGTGTAGTAAGAGCCATAAGCCAAGTTAAGTACTTAGCCTGCTCTTATTCTGTGAAATAATGCACTAAATAGACCAACTTTAGCCTTTCTGTAATGTAAAGGAAGGCTGATTTGTAGCTGGGCTCTGTATTGATGTCAATATAGTGGCTGGCTGAGAAAACCATGGACGAGAGAGAGCTCTCCACCTCCAAACACAACTCTAGCCGCATAGGCTGGGTTAGCTGGGGCAATTCGTTGCTGCTGACCAGGCTCTGATTTAGTTTCTCTTCTGTCTTCACCTGCTTTTCCACCAGCAACAAATCCACCAGAGCCAACCACACTGGAGACCCCAAAGAAAGTCCTTGCTCCTTTAAGTGTGGAAAGTAAGCAGGAATACTTGCTCCCATCAGGCAGGCTGCAGCATGATGCCAGGAGGTTCAGTTTTGGCTTGTGGGATGTGCATGTCTGAGTGAGATTTGCTCTTCTTGTGTACGTGGGGGTAGTTCTGCCGAACTTTAATTCTCTTCTGAGAGAGGAAAAGATGGGTGTCATGAAACAATCTCTGGGATTTTTAGCACTTGCTAGGGTTTTATTGCATACATTTGTTTAGCTGTAGTGTTTATTAGCCAGTCTATTTTCTACTCCAGTGCAAATTTCCAGCTACAGTTGCATATGAGATACCTGTGCCCTGTCCCTGTCTTTGAGAAAATGCAGGCATGTTATTTGGTACACGGAGACAAATCAACTCAGCTTTCATAGGCAGCTGATCAGAGCTGAGAAATTTGGGAGAGATCAGCTCATTCAGTGAGTGCCATACTCTGAAAAGTAAAAGAAAAGAAAGATAAAACTCTTTTTTTTTCCCTAATGGAATTATTTGTGACCATCTGATCACCCCCATCATAATGTGAAATTGTGTGTGTCTCATGCATGCAAAGTTCACTCATGCATGTGTGCCTCCCCAAATGACTCCTCTGGTCCCTGGCACATTTTGCTCAGATGGAGGCTGCGTGGTTGTTCTCTTGTCAAACCTCTGAAAGCACTGCTCATCACAGTCTTTCTATACACTAGGGCATGACCTAAGGCACAGGAGCTTTCCCGTCACAGGATGTAAGTTGAGGTTTTGATTCACTCAGCTGAGTGACTCCTCTGGTTTAAGATACCGCTAAGCATCAGGTGCTTCCTGTGACAGATCAAGTGCTCCAAATACTTAAATACTTCAGTACTTTGTAACATGAGATCATGATGAGCCGAGGCCTAAGCCTGGATTAACTCTTTTGTGACTTTAAACTCACTATCAATAGTAACAGAGTAGGATCATAGGATAACAGTAGAATGCTGCGAAGAACATTCATTTAATTCATCCCTATTTCAAAAGCTTTGGAATCTAGAACTGAATTATTCTTAATATCCCTAGGAAAAATAAAATGCATCGTCTTCATAGAGATTTCTTAAATTTGTGGTAAGTTATCAGAAGATGTTAACATTAAGATGTTTCCTGTGGTTTTTAGTCCTAGTACAGCTGCCAGAAACTGCAATCACACAGAAGTCTGACCACAAGTAAGCTGAGGCAGTTCATCCAGTTAGACTTGTACCTTGTTTTCTACCTCTGCTTTCTATGACATCTTGTCATGCTTACTGAAGTGAAAACTCCTTCACAGCAGACAAGTTTCTACTGCCTTGCTTCATGGACTATTGCTGGGAAGCCTCCTCTTCCTTTGATGAAGATTGACATTTCCCATTGACTGCCTGATATACAATTTGTGGCGGGGACAGATTGTTCCTTTTTAGTTGCAATGTGCTTTATTTCCCCTACTCAGGGCCAGAATTTGCCCTCTCATTCCCTGAGAGCTCATTACTCCTTGACTAAAGAAGTGACAACCACCGTGGCCCTTACTCCTTGAGCTGATCATGGCAGTAATCATTTCAATCTGTTATTTTCAGGGATTTCATCAAGTTTAGACGGCACGGCTGAGAAACATGATGATAATGGAGATAAGGTAAAACCTCCTCTAAGTTCCAAGTGCGTTGAACTTGAGGCCAGAAGGACAGCAGGACGTGTTAGTGATTTTCAATGTATTCATACTAAAGTGACAGTGTTTAGAAAAAGTAGCTCGAACTTCTGTTCAGAAGCTCAGGAACCACCTATTAATCTTTCCAGTGGATAGAACCAAAGCCTGTGACCAATCCATCTACCTTGGACACTTCAGAAAAACCTCATTACGCTGGCACCCCTGTAAGAGAGGCAGAGGAAGCATCCCCGAGGTGTGACCAGGAAAAAGGCAACGTATGAGGGTTGTTACATTTCCCTGTCTCTAGTTAAGAGAAGGATGAGGGTGATTAAGCTCCTACTTTAGACACCTTATTAAGAAGTTCATGTTAAGTGGGATAAATCTGGGCTCAAATGCATCAGAAGGTGTATTAAATATTTAACAGGTAATTCGTGTTGTTTATCATGATCAACCTGATGTGTCTTCTCCATACTCTACACAGGAAAGCTCAGGAAAACATTGCCAACTCCAGCCCAATGATATTTAAGAGCCACTAGGGCAACCCACTCCTGTGTGAATAGGTCTGGTATAAACTTGCTTCCAAAGCCTTTTCAGGTTTTTTTTCTCTTCTTCCTTCCAGTTTCCCATCTACGTCTTTCTCATTGCCTGTCTCGTTGTGGTGCCCATTCTTTTTATATTGATGCTCTCATTGTTGTTTCAGAAACGTAAGTATCCCTAGGCACGTAATGGATTAATGTTTCTAATGCTGGCCTAGTGCAAATGTCCTTCTGTATCTCTGATTAATCTTCTGGTAAATCTGCCATGGCCTCTGTGACAGCACTCTGTTCATTTTATGGGGGCTGCTGTCCTTACTTCAGGACTATGTCACCATGAAGAGACCAGGGACCATGAGCTGGTGGGGATGCAGCAGGAGGAAGACTGTGCAAAGAACCTGTTCACTCACTTGATGCAGGTCTGGCTCAACTTGTTGGCTCTTGCTTTGTATTTAAGTAGTCCCTTAGTTTCCTTGAATTGCTCTTGACAAACATTGGTGTTACTTAAATCAGAATGAAATCCTTTTTTTCCTGCTTAGCCCACAGAAATTTTGCAGCTTTCTATCTTTGCTTCTCAACTCATTTGACAGATTCATTAGAATTACAGATTTCTTTTGCCATTGTGACATTAATATTATTTTGCTTCTAGGTAAACACACAAAGAAGTTTATAATAAAAAGGTAATCCATTTTGTAATTTCCTATTAAAAGTTCCAATGTAATTTTTCTTAGAGGCAGGGAGGCATTGGCCACTGATTGTAATGGGTGCAATAACGGGTTGTGGTGATGACCACCAAAACTGTGTTACAAGCAAGCCTCAGATAACCCCAGAAAATCAAGCAGTGGTTCCTGGATACTTACTATGTAGCAATGAACAGACATCCAGAGCACTAAAGAACTCCAGCAACTGGTACTTACTGTTATGTAGTGACCCCAGGTTAAGGAAACACATAGTATGCTTTATTCTTTGATCAAATACCAGAGCATGACTCTGGTGGGGTTATTTTAAAGAAATGAAGAGATAACTGTTTAGGATGATCAACCAGCAAAACGCTTGCTCAAAAGCGATCAGGGATTTATAGACAGGTCTCCACGGACTGGCAATTCATGCCAATGCACACAGGATTCTCTGAAGCAGCAATGTGCTTTTGCCCTATCCGTAGTGATCTATGCTTCTCACTACAGCCATGGACCAGCAGAAGACCTTGAAAAAGTTTTCAGTGGCACTGAAGGAGAAAACAGCATGTTTTCCCTGTGAAGAGCTCCTGCATCACCTGCAGATGCCATGGAAAATAAAAAGGTTCTGTTTCATGCTTCATTGAGAGATACTTATGAGCCCCCAAATTATCTATGGGTCTACACCAAAGACCCAAGCTTCAACTGCAGAATTGAAAATCTTTGTGCAAATTATGCCATGCCACCTTAAAAATTATCACATAAAACAGCTTCTTTGAGAGGAACACCTACGCATAATTCATAGGTGTTTCTTGCATCTCCTTTCTTACTACTACCATGTTACACAACTGAATTTGTTTTCCTCCATTTTTACTAATATCCTTCCTCGAATACAACTTATACTGCGAGGAAAAGAAGAGAGAAAAAAATAATATGAAATGCTGCCTAATTTCAAATTGCCTAAAAAAGAAAAAAATCAGCAAATAGAGTTCTTATTGCTTTTATGTAATCAAGAGAAAAATTAAGACACGAGAATGCTGCAACTATAAATCAAAAATGCAGATTACTTAAGGGGTACCAGTGCTGCCTGTGGTTCAGTATGTTTGAATGACCCTTGGAGACTATGTTAATAAACTTTGTAATTTACTGCTAGCAATTGTATTTATTATGCTACGTCCTAAGGCATTTGAACAGGAGTTAGTTATTCCCCAGATGTTGGAATAACTGGTGTGCTCTCCCAGCTCTCCAGAGAAGTACTGCAGCATTTCCAGAGGTGGGAAAATGCCCAGAAGACCAACCTGCAGAGAAATTTTTCTATCCTACCCCCGCATAGCCCCATACCACGTTTGTAAGTCCATGTCCCTTCCATCAGTGTGCGTAGAGGATCCCCAGTCTTTTGTTTGGAGTTGCTTTTTGGTCCTCACAACAGTGACATGCAAAATCCAGAAGCTTTCATGATGGAGTCTGCTGGGCAATGCAAAACTGCACCATGCGGCTGCAGGATGCTTCACTTAGAGTCCCAGCACCCTGTCACAGGTTAGCATAGTGCTGCCTGGCTGGATTTTGTATGGATGAGATTGGGGTGCCCAGGGCTGCTCATTTATCTTTTAGAGATGTTGCAGTTGAGATGCATGATGCAGAGCACAGCCACATCTTGGATACTTGGACATTGCTTCAGGTGTCCATGCAGTGTGGGTGAAACAACCTCTGTTTCTGAGTAGCAAAGGCAAAGATCCTGCTGTCTCCATGGAAAGGCTCTGGGGACACTAAAAACAGTGAAAAAAAAATAGATGAAGTGTGGCATTCACCTTCTACTGCTTCTAGAGGGACAGAAGGGTTGTGGGGGACAAAACAGTTCTGCAATACTAATCTTGTCTTATACTCAGCTGGGAAAACTGAAACCTTCGAGCGGCTGTGGGGCAGATTGGCAGTGCATGGTAGAATGAAGCCCATCATTTAACCACACTAATTGCAGCGTTTGTGAGGGGGCTTTTGCATGTGTTTCAGCTGGTTGAAATTTATGCTTTACAAATCAGGCTGAGTTGGTAACTAGCCTGGGGTAGTTAGCAAAGTGGGACTGGCCATGGCAGCTGGGGGATCATATGTGGGATATGGTGCAGAGCTTTTGTGTATCTCATTAGGGTCCTCACTACTGCTGTAGTAAGTATGGGAATGGCATGGGAGAAAGTTCAAATCCATGATGCTGTTATCTCCATTGCCTTGAGTGCACCAGTCTCTGCTATGGCATGTCTGGGCAATGACAACCTGAAGTAAGAGTATATGGTTGGGGTAGCATTTGATCAGAATAAAACATTGTGTGGCAGCTCCGGACTTCCCCGCTAGTCATGCTCAGGGCTGTGGTGAGACTTTTTGACTCTGCAGCAACTTCTCACAAGCCAAGAGTTAACGGGAGGCAGGGGAGGTTCCTCTTTGGGGTCCATCTCAGTCTTGCCTGTGTTCAGCATCCTGCTGAACACCCTAGTGTGGCAGTGCTGTGGGAGGCAAAAGAGAGTCTCCAAACAGAGGTTGTGGCCTGAAGGCTGCAGGCTGGGTTTGCTCAGCTGAGACCTGTGTCTGTCCCATGCTGGTTAATGTGGCTACCACTGGCCCAACACACAGCACGTGCTGAGCCTGAGGCACCCAATTCTGCTTTCTAGGCATGAATCCCACATGAATATGCAAGAAATAAAAGGGGGAAAAAAAACCCAGGAAAGCCCCCAAAATTTTGATGTACTTCTTTAAAATAAAGCTTTTTTTTTTTCTTCTTTTTTCCTTCTCTCAAGTAAACCTGCTAATTAAGGCAGCAATATCTTGCATCTTCCAATTGCAAGGCTGGGCCACTCTTTTTGCTCTTATTAATTAGTTCTTCACTAATGGCTTCTTCAGAGCTGGGCTGGCTCTTGCTTGGGAAGGTTCTAGCACATTTGCTGGGGTGCTGGCTGGACTTGAAGCCCCTGCTTTGTGGAGCTGCACAAGGGCACAAGAAATAAGAGCCAACAAAGTGAGTTTGATCTGCTCAGCCATGTGGAAATGTAGCCCAGAAATGCTGTAGGGGAGCTGTAAGTGTTACTTATGCTGCTGAGTATTTATTTATCTTTTCATCTACCCCAATTACTGAGACTGAGGTTTGGGTTTAGAGTGGCAATTGGAAGCAAGGACTCTGGGAGGGTTATGCTTAAATGAAAATGGAATGGAGTGATTTCTGCGGAGCTGACCCTGGCTGTCAGTACGTTCAGTGAAAGGTGAAAGGAAGCCTTTTAAATTGTAGCTGGAGGAAAAAGAAACGCTGTTTTCCAAAAGCAACTGAATTCTCAGAATTGAGTTTCTGGGTCTAGTGAAGAAAGACTTAATGAAAGCAGCAGGTTTTTAGAAAGAAAAGGCTGTCAGCGACCATGTCATTGGCATCTGGAAGAGCTGGTCTTTATTTTTAAGACTTTTACCTTGGATGGCAAAGCAGCAGTGCATTTGAGTAAAGATAAAGCATTGCAGCCAAGAAAATCATCTGGTTAAAACAATACGCAGGGTATAAGCTGCAAAGCCCTACTGGGACCAGTGCTTTGGACTGGGGAAACTGTGACCAAAGCAACCTGGCCCCTGGCAGGGCTGTGAGGTTTGTGCTGTCAAGTTGTGGGCGCAGGTTTCCTCAAGAGTTGCTTTGCTACAGCTTGTTGCTTTGTTGAACTCACTGAAGCAGGTCTTGCTTCAATGTCTCCCCATGTAGGTGTCCTTCATCCTGCCCTCTCATACCTCCTAGAAACTGCCAACAAGCAAAGCCATTCACTTTATAACTGCTGTGCGTCTCCCCAAAGCTCTGGTCCCCCCAGGCCTTGCCTCCTGCCACCTCTCAAACTGCCAGCACTAAGACCTGAAATCACCCAGGTTTAATGCCTCTCCCCAGTGCTCTGAGCTGCTGAAGTTATTGCAGTGTTTATGGGCTTGTGCTGGAAGCCTGTGGCTAGAGCAAAGCAGGTTTTAATTTGCTCAGAGTCCATGTCAAGCCTAACTGGTGTTTTACCTGGGGAGTCTGGCTCTGCTCCTTGGAGCGAGGTGGTTAGTTAATAAAGGATTTAGAGTTTGGTCCAAGTAATAATTTTTGCTGGACCCCAGTACTTTGTGGACAATTTTTTGTATCAAAATGAGCGATTAAAAATGGGTAAAGGAGGTTTGACGTGAAGAGATAATGACTGAGCTACCTGATTAGTATGGAAGAGGTACAGAAAAGCAATTAAAAGGGAGATCTTGATATTTTGGGACTGGGTAATGAGAAAACAGGAGGAAATACTGGGAGAAAGAAAAAGGCAAGCACTGAGTTAGGAATACAAATCTCTTAAAGAGAAACTGGAGGAATAAATTAGATATTGTTTTGAGATTAATGAGACGTCTCTTAATAAGCTTTATTGGAGCTGACTGCTCTGATGGTCCCTTTCCATCTCAGCAGCACATTTCATTATGTTTCCAGGTTTGCTTCTTAGCTTTAATGTGCTTTTCTAGGCATTTTTTAAGGTAAATATAAATAAATCTCTGGGTTCCAAAGGTGGAATCTAATTGGAGCTTACGAAAGAGCAAGCAGAAGGGAAGAATGTGGCTGAGTACATAGGAAATTAGAAATAAGAATAAATAGCATCATGGGACTTGGGGAAAGAACAGAGATAACCGCACAGTGTGAGATGAATGCATGAAAACGTGGAAAATTTTAGCCTGGTAGAGAGGAACCGGGACGTGTTGCTGCAGACGTGACAGCAGAGGGCAAAATTGAGCCACAGAGACAGAGCCAGAGAAACGGCTGGAGAGAATAGAAGAGGCTGTAAAGGTGTTGCAGATTTTCGGCATCAAGCAGAGGGAATGCAGCCTTCCCTTAGTCATGATGGAGATCCCAGCCGGGAGTTCAGCTCATGGCTGGCTCCAAGGCACACTTTCAGCACGCTTGGCATAGGCTCTGGCTTATGTGTCTTCTAGGAACACTTTCCTGGAAGTCATAGTCACACCCTGGTTTTCCTGTGCTCCTGAGGCCATGGTGGCCACGCGCTTCTATGTTTCCTCTTCCCACTGATTTCTAACCGCAGCTGGGAGCAGCATGGCTTGGTTTCGCTTGCTGATTTAAAACATAAACCCCAAAACACAGCACCTCCTGCAATCACTGCGGCAGCAGTGACCTGGCAAAAGAAATGTCAACCTCTAGCCATTCCATAGCTCATCTCTGCATCCTTTCCTTCCTGCTATCAAGCTCATACAAAAGGGTGGTGGTCTTGGCAAAGGGCCCTCCAAATGACCACTCTGGAGGGGAGTGCCTAAAACTATGAGAAACAATGAGATTGGAGTGGGGTTTCCTACAGAGAGTCCTTTGGTAGGAAGGCTCATCTCCTTACCCCATGGTAAGCTAGGCTTAATTGCTCCCAGTGGTTTGAAGTTGAGATAGGAGGCCACAAGGACACTGGATGCAAGCTAGTTAGTGCAAAAAACATTGGAATGACTGGGGAGGAGGGTGTTGGGAAATGATCTCTGGTGTAAGTTCATTGACTTTCTTCAGTTTTTCAAGCATGAGACTTGCCCAAGAAGGGAAGCCTACACTTCCCAAAATGGTTTTGGGGGGCTTTTTTGTTTATTTTGGTTTTGGTTTTCTTTCCCTAAGAAGGAAAGAAGCTGTTCATTCTATTTCAAACAAGAGATCTTTTTCTTTTTCTAATATCTAGAATAAAGGAAAGGGTTGGGAGTGTGAGGTTTTTGGTTGTTTTGGTCTGATGCCTTTCTTGTGCTGTTTTTTTCCCAGGTTTTTGTGGGTTTGGAGAATTTTTTATTCATACCTAGGAAAAGAGGGGCAGGGTAGGTAATCCAAACCAGGGAATAAGGCCTGTCAATAGTTATGTTCTTCTAAACCAAAAAATACTAAGGCCCGGCTCTCCTCTCCCATATATTAGTGCATGCTCTGTAGTTCTGCTGATGCTAGTGAACCTTGAATCCTTGAAGGCAACCTTTTTTTCATGCTTAGATGTAAATCTAATGAAGATTCATGGCTTCAGAGTTGTTCTCAAGCACCAGAGCCGGTGTCATTCTTAACTAAGCTATCCAGTAGAATCATAGAAGCATAGAATAGTTAAGGTTGGAAAAGACCTCAAGATCATCCAGTTCCAACCCCCCTGCCAGGGGCAGGGACACCTCACTCTAAACCATGCCACCCAAGGCTATGTCCAACCCGACCTTGAACACTGCCAGGGATGGAGCATTCACAACTTCCCTGGGCACCCCATTCCAGTGTCTCACCACCCTTACAGGAAAGAATTTCTTCCTCATATCCGATCTAAACTTCCCCTGTTTAACTTTGAAGCCATTACGCCTTGTCCTATCACTACAGTCCCTAATGAAAAGTCCCTCCCCAGCATCCCTATAGGTCCCCTTCAGATATTGGAAGGCTGCTATGAGGTCTCCACGCAGCCTTCTCTTCTCCAGGCTGAACAGCCCCAACTTTCTCAGCCTCTCTTCATACGGGAGGTGCTCCAGTCCCCTGATCATCCTCATGGCCCTCCTCTGGACTTGTTCCAACAGTTCCATGTCCTTTTTATGCTGAGGACACCAGAACTGCACACAATACTCCAAGTGAGGTCTCACAAGAGCAGAGTAGAGGGGCAGGATCACCTCCCTCCACCTGCTGGTCACGCTCCTCTTGATGCAGCCCAGGATACAGTTGGCTTTCTGAGCTGCAAGCGCACACTGCTGGCTCATGTTCATTTTCTCATCAACCAACACCCCCAAGTCCTTCTCTACAGGGCTGCTCTAAATCTCTTCTCTGCCCCACCTGTAGCTGTGCCTGGAATTGCTCCGACCCAGGTGGAGGACCTTGCACTTGTCATGGTTAAACTTCATCAGGTTGGCATCAGCCCACCTCACAGGCGTGTCAAGGTCCCTCTGGATGGCATTCCTTCCCTCCAATGTAGTTAATAAACATTAAACAATCATCTGCATATTTAATGCAGGACAGAGATTTTTATGGAGAAATCTATAGCTTTTAATCCAGTGATAAATCATGTATGGGATTTTGGATTATTCAGTTTGCACTGAATTAAGTTGTCTCTCTTTCATCAAGTGAGGACCCCCCCCCCCCCCCCCTTTTTCCCCCGACATGGTCTGCGTCACAGACCAGGCTGCACAGTGATGTATGTTGCTGGGGTGAATTATTTATTGGACATTTTCGATCACTTGCCCAGCAGTGAACTAAGCCTGTTAATTTTAATTCTGTTCATATCCATCCCCAAGTACACAAAAAGGATTTTATGTACATGAAATTCATCTCTCTCTCCCTCCAGTGCACCTCCATGAATCACAGCATGGTTGAGTATGGAAGGGACCACTGGAGGTCACCTAGTCCAATCTCCCTGCTCAAGCAGGGTCACTTAGAATACATTAATCAGGATTGTGTCCAGGCAGCTCTTCAGTATCTCTAGGGAAGACGACTTCACAGCCTCTCTGGGTAACGTATTCCAGTGCTCAGTCACCCTCACAAGTAAAGAAGTTGTTCCTCACGTTCAGGTGGAACTTCCTGTGTTCTAGCTAATGCCTGTTGCCTCTCATCCTATTGTCTGGTATGACTCAGAGGAGTCTGGCCCCATCCTCTCAACATCTTCCCTGTAGTTATCTATATACATTGATCAGCTCTCCCCTAAGCCTTCTCTTCTCCAGGCTGAACAGACCCAGCTCCCTCAGCCTTTCCTCATATGAGAGATGCTCCAGACAGGCAACTGGACTTAGTCCAGAAGCTCCATGTCTTTCTTGTACTGGGGAGCCCAGAACTGGACACAGTACTCCAGGGGAGGCTTTCCCAGGGTTCAGTAGAGAGGGAGGATTACCTCCCTCAACCTGCTTGCAATGCTCTTCCTAATGCAGCCCTGGATACCATTGTTCTGCTTGGCCACAAGGGCTCATTGCTGGCTAATAGACATCTCATTGTCCCCCAGGGCCCCCAGGTCCTTTTCTGCAGAGCTGCTTTCCAGCAGGTCAGCCCTCAGCCTGTACTGGTGCATGGAGTTATTCCTCCCACTGTGCCACTGATCACAACTCTGATACCTGCCATTCAACCAGCTCTCAATCCACCCCACAGTCCACTTATAGAATCATAGAATAGTTAGGGTTGGAAAGGACCTTAAGATCACCCAGTTCCCACCCCCCTGCCAGGGGCAGGGACACCTCACACTAAACCATGCCACCCAAGGCTCTGTCCAACCTGGCCTTGAATACCGCCAGCAATGGAGCATTCACAACTTCCCTGGGCAACCCATTCCAGTGCCTCACCACCCTTACAGTAAAGAATTTCTTCCTCATATCCAGTCTAAACTTCCCCTGTTTAAGTTTGAACCCATTACCCCTTGTCCTATCACTACAGTTCCTCATGAAGAGTCCCTCCCCAGCATCCCTATAGGCCCCCTTCAGTTACTGGAAGGCTGCTGTGAGGTCTCCATGCAGCCTTCTCTTCTCCAGGCTGAACAGCCCCAACTTTCTTGTCCTATCTTCATACCAGCCCGCACTTCCAAATCAGCTTGCCTGTGAGAATGTCATAAGGTACAGTGTTGAAAGCATTGCTGAAGTCCATGTAGACAACATCCACTACTCTCACCTTATCTAGTCAGTTGTCCCATAGTAGAAAGCAATCAAATTGGTTAATCATGATTTCCCTTTGGTGAATCCATGCTGACTACTCCTGAACTTTGGGTTGGGTTAGTTTATGGAAGCAGAATTTCCCTTAGGGGACACAGTGGAAGTGTCCTGGTATGAAGGACTGTCCAAGCCATTTTCGGACCTGGTGTGCAGCAAGTGTTTGTGTGAGCCCTTCACCTCTCAGCTGTGTCCTGCTTTAAAGATCGTGGAACTGAAATGGCTGAGATTTCTTAGCTTGCAATGCACATGGTATAATCCTTTTAAGCCCAGAGGAGCTGTGCAGAGAACTTCTTAATGCTGGGTAGGGAAACTCCCGTAGGCTGTAATGATCAAGCATAGATTCACTGGTTTGTTTTTTTCTCGTTTCAATCAGCAAGCCGTAGCCCATGCTGTGACAGAGCTCTTTTCCAAGGCTTTCCTGTGAGCTCTGCTTCAAGGACAAGGGGAAATCAGTCTCCCAATGGAGTGGTGAATCAATACTGCTTTCGAATTCTGCTTGGTGCTTTATGCCCTTGGTCCATTATCTAATGGAGGCTATGATGAGGTAATTATGGAAATACACAAATTGCAACCTCATGAATACCAAAGAAATTCATGATGATCTGTGCTAAAAGAATGCATAAAAATGCAAATAATTTGTAAATGGGGAGCAGTAAATCTTGTTAGTATTAATGACTTAGAGCATTTAGTTGCATCAGGTCTGGATAAGTCCTAACCAAAGCCCTCTGAAGAGAGGTTTTTAAGACTTTATGCTGTGAACTGTGTACCATGAGGTAAAGGGGAGCTCTGACTTCATCACTTGGTGTGTGGTTACCTTTGTTCCCTCTATAGCTGAGGGAGGGAGGACAGGACTGGTCCAGAAGGTGACCCAGCCCACCTAAGGGAAGGTGGGGGATGCTCTTCTGTGGAGAACTTCAGAACGCAGCAGGACATTGCTAACTATGTGCAAGACTCTCAACCTGTATCACAGGGACTCAATATAAGACTTTGCCTGCAATGTGGTTTTGAAAGCAAAGCACAGCACAGTTAGGCCAAATAACACTGTTAGAGAAAATGTACTGGGTGTATAAAACCTCACTGACTTGTCAGACATGCAGGATCTGTCCTAGCTGGACCAATGCTTAAGCACTGCTATGGGGAACACATGGCCACAGCTGAATGATCCAGGGATGTATCTAGGTGATGACTATGAGCCTCTGCTTTCCCTGACTGACTGCTTTGCTGTGGTTGCCTCCTTCAGCCAGACTTCACAGGGAACAAAACCCCTCCTGTGTTGAAAAGAAACAGAGCTGGTTTATTAAGCTTATTGAGAGATGCCCAACATGGATGTATGGGTTATGAAGCCCAGGGAGGTCTGGTAAGAGCAGTGTTATCGGAAAGGTTCAAATCAATTCTGATACTGGAAGGAAGATGCTGGGAAGCTGCAGGGCCTCCCTTTCTGCAGCATAAGCACTGCTTGGCTGGTTCTTCTGTGGGCTATTGACAGGCCTGGGTTTTGTCTTCAGGCTTCTCTCTGGGTTTTGTCTTATCACAACACATTGCTTAGGTTTGCAGGAGGTGCTCCCAGCAGCATCCTGGGTGGGAAAGGGAGAAGAAATTCAATCTGTGTTCAGATTTTTGCCTTTTCTGTGCTGCTGCTGTGATACCTCTGGCTGGGTGTGGGGAGCTTTTGCTAGGGGTCTGCTTGGTTGAGATTCCTCCTAGAAACCAACTCACTGAAGCTTTCCCAAGCCATTGACAAATTCTGTTTTTTCTTTACCTTAAAACTTCGCCAGGCTTGTCAGTGGCTGGGTGCTTGGTAGAGTTCGTATTTATCAGCTTGTTCTTCACTCTAATTCTTTCATCTCCTGTCTATAGCTGAGTTATTCTACTATAATACAAAGATACTGGATGACACTTTCAGACATGATCCCTGCAGTTTCATAAAACCTGATGAAGGAGAGAGGAATATTCCAAGAGAAAATGAGGAAAGGTCATGATTTACTGCTTATAAACAGCTCCCTGGATCTTATTATCTTTGCTGTGTAGAAGCCTGGAGATCCACATTGGGTTTTATAATTCACATTGAAATTCATTGTATCACATGTCTCCTTTAAAGCCACATTTTTGAATGATATGGCAAATCCTATTAAACAGGTACTCATTAAGCCACAACACCTTATAAATTCTTCCTGAGTTTTGTTGACAGTGCACATCAAACACAAACCATTAAGTGCTTTTCATTTTCCTGGTAGTGTGTGATCATAATGCATTACATGACAAAATAATGTGTTTACATGACAGATTTAATGCTTGATCTGCTGCAAGAAATGCTTCACAGCACCAGAAGAGAAAAATGTAACATTGTACTTCCAAGTGTCTATTAATTCTTAACTAATAATAAATTATAGTGGGATGCTGATAGAAATGGATGAGAGAGACACATGCACATGGGAGGAATTCATGAGGATCAGTGACATGGCAATGAATACTAAATCCAGACGTCACAACTACAGCTAAAATGAAGAATTTCTATGTTGCCAAAGGAGCTTCTGGAGCCTGTCAACTTGCTGTTTCTCCATGGGGCGTGTTTCTTCTTTTGTGCCCCAGCAGCCTCCGCTGTCTTCTAGTGATGGTCATACTAGACTTACTGTCACCTGTCCATCTCTCCAAAATGGTCCCAGCCTGCCCTGTCCTGGGAATTAGCCAGGTACATGGCCACATTGAAACTGACCATCAACTGTCAACCCTTGCTTGCAAGCATTTGCTTGCAAACTGTCTCTCGCAAAAGAAAGTAACCAAGTTTGATGGGGTTTTTTGTTTGCTTGCTTTGTGTTTTCCCAGACAAAAGGCCCTTTTTCCCCATCTCCTTGGCATCTCTAGCTGGGAACTGGTCCATCTTGTGCTGATTCATGAAGCCTGTGCACAGCACTGGACGTGTGGTTTCCCACCCTCATCTTGCATGTCCCAGCCACTCCAGCCCAGACACTTCCCAATCAAATCCCAAGGGAAGGTTTGCTCCCATGTGAATGAATTGTTGTGTTGGAGCAATGATTTCATGCTTTGGTTTGGGTAGTGATTCCTACTTGTCTTCAAAATAGAGCACAAATTCAGTCTCAAGGCATTCTGTGCCAAATGTCACGATGTTTTTCTTTTGAAAACTTCTAAGGAAACTGTTTTGACTTTGGCTGTTTATTTTCATAAAAATGCTTGCTAGTTTTGGAGTTTCTTTATGAAGCCCTTCAACAGGTCTCACTTCTCCACCAGTCTATTCCCAACCCTTTTCCTTTGTGCAGCCCTAATGTAATCTATGATTTAGCTGACTTCCATCCCCAGCAGATAACTGTCAAGGCTTTGAATTTGGGATTTCAAGAGTGATATTCAGCCACTTCACAAGTTTAGAGTATGAGGGCAGTTGTGTCTATTAATCTTAAAAAAGAACCCAAATCTCTGTTTTTTATTGCAAGCGGGAGCTAAGAAGGAATTGGTGTGTAGGAAAACAATGCTGTAATAATGACATACAATCAAAGGGAGGGTAATAAACCTGCTAGTTCTCTGTATTTACTGGGGGAATTTGCTGGGGAGCAGGAGCTGAGGTTTGTTTTAACTACAGGCAGCTTTCTCCTTTCAGATTTTATGGCTTTCTCAATCACTTTGCTCATCTGCTGCTGGAGGCTTTTATTTGCTGATAAAGGCTGTTAACCAGTTGGGAAGTTGGACCAATGAAGTTACGTAAAATGGAGCAAACAGGTTTTTGCAGGCTAAAGTGATGTGCTAGAGGAGTGAGGGAAGTGGGAGGGCCCCATCACCTCCTATTGGAAAGGGAAATGTCCCAAGGAGGGGCAAATTGTAGTAAACCATATAAGCATATAGGTATATATATACATAAATAAATATATATATATATATATATATATATATATATATATACACACATACCTGTCTCTGCTCCTTGGCTGCTGCTGATGGGTTCCTCTTGCTTATTTTCTGTTCCCATTTTTTTCAGAGAAATTTCTAAAGTCTCCTTTAACAGGGAAATTAATAACAAATGTTGATTCGCAATGAGAGAGGTGGTCATGCCTTGCCCCTGTGCAGTGCTGTCAGCAGTTACAGTGAGGAAAACATAGAATCATAGAAACATAGAATAGTTAGGGCTGGAAAGGACCTTAAGATCATCTAGTTCCAACCCCCCTGAAAGGGGCAGGGACACCTCACACTAAACCATGCCACCCAAGGCTATGTCCCACACGGCGTTGAACACCACCAGGGATGGAGAATTCACAACTTCCCTGAACAACCCATTCCAGTGCCTCACCACCCTTACAGTAAAGAATTTCTTCCTCATATCCAATCTAAACTTCCCCTGTTTAAGTTTGAACCCGTTACCCCTTGTCCTCTCACTACAGTCCCTAATGAAGAGTCCTTCCCCAGCATCCCTATAGGCTCCCTTCAGATACTGGAAGGCTGCTATGAGGTCTCCAAGCAGCCTTCTTTTCTCCAGGCTGAACAGCCCCAACTTTCAGTTACACTCCAGGAAATGTTGGATGTGCAGTAAAGGCTGCTTCCAAAATGACTTTTTAGTACCTTTCCTCATCTGGAAACAAACAATAATAGAAATGGAACAAAGACCTGATTTTAACATTGCTATTTTTGTTTGAGCAGTCTTCAGAGTCATGTCTCTGCAAGCCTGGATGCAGGGAATAGCAGTATTTTCTAGCAAAGCTGTTTCTAGGAACAGAGCATCAAATGTGTGTAGGCTTTCCTGTGTGTCCATGGGTGCTTTGAAAAAATCCCAGGCTTCGCTGAGAATTCAGATTTTCCTGTTTATAAGCTATGATGTCTTGCAGCATGATCTTATTTCATAGCAATTTGCCCCTGAGACAGTATTTCTAACGTCTGGGTCTCTGTGTATGAGGCTACTGAAAAATTCAAGGAGAGTATGCTATTAGTTTGAGTTCTTAAGGGATATCCAGCATGGAAAGCTGCAGGGTAGGACACAAGGTCTTATGATCCATGGTGAGCTTGGCTTTTTAGGTTTGGGATTGGAATTTTATTCTATACAGCGGGTTTTTGCAGAGTCAACACTGATTTGGGTGTGTTTTGTTTTGCTTCCTCAGCCATTATTTATTTATTCTATTTTCCCCTTCCTGAGAGAATTGAAAATTAGTCTGGAATGCCATGGCTGAAAGATCAGGTACAATATTTTAAATATATATCTCTCTATACAAACCCTATATAGTTTTTAAAGTAAAACAAACCCAACAAAACAACACAGAAAAGCAAACCCAAGACAAAAATCTTTCCCCAGTACCCAGCTACTCTATTTCAGGTCTCTCTTGAAAACTGATAACATAATTCAGACAACCTGAGTGCACTTTCAGCAGTTTCTCAAATTTTACACATTTAAGAAGGTTTTTAATTTGATTTAAACCCTGTATTTTTCACCAACTCTTTGGACGTCTCAGTTACTGGAGTACACCTTCATTTGGTCATCACTTAAAAAATGAGGAGCATCAGATTTTATGGTTCCTTTTTAGTCTTTCAAAAGCTTTCTTGAAAGAGATTGGAAAAATTCTATAGTTCCTTCTGGCAAAGTCTTGCCTCTCTCAGGCTGTGTATGACAGAAAGGCATCTCCATACTCCCTACTTTTAGTCTTGAGAAATTCCCATCTACCCACAAAGAAATATGAAGCCAGAACTGATCTGCCTGGAAGAAGTCCACTGTAATGTGACAGCTCCTCCTCCACAGAAGAGAGCAGCAGCGCCAGTAGCCTGGGAGAAATTCTGTGGACTGCAACAACCAATTCACTTGATTTTCTTTTTCCTTTCTGGAACAGTTTGTTCAAAGCCCTCGGAAATCAGGGAGCCTGAGAGAATAGTTTTAAAAGGTCTAGGAAAGGATTTAGTCTCTGCATTAGCTGACAGGCTGCAATATTCAGTGTAGAGCTGTTAATTGAAAACAGAGGAAGGAGAAAGGCTGCTAAAAGGTGAGTATCATGGGAATCTTGGCACAAGGTAGTAAAACCTATCTTTCAAGCTAGTTTCTTCCCTGTTTCTTTCTTGAAATAGGTGCAAGTTCAAGTGATAAAGATCAGAGAGTTTTCAGATGGTCATAAAGCTGTTTGGTAATGATGGAACCTCTCCTGCCACAGAGCAAGTTCAAGGCTCTCACTGTAAAAGCCTAAGGGGCTTTTACTGAATGCATGGTAGGGCAACACATTTCCTCTATTTCTATAAACATATGCGTATAACCTTCCCAAATTACTACTGCATTTGGTATCTCTCCTCTGGAAGTCTGGATTTTGGGTCCAGCACCTAATGACATGGTCCCAGCAGACCAGATTGGTGCCCTGGTCCCGTGCCTTGCTTTGCACCAACAGCAGTGTTTGCTGCATTTGCACTTCACAGACTTGCCCAGCTGCTTCATAATTTGGAAGATCACTTTCCAAACTGTGGTCTCTGTGTATAATTTTGGTACTGAATGTGGTCCTCACTTCAGGGAAGGCTGGGATGAATCCTTTTAAATATAGCTAGGGAGTCTGCCCATATGTATGCTGGTGTGTGTAGTGGGTTAACTTTTCTACCCTCTGCAGGAAGGATTTGAGATCTCCTTGGCTGATTGTCATGGCTTCAGCAGCAGCAGTCATTTTTCTCCTCCTTACTAACTGGTGCAGTGCTGTGTTTTTTCGACTTTCTGCCTGGGAACAGCGCTGATAACACCGATGTTTATAGTTACGGCTTAGAATGTTTTGGTCTTACCAAGGACTTTCTGAGTCTCATGCTCTGCCAGGGAGGAGGAGAAGCTGGGAGGAAGCAGAAACAGGATACTTGACCCAAACTGACCAAAGAGCTATTCCATGCCACAGCACATCATGCCCAGGATGTAAAACTGGGACAGGAACCCAGAAGAGTTCAGTTCACAACTCGGTCGTCAGGTGGTGAGCAATCGTATCTTCTTCCCTTGTATTTCCCTGGTCATTATTATTATTGGTGGTAGCAGCAGTGGTTTGTGTTATACCTCAGTTACTGGACTGATCTTATCTCAACCTGTGGGAGTTACATTCTTTTGATTCTTCTCCCCATTCCACCACCCCCCCTCCCCCCCCGGAGTGGGGGGGAAGAAAGCGGGTGAGTGAGTGAACGGGCTGCGTGATTTACAGCTTAAACCACGACACTGATGTTGCATTTTCTGATTGAGGTGCATAAAAATTGATCTTTTTTTTTAGCAAGGCTCCACAACTTTCCTGCTGGGGCTATTTATGTAGAACTGGATTTAAACATCCCCTATTTACCCATAGATTGTATTGAACTGGTAAAATCTGTGCCATTTTCAGCAAAGTCTCTTCCATTTGGAAATAAGATACAAATCTCCTGACTTCAGAAAGCTTTTCTAAAAAACCCACATCTGAGGCAGAAATGGGGTCAAAACAAGCTAGAAACTGAGATCCAAAGTTTTCTGTGCCTCCTCCTCACCCAAGCTGTCACCAAATACAAAGATCAACCAGTGTTGTTTTCCCACATTTAATCCCCCCAACCATCAGAGAGTTTTACTTCTTGGTGTGTCTACTTGTGGGTTAATAAAATCCACAATCTTAACAGATTCAGCTGCTTTCCTCCTGCTGCATCATCTCTGAACCTCTCTGAGATCCAGGCATGAGGCTGGCCATCACCTCCAAGAGGCTCAGCCTGCAACTTGCTCCCAGAGTGATACTGTGCCTGCCTTGACCCCAAGTGTCCTATAAAATCTAATTGCTGCTGCTTTCTTTAAAGAGATGACCAGAGGAAGAAGAGGTGCTCAGGGCAAATCTCTTCTTTATAAACTAACCTGCGAGTTACAGCTTTTTCTCATGCATTAGAAATCAGGAATTCATTTGCACCCTTCTCCTGAGGGAATCTAAACCCACTTCTCCCAAAATGTAGCTGCTCTGGAGCAGAGACACTTTTCTCCATTGCCTGGAGCTAGGATAATGAAAACAAACAAGATTTGGGTCCCAGTGATGGCAGAGAGAGAGAGAAAGTACTGTCAGAAAGGAGTCGGATTAATTGAAAAGGAGACCTGGGCTCTGGACCCTATCTCAACCATTGCTTTTCATTTTCCATTGAACAGACATTCAACCATGAAAATAAGCCTTTGGACCAGGAACAAAGTCCTTTTCCTTCTTTGTGAATGTATTAGCAAGCATCTTATAACCATGTAGATCCTGTGCCCCTTTTGCCTGCTAGAAGGTGGGTCATCCCTGTGAATGGTTCAGCTTTGGCTGGATCTTTTCCAAGGCAGCTACTAATCTCTGTGCAATACCCCTCTTCCAAGCCCTTCACTGCAGGATCTGGATCCACTTCAGTAGCCAAGCACCATTACTCAACCCCAGAAACTGCCACGCCTGGATTTCAGATACGGAAAGTACTTTCATTGAGCCCTGAATGTATGCACACAGGAATAAGTGAGCTACCTGAAGCACTGATTAAAGATTTATAGCTTTTAGAGCACATAGCAGTCTTCTGGGGAAAAACCTGGATCAGAAATCCATCTCTGCCCTCACTAATCTACGTATTAGTCTCTCTCATTAGTTTGCATTCATTCATTTCCATTTCGTGTTGCAGCATTGGGTCATCAAGCATGTATCTGATCTTGCAGTACGTTATTTAGCTGTCTCCTGACTCTCTTCGGTATTTGATGGCATCTGTTACCATGGCTGACTCCTTTCTACCTATTTAATGATGGTACTTTATTTTTTTTCTTAATAATAACGGTATCCTACTGGTCCATAAGCTGGTTATATTCTGCTTGAATCCAAAGCTAACTCATTTGTGTCTTTTCTTTCCATTTTATTACCTGCAAAATGTTATCAGGAATTGTTTTAGTTTCCTCCGACTTTCCAAATGATAGAAACTGTCTTTATGGTGTCATTCCATAGGAATTCACACAGAACAATAGAGAGCAGAGACTCTCTTCTGCCATCACAGACCTCTAGGCTACCCTTCAACCACTGGATTGAAATGCCTTGGTGAAATGCCAATGCTTGCTAGTGATGAACAAGTCACTGTAGCAAACAGCAAGCCCTGTGCTGTGCTGCTTCTTGGACTGAGTGTAGATGTGGGCTGGCATTGCTAGCACAGACAGGGACACAGATGAGCGATGAGTTCTCCAGCTGCGGGCTTGCACAGCCCTTGTCTTTCCCAATGACTGGTCCCTCTGAAGAGAGACTGTTCTATGTCTCTCTGGGCATGACCCACTTGCTGCCTCTTATTAGTTGAGATGGGCTTTTAGTATTTTAAAATGTCATAAAATGTTTATCAGCCCCAGCGGTGATGAAACCTTTCATTGATGTTCCCAGGCTTGTAACGGTGTTGCACAAAATCCCTAAGCAGAGTAGAAATCAGCTCATGCTGTGCAGTGACAATTTCTGCCACCCCTATTTAAACTGTTGCTCCCATTCATCCAAGAAGGGCTGCACCCCCAAAGAGCAATGCAGGTGTTGGTGCACCAGGGTTGAGCTCCCAGCAAATGCCATTCTTATTTCCAGGGCTGTGGGTGGCATCTTGTGTGTATGCCTGTCCCTGCTGTACTAAGATGAGCTTTGACTCAGTTCTCCTGTGAGAAGAGTGAGATCTTGACTAAACCATCTTCCAGAGATGCAGTCGGTTGTGCTTTAGAGATACTGATCAGGGACGTGGAAACTCCACCAGGATTAGTCTGAGACCTCTTCTTGTTTCCTGTCTAGTTTGACTGCATCCAAATTACAGACATGCATTACAGACATTCTTCACCCAGCACCAATATTTCTTCCCTATAGAAACACTCATTTCCAATACTGACTGGCTTTGACTTTTCTGATAAACAAATTTGACCTTTAAAATGTCCCACGGAGTCTTACTTTTCTACATCTGAAATTGTTTTGTGCTTCTCCTTTACAGCCAGTTCAGTTTTTTAATATGCTTTTAAAGAAAGCCATTGGCACCCGAGTTGAACCAACATCCTGGGTTTGTCTCGCCAGTGGCACAGTTGGGAGTAAAATTCACCTTCTTCCTTTTGCTTGCTCCTGTGTGACTGAGCTGGATATATCCCCAGTCTTCAATTCAGATACTTCCTGTGATAGAAAATCTATCAGGCACTAATGGAAGATGTTCCCATGGTTAATTACTCTCTTTGGTTTCCAGAAGAAAAAAATAATTAGAAAATGGCTCCCTATACTTAGCTTGGATTGATCCAGTTTCAGCTTGCAGCCATTGGGTTTTCTTCTGCCCCTGTCTGCTAGATTAAAGAGCTCTTTCTTGATAGAAAATCATGTGGATACTTTGGTGACCTCTTAACCTTCTCTTGGTGAAATCAAATAAGCGGAAGCCCTTTGGTCTCTCATTGCAAGGCAAGCTTTCCTGACGAGGGTCAGGGCAGGCTGGCAGGGTCCAGGTCAGAGATCACAAGAAATAATCATTTATGTTCTTGGCCCACTTCTAAAAACCCAAAATAGATGAACTGTGTGAAGGGATTGGGCACTTAAATGCATTTCCTCTCTCCCCTCTTCAGGACTTAAAGTAATAGAGAACTAATGGATAAAATTAAACAGGTGTTGTTTCATCCATCTCCTTCACAAAAAGGCTGGTGAACATTAAACTACATTAAGTGTTACTTTCCGATGAGAAAATTGAGATTCCATACAAATACAGTTAATTAAAGATTGAGACCAGCCAATTATGTGAGTATATAGAAGAATTATCTGAATATGGATACGACAAGATTGGAGGAGGGAAGAAGGAAACCCGTCTATTCCCATTTGAACAACGTAGTGCTGCATTTCACATTTTACTTAATAAAGGCATTTACTGTTAATGAGATGATGCGTGCTGGAAAAGAGGACTAAGTGATTAAAATGGGAAGTTCTCAATGTGTAGCACTTGGCAAAGGTGGAAATGGGAAGGAAGTGGGTTACAGGGAACTGATAGGAAGGGCTGTGCTGGACTCATTAGAGTGACAGGTAGGTACCTGAAGAGGTGCCTTATATTCCCTTTCTTGGACTCTTTGGCTTCCTGACCTTCCCTCTTTCTTCCCACTCTTCCTGATGTTGCTGTGTTGCTAACAAGCCCTGGTCATGCTGTTGCTCTGTAGGTCTGCAAATGAATACAAATGAAAAGACAATCTCTGCCCAGTGTTTTTGCCAACCTATGTGCGTTTGCTTATCCAAAACAACAGTGCAGCAGGTGAGGTTAATAAGAAGTTGGTCACAGGAGCAGAATCCCATTGAATAAAGCTAGCATAATTTAGCCCTTAAATAATAGATTTGCGAGATTCTTGTATTATGTTAGTATAGCTGGGTGAATTTCATGGTTTTAGTGACCTCCAAGCAAGGACAAAATATATTACTTTCTGTCTAAAAGCACTTTCTGCAAAAATACGATAGTTTCTGGACACAGAAGAATGAGAGCATCATAGTTTCAGAAGCTATGTATGGGACTTATATTTGAAAATCTTTCATTTGTTATAAAACATTGATAGAATGAATTCAGTGTCTTCTTTCCCCTCTGGAACTGACCTTCTCCTACGAATGGGCTGCTGAAGCATTTAATATTTAGATTGCTGTGAAAACTACCTCCAGCAAAAACTGCACCAAGAAATGGGAACGTTATTTAGGTTTTGTTGCAGCATATCTTCGTTGCCCTTTCAATGCAGGTTAAGGAACATTCGGCAATAGAACCTCCTCAGATCTCACTTTGCAGTTGCAGAGCTGGCAATTTAATGCATGTTGCTGGGATAGTGAAGGTACGTTTGGCTTTGCCTTTCCTTTTCTTCTGTGCTGAAGGGATGAAGTTTTGTTTTTCTGGATACAAATCACTTCTAGTTATGGGAGGTTAGGAGGAAATCTTCCTGGAACTGGGTTATCCAGCAAATGACTACCTAGGTGGTTTTGTACCTTTCTTTGAAGTGTCTGGCTGTCATCACACCCTTGCTTGACAGTTGTGAGGACAAGAAGGCTGTGTTGGTTCATACAATTCAGAAGACTTTAACGCAACAATAGCCACTAATACATTAGAGGAGAGTGCTCGTAAGGAAGGGAGAAAAATCCACTGAGTGATCACAGAAGTGTCTTGCTCATGCCATAAGAGCTCAACCAGAATGGGCTGGAGACAATCCTCTTTGCATGCCCAGAGGTGGCATTTACCAGGTTGGGTCCGAGAAGAGCTGAGCTTTGTGTTCTGCATACATTTAGACTATGTGGCATACAGTACAGAGGAGAAAATAAGATAATAGTTGTTTTGATTTCAGATGCATAGGCAAAAAAGAATCTGTGAAAGGAAAGACAGCGTCTTCCAGTTTGCATCATGCAGAACAGGACAGGGTGTAACATGATAATGCCAGGAATGATGGCCAGGGAGGTAAGGAGTGATAGAGGAGTTACTTGCAAATGTTTGGCCATTAGGTGACACCCTTTGCCTATGTTTCCACCAACCAGCACGGCAGGTGGGCCGCGCTAGACAGGCACAGACTTATTTTGGGTAAGCGAAGTGAAGCTGTTTCTTCAGTCTAAAGGTTTAATTCACATGGGAGCTTTACAATAAATCATTTGATCAAGAACCTTCCACTTCATCCAATTCCTGATTAATTTGATTCTTCACTTTAATGTGGTTGAAAATTCAGGAACCTTATCCCTTTGGTCAGAATAATAAGCAGCAATATATTTTGCTTAATTTAAATCTCTTTAGGTTGGTATTGTGAGATAATTCAATCATCAGCTCCAGGGTGTAACTATCTAATTCATGCAGAAGGTGGCATTTCAGCACCGTGGAAGGTAAAGGAGTCCAAAAAAGATGCATGAATAATGCAAAGAAAGAGAGGGTCAATCAGGGAGTTAATTTTGCTGATATTTCTGTCTCATATGAGCCACTGAGCTGGCTAATAACTTTGGTTAAAACAAAGATTCTGAAGGAGAATAGAATGATTCCCAAGTCAGAGAGATGAGTTTGCCATTTTCTGGCAGCAAAGTCTGTACAAGTACATCTATTCCTCTTACTTTTCCGCTGTTTTCTACAACTACAATGAAAGATAAATGCATACTCGTCCATCCCTCAAAAGAGCATCATTGACTTCTCGGATTACATCCACACCATAATGACTCAGTTGAGAATGATGGCTTACATGGAAAAAGCAGTAGCATAAATATTTCTCAGGAGCATTTGAGAGATTTATAGCAAACTTACATCTTAGTTCCAGGGAAGTAACTAGATTAGTACCAGTTCAAGATTACATTTCAGATTTAAAAAAGCCAGTCACTTACAGATTGCGGATATAAAACTCCCTGGTTTTTGCTTCTAACAAAGATTTTGTTTGTTGCTGCAGTCAGCAAATGGAAAACTCCTGTTTTCCTCCAGTGTACCTTTCTGGAATGAAAACTGTCAACATATGGAGTTAGTGGGGAAGGCATTATGTATTCAGTTTTAGTCTTAAGGGGGATGGAGCCTGCAGTGACCTCACCCCAAGTGACAGAGTGCCTCTCCTCAAGGTCAATTGTTTCTGCCTCTGTCTGCTCCAGTGTCCAGCTATCTTCTTGAATAGTTTACAAGCACTTTTGGGCCCAGGAACCCTCTTAAATGAGTTCAGGAAGCAGCCGGGGCTCAGTGCTGCAATCAGCTTCAGACTGCTGAAGTGCAAAGCATGCAGCACCGTATGCCAGCACAGGGCTCCAGTGTGTACCTAAGCAATTCTGGTCTTCCAGCAATTTACACTCAGAGAGGATAGGATCAGGGTGTCAGCTCCAACAGGAGGCTGCCAGACCCATCCCAGTGTTTCCTCTTCATCCCTTCAAGGTAATTAAGTTTGGTAAGAGGTGAGGGACAGAGATTTAATTTCTGCTGGGATAGCACTCTTATGCTTCTATTGCTTTTTGGCTTGTTTTCCCTGTCTAGGGCCAGATCTTGTCTGTTTTGCAGATTTTACTGAGTCATTGATCCTGGAGTAGAGTCCTGTTCAGTGGGAAGTCAGGGTGATCAAACTGGACTTGGAGGAGCCAGTGTGGATGGTTATGTTCTGTCTTGACATGACTGGTAATATGTCTACTTGCTCGTTTGCTAAGAGCTTCCCACTCACGCTGCTGCTCATAAACACAAGAGCTCACCAAATTCCCTTTATGCCAGGTTTCTGGTTGCATGGCAGAGGGAGCTGGGTCTCTTACAGGCTGCCTTTGCAGCATCTGTATGCTACAACTCACGAAAAAGAAATAGGAAAAGATCCATGAATGCACACACTGCAGTAGCCACCAGCCTTCATCCTTCATCCTCCTCCTGCTGAGCACCTCCTGTCTGGGAGAAGACAGTGTGGAACAGGATTCACACATCCTTTCCAGCATAGCTGGTGTTCATAAGATTGCTTACAAGTTTTCAGAGAAAAAGCAGCTCTGCAGATACGCTCCACTAATCTGCAGTGACTTTGGTGGTGTTTTTTCATTCCACTGGCATTCTTGTACAGCCTTTCTTGCAGCACTTCAGGTATTTTTTCACTGTCTTCCTTTCTGCATCTGTGTGAAGTAGGCAAGGCAATTTTCTGTTTGAATTGCTTCTGAGGAAGGCACATTTAAAGCCATACACATGCTGGGAAGGCCTGTTAAAAACTGAAGAGTCATCTTAGGGACCCAGCTGTATACCTTGAGTCCTCCAGTACATAAAAAAGGGCCACACTTTGAATGGGTTCTGATCCTTTCAGGAAAGAGGAAAAACAACTTAGTTTAATTTGCAGTAGATTTTGTTGGCTATTATGGAAAGGTTTCTAATTACAACTTCATTGGAACAAGCTGAAGGAGCATTTTGACAGCAGGTTATGCCATCACCTGACAAATACTGATCTGTTAGGTCCTGTAATAAATGAACAAATGGACTTAATGTCCTCTTGGTTTCCATATTTCTGAGCTGATCTCCTACATAAGGGTAAGCAAGCATTGTGTTATTGACCTCAGTGACTCTGTAAAGACTTATGTCTGTTTGGCTCTTCTTTTATGAACCTGAACCAGAACAGTGGTTGGAGAAGATTTGTGTCCTCCCTCATGTAGTGGTCCTGTCTTTCAGCTGGATGGGTTTGCTCCTCTTGGGCTAATGTGAGATTGTCAAACCTGGGAAATTCTATTCCCTGAATAGCTGTTCCTGCTGCAAAGCGAGCTTTAAAGAGCAAGGTTCATGTCCCACAAAGCTGTGGCTTTGGATTATGTGGGTTTTTTTGTCTGGTCAGTTGAAACATTTGATCTTTTCCATAATGCCAAATAAATCCTGGAACGAAAAGCCATACCACACTGTTGCTGAGGCGGTCGGAGTGCTCCATCTTGACATTTTCAGAATAGAAAACAGATGTTACCAAGATGTTTATGGGATGGAATGTGGTTTTCTTTAATGAAAAATCATTAGTGAGCAAATGTCCAGAGAAGGTCTGGACTTTGATGAAATGGATGGCCAAAGCAAGGCAAGGCAGGACAAGAAAAAAAGGGGAAGAAAAGACTGCATCTGTGTGTATGTAAAATCTGGTCAGGCTGATATCTTTTCATACTCTGGCTGGGTTGTTCTTGCTCTCCTCTGCTGCCTATGACTACAGAGTATAACAGTGATTGTCCACTAATTGCCTGCTGATTGATTGAAAACTAAGGTGTTGCTGTGTAAGTCTATTTTCACTAAATTAGAAAGGTTAACATTAGCAAATTGATATTAAACAGAGATTCAAGGCAGTAGCAGCTCCAAGTTCTACAAGCCAGTATGGAAGGAGCAGCATTGGGTCTTAATCTTAGCCCTGCTCTGGTTGGACAATGAGAAGATCTTGATGGGAAAAAAGCCACCTGAGGTCTAAGGGGACAATGTGGAAAAATGACGTGATCAGTGAAGGTCCCCAATGAGCAGGGGGCTGGGAATGGGAAGCGCTGTGGGAAGGTTTCTCATTGTCAGTCTCATTGTCACTCCACTGTGAAATTACTCAGAAATGATGGTCTTCACAGTATCACTGGAAGCCTGTTGTTTCCTCACAGCTGCTGGAAGCAGGGATGATCCAGCTGCAGGGATTGAAGCCCCTGGGATTCTGCTCACTCAAGAGCTGCTACAGCCGTGTTGTCTGCAGTGTGCTGCCTGTCTGAGCACAGCTGGACACTGGCAAAGCCACTACTGGTCTGGGCTTGCACGGTTCAAAACCTGCATGCACACAGCTGGCTGGAGCTCACTGCCAGCAGAATGAAGATGCCTTCATTTAGCCAGGGTTTTAGGAAAACAGCAATGCAGATTCCCGTGTTAAAAAGCACTGAGCTCGCTATCTCTGCGTAGGATGGTTTTCCTGAAAGTCAGAGCTATACAGGGACCACATGAAAACTCCGGCTTGATGCTCAACCTGCGGACCTGGATCCCTGAGTCTGGAGGAGACCTGCATTTTCAGTCTGCCTGCTGTAGGTGGCACTACGGTTCCTTTTCTTTTCACCGTCCCAACTCTGAAGTGAGCTATTTGCTATGGTCTAAAGGGCAGCAGAAAAGCCTGACCAAATTTAACTAAACCAGAAGGGCACAAAAAGGATTCTGAACAAAATGTGAGTGACTTGCTTGCTCTGCCCATCCCTTCTCAATTACTGAGAGCAAATAACTTGCATGTAATGGGTATGGGGGAAGAGGTGTGGAGAGGAATCAGAAAAGACTTTTTGGCCAAACCAGCAAGCTTCAGACAGAAAAAGCAGATGAATTCCACAGTGTTTGCACAAACAGTGTGTGCTTGGCTGGCTTGGGACTTCAGAACAGGCCAACAGTGAGCAGCAGCAGCCTGGCACTAAGAACTCCCTGCTGGGGACCCTCTCAGATTTAATGTTCACCCTGTCTTGGAGGAGCAGCACTCCACAGCACCAGTCCTGCAGACTACATGCCAGCAGGTTTGTATTAACTTCCCTAAGGACACAATGAGAATTAGCCCTCTTAGTGCCACGGCGTTCCTCATCTCCTCCAGCCTGATGTGCTGGAGGTGTGTCACAAAAGGTCCCCATCACATGGGTGATGCCTATAGGATGGCCAAGTTCACGTTCCCCTGGCACAATCTCTGCAGTCAGATTTCTCCCATTTCTTAAAATCTATATGAAGTTTTGTTTTCCCTTGTGACCTATGTTGGGGCAGTTGGAGGGAGGAAGCTGGTATCAGATAGTGGAGCAAATACAATTAACAGGTAGTGTTCAGGTAGAAGGACGGAACTGGTAGTACCTCCTCCCACCATCCCCAATAAGTCACCAAAGGCACACAGTATTTTAACCTGGTTCCACAAGCCCAAAACTGTCCATTAATACGTAGCAGGTTAAAAAATAACAAGAAAACTTGAAGATATAAATGTGTTGGGCTGAAGAAGCTAAGGCATTGGGGGATTTATGCAAGGGAAGGTTAAAAGGTGACCCAGCCACAGCCTGTAAGTACCAATAGCAGGCAGAATAGTTTTTAATCTGAAGGAAATAGCGTAAGTAAATTTCCAAGGCTGTAAATAGAAGTTACATAAATCCAAATGGGAAATAAGGTATGTGAAATGCCATCCAGTGGCTACCCTGGGCAGGTAGCGGGAGGGTCCAGAGATGTATTTCTTGCCTGCATGCAGCACCACGTGCACTAATCTTAAAAGCCTGTGAAAATCTTCCTGCAGTTTAGCTTGAATCCATGCAGTACAGGAAGAATAAACAGAGAGGAAAAGTATACGGACTGAGTTGATGGAAATTTACTTTCGAGTGGTTGAAACTGAGGTGACAAAAAGCACAAGGGATTTTTTCTCACCACTGCTAGCTTAAGGAAATGAAGTCCTTCATGATGATCCGGTTTTTTATTAATTTTCATATAAAGAACACAAAATACGTGAAATCTGGGAAAGAGCTGAATATGAAGGAGAAATAAAATACGTACGTAAACCAGGATAACTGACAGGTTTAACACAGTTTCAATTTATATATGAATATAGACACAATTCCCCCCTGCATAAACCAAACATTGAGCCACAGGGTACAACATGGGAAGCACAAAATCAAAGCAAAATGTGGCACGTGAGCTAGAGAAAGAGTCATAGAGTGGCGGCAGAGGGCAGGTGCTGCCTGTTGGCTTGGTGCAATCATCCCCTCCCTCCTTCTGTGCCCGTCTCTGGAGCAGGCATCAGGTTTGCTGATGACCTGACAGGCTCAGCCTTTGGTCCTTTTGTGCAGTGTCTAACACTTTCTTCATCAGCAGCTTGGACATTCCACCAGAATCAGAGAAATCATCAGGGTTAAGGAGTTGATTGTAATGACCAGATGTGACAGAAGGCAATTCGAGGGCAGAGCTGATGTGACCAGACCGTAGCTGTTTCAGAGCAGCTCCCAGATGGCTCCTAGAGACTACTTCAAGATTGTTCTGAATTGCAGCAGGCTCAAGCCAGATCCTGTGTAACTTCATGCCATAAAGCCGCCCTTACCACCTCAGTACCTTATGATGCCTGCTCGTCATCCAGGATTTGAAATGAAAGATCTAAATAAGGAAAGACAAAGACTGGAGGCACAAACATAAGGAAGCAGAGTAAGACAGGGGAGAGATTAAAATTGTCTGCACCCACAGCTGTAACCTGCCTGACTCCCAGGGTGTCCAGCTGTGCCCAATGCTGTCTTTTTAATTATTGGCATAATCAGGTCGTGCAGCTGATGGGCACCCTGCTGTGGGAGCTCATGCTCACGCTGCGTCTCTCGTCTGCCAAGGCTTTTTCGGAATGTGTTTAGCTGCACGACACAGTGAAACCTCATTAGGAATAAGACCAGCTCTCCATAAAGGATAAGTTCTGATGAGTGGGTCTTTTCTCTTCTGCTGGAGTTACTGTAAGGGCTTCTTGAATTAATTTAATATAGGCAGCAACAAAAGCCTCTCAGACAGCTCTTGCACTCTCCTTCCCCAAACGCCTGTTTATAAGGATTCCACTGTCCCACCCTATGTTTTTCAGCACAGAATTTGTCACTACTTAGCAGATACCACCAGGCCCTGCTGCAGCGTTCTTAATTCCTCCAGGATGAGAGCGCTCATGCAGCCGAGTAATTGTTGTGTCACAGGGAACCACACGCTTTGCTGTGGCTGCTTCCTCCCTGCAGTGGTTGGGTGGCTGTAACACCCTGGGAGAATAAGGTTGTGCTATGCCTGAAGGAGAATACCTCCAAGGAAAATGGACTCGGGATTTTGAAGAACGTTCTCATCTGTACCCTCTGATGGGATTCAAACTAAACTAAATCTTTTCTAGGCATTTCCCACAGCCTTCCAGGAATCCCTCTATACAAATCCTTCCTTGTAAGTCCCCATGGCTTTCTAGGAATATAACAGGTGCTTTACAGGAATCTTTGCATTCGACGGTTTGGGGCAATTTCCCTGGTTTTCCAGGAATTCCTCAATCTACAGTATTCCTAGGAATTCATGTCGGGCTTTCCAGCAATTCCTTGGGCTAGAATCTGTCTTGGAAGTTTCCTGGTGCTTTCTAGGCCGTTTCCTGCTACATTTTATGAATTTTTCCAGCTGCTTTTCAGATTGGGGTTTTGTGTGTGTCTTTGCAGGAAATTTTCTCACAGCCTTTCAGCATGCGCTTGCTAAGAACACTGCTGGTGCTTTCTGTGACTTCTCCCGTGCTTTCTGGGAATTTTCTAGGAATCTTTTTGTTTGCTTATTTGTTTTGGGGTGTTTTTTTTGGAAATTTTGTAGTGTTTTGTAGAAATTGTATTGATGCTTTTCAACTCAGGGTTTTTTTTTTTTTTTTTTAGAAAATTAGCTAATTTAATTAAAAATTAATCTGTTGTTTTCTAGGAATTTTACTGGTGCTTTCTTGATTTTTCCCACCACTTTCTAGGAATTCACATGGTACTTTCCAGGCACTTATCCTTAGTTTTCTAGGAATTCACACCAAACCCTCTAAGAGTTTCTCTACTGTTTCCTATGATTATACTGCTGTGTTGAAGGACTTAATCAGTTTCTTTCCAGAGATCTGGGTGGTGCTTGGAAGGAATTGCCCTCTGCTTTCTAAGAGTTTTCCTTCTCCTTCCTAGGCATTTTCCTACTACTTTCAAGGATTTCCTCAATTGATTTCTAGGCATTTTCCCACTAATTTCTAGTAATTTGCTCTGCTGCCTCAATTCATTTTGAGGTGAAAACACTTTCTGCTCTGCTCGCACGTCCTGGCTGGGCTAATGGTGTCCAGAGTACCATGTACCATGCAGGACAGACCAGTGAAACAGGGAAATCGTGTGGAGATAAAAATACAGCAACCTTCCTTCACCTATGGTTATAAGTAAGTTGATTCTGCTATTGCAGTATCTGCCTGTGTTATATCAAAGCTGAGATTTGAGGAGAAACTTCTGTATTTTTAAAAAGTTGGGTTTTTCCAGTAGAGTAACACTTAAAGAAGTTTTGCAATTAGACTTGCTAATGTTCAAGTGTGGTAACAGCCAAGCACGATGCAGCCTTTCTGTTTGGCACAGCACTGATGAATTGTTAGGAAAAGGAACTGATTCACTTTGCTAAATTAGAACTGATGCCACAGGCACTATGAATGTAACATCCTCGCAATTATGCAAAATATTTGTACTTTTATCTACATTAAGAATGGTACAAGTGTACAAGACACAGAGGCTGTCAGAAAAACACCCACAACTTACCAAAAGAAAAGTTTCTTATCTATCATCTCCTTGGTTCCCAGAAAAAGAAGGCAAAAAAAAAAAGGATAAAAGAAAGTTGTGATGACAGGTTCCACACTCTGGAAGAGTAAATCTGCTTTCCATTGTGCATCTCCAGGCATAAAATAAAGCGGAATTATTCAGGGTGTGGGTTCTCCTGTGTGATAATAGGAAGAGCTGCCCTGCTATGCTGGGAGCACTGCTCCTTCAGTTGTTGAACTGTGCAGCCCAGGGAAAAGAGGAGCTCACTGATTCTCCCTTGTGAAATACAATGTGAAGGTAACCACAAAGTCTGCACAAGGAAATGGAAAAATAAAGTATGACCCAGATAAATGACATAAGGAGAAGTCAGGCACAGCTAATGATTCTTTCTTCATACCTCTTGCTGAAGCGGAATCATAGAATCATAGAACTGTTATAGTTGGAAAGGACCTTAAGATCATCCAGTTCCAACCCCCCTGCCATGGGCAGGGACAGCTCCCACTAAACCATGCCACCCAAGGCTATGTCCGAATTTGGGGATTTGGGAATTTTTAGCTATTTCTAGGTAGTTATCACCCTTTTCTGTAGTACCAGAGGGCAGCTCACCTGTCTGAAGTTGCTCTCAAGACCTCAGAGTAAGAAGTTGTCACACGTAACATTACATCATTATGTCATATCATTATGGCCATTGATTAACTTTTTCTTGCCAGCTTGAACTTCTTGTCTCAGTGGTAGGACACAAGACAGGACAAGGCAGGTAACAGTCCACGGAGAGACACCAGCATGTGTCACCCTGACAGACTCTCAGGCTGAGCTAACTGAAAGGATAAGCATGTTTAGGACGTGATAGTGTACCTGTTCCACCTATATTCACACACCTGTGGTGACAGCACTGAAATCTTTTCAGGTCTTTAATGCCACTGAACTCATACTTCCCCCTATTCGGGGAAGAAGTTAAATCTTAATAGTTTAAACATTCCATCATCCTACATGTTCAGAGCTGCCAAAGGAATTGTAGAAATAACCCAAAATACATGATTTCACTTTCAGCTATTTAAAGTTTTAATCTGAATTTAATTATGTCTGGAGAGTGGAGGTGGTGGTGTTACTACAGAACACTAAAGCTTCAGAACCTGCCAATTTTTAGGTGACTTCTCAAAAGAGAAATTTTTTTAAGAAGGGTTTCAAGGTCAGTCGCACTTAATTTTAACCCAAAAGAAGGCTGTTGAGAAAGATTCTTATCAGCAAAACCCTTAATCCTTCACTTTGGTTTCATAGATTATTTTTAGAAGACTTTGTAGCTTTTTCCTGCTTCATTATTTATCTAAGAAGCTTTGTGCCTATGCTTGGGGAGACATTTGACCTTTGTATGTTAAAAGCTGTTCAGGTAGCAACTCCTTTAGTAGAGCAAGCACCTTCTTTCAGTAAGCTGAACCTTGGCTGATGTATGTATAAACCCATCGCTGTCTGGACATTAAAACCCCACAGTCCTGGGAGAGATGGCATTTGTTTGCCAGGCTTGAGAAGTAAACAACTTGTCATCAATATTAACATGGTTCTGGAAGTCAATACCCAGTACCTCTGCTTATACTCCAGGAGATGGTTTCAGACAGCATTACATAGACATGAAATTCCTCCATGGGATCAGTGGTTAAAAATCCTTGGCAATTTATTCACCTTTCTACTTTTCTGACAGCCATTGGAGAGAGGTGTTATAAGTGAATCAAAATGTCTCAGTTGACCTCAAAATATCTCTCAGCGAGCTTTGTATGCTGTGAAGTTCTGGGCTGGATCTCATTGGTGAAAGGGAGTTGCTATTTCCTTTTATCACACAATGAGCTTTAATTACTGTTGTCGTCAGCAAAGTAAGTGCCAGCACAGTGTTGCCCTGGTCAAACCAAGTTCTGCCATACCGGGAGAGAGTTCTGGTGAAGAGACGTCTGCCGCTACTTGTGACAGAATCGGGATTTGGTCCTTACATGTTCTGAGTATGTTGGTTTTGGTTTAAAAAAACAGAGATTCAGAAGCACCAGCCTGTTGTAAGCCAGTATAGCTGTATTCCAGCACATCTCCTAATCCATCTCATTCACAAAATAGTCAGCTAATCCTTTCTACTGGTTGTGATGATCTACAAAGCGTCAAAGCAGTTTCTCTTTCAGATAGTACATTAAACAGAATTGGTTCTGCTATAGATACTTTACTGCTCAGCAGAAGCAGTCATGCTTAAGTGAGAAACTGCAGTAAGTGGGACGTAACTGTAACAGCCATGGAACATCAGTGGTGTTTGCTGTCCCCAGTCATGAGTGATGGTCTCAGAGCAGGCACTCCCGTGGCTGTGGTTGTGGTTAAGGCTCAAGGCTTTGCAAGCACAGCTCATGCTGTTAGTAGTATTAAATCGCTTTTCCTAAGATCCTCTTTATAATCTTATATATGAGGGTTTATGATATGGGCCTACTGAGAGGTGCTGCCCAAAGAGGGCACTGGGAGCCTGGATGTGGGATGGCCAGAGACTGATTGCAAATCAGCCCTGTCACAGCAGGTCATGCGGTTTTCCTTTCCCTACTACTGTCCAGACAACTCACAGTGGTTGGGCTGAGTCCTACCTCCTATGCATGAACAGATTTTATTTGCTGTTCTGCTGAGCCTGACTGGAAAACTGTGCAAGTTTTGAAGAATTGGCAGAGTAGCAGTGAGAAAACTCATGGGTTAGAGAGAAAAACAGCTTAACGGGCTCCTTGCTTGGAGCACCTGGATGCTGTTCGAGCAAGGGGAAGCCAGCAGCGTGTGTCCACCAGTAGATGGGATGTAAGTCCGGGAGAAAGCCTGGTTGCAGCTGAGTGAGGCATTGCCCTTTGGTCCTGTTACCCCTTTGTTGTTTCATTTTCTGGGAAGCAAGAGCTGAAATGGAAAGACAAATGATTGCAACTGCTGGTGAGATAGGAGGGTCCACAGTAAAGACCTCGAAGTGCTGATTATCATACCCTTGAGAGAGATATTTGAATTTTAAGCTGAAAGGTTAATACACCAAGATTTAGCTTGGGAACAGCCTCCAAAATTTTTTATAATTCTTGTGCTATGACTGAAATATTTTGTCAGTCATGAAATTTATTCTAAATCCCAGAGAACTGCTGAGAAAGAAGGAGTTTGTATGTGATCACAAATCAGTAGTTTCTTCAGATTCGCTGTATATTTAGATCTCTCCTTCTCAGGAGTTTTTCTATTTCATTTATTAGTCAGGATGCTTAGAGAAAGCATTTTTCTTCTCCCCTGCATACATTCGGGTCAGCACAGAAGCAGCAAGAATTTCAGCTGAGCAGCGGCTAACTTACATAGGAGGCATTTGATTTGTATTGACTATCATAAATAGCTTGAGCTCCAAGATGAGATTCGGATGGGAGACACTCAAACTTCTGTGTTAACATTGCAGTGGCAACAATGAAAAGAAAGGAGGAAAGACTACCACAGAGAGCAAGCTCTGGAAACAATCCTTCATGGTGTGACTTTCTGCGTTGGTAGACAAAGAGGGAGAAACTAATTGGAGCATTATTTTCCTAACATTTTGCTCTCGGTTACATGTCAGCAGCTATAGCAAAGTAATTGGAATAACAGCTCCAGCAAAAGAAGTTCAGATACCATGGTGACGAGTGCTAATAGAGAGACTGGTTAGCTAAAGCGGGATGCATAGATGACAGATTGGTTCAGTTAAATGTGTTTTGCAAGTCAGAAAGATCTTCACCTGTGGCTTTCTTTCAAACCAAACACTAAAACTGATAGCTTTAGAAGTCTTCTTGCTAGAGAGGTGTTCATTTGCAGGAATTTTACATTGGCTGTACCAGTGCTTCAGAAATCCAAATTCTGTTTTCTTTGAAGTCAACAGAAATTTTGCAGTTATAAGTTGTGATCCTGGTCATGAAATCCTGTTGGTTACTGGAGAGTTAGACAATATACATTTCTTCCACAGCTGCTGCATGATTAGAAAGAATTTTCTATGTGGTACTTCTGAAGATGTGCAGGTCATGAGTTTTCAGAGTAGGCTAATGACACCTGGATGCTAGCTCAGAAACATGGCTACGAAGTCTGTAGGTAAACCTAAGCAGCATGTCTATAAATGTTTCATTGCTATGAATATTTGCTGAGGATCTGTTCCCCAGACACTGATTACAGGGGACAGAAACTGATTTTTGAAATTCCCTTTCATATTTTACCTAGCTAACACTCAATAAGATTAACAAAACTGTCCTCAACTATGATTTTTCTTTACTTCTTTCCCTCGCCCTCAAAAACCATCTGGAACCAGCTATTAGGGAGTTTAAATAATTAAACTTGTGATAACTCTATGAAGGCCACAGCTGATATGAACTTTATTTTCTGAACTGTATCTCAGATGAATTGCTGTGTCTAGGAGGGAACTGGCTGATGTGCCCAAAAAAGAAATCAAACTGGTTTACATGCAGTAAAGGCTGTCACAGTATGCCTACTAAAATCTCGATAATCTGCATAGCAGGATTGAGACAGTATTCCCAGTCTGTGGGAATCCCTTTAGCCAGTTTAAAGGGGGCTGATATGCACCTCAGGCTTCAAGAGTTCTTCACCGGTGTCCTCTGTAAAAAGCTATCATCTCAGCCATCTAGGACAACAGGCTCTTCACCTTCTCCCTTCCTTCCTGCTCTCAGAACTGGTACCTTCCACCTTGTGTTTTCTCAGCAAGACTCTATGCCAGTAAAACTGCTGACAAAGCTTTGCATCTTTCACTAACGGGTCACTTTATAGTGCAGCGCCTACAAAACTGGTGCTTGTGAGAGCATTTGCTGACAATTGCTTGTAAGTGTGAATTGAGCTGCTCAGCCGTTAACATACCACTTGCACAGAAATGCAACAGTGTTGAATGGTGATGATCTTCAATCCCTTCTGCTCGGGAAGCTCCAGAGGGAATAGTGAAATGCTTAGTTTCACATAGCTGCACAGTGTATCAAAGCTTCATTCAGTGCAGAAATACTGATGTTCATCCAGAAAATGGAAGCTTTGACCTACACATAAAAGCAACATGCATTAATCTTTAGAAATCAAAATTCAGCCTTATAAAAGGGATTATCCTTTTCATTTTAGCAGCATACAGAAGTCGAAGTTACTGCTTGATGGGTTGTAGCTGACAACGAAAATTATATGGTCTGACAGCCTTCCTGCTTAATGTAGGTGGTCAACTTCCATGGTGTCAGAAATCATTTGTTTTGTAATTACTCTGGTAAATACAGGTTTCAGCCAGCCGCCAAGCATGTAGATCAGACATGGTGGGAAGCAGATTGCCTCTTCATAGATGTCTTAAAGCTCACTCAGTTCAAGACTTCAGAAAAAAGATAACTGCTACAGCTATCTTCTAGTGATGTCATGTGGGCTCTGTTTCGTTTCTTCTCCTCCTCAGCTTCTGCTTCTGCCAGGTTTTGTCTAAGCCTTTTAAGCAAACGGCTTCTGCATTGCATAATGTTCGGGTATGTTGCAAATAGAAGGTTTCTGTGTTAACCCCTGCAAGAGGGATGTAAGTGTACATCTCTAATATGACAGATACTACAGTAGAAGTAGGAAAGGGTTCTGTATGCAGTTTATCTGAAGCTTCTTTGTGCTAGCTATTTCATTGTATGTTAGAGAAGAATCTCCCAAGCAGAGCATTAATCCTAGAACAGAGCTGCAGAGATAGCCAATGGCTAATATGGAATAGTTCTAAGCAGAAGGTTTCCTGGACCCTAGTCTCATGCCTTTGTCTCAAAGGCAATCTTCCTTAAATAGTTTGCTGTGTCTAATTTTATCATAAATAAGAAATTAATGAAAATTGTGAATTAAAATTTACAAATTCAGCCCAAATACCACTTTGCAGCTAGAAGTCAGAAGCAATAGCACTTTCCCGAATATCAACGTTTGCCCCTATAAGAAAGCTCTTCCAAGTCTGTGCTAGCTAGTAGCTGCTCAGATAGACAGAATATGGGGTATTGGCATAGACAAGAAATTTCAGGGCTGCGAATGGAGAGGTTCAGCTCTTTTGTTCTACCTAACTATATGTCAAATGTTAATTCTGCCTTGGAGGTAATTCACATCTCTAAATTCTTGGGCTAGAGCTGGGTGAACTCACTCAGATGAGCCTCAGGGTTAGCATCTGTACAACCAGACATTATCTCTCTATGCTGCTCCTCACATTGGTTTCATATCTAGCCAGGGGGTGGAAGAATGCTGTTTCTACATTAAATTCATGTTACTTGCTTGCCTTTATCATTTTGGAAAGCAACTTCTTGCGTCTCAGAGGTGTCTGACCTGTTGTCTGCAGAATCTACTGATGGGAATGTCAAATCAACAAGTTTCCAAACTTCTGCCAGTTAGAGGGGAAATAATCAGAGGAAGGCATCTGTCAGTCTTTTGCAATTTAAACGTTTGGGAAATACAAAGTGGTCCCAGAAAAGTTGGTGAACTAAGGCATTTTAGCAGCTATTTGCTAAGCAAACATCGGTAATTAACAGAGAACATTGCTTATCAGGTTTTCCATGTGCCTGGCAACTCATTACCTAGTGCATCAGTTACAGCTGCATTTGTTACTCGGCATCAGGCTGAGGGGACCACCTTAGGAGATGCACCAGGGAGAACTTAGAGGTACAGTAACATTTGAAAAAGAAAAGCAGCCCAAAGCAGTCCTGGATGGAGCATCTTCTGCACCCAATGTTTTGGACCACTTCCCCAGATTGTCTTTCTTCTGGGGTAAGTTCCAAGTTTCTTGGAGTCAGGAGCTACACTTAAACTTGTTTTCAATTCACTCTAAGGACCATACAACAATAGCTGTGTTTCTCCTACTACTGCTCAGCTGTGAGGTTATTCACCTCTCTTTAGAATGAGCAAATTCTGAATGCTGGAGAACTGTAAGTTTCCTGTTTCTTGAGAATTCACTTTATTTTTGAGTTATTTCTGAGGTAGTACTGTTGTCCTTTGCTTCCTCACTTCTCCTCAACAGATGGGCACAGGGAATGCTCTGTCTGGCCAGAAAAGGAAAGAGAGCCAGAGCTAGAGGCCTTTTTGGTTTGATGTTGCTCTAACATCGCATTAGTCCTATATGTGCTTTGTCTGCTGTGTTTAACTTTTGATTCTCAGTAGTAATAAGGAAGTGAAGGAACTTCACCTTTATCTTTCCAGGGAGCCAGTCCTTACAATTTATCTTTCTGTGCATGAAAGAAAATGAACTATCCAGGCAAAATACCAATTCTCATTAAAATGATGATATTTACTTGTCTTCTAACCCTGTTGTCCCATTTTTGACACTGTCTTTGCATCTGCCACGCAGCAACAGATGTCCAGGGCATAGAAGCTTGGCTTCAGTGATCGACAATTAACAATAGTCAGAGCATTTCTTCCAAAGACACAAAACCTGCTTTCTACAAAGATAAAGACCTGGAGGGCTGGGCTGCCTGTGACTTTTTTCCTGTTAGAGGATTCAGCCATTTACCTGGGGCTCACTAAACACATTCATTAAGATGATGAATATCACAAGGTGAGATATAAAGTGTGTGTGAATTGAGTATCTGGGCAGTTGTCTTGCTCTAGCCAGGATCTCAGCCTGGGAATTGACTGTGGGCTGTTTCTTTGCATGAGTAGGAACTATTCCTGGTTCCCAGGAGTCTTGCTCCCTTCTGTGGGGACAGCAGACACCCTTGATTTCCCACTATCTGCAGGACTGACTGCTGAAGAGGCTGTGAGCCATCAGCTTAGGCTGCATGTCCCTGGCTTTAAGTGAAGCATTCGCATAAGGGATGTTTTTGTCTTCTTTAGCCTCTCTTTTTGCACCTAATCAGCCCTCTTGTGTTGAGGTAAATCATTGCAGAGAGGTGTCAGGATGTAAGAGGCTTTCTATGCCACCTCCCCTGCCCAGCCGAGCCAGAACTAGCTTCCCTTCTCTGGCAGACTGGGACATATTCCATCCCATTTTCCACAATGACTGCAGTCCTAGCGCTGTTTATTCAAGCATGGACATGCTACAATTAGAGCCAAGGGCTTTAAACACCCAAATGATGCCATTGGCAGGTTTGTGCTCCAATGAGTGAGCTGCCAGCACCTCCTCTATGATTTGCGCTGCCTTTTCCCAGCCAGTAACTGAAGTGCCTTAGTGTGGTCTTGAACCTGAGTGGAAGAAAGAGTTTTTCCAGTCTCAGCTCTGACTTCCATCTACTCCCCTGCTCCTTCAGTGCACCTAGTCTCTGGGCTTATAAATAACCGACATGGCTGAGTGAACCTTTTTCTTCACAAGTTTTAAAACTCTCACTCCAAGCAGAACAATCTCCTACCTGGGTACTGGCTGTAGTCCTGAACACCAGCTCCAGAGCCAGAAGACAAAAGGCTTCAGTTACTCTGGGAATTCCTCTCCATGCAGCATGTAAAAAATCCCCCTCTAAATCTCCTGCTGACAAACCGAAAACCCATCCTGCTCACACTGGCGTGGCCGCATCCACTCCCAAGAGGGAGCTACTTTGCAGCCTGCCAGTGGCCACTTCAGAAGCATATGCCTCCCTTTAGGTGTGTGAATATTCCCACTGAAATCAGAGCTAGCCTTGGCACTTCTGGATCAGGAAATATGATTTCATCACTAATTCTTTCAGCTCTCTTTTCACTTGATCTTTCCTGTTTGTAGGGATTTTTGCTAAGGTTGACAGCTTCATAAAAAGTCTTAAACTGAAACAATATCCCATGGGAAATGCAAGTTAAAGGTAGTTATTAGCAATCTAATGCAGACAGGCCTTTTTCTTGCCCCAACAAGCTTTCAATGCCTGTTAGTTGTCCTGTTGCTATATTAAGGACTTGCAGTTCTCACCTTGGCTCTGAGTTCCCATTAATCACAGCAAGGGGCAGTGCACGACACGAATGTCATGGAGCACTACGGCACTAGTCCGGAGGCACTGAGAGTGGGTGCTGCTGCCTGGTGCAAGATGATGCTGGGGGATGTATGCGCCCAACATCACAGCCTGTTTCTTAAGGTCAGATGTTGTTAACTTCTTTAAACTATCATAGCATCCTACAGGCTTTCTGGTGGAAGGCAACACAAAGGGCAGCTTCTCGCTTGCTTTGGGGAAAATACCATGGCTTCACCTCATCATCCAGGGCCTATATAGGTCTGAATCAGACTTACCAGGGGATGCATTGCTGCTTTTCTTCCCACAGGGAAATACTGGCCACCCGGATGGAGGGTTTCTGTTGTTTCTGTTGCCAAACCCCCCATGCCCCTCCTGGCTGGCAGGACTGCGCACTACCCTGCTGAGCTTGGGGGCAGGGCACAGGCAAATGCATGTTTCTTAGCAAAGTGACCATTACAGAAGTCATTGTAGGAAGGGAGTTTGATGATGCTCAGCGGTAGGGTGCTTCAAGGGAGCAGTAACCTCAGCCACCCACTGGAACCAGGCAGGACTCTGGTGTTGCTCCAGAAATGAATGAAAAAATAAGAGATCCAAAAGCAGTTATAAACTATTCAAACGCAGCAGCCAGGAGCTATGCTGGGAAGTGTGTGCTGCTCTATTTGCACAAGTAAATGTGAGCCAGCACAGCTTGTGCCTGGCAATGCCGCAGGAGCTGCAGGAAGCCCAGGACAGGCCAACCTGCCTGCTCTGCTTTTGGTTTCTCCCAAGCCTCTGCTGCCTGTGTTCTCCTTCTAGCTCCAACATCACCCCTACCCTAGGAATTACTGAATGCAATTCTCAGCTTTGCCTGGGATACAGACAGGTTTGTTTACACCCATGATCCATGTTTGCATTAAGGAAATAAGGCGTGCAGCTGCCGGTCAGCACAAAAGCATGTCATGCAGCCGCACTGCCAGCATCAGGATTGTGGCTTCAGCCACAGTCAAGCTGGAGACAGATGAGGGGGAGAAAAAAGACCCACAAAAGCGTTAATTTAATGTCACGCAAAAGGCCACTGCTCGTGTGGAGTGCTCAGTGCAGAGCCCATTCCAGCACTGAGTGGGGACAGACCCTTTTACAGCCTGGCTATAAAGAATTAATTTAAAAGCAGGATGTGGCCTTTTTATCTCCTATTCTGTTGTTCCCATCATTAGCCTTTAAGCAGCAGCTCCTGTACTTGTGTTGTAGCTTAGCATAAAAACAATGTGGTGGGGGAAAGATGTGAGGCAGAGGATGAGGACTCCTGCCAGGGTGCTTGCAGCCACAGCAAATCTCTGTAGCCTCAAAACCACTCCTGCCTGTCACCTGGCACTGGATGGGCTATGGCATGTGTGTGAGTGGGGTCATATAGTATGTCGGGATATTAGTACGTCAGGCACTGGATTTCTGTCTTAAACTTTCTTAGTGTGCACCTCATCACATACACGGCTAAATATCTTCTTGCCACAGAAGAGCACACTCGTGTCCCCAGCCGTCACCCCAGGCAGGGCCACGCTGCCAGTTTATGTTTCCTTTGACTGCTAAACTGTTCATTGCAAATTAACTCATAAATAATGCATTGGATGTTGCATTCTGTGCTTAAAAGTTCACTGTGTAGGTGGCAGGTTGTGGGTTTTCTTAGAAGTGACAGTGCTTTTCTCCTTTCTTTTTTATTCGTTAATCATGTGTGCATGTGTATGTGTGCAGAGCTCCCATAGCATTCACTGCCTGATGGTTCCCCTATAGATGTTTTAATGTCTTTCTAGCAGATTATAGTTATTTTCAAATTTAGTTATTATGGTTCAAGGTGACTGTGTTGCAAAAACTCTCTTTAGAGACTGGGGTTTATTGAAATACCCAAATCATATGGGGAGTTGTTACAAATGACATATTATTCACCAATGTATCTTCCCCTATACTCACGCATGAACACACACACACACACACGCACACACACACACGCACACACACACACACTTCCCAATCAGTCAGTTACTATTCCTAAGCCTGCTGATACTGGAAGCAATGGGAAGTTTGTGCAGCCTGGTTTACAAAGCTTGTGTTTGCTGGGTGGGCATTAAGTGTGGCCCTTTCTGGGACCAATGTCAGCTCTAACACCACTTATTTCAGTCTTTGGTTTGTTCCTTAAGAGCACTGAAACCTATATGATGTCACATGGGACACACTGGAGTGAAAACCATCTCTCGTTCCTCCTGAAAGACTTCTTGCTATGGCAGGGAGGGAATGTCTTGCTATGGAGCATACTATCCTATCCTATCCCTCTACTCTGCTGTCATGAGACCTCACTTGAAGTATTGTGTACAGTTCTGGTGTCCACAACATAAAAAGGACATGGAACTGTTGGAACAAGTCCAGAGGAGGCCACGAGGATGATCAGGGGACTGGAGCACCTCCCGTATGAAGATAGGATGAGAAAGTTGGGGCTGTTCAGCCTGGAGAAGGCTGCTTGGAGACCTCATAGCAGCCTTCCAGTATCTGAAGGGGGCCTATAGGGATGCTGGGTAGGGACTCTTCATTAGGGACTGTAGTGAGAGAACAAGGGGTAATGGGTTCAAACTTAAACAGGGGAAGTTTAGACTGGATATAAGGAAGAAGTTCTTTACTGTAAGGGTGGTGAGGCACTGGAATGGGTTGCCCAGGGAAGTTGTGAATGCTCCATCCCTGGTGGTGTTCAAGGCCAGGTTGGACATAGCCTTGGGTGACATGGCTTAGTGTGAGGTGTCCTTTCCAACCCGAACTATTCTACGATGCTATGTGCCTGCACGGCTCCATCCTCTCAGCCTAAGCCTCCTTTCATTGAACCAACATGCCACACCTCATGCCCTGTCCTGAATGCATTTGGGGATGCAGGAGATTGCTGCATTAGGGCATGGTGCAGCCAACCGCAACTGCAGCAGCTTCCATGAAGACCTCATTCCCCAGGGCATGAGATGTGGCATGTTGGTTCAACGAAAGGAGGCTTAGGCTGAGAGTGGCAACCATACAGATATAGCACCACTTTTTGCCTTGTGTATATATTGTTTCTTGTCTTTGTTTTTTGTCAGCTTTCTCCAATCTGGCAAAGCCATGAGCAAAACCCCATCTCAGTCATGCTCCGTATCCTCTGGCTGGCTTAGGGCTTTCAGCTGCTAAATACAAGTTGCAGGTAGAGTTTAGGCCAGATGATGTGGATGTATTTTGTTTGAAAAGGCGCTGAAATACTGAGCATCACTGAGGTCTTATTGTCCCCTGTGTACTTGTGGATGATGCTTTCATTTAAAATACTTCTGTTTCATAGTCCAACTCAGGAAGGGGCATGGGAATAGGGCTGTCATGGAAAGAGAGGTGGAAGCAGGAGCCCCAGGAAGGGTCCAGCCCTGCCATCTGTGTGCTGTGGCTGGGGGAGCAGAAAACCAAGATAAATGAGGTTATTTCAGAGATTTAAAAGGTGTTTTCTGCATTTGCCCTCCCTACATTCACCCACTGAATGGAGCAAAGCAGATGGTCACACACATTCCTCAGTGAGGAGGCAGTGGGCTTGTCTTCAGCCTGCACTGTGAGCTGCTCAGGAGACTGAAAGCAAAGCCTAGAAGTAGGGTAAAAAACCCCGCCCCTGCAGGTGTGAAAGGGAAAATATCAGAGCCGATGTTATACAAGCCTAGTGGTAGGATGGCCTGAAGCAAAGCTATTATGTGAAGGGCTAGTCACAAACCCCAATTTTAGGAAGTGCAGGTCATGTCAGTAATGTATATTACAACAGCTCCATAGTGTGTATCAAGTATTTAAAGACTACCTACGCTTCTGCTTTTTATTATGAAATGACTGCAGAAAAGAGCCAAGTTCTAGCTGCTGGCCAGACTTCTTGCTTTTTCTTTATTAAATGAGGCCATATACTTTTCCTCTGGGATACATTTGGCACTGGAGCTATTTAGGTCTGAACCTTCATCACGAAATTCAGGACGATTTTTCTGTTCAGTTTAAGGAGAGAGGAATCAAGGTCACAGCACTGGAGAAAAACTCTTAAGACCAAATACTACGCTGATTTCTGAGCACTGTTCATAAAAACAATCACCCTGATTTAACAACTGAACTTCAGCAGCAGCAACTTGTCTGCACTGGGCTTAGATGAAAAACACAAAAACCCGGCTGCACGTCAAGCTTTAAAGTGGTGAAGTTATCACCGTACAGAATATGAAATGGGCTCAGTTCATCTTAGTGATTCTTTTCTGCTTTTGTAATTAATTTTTCTTTGGTTCGTCTTTTCTGTTTGCTATTTAAGGTAAAAAATGAAACACTGAATTATCTATAGGTAGAAAGGAAAGAAAGCAAAAATTGGGAAGTACTTCTTAAAAGGTGAAATGCAAGATACTTGGGAAGAAATTACATTCTGATCATTTTCCCAGGAGTCAATTTTGAAAGACAAATCTGGTTTTTAATTGCAGCTTCCAAGGCTTTAAGAAATGGTTAACATACTATTGCTAGAGTACCCTACTTAGCATTTCTAGCATGGGGGCAACGTAAATATGCTGCTCTTAATGCTGAGTTTCACAACTCCTCACTGCTTAAATCACAGCACATTTGCAAGCAGCTGATAAGGAGTTTGCTGATACTGAGGAAGGATTCGGCCGCTGCCTGCCCTGGCAGTGCTGGGTGCTGCCCATGCAGCTACATAGAGCCACATGTCCTGTGGGTGCTGTGAAGCTCCTGCCAACACTCTTCTTAATGAGGGTTAATTAATAAATTATTTCATTGTCAGTTTGATAGAAATTCCAAATTCAGGCCAAGAACTTCAGCTGAAAGATGTCTGTTTTGTTTTGTTTTGTTTCTAAAGTGCCAACAATCCAAAACCCAGCAAGTGAGCAAAAGATTGCGTGTGCCCACCAAACAGCACCGTGTGAACTTCCTTGGAGCCTGGTAAACAGTAGCCCCTGCAAACTGGTAAACAAGTATTCTGGCACTATCTCAGCAGCGAGGACTGGGCTCGTACTCCCTGGGCACTTGGAAGGCATGCACAGCTTTTCAGTCAGGTTGAACTCTTGCTATTCGTTCAGATAATGAGCCTCAATCAATGCTCTCATTGACTGACAAAATCCAGGGTGAACAAATTCATATTTAAAACCCAGCTCCTGCAAAATGCCCTCAGAAGTGACTGCCGGGCATGTGCAGAATCACCCAGGAGCAGCTGATTAGTGAGCCAATTAAAATGAAACTGACGGAATGTTAAAGCATCCAGAGGTTTTCCAGAGGCCTTCTGTGATGTGGTCCAGGCTGCTGGTTGCTTCCTTTTTAATTATTAATTATTATTATCTTGCAGGCAGACTTGAGCTCAAGGTTTCTACACTGTGTGCAGGTGGGGGTGCTTGTTCCCAGATGCGTGTACCTGGTTCTGGCCCCTCTTGGAAAATCTTAAGTTCCTGCAGGTTTGGAGCACAAGCAGCACTAGATCCTATTTACCAGCAAGTGATTCTCTTTGAGATGTTTATGATGCTCAGGCAGGACCTCAAGGCCTGCGACACTTCTTGGCTGTAAGTCTCTAATGCTAGGACAAGGGTGAGAAGTTCAACAAAACTTTAAGCAAGATGATAACTTTCTCAAGGGGAAGAGTTTTTGGGCTTGTTGATGACAGCTTTTCTTCTGACAGCCATCAGCAGAGATTCTCATTCCATTCTCTACAGTATGAATATATCCAGGGCCTTGACACTGTGAAATAGATCACTAGCGTGATCCAGTCTGGCACATCCTACAGACATACAGATACACAAACACATCCTACAAGCTCTTCCCCAGGAAAGTTTGAGGACTTAATGTCTGCCATGCTCACACAAACAAAAAAACCCTCAACATCTCTTTCCTTCTTAACAATCATTATTTTATTAATATATTTTACAAGATTGCAGTTGAAATCATTTAAATACAAATTTTTTTTTATACAGAAAGTGTAATAAAGTTAAAATAGTTCCTTGTGTAATTCATAGCATTATTGCAATGCTTACAAAATTTTGCATAGAGTGTGCAAGGATTGATGTTATTTGATACAAAAAAGCTTTATATTTTCCCACACAACCACACACATACATAAATTAAAAAGAAAAAAAGCCAAACAAATCTGAATTTCTTCATGAGAACTGTGATAAAACTTTAAATTCACTTTGTCCTGTTTACACGATCAAGGTCAGTGGTGGTTATCAGAGTAGAGGTCAGACAAGGTATTTTACCATCACAGATGAAAACTGCTATAGCATATGGTCATGCCTTTTATGTTACTGCTGTAAATGAATGGGGTTTTGCTTTGACTAACACTGAATGTTCTTTCGCTGTTGGGTCTACCTACAAGGAGCATTTGTTGGGTTAATATTGACAACTCTATTGGCATTTGTGCACAAGGAAACTAATTCAAATAAAGGGTGGGCAAAAGAACCCAAAACCAAAATCCAAATGGATCTGAATCAGATCCAGCATGTCAATTCCTTCCTTGATACTGGACTACTGCATACTGCAGATCCAGACTGAGATACGGGTTGCAGCTCAGGAAAAGCTCTAACCTAGGGAGGAATATCGGTGTGAATGCTGTCAGCTGAGCCCCTCCTTCAATAAACACGGTAGATGATAACTGCTTCAATCTGCTCTTTATTCTGGCATGCTCTTACTCTGCTGAGCAAGGGCAGGATTTGTTCATCTTTGTGTTTGCTCTGAAAACCCACATAAGGGGACAAGAAAATGAATTCCTCCAGTAGCAGCTGCTCTATGAAACTCCAGTTCATGGTGGTGGCAAGGAATGAAGCTGGATAAACAAGCCTCTGTTTTCAGGCAGCAGCTTGAGCTGACAGTGATGGAAGACTTGCCACAGCTCTGCACTGATGTGATAAGGAAACCCAGAAGCTCGAGGAGTCTTGTGTCCCATGCTGTGCCCAGGAGCACCTGGGTTGTGGTTTAGACAGGGCAGCCAAACTCTCATTTTGCTTTCACAAAAGGTGCTAATAAACCTTTGTGTCCAAACCCTTTGGTGGTATAGGCTATTAGTAACTTAAACAGATCCAAATCTGGATTTAAACCACCTAAAGTCAACGCCCTGTGCTGTGAATAGTCCTGTTGCACTGCTCCAGCCCAGATTCCCAAGGCAGGCATCATGCCTTGCTGCTATTTCTAGTGCAGAGGACCTGGCAATGGGATGAAGATAAATGAGAAAGAGCAAAGGCACCCACCAGCCTCCCTCGCCCCTCAGGCTTCCCGAAGTGAACCAGGATAGCACCTCCATGGCAACCCCTCAAATGCTGTACAGGTATTAACAGGACAAAGCAGAGCTGCCTTTAAGAGCTACTTGGCTGCACCTTCTGGAGTTACTGCTGATGCTTTCAACACGGCCAGACTTGTTAGAACACCAACCAACAACTACCAGCACTATTTATACCACTCAGACTGCAGATATGGATCATCTGAAATAGCATCATTAATGCCATGTGTTTCACTATCCACTACATCAGTAATAGCACTGAGACCCAGAGCACAAGCTCAGAGGAGGACCCAGCTGAAGACAAAATCGCCAGGCTCTGGTTTAGCGAAAGAGCTAACTCCCTTCTCTAAGGTAGCCACCCTTGAGATATCTAGCCATAGTGTTGGGGGGGTGGGGGGGTGGTGGTGTTTGCAGCTAAGTAAGAGTGGGAGAAACTCTAACAGAAACATTCTTTTCAATTACAATACAGCCTTCAATAAAAATAGAACCGCCCACAAATAATTATTCTTTAGCTCCCCAACGTGAGCCTGCCTCGAGATGTTTCAAGGGTTCTGTTATGTGGAAGTTTTTAAAAGACCAAAGAAATTACATTGCTTTAGAAAGTGATAATGCATTTAGCAGTAGCAGGCTTCAGAACACTTTATCTCCTATCGGTGGTTAAGCCTTTTGAATAGGGCAAAAATGTGAGAGCACAATGCAATTTATATTTCCTGTTCCATGCAAAGATGCATATGACCCATGCTTTACAATGCGCCTATCCCTGTAATGGCAAATATGCTAGAAATGGTGAGACTTCCCATTTGGGTAGGACCTGATGAAAGGCTCCAAAAAGTCCTTTTTAATCTTAGAAGAAAAGCCTGTTTGTTTAAGGCTGTGTGTTTTGAGCCGAAACATTTGGTAACAGGGCACAATGTGAATGTAAGACTTCTGCACAAATTTCTCCTTCTCATATGTTCATTTGCTGGCAGAAAGATTCAGCCAGCTACATGTGAGACAAACATACAATTACGTACCGCTTCACAGTGCACCTATCCTCCCTAGTTTTTAACATGGGTTAAAAACTAACAAAAGCTCAATCCATGGAGATGAGCTGCCTCAAAGGGAATCTGGCTTCCTCTGAATAGGCAGCCCAGACACCACATGGCTTCGAGCTGTAACAAGGCGAGACATTTTCCTGGGAGAGGCAACAGTACTGAATTTCCCACAGGAATTACACTTGTAGCAAATTAATTTTCAAGGGACTCGCACCTCTAGTTTAAAGTGACTTGGATGGGAAATCTCAGTGGTTCACTATGACTGTATTTTCTTCTTCACTCAATAAAAATCCTGCAGCTTTAAATATCCATCTTCTCCCAGATAAATAAAGTGTTTCACTTTTCACAAGGGCACAACTCAAGTGGCAGGACAAGAATGTCTGAAACGATAACGCCTCAAGCCTCTACTTGCATAACCCTGGGCTTCTCAACCACAGCAGACTTAAAAGCTTTCTAAATACAAGCTATTCACTATAATTTCCATCCAAGCCCCAAGCCACTGTGGTTATTGTGGAAGGAAACAAACCTTAGCAATCTCGAGCAGCCCAAGCTGTAAGTGGTTTCCGTGACAGTAATTCCACTCTGTGCCACGAAAGATCAAGCATAATTGCTACCATATTTAGTCAAATGGATGTTATTAATTTAAAGTATAAGAGTGTAAATAGAGAAGTTTGCTGCATTACTGTGATGAGGGTGATGTCTCTTCCCATTTCTTCCCTTTCCCTCCTACCTGCCTTGCTTAATACACTCCACTTTTTCTTGAATAATCTCATCAGCACCATGTCAGTGTTTAACCCTGCTCCACTCACAGACATAAAGTCGGCTACATCAGCTGTGAAAACACAGCAACTGCTGTGCAGAATTAACCTGAAAGTCCTCAATTTCACCTTAGTCCACTGTTAGATGCAGGTTTTAGTTTCTGGGGGCATGTGAGACCAAGAAGCGACACTACGGGGATTCAGGGGTTGGTGGTGATCTGCACACAGCCCCGTGCGTGGCAGGACACCAGCTACCCAAATTTGGCACAGCAATTTTAGAACCAAGGAAAAAGGTTAAAATGGAGAAAATGGAGATGTTGCCAGCACTGCGTTCCTCAACAGCAGTGGCAATATGAATGCTGGTATTTTCACATCCAAAAAGCACAAATCCAGTGCTTGGCAAAGCTCCGCAGGAATGCACCCTGCGCTGGCTGGGGTGAATTGTGGATGATGACATTTCAAAATGTAAAATGTCAGCCATAAAGAAAAGAAGAGAAAGGAGCACAGCCTCTCACTATTTTTGTTTTTACTGCATGCGCTTGTAAAATTAAATCATTATGGCAGTTACTCCTCTTCACCGAGCAGCTACTGGAGCTCCTGACCAGCTAATGCTCGAGTGCAGGTAAGTGAACAGCCAGTAGCATTTACTCAGTTTATTTATACCTCCAGCCCAGGATGATGTCTTTTAGCCTTCTGGGCAATTTCTTCACATTTCACATCTTGCCCTCTGCACGCATTGAAAAGCTTTTCACATTATTTCCTATTCTCCCCATTAATGAAGGTAAGACTCTTCCTGTCACTTCACTCCCTCAAATGCAACTTTATGGTAAATCTGTATTTTTCCTGTCAAGTTCAAAAAAGCACCATTAAATTTAATGCATTTCAGATGTGAGGGCAACCAGGGAAAGGATGAATTTCTGTGAGTCTTTGGTCTTTGTTGCATTCACTTTTGCAACGTGAAACTTAAAGCCATAACAACAAATAGAAAGAAAATTGGCTTTTGTTGTAAACAGGTGTATGTGTGTGTATATATATATATTTGTGCATCTGCGTGAGTGCATCTTATGACGACAAAAGCTAACTTCCTTAAGAAAATCTGTATTTGCAAACTAGGTATGATGTGAACTAACCTGACATCTCACAAGTTCCACAGGAATCTCTCTTTAACCTTAGAGCAATTTCTAGGGAGTGTTTTTCTCTTAGACACCATTTTGCTACCATATATTGCAGATGGTATTTTCAGGCTTACACCTTAAACTTTTTTGTTTGTGCAATGTAATATTTATGATTAAACAAGAAAAAAAGCCTCTTAAAATACAGCTGTTTGAGAGCATGACTGAGATAACCAAATACAAATTACTCCTGCACATATTTAGTTATCAAAAAGGAATATGTAGGAGAGGCTTTATACACACTGTAGTAGTTACTGGCTTCTCCTTCTGATGACATTGTTTAGCGTTAACATTTCTTTGTCTTCTAAAGCTACCTGTCTCACTGGGTATTATATTTCAGAAAGTGTAAAAAAAAGAGAACCAGCCAAAAAACAACTCACAAAGAAACCTGGAGAATGGATTCACTTGTATAGTCGTTAGGATCTCTGCTTTTGCTAAGGGCAAAGTCGTTTTGTTTTAGAAAACCATCCTAACTCACCTATGAATGCTGAAGGGTCAAACACTACCTATGGATAAGGTACTGGGTATAGCTGAGCATATAGCAACAGCCATTTTCCTGTCTTCTTAATAAAGTGTCATATTTAAAGCAAATTTAACCAGGTCTTGAAGCCCTTTAAAGTTTGAGAGCTACAATATATGAACGCATTTATGAATACTGCAGTATTCATGACTGCCTAAGTTATATTGACATTAGCATGACAGCCCCTAGATTAGCATTTCAATGGGGTTTTCGTGCTCACAGCTGCAATGCAGACCTGCACACAGTGCTGAGTCAGTGTTTGGTCCCTGAACTGTCACCCATTCAGCTCCTGCCCCAGCTCAGGCCACAGGGTCATCAGCCTCTCTTCCACTGAGCTCAGTAGAAACAAATCACCATCCACCCCAGCCTTGCCTTAGGTAAAACTAAACTCTGGCTTGGGATAAATGCCATCTCCCCAAATAGCAAATGCTCAACTGCAGGGCTGATTCACAAAGAAATACACACAAACCCTTGATCATTTTTGAAATTCCAGCCAGGAAGGCTCTAATTTAAATGAACTCATGGAAAACCAACCCAGACAGGTACAGCAACTATTTCTTGGCAAGGCAGGAGGAAAAGCGACTCTTGTGCATGGGATGGAGCAGCCACAACTTCTCAGGGCAACCTGTGCCAGGGTCTCACCACCCTCATAATGAAGAATTTTTTCCTAATATCCAATCTAGAGCTCCCCTCTGGCAGGTTAAATCCATTCCCCCTTTTCCTGTCCCTAGAGGCCCCTGTCAAAACCTCCTCTCCAGATTTCTTGTTGACTCCTTTAGGCATTGGAAGACTGCTCCAAGGTCTCCCCAGAGCCTTCTCTTCTCCAGGCTGAACCATCCCAACTATCTCAGCCTGTCCCCATAGCAGAAGTGCTTTAGCCCTCGGAGCACCTTTGTGGTCTCCTCTGGACTCCAAGATGTCTGCGTCCTTCTTATGCTTGGGGCCCCAGAGCTGAATGCAGTTCTTCAGGTGGGGTCTCATGAGAGCAGAGTAGACCTCCCCTTGACTTGCTGGTCATGTTTCTTTTGATGCGGCCCAGGATATGGTTGGCTTTCTGGGCTGCAAGTGGACACTGCTGGGTCATGTTGAGCTGCTTCTTAATCAACACCCCCAAGACCTTCTCCTCAGGACTGATCTCAATCCATTCTCTGCTCAGCCTGTAGCTGTGTTTGCCACTCACTGAACAGCAGGAGACTAATCATGTGGCCAACACAAGTGCAGGCAGCACCATCTAAACAACGCAAGTGGGGCTCAAATGATTTACAAGTCTCTATACGAAATCAATCATTCTAGCAACAATTCCTTGTCTTTCAACATATAATTTTATGCTTTTTAAGATGCTATATGATTGCAAAACATATTGTAGCAACCAGAACTCCTTTGCGTAGACATAATTAAAGTACCCTTTGTTCACCTCAGAGAAGCATATGCAGTGATGGCACAGATGTTTAAGGTTGCTCCCTAACAGCTCCTCCGTAGAAATTCATACCAAAGTACATGTCCTTAAGCAGCTCCATAGCCTTCATGATACAAGAACGTGATAGCCTCATCCAAGAGTCCAGCTGAAAAGACCAGCCACTCAAAAGGAATTTGTTGGGATGGAAATCCTCACCAGAGCAGCTAGAAGGTGCATGGGGATGAGGACTGAGCCACCGGCCTCTCAGGAGTGGAGCATGAAGTCAGGACACAGCCTCCCTGCTGGGTCACTCCAGCCCTGCCTTCCTCACCAGCAGGAATACTCTCAAGGGTGGGAAAGTTAATGCAACTCGTTCTACTCTTCCCTCAGCAATGTCTTCAGAACTGCTCACATGGGATTTGTTTATGAATGGGGCTGTTGTCACTAGAAGGTTTGTGATCACTATTAAATGAAACAGGGAAAAAAAAAACCAACAGTAAATGTAGGACTATGAACGGGACTTCACTTGTGGCCCCAGAGGTAACATACACAGTATTTTGCTATATTTAACATGGTAAAAAAAAAACAGCAACTCTGTATCACTCTTAGATGCCCCTACAGTCTTAACGCATTTCATTAATATCTGTTTTAAGTTGCACAACCAGTTCCCAAGACACCCTCCTGTCCCTCCCCCCCCAAATAAACTAGTTTTAATAACAAGATAAATATGATGTGCTTCTCCTTGCTGAGTGCATTGACTTAAGGCATAGGCACAATTCCCCTCTTTGAACAGAGATGGTATAGTCCTGTGTCCCAATACAATTGTTATCCTGGGTGACCCTTTGCATTCAAACATTGGCTCAAGATATAATAATTACAGGAATAATTCATTAACAAATAGATTGAATTTGTTAATTAATCAGAAAGCATTACAGGAATAGATTTTATCAGAGTGATGCTTGGTTAGCAGCAACACATCCAAACTAAACTCCACAGAAATCTTTCCTTTGAGTCCAGACAGTTTTGGATTAAGCCAGAATTGTTCACTTAAAAACAAAAACCAAACCCTGGTACTCTCCAGATGGCAAGAAATTATGTAGAAATCTGTAAAAAAAGAACGGGTAAATCATTTCTAAAGATTTCTGTCAGCTACATTTTATCTTGAAGATTGCTTGAAGAATACCAGCTTTGCTTAGCTGTCACTAGGGATGGGCACTGATCTGTCATGTTTGCACATGAGGTAATACTTTCAAAAGCATCTCAGTGGCTTAGAAACCTTGCTGTCCTCATGAGATTTACTGCAACTTGGGTACTTTTGCAGTAATTAATATATTTATTTTGCAGAGATTTTTATATGCATGGGGATGCAATTATGGGTCAGAATCCAATGATTTGGGCTCTTCTCATTAGTTTTCAAAACTTGAACAGTGAAAGTGATGTTACCAGATCAGATTTTCTGTTTTATCCTGTGGCTCCTAGACTTTAAAATAAGGAAAAATGCAACCATGGAAAGATTAAACCACAAAGTTTTGGGGGCTCAAATTCTAGAGGAACCAGCATCCAAAGCGCTTGCTTTCCAGTAATCTGCTTTGCTACAATCTTTATAAATCCTTAAAGAAGTCTGTTTCATTGTCAGCATCTCTGATATTTGCAGTCTCCATCAAATTTAAGTGACCTTGGACTGTATAACCTGAAAAGAAAGACTACAAGAACTCTGGCGTAGCACCTACATTACACACCTTATCTGTACGAATTTCTTAGTTTCTAGGGGTAGAAGAGGTAATTCTCTCTGTTTCTACGGGTATTGATAAGCAATGCTCAAATCTTAAATCTTCACACCTTCACACCTAATCTTCTCAAAATTAAAGGTGCTAATGGAAAGTGATCCAGGACACCTGTCAATTAAGGAGATTCAGGATTTTTCTAGTTAATCCAACTTTCACTTTGGTTTTTTTCCTTCCAAGAACTAGATGCAGTACCAGTTTTGTTAGCACAAAGATGACTTTAGGTCAGCCTTAGAGCTGATATGTCACATCTAAATAGCAAAATGCATCCTTGGCCATGCACAGGCAAGTCTCAAAGCCCTTTAGAAAAATAGAGGATTATTCCAGCAAGAAGATTTGGACTTTTCTACTGACCAAGAGCAATCCATCTCTCCCAGCAGGGAGCCATGCTTCAGGTGAAAATTAGAGAGTAATTTAATCTCAGGTATCTTGGATCACTCCATGTGATGAGTATATCATATCTGGCTAATTATTTTTTCCTTTTTGTTTTTTCATGCCACTGATTTAAAGGTGCAAAAGTAATCAGAGATGCTTCTCTTCCCTTTATATGTTGGTGGGTCTATATTGGTTCCAGGGTCTTGCCCAGCCAACAATCCCACTGCTCTGAGAACATGATCAAAACCAAGGGGTGATTATTAGACTGTATAAATACAGAAGGGTCCAGAGGAGCATCAAAGCCAATTCAGCAGATTGTACCAGTAAATTTTGGTATGGGAAAGAGAAATGCTACACAAATGTAACAGGGTCACCCTGGGATTCCTTGTACTGAAACAGCATTTTACACAGAGGATATATATATATTTTATATATATATTTTTATATATATATTCACACACACGCGCGCGCACACACAAAAAGAGTCTTTGATAGGCTTTCTGTGTTCTAGTAAAAATAGTTGGCAGCTGCGATCTGTGAGACCAGAACTGGCTTTTGTGCTGCCTGTGATGCCCCCACTGCAAATTGTCTCTCAAAGGCAGACGCTTGTATTTATCTGGCAGGTCGAGCTAGTGCCTGCCTGCGACAGAAACAACCTCCCATTGGGACACACACAGAGCTCGTAGATTTTTTGCCTGGACCCTGCAGAAGAGGAAGATCCTTGAGGCAAGTTAGGTAGTTTGATTTTTGCAGAATTCAACGTTATCTGAAGGCGGAGGTGGGGAGAGAAAGAGAGAGACAGAATTAGTGGAGAGCTCTTATTTTTGATCTTGTGTTCAAAGAAGCTTCCATCAGACCACTCAGCTACTATAAACACTGGGGAGCCAAGTGTATTATCACTGATACAAATCTGGGTGAGCATGTTATTGGCCTTTACCATGAGATACCCAACACCTCCAGTTTGTTTCTGCTAATCTATCCACTGCATTTTCCAGTCTCATAGCTTCCTGAGACATCTCCATGTTTGGGTGAACCCCAACTAGGGTTATCTCACTGCTACATGGGGTCCCTGCATGGTTCAGGTGCACACAACAACTTCACTCCGCCACTGGGACTTCTGGCACTGTGATTCCATTGCCAGTTACGCGGTCTCGTTTGCATTGCTGACTTTATGTGTTTTTTACGTATATCTGTAACACTTTTATGTTTATTAAAAACAACTTAAATGCTGTAACAGAACTGAATTTCTCCTTATAAAACAGAACATAAAAGCGAACCTGTGGCAGCTTTTAGACGTATGGCAGCTACAGGGGAGTGCCCTGTCATCACTAAGAAGGCCACAGTAAGATAACCTGCACACCAGAACATTACAGGGCAACTGTGAGTATTTGCTCTTATCCTCAATTACAGTAAGAGTCTCCAGTTTTAGTATTCAACCATCTGATCTCCTGAGAGAGACAGGTCAATATATGTATTTTAAAAGCAACTTAGTGTTAAAAACAATAAGATAACTTCTTGCAGTAGTGAAATGGACTTCAACTGTATTATAATAGGTGACTTAGTTGGGGTTTTTTGAATTTTTGTCAGGTTTTTGTTTAACACCAGGAGTCCAGGTTTGGAATGTCTTAAAACGCAAATGCTTAGAGATAACAGAACTGCAATAGAAATCCCATTCTGTTTATTAAACTTGGCACTAAGACAGGAAAACTTTAGCTTATGCTGAAGCCCTACTGCCAGAGGTTCATGTTCAATGGGAAGCTCCTCTTGTTGAGGCCTTCAGTGGGTTCCCAGTGGGGGTTCCTTAGCTACATCCTTCAGTATCTTCCATCACTGTGGCAGGAAGAGGGTATGAGAACCATGTGCCCATGTATTTTTGACACACCAGAGGAGACTTAATTTAACATCTACTTTACTTTTGTTCTATGTTATCAGTTTTACTTATTCTCTCTTCCCCTTTGGGATCTTACCTAGTGCAGCAACAATCCGTGTCTCCTAATGATCCCTTTCTTTCCAAAATGAAAACATCAGCTACAAAAGCTTTTCAGATCAATACTGGTGAATTAAGCTCTTCTTATAGAAAAATGCATGATAAAAGATTTAATTATGTTGGCCAAGTAAATCTTGTTTTAAAGTGACAAGGAAACAAAGAATTTAGGAGCAGTCTGTATTTTACAGCCGCGTAAATCTGCTTGAACAACAGATGCTATTATCCAAGCACTTTAAAAATAATGAATCAGCCTTTGCCACAGAGCATCTCATTTACATATGAGCTGTTCAATCACTGCTAGCAGAAACTAAGCTAGGAAGTCCTGCTGCACCAGTGCTCTCATACCAGTGTTTCAAATGCAGCTGCTCAGTGATCCAGAAAGAGATCTGCAGCAGATCTGTGGCTTGGTCTGGCTTTGCTGCAGGGCTTGATGTGCTTTGCTTACCTCTCCATCTTTGGATTCCAGTCTGAGCTCTGTCCTGCATGTGGCTTTCAAGCTGCCGGCCTCAGCGTTGATCTCGATGCCTTTTGGAGCCTCCATCACCAGCGCGCGCGTAGGTGACTCCAGTCTGTAACGGAGAAGGGAGTTAGCCTGGTAGATTGAATATTCATGTTCAGTCTCAGGCTGTCATCTTGCACAGCCTGACTGCCCATTTCATGGCACCTTAGGACCTACTGCTGTTGAGATCCACACCTGGTTTAGACAGTGGGAAGAATTCATGCACAAGCTGGAAAAACACATCACAAATCCGATCTTCTGATCGCAGATTGGTGCAATTAATCTACTGTATTCCTTATATGAAATTACCAACTTTGCTACGCTGGGTCAAGATGCAAGGTACAATAAAGTTCCCCCCATGATCAGCTTGCTCATCTGCAAGTTCAGATTTCTAACTAATCAGTGCTAACGGGGGATATTAGCAAAGCAGGACACCTACACAGAGAGTACAAGCACTTTCGTTCCTCAAGCCACGGTTAAAAAGGAACAAATTATTTGTCCTGACTCCCGATAATATGAGGTTTGGAAAAGTTTAAAGGATGTAAAGAAATCAGTGAAAATAACCAGGTTGAAGACCCCAAATTCCTGATGTCCAGTCCTACGCTTACATCGCACTGCTCACAGATAAGCTCCTCTCTGTAGTGCTTTGACCCCTCCAAACCATGGATACTCCACACAGGTATCTGATAACTCTGTTATAGCACTGTTTAACATAGCCAAACCTTTTATTTCAGGCAACTGGGGTTAATGCTGCAAGATGTGGAAGTGAAAGGTTCAGTCTTCCTTGCTGATTATCCATTCATAAGGCTTGTATTATTCTTGTTTCTTCTCTTCTTTATAATACACTTATTACTTTCGGTATTGAAAATGATAATAAAAACCAATTCTCCCTCTTTGGGAATATCCTCCTTGATTTCATCACCATTTATTTACTGCACCATCACAAAACTTAGACTATGATCTCCCCACATGAAGCAGGCAGGCAGGCTGGAACAGAAGCTGCTCTGCTTCAACTGCTTCAGGCTGGCAGCACCAACAAAACCAAAGCACAGGGCAGCACAGAGCCACCAAGCTCACTTGAGCAGCTTTTAGGATCGGCTTGCATCACTGCTGTGGCACTTCAGCTGTTTCTCTGCTCCTCATATATAATCATTTGTGCAAGTCAGTGTATTCTTAAATGGACTCCTGCTGGTACCGAGACAACATTATGGGAGACTGAGGGAGAGCTGAATAAATTCAGCTGTACTTATTGCAGCCAACAGTTCAATAAAGCAAAGGCAGAGTTCCCTCCGTGTGGCACTTTTCAAGTTATGACTTTCCCTCTTGCTGTCTTCATATCGCTGCTTTTTGAGCACCTTCCTCTCAATATCCCAAACTCAGCCATAATTCTGTGGCTGACTCAACAAAACCTAAATTTCAGGGAAGAACTGAGGCATATGCAGCCAAAGGAATGAGCATGGTCTCATGGTTACCAATCTCTGCACAACCTTTCTGAGCTGCTTTTTGTTTGCCCTCTTTAGGGAAGCTACAGTTTATGTAAACCTTCTGATCCCTCCTCTGGAATCACCCCTCGTCTGGTTTCTGAGGTTAAGAGTGCTGCTACTCACTTCCCACCACTCCCACGACTGAACTGCAGATTGCTTGAAGGAGTAAAAGCTTGCAAAGAGTTATTGCCATTAAACAGTGGTACCTGGAAAATGATTCTTTCTGACCTTCCAATTGCAGTAATTGTCTTTCCAATATCTGTTAGAATTTCTTTATGGTAAAACCAGCCACAGCCAAAGGGCTCTGGAACATGCACTCATTAGGGTGGCTGAACACGCTGTCTACCCCACATTTTCCCTATGGATTTCTCCCCAGGGATGCAGTATGCTCCCATCTTCAGTGGTGTAGCTCACAGGCTTACCCTGAAAAGTGCAGGACCCTCTGCTTGCACTAAGCCCCCAGGATCTGAGCTGCAGTGGCTGGGATGCAGGCACACATCCACTCCTGCTTCACAGGCAGGATCCTCCAGCACTGAAGCAGAAAGCTGGGGCCAGTCGTGTCTGAAGCCTCTGTAGCTAAATTCACCAGAGGATGTGTCCAAACCTCAAGACAGCTGAGCTAATCTGAGGATAAAACAATTCCTAAGAACCACAGCCAGGTGACTGCAGCTCTCCAGCATGTTAGTGACTCTTCAATTTCTTTGATGTCTCGGCTGTCTCAATGCATTTGTTCATCTGTTAATCTTGTAGCTCTTCTGCCCACTGAGAAATAAATCTTTTAAGTTCAAAACAGCGTTCAGACACCACACTGCAAATGCGCTCATTTGCAGCAGCAGAGCACTCAATTTGTGCTCTGTACAGGAGCAGCTTCCCAGTCCCACACCAGTGCTTTACTGGGGTGCAGGGAGCTGGGAAATTGGAGAATGTCTTCCCACAGTGGAGGGGGATCAGAGGACCTTCTTGAAGATCCTCCCCTGTGGATACAGATCCCCCTAACGTCCAACCAAGTTAAATTCATGCTTTCAACAACCTACCAAGTACCTGGGAGTCTACTAGATAACACTATTCCCAGGTTTTATTCTCTTTTCCTACCAACAAAGTGACTGAGTTATTTCTCCCTCCTCCACCCAGTGAAAACCTGCAGGCAGAATAACATCATCTCACAAACACTGAAGAAACCCCACGATTTTAGATACATCCTAATCCCTGCACAGCTTCTTACCTCACAGAGGCCCAAAGGACCCTCTCAAGCACCTCCCAACAGTCCATGGTGCACTGTGGGACAAGCACATGATGCTGGGGCTTTGCTGCTGCTGCATAACCCACCCTGCTCCGGGCAGTACCACGTGCTTTTTGAAGCTAGCCGGGCTGGCCCCAACTCTGCCATTCTAAATCACTAGCTCAGACAGCTGCAATCTTGCTGACACGCTGAATTAACCAAACTCTATCCCTTCAATGTTAAAAACACAATTTTGACCCCCTTCCCCCTTTTTTTTTAGAACCTTAAAACTACGCAAGTGAGTGCAAGTACTGTAACAGCAAACTGAGGTTCTTCCAATGATGAGAAACCTGGGCTCACAGCCCACATGGTTTTGCCCTTGCGCTGTGGGTTTGGAGTCTGATTCTTCTCTCTCTTACAAGTTCAACACTGGTGTCACTTCACCCATTTGTATGGGACTTTTGTCCCAGTTTATGATACTGTAAAGGAGGACGAAAAGGTCTTAACATATTTTTCCTTGGCATTTCAGAGGCATATGATTGTAAGGGATTTAATTTGATTACTTTCTAATATCCCGAATGAATCTCTGAGATACCTGACTTTAAACCAGGAGCTAAAAAATCTATGCAAAGCCAGAGAAAGCAGTTGAGGACTTTATGCTCTTGGGGGTTTGAGTAATGTTTACCTAATACTTTCATTTGAATCAAGTGTTTAAGAGACACTCTCCTTTTAAACCTAATTCTGTCTTCCAGAGCAGAACCAATTTGGAGACTAATAATGAAAGAAAATGATTTAGTGATGAACAGACAATTTGTTCAAAATCAACATTTGTTTTCCAGTGTGATATGCTGGAGCTTTCAATAGGACTCACATCTCCCTGTTAGGTGTAAGCCTGTACTTACAGCAGGAGGCTGGGAAGGTGGCTGCATGAATATAGATTGTTTCATTATTTGCTTCTGCTCTTGAATTTGACATCCCAGCAATTGGCACATAAGCCCTTTTTATTGACCATGGGTGCTGCTTATTTTTGCTCCAGTATTGCCAGGACCAGATTCTAACCTCTCTCACAGAGCTGGGCAAGGAGGGTAAATTCACTGCTATGCACAGAGTTACAGCTTGCTGAATTCAGGACAAAGAACTGCTGTCAAAATTGCTCCTGTCCCACCTACAGTCTCCTAGTAGGTGGATGAAGAAACGGGCTCCTATCTTGGCGACAACCCACAACATGTGAACCTCTCCTACGGATCCCAGGGTGTAAGACACAACTAACAGGGTTTTCATAACTATCAAAGCACCCAGGTTCCACTTATTACTGCATGGATTTTGAAAATCCCATTAAGCACCTAAATGCCATAACAAATCTGACCCTTAATCTCAGTTCTTAGTTCTGCAACAGAGGTAATAGCACTTCCCAACTCCATAGGGAGGATGAAAAGGTAAATACATTAGTGGTTGTGAAGCAGTTACATACTATAATAACTGAGGCCAGGTAAGTACCATAGCCAAAGACAGACGGCTGGCAGATGGATAAGTGATCTTTCCAAAACAGCAATATTAGGCTCCTACCTCCATCAAAAGTAGTCAGTCTTGTTCCTCCCACTGCCCACACTGGGCCTGCATATCGATGTGTGAGATGATATATACAAGGAAAGCCTTTCTCCAGCTTATCATGCTTAACGGACAGTGGCAAATGTGCCTCTTAAGCCCTTTTACTCAAACCTACCACTGAAGCATCTCACATTGTAAAGAGAGGTGATGGCACATGTGTATCTCACAGTGCGCCCTCTCCTGCTACCGCTGGAAATTCTGTGCTCCTGGGAATCAATAAGGGAGCAAAGTTTCCAGTGCTTCACTTTGAAAACTTCAGCAATAATTTAAAGGAGGTCAGCACCTGCGTTTGTACTGTGGTTTCCCTGAAAGTCATCCTCTTGGAAAGATCATTACTTATCCAGATTTTCAGTTTTCATTTCCTTCACCATAAACAGTCCCATTAATCACTTCAGTAGCATGGATTATATTTCCTCCTTGTCCCTGTCCTCTTCCCCAGGATAATGTCTTGTTTTCCTTCTGAATCTGGGAAGAAAAGGGGATATAACAGATGTGAAGGCAGTACCACCAGTAGCTAGGGGCTGCTGATGGGCTTCCAATGAAGTGGACACAGTTTCTTTAAAAAACACCAAAGTTTAATCCAAATAGTTCAGGGTCCAGCATTGATGCAAACAGGACCTGCAATGTGCGGCTGGTACCAAAGGCTGCAGCACAGTAGAGAGATGACCCTCAACAGTTAATGTGATCTGGCGACCTATTACTTTCTATTTATTTTATTTATTTTTATCTTTTTATTTTTACAAGGAATGGCCTCAAGCTTCAGAACTCTTGTCGCCAAGAGAGGACTTTTCTGTGTGGGGCACAAACTTGGCTTGCAGTATGGAAATGGAAGGAGACCTTTACTCTCAGGAGGTGAGAAGCATATGATGCAGCAGTGTGGTAACGTGAGCTAATTTAATTTTGTTTAGAAACCTCTGGACTGAGAATAGAGCATGCATTACTGCAGCTGTAGCCCATTATTTCTAATGACTCTAATTATTTCTTATGGTATCCATCTGACCAGCTGTAAGATTTCACATTGAGCATAAAATTAGCCAGTGTTACCACTGTGCCTGCTTACATCTCATACAATTGGTAAATTATGCTAGCAAGTAAACGTAGAGCTCCATCAATTTGACAGTAACGAACTAGTATCTCAGGTTGAAGTTTGTTTTCTGTTTTAACTCCCTTGTTTAGATGAAATCAATGGGATCACCCACTTGCAGTGACTTGTTCTTCTGACTCCATTATTTGTGTATTATCTTAGCTGTATCTATTCATAGAGGAAAACACAATACTTTTCTCCCTATTAACCGGAAGTTAATTAGCTTTTACTGAGTTGCAAAACCCCCACACTTACTTTCTATTTCTAGAATGCTTTCTTCCCCTTTTAAATTTGTCTTACCTTTGCCTGTATTGGAATGGAAAAAGTTTAGGAGAAGGAACAATGGGTTAGGTCTTGGCTCACCTGGTGAAAACCTCAATGGATCATAAGTTCAAGCAAAGTCTTGTTATCTCCCATAAATCAAAATGCTCTGCCCTAAGCTTTACTCTTCGTCACTGGATGAGTGAAAGTACTGCCATTTTGTAAGGATAAAATAAGCTACAATATAAATATAAATATAAATATGGGAAGGAAAAAAAAGGCAGCTGGTCTTGGTACATCAGAGAGAGAGGTTAAAATCAAAGCGCCATAATGCACAATGCCTTTTTCCAAGATACCATGATTTTGACAAAATATCATGATTTTGACAAAACGTATATGGCCCAGTACAAAAGCAGCAAGTATTCTGAGAGCTTACAGAACAGATCATTGCTAATTAGAAAACATGTATCCCTGTTATTTACTGCCTAGCATTGACATAAATCTTGTTTTCAACTACATGTTAATGAAGCACACCAATTACTGTTTGAATAGGGACATCTGATTACAGTCTCAATCAACAGAAATAAATCTTGCTTATGGAAGGTTTCCAGGGTATTTTCTTTAGGAACATTAATTACAGAAGTAAATGAGGATATATTATTATCATGTCATCCAATTGTAAATCCTGACTATTGCTGTAAATACTGATATTGAGAGCGTGTATCACCATACAGTTTCCAGTGGTTATGCTGCAAAGTGACAATTCCAGTGCAGCCATACTCTGAAACAGATTTGTATGGCTGGTGGTCGAAAGCCTCATGTACTTCCTAATATGATCTAATATGATAATATGATTTTCAATGCATGAAAATTCTTTCAGCTATCATCCACAAACCATGGTTAATACCTAAGGAAAATCCAGTTAAATCTCTCAGAGACCTGACAAGAGCTGAGGTCTAACGATGCTTTATTGGAAATTACAGTCTTCTAATTGAGCTAGAGATAAGTCTGGTTCAAATGGCAAGGGGTGTGACAACTGTGCTTCTCTGTATTGGGCAGCACAGATGCTGAAGAGATTTTGCACAAAGCTGAGTCAAGAGAAAGAGAAAAAGAAATTCAGAAAATAACATAAATTAACCTTGTACTTAACACTGTTCATAAGCTTTAATATTTCCTAGGATAGGGAACTTGGTGAACATGCAGCAGAATAGTCCAGCGTGGACTCTGCAAATGCTGCAGTCCCTGATGGATGAATGAACAGTTGAGCTTGTGCACGTGTGTTTGTGGGGACCTGTCTGCTTGCTCCATCTTCCCTCCTGGTGTGCTGCATCAGTCAAGTCCTGACCATTTCCCCCTGCTTCAGCTCTGCTAATTCATTCTGAAACTAATGCCTTAAATCTTGTTTTAGAACTTTCCTCTTCCCTCTTTTTTTCCTTTCCCCTCTTTTTTTAACAGAGCTCTTGAAGCCACAATACAAAAAGGAGTGCTTAAGCACGAGAAGTGTAATAAATCTGCTGCTGGTTTTGCTAACTTCAGCTCAGTGCCCAACGAATATTTTTCACTATTTTTTTCGTATATTTCATATATTTTTCACCTAATTTGAGCTACAGGTACTGTGTTCAGTGAACTTTTCCTAAAACAAAACTCTCCTGACCATATAACAGAAATACCTTCATATCTTCTCAGAGACTGCAACTCCAGGAGGGCTAATTGAGTAACAGGAGTGGTCTGAAACCATTACAAAGCAGGTCAAAGCCAGCATTAGGAATCAGCTCTTATTCAAACAAGAGTTGTGTGGGACTAGACAAATGAGGAACAGGAGGAGTTTGTAGGTACGGTATCAGCTTGCAGCACTAAGGAGGTGAGAAACAGCTTTCATTTTCTTCTTAAAAAGTACTACATTCCTCAGCATGGAAAAGTTGGAGCACACAGCTCCCCTCCCAACACACTGCAAATCCCCTTTGCACTCTTCCAGTACACTTTGCATTAGCTGAGGCTTATTCAGAGCACTAAAAAGAAGGAAAACTAGAAAAACATGCATGAGTCAAAGCACAACTGTAAATTATCTGTGATTGCCTACCATGCTACAGCATGAGAACTGCTCAAGGGGATGTAACTCTGCAATGTTGTCCTATATGTTTTAGGGTTATGGTTTGCTTTTTCTGACTTTTCAGGAAATTTCTGGAATGGTTTCCAAGAAGCCAAATATAGTATTTAGAGGACAAATCTAGGGCTCAAGCAGAGGATACCGAATTTACCTAGGCAGAAAAATGCACTGTTTAATATTGTTGAGATCTAGTTTCATTCTGAACTGGAGAAGTGGTGGAGGGAAGAGATTGTCAAAAAAAAGAGCGGAGATTAATGTTTAACGAAGTGAAGATATTACTGAGAAAATTAAAACCATCTGGATAATTAAAAAATTCTGTTGCTTATAAGTCAAGAAAGGAAATTATCATAGAAATTATGAGATAGTTGAAAATGATGTGCGGTAAATACAGAAGTGGTTTAAGAAGATAACGTGTTTAAGTGGCCAGGGAATGGATTCAGGGATGCACAATGAATTATTCCCATTTTAAGTGTAGAGATGACTGCAACTTCACTCTCCTCACCCGGTGGGTTGTAAGCAAATCGGTCTTGCTCTGAATCCCTGCTGTGCCTGACAAACCCAAGCAGAGAGCTGCCTGCAGGATTACCTCTGTCCTGTGGTGTTCAATCTTTCAGCCTTAATTTATAAGCTGGAACACCCAGAGTTATTAGTGAGCTGTGTGGTGGGAAACCTCCACTGGATGAGACTAGAATAAGATCCTGAGCAGGCACAGTGCCCCTGAGCACCACTGGGCAGAGGAATTATCAGCTGAGAGCATGGGCATGATTAATAAGAACACAGCAATTGTAGGTGAGACTGAGAAGATCCAGCTCGTATTGGGTAGCCCTGTATGTTAAAATGAACTCTACCAGTAACCAGCCATACAAGACATTACGAAATACAGGAGCAAAGAGTCAGCTCTGCCTGGAGGAAGATCAAAGGACAGATATTCCTGGCATGGTCAGAAGTGGGGCAGTGAATTACACTATCACAGAGCAGGCTGAGCTCTAGCTAAGCCACAGCGCTGCTACTGATGGCACTAGATGGAACTTAAGAGCCAGTAATTATTTTTGTTACAAAAACCTCACCACTAACTGTCTCTTGTCACAAGCTATGCAGTCTGGGTCAAAACTGGTCAAGTAATGGTCTGGAAATTCCTTTGTGGCTATGTGTGCTAACCAGAGGGCTTGGAGCTGCAGCATGACCATACCTCTTCTCCTGCTGATCATAGCTTCTCTGCCCTCCCAGCATGGCAAAGTAACAGGTGTGGTAGTTAGATATGCCCAATCTACTGCCTAAACCACCTTTTTCCTGCTTGTCTGATACACCTTGTCACCGACCTTCCTGCAGTAAAATACAACAAACCGAAACAAAATAAAATCCTCCTCCTGTTGGGTGCATTAATGAGCACACTCATTTCACACATGGAGAAAAATAATTACTTTTTATGTTACCATAATTGCCTAAACCACAAATGCATTTTTCAGAAACGAGGCTGAGCTGGTGTAAGTTTCTAATTACAGGTTGAAAGCTTCTAATTAAAAGGCATAAATTGGAAGAAATCTTTTCAACCAGAATTACAGAAGAGGCTGGGTATTATCTTGATGCATTCTCACCAAGCCAGGAAGGAGAAAGGAAATAGAAACAAGGCATCACAGTACTTCATCAGGGCTGCTGACACCACTTGCTACCTAATGTCTTGATGTGCTGCTGTCAGGAATGTGGAAGAGTTGAATACATCACAAAGCAGGTCTGTGGGACCACCACAGAACACCCCCGGGCCATTGAACCAGAGAGAGGGGCAGCTACGCGAAGCCTGGAGGTAATAGCTGAGGCTGAAGCGGGCTTTTTCCTGAAGTCTATTACTGGCTTCTGGATGGTGGCAGGACAACAAAAACCACCTGAGTTGGCCTAAAGTTATAAACCCTGATGGGAAGATGGTACTCGAGTCAGCTATAGCTTGCTAGATTAATCCCAAAATATATATTATTATATACACAGCGCTCTTCTTTGGGGTGACCTTCACGTGCAGTCAGTGGTTGACCACTGGGGCAATTTGGGCCAACTCACCGCTACTTTCATGGCTTATTCTTCTGCTTTACTTTGGAAGAAGGCAGCACTATGCATCTTTTTTGTCTTATTATGTGTTTTAGGGTGTTAAATAATCCTGCTGAGCAGACCAGCATGTCATCACTAACAGAGAAATCACTTCCTTGTGATAACCCAACATACTCAAATGAGAGGATTACTGGCAGGGGTGCAGTGCTATGCAAATATGGCAGTCATTATCATCAGTACTTTGCATGCAGTCTTTACATCAGAACTGCTCTACGAAGAGAAGAAATGTTAATCTAGATTTCCATTTTAAAATTCTTTTTGAAGTCTACCTGTCATGGTATTTTTGCCGGCTGTTTGGTCAGGCATAAAGGAAAAGGGTCAGGTAGATTAAATCACATGCAGAGAGCACACAGGTTCAGCCTACAGTGCTTTCTGCAATGATGATTTACTTCTCCAACGAATTATTCTATTTCTTATAAAAAGACTGGATTTAATAGTAAGTCACTTACAATGAGAAATATAGAGATAACAAAACTAAAAAGGATTTGAAATGGTAGAATAAAAATCCTTCTGTATCAAAACGTGTGTCTGTATGCATCATATACTTGGTGATGATATCCTTTGGAAACATGCACACACTTGCCTAAGTGGATTTGAAGAGCTTATTTAGCATGACAATTTGGCTACAACCTGATGGCTATTTCTGAAAACCCACTTATACACCTTCAGACACTCATACTTCTACAGCATACCCATTCATTGTACAGTCAATTTATAATGATCCCACCAAATTAAATCTTTATTAACAAACTTACTGACCTTGGCTTTGACTTTTTGTCCCCCCTTTTAATTAACTGCAGTAATGAGACAAGCAACATCCCATATAACATCTGACCAAACATTTTGTTTAAAACCTGCAGTTTATTTCAAGCAGCTTCACAAAACATGAAGGCTGAACTGCTATTTACTAAATGTCAATTTTCACACTCTGTTGAACCTTTTCTGAAGCTTGTCAACCACAAATTTGTAGTCATTTTCCCCCCTCTGATCAGAGCTATATAGAGCATATAACAGAGCATATAACAGGTTTTCAGTTACTTTCCATTTTTATGCAGATGTTCTATTTGCTGCCCCCAGTAAAATGGTAAATATGCATAAATTGAAAATCTAAAGGGATGCATACACCAAAGTTGTGGCCTCTTCCACAGTCACAATTTACACCAGCAATACGGCTGTTCGCATGCATAAGGCCACAGGAATCATCCAGACTTCTCAGATCCAGCCTGTTACTATGCAACAACACTGCACCATCCTCCTTCCAATGTGCCGGGCTCTCGCTCAGAGTTAGAGAGCTGTTTCATCCTCAAGACCACTCATTCATAGCCCTGCTCCCTGATTAGAGGCACAATTCCTATTTCCAGCTGCAGTTCCCTGCCCTGCTGCCTGGCAGCCATGAAGCAGCCTCACTTAATCACAAGCACACACACGCTCCTTTGTACAAGCAACTATGACCATGCACAGAGATGTAGGACTTAGCTTCAGTGAGAAGAAATATCTTTTATAGGGTCAAAACCACTGGCAATCACTAAATTTTATCTAAGTCTTCCCACACTTATTACTACTTGCTAAAGTTGGGATAGCAAGGAGGGATGACAAAAGATGCTGTCTAGGTCAGGATACTACCGCTGAATAGGGTGATAACCAGTGCCTAGTCTGACTTCTAGCATAAACAAGCCTGGAAGTCACTTACTCATTCCTGTATCAAACCTAGCTGAACTGAAACCTGCCTTGTAACAACACAGACAACTTATTAAAAAGTACACCCTGAGGTAAGATTCCTCTACATCCCTCCTTCATGGCACTGCTCCATAACCTATTTTGACAATTCAGAACTTACAATGTGCAGTAGAGAATACAAACAACTGACAAAAGAACACATTTCCCTAAAGGAACGCCAAGACAAAGCCAAGGAACAGGCAAGACAGAGACTGAGAGGGGCCCAGTGCTCCTCTGTGTGACCGGTTGCCATTTCAGCATCACGGAGTTTGGCAGGGCAACTGGAGGGACGGGCAGTACTTGAAGAAGTTAATCTCAAAGCTCTTTGATAGCCTAGAACTGAAAATCTTGAAGCTATTTGAGATTTCCAACTAATTTCTTGCTTTCAAACATGCAAAGGGAAATAGATTGGGAAATGATGCAGAGAAGAAAATAAAGGGATTGTGTGGGTGGGTGGAGGGAGGGATGAGCAGAGAGAGAAAGAGATCAGGAAACCACAAACCCTCAAACTTGCTGAAGAAGAGAGTATGGAGCTGTGTTCAAAGGGACTACTTTAATTCTGGGAACAGGATGCTTTGTGAATTCTTTGCATCAATTTATCTTCAGCTAAAAATGAATCTGTTTTCTGTTTATCTTTTGCATACAATCACTCCTGAGTAAAACACGAATTTTAAGCTAAGATTTGGCAATCTTTCAAGAGTGAAATGCTAGATGACAGTTTTCTTAACTAAAAGAGAAACTGAGCCTGCTGGTGGCAATCACCCTATGCTGGGAGATGACCATATTAGCATGAACCTACCTCTCCATAGGGCAACAACATCCCTGCTCCACCTGGAATTGGTGGGAACTGGGAGCTATGAAGCACTGCTGCTCATGGGTACTTGTCCCAAGAAGCTGTGATCCTTTCTCTTGGCTCTGCTTATGCTATTTGATATGTGCCACTGTGCTATCCCTGGCACCCACGCTGTAGGTTGTTGACCCTGTTTGTTCTGCAGCTCCTTGGGTCAGCCACAGCAAAATGAGAAAATGTTTAAGGTTTCTTGCCTTCTATGAGGTTCCTTCTGTCTTTCCTTGGGCAAGTCTGCTTTTTGAATGTAATAACCTCCCTCATATGACTTTTAAGTAGATAACAAAGAGACAACTACAGCTGCTAAAGGAAGAGGTCAAATGGAGGTGAAATTAAGTGGATTTAAAAAAGCCTCTGCACCATTCAGTGGCACAAACCACTTCCTAGAATGGGTTATTAGCTGGGAATTTAATTTCATTTCATTTTACTCTACTTTATTTTGATTTTAAAGAGAGGCAGGCAGGTAGGAGGACTGTCTTTGTGGCTGAAGCACTGCAATTCAATTTCCAGCTTTGTGATGAACTGCCTTTGTAACCACGTGTGAGCAAATTCAGGGCTTCCTGGGTTTACTGCAGCATAGCAGAGGTGGGGATGGCTCAGCACAGCCCAGGAGAGGTGATTCTCCCAAGCACCACAAAGTGACACAGGCAAGTCTTCGCTGCTCATTTCTACCAGTACCCAAGGCAACTTTCTCATAGCAGACTGCCACCCCCAATGCCATTACCAGGCCACGAGGAACTTCACCAGAAGGTCTCACGTGATGGGAATGCCCCCAGGTACACAGGTAACCCTACAGACTTCCCAAATACTGCCTGTAAAAGAACTTAATACAATTACCTTGGGAACATAACATGGAAAAGGAAATTAGACCTTAAAATCAAATTCTTCTTTTGCATGGCCAAACCAAATAATCACCATCAACAATCAAAGCCACGAGGTATCTCATTTTTTTTTCTGGAATTCCTTGCTTTTTCAGAATTGCCTGCACCCTCATGGCATCTCTCAGCAGGCATGTTAACACTATCGATTTCTGCTCAGAAGGTAACAGGAGGGAAAACAAAACAGCCAAGACCTTAACTCTGTTTAGGTGCCTGCAGTCCATGTACCTGCACCACTGCTAAAACCTTTCCAGTGGAAATTACTACATCTTCATCTACTTACTACTGTAATTACTACAGTCTTCATCTGTGTTAGCAACCAAACCCACCAATGAGCCAGGAAGGGCTGGCACTAGGGTGTTTCTTCCCTTTTTAAAATGCTGGTTTGTTTCTGTTCTGTGAAGCAAAAGGTATGAGAGATGTTGTGATTGTCTTCAATGTCATGGAAGCTGCCACTCTGCCAAATGTCACCTGCAGACAGAGAAGTGCTATGTGCCAAGGCTGGCCTGTCACACCCCTAGTATGGGCAACACCAAAATTCATTGTTCCTTCTAACACCCCAATTGTTCCTTGTGACACCCCTTGTAACTGGCTAATTCCAGTTCCAAAAGATTGAATCCTCACTTTGTGGCCCCAAGGAAATGAGGGCATTAGCATCATGTCCACACACCGTGCTGAGGAGCCACTGGGCTCAACACTGGGCCTCCCAAACCAGTACCACTGCCCACTCGGTAACATTTCTATAGCATTATGCACAGTAAGAACTCATTTCACCTACAGCATTTAGGAATTAATCCTATGTAAGAAAAGCTTAGCCAAACCTGCTCTGGTTAACCAGACAGAATTAGCTATGAATTGGAAGGAAACGTAATTAAACACAGGACTATTACAAAAGACTGGAGACCTGTAAAGATGTATACATGCTTGCTAGTCTGTTTTTAAACTTCTGCTGTGGCATCTTTCTGTGCCCACTGCATGTGAAGGAGGTCGCTGTATATTACTTTCATGTAGTATCTGCTGATGGATCTTGTGGACTAAATGATTTTCTTTCCTACGTAACATACCACATCAACACTCCGTGGACTCAATAAAACACAGACAATGGGATCATGAGTTCCATCACACAGGTCTCCCAACAGAGCCTGACTGGCTTAAACAGGAGGGGAGAGGGAGTCAGCTGCCTCTTACAAAACTTGGAAATTGCCAAAGAATTACTTTTCTGTCCCTCGGATATTAAGTTCACTGCAGCTCTTCATCTTACTCCAATGATTTCCAAAGTCCATTTTTCCCGTGAGCTGCTGCAGAGCAAGTCCCCAGGTATAAACAACAGTTGCTGAATATGAACAATTTCAAACAATACAAAAAATTGCAATTTTTAGTTTATAAGTGATGGCAGTAATGGAGCACCGAGGGCGAACCCACTGAAACCACACAACCCCTCAAACCAGTATAAACAACTGGTTTCATTTCAACTCTTCTGCCCCTTCAGAAGAGTTCAAACCAGGTCTGACTTGCTTTCCTGCAGGCTGTGGAGCCATACTCCTTCAGTGGGAATGCCTGCTTCGGACTGCGGGGCACGGCCGGGTCTGGCAAGGAGTAGCTCTGGAAGCAGAGATGCGGAGTGAAACCTGCGGACAGGTTTTATCCAGTGATGCTGACTACACTCCTAGGACGCCTCTACAGATAACAGTGTACAGAGTATCTCCTCTAAAGGCTATCTTTTATAAAGCAGTCACATCCTGACAGTCATGCTGCTTTAACTTTACTGCTCTAGTTAGAGGTATAATGTGAGAAGAGCTTAAAGAGATATAACTGGACAGGCCTGTTTTAATTGTTCCCACTAGACCTGCGCTCTGTGACCTTGGATATCTACAGAGCCATAAATCTGAGCTTTGATTGCTGTTCCCATAGTGACTGGCAGGAAGAACACACTGGAGGGTGGACTAGGACAGCTTCAAGCAGGCAAGCAGCAACTGGAAATGATTAAGTTCAGAAGCTCTGGGGACACTAATGTCACTGCAGGCCAGCCAACCTGGAAGATAAACATTGCTGGACACTGCGAAAATGATTTTTCTATTTGCTTTCCACTGAGAGAGTGAATGAGGCTACACTATAGGCACTAGGTTTGGCAAATGGGACCGTGAACTCTTCTAAGGCAAGTTTACCAGTCCTTTCTGCTGCTGAAGCTACTAGCTGGGCACACTTACTGTTGAGGAACAGGAACACCAGCCCTTGAGCTCAGTTAGATCTGCAGAGCAGGCACAGTTGATGCATGGGGAACATTTCTACTTGGAGCAACACATGACATAAGATGCTAAATCATCCCATGCAAGGCTGCCAGGTACCTGGGCTGTGCCTCTTCTAATGCCAAAGCCAGCTTATTTCTAGAGTGCTCTGCATTGTGCACCAAGGGCTGTCACAGGGTTTGGTGTGGAAACCTTTGGCATCCCACTCCAGAAGGTTAAGGACCTGCTGTTCACTTGGGGAGAGAAGTGCAGCTTGCCCTGCAACTGTCACATCCAGTTCTCACTGCCACTGTGCTCTGTGCCGTGAATACAAAAATAGAATTCAAATAGCTCTAAACACTCTTATTTCTACATAAGAAATGGTAAGATTTCAGGAAAAAAAGTAGAGGTACATGCTGGTGGCCTGAGTATATATAAAAGCAGCTCAGGAATATTTATATTAGGAGAGTGCACAGCAGGAAAAGCTAGGCTGTGCTAATGGCAAAGCTGCCAGTGTTTCTGAGTGACTTGTTCAATAGCACAGTGTGGTGTGCTTGCTGGCTGCCCATCCATAGACAGCTTCATTAAATCCCCAGAAATCAGACCCTTACACATCACAGAATAATGGAATTTACACATGGTCAAATCTAGCATCACCTGTAGATCACTCAAAGTTATAACCCTCAGAAAGCCAACAGCCTCACCATCTCTATGAGTGTATTAAGGTTAGGAATGGAAAGTAGCTGTTCTACCATCCAGCATAAATCAGCAATTATTCAGACGGAAAGTAACAGTGAACCTATCTGTCTATACACTTTGTACTCTATCCAAAGTCTCTAATTCACTTATATTAAACTCTTCAAACTTTGGTATTGTGGCAACTTTACTGCCAAAAGAAAACAGATAAGCCAATAAAAGAGCACGTACAAGGCATCACTTCTTCCTTACTACATACAGCACTTTTACATAAACACACAGGGCTGTTAAAAACATTGTAAATTCCGTCACATTTTGAAATCAAGATTACATGGTCTTTTATGACAAGAAGTTTAGTGGCATGCCACAGGGAGACACCATACTGCTTTCATGAGATAACCAATCATCCCTAGTCTCTTCTCTATGCCTCTAGCCTTTCACTGCAAGTAGATCCTTTAATTTTTCAAGCATCCGAGTCAGATTTGCAAAGTCTGCACATTCTTATGGTGACCACAAGCACTTAATGCATCAGCTGGGGCTTTTTTTCCAAGTTTGGCTCCTCTTCTGTTGTTTTTAACCAAGTAGAAAACACCCGAACTGCCCAACATTCTTCTTTAAAATGAGCAGCTCATGACCTCCTGACGTTTGTACAGCATGGACCACCTTACTCTGAAAAATCAGTAAATCAAGTGTAAAAAACGAATCTCCCAGGTTCTCAAATGTCTAAAGTTACTTCTGGAAATGTTAACTAACACAGCATATGGAGAGTGCCTGATGGGTCCTAATGGATAACACATATACTAGCAGCTTTCCAGAATACTCATCTCTGAAAGGAAGGAAGATCTGCTGAAGTGGCCTGGACAGCTCCATGAATCAATGCCACACTGTTAATTCCTGACAGCTACTAAAATTTAAGGGATGATCAATTTTAAGGATTGGTCCTACAGAAGTCTTGCAATTGTTCTTTCAGGAGAGCCATAATCTCCGTATGGGGAGAAAGAGAACCATTGCATGTAAGAATTCAGTAACTGCTGAAATTTCAGCCTAGCTCTTGACAGCTAATTTTGTTATTCATCACTCTCAGCAAAAGCACAGCTAAAGATGTTGCTTTTGTTTCTGGAAATTTCAACTAGAGTAGGAAAACCAGACACTAAGGGAATTGCATGTGCTTTGCTTCACTTAGAAACAGAGACCTGGCATCCAGCTAGAAGAAATCTTCCTCAAAGAGATGATTATGAAACCAACACTCACTTTGGTGTTGCGCAGACATTTTGACATACTTTTAATGTGTATCTGAGCACCTTTGCCTGCAGAACTCCTATTGCATTGACACCAATTCCCCTTTCAAGTCACATCAGTTCACAAGGTATGATGCAACATCATTGAAAATGTGCATATACTTACTAGAGATTACAGCATAAGATATGCAGGCACCTTGAAATATATTTCAGACTGCGACGGCAGGCAGAGTGACTGAATATATGTCAGGGGTTTATGATGGACTCTAAAGTGTCTTCATTTAAGAGACAGCATCCTTTTTTATAGGTATCCTTTATGGCTTGATTTATTCCTTCTATCTGTAACTAACCTCTACACTCAGATTTAGACTCCGGATGTGATGTTGTGTGAATGCCACGCACCTCAGAGCTCTGCAAAACGTTCTGACAAATTCATTGCTTGGTTCCCTCTCACTGTTCAGAACAATGCTAATGGATGGACAGATTAAATGATACCCCACTGCTCAAGTGAGAACCCATAAAATCAACTTATTTAGTGGGTGTTTTAGAAAACTTTGTCATCTGCTAAGCAGGAAGGAGCAAGAAAGGACTAGGAGAGATTTAGTGCTCTGTTTTCCACTCTTTTTAGCACTTTTGCCCTTGATGTTTTCAGTAAGACCTTTTTTTTTTGCAAAGAATTAGGAATGACCTGATGTAGGGGATGAGGATAAACGACCCTCTTCTCCATACAATCAGTTAGATCCCATATAGCAAAACCTGAGCATTTACGGAAGTATACAGGACATAGATGGGCCACGTCCCATGCTAAGGTAACTACCAGATCCCAGGGCTGAATTGAGGACCCGGGTTGTTTCCAGACATGCAGCTCATGCAGAAACACATACAGTGTGTTTACAAGACCTCAGTAACTTTAAGTGAATCACATAGAAATGATCAAGGGATATGACTTCACGGGAATGTTTTCTTTTTAATGAAGGTAAAGCATTGCCCACAGGATTTAGCCTATTGAATACTAACACCAAAACCGCATTGGTAATCCCACCTCACCCAAGTTGCTGTACTTCAGCAAGTCTTAGTGAATTAAGCCAGTGCCTGCAGTATGACACACCTAAAGGTCTGGATTTGGTGAGGAGCAGAAATGCACTGCCCAAATCTCCTAGCACCGTACAGCTGGGGCTGGCGTTTTCCCCTGTGCTCCCAGTACAGCCCCTTCTGCCCCAGGGGAAGAAGAATCTGGTACTGAGAGGTTAGGAGGCTTTAGATAGAAAGGAACAGCAATTACACAGGACTTAATTTTTGTATGCTAAAAGACTCTGTCATTTGTAATTAATTAGAAGTGTATAAACCAGATAAAAGAGTCAAGTAGTTTTTAATCCAGGGAACTCTGGGTTTCAACCACTTGCTGAAAGCTCAGGACCTTTTCACAGGTTTCTCGGTGCTCTCAGGGTGATCCTTTTGGCAGCAAAATGAAATTCTTCAGGTTTACAAAAAATCTTTCCTCTTTAGACAGAGTCCCTCAGCTGATTCTTGTAAGATAATCCTGTTTTTCTAAAGAGACTTTTATTGCAATCTGAATTTACTGCAAACCATTTCACATGCACACATTTTCAATCATACCTTGTGGGTCGTAAGAGAGAGACTTTAATTTCAGAAACCTTAGGAAGCAATAATAATCTTTAACCTCTGTCACTGCACAAGAAGGTACTGCATATTTTCTATCAAAATGAACAGCTCTAATAACCTTCCATTAATATCCATTTATATTTATTACCCCTTCATTAAAGTTAAGACACCAAATCCTTAATAAAATAAATTGGCATTTTACTTCTTTCTCTGCTTTTTAAAATGCTAACACTTAAGGAAGTGGACAGGACATGACATATTTTAATCACTGCCACACATTTCAGCACTAGAAGCATACACCCTTTATGTCTTACTTTTTGCCCTTATTTATCAAGTATAGGCAGATTTTCGCTGAGTTCACTGGCAGGTAACATCTTACAGCAGCACATCCCCTCATTATCCAGCCTTCTCAGCTCTTCTCAAACTCACCAAGTGGCCATTTCCCCTATGCTTTACAACCTCTTTTATGATCCTTCCTCTTTTATGATCCTCGATGGCCTAAGATTTGGGGTTTTTGGTTTCCTTTCTTGCTTGATTCCCCGGAGTCACTTTATAATGTCCACAGCCAGCCTTCTCACAACCATCCTTAATGATATGAAACAAGGCAAAAAGGGAAAAACGTATTTTTCTTTTTGTATTATGAAAAGCAAGAGATAACTCATGAACCAAGGTCAACTCATCATGAGAAGCAGAGAATAGTAGCTGAGTTTCAGCTGGCAAAACAACTGCCAGGAGGGTCCCAAGAGCCTAACCCAGAGGAAGGCTCCTCTCCTTCTGCAGCTACTGCCCACACACTGGGAGATTTGCCTCTCCTCTCTGAAGGACCAAACTTTACTTCTGGATGTGTTTTTCAGGCTTTGTGGGAGACTCTCTCCTGCTTTTTGGCTCTTACCGGGTTGCATTCACATTTCTGCTTCCCAATCTCCTGCTTGCCCCTGAAGCCACAAAACACTGTGAAACACACACTTATGAATTTGGCTTCTTTTGTCCAAGAATACAACGTCTTCATGCAGCTGAAGTGAAACATGGCATTATTTTACTTGTCAACAAAGCCGTGTGTATGCATTGAGGTATGTATTTATAGCAGCCACCTCTGCTGATGGATTAAATGGTGGCTGCTACCTGGCCTTTCAAACCAGCAATGCTCCACCTTTAACATGGCACTTTCACATGTTTGGCCTCAAAAAAATGCTGCTATTTTTCAATGAGTCACTCCAATGCCAACTCAGCTGGGAACCAGAGCAGGGAGCTGACAGCCTCAGAAGTGTCAGCACAATCTGGGAATGAGCTGGTGAAGTCCACGGGCTCTCAACTTTATCAATACGGAGAAGAGAAAGAGGAACCACCTGCCTGCTTCTGCCTGTGCTACCAGCACAAGTAGCTTCTGCATTTCCATTTCCTCCCTTCATGGGACATGAGTGTGCACAAGGGCCACTGACTACCACCAGCCCAACGCTGCTGAGCCAATTCACTGCTGAGCCCAGAAAGTGCATGACAGTGCACAGCTACTGCTTATACACTAAAAATATGTTACTATTATTCTACATGAAGTAAACACCAGAGGAGAAACTATGGGTTGTGCAAGGGTCCTCAAAGAGGGACACATGTTTGACTACTGAGTTGTATTTAGAAAGCAGTTCTCATTACCCATATGCTAGCTCTGCATGGAGAGGCCGAGCTGAGTCCAAACACCACAGCAGGGAGCAACATTCCTTTAGTATGAACTCAGCAATACCATTTGGTTGGATATTATTAATATTCAGAAGAGCCAAAGGTGCCAAACCATACTGCAAAACACATGAGGAGTACACACAGCAGCAGCCACCACACATTAAAAAGACAAAATCAATTCCAGACATGAAGAAATGACATAGCTACTCCTGTTTGGCCTAGAGAAAACAACTTTGTTCCACATGCAACAAATTCAGAATAAAGATTCTGTAGACAGAGTGAATATTTATGATTTCTCTTAATGAGTATACAAAATGCTGTTTTCAAAAGATAGGATCCCATTATGGCTATGGACACATTTCTCTCCTCTCTTTAACAGGGTTATGCAACAGCTATTGATTCCTGACTACAGTCTAAAGCACAATTAATGCACTTGTAAAAGTGTCCTTTTAATCACAGTGGACTTGTATAGCTCAAAGCACATCACTCCAGCTAAATAATAAGTATTATTGCCTTGATACAGCCAAACCTATTAGCATCAACAGATGGCAGTAGCAAACAAAACCCCGAGGAGCGCCTCACTTGGGCAGCAAAGCATCTAAACCATCCTTCCCTATTTTGTACCAGGTTAATGAGAAGTCCATGTTAAATACTCAGCTTTAAGGAAACTGGCAAACCAGCTGCTGCTGTTCGGAAGGCAAAGCCCCAGCTGCAGTTCCTAGGTTGGGCTCTATTCCCAGGCTGTGTGCTAAGTTTCTTTCTTAAAAGCAGGTACCAAGTGCTGAGTAACGCAAAGATTTTCATTTTGCCTGTTTTGTTCTTTAGTTTGGCTGTTAGAAATGTGAGATACACAGCTGGAGAGAAGTATGAAGTGAGAGGGAGAAATATTAAAGAAAAACATGTATTTTTTCTAACCAAAAGCAATGGTGCTCAGTGGATCACATCCTCTCATTTCTTTAAGATAAGTACAGTGTTCAAAGGAAAACCTCCTTCTCTCCTGAGCTATTCAGGCATTCTGAACATGATTACATCCTAAATATCACAGTATTTGCAAAGGATTTGGATTGCAGTGATAGGTAGGTAAGGTGCTTTCCTTGCCTCCTTTCTATTTACTTCTGTATTTCATGCTCAATATCCTTGGTACAAATAGCTCTATCTCAAGTACAAATGTTATGATAAAAGAATAGGTTTTGAGCCGCTCATAGAGCATTACAAATGATGCATCCCAGACCAATACGTCAACTGATTCGCTTTGCAGCATCTCCCAACTAACCCTACATAACATCAGCACTAGCGAGACTCTGCCGCAAGGCAGATACGTCACCCAGCTTCCACTAGAAACAAACTCTGGTTTGCCTGCCCTTCTCTCCGGATAGTTGTCTAATGACTGCTTTTAGGACAATATGGCTGCAGTTAATTACCTGCAGATCCTATACCCCCCAAAATGGTCCTTAGAAGCTGCCAAACAGATATTCCTCCCAGGACACAAGCAGCAAGGTATGTCACTCCAGAACATGGTAACCCTCCTTAATCATTATCAAAATGCAATGAAATTTTCTATAAACATTTGCATTCCAGAGGCTAAAGGGTATTTTCATCACTTTCAGAGACCTTCCAAAAAATACCACCTCAGAGAACAGACTAACCTACCATACAGATACATCATGTAAGATGTGTCACCACATCCTTTCAATCAGTGCATAGCCAATATTCTGCATTATATGAATAACTAATTAGTTGCACAATTTATTTCCACAAGTGTCATTGCAAAATCTATCAGAGGAATGTCGTTTGCACTTGAGAAAAGGACAAGCATTGTAATTAAGTATTAAGCCATCTCACCGGCGTGAGTCTGCCATGGAGTATGAAATGGCTGTAATTCACATTTTTAAGACCTCGCATTTATTAGCATCTATTTTCCACTCAAGGTTAGCGCTGTGCTGCACATAGAGTTAAAAAAGACAACAAAAAAAGCTCACAGTTTTGTTATTCAAAGGGATATATGTACATGCTGGACTGTACAGATTGGTCACACTGATAGGGTTTCTCTCAAGTCCCGGAGGACTTCTGGCTCATACACCTTTGTGAATGGCACTCAAAGGTTAGATGAATGCTCTGATTATGGAGCAAGTGACATTCAGCTGTTGAAAGCTAATGACAATCCGGGGGACAATGCACCCAGGCAGGATGCAGATCTTGTACACAAGAAAGATCACAGAATCATAGAATAGTTAGGGTTGGAAAAGACCTTAAGATCATCAAGTTCCAACCACCCTGCCAGGGGCAGGGACACCTCACTCTAAACCATGCCACCCAAGGCTCTGTCCATCCCAGCCTTGAACACCGCCAGCGGTGGAGCATTCACAACTTCCCTGGGCAACCCATTCCAGTGCCTCACCACCCTTACACTATAGAATTTCTTCCTCATATCCAATCTAAACTTCTCCTGTTTAAGTTTGAACCCATTACCCCTTGTCCTCTCACTACAGTCCCTAATGAAGAGTCCCTACCCAGCATCCCTATAGCCCCCTTCAGATACTGGAAGGATGCTATGAGGTCTCCACGCAGCCTTTGCTTCTCCAGGCTGAACAGCCCCAACTTTCTCATCCTATCTTTATACGGGAGGTGCTCCAGTCCCCTGATCATCCTCGTGGCCTCCTCTGGACTTGTTCCAACAGTTCCATGTCCTTTTTATGTTGTGGACACCAGAACTGCACACAATACTCCAAGTGAGGTCTCAGGAGAGCAGAGTAGAGGGGCAGGATCACCTCCCTCCACCCGCTGGTCACGCTCCTCTTGATGCAGCCCAGGATACGGTTGGCTTTCTGGGCTGCAAGTGCACACTGCTGGCTCATGTTCATTTTCCCTTCAACCAACACCCCCAAGTCCTTTCCTGCAGGGCTGCTCTGAATCTCTTCTCTGCCCAACCTGGAGCTGTGCCTGGGATTGCTCCGACCCAGGTGTAGGACCTTGCACTTGGCATGGTTAAACTTCATCAGGTTGGCATCAGCCCACCTCACAAGCGTGTCAAAGTCCCTCTGGATGGCATTCCTTCCCTCCAGCGTATCAACCAAACCAGACAGCTTGGTGTCTTCAGCAAACTTGCTGAGGGCGCACTCAATCGCACCGTCCATGTCACCGACAAAGATGTTGAACAAGACCGGTCCCAACACCGATCCCTGAGGGACACCACTTGTTACTGGTCTCCAGCTGGACATTGAGCCATTGACCACAACTCTTTGCGTGCGGCCATCCAGCCAGCATCTACACATTCTTTCACCCACGTGTTCCCACAGCACAGGGGACACGGGTGCATCTGGAAAGAACCATGCACCCCAGTGCAAGCTGCTCAACCACCAACTCTAACTGCTTTGTCTCTTTTCCCTTGAGCCTATCTCATTTTTTACTTCAGCAATATACTGTGTTCAAACCACCTTCCTGCCAAGCCTGCTTCTACTGTCCATTAGCCCACTCTGAAGAGGATCTGCCTGTCTATGGACAGATGCTATTAGCAGCACTGTGAACAGGGCACGGCCGTGATTTATCCAGCCAGGATAAATCAGTAAAGCTCTGTCAATGCTCCTGCCATTTCCAAGGCATGTGCTTCCTGGGAATCCAAATCTAGGATTCACCCTGCTGGAAACAGGTAAAGAAAGGGCACCAAGAGCTAAATCCTCCTCTTTCTGGTGCTGGGTGTGAAAGAGATGAAGGCCATTAAAAGATAAAATGCAGGAAATGGAACAGCAACCTCCCTCACCCCTTTTTGCAACAGAAATACTTTAACAGATGGAAATCCCCAACAATCAACTGCCTCTTTTACTCCAAGCCTTATATCCAGTGGTATAAATAGATCTTGATATGCTGTCTACAACAAACCTTTAGAAAAACTGTCTCTGATTTGGAAGGACTGTGGTTTGTCTTCTGTAATAGATGAACAAGCAGCAGCTTTGAAGGGATGTCAACAGGAGGAAAGGCCAAAGCAAAGTGGCTGTGGCTGTGAAATCAGTGTAAATTCTGCTCTGAGAAAGTTTCATCCAACACTGAGCATTTCAGGAAGCCTTAGCTGTCATGGGAAAACTGCTGGATCAGATGTGCTCTCCTAGATTAGAAAATGGAGAGAGGAGGACCTCTGCCATTCAAAAGAAACTCACCAAAGTCCACTTAAATTAGATTGAAGTTTAAAAACCAGGAACATGGCCTCTCATTTTAGTTGTATGCTAGCATGTATGTGTGGAGATAGTCACATAAATCAAACCCATCTGTGTCACATGAAAATAGTTCTATTTGTTACAACGTGGAAGGTAAAGCTCATCCCAAGGTAAGTCTGTTGTCTTTTAAGATGGTAGCACTACTAAAATTACTGGATTGCACTGGTATAAGAGAGAAAAAATTGCATCCTTTATGGCAAGTCAATTGGAAAATAACACCAGCTAGATACGAGGCTACACTGGACATCTTCCCCTTGCTGACACCTCACAGGAATCCCCAGGTGGTTTCTGCAAATTAAACATGATTCAGTATCACACACTAGTCTTTATAAATGACTTATATTTTTCACCAATTACTTCCTCTTTCAGACCATTCCTTTTTTGCATTTCCTTTAATTTTTGTTCTCTTAATCTTCACTAATGTAATGGACTTTAGACAGAAACATTATTTGTGTTCATACTTACGGAAAATGTCTCTGCTGCCTTGTGAAACACAGCTGAGAAAAACCTTAATTTGGTAAGAATTATTGTTTTGCAAAATGAGTATTGTTACATTAGCTGAGCACTGTATTTAAATTGCTTTTTGCTACAATAGGTCTCACTTGGACTATTTGGATTGTTCAGTACTGTACATGGAAAGGTAGAATTGCCCTAATAAAATCAAGCTGCAAGTACATTTCATCTGCCATTTCATACTTTCAGTGCTTAATAATTAACTTTGGTCAAAAATTACCCCTTCAAGCCCAAGGGATTAATTCTCCCTTAACTATATTTGTGCATTACAGGAGAAACAGTCATCCCTTGGTTTCCTGCCTTGGATGAGCGGCTTACTGCATTTTTAACCTACAATAATTGTGGATGAATTCCAGGTGTGTGCTTGCCCCTTATGGACTAAATTTCATGCTGTCTGATTTCCTTTTATCTAGCTCTAGGAACAGAAATGCCCTAAGCCCAGTTTCCATGCTCTGGTGCCCCCCAGCATGACCTAGACATTGGGGAGGTGCTTACGCTAGTTCTGAGCCGAGGGACCAGGATGGATGCTACAACACAGCGCTCATCTGACACAGCCTCTTCCAGCTTCTAACACTTAGCAGTTTAACATCATCCTCATATTTTTTCTTATATTGGATCACCCACTTTTTAATCCCCTCCCCTCAAATTATTTCTCTTCTTCCTTTCTCACTGGCCGGTTTACCCTTTATCCCTCACCTTGGAAGAGTGCTGATTTGTCAGGCAACTTCTGTAAGTCTCCTTTGCACATATATGCCTTTTGGGAGATAAACAGAGAAAGGCAGGTGATTCCTGCCAGTGTCAAGGAGAGGTTCTCAAGACAGGCTCTTGACAAGTTACTTGGATGCCACTAAAATAATCCAGTGAGAAAAGGTCATCTTGAATTCAACTACTATACACAGGCAACCACATTATCATATGTCAAAGACACTAACCTGCAATAAAAAGAGTCAATGCAGATGAATACAAATATTTTAATGTCCAAGTCTCCCAAGACCTCACACTAAGCTATTTTGGGATGATACTGAATGGCAGTGTTAAACTTTACAAGAATGTGAAAATAATTAAAATGTGTTTGCTTTCCTTTTTCTGTTTTTGACCACTTTAGAACCCAATGAACAACCACCAAAACTTTCAAGAGTCTAAAATTATTTCAAACAAGTAAAAACATGCAAATGTTCACAGAAGTACAGCAAATAGTTTTTCAACCCCCTCCAGTTCTTGAGTCATTATTAAAGAACATTCTAGATTCTAAAGAAGAAATACAAATCATTAATAACACTCTGCACTAAAGACATTTAGGAGCTCTGGCTTTATTACTACAACTGAAACTTAATAAGATTGGTTTAGGACACATGAGTCTGCAGCATGGGAGAGACTCATGAGAAGACTCAGCAGCAAAGTCCAGTCCTGGCTCAAACAAGAACCAAACCAATTCCTGCAGCCTTGTGATGGGCTTAGCACATTACATGGGCTTACATACATTAGTAAGGAAAAAGCTACAGACATACTGCTACCTGAATTTTCTCCATTTAAATCACTGCAGACAAAAGTGCTTTAACAAGGGCACTCATTAAAAGGACCACATATTGTGTGTTCTCCAGGATGGTGACCACCTTGTAGAGGAGGCAGTTAATAATAAATGAATTAGGCTATATGAACTGAAGGCCATTTGTCTGCTAAACGGGGACAAGAAAGTCTGTTGAGATCGTGTGTGCTGTTGTTTGGAGAGTGAGACATGGGTATGACTGAATGTCTTTGGGAGATGGGAGGAAAAGAAGGACAGAAACAGAGATGACTGACACAATAGTGTACCTCCTATCTTGCAGGGGAAATCTGTCTGCTAAGGAGAGGAGAAAGGGAAAGAAGACATACAGATGGTCTGAATCCCAGTGGTGACAGGAGCAGTCGGTCTCCTCTCTTTCTGATACTGACAGTTGCTGTCACCTTATTTTGAAGTCTCCTAATGAAAAATGTGGGAGTCAGTTTGATACAGAAAGAGCATAAAGGATAAATCACAGACCTAACCATAACCATTTGGTCTAGGACGAGTGATGGAGGTTGGGGACATCTGACAACAGCCTACAATAGTTGAATGTGCACTTCCCCACCCTAAGAACTTCAGCCTGAGGAAAGAACATTTGTGCTATTTACTACAGAAACGGGGCTTTTAGAGTCAAGCAGCTACAGAGTGCATGTTTACAATGCTGCTTTCCTAGCAATGTATGACAGTTCAGGACCCATATGCTGCCATCTCATCCAGTCCCATTTCACTGCAGCATCTTTTTAAAAAGGCCAAAAGGACACCTGTCTGCACACATACTGCTATCAAAATAGGAAGGTACAAAAATACGGCCCCCAAGAGTAAGATTATTTTCTCTATTAACTCTGCACTGCACCCAAAAGGCACAATTTTACCTAAGCAGCAGCCAGGGTTCCAGCATGTAGAGAGAGAGATGGATGGTTCTTGGTTTAGGGGGAAACAGCGCTTCTGCTCTTGGGAAATCTTGCTTTCCCTACACAATGCTACCATTGGCTCTGTTTTTCTCAAGGTGGTGGAAAAAAAAAACATTTCTTTCTGCCAAGATAATATTTTCAGAAACACACAAAATATTTTAGGACCACATGGGACATTTTTTTAAGGAAAATCTAATTCAATGATTTTCTCTTAAAAAAACCCAAACAAACCACCAGATTTTGGCAGGATCCCCTTTTCACCCAGTCCACTAATTTCAAAGGAAGTCAGTTATCTAACAGCCGTTTGCATAAAACAAGTGAAATAACAACATGAAGATCAAATATATGGAATCAACCCCTTGCACGGATGCTGCCATTAATTCATTTCAATTTAATTTAATTTAATTTAATTTAATTTAATTTAATTTCTCTTTGGAACAGAAGCATACTCAACCAGATTAAGGCCATTTTAATTCACATTTGTCCCCTCTAATATGACACTCTACACTTACTTGAACTAAATTCCCCTCCTGTGCTTAGAAAAGTCCTAAGTAACCACAATCTTGGACCTAAAACTTGCATCTCTTTTGCGCTACTGAAAATGGGACCTGGTTTTGTAAGTTAATTGGATGTTATTGGATATTTTAAGCATGATCTTGCTTTCTCTTTTTTGCTGTTTCTTTTCCCAGAATATGTCAGTACACTTGGGCTGTGCCAGAAAGCCTTTGTCACCTGAACCTCACCTACAAATCCACCCACCCACTGACTGCTTTGTTTCCTTGCTCTGTCCAGAGAAACAGGGGGTACATGTGCTCTGCACCATAGACCCCTGCCCTCCTGGGGTCCCACCTCAGCAGACCGTGAAGCTGCATGTGAAGCTGAGAAAAGATCCTGTTTCCTTTCTTAAGTATATCAAGATTGGGAAAACCACAAGGCAGGGACAAAACCACTGCATGGAGAAAGAGAACAAGCTTTCATAACAAACTGAATCACACCACCACTGTAGCTCTTGTCTGACATAGGATCCCCAGAGAGCAAAACTGGGAACAACTAAGAGTGTTTCAAGAGAAACTGGAAGACAGACACAAGGGAAGGCACACACGGTGTTCCTCATCTTCCATAGTAGGCCACAACTATCTCCAGTATCAGAGCAGAGAGAGTTAATGAGAGGTCCTCTCCCATCTCGCTGCATCCGCATCTTGTGCTGTCTGAAGACTGCTTCACTCCCAGCAGTTCCCAGGAAAGGAGAGTTTGCAACCTAAGACCTAAGGACAAGACATCCTTCTGAAGACTTTTTTGCTCGCTCTCTTTCTCTAAGGAAGGATAATTAGTCCATCAGTGGCAAATCCTGACAGCCCTCTTGGTCAGAAGATACCAAGAGATTTGGTTGCTAATTTATTAGGCGATATGATTAGTCTTCTTCAGAGACCAGTCATTCAAACTAACCCGTACTGCCACATGTTTGATTTGGTTTTAAATAAATAAAATGCTCAGCATTAGCTTGAGGTTCTCAGGAGCTGTGCTGTTTATCCCCTCCTGATACACTGCTGTCAGCAAGTGGCATCCCTGCCAGTGTCAGCAGTTACATGCATGCATAGCTATAACCAGTGTAGGTCAGGGAGGGTCTGAATTTCTGCAAGACAGATAATGCTGGAGAGCATTATCCTTTTCCCTGCTGCTGCTCCCCGTGATTCAGCATGGACTCCAGTGCCTCCCTGCACAACCAGGAAAAGATTTCTCTATTTGTTTTTCAAATGCTGATCCCAGGGTACACAGGGCATGTTACAGAGGATAAATGATGCTCTCATCACCCACGACTGCCTTTAGCTTGGTCACATTACATGTAAAGATGACAGGTCCCTTCTCTTGTATGGCATCCTCTTGGTGATGCCTTCCAGAGTCAATCCCCAAGCTCTTATGCAAAAGCAGAAATGATGCCCAGCAGTATGCACAACTCAAACAAGGCTCCACTGAGTTACCATTAAACCATATTCCAAAATTTACCTTAGTTCCTTGAAGGGGTCTGCCCTGACATTGGGAGTTTCTATAGATTTAGGGAACACTGTGCCTTCTGCTCCTGAAATCACAAAACAAAACAGAAGACAAATTGTAAACATCATAAGCTGTTATCAGGGGATGATTGTCAAATCATACCTAGGTGCAATTTAACTCTTTGCCTGATCCCATTTCTTGCTTGCACACATCCCTTCTGTCCCCAGGAAAAGCCAGACCTTGATCATCTGAAATTGGTTGCCTTGATTACAACTGGGATTTGCCTGTAAACTTCACTACTGGCTGTAAAGGCACCTGCCTGCACCCCGACTGTGGGAATTGTTTGCCAACCCAACTGATGCAGGGAACTTGGAAAAGATACCCCCCCTGGTAACCAGGCATCTAATCCAGCTACATCACTCATTAATGAACCTGGATCCATGTTATGACATTATTCCTTTTGCTGGGCCCAGAGATACTCAAAGGAGAAATCAAATTTTGGCTCAATCTCTAGTCGGGCTGTGCTCCTGCCTGGGGAAAAGGAGGGACGTGTCCACCTGATGAAACACAGCAAGCACAAGCAGGCAGCAGACTCTGCTCTAGTCCCAGCATGGCTATCGGCTTGATGTGGGACCCAGGAGTCATTTGACTTCTGCTCATTTCCCACATCTCCTAGCGATGCTGGGGAAGGTAGCACTATCCCCATTTGCTGTCTGTGTTTAGACCACGAGCTGTAAACTGCAAGGTAATATGAACAGCTTTCCTCAGTTTCAGGCCACTGCAATCCTCTTCTGTGGCCACCTGCATAGCCCAAGCTGGGCCACTGCACCCCGCCACCCCTGCACTGGTCTGTATTCTGTGACTCTGCCATCCCGTGTCTTTCTAGAAAGAGATGCTCTCCCCATGTCATTATTTTAAGCCAAATGTATCACATGCCACCCTCTGGTAAGCCTTTCCACTAATTCTTCTAATTAAAAAATGTGTATCTAATCAGAATTAGTCTCACTTTCAGCCACTAAATCTTCACGTGGCAGGCAATTGGCCCTGCACGACCAGACTCTCCACCTTCTGTAGGTAGATATCTGCGGATGGTGACCCAACCACCCCAATCATCTCTGACCCTCTGAGAAGTCAAGGCTTTCTGAATTATTCACTATGAAGCAGATATCCTGGACTTCTCACTGCTCACTTCTGAACCCATTCCCCTTTTTAAATACTCTGCTGGGACACAGGAGTCCCCAGGCGCTGTCGCAGATGCTCTGTGCTGTAGAATGTCAAATTCTCACTTGCACTGAAACTTGCAATTAAAACACAGCTAAGAATAGTACTGTCTTACACACAGCAGTGCACTAGAAATTAATGTTCATGTTCTCTAATATATAGCTGCCTACCCAGTGAGCAAGTATGACCTCTATTCTTAAATTTAGACTTGTGGTTGTGTGTTCAGATGCATTGCAAACAGTTAGATATTCAATTATCTGTAGTCATCACAGCAATTTCAGTGTCAGCATGCAAACTACACCAGTGGCATTTTTCTTCTTTCCTTTCTTTGTTTGGTAAAGCCATTGGTGCCAACTACAGGTCCTGATGAGACCGTTTACATATATTCTTTGAGATGTCTCTTTACATGTGCTATTATAATTGTTACCTATATGCAGTCTGGAAGTCACCGCTACAGAATAAAAGATCTTCTAAGTTGATACAAAACATGTTAATACAACATCCTTCTGTAATTTCTCCTATAAAAGAAAAACACTTGTGGCTTCAATAAGACCACACTTTCCTTGCCCTGAAATAAATTAACTAAGCTGTCCCACTGTGTTAAAGAAAAAAAATGAGAATGACAACAAGAACTCTAACATTTATTAAAAAAAAACCCAACTCCTTTTTAACCTAGAGAAAAAAACCCAAGTAATCTCAAAGATAATAAAAGCAGCCTAAAGTTTTAAGCTTTATACTTGGGAATTGAAATTGATCCTATGGCACAATACAGATATTTAGCTCTTAACTTTAAGCTTTCATCGGTACAAGTTGTCAAAAGCAGCTGTAGCTTGCCAGCCATGAAGGTTATTACTATCAGATCTGTTCTCTCTCTACAGTTTCCAAATGATTTAAGTCTCTGCTCATCCACATAATTGTTTGGCTATTAGCTCTGCAATGAAACTTAGCAAAAGTTACAGCCTGCACATATCTGTGGAACAAAGCAATGATTTTCGAGGGGAGGAGGATGAGCAAGTGCACATAGGGAGATGCACGTAAACGTTCTTGTACCCCTTCCACCTGTACTGCTTAAATGGTGACTTTATGCTGGTAATTTTGATTCACTTTTACACACTTTCAGTCAGCTACCTAAGTTATGCGAAGCCCCAAATAACAACCTGCATGTACCACAAATGCCTGCAGAATAAGGGGAACTCTAGCATATTTCCAGTGATTTGGGGTTTTCGAGGCTCTCGTTATTTCATTTAAATGCAGGAAACAACTTTAGAAACAAAGCCAGAGAAGACTCAAACATGATCATTTCAGGAAGGCTGAAAATAAAAACATCTACTATTCCTTTCCTCCATCTCCTTGTTTTTCTTTCCCTACATACTGTTCTTTTAAACCCTCTTTTCCTTGTCTCCTTTATTCCCAGATCCATGAGAGTCCCTTATGTGCTGAGAACTGGAATGAGATTTCCAAATCCTTCTGTTTCTCTCCTTTGATATGAATTAGAAGTGAATGCTACCTGCCTTGATAAGGCTTCCTGCCTTGACAATGTAATTTCTTATTATTCTGTTTAAGAGCACAAAATCTCCCAAAGGGCCACTTGTCCCTGTCACTGAGTAGGACACCAGCCACTCAGGGCTGAGGGGATGCTGATGGACCAGGACTGAGACATCCCTCCCTTGACTCTGGCTGTCAGCAGCTGAGGGACTCCTTGAGCTGGCTGTGTCATCCAGCCACTGGAGACACACTGATAAGCTTTCCTCACCTCACCTCATTATCCTTTTAATTGGCCCTATTTCTGTAGCAAGGGGATAACAGATGAATTAAATGCTCTGGAGAAGTTTTTCCTTTGGTTTCAATCTGCTACCTGATAATTTCACTGGATGCTTGTTCTGCTTTGGACTGTGAGAACCACTAAATTACCATCCTCTTTTTGTGCTACTGTTAATTTTATAGACCTCGAATGTGTCCACTCCCACCAGCCATCTCTCTTCCACACAAAAGAGTCTCAGTCTGTGCCTGGGTAATTGGCAGCTCCCACAGTGCCTCCCGAGGAAAACTGCCTTGGACAAATTCAACTACACTGGACATCTGTGTCAAAGTGTGGCTCTTGGCCGCTATGGAAGCCAGGCTGCAATAGGATCATTGTTGGATGGAGTTGAAAGTGAAGTCATTAGGCTGGGGGAAGTGGTTCTACTAAAGGCTTTGGCAAACAGGAAGAAAAGTTTGAGGGAAATGTGCTGTGGACACTGAACTGGGCTACTGTGGCTCTGCAGAGAACAGGGATGTCATGGAGAAACAAATGTTTGACCTCAGGGAGCGGAAGAAGAAAGAGTGAAATTTAAAAACATGAAATCCAAGGTCATTTGCTTAGAAGGTGGTGAAAATTTCTGCTTTTTGTTGGATGCTTCCAGGATGGGAACTTCCCTGGATAAAAGCCGAGTGCTACTCATGATTCATGGCAGCAGGACAGGGCCAAAGGGAAGGCAAATGCAACATTAAGCTGAAAGGCAAGAGGCAAGTCTAACAGGAACATGAAACAAATCACACTGTTTTAAGAATCATGACTGAATCCTTAGGCAGGCCCCAGCTCATTCCCAGTGAGGGAAGCATACAGAGACGAAATGCCCTCATGGCTGCATGAACCGCACTTTTCAAGAATACAATCTCCCTTCCCAATCAAAGCTACTATATCCCTCCTTTCCCTTTAGTGAGTATAAAGCAAATGTAAATTAAATTTACTACTGTACAACACAGCTTCTGCTTCCTGAATTATCTGTTATTAAAGCATTTTCTATCTACCATGAAAAATACATAATACAAGATTTCTATTTCATTGCAAAGTACTGAAAATGGGTTTTTTTTCATCTTATGAGACTTCCTGCTGCTGCTAAGGGTGACTTATCTGCAAACAGCCAAAGACAGTTAGGAGGAAACAATCATATAATTTGTATTTAAGCACACTATACAGTACATTCCTAGTCAATAAATTATTCTTTCTCACAGCATTGTATCAGAGTGACTCCTATTACAAGCCATCCCTACTGATTCCCTCTTCTGACACTGTGTAATTTACCACCAATAAATGTTCATAAACAGTTTGACTCAAAAATCCATAAAACCGTTTCAGCTTTATTTTAAGTTCCATTTAATGTCCCTCAAAAATGATTTCATCAATGTGTTTCCATTAGCTGGTTCTCTGCCCAATAACTTAATTCCACACAATCAGTCAGGAACTTGTAAAGCATCTGACAGGATCTTCCTAAAGTGTTTTGAATCACCACAAAGATTCACTCAAAGAGTGTTTTTTTTTCCCTTCTAGTGCATAAGGAGTGAGGACACAAATGTCAAAGACCCCTGTATGTGTTCACTTCATGCAATAACAAAAATCAAGAGTCATATGGCAAGGGAACATTTACAGTTCATTTACTACAGGGTTTGAGGATGTTTTTATGTTTGTTTGCTTCTTTTTCTTCTTTCATTTGAGACTCAGAAGAAAGGCTATGAGAACACGTCTGCCAAAACAGAATTTGCATTTCGTTTGGCTCTAGTGGTTTCTTAGAAGCTTATTGTCACATCCAGGAGCTTGCTTGAGGTTTGGAACACTGCAAGTGAGTTGCTGGAGCAACAGACAGCTTCTGATCTTCTCTCAGCTACCTCTTCCCATTCTGCACCTGCCATAGCAGCCCCCAGTGCCACTGCCCTGTTGCATCTTCTGAACAGCTCCAGCTCCTGCACAGGATGACACTGTCCTTCCTTGCTGCAGAACATGTGCCATGAGCAACCTGGCCTCACTGTTTCCAACATGGAAGCAACATAAAAAGTCAATGGGCTGAGCTTTTGGCAATCATACTCTACGACATGCATTCAAGACATAGCTTAAAAAAAGGTAGGGTTTTATCCCAGTTTCACACTGAAACAAAACAGAAGCATCATGTTCTGTATGTGCATACTGGTCTGCCAATGTCCTGCTGAAGAATGCCTTTTAAAGCGTTACCCTCCTTCATCCAAATGCGGATTTGTTTGCTCAATCTCATCAGCTTTGTGAGAAGGAGAGATTACTATCACCCCACCAGGGCAAAGCCTGGTGTGAGCTCAGCACTCCCAACTCCCTAGGGAAGAGAGAAGTTACAGAAGCCCCAAGAAGTGAGCAAAGCTCAGCTGAAATGTGCACCTTCTTTACCAGCAACAAATCCAAACAGAGGAAAAAGGGTATCAACAGTTCAGCCTTCCAAGCTGCCTCTTGCTCCCCTTGCGTGCTGCAAAAGCACCTGATCCTCATAACACTGTCCTGGCACCTTTCCTGGTGCAGAGGCAAGGGCCATCCCTGCTCCCTCTGGCCAGAACTGGGCTCCAGCCATTGTGGCAAGATAATGATCACGTACTGCTCCCTCTGTATGAAACTTGCTCCAGGCTTCTACTCCCATCAGCTGAAGAGAAGAGCTGAAATGCAATGCAATGAGAGGTATTTTTAGAGTAATGATTGATGCTCCCGTGCTATCAAGGGTAGGTGGCAATCAGCTGAACAGCACTTGGGGGTGAACAAAATCCAAAGGAGAGAAATCAGGCTTCCGCTCAGGTGCAGATGTACCTGGTTAGATATTCCTCACTTTCCTTTTTCTTTTCTTTCTAGACAACACATTTCTTTCCCACTCTTTGTATTCTTTTAGTAATAATTTCATACCCACACTATACCTTTAGTGTTGTATATCCCTGCTTTATAATGAAATTGAGTTCTCAGAGCCTCGTGACAAACTTGGTGATTGAGTTGGCTTAAGTGTATCTTCTCTTTAGCACTCTGCCTTCATGTAGTACTGCGCAAATGAGGAAAGAAGAAGAAGGATTTGCTACAATTTTCCTTCTAGCTAAAGTCAAGAGGCAACGTATAGCGTGCTGGTGATCTCCATAAACTACTTCCATTCCCACTATTGATCAGGCCACATTCAGCAATTTGTCCATAAAAACACCTGTCTGATGAGGTTCTCTCCTCTGTAGGTCTCATCAGGGTAATATGTGACAGTCTTAAAAAGGTGTCTGTGCAAACAGATGCCCAGGAAGTAAACCCAATATAATATAGATAGAAATGATTTGTGCCCGCTTCTTTTAATTCCTGGTTTTAAAAGCCTTTTTCATCCTTAATTTACGTTTTTAAATGCATGAACATACTAATTGCCACTGCTCCCCTTGAATCCCATCAAATCTGAAATCAGTAAGAGCTCCATTTCAGGGCCCAACAATAATAGCCTGGCTGGGTTAAGCCAGTGCATTGAACAAAAGCCATAAAGCTTCATTCATGTTTCTTTCTAGGATACTATAAAAATACTTCACTGCAAAGGTCTGTCTATCTGCCCACCTCATTGTCAAAGTGCTGGGGAGTTGTTCTTTTAAGGGCGATCTATGTAACAAAATCACATGCAGCATGAACAAAGGTGCTCATAATAAGAATGTATTGTGATTTATTTAGGCTCTCTTAGATGCTGGTCTTGGCATCGTATTCACATGGGGAGTGAGTCAACCCTTAGGCCTGGTCCTGGGCTATTGCTGAGTTAGGCTGGACGGGAACTCCTTATTACTCCAACCAGAACTGCTGGAGGGAGAAGAAGCAATTACCTGACTCTAGTCCCAAGAAATAAATGGAGCCTGGTTTTAAGCTAAAAAACTTGCAAACAAAAAGGTGTACTGCAAGCTCTGAGATCAACATGTGGGTCATTAGTGATATATGTGTCTGCAGACACATGTGTCTACTCCAGTAGTTGAATGTCTGAGAAATATAAACGGAATAACAGAAAAGACCAGAAGGGCTTGCAGCCAAACTGAGAAAAGACATACAAAGAAAGGTTGCTGTAACTTATGCTGACCTCTAGATATTTCCTTCTTGACTAGATGTGGGGCCTTTCAACACTTCCGCAGCTCAACAACAGCAGTATCATCACTGCATTCCTTTGAAGCTCTTTGTGGTGCTCTTGTGCAAAGATGCAAAGAAACTCAGGAGAGCATCTGAAGTAGGAATACACAGTGGAAATGTATCAAGGAGAATATTATGTGAGCTTTAAACCGATCAGGTTGTGAAGGCTGAGGAACACACTCAGGAAATAAAATATAAATCTGCCACACTTTAAATCTGATTTCAGTGTTTGGTAAGTGTACAGTACGTTTCCTTCATAATCCTTGTGACATTTAATCAATATTAATCTGATCGTGGACGATTCTTCTTTTTCCTTAAACAGGATTAAGGTAACACAATCTGAACACACATTTCAGCCTGGACTCGAAGCCTATACACTTTACATAAATGCTACCCCTTTTTGCCTGGAATGTACTTTGAAGTAAAAGCAAACACAAGGAAAACTCAGTATATCTCCCTTTAACACACATTGCTCTCTCCAACAAAAGACAAGCTTACAATCTGGGTGAGTGGATTTTGAAAAAGGAAGGCAATGTTAGTTGAATTTGCCATTAAAAGGAATGGACAACAGTCTACACCTATTGCCCTCAAGGCAGCAAAGCAATCAGAAGTATTCATGCAAGAACTGCATGTTTGCTCAAGATCTGATCATTTTAATTTCATCCCTTATAGAATGAGAGAAAAACTCTGTTTGGAAGAAAGCATCCAAAAATCCCATCCCAGCCTCTGGGGAAAAAAAAAAACCACCCAAACCCTGAAACCACTCAATTCATCCAAATATTTTTTTTTTAATATATAGCTTTAGATTTTTTTTATCACTGCTGATTACAGATCAAGTCACTTTTTGCCATCTGACTTTTACACTGATACTGCAATAACACAGTTCCTGAGAACAAGCCACAATATCCTTGTGGATTTAATCACTGATAGAAAACATATTCTACTCCCTAATTTTGCTAAACACAATTTTTGCCACCATCACACCTCTGCAATGAGTGCAAAGAAATCCCTGCTGTGACTGAATGCTACAGACAGTGGAGGCTGTTCCCAGTCTTGCTAGTGCCAGCGTTAATACCTGGTATCTTCATTTGTCAGCTTAATTTCCCTACTTTCCTCATTTTATTCTACGTCCCTTTTCTGCAGGACCAATGACTACATGACAGCTTGGCAATTGCTCTGGGACTGCATTAGTGTGACTGCTTAATCACCTACAGGGAGTGCACAGTGAATATTCGTAGCTGCTTCCCAAAGAAGTTCATACGCCTTCAGCAAAAGGTCAAATGCGTGTCCAAGCCTTGTGAGCAGCAGTTGTGGCACGCTCTTTTCTCTTGCCAAGAGCACAGAAGGAAGCTCTAAAGCAAATGCTACCTCCTGGTGTCTTCGAAGCAGGCTGAGCAAGCAGGAGCTCATTTGCAACTGGATGAAGTGGGAAAGGCCTCTGTCCCCAGGCTGATGGTACAGTGTTTGCTTCCAGAAGCACAGCAAGGTACTTCACATCCCAGCAAAGTACCATGGCTGCACATCGGCAGCACTGAGCCATCTTTGAGCCAAAGGCAACTTCCCTTCCACTGCCTTTGTAAATGAAAAGGATTATAGTATGAAAACGCTTCAATTTCCTAAGAAAAGTGTCTTGTAGCATCCTTTCGCCATTGAAAAAGGTACCCACAGACACATTTTCAGCAGAACAAACCAAATCCACAATACAAAGACTCAAGCTTGGTGTTTACCCTCAGGCGTAAAGTGGCAGCAGACTCAATGGCAAGGCCAGAAAGCTGTTTCCTCTCTGGATCAAGCCTGATTTCAACACTTGGCTACAAACGTTATTCCCTCTGCCACAAACAAATCAGTAAAATGCCATTTTGAAATCATAATGGCTGCTGTAAAGGGCAACTGTGCATGTCCTGACCCATAAATAATCATTTCTGAAGAAGGGTGCATGCAGCAAAAATCAGTGGCAATTTCCCGGAAACTGTTAAATTTCTAGCTCACACCACCCTCTTGGAATGACTGGTGCCAGTCAAACATCTTTGTGGATTATTTTTATGAACTACAACTACTTTTGCTCTCATAAAAGTCACTCTGCTGTAAATATTGCAGCAAACATAAGCTAGAAAGGACATGCCAAGAGGCTACTAAAATTGTAATATTGAGGAAATGTGAGCAGAGTCCTTTAGCCAGCCTGGCACTGCAGCCACAGTTCTGCAGGGCTCCTCCCAGATCAAGCGAATACAAGGCTATCTGAAAATGTTTATAGATGTGAAGCTTTAGAAACAGCTGGGCCAATGTACACAGACATATTAGTTCAGCACATCCATATTAAATGGTGATCTCCTCTTGCCTGAAATGAAGGACATTGCAAATGCGTCTATAACCCTTCCATGGGTAATGAAACCCAGCACTTTGAATTCTGCAAATACAGAGCAGGTTACTCCCTCTGCCCTCAACAACAGAAAACTCCAACACAAACCCATTTAAAAGAGCATTCCATGAGACAATCATGCAGTCATCTCATTGACTTGGGCTTATAGCGCTGCTTTTATCCTTTGTGTTCCTCCACTAAAACCTCTTGAGCCCTTAATATACAGCTCATAAATAACATGTTGGAAATGTGCCTTGGAATTAATTACTCCAAACTTACTAATAAATCTGAAATAACATTTCAACATCTGACTCCTCTGTTCAATTGCATTCCCAGGCACCTAGACAGAAACTAGAACAAAAACAGGCTAACATTCCTGGAAGTCTAACCTGTGGTCAGCACGTGCATGCTCCACACGATCCATCGCCCAGATGGAACATACTACAGTGAAAAAAGCTACAAGGCAGAAATGGAGCTACTGGCTAATTACTTGAAGAGAGGGCATGCAATGGCTTGGTGAGATCAAAGGTACATTTTGGCCAGCAATAGTGCTGGGGAGGACTACAATGTGTGGAGGATGGGTCACACATCTCCTGGAGAGAAGCTCCTGCAGTCTTTATACTGGGAGATGAAAGGCATCCTACCCCACAATAATACAGCTATTTTAGTTAAGAGTTTGCCACAGGGAAAGGCTTTAGCCAAATTTTTATCATTAGGCCATAGTAGAAGAAAAGTGGTATAAGTGTCTGAAGTGAGAGGCACATTTTCAGGGACCCAGAGTTGAAGCAACCTCTGTATTCTTCTATGACAGAAAAGGGACCTTGTGTTTTTTATGATTAATCCTAGCCTCACTGCAAAGCAAAATGGTGATCTCGAGAGTGGCTAAAAAGCGTGGTTGATTTGTAACGCGACAGCATTCAGCTCATGCAATCCTACCTCCCACACAAAACTTCCTCCACCACTCAAACCCAGGGACTGTGAAAGCTTGCTAAGCTGCAGGAACGCGTCTTTTGCGTTTTTATCTCAGCTCACTGCAATGCCTTGGATTCCCATCAATACTTAGCCTTAAACCCCAAACTACTGGTTAAATCCATCATAAATATTAAACACCAGAGTGTACTGGTGAGTGTCCCTAAAACAAACTTCAGAAAATAAGCTCCAAAAAAAGATGTCAGAGGCCCTTGGGAGAACTGACACCCGCACGTCATCAGATGTCTTATACGGCTAAATTAAGCATCTGACCACAGTTTAATTTCTGTAAAAACTCATGCTAATTTAAATAGCTTTAATTAAAATGCTTTAATATAGAGATAATAATGTAACTCTGTTAATTAGTATCAAGTGGAATCTAGAGGGCATATTTAAAAACTAATCTGGAGAATAAATAGAGCTAATTAGCAGTCAGAATAATGCTTTATGATTGTCTTTTGTTTGTAAATGCTATAATGTTCAATATGTTACTAAATGAAAATGGTAATTAATATATATCAAAGTTATTTGTTAGTGCTCTTTTAACTAAAGAGCATTTCTCACACACCATTTTTCAGATGCTCTGAACACGTTTCATTTCTGGAGGGAGGGAGGAGGCAGGAAGGGGAACAGCTGTATGATGCACCACATATGAATTCAATTAGGACCAGCTCTTTCACCTCCTGTAATGCAGACCCAATGTGTTTATGAGCCTACAGGGGCCATCCAGCAAGGCATTAGCTTGTATTTGTGCGGTGTTTGCCAACATGAACGGCTGACCATGGCAACAGCCACTGCAGGGGTTTGCACTTCACCCCAAGCTCAACCCCATGTGCAACACCATGGTGCTGTTTAGCAGGCAGAGAAATGATGGATTTTGCCTTCAAAATCTAAGCCTTGTGAAACCAGAGTTGCAGTTCTGAGGAATGAGAACGGATCTGAGATTTGCTGTAGTATCTTAAAAGACCATGAGGTGCTCAGATATTGCAGGAGTGGAGCTTGTATAAGGAAGGGGTATTACCAGTGAGAATGTGCCACCACAAGAGTGGAGGAGACTGGCAGATAAGCTTGGAAGAAAAACGGCAGATCAGATGTGGCATAAGGCTCAGTTTCTACATGACTTTTTGCAGGCAAACATGAGCTCCTTCTGAGTCACCTGGATCAATGGAGATGCTGGGCCATCGTCTGGCTCTGAGCAAGGCAGAGGGTAATTCATGCTTGTGTCTGGAAAAGGCTGTGTAGATGATATCAGAGTTGACCATGGCCAAAGGGCTCAGAGGGCTGCCCTGTCCTCAAACAGAAGTTCTCGTTACCCTCCAAGCTCTCCTACGATGACAGGTTTAACTGGATTCACTAAATCAAATAAAATCATTGAAGTACTCTAAATTACACCATGCATGAAAAGCAGAAGGGACTAACTCTGTCTTTCTGTGTCCTTTAATCGTTATAAACAGGACCAACTCCCCACAATTAAAAAGCACTTTCATTTGGTAATCTGCACTACCCATGCTGTGCATTTTTCTGAAGCACCAAAGGCAGCACATGTCCTACTTGTATGTTTTTTATCCGTAACTCTGTGCATTCCTCTCTTTGTTAATGCCTTGCTAATGTGGAAAAATCCCTTAGCTCCCCAGAGCAGAGTCCATTTCAGAAAAAGGAAAGCACCTCTTTCCTCATGACAAAGCTTCAGCGTTACTGTGTAAAACAAACTTTCAGAATCAACTTTGAAGAGCGCACAAAGAAAAATGTAATTATCATTAACAAGATTAAAAGCTAGCCACAACCCCAGTTAACTGCTGCTCTAACCTTTGTGGGATGGCTTTCATGCCGGACTGCAGACATACACTTCCTTCTATAACAAGTATGCGTTCAGCAATAACAAGTTGAGATTATTTACATAGCGTAGATAGGCATCAGCAGACACACACCAGCAGCACCTGAGATCCCAAACACTGGAGGAATGGTCAAAGGAATTTGTCTGTGTAGTACAAGTTGGACTAGCCTCAAGTGCAGACAAAAACACTGGAAGAAATATGAACATATGGTGCAACGCTTCCCAGCATGGCAAACAGCCATGGCAAACACTTTTGGAGATAAAATTAGATTGGGGAAGCAAAGCTGGAGAAAACCAAAGCCAAGAATGAACTCTGAAAGCATTTCAGCTCAAGGTCATCAGAATACTTGCCATGCAACATCACCAGTCGTACCATTCTACTTTTTTTCTTTTCTGATAGATCTGCATAAGCCAATTAAACCCCCAAGAAACACTCAGTTGCAGGTAAAAATGAAAATTAACTACAATGGTTAGCAGTAATTTTGATGCTGTTTATTCTGGAGATTAAAACAAGGCAGAAACTCAAAATAACTATAAAAAATAATCACTGGTTTCTCCAAAGGACAAAGTAAATAAAAAGCAGTATTTCTGTAAGTATGTAATCTGAAAAGGAGAACTGGAAGCTTGTAAGGAAAAGTTTCTGTGCCTTTTTGAAGAACCAATGATATAAATCTTTCTCATTTTTAGGTCTCCAAGAAAACATTTAAAAGCTGTTGCTTTCTAACTTCATCTCTCCTGCACAAAGACTGTAGAGATAATTAGCTCTGATGGGTGCAGTGTGAAGGGAAGTTAGTGTTTAGAACATGGATTGTAATAAATGCTCCCGATCTCTGTAACACTGCAAGAATTGTGAATGGTCCTTTTCAAAGTTTTCAGCTAAAAATGATACTGCTAATTTTGTGAAGATCAACATTTATCCTATAAAACTCACCCAAGTTGTATAGCTGGTGACTAAACTAGTTCAGTATGTAACAACAGCGGCCTGCAAAGAGCTACCCCTGGCCTGCCCTCAAACAGGAACCACCTAGAACAGCATGACATCAGGAAACAAAAACCATTAAGGGCTGGACACAAAGTCCCATTCCTGATGGTTAGACTCTAAGGTGCTCATTTTAAGCTCCTTTACATTATATATAATATACTACTAATACACTATGCAATACATAGAAATAATAATAATTAAAACCACTATGTATCATTCTAAGCTCCTTCACCGACCTCTCTTTTTAAAGCTTACTAGAGAGTAAAGAACATTTTTGAGTGAACAGATGCACTCAAATCAAGCCATTAGAAAATCAGCACCAGTGCATCCACAAGGACCAGTGGCACTGTTATGTGGCTAACTGCTTAGCAGTACTGAGCTACCCAGTCTGGTCCTACATGATCACATTCACAAGCAAATCTCAGACTAAGCAAAGAGCACAGACTGAACTGGAGAGCAAGAGAATTCAAGTTCCTAAGAGGTTATTTCATTTAACTATCCAATACACTTAAAATTTTACAATTACCATAACTGTTTATTTTCTCTATTACAAATAGGAGTCCAAACAAACAATAAACAACCCCCACACCCCAAACCCAAAGTGTATCCCCATTTTTGTTAGGAACTACAGATGCAAAGCCTAGCAGGCAGGACAGCTGGGGAGCCAGATCCTGCCCAGGTAGGAGAGCTCCACATGCCCTGTCTGTCTCGAAAGTCAGACAGGGAAGTTGCGTCACTGGTTAGGTTGGACTCTCCTCCTGTGCACAGGACACTCAACCCTACCAACAACATAGCTGAAGATGGCTCAGAGATGCATAAGATGCTCTTCCATGTGGCTAAGTAAGGACAGCTAGCATAAAGGCCACCAATAGCTTCAGAAAATTAACGTGGGGTCCTAATTCATGTTGACTTTTTCCCTGCAGGTCTCCTCCTTTGTGTTTGCTTTAGAATGAAAGAGGAGCTGGTAAATTGGTGATCAAAACCATGAAGCCTGAGGTTTCCCTACACACAGTGACTGGAGACATAGAAGCATCCTGAGAATGATTCCTCGCTGTCCTTCATCACAAGAGACAAAGTTCTTCAGTTTCCAAAGCTACTTGTAGTTTTAAAACTACTTCACTAAGCCAGACAAACCACTCCCAGGGGAGGCTTTTTTTTGGAGGGGAAATAACACATTGTGCAAGTTAAGAAACCCCTCAGACAAACTCCTGGCAATTATCTGCCTGGGGAAGATTCAAAGCAATAAAGACAGCGAAAGGCTTTATCTCCAAAAGAAGCATGAACGAAAGGCAGGCAAAACTATACTAAAATTTGAAGAGGTGCATATTAAAAGACTGATTTAGTGAATAATATCTTACCTAAAACTCTCAATCTCTCTGCTCCAACCACCACTTCGTTGTCATCTGCAGAAAACAGCAATTTTCCAGAGAGGGTTTTCACCTCGAATTTTTGGCTGTGTGCTTCCACTGCTTGGGGACCTAGAGGGAAGAAGCACAACCTTTCAGTGAAAAGTATAAGAAAATTACATAGTAGCATCATACATTCAATAAACCCATCTGCTGAGATTGTCCTAACAGCCCTGCAGACACAAACTCCATCTGACACATCAAACAGGGAGGTCTGTGCTTTTCAGAGGGTGACATCTCATTAGAAACGGGCACTGTTTTCTACCCAAATAACAATCTCTCAACGTTTTCTACTTATGTTTTTGTTAATGCTTATGTTTGTCATAAAATCACCATTAAACTTGGAATAGCTGCGAAATTTTTTCAAAAAGGCAGAATCACATGAAATGGCAACAAATATACCCAACCATGCTTTGAAAGTATTGGTGCAGCTCTAAGAGACATCAGTTCTTGAGTCTATTTTGTTTGGATTGATGCTGTGGTGCAAAAGACTCTTGGTTTTCTGCCTGTTAAATATACCTGGACTTGAATGGTATCAGTGTCATGCACAGTGCAATTTAAAAGAAACCAAACCAAGCACCACCACCACAGAAGCAAACATTTTTCTTTTAGGCCATTTGAACCATCTGCAGGCCAAGATGAATGGCAGCCTCCCATGTCTCAGAAAGTTCTTAAACCAGTTAAACTTTCCTTCCTTGTTCTTATCTCAATTCTGCTGCCTCTCCTGCAGGCTGCTGTGCACTGCAGTGCTGGAGAGCCTCTGGCAATGCATTTTGTTGAGGAGCCTGATAAACATCAGCTGCCTGAACAGCAATTCTGTGGAGATCTGCGGCTCAAAGGCTGCAAAGAGCAGAACCCTCAGTTACAGACTTAGGCTGAACTTTGGAAAACTCACCACCTAACAGCCCTGTGCAACTCAGTCCAAGCCACAGACTCCCTGGAATATGGCACTGCGCAAGGCAGGTGACCAGCTTTGCATTAGCTTTGGCCATCTTCATGTCTCATTTCTCATTTCTCAAAAGACAAGAGAAATAATACCTGAAAGCCAGTGTTTTCTCACAGACAGTTTCAAGCTCCATCTTTACACAGTGTTTTGCTGCACAGGTCATCTGTATTGGTATCAGGGCACACACAATTGTGCATGGTTCACACTACAGAAAAGTGAGACTATGCTGAGATGCCTGGAAACACTTAAGAACTCTTGCAGCCATTCGGAGAAAATCCAGTACTTTAAGTTTGATTTCCATCTTGCTAATTAACTCATCACTGCAGCACGCACAACACAGGACCACATCTTTGCTCTGCTCTGAAATCAAAGCTGCTGCTAAACGCAGAAATTAGCTCAATAACCAGGGCACCACGCTGGGAGACATCCCTGGCCACATCCTCCCAAGCTCTCATGACATGGAGGTGCTTAAGTAACCAAATACCCTCTAGGAAACACATGGAGAACAAACAAACTGAACATGTTCATTCTGAAAGTGAGAATCAGGGACCTTGGGGTTGAATTTATTTCCTTCCTCCAGGCAATTTTCACACGTGCTGCTTAAATCACTGCTTACTGAAGCTGCATATTTAATTATTTAATACTGTGACTAGAGGCCAAGATGTTATATAAGCAAACCAAACAACCCAGTCTCATGTAGAAACAGCATGTTTATGGATTACTGGCTCTGCCACACAGCAACACTTCTCCCAGTCCCCAGATAAATCTCAATATATAAATATTGATCCTATATCATGTACATAATATATATTACAATATAATGCATTAGGCTTTTCCAACCCAAATTACATGTGCATTCATTCAAAGGCTGCTGTGCACTGGGGATTTACAAGACACCCATTTTCCCATCAAACACACTCACACTTGACAGCATGAGAGCATCCTGCAGCAGCAGAAGGGCACAGAGAGCTCTGAACTGCAAAGTGTCCCGTCCCAGCCCAGCCACAGTTAATCTGTGGAGCTCCCAAGATCTCAGGCAAGTTAAAAGTGTCTCAGGAAAAGCCTATGCCTGTTACAACAGAAATGTCAGCCTGCAGATGTTCTCCTTGACCCTGAAGTCTTACAACTAACCTTTCTGTCTCTACATTGGCTTTCAAATGAAAACAGTGGTCTGCTTCATTATCAGAAAGCACCAGTCAGCTGCCTCTCCAGCATGGCTTTCATGTATCTAGCTTTGTTTCTACAAAGTGGAGTGAAGTCTTCATTTGTACTTCATGAGACACCTGGCCTCTCCTCCTGCGCACTGTCTAAAGCCAGCACAGCATCCCACAACACAGCCGCTTTCATCCCTCCTTAATTTTTCCACACAGCCCTTCCCCCTCCTTACCTGTTACAAGGCGAGTAAGGACTTTAGTCTTCTCATTGAGGATGTTCACTGTCACATTTCTGGCAGACTGGAAGTACAGTGGGTTGCCCTGGAACGAGAGCATGAGAGCAAGCACGTGAGACAGGGATTGCTGCCTGAGACCAGCCAGCTTGAGTTTGCACATGATGCTGCAGGGCTGCTGTTAACGGCCCCAAGATTGGGTGTGTGGTTTAGGCTCAAGCCATCCTGAATTTATTGTCCAGGACAAAATCACAGTCCACACATCTGTTTGTCCCAGATAAAGTCCCAGAGACTAGCCTTATTTTAGGGATGGTTTGCTGTATGACAGTATAAGCCAATCAACTGGTTATTTAAAAACATGCGGGTTTTATGGGACCTGACCTGAGCTTCCGAAAGGTCATGGTGTTTTGGGAGGCTGGCTGGCTGCAGCAGTGCATTTAGAGTCAAATCTGCAATATTACACACAGCTTCAGATGACTGTTGTGACTGTGGTGCCTACTGCATGGCCATGTGAGTGAGCCATGCCCACAGGCTATGAAGGAGAAAACCTTAACATGCAAAAAGTGCCTTTGATCTCAAAGCACTTACAAACCATGCAGCATGTACCACTATCAGATTCCAGACTGGGATGCCACCTTGAGACAAGACCCATCCCATCGGGTCAGGAGATAAACAAGACATGAAGTCTTCCCCACTCCCAACTTGACCACACAGAATTCTATCTAGTTTCCATTTTTATGCTTTAAATATACCTCTGAGAGAGGAGCTGGAGCAGCTGTTAATACACTAAGAAGCCACACAACTACCTGGCAGCATCCACCTCAGGTATTTCTCCCGCAGAGCGAAGCCGAAGAAAACCCACAGAGAAAACCATCTGGCTCCTCCTGTCTGCAAACACATCCAAGTATCCCAGGAATTCGTGTTTTCCACCAGTCCACCCAGTTGGTTTCTCAGGGGCTATTAACCACCTCCAGCACCAGCACAGGGTGACCCCAACTTAAATCAGCCAAAAATCTAATGTGCAAGGTGGAAATTCACCACTGATAGCTCTTAATAATGTCTAGAGCAGGCAGCTGATTAAATTCATCAACTGACTAAGCCGTAGGATTGGCAGAGGGGATAAACTAGTGAAAAAATCAGCAAGAAGGTGAACGTTTCATGTTCATGTGCTTCTTCTGCCTAATACTTTCTTCCAGTGTTTTGAAATCTTACCATTAGGAATGAATAATGAGGACAGTGACAGAGGACCTTGTAGGTCATACATGTTCTCCTTCACCCGAATTTAGAAGTAACATGACTAATATCTGCATAGATTTTTCTAGATCATGGCAGAAGGATTAGGTTGTCTGCATATAAAACATAACAGGAGCACAGGAACGCACTCATGGAAGCCCTGGGGAGGACTGGAGCTTCAAGGAACACTTCTAGTGATAAGTAAACTATTCCCAGAAGTGTTTTCAGAAAACAAACCTCAAAAAACTCAAACAAAACCAGCCCCATATGTGACCAAATATTCACATTTGCTGCCTTCACTATTTGCGCTGCATGTACCCATGGGATCAGCCCTTCACCAAAAAAGGGGGGAATGGGATTTATTTGATCAATTATAACAAGCATTATGGCTACATTCAGACTATTTATAACTAAACAAAAATAACAAAAAGAAAGAATTCTACTTAATAATTCCTAGACCTTAGGCAAGTTTCAGAAGCTTTTGGTGTCTCTGTCTCCTCATACACGAAGTGAGGACAAATCATCCATATATACCTCTGTGATATGTTTGACGGCTTAAACAATATAGGATATGAAATTGAAATACAATTAATAAGAAGTAAGGAGCAGGGGTAATGACTGGTAATGATTTTGATCTTTTTTATCCATTTTCATTTGTGATCTTTTAGAATGTAGAAATTCATGTTGGTTACTATTTCATAGTTAACAGCACAGAAAAACGATGGCTTCACTTGAATACCCACTTGCTCTGATATTAATTCTCCACAGCCCTGATCAGGGACCTAAATTGAACACCCCAGTGACAGCAGTTTACTGCTACATTTTCATCTCACAATTACAGATGAAGGATATTTTTTAAGGCAGACTGCTATAATCTGCACAATCTACATAGGCGAGATTATAAGCACTATAAACATGCCATATGAAGCACAGAAAGGCCTTAATTTTGACTTGCAGGGTTTGACTTCTGTTTATGAAGTTAAGCAAAGAGTGTTCTGAAAAGTCCAAATTCAGGTAGGAATCATTCAATCCCCATGGCTTTGAAACTCTGTTACTGATCTGCTATCAGGAGGTTGCACTACTACAAGATAAGCCAAGTAGTTAATATAAAAAGAGTCACAGGAAAAGTTGCTCCAAAGAACTCTTACAAGACAAGCTAAGAGCTGCTATCCACCTACGAAAGACTTAAAAGTACATAATCAGACCTTGAAATGCTTATCCCTGCATAGTCATCTCATTCACTGATCCAGAGCTCAGATACATGCAGCCTTCAAAAAACTGAATTTCCCTAATGGAAGAGTTATGTTTTTATTGGTCTACAGGGAAGGAACATTTCAAGCACTTAATGCAATGCCTGCTCTCATTTCCATAATTCTTCTTCCATTAAGAAATGAAAAAACAGCTGAAAAAAATGCTCTCTTTTACTTAAAATTCTGCAGCTTTTCTGTCTATCATCTTCTGTTTACAAAGATAACAACACGACATTTCTTAAACACCGAACACTAGAAAACATCTCCTCTGTTGCAAGCTTGCTGATGCTGCCAGCTTCCTTCAATCACACAGGAAAAAATAATTACAGCATTAAAAAGTTCTTAAAATACTTAGGAATTATAACTGAAAAAACAAAACCTTCCACTTTCTTACATGTTGTCATGCCACAAAATTAAATATGCTGATGCACGTAAGTGGAAATCTAGATCAATATGGCATCATCACCAAAATAAAAATGATTATGGAGTAGTATTTTCATAAACTGTCATAACACTTGATAGACCTAGAGTTAGAATGCAATAAATAAGTACATCTGACTCTAATTATAACACTGTAAGTACGAGACACATCACATTTCTGAAGTCTAACATGTAACAATCCATTTCCAAATCTTTCAAATAAGTAATATTGAAGGAATAAATGTATTTTACTCTTGGAATTGATGCAAAGAAAATGGAAGTGAATGGAAAACTAGATTAAACATTCTTCTGAGTACAGAAAAGTAGGGAAAATAACCTTTTTTTCTTTGTCTACCTGTTTCTTTCCAAAAGGTTTACCCCGGTTCTTCAGAAAAGTACATTTGAGATAAAATATATCTAATCTCTCCAATCACACTACAACCCAGCAGATTTCACTGCCTGCATGGTAGCTGACGTACCAAGAAATCTCTTTCTCTGTCATTTGTTCTTTCTCTCATCACAAACATGACAACAAGGTTTCCCCCACGCTTCTCAAGAGTAAATGCTGCTGCCAACCCACACGCTGTCCCGACTTGCTCTCTATGCCCACACTCAGCTGTTATGACTTCAACCTCTTTATAACAACCCTCTGTTAACTGTGTTGTGTTAGCAGAGTCCCAGTTCCCTTTCATTTTAGCCACCCCATTACACTGCACTGAACTACAGCCTTTGATTTAACTCATGCAACTCTCCAGATTAAATCAGCAGTCACCTTCCTTCCAACACTATATTTTGTTATTGTTCCTTTCCAGTGGTTCCTTTGATCACGTGGCTGAAGAAACTGAGGTAGAGACTTCAATGGGAGGAGGATGCATTTTATTTTTTTCCCTTCTGCATTCTTTTCCTTCTGTTTTCCTATTTGCTTCTGATTTCTTTCAAACATTTCCCTTGCAGGACACCAATGGAGGATCCCATCCTGCTCTGGGCTGGGATTTCTAGGGGCAGGTGGGGCTGGGATCTTTCACGGACCCTTTGGGTTGGTTATCTACTTCCAGCCCACCATGAATCACCCATTCATCTCTGCAGGAAATCCTACATAGTAAATACATCATTCTGCCTCTTCCTCCAGCCTCTCATTAACCTAATGGCTTAACAATACAAATTAGAGACACACAAAAGAATTCGCTACAGCTACTCAACATATTAAAACATTGGGCATACGCTGCAGCGAAAGAAGGTTAAAAGTGCAAAACCATGTCAAAACAGTATAGCTTGTTTCCTGACTAAGCAGTGAGGTATCCAGCCAAACACAGAAACTTCACAAAAGGTATCAGCTCATTTTTTGCTAGGTTAAACACATGGCAAAACAAGCCCTAACAGCTCACTTGCTGCTTCCTTTGGCTCGCTTTGGAAGAGATGCTAAAAACTCAGAGACCAAACCAGAAAAAGCATTTTGAGTGACAACCTTCATTTGCAGCTGGAGCAATCCTAAATGCTGCCTTTAAGAAAATTCAATACTTTAACAGATGTCCTTAGACTGTTTTAGGGAATTATTAAAAAACACTTGGAAATCCTTTTAGATTTTAAAAGGCAATTTTAAAATAATGCATCACAGTCAGTGTGTTTGTAATTCAGATGGTCAAAAGGAGCTTGATTTGATCCTGTAGATTCAAACACTTCACACGGTAAGTGCAAGTGAAGCTTGTGGAAATAATGGAAATGGTGAATTTCCTGCAGGCTTGACAAAGTAATGGGACAAACTAGCATATTAAAGCTTATGCTTTAATATTTCCAGGTTGGCAAGAAATAGTTCATGGAAAAGCCACTGAGAGCACCATTTTCCTGCTCAACTGTACCTTTTGCTGACATTACAGAAAGCAAAACTGCTCTATAACAGCTGGGCTGTCAGAGGGCACTTGACTTTTTAACACTTACTCTGTCAGTTTTGGTCAGTTGGCACAGACATGCTTAAATTAGTATTCCTGACCCAGATTTGCATGTTCCCATATGACCTACTCCTGGGGACTGGAGCATCTCTCTTTTGAGGAAAGGCTGAGAGAGCTAGGCTTGTTTGGCCTGGAAAAGAGATGACAGAGAGTGGAGCTCATCAGCACATACAGATACCTTAAAGGTGAGCACGCACTTCTTTCCCCCCCTCCTGCCTTGAGAACAGAAACTCCTCTGGGGAGCGCCGCATGCTTGAGAACCTCAGAGCTGCCCCCATAAAACAAGGAGGAACAATTCAATAAAAAACCTTCAGAATCGGTAACCAAGGAACTGGCACTGCCATGAATCACAGCAAAGCACACCAGGACACTGTAGAGACACTGCGCACCTATGGAAAAGCAAACAGATGAAACACAGGACAGCATCTATCTTTGGCTGTGAAGAAGACAAACTTGGGAGCATCTAGTGAACCCCATATCTAAGATCCCACTTGGAAGACCAGCCTGGCCTTCATCTACAACAAAAGAAAACCTAGACTGCACGCTGAACTTGCAAGCCAACCATTACTGTTTCTATTTATAAAGTAAACCCTATAGCTCTTCCTCCTCCTCTTTCTAATCTAGCTCACCACAGCAAGAACAGGATTTTGCCCAGAAGCCTTCTAGCACCAAAAATGTTAATTATGTAGCTAAATCCCTAGGTGTTAGACTGAAAACATTCCTTAATATGATTTGAACTTACTTTTTGTTGTTTAATCATTGAATCTTTTTTGCTCTTGATCTTGTCCTTCAGTGTAATATAATGTTAATGCAACTAAATTCTTTTTCAGTAAAACTTCTGATTCGACAGTAAGCTTTTCACAGCAGAATGAAAGCAAACCATACATGGAATTGGTAACAAACAGATTAAAACAAATGATACAAAATGCCCCTGAATGTGCTATATTTGTGCCTAAAAATGATCGCTTTTAGGAAGGAGACAACAGGTCCAGTTCAGAGATAACAAAACGCAGTCTGCATCTTCTTCTTCCAGGAAACAAACACTATTCATAAGAGTAATGAGCCCAGATCATGTAACCTGGATCGGTAACAGAGCTGGTACAGCCCTGACCTTCAACTGACACTTAAAGACATAAAAACAGTATCGTGAGCTAACTTCATGCGCTGTGATCCAAAGATACACTTTACATTGCCATGAAGCTCGGAAAATACTGTGGTCCTACCCAACTTGATGTATTTTAATGGCATAGACAGTGCACATGTTGGAGCTTTAATTATTGGAGTTTTACATCCAATCCATTGTATTAGATTATAAATGGTCATGCCAATACTCCCCCCCCGCCCCTATCTTTAGCATTTCTTGAAGTTAATTCTAATAACAATAGAAACAAAAGGTAAACTTCCCACTGCTGCATTAAAGCAATTACATCTCTGACTCTTCTTTTTAAAGTGCAAAGAAGGCAGATCCTTCATGCGAGATCTAAATGACTGGGTTCTGCTTTTGGACAGCTAGCCAAGGGCATCTATAGCCTTTAAAGTGATTTATTTCTGGCAACCTGGGAGTTTCTCTCTTTAGACGAATACCTGCAATAATCTCATGAACACGGCGCTTTGAGAGAGGGGCTGCATCTACAAGATGCCCCATCAGCGGCTTTGCGGCTGAAATTCTTCTGAAAATTAAATTACACCATGTCTGCTGACATTACAAACACCACCAAAAAGCTTCCCAAGACATTACATCTGCCTCGACTTCTCTGCTCTTTTCTGGTTTACTTCATTGACTTACGTGGAAAACCACAGATGACTTGATGAAGCTGACAGACATACACATAAAAATGAAATGCAGTTGTGCATGTTGGAGTTTTATTCAGTATCCATGGGGATAGGAAAACTGGATTTGTTAATGTCTGAAGGCTGCTGCACATTCACAAAACTTTCTGTATTGATAGGACTGAACAGAGCATTACTGGCTTTGGAAAAAATCTGATGCGTTAAAGCATGCTCAGCAACAGGAGTCCTCTGGCAAGATACCCTCAGGAAAAACAGCTGAAAACCAGCAGAAATGAAGAGAACAGCACAACTTGTAAAATGTAAAATACTTCTGAAAACACTTCAAGCACTTCACTGCACGCACAGTTCACCCAAAGATGTTATACTGGAGTTGGTTAAATGTGTGCTGATGATTAACTTTGCATCACTGGGGAATGGCTCTGCCAGACTAAGAAGGACTCGAGAAACTGTAATGCTCTTAAACAGGAGAACAGCAGCCCTAGGTTTTCAGCACGTCGATCACCAGGACCAATAAAAATCAACCAAGTATTCAATAATCACGTCAATTTACTTGAATTCTCCCGCAGAAATACCAAACAGCGGTTGCTGCTCAGTGGCAGCTTGCACTGATCTGATCCTTGGCTATAGGAGGTGTTGTAGCAGCGGGACTATGGATTTGTGCTGAGTTATAGCCTATTTTCTGCCTTGGGCTATCCTAGTTATGGTCAGACTCCAGTGGTGACAGATCTCCTGCTGAAGAGAACACACTGTAGAAAGGCACAGGACCATAGGGGAGAGGGAGAGAAGAGAAGAGAGCTCTGCTGGGGTTTAGAATATTCTAAATCATCCAATATATAGCTACTCCACTGCTCGTACCTTTTACTCCAGACAAGTGTGCAGACCTCTGTTCGTGTGTTTTCATTTTTATGGCCTTTCTGGTATGCCTACTGCCTGCCTTAAACATCTTTTAAAACTGCTGGTAAATCATACCTCACTATCTGTAAAAGCCACTTGAAGACAAAAATTATACAGAACTAGCAATTTCCGAGTTACTTTCTCATACAACCAATGTTACTTGGACCATACCACAACCAGATACATTTAGGATCTAGGTTAGTTAGTGAGGTCAATACACATTTAAGAGTACATATGGATAATTCTTAAGAAAGCCACAGTAATATCTTCCGATACTCTGAATGCAGCAAAGACATTTGGGTTCTATAATGCTCATAGAACCTTTTCAGCATTCTATTACTGCATTGCATAATGCCAAGTTATATACCCAGATATTTTTCTCCAAGAAGGCTAATAACATGGCTATCTCTGAACATCACTTTGAAATTATAGCTTTCCTTTGCTGCATGTCATGGATCGCTTACTCCTTGTACTAGATTATAAATGGCCATGCCAACTTATGCACAGCACAAAACACAAGCAGGATCCTAGCAGAGGCCCCTGGTGTTACAGAAATTCAGTTGCTGCTAATAAGAAGGAGAGAAAACATTTCCATCTGTTTGGATTGGGAAAAAGAATTCATGTCTCTGATTCATCTGCACCCATATGCTGATATGTAGACAATACTTATGGACGCATAGACATATTGCGAGGTAGCCAGCAACAGAAACCAAATCAATCACAGATCACAGCATGTGATTTGCCTAATTATGAGTAATACCTCACATTTTTTATCTACGCAAAAAGCACTTTGTGAATGAGCAGATGGCATTGCTATGGGATGGCACCATCCTCAACAGTTGCAGATGCAGAGCATTTACACAGCACTCTGAAAAAATGACACAACACAAGCTGCTTCCTGGGAAAAAGATTCAAATTGAACAAGTGTCACCAAACAAAATACGTGTATTTATTGATGTTCTGAACTTATCTGATCCAGCCTCTCTCCTAAAATCAAATACATAGGAGCAGGACAGGGACTGATGCTATCTAGACATCATTAAAGTCTCTTAGATAGAACTGCCACGTGAGCTGCCTAGCACAGAAGCAGAGATGCAGACCCAACCCGCAAACAATTTAAATCCACACAAGCAGAATCAATAGGAAGAAGCCCTGCAGAGAAAGCAATTAGACTGCAAAAGCAACTATATTACAGCATGGTTACGGCTGAGAGGCAGGACGCAGAAGTCCATCCTCACTTCTGTGATTACCCAGTGGAGGTCTTTCCAATGCATCTGCTCTGTGAAAAGGCAAGGTTCAGCCTGGACATGTTCCTGCAATCAAAGTGTTTCTGTTCCTGGGCTTCTACTGTAATTATAAGGCTCTTTTTTATGAGACCTGTCCTTCAGGTTTTGTGTGCTCCATAGGCAAATGAGGGTCTGTGCATCAGGAAACAGGTTTGAAGGACTCAGTGTGCTCTCCTTTTCAATAGCTTCATGGGAATAATAATCTCATTTCCTGGATCTGCAATTATTTATTCATTGGAGACTGTGCACTTGCCACTGTACAAGACACAAAGAATAATCATTCAACTATTCCTGGTGATAGAAAATTCAGGTTTTCTATTAAATTCTTGCTTTTATTTCTGGTTTGTCTGCATATTTTTTTTCCTGAGCTGCTGTAAGCACACACACTGGTGTGACAGGTTTGGAGCAGCTATAAAATGATTGATGAAAACCATATTTTGGCCTTGTTATGGGAGTATTTATTGTAGAAATACACTCAGTTAACTCTGTAGGGGTATATATGGGAAAATAGGAAGGACAGAAAAGAAAGGCTGGGCCCACAACTGTATCTCTGATACCAAAGTAATTTGATCTGCTTTAACTATGATACAGGGTTATGGAGTCACAGGAACATTTGCACAAAGTGGTTTTAAATTGCTTTCATCTAACCACTTTGTTTCTTCTGCTGAAATGATCAATACTCGGCTTTAAGAAGGATGCGCTGCTGGTCTACAGGACTAGACAGAGGCTTCCCCGCAGGAATAAACACAGGGACGAAACTCTGACCTGCAGTGCCGTAACAGTTCATAAGTGAGTTAGCGTCAGACAGGAGCTGTCTCAGAGAGGAAGAATTGCAAACTTCCATCCATCTCGGAGAGGCTAAACATCTAACAGCCAAGGAGCTAGCACACTTGAAAAGGTAAAATGATAGATGCAGCTAAGCATGTGAAGTGAAATTGGATTGATCTGGAGGAAAGATGTTAAATCGTGCTGGACATTGCTACATCAAACACACGTACCTACAGAGATAACATGACAGCAAAAGTCTGATCAGTGGGACAATTGCAAGAGCAGAAGTAGGGTGCTCGGTGTTGGGATTTGATTGTATCTTGTGGCTGCCATTCAACAGACACTTTTGAATATGTGCTTCAGGGTGAAGAGAGGAGAGAACACCACAGGGTATTGCCACGGTACAAGCTGATGAGTAGAAAAATACATCCCTAATCAACACCACTGGGGAGCTGGGGAGCAGCATTTTAAGAGATGCCAGGCTCACAGAAAAAGCAGCAGATGCTTTTTCCATGCCTGGAAGAAGACAGGAATGTTGTTTGGGGAAATGGTGAGCAACGGTAAAAGCAGACGAAGAGACAGGATGTGTGAAGGTAAAACAGAGCACAGGGAGGCATAGAAAAGCCAAGGACCCTGACTGCTCTTTGGGCAATCAGCAGGGTGGCTCAGCCTGCTTGCCTCCACTTTTAAGCAGAAGGAATTTGCCTCCTGATGCTTTTATTCCTGAAGTTCTTTCAAAACTCTGGAGGAACAAACCTGGTCAGTGAAGATGCCTGACCAGTGGTTCCTACCAAGAAAGGGCGCAGGAAGGGTCCTGCCTGCATGTTCCTGTCCTACTTCAGCTAAGCTTCCCAGAATGCTGCATAATAGATAATGATCAGTGAACTGGAGCACCTCCTGTATGAAAATAGGCTGAGAAAGTTGGGGCTGTTCAGCCTGGAGAAGAGAAGGCTGCGTGGAGACCTCATAGCAGCCTTCCAGTATCTGAAGGGGGCCTATAGGGATGCTGGGGAGGGACTATTCATTAGGGACTGTAGTGAGAGGACAAGGGGTAATGGGTTCAAACTTAAACAGGGGAAGTTTAGATTGGATATGAGGAGGAAGTTCATTACTGTATGGATGGTGAGGCACTGGAATGGGTTGCCCAGGGAAGTTGTGAATGCTCCATCGCTGGCGGTGTTCAAGGCTGGGTTGGACATAGCCTTGGGTGGCATGGTTTAGTGGGAAGTGTCCCTGCCCATGGCAGGAGGGTTGGAACTAGATGATCTTAAGGTCCTTTCCAACCCTAACTATTCTATGGTTCTATGATTCTATGCTGCAGAAAGAAAAAAAAAGCCTGCTGCTCTCACAACTGTTTACCAACATCAAGGTTCATCATTTATAAATAACCACTGGGATCTCAATGAAACATACATAGCAAAAGTCAGTTTGCAGTAGGAGCTGGGGATTTCAAGAGGTAGCGGAACACAAGTGAAATATTTTGGCTTGAAGCAACAGTAAACATGCAATAGAAGGTGCTTCTCAAGCCATCAGCATTGCATTACATATGTGCCATTGGCCTGTGTGACCTTTACTTCATTTACACAGGGAAGGATGTTCTGCAAAAACCTGGAGGACACAGACTCTGAACAGCCAACCCCAGTAAGCATCAGAGGAAATGTGTCCAAGTTCATCCCATCAACCCACCTTCTTCCAGCCATGGCTCTTTGGAAACCTAGTCACTAAATCAGCCCACGTTGATCACTTACTCCTGACCTTTTACAGCAGTTACTGTGCATTTGGATTATAGATTATTTGGCCGTTCACTGTGTGGCTTCACCGGTGTGTACAACAGTGAATTTTCTTAAAGGGAAAGATGAACTGCTTGAAGGTAGTGAACAGCTATGCCCACTTTGTACTTCTAATCTGCAGAGTATACCTAGGAAAATCATGACTTTAAGGAAAATAATGAGTCATTCATACTCTTACAGATCAACCTAATCAAAACAAAAGCAAGAGCTTTTGGCTAAGGAGCTGGAAGCCTTGCTAGAGAGATATGCTTGTTCTGTTAGACAAATGACCTCTCTTATCCCTTCAATCAACCTGACTGCCTGTAATTTTACTTACTTCTCTGCTTTTAAATATTGATGTCTTACAAAGCTTCTCATTGGAAAAAACACATCTTACTCTATGCTGCCTTGTCAGATCACATCAAAGACAAAGGCTCAGCTTGCACTAGTACTTGGAAAAGAAGACTTTCCAGGCACTGTGAAGACTGATTCAGTCAACAACAAGCCTCTCTCCAAATCAATCGCCACCAGTTCATGATGCCATGGGCAATATTTTCCAGCTGCTGCTGGTTTCTTAGCAGAGAAGCAGAACTCAGATGTTAACCACTTTTATTCATTAAATGCCACATGACAAATCCATCCCTTGTCTAAATCAAGAGAGACAATGGAACGGTATATTGTTTTGCTCAAGAACTAGAAGCAGGGTATCAAGCTGTAGCTGGAAAGAAAGAGTAAGTAAGAAGCATAGATCATAAAAGCAATTTTCTAGCAATTGCCTAGTTTTAAACTAGAAATTAAGAATCCAGCGATGTATTCTGCACCAAGAAAACAGGCAAATCTTGGCATGCATTTACTCACCATTTTCATAAAGAGACAGTGATTTGGAAATCAAATTTTAGTACTGCAGTAGTTGAAATAAACTTTAAACAAAATCTTCCCTTGTAGACTATAAAGAAGAACTTTCCAAAGGAAGTTGTGTGTCTATCCTTAGAAGGGCTGTTTCTGGGGGGAAGCTGGATGGCAGCAGCACTGTGCAGTTGACGTTATCTGAGGGACCTGAGTGGTGAGAAGGCAAAAGGCACGGATGCTTCAGCTTCACTTCTGCTTAGGTAAAATTTAAGGTTTGAAAGTGAGGAACCTCCGGCTATTATATGTAAGGATGACAAACAAGGATCATGCCCTGATGGACAAACAAGGAAGAAATACTGTGAGCTGAAACACCTCGAGTTTTCTTTCTGTTGCATAGGTTATTCTCTTAGAGAGAAAAATGAGAAGCAGACTCCCTGCTAGCACTTTGTACAACCTGTCTTAGAAAATGTTAAGGCCAGACTGGAAGCAAACCTAGAAAGTTCACTGGACTCAGAACTACAGCAAATCAAGAGGAAATCAACAGATCTGTGACATTCTATACAGAAAACCTGCAGTAAAAAATGAAATAAGAAACAAACAAAGAAGGGCACCATGGAAACTGCTCTCCTTCAGCCTCAAGGACAACTTCTTATTGTATTAGCTTTTGTTTGAAAATGTCTGCCAGCTCTATCACCACACTCCTTTACACTTGGGGCATGAGATCTACGAAAATGAGCATGCACATAGACACAGGATGCCTCATACCAATCTTAAGCTGCTGTAGGAGCAAACAAGCAAGCCGGTTTGTTCACCCTCCTCCATATCTCCTGTCCCACACTTTATCTACCTATTGACAACATAAAACCTTTTAGAGCAAAAGACAGTCTCTGTCCCCATGTTTGTACAGAGACCAGTATGATGGAGGCCTGCCAGTGGCTTTGCTCCATCACACACATGCAGTATATGTGGAAATTACAGGGCATGATTAAGCAAAGAACACAACATACGCCCAACTCTATGCATGTGAATAGCCTTACTGACGTCAATGAAATTACTTATGCCTGTAAATTATGCACATAATTAAGTATCTGGTTGGACTGAAGCCTAAATCAGTGATTCACTGACAGTCAGAATGCCTACCTCTGTGACTACATATATAGTCATTTTTATCACACATGTACAGCAGCGTCCTGCACTCCAACACTCTGCCACTAATGCTGGTATGGGACTGTCCCTTCCTGAAAGACACTGGCATACATGGAAGCAGATGACAAGGCATAGCCTCAGACAAACAGAAATCAACCAGGCAGATGTTAACAGCTAGAGAAATCTCATTTTTCCTTTCAAAAGCAGCAAGTCACTTTTCTAAAGACTCTCAACCAATTTGCCCTAAAAGAACAGCAGCAAATTTTGAGTTGTTCTTGTTTTTCCCTGTGTTCTTCTTTCTCCAAATCCAATATCTGTCATTTAAAAACTGAACAATCAGAGAAACTCTTATTACTAGCATTGCAGCTGCTAAATGAAACATGGAAGGTCTGTCTTTCCTTTCCTGCTGCAAATCAAAGAACACAAAACCTGAACTGTCTGTAAAACCAGTTGTGTGTGCCTACACTTCCTAACAACAGCACAGCTTGCCTTATAGAATACATAACTGTTGCTGAAATAGTTTTGATCAACTGAAGAGTTGCAGAAGTGTTTGCTGCCCTATGGTAAGAAGACACAAAGACCTGCTCTTGAGGCTTCTTGGAAATATCAGAAAAACACTCTTTTTCTTTATAATTGGATCTTGTTATTTGTCTTTTAGTGCCTCCTTTGTCTGTTTGTCTCTACCCATACTGTAAGAAGTTTTATTTCTTTTTCATTTTTAGTATTAAGAAGTTGGTTTTGTATTTCAGCATCTCCAAAGCAGCCAGAGTCCTGACTGTCAGCAGCGATGTCTAGACACAGTAAATCCTTAAACTCAAGGCCTTTGCCCTTGAGAGAGAAATGCAGCAGTATACGACTGCATGCTTTTCCCTGGGCAGTTTCCGGTGCTTTGTACGGCTTACTTCATTCTGAGGCTACAGCTTGTTACGATGAAATTCGGATCAAGGTTTGACTTGAGAATTCAAGGCTACTCGACGAGTATGCTCAATCCCATGGGCTGGTTTGGGTCAGCTGTAGTCAAGTACCAGCAGAGCTTCTCTTTTAACCTGTCCAGCAATAGTCAGCAACAGAAGTCTCCTGATCCATCAGATGACTGATGTGTCCCCATATAAGCCCCTGTGCTTTTTGTTTGAAATATAAGATTAAACATAGTAAAATAAGGTCATGTATAGCTCCTGAAGGTTTAGAAGCCCATAAGAGTACAGCCTAATAAATGGCTAATTAGGAAAAACAAGCCTCACGGCAGCTTCCCAGTTAAGTCATAGAGGTAACACACAAATTCAAGATGCCAAACTGAAATAACAGACACTAGGAGAGTGGTGCATATCCAAGTAAGGCAAGAAACTACCTGCCAAATTCATTCACCTCAGCAATTTTTAATTTCAACTTTAAAATCAATAATTCCACATATTTTCTTTTTCCACTTGGGGGAATAAATTAAATCAAATGTTCATTCTATTCCTCTAGCTTCAAATGCCTGCACCCCTGTCTCAAGCTGTTCAGCCTGGAGAAGAGAAGGCTGCGTGGAGACCTCATAGCAGCCTTCCAGTATCTGAAGAGGGCCTATAAGGATGCTGGGGAGGGACTCTTCATTAGGGACTGTAGTGATAGGACGAGGGGTAATGGGTTCAAACTTAAACAGGGGAAGTTTAGATTGGATATGAGAAGAAATTCTTTCCTGTAAGGGTGGTGAGGCACTGGAATGGGTTGCCCAGGGAAGTTGTGAATGCTCCATCGCTGGCGGTGTTCAAAGCCAGGTTGGACAGAGCCTTGGGTGGCATGGTTTAGTGGGAGGTGTCCCTGCCCCTGGCAGAGGGGTTGGAACTGGATGATCTTAAGGTCCTTTCCAACCCTAACTATTCTATGATTCTATGAATCGGTAGAAAACATGATGCTGGCTGATTATGCTGCAACATTAACGTGGAAATACAGCCCCACTACAAAACTCAGCCCCACTGTCCTCCTCTTCCCAGCTGAAATGCAGAAGTTTCTGGGATCATGGTAAAAATGCAATGCAAAAGCTTAGAGACCACAGAGCACCCAGGCTTAGCCCAGCAGCTCACTTTGAGCTATGATGCGCATCACTGGTCTTCATGACCGTAGAGTCCAGCTGCAAATGTTTAAAATTAAGAGGAGATGGGAATCGGATCAGAGCAGCAAAACAAACACGATATGAACAGCTCCCCTCCCCTTACACAACCAGCTCAAGCAGAAGAATTTCACCTGTCAAAGAGAAAAAGCCAAACACATTGGGAGATCATTTGGGAAATTCTCCATCTCCTTCATGTTTAGCTTCAGAGCTGTTAACTATTCCGCATGAATTCCATGGCCTAAACTCCGTCCCTAGAAGGTGAAAAACACTGACTACGAAGTGCTTATTCAGCTTAGGGGTTCAGGCTCTTCTGCAATGACCGTATCGGGTTTTCTGGACACAAAATCTCCACCGATGTTAGGGTACATCCACACTGTTCCCAGAGTTAGTTCAGAGGTGTATCTATGATGAAAATATAGACAAAAGCTGAGGTAGGAAGCCCACTTGGCACAGCTGATTGACTTTAATAGGTGTTGATTACACTGCTCATATTGCATGAAATTAAAAAGCTTACAAATGTTATGAGCCATTACCCTTCCATTTAAGAGAGCTTATGACAAGTTAGCAACATTTAATGAAACCCTTTTCAAAATGCCACAGGCAGAGCCTCCACAAGATTTTGCTTTGAAATGCAACTTTGTGGAGTTATTTCAAAGTTTGTTTACTTCAGAGCCCCCTCTCTTGCTCTTCTTTGGGATACTGGGATTTTGCAGCTGGCAGGATACTTCAGCTCCCTGCTGTGCTCTCTGTGCGAGTCACATAACACCAGATCATTCGATAAACAAAGGGGAATAAACAAAGCAAGATTTAATTCTGGTGTTACTGGAAGTTCCCCTTTTTTAGGGGAAGTACCCCTAAAAAAACCTCCTTCAAAACTCAAAGCGGAGAGATTTGAGGCCAATTTTACTATGAAAGTAAATGGAAATGTTTTCATAGTTGCTGTAAAATTTACTTAAAACTTCCACCTTTTCAGCACCCTGGAAGTATCACAGAGCCACTGACTGCCTCCAAAGTGCTGGGGCAACCAAGGCGCAGTCTGAAGTAGGCTTTCTGGATTTTACTGCTTAAGAATGAAATTTATTAAGAGGAGATCATACCAGTTCTATAAATCCCATTGGGCCCTCACAGCCTACTGCCATATGCAGACTCAAATCTGCTTTGGATGGCAATGGCAACGGCAACAACATCCCTGCATCAGGTGAGGAGGCTTCTGCCAAAATGATGCCTTTTGCAACTTGCTCAGCTGCTTCTGTTTGTTTTTTACTGTTTGTCCTGCTGACTGCCAGCTCTCCTCTCTGTTGATAGCTGTCGGGCAAGCAGGATTCAAACTGACCACACTGAGAGAGACATTTATAGCAAAAGCACACTGGCACAGAATCTAACGACAAGGTTATCTGGAGCGGTGCCACAGAGAATGCTTAACAAGCCCTATAGGGAGAATATGAGCTCGCCAGGCACAGCTGCAAGAAGCTTGCAGCAACCTTGTTCTTCTTTTTTCCTTTTAATTATTAGGGCTTTTAAACAATATTTGAACATCTGCTGCCAAAACTCAACCAAGAAGCAGTAAGCTATGAAGACGCACTCAGAGGAAGCATCATGCTTCAGAAGTCGACCTCAGATAGCGCGAGCTTTTTCTACACAAAGCTGCAATGCACCTGAACTGCCCCAGAGGCCAATCCCAGGGGACCAACATCTCTAAGAGCTGCCAGGAGCTCTTACAGGCTTGTCTGCATTGTGAAAAACAAGAAGATTCCTCTCTTGTTTGAAGAATCAATCACTAAGGGAATAGTTAAACACTGGGAGAAGTAATGGCCAAAGAGGTGGTGGGAGTGTGTAGGGACTACTAAGTGACAGCAACATGGTGAGACAAGCTTCATTTCCACCCTGTGATGGTTTCAGTGAGCATGCTGGAGTCCTGAGGCACTTTGCTAGACCAAATCATCAGGAACTAATTCAACATCCTTTCATTGCTCTGTAAACTCTGACAAAGGAAGAAAAGGAGTCATTCTGTATCCTACCTCAAAAATATAGCAGCCTTTTTTCATGCTATCTAACTAAGCCTTTACTGAAAGCTGGAATTCTACTACACAGTTTGAGCATCATACAAAGTTGCAATTATCTTGCCATCTACATTGTCTTTCCTCATGGGTTAATGTAGCCTTTTAATCCAAATAGGTATGCTATATTGCTTACAAATATGTATTTATGGCCATGGGCAGGTATGCCTCATTGTGGGCACATGTCACTGTTTAATTCAAATACATGGTTTATTGTTTTTCAGTGTGTATTTTTAGCTCTGAGGCAGGCAGACCTGCAGAGCAAACAATACAAAAGAATACGTCCATTATGGAACTGCTTCTGTGCTTTAAAATTATACCACTCTGCTTCCAGATCCGAGACAAGTGCATTGGCAAAATAATTATTTATCACTCTTAAAAGCTTCCTTTAGGATTTTTATCATTCAAATAGTGGTTGGGAAAATACGGACAAGGATATTTTATGCACTTGTTAGTCTAACTTTTATGCTGATGAGAACTCACTAAACACCTAAAGGGAATGGCAGTTACCAGCCCAAATTCACAACTGATTTTTTTAATCCAAAACCTGAATTTTTTAGGCCAAGCAGATGCCCTTGCATCTGCCACTTACATGTACCCACTAGTTATTTTGTACAGCTTCCAATGCGACCGTTCCAACACTTTGAGCAAGGAGGCTGCTCTCAGTGAGACACTCACTGGCACAGTGAGTAGGACAGGGACCTCTAATATAACCCAAATAAAATAAAATAATAATAAGACACTGTACTTTGCCTCAGGCTTTTTTGCTTGGATGTATGAGGCTTGTTTTAAATTCTTTTTTCAGTTGATTAAAAATAATGGGAAGCAGACCTTCAACATGAAACCAGCAAAATACAGTAAGAGATCTCTTTTAAAAGACACTTAAAACCACCTCCAAATCTGCTCAGTGAATTTTGCCATCACTTATACCTGTGCGACAACAGAATAGCTTGGAGCTCCTCCAGACAGCAGAGGACAGACAAGAAGGTTGGTGCCCACGTTTCCATCTGTGTTTCCAGACGCACCCATCAGTATGAGAGTCTTCAAGAGCTGAATGGCAGGACCTGAGTCAAGAGCTTTATACTGCACAAAATCTTTGCCAGGCAAATTCATACTCTTGTCTTTAAAATGATTCAGGGTAAGAAAACTGAAACCCAGGCGCAAACATTTGCAAACTGAGGTGTATTTTTAGTTTCTATATACTTGAAGTGAACATCGAAAGGGCAAAAGCATCCTAATCCTATCATGACAATGTCTTTCTCTGCTTCCTAAAGCTGAGATTATCATCTCATTGGCTGTCACACAGCTCCTGAGAGAATTCACTTGATTTTCCTGTATAATCACAGCACAGGATTTTATTTCTGCTGTTATTGGAATAGAAAATGCACATAGTCTGTTCCCTCTCTTGCCCCTTTTAAGTTACTGACAGACCTGGATGTCACAGGCTTCAGAACCCTTCAATTGCACTAAGACAGCTAAATCTGTGCTCACTGTAAGTTTCAAGCAACCTGCTTGTTAGCAGCTCTTCTCAACAAAGGCAGGAAAGTTTCCAGTTTTATATCTCTACTCAAATTAAGGCAATGAAGACTGAAGACCACAAAACTGCTGCCATCGCTTTCCAGCATGTAAAATTAACAATTTGTGCAGCTGCGTACAACTTTCAGTCAAAGTTTGTCTGATTTATAAGCAAACAGATGGTTCATACAGTAGTCCACAATAAATTACAACAGTTAGAAAGACAGCTACATTTTGAGAGTGACAGTGCAGCTGAGCTACAGATGGGTTTATAGATGACCCTTCCAATTTTTAATAATCTCCATAATTTATCTGCAAGTAAAGAAAAGTGAGCATTCTTAGTGCACCTTCTTGACTAAGTAAAAATCACTTTCATTTACCCAGGCAATACTTCATGGTCCAGTTAACTTCTTAATTAAAGCCAGCAAGATGTTCATGTTCCATGCAGGTGGCATGGAAAATATTACTTAGTGTGCAGTATGTTCAGCTGGGAGTTTAAAATGCTCTGAACACTCCTGGAAAAGGGAATGCACCCATCTCATTTATTTAAAACAAAACTACAAGGGTGCAAACACTGCTAGCACAGTTACTATTCATTAATCTCCAGATAAACTTTAAGCTCATGTAGTAACAAGGTTAGGTTCATTTGAAATCTCTGATGCTTAGAGACAGGCTCCTAATCCAGGAGGCACTTCAAACCCAGTATTACTGAGCCAGGACTAGGATGGGGAAACAACAAGCACAGGGACCCTCATTACGTGAAGAGAGAGGGATTTAGAGGGTCACTCTTGAATGGGTAAGGGAAAAGGAAAGCAAGCCTGGGCAGTGTTATCCCCGAGACATGAGGCAGCAGCGATGCAGAAAGAAACTGGCTGGAAGCAGTTTTAAGAAGCCAGTTCATGTTCGTGATTTCAACGGCCATTTCTCCAGCACAGGTCTGTACCACATTAGTCCAATCCCTCTGCTAACATTTTTAAAGGGACACCCCAAAAGATGTCTTTGTTGGGTCGTCATCAATTGCGTACCACAGTATGACAGATTCAGTTCTTCTTGGTGCAATTTCCTTTGCAATGAGTTACCTTCCAAAAGGAGCACAGCTACAAGCAACCAGTCTATCCAGAAGGTGATGAAGCGAGCAGTGCCTACTATATAGAGCTCTTTAAGGCACCCAGTCTCTTGGGATGATTTGAGGACTTTTCCTCCTCTCTAAACCTTGGGCTTCCTGCCAAATTAATTTGGGGGAAAAAAAAAAGAAAAAAGAAAAAAATATCCTCTTTAAAGTGGAAAATCCAAAACTATCTTTAAACCAGAAGGCACAGATGCTAGGAAAGCAAGAGTGTGATTTTAGTTACCAGCTTCCTGGGACTTAAGAGATGCAGCAGAGAAGAAGAGGCACCGGTGACAAATTCAGGCTTTCAAGAATTATCACAATTCATGTTTTGGAGGTATTTTGGCAGGGATTGCCCAGCTCTGCCTGCAGCAGAGCAGCGTGGGGACCAGCACTGAGACATGAGTGGGAAAACCCACTACATGAAGGTCATGGGACAGGAGCCACTTACACTTAAAGCAATTCTTCCTCTGCCATTTCCATGCAGCACAAACAGCCCTTCATCTACTACACAGAATGATAGTGAAATTCTATTTGTTGGGGTTGTCTGTGAAAGTTTTCTATAAATAACCAGCATCTGAAGGTCTTTATATAAAACCATTTTCTATTACCATACACAGCTTTTGGGTTGTTTAATTAAACATGTGAGAAATATTTTATGTCAGCTTATTTCTGGGATGCTCTTTATTTTACTATTATTTGTCATCTTGTTTCTGTTACACTTTGCATATTTAAAGCCGCATTACACACTTGTGGAAACCCAGAGAGGATTACTATGGAATTAGTATAGATGTTCATCTGTTACTCAGTGCTGAGTTTGGCACTTTATTTCAGCGATATTCATCAAGTTCAGGAACCGCTCGCATGCTTTCCTCCAAGAGAATACTGCGTTATACTACTGTTCTTTGTAAAAACAAAGCATCGATTATTTAATAGTATTTATAAATATTCCATAACTATCATCCTTTGATTCACTGCAACCCTTGCATTTCCTTACACGAGCAAGGGAAATTGTTTACAAGCAAATTCACACACAGCACAAGAAAGCAAAAGTTGATTGAAATCAATAGAATTGCCCCTGTTGCTCCTCATCCCCAACAGAAATCCCAACATTATCATGAGCATCCTGAAAGCCAACACAGTCAGTTTAACTCCACTGAGAAGTCAGAGAAATTATACACATGTTTTATGTAAATATATAGTTAATATAGCATCTACTGAAGCAGGAAGGGATGCTCCAACTCACTAGGCTGCAGATCAGACCTTCTGACTTGCAGCAAGATCCCTCTAACAGCAAAAAAAATCCTGGAGGAGGGATAAAGGAAGGAACACGCAGGCCTTGCCGTACATTTCTTGTTCCTTGCATTCATTAAACTGTCAATGGTGTGGAAACCATGAAATGGTTTCATAATCTCGAGATGGGGACACCTTTTGTCCCCCTGGCCATATTGAAATGTAGATTAATATGATAATATGAAAACAGCAAACTCCCCAGTAGCAAGAGGTAGCTCTCAGTTCTCTTAGTAATCAAATATTATTTCAAGCAATCTAACTAGAGAAAAAGAAATGTATGTATCAGTTTGTCAGTGTATTTATCAAACCGAGCGCTGCACTCTTCCCACACATTTTACATTACAAAGTCTATGGCATGTAAGGCTCTGCACTTCTGTTTTAATTCAGGGATGAAAATGCTAATAGATATGAACGTTTTCTTAGTAACTTTTCTTCCTAAATAATTATCCATGTTCAAATCAATTCCTAGCTATTTTATAGAGGTTACAACCTTCAATAATTAAATTGGATATTCTATTGGCTGTTGTGTTGATTACGCTACAAGTTCCAATTTCTACAAGAGCACTGAAATGCTGAGATAAAGGGATGTTAACTTTATTTAATTAGCTATCTGCCATTGTTATCAAAGTGGAAGGTTGGCATCTGACTCAAATTAACACTCTGGATCAGGAAATAAGACAGATGACATCTTCTGAGAAGGATCCTGGACACTCTCTGTAATTGTTTCAGTTATTTTAAAGCTGCTCAGGACAAATAGGATTGCATTTGAAAGAGCAAAAGTCACTGACAGTCAGTGAAGTGCTCCTATGAAAATGCTATTTCAATCACACTTGGGTTCTTTCTCATTTTCAGTTGTTAACATCCTTGCCACTTCCGTCAAGCAGTCTCTCTCCCAGCAGCACTGAATTTTAACTGCACATAATTTTAAAACTCAAAATGAAATAGGACTGAGCACATAATACAGGTTTCTTGTGCCTGCTAACAACAGATTAGGTCCTTGTGCCAAGGCATCAACTCTGCTCCCTGCAGAAAAGGAGTAACTAGTTAAACATGAGCTGGATTTCACAACTGCCTGCCGTCCCTCTACCTCGGAAACATTAGGTCTCTCATTTGAGTGTTGTCTGTCACTTATCTTGAAAGGAGACAAAAGGACAATCTGAAAACTCAGTGGTGCTGGGAACATTTTAAGTGTGGCTTGCACAAACTAAACCCACATATATCAGCTCTGCAATACCCAGAGGATATAGTATCCACATGAAGTCCTCAAAGGACACTCACAGTCTCACTCCCCAAATTACATTCGTATAGAGTGGCCTAAGGAATTTATCCAATAAACACATCACTTTGCCACTTCACGGTTTCTTACAGTTCGTGCTATAGAAATGTGCTTATTCCTTTCCCAACAACTTACTGGTCTTGACCGGATTTCTTTGGCGTAGAGAGGTTTCAAGAATTCTGAATCTCCTTCAAGCTTTAGACCCTTTTCTGTGATTCTCAGGTTCCCCATTCCATCCTAAAACACAGAAATGAGAAATAAAACAACACCGTTAGTTACAATTACTAAAATCACCAGGCTGCCAATAGCTGATTTTTTTTCCCATAGCATGTAAAGTATTGGGAGGAGCTACAGAATGCAGTTACTTATGTTATCCTTTTAGATCTGTTTCTGTGAAAGAGTATTCTATTCAGAACAATCTCCAGTGCCCCTCAGTAAATGAAAGATGTTCTTTTAGGCTACTCATCTCTACTCAAAGAGATGCAGCGATGCTCTGTGTTAACAGGAAACTGTTGACTGTAATATTCACTGGCTAACTGTATATTAATATAATTTCACATTCATAGCAAATCCATATATAGGCTACGTGATTAATTCCACTGAATTCCATATAGAGAATATGTGGTTAATTCCACTGAACTGACAAAACAGGGTTTGGCTATGTAGGAGTATTGCAATAAAACGTGGGAAGGAACTTGACCCCAGTTATTTGGGGAAACCTCAGCAATTAGAGCAAAATAATGTGGAAACCTGTTGATTAGTTTCAAGTCTCACAGTCTTTCCTATGGTTTTGACATTGTTAAGATGCTACACAGCTTCACTGGAATACATATTTATGCAAATATTTGCTGTGGGAGAAGCAATGATACAACAGGAATATCTTTCCAAGAGACTGCTCTCCTATATTGGGCTAACTCCTGACAATGATCAGCTCAGGATCAGAGCCCCTGCTCTGCTCTTGCAGAGCCCAAGCACATCCCAGCAACCTGGAACTCTATATCCAAATGTTTGGGCCTCCTAAGTCACTCCCATTCCCTTCAATCAATCACTGCAAAGTCTGCTGGCCGGTCATTAAGTAACTGGTGCAACACGCATTTCTGTCCTCTCCTCATCTGGATTTCATAGTTGCAGCTATCAGTCCTCACTCTCTCCCCAATCTCCACTTTTCCCTGCACTTCAATGGCAAAAATCTTCTTGTCAAACGGCATCAAGGGCTGGCTGCAGATCTCCAGCAGATGACTACAAATAGCCCCTTTTCCTTAGAAATTGCTTAGTTATGTGTGTCCAACATGTAACAAAACATTCGACAACCCATAATAGCAAACAAAATACATGTCAAAATTGCATATGAGTTTTTCTTACGGTTTTTATGCAATAAGACAGGTACACAGATACACTGGCACAGAGCAGAATTGGACCAAACTGTATTTCACCTTTAACTTGCGAAAGTCGTAACTTTTACAAAGATGAGGGATTTAAGTTTATGTAGGCCACAACTGCTTAGAAAGGGATGTATGTTAAGAAACATGGTGCGGGTGCGGAATTGCACAGGTAAAGGTATAATCAAAACCACATCAAATCCATTTTGGTATCATTTCTAAGATTCAGGGTGATTGCCAAAGTCTGCCAGGACTGAGGTAAGTTGGGCTTTTTTCTGCCAAAAAAGATGGTCTGAAGAATACTTTTTAGCATAAATTTGACAGACAGCACTGGGATTTGAGACTGATGCGAGCAAAAGCTATGTCTCCACATGTATAAATTAAGATTGGGAAATGAACAAGAATTTGGTAGGCAAGAACTGCTACGACAATCCTTAAACATATCCCTTAAGGAATCTTTCCACACCCCCCTCCCATTTCTCCAGGCTACAGAAGCAAGAAGATGATGCTCTATGATGCCTCAAGGACTCCACAATAAGGCAGGATACAATAATCACAAAACCTACATCAGCTGGAGCTCAGCGTGGGGAGCACATTGCAATGAGGGACACACACATCAGCACTTCCAGGTAACATGATTCATATTACAGTAAGAGAGACATTGAAACCAAGAGTCATACAGGCCACAAGATGGCAAGAGTAGTAATTTGGAAGAATTACTGATTTGTAAATACGGACATGCCACACAGACTCTATAGCATCTCATCATGCAATTTAGGGACTGACTGAGAAGGACTGGGCTGCTTTCTTCAGTGCTGGTAGGCAAGCCCTTAAACACTGAAGTTCAAATCAAAAGAGCTAACTCACAGTTGTTTGAGGGATTTTAGAGCAAAGGGATATGTACTTGGGTAGAAGATCAAGAGAGGACCAGGAAAATCCAGGAAAACTATATGCATTGGATATATGTTTTCTAATCCAGCTACAAAAAATAAAACACTATTCCTCCCATTGAGTGTGCAGCTCCAGCACTGGAAGAAGAGTCGCTGTCACTGAAGGTGAATGGCTAACCCAAACAGATCCGCATGAACTACTGCCAAAAGGCATGATTTGGAGGGATAAAAATCAAAGACATAGTCTGTCTCAGCAGTGACACTGGTCACTTGCCAGAGGTTCTCCTGTTCCAAGAAATTTTCCCAGCACGTACCCTGCCAAGTAAAGACTGTTCTTGCCCGTGTGTAGTGTCTTATGAACAAAGGAAGCATCAAGCCTGTGGGACAAAGTACATCAAGAACACATTTGATATATATCATGTAAGCAGGTGCACTCTCCTACAAAATCACTGTGCTGGAGAAAAAGAGGTACTTCCCCGTGCTGTTGTTCTTAACTTTCGATCCTGCTCAACCTCCAACCCCCCCTCCTTCCTCTCTGTGACTGCCAAAACTAATAAGAGCTGCACTTTCCTGGTGTTTGGGATCGGGATGCAATGCTTAGCACCGACTTACCACAATTAACTCTCTGCTGCTCATGTTTCTCAAGATTGAAGATAACAGCTTTTTGTAGTGAAAGTCTGGGTCAGCAGGTGAAAAAACAAGCAAAAGTTGTAATCTCAGTTTAAAGTTAATGAGCATCCTGGCCTCACATAGGACCATCATTACTAAATCATACTTATTATTTCCCATTAGAAATAAAAAAGCAGCTTGCGGAATTATATAGAAATCCCCAAATACAGATATATTAGAGAGAAATCACTGTATGAAAGACTACCTCACATAGTGTTTTGGATAAAGCATCTTCATCCTCCCTAAATTATATGGTCTTGTAACAAATAAATGTCATATTCTGCTACAGAGAATATATATGAAAGTTCCTGTGAAATTTCATGAACCGTGACCTATAAAATGCAGCAGAAAGCTGCCCAGAGTGACAGAGACCAGGAGTTTGTATTAAACATTGTGTCTATGATTGGTTTATATCCTTATCTGCCACGCTATTGCCTATGAATAAAGAGCAAAAAAAGGCAGTACTGATGATTTGATACACTGACATCTAACAATCTTTGTTTCTCCCCTTTTTATTAGTAGGTGGCTCAGCAGCAAGTGAATGACTTTATTGTGGAAGCAACAAGCCAGCTTTGTGAGAGTGTCCAGGAGGCAAGCTCCAAACAGGAGACACAGAAGTTGGGACCTCTCCTTTACCATCTGCTTTGAATTATTTCGCTTTCTGGTAGGGCATGGTGAAAACTTTCACATCAATTTCATCATCTACACCCCCTCTCTTTTTATGCAATGCCTTGTAATAGGTAGGCATAAAAATTTATGTGCTACTGCTGACTGCTGTGTTGGAAAGGGATAGCAATGGTAAAATCCCAAGTAACATAAACGTCACTTCAGTGATGCTGAATGAGAAAGGATTTTTTTTTGCAGCAGCAGCTTGAGAAGCAATTCAGTTTTACAATCAATTACAAATGATGGTCTTAGTGTTAGGAGAATAGCCCAGCATTGCTGCTATCTGATCACCAAGGCTTCTCTCTGCTTTTTGGTCAGCAATGTGGCTACACATGGGGGTGAAGCCTAGATTCTTTCTGTCTTCCGTTCTAACAGTTGTGTATTTATTTTCTTTTCTAAACTGTATGTCTGGTAGCAGGGAGAGTCAGTTAACAGAATAAGAAAACCCAGCCAACCTAACCAAAGACATGTAATATCTGTGGTAAATATCTGGAAGTGGTATTAGCTGCAGCAGTCTGGACTGCTTACACATAGGAACAGGGATAATTTCCAGTGGCATCTGCCATTCATTTATTAGATCAGGTTGGCTCATGACACAGCACAACCTAGTCAAAAACCAAGGTGGTGATAACATGTATTCACTATGGCCTTTCGTGCCAAGATGCTTTGTTCCTTACAAACAGTAAGTTTACCCTCACACTCCTCCTGGCATTTCTGAATATAGAGGCAAATTTGCTGTTTACTGAAGTCATTTTAAGGATTTTAGGGAAAGAGATCCCCAGCTGTCTGGCGGCCATCATACGCATGGGTAGCTTCCACATGCTTTTTCCTGCACCTCCATCCCTTCCCAGTTAGTCTCTGCACAGCAGGCAAGCATTTACTTTTTTTACTAGGAATAAACTGAAGTTATGTTTGGCAATGTCCTGTGGGAGAGAATTACCTTTGGAGACTGCTCATGTCAGATGGCTGAAACACCTGATTATCGTTGCTTGTATTATTGATTGCTGTGCTCTGCATCGCTTCCAGATATGTGCAAGTTATTACACAGCTCAATACATCTGCAGTTAGAAAAACAACAAATGCAAGTGACCTGGTTTTTTCTTCCCCCACTGGAAAGATTTCTGTGCTGCTCTACCTCTCGTTTGATATTAAATGTTTCCAGATTCCCCAGATGTAAGGAAGGTATGTACCGATACGCATCGTTGCCAGCTCTTCACAGCCTCAAACACCTACTTGCTCTAACAGGATCTGCCCTCCTTCCTTTTTCTCATTTTCTTCAGTTAATTTGTCAGCTCAATAAAGATCCCAGCACCAGTCCTATAAAGTTAAAGCTGGTTACACAGCACAGTCCAGAGCAACATACACTCCAAGGTAAGGAAACCTGTTACAGCTTCTTCCTCTGACAAAAGACCTTGTTTTGAGACCTCACATACAGGCTCAGGTTTGTGCAGACAACAGAGAAAAACGAGCCAGCATAGCGTTACACAGTATATATGATCACACCCTGTATGCACGGATACAGGATTCAAAGCTTATGCTTTGAATTGCCCTATGTCCACAACCAGCATTCGTCTCCTTCTTCTTCTGCCTGTTTATTGACCTCAGATGTCCCTGTCAGATGTCTTACTGGTAGTGTTTTCTCTGTGTGTGGTAGGTAGATGTCACAGCGTAGGATGGCTGCGCTGAGACATCGGTGGGTGAAGGAAGATGACCCAAAACTTCCTGCATCACTGTGAGACAGTATATATAGCCCCTCCAGGGAAGGAGGGAGACAGAGATGAAGCACAGAGGAAGTCTTTGCACTAGAGCAACATTATAAATTGCAAAACTAGCAAGCAGCTAACTCGCTGTTCCTTGCAGGAGGCCCCCTCCTGAAGCTGTGAGAAGACATCTCTGTATAATCTCTGGTGCTGCAGTAATCAGTCACAGGGAGACATGGAGTTGAATGAGTAGAGGCCAGCTGTGGGAGTCACTCACTGGAAAATGACCTCTAGAAGCTGCTGTTAAAGTTGTATGAGCTATATAGGCACTTTTAGTTCCTTTCACAGGTGTCAAGTCATTTGTGATAGCTACAGGCTGTTAACTTATGAAGGAATTATGTGCAAGTGGAGGAAATTGCCTGCAGACCATTATAGTTAATGTAAAATTCAGCCTAAACCAAGCCTATGCAAAGCTCAGAGCCCTTTTCCAGCGGTAACTCCCGTTTCTGTGAGTTCCCCTGCAAGACTGCAGAAAAAGAGGCAGAAGATGAGAAGAGGGGATCCAATGCAGAGAGCACAAGAACTGAGAGGACATCTCACAGTTACACCAATGAGCTGTGATGCAGAAAATCTTCATTTCATTCCTGTCAGACTCACAAGCCACGATGGTGTTAGGGATGCCTTCCGCATGCATGTTCCCGTAGCGCCTTTCCCCTCTATCTGTTCCTTCTACACCGACCGAGCGCTTACCAAAGCCAATGCCATTTATTACGAAGATTGCTCGAGGAGCCCTATGAAGCTGTCGTCTAAGGCAGAAGAAACTTATGCACTGGCATTAGTGAAAGCTAAGGAGAAAAGTCTTTAAGAAGTAGGAAGCACAGGATCAAATGAGGTTTGCCAATTACTGTTTCAAATAAGTTACAACTGACCAAAGCAACTAAATCCCATCCCCTGAAACAATTCCAAACTAGTGCTGGAATAATTCTAAACAAATCATTCAGTCAGAGCTTGAAGAAAGCTCAGCTCTGGATTTACTGCATATTGCAGGAACTACTTTGGACAAGAGGTATTTCTTTCCAAAGCAAACTGCTAGTGAGTTTACTCAAAGAATGATCATGTGTGGCACAACAAAACCATAGGATTTCTATGAAATAAGCCTCTCCATTTGAGAGTACATTTTTCCAGCAAAAAAGATTATCAAACCTTTTGGGGAAATGATTATGAATCCCAACATTGTTACTACAACACCACCGTCATATGCAGAATTCCTCTCTAGGGTAATAATTTCCCTTTCCATTGATACAGCAGGGAACAGATCGAAATTTGCCTTTCACGCCTCCCAACACTCTGTTATGGAGCACTTTGGCACTGAAGCATTATAAAATGAGCCATGTTCTTTTGAGCATTTCTCTGCTTTTTTGCTCCAACACAAATAGTAAGGTTTCACATCTCACCACCAACATATATTCCAAACGCGTCCCTTGAATTCTCCATCTTTTCAGTCTAGCTCATTACCATAATTATGCTAACGAGAAGGGAAAAGTCCCATCCTACAGAAATCTGTGTTCCCTCAGAAGTAGGAAAAAAGATTCTTATAATTGTAGGAACAAGTACTCTTCTAATGCAGCTGTTTAATAATACAATCAGCACATAAATTCACTGGTGCAGAGGCTGCAGAAACAAGTTTTATAAATGATGGCCTAATACTCCTGAATTACGGTAGTGTGTCAATCACTGAATGAAGCATAGAATAAACACCTTTTCAAACTAGATCTTGGACAGGACATGTGCATTGCTCTTCCAGGTTACACCAAAGCTTAATTGAACTCACTCATGCTTATATGGCTGGAAGAAGTTTCCAGGGAGAAGGAGGATTAGTTCTTTCCCTTCTCTATCTTAGTGGATCCCTTTTGTGTTTGGTACTTACATTCTAAAGTAAGATTTTTCTGACTAATCCACTATCTAGCAATTCCCTCCACCCTGCACTGAGGTGGCAGATTAAGGCCTGACAGAGAGAAAAAGGAAGTGCCAGGTCTCATGCGGCTTTTCTGAAGATGAGCTCTTGAAATGAGGCCAATTATTAGGTTATTTTTGCCTGATGTGAACATGCCAAAACAACTCAGGGGCTCTAATTAGAGCACAACACCAGGTCTGCTCAAAAAAAATAAGGCTCATGCACATACACTGTAGTTTCAAACCCCTGTTCAAGATCCACGCCAACAGTCAAGATACCAGAAATACAAACACAAGTAGAGAGAGACTGAGCAGAGCTGTGGCTACTCTCACACTTCTCATCTCTAAGGCACATCTCATGATCCCATCTCGGCAGACTCATTTACAGGCAACAGGGAACTTGGAGGAGGTGCCCGCTGAATGCACTGACCTCAAACCCCACCACACCTGCATTATATACTCACTGCTATGGCAACATGACCCTCTGAAGTTACTATAATCATGATGAAAATCCATATTTTCAGTTCCTTCATTTACTCTCCTTCACTTTTTTCTCCTCTATTTCCAAAAGCTGAAAGAAAACAGGGTGAATGGGGAGGAATATTTTCAATGCACCTCAATTAATCACTTCTGATCCCAGATACAGGTAATATTAAGCATTTAGCTGATAAGCCTGCATTTGGAAGGTAATCACCCTGTGCTACCTCTGAGGTCAGGGTGAGAAAAAGGAAATGGAGTCCACATAGTACCCAAAGCACTCCCTGGAAGTGCTTCTTCCCAGCTGCTGTGCAGCTCCTCCAAGGTGACTTAGGCATCTTTGCTGGATGCCTATAGATAACTGGTATAAACACAGACCTCAGTTTCCAAACAGGAAATAAATGGGTTACCAAGCAAAACAATAAACAGCTATCATGAAATAAAATATATTTCCAAAGCATGATTTTAACTATACCAATGTAGAGTGGCTTCAGGGACTATTTTAATGATTTCTTTATTTTCCTTTTTAATCAAGACTCATACTTTCAGTCAGACAGAAGAGATTGGGCACATTCAATTTATTTGCACAGGTTGGTTAAAAGAAATTTGCTTTAAAATTAAATTCTCTGTGTTAAGAGGAATCCATAGGCTCCTTATTAAGAAGCTGCCCTCATGACTAAGGAACAACCACAGAATTTTTATAGCTCTATTTGTCATAAAAATATATGATTTTGCTCTTCCTCTATCAGAATATCCTGAAAAATAATTTCAACTGTCTTCCAGACTTATCTGCAGTGTGTATATGACATTGTTGGTAGCAAGGGAGGCTCTGGGGACAGCAAAGAAAAGAGAGAACCGAAAGCGCTGCTGCCAAAGAGGCTAAAATAAGTATACTGCTGCTATAGCTTTATGAACAATTACCAGTAAATAATTATTTATAAAGGAAAATACATGGGTATGTTTGCCAGGGCAAATGGTAGGGAAAGAATGAGATCAGATGTGTGGAGTGCATCTACTGGTTTCTAATAGCTCCACCAATTTACACCTACCTGGAATCTGGCCCTAGAGCAAAGAGGTAGGAAACAGAGGGCTCTGCAAAATGCCCGTGGCTGTAAGGCTGCAGGTCACAGAATGTGGAGGAAAGCCCAGCTTGCACCTACTGTGCCTTGTTGAGGGGGTCGGATGCACAGACAAAAGCAACCAAGCCCCCAGGGCTTTCCCTAATGCTCCCTAATGGGCTGCAGCTGCCCTGAAGCAGCTATAGAGGATCAGAGGAGAGGAAGCAGTTTCATCACTTGCCATCACTTACTGCTCCCCAAACTCCCAGCCCCGAAGTATTTAGCATCAGAGCTAACACACAGCCACATAACACACCTTATTCATGCCCTCACATCCATGCATGGCACACGCTATTCTGCGTGAATGCTCATATACATGATCACCCCTTAGGGGAAACTGAGGCACAAAGTCAGGCACTCACCAACAGACACACGAGAAAGCTGCATCAAAGGAAGAGCTACCAAGGTTTCTCTCCAGCACCTTGTGGTGTCACAGCACTGCAGCTAAGAAACTATATATATCCTGCTCCTAAGAAACAACAGGTTAATTTTAGCAGCTTTCAAATGCTAACAACTCAGACTTCAGATTCTCTCTCTTCCCCCTGTGGTTTGCATTTCTCTGCCTCCTTGCCAGAAGATGCATTATGCTTAATGCCCCTGTCTTCGTCACAACTTTTTAGTGCGCATTCAAAAGTGTTTACCAGCATAAAAATTACGATCATTTCACAGCAAGGGAACAAGGAGCTTGCTAGTTATCAACTCAAGTCCAGAAGCATCCTGCAAGACAGCACCTCCCGATATGATTCCAAAATTATCATCGTGGCAGTTTATACTCCTTGAGCTGTGAAGGAACTGGAAAACATTGAGATAATTTCCCCACTGTTTACTCTTTGAGGAAAATAAAGGCAAAATGGCATTTTTTCCATATCCAGAACTCATGCGTGGGGTGTTTTTAATTTCAAATTATTTACTGAGTGGGCGCTGAGTCATCGGGGACTTGCGCCAGACGCCAAGAGATTCTCTTGGAAGTCAGGAGTACAACATTATGTGCGTGAAAGTGGGGTGGTTACGTGAAATAAGCAAGAATCACATGCAAAACCACACAACTGCCATCGGCAAACCGTAACAGAGCAACACATAGCACCTTTTTTTAAGTGCTTTTAAACAGAGAGTCTTAGAGTCACAGGGAAGTGATTGCTCCTGCTGCGCTTTGCCCTTTAGAGAACATAGCTCTGTGTGTCACCTCATTACAGTAATACGACTTATTTGGGGCTATTAGCATTTCTTTCTTCTGCTGTTCCTTTAAAACATGACACTAGCAGGAACAACATAAGTGACTCATAAGCTGCAAACTTATTTATTTCTTTAGCTGCTGTGTGCAACCTCAGCTCAGCTTTTGTCATCTTTTTCACAAGCACCAAGCTCATCTAAATAATGAAATCTTTCAAAATAAATACTAAATGTCTCAGATCTAGAATTCCTTTATCGTGAAACACCTCTGAACCTTCTGCCAGGCTGCACTTCAGATGCGAGCTGCTCCCGGGCACAGTTTTGCAGCAACACCAGCACAGCTAAGAAGCGATGCTCACTCCATCCAGCCTGGCAGAATGAGCAAGGGTGAGCAGAGTGTGAGATGCCATCAATTTAAATACGTTGCATTCTCCAGGGGTGTCTGCAAGGTTTGGTTATGCTCCATAGGAACTTTTCAAAGCAAATAAACAAACAAGTCGCAGCAGCAGGATGTAGCCCTTGCTGGGAGCTGCTGTTTAGTCCTAAGGGGCAGCCCTGTGTGCTTGGCACACGTGTATGCAGATTGCAGTACATGGGGTGATGTTAGACAGGATCAGACTACATTATGATAATGTTAAAATGTCCATTATTTTAACATCATCAGTAAACCAATTTTGATCAGTGAGCACTGCTGGTTGGAAGTGCACTGGTGTGCTTCTCCGCAAAGCCTTTTGCAGGCAGTCAGGCTGACTCAGAGGCAGCAAGAGGCTCTCCATCATGGTCCAGACAGGGCTCTGAATGCAACCTGGACTTTTCTTACAGCTTTTTGGCCATTTTGGCAGCCTGAGCTTGTTACTGCCTAGATAACAATTTTCTTTCTGAAAGAAGAACCACCAGGGGATAATGACATGAAATTGCAAACTGCTGTACTTGGTTAGGGATGGAAAATACTCAAGAAGGAATTTTTATCCCTTCGAAGAACACAAAGCATAGAGCAAAAAAAATGCCAAGGCTAATATTTGTATTTCCTTTTGGCTGAGCATCCAGAGCCTGCCTTCAGACTGCCTGAAGCCATGAACTTCTGTCCTTCTCTGCACTGAGGCTGCCCATCGGCATCTCTGCTTGGGACATGGAGGCAGGAGCTCTGCATCACTGGTCCCTTCTCCCCATACCTAAACCCTGAACAACATTTCTCTCTCTTGTTCTGGCTTTCATTACTGACCTATTTGACAACTTTAGTAAATTTAATCTCAAAACACTCAGGGATATAGGTCAGAAAATATTTTTCTCAGGCTGCAGATAAAGAATGTGGTTTTAGGGAGCTTAAATGGCTCAACTGGACATGTTGGTGACTGCAGGAAATTCAGAACCTTATGATAAATTTGGGATATTAATGTAAGAATAAAGCCACACTGCTGGAAGCAATATCTTATTGACAAAACTGCTAGAAAGTTGCAAAGGTAATGAACAAGGAATTGAGATGGATTATGAGTGATATACTTTTGAATGTATTACTCAATGCCAGCTGTCAGATCCCTAAGACTTGGGTAAAATACTGCACCTATAAATATCTTTCTCAAATGGGACTATTAATGAGAATAACTACAATAAGTGTGGTCAGTGAGTTGCTTTCGAGGAAGAGGCAATCAAACAACTGTTATAGTTTATTATTCTAATCGGTTATTCAAGTCTGTCTTTGCGGACACTTTAACAAATGTATAGTTTATAGTCACAGATCATGGCTATTCTCTCACTTGAGGGTTATTAAAGAAATGGAATGTCTTTCTTTCAGTCCTTAGTGGAGCTTTAAAGACTTCAGCAGCCTTGGCAACCAGTGCAATACACTGGGGATTCCTAAGTAATGCTTGAAAAATAGCCGAGATTTCCGACAGAGGGAATGGGTCCCTCTCACATGAATACACTCCCATGGGATGTTTGCTGCCCAATCAATCAGATATCTCGAATATTTTTTACTTTACTTGGTCTTCCAAGCTTCTGCAGGCTGTAGGAGGCGAGCCTCAGAAAACCATGTTTATTCCTGAAATGCTTAAAGATTATGTCACAACGTCTATTTCCAACATTGGTTACCAAACAGAAGCAGCAAATGCTGCAGATCAAAATGTTGCAAGACTTTGTCAGAAGTCCTAGAATTTGTTCAAATACAAAACATAAATACAAGGCATGAAAATGCCTGAGTACAGGATACGTCTATTAAATGAACCCCTCCCCATTGAACTATTTGCTAGTCATCAACAATATCCTTTCCAAAATAAAATAGAAAATTCCCACAATTCTTAAACAGTGGAACTCTTTGCAACTTTAAAGACCTTATTTAAGACTAAGCTTGAAAAGATCTGTTTGGGAGCTGAAAATCCTTTGTACGCAACTTAAGGATACGTTTAAGCTGTTTTGGGCAGAATTTTAATTTCTGTGAAATGATGAAAGAGCTAAAGGAGTATCTCAAAAGCAGACTCAACGGAAGGAAAACAAACATTAAAGCACTAATTATATAGACACAGGGAGTATTTCTGCTACATAAAAAATAAACAAAGAAAATTGGGATTCAGCTGCAAACTCATTTAACAACCTCGACTTTCAAAGCTTACTGATGTGCCTAGGGCCAATATTTAATAGAAATATTGAAATTTACAATAAAGCAATGGAAAGCCAAACCCAAAATCTCCCGGACTCAAACCAATCCCTGACTCAGCATTATCCTGATCTCGGTATTTTCGTTTTGTCTCAGCTTGGTCACCTCTTTCTATTATTCCTCAGCAGCTCTGCACTGCTTCTGCAATACAGGTATATCATTTACACATCTCTGAAACTGTGCCATGAGTATGTTGAAGTCCTGCTAAAGGTTTTATCTTTTTTTTCCCTTCTCAGTCACTGTCATGGGGGAAGAAAATCTTATGTAAGTTAAGATAATAATAGCTTTGCTTGTTACATACCAAACTAAGTATTTCTGGAGAAGCGATGGAAAGTAACATCAGTAAATAGAGAAAATAGCAGGGTATAGAATTCTTAATAGTCATTAATTCGTCTCTTTCAAGACAGCTCCCTGAGTGACATACAGGTAACTGAAATGAAGCACATTAATTGCGTTCCCCGAAATTAGTTCAGAGCCTTCATCTTTGCCCATTTTGAACAGTTTAAAGCACCAAGGGTGTGCCAAGGAGGATGTGAGTCACCTTCAACCCAACTCTGCCACCTAAGGACTGCTTTGATTACTGTCACATGAAAGAAGACCCTCTGCTAATATTTTTTGCTCCCCATAATCCATGGCTCAACATGATCAGGGTCCAAACCTCTTTTGTCTGGAACTGGTTACAGAAGCTCTGCAGCAGTTTTGAATGGTGTGTGTCAAAGCTGGTCCTCTCATGGGTTTCAGGCACACCTACCCCATGGCCACATAGGGCTCCCAGGCTAGGACAAATTTGGAGAACATGTCCCAGGGGCCTGGACAAAGGGCACTGGAGAGAGTGATGGGGTTGGATGACAGGTGGGAAGGGTGACACTGCTGCTCCAACATGTGCATTGAGTTCAACAGCACTCAGCATCTCCAAACTCTCGATTTCTCTCTAGGTCTCACCTGCAGACCACACGGGCAGTCTTGCCAACCCTTGCCGAGGGAGTGTGCTTCTCCAAATTCAATATGGGTACACCTGCATGGCACTGTCCAGTGCCACACCAAGATACTCGAGGTGCAGGAACTGGAAGAGGCAGCACTAAAACTCTGTTAGTGCAACACTTCATTGAGCTCTAAATAAGTCACCCTGTGGCTCATAGACAAAACTGCATCGCACAGTACAAATTTACCCATATGAGCCTCCAGCTATTGCATTTCCTGCAGGTTGCTTGTCACAGTTTCATTACTCGCCATCCTTTTCCAGTGAAACTACATTTTACTTAAAAAGAGTTATGAAGAATAAATGCAGCCATAGCTGAATAAACAAGACAGGTCTGCAGGTGTAACAAACTTTAAGAGGAATCTTGCAGCAGCTTTTCAATTCCCACTGAATGAACTGAACTCGGCTTTGCTATATTGTTAAAAGTAATTGATTTGCCTACATAGCAACTGTTTTTTTTTAATGATTCATTTTTTTCTGCAGAATCTTATGCTGGCTTTTTAAAGAATTTCTTGTTTGTTAAAGTAAAGCAGAGATTCCTCAGTCGTGGAAAAACAATTTTGTTTACTTAACTTTTGGATGATGCAAACAACTTATACCTTTGCTTTTTAAATCTATTGACTTTTTAAATCTATTTGGCTATTGACTTAGTATATTGTTAGTGTCTTGTTAGGCTCACTATAAATCTTTCAAAAGGAGTCACTTACATCTGCGAGCCCTCCATGTTTTGGCTCCTAGCTGTATTTGGGACTGTGTTCAAATATTTGCGTTCAAGTTCCAAGAAACATCTTATCTGTCCCTACAATCACCCAAGGAATTTTGGCATAAAACTGACTTTTATTTTCTGAACAAACAGAAAACACTTGACAATAAGGCTCTCTTTCAGCTGATAAATGCAGACCTGACTTACTGGTTAATGGCCTTGGGTGTTCAAGCATTCACGCCTGCAACGAGCTGACACTATGCAGAAGGAGACTGTGTGTATGGCAATGCTGAAATGGGCTTTCTCCTCCATATTGTCTGAAATTTTGATGAAAGCAAGTCTCCACATTAGTTCAATTAGTTCACTAATATAACATGAATGCCAATTCACAGACTTCAAACTCCTGTTTATCGCCTATATTGTTTTAAAGACCCAGAGTTAACAAAAGCCTTGGTTAATAGAGGTAATAACTTTAATAGCCTTAGTCATGAGACATCCTAGGATTATCTACAGAGTGTCTTTTAGTTGGGATGGAAGTAGAGATGAATACCTATAAATTCAAATTAATTAACAGCGCAGTGAGGACATTCAGTAGACGCTTGTTCAGCAAAACAAATGGGTGTGTGCTTAATTGTGGTTAATTCTGGGCTGATCCATTAACTGTTGTGTGTCTACTCAAGAATGCACGTTCATTAACTCAAGTTAATTGCTATTCAATTACCTTGAGTTATAGTATGTCCCTAAACACTAGTGCAGACAGACCCCCTGGAGATTTCGTGTAATTCAACCGTTAATTAAGCTATACTGCGTATTGTTGGCAACCAAGTACATCTAGGTTTGAAATAATAACTTTGCAGTTACACTTAAATTGTTTCTTATTAGGGTTTTTTCAACTCTCCTGTCTACGTAATTAGAGCGATAACATTTCTTCCTTGCTATAAAGCACGTTTGCACTAATACTGCACTTGGCCGAAGATGTTTCCTGCCATAATTCTTTTTATGTAACTTATTTGTTTAGATGGGAAGAACAGCATATATTTGAGTTGATTATCTTAGACTGACCCTCACATGACGGCAGATGTTTTGTAAATTTTAGCATTCTCTCTTGCTTCATTTTCAAATGTTTTCAAGACTTTTTTCCAGTCTTTTTGTAGAAATTTCGAAAAGGTACTTTACCATTTCAGATGCTTTGATTTTTTGGCTCCTGCTAACAGAAAGATAGCATGGCCAAAGCCTCTCTTTTCATAAGCTACAGCAATTCTGATAAACTATAGCTAGGAACAATTGACAACGATCTCAGACACTCATCACAGCAAGAAACTAAATCTTTTTAACAGTACAGCATGCCAGCCAACAAGTAATACGCTGGCATCCCTTTGCAACACTGAAATGCATCTGAAAGAATGAAAGTGATCGATACTTTCACAGTACTTAAAAAGAAGACAGAAGTTAAGGAAATGTCCTCAGGGTGCAACTTCATACAAAGAGAACTAGTGTAAAATTATTTTCAAAAGTTTAATATAATCCCCATGAAAGTAAGAAAAAAAGAAATAGAAATAAGAATGAAGATGAAGCTATAGCTAGAAATGTTTTTAAAACTGGTGAATGACATTTAAATATATTTCTACTCAGAATCATAGAATCATTTCGGTTGGAAAAGACCTCTAATTCAAATTCAACTGTAAACTTAGCACTGCCAAGTCCACCACTAAACCATGTCTCTAAGTGCCACGTCTACGTGTCTTTTAAATACCTACAGGGATGGGGACTTTACCACTTCTTTGGGCAGATTATACCCATCTCCTGGGTGACTTAGGAGCACATATCCCCCGTAGCTTTCACTTCCACTCTGTATAGCCTGTACATACTGACCAAAACTCTGTGGGCAAGTTTCCTAGTCCTGAATTCTTTCCAACATGTCCTCCTGAAACTAATGGAGCCCCTCCTGGGCACTTGTATCAGGTGAACAACAAATAACTGGGAACTCTCAAAGTTGTTATACCTAACCATCACCCTAAAGTTTCTCCTGATGTGAGCTGGAGATGTGAGGAGGGAATCCCACCCCAGGAGCTCCCCATCTAACAGTCACCTTAGGATTAGCATCAGTCATCGAGGCCATGTTTTATCCCTGACACCTGCTGACTTCCCAATACCACTGATCCTAGGACTCCCTTTAAGAAACTTATTTGGCTTAAATAAGTTTAAGGAGAAACCTTCCTCCTCCCCAGGAATGAATTATGGCACCTCTGGTGCCAAGCAGAGAAGCCAAGCCAAGTAGAGGCCGCAAAGGGCTGTGCTGAGCTGCATAGCATATGGTTAGCACTGTTAAAGCATCCAGAACGCAATAGCAACTGAATTTGATACAAGACTCCCATCAGGATCAGCTCTTGCCAATGTCTAATATCAGAAGCATAGAATGCAAAATTTTCCAAGCTGTACGTAGCCAACGAGCACTTTCTCGGCTCCATGACAGCACCTTGGGAAGCAGATGCTAAATGACACCTGCCTTAGGAAAATCTTTTCAGTGTCCAATCCCCTAAAAAAAGCAAGGAAAAACCAATCCCCTTTGTCAGAGCCCAAAAGCCATGCAACGCGCATCTTCCCCCCAGTGTAGAAGACCTCTCCACACAGTTCGTATGGGAAAAAAATTCCATTAACATCCCCAGTGTGTCACTTGGGTGGTCCCAATACCACAGGTTCAGCTCCCACATGCAACATACAGCATGCAAATCAACCTGCAAAGCATCTGCAGTTACAGCCAAATGTACAAAATATTTAGGTACCTTTACTTAAAACTCAAGCAATTGCTTAACATTTCCTTTCTCAAAATCATATCTTATTATCTGGAACAATTATCAAAGATGACTGGAACTTGACACTTCCAAGTGTGAAGGCTGCAAACACAAAACATCCAGAGGATCTTGATTTTTAAAACAGACTAAGAACCAGAAGGCCCTCATAAAATAGCTGAGCTTGGTTAGGCAGAAGTGAAAGGACCACATACTGTATGGGTTCAAAACATCTGCATATTCACTATATGAAGAAAGAACTCGGTTTGGATTTCTTCAGACACCTCTCCAGAACTGCTTTGCCCATGTTTCTCAATTACAGGGGCTCTGACAACACCTCATGGTGCAGCTGCAGGGTAATTTATTCATAAGCACTGGAAAACAAAATTTACATTTCCAAACAAAGTCACACATGCTGTTGATTCGTTTACCCCAAATTAAAAAGCTTCATCTTAATTTCTCTCTCCCAAATTTAACTTTCAGCATTTTAATTGTTTCTTCCTTCATTGTTAGATCAATATCAACCATCGTCTTCACTTACCACAACTTGCATGTTCCTGAAAATTATGTTAAATTTAGATGCTAATGAAAACTGTTTACACTGTTTAAACACAGAGACGAAAACTCTGTTACAAAACTGTTAGTGATAACAAGAAACCCTAATTTCTACCTCAATCTCCTTTCTACCATCTGCTGCCCTGCAAGACCCATCCCAGGAACCACCGACTAAACAAACAAGCAAACAATAAAAAGAATAACTGTTAACTTTGACTGACAACACAACAAACATTAAGAGAATTAAAACAGTCCCATTAACATACTAACTAACACTGAAAATTATGTTATAAAGCAAACTAACCCATGTATGCCAGTACATGTCAATATTCCTTTTCTCCAGATAGCTTCCCAACCAGACATCCTATATAGAAATACCGGATTGACCCATAACACCCACTGAACACCCTCTATCCTCCTAGAAGGAATAAGACAAAAACCCAGCAGCCATTAAAAGAAATACCACAAATACGCCCTACCACTGTACTAGGTGATAATTATTCTTTCATCTAAACCACTACACGTGTTAATTAGATATAATTATTTAAAATATTTATGTTTTAAATATCTAAATATTATTTGCTCTGTCCAATTCCTCAGAACTGGCTCTGTGGAACGCTAAGACAGCTTCTATGTGTTCCCACATGTTCTTCTTGCGGGCCACCATGTGCCTTTGTACAGTTACAGACACTATCATGATCTGGGAAATGTTGAATCAATCAGCATCAGCCTCTCTGTGGGGTAGGATGGAGAGAGCTCAAAGCAGGCAAGAGGTTTCACGATAAGGACCATATTTAGAATAAACCCAAAAGGTCTAAATCTTGTAAGATAAACTGTCAATCATATTTCTTGTATAAATCCAAATTTAAATTTCATGTGTGTGTGTGCGTAAAGTTAAAATTATTACAAAACTCTAACACAGTATTTTAGCCAAGCTATCTTAGAGAGTGATCTTTCCTTTTTATTGGGTTTAGATGAGATCTAATCAGATAGGGTAAGACACTCTGCACTGTATTTCACTTAATGGTTGAAAATCTTTGTTTCTTGCTTTTTCCTGATCTGCCCCTAAAGAACACTCAACACCTCTCCATCAGGGTAACAGTACAAACAAAATTGTTCCATCTGTGACTTGCACATTAGTCACGTCCCAAGGAAGACCAAGCAAAATCAGACACAGACATGCTACACCACTGCTAAATAAAGTCCCATGAAGTAAGAAGCTAATGAACTCATTTGAGCAATAATGTGGTAATGTGGTTTATGCCATCTGAAATGCAAGAATGAACATCTCATTCACTCTCTGCTTTCTCTAGCTGAGTCCTAATGCACCCCCAGGTAATACACATGACTACAGGGAACCAGTTTTGATTCCTGATGTAAATCCACTGACTCCCAGAGACAAATGCATGGATTTGTACCTTTTAAAAAAGAAAAACAAAGAAACTGTGCATAAATACATCATCCTTTTTATAATCTGGACAATTTAGTCAGGAGCTATAGTCTACCTCTTGACTGAGCTAATTCTCTACTCCAGTTATTTTACACACCTTCTTTAATGTGTACATGTTCCTTTGATTAAATTAACATTTTTGTCTACCTAATTAGCTTGAAAAACCTGTGCTGAACCAATCTAAATGTGACTTCATTACTGATCATTGGTGCGTGCTTGCTACCCATCACTGTCAACAGGCAAAAGATTACAACATTAACTCTGGCTTATTCGGCTTTCCATAGCAATTGTCGCACTCAGAGTGTGCGGCCAATCCCAGCTTTCAATTGACCCAGTAGGACAGTGACAGATGTTTTAATCATGTGGCTTCATTCATTAGTGCTCATCTACCTGGTTCAGAGAGACAGCTGAAACAAAAATAATTGAACCACACTAGTTTAATTACCTTTTCCCGTTCATCCTTCAGCTAGTACAGTTCACAAGTAATGACAAATTGAAAATATAAATAAAAACCAGTTTATCCAGACCAACGAGCTAATAAGTATGCTTACCAGAAGATGCATCCTTGCCTGTCTAGGAACATAAGCACAAGTTGCTTAATAGGCATTTAATGTACACTGGTTAATGAAATCATACCAAAGTTAATGAATACATATATAATTGGGTAGGCAGCTTCCACTAAATAAAAGGTTAGTGAAACCATCTTGCTAATTCAGTTTGCAGAAACAATTAGAGAAGGCCCTCAAAGACAATTTAATCGACCCTGCTAATACTGTGACTGCTATTGATTATTTGCATGTGATATCACGTTGCTTCTTTCCTGACCAGCTTCCTATACAAACAACCCACATCCACCTCTAAAATAAGAAATAAATTCAGATAAATTTCAAAAGAAGATTATATGCACTTTAAATACATCATACCAAAAACCATCTAAAACAGTGACTGAAAGTCCACAACTTCATGAACGTTGTCTTATGCTGATGGATTGCTCTCATCAGCCACCAGTCCAGGTTTCATCTAATGCAGAGGTAAAATGTGACTAAAATAAAATCTTACTGCATAAGCTCAGGGAAGATCTACATCTCAAATCAATGGTGGTAATTATTGAAGCATGCACTGTAAATCTGGTAAAAGGTATGGAAAACCTTTGCCAGTGAAGCTGCTATAGAACAACACTTACAACACTCTCCAGCTGTTTCAACTTTTTCCTTTCACCTGCTTTTTTTATTTCACCATCAGAGCCCTAAAGTCTTGCACCATTAAACGTCATTCTTCAATGAAAATACCTCTTCCTCTATCCTCTTCTAGAAACTCTTTATAAACTATTAAGAAACTTTCATGTTATTTTATGTATAACATTATAGGAAAATCCAACACCTGCATGGGGTAAGAGAGTGTCCCTGAGGGTTTTTATTAAAGGTCCATTTGATTTTCTTCAGCATCACCACAGAATACTTTTTTTTCCCAATTCCCAGCAGCTGAATCAATACAAGAGAGAACTGAAGCAGAAAGCTTAGAGCTTCCTTTCTCAAGACTATCCTTGAATATACCAAGACAGGATGCTCCAGCAAACAGGAAAGTTTGCCCTAGCACAGCTGAGAGCCCATGGTACCAAAGGTCAGGGACGTGAGGCAGAGGCAGCCTGATGGACACCCCCTAGCCAGACATCACCCACCTGCAGCAAATGTGAACACCAGCCCAATGTGCAAGAGATCTGGACACAGAAAAGCACGACAGCATGATCTTCCCTCACTCCCTTTATCCTCTTAACCACCAAAGATCCTAGACTAATATTCAAGACCTCTGCAGTATAGTTTAGCAGCCCGTAACTACTTTTTTCTGTTAATGATGTTTTAGAAAACTCTGGATAAATAATAAAGATTGATACATGCATTTTATCCCAGTCATAGTTCATTCTTATCTTTTTCAAAGAGATTTGTTTCCCAAAATATCCTGTGGAGACCATTTGGAGTTTGTTTTCATTTTCAGGCTCTGCTGAGCAGAGCATTTGATTCAGAGAAAATAACAGGTTTGAAGGAAAGGCTCTGGGAAACTTAAACACAAGAGAAGCTTATTTGCAGACGTCTGATTTAACTGAACTGAACCCCCCTGTCTAAATCCTGAAAACCATAAATGTCAGCCAGCTAGAACAGAATAATAACCACTTATCGATATGGATGCACCTAGTAGATAACAGAGTTCCTGGATCATAATATTCATATAACTGCTTGCAGTTTGCTTCTCCCAAGCTCCCAAATTACAGCTGGCAATACCGCATCTCATTTCTCAGTGCTGTGCATTGATGGCTCACAGAGCAGGGACCGGTTCATTACAAGCTGGTAGCTTTCTTCCAGTATCAGATGTGAACTATTTAGTCTGGAATCAGTATCCAAGGAAGCTCATATAGGACGTTCCCAGGGGTGTAAACTGCAGCCACCTCTGCAATTTTCAAAAGACCCCATTGAATGCAAGCTGACAACTTGCACCTCATGAATCTAAATCTCTTAAATCTTTGAAATCACAGAATCTCTGTGATCAAAGTAAAGTCACAGGCAAAACCCCTATGAAACTTCAAAGCAGCCTGGATCGGGATTTGGCTTTTCTGTGTGTCCATAATGAGGTAAAACCAAACACTCAAATAGCAGCAAAGTTTGCAAAACTTTGGTGAAGATAACCATCTGAAAGCTTAGGACCATTTGAAACAAAAACCTTCGCAGCATAAATTGACCTGAGTGCACAGAGCAGGAGGGACACCGGCAGTTTAATGACAACTGTGACAGTCCAGCTTAGAAATCAGGATCAGGTCAGCCTGTTTAATGCCTTCTTCTGCATTTCTCTTTACCTGGGTAAGTATTTAAGATGCTCACAGTCCAAATAACGCTGACATTTTGCCCTTAAGTCTTGAAGTTACATTTCTTTCCCTGTGCTCTTGCCCTTTCAAAATCAGAACCAGATTTCCTTCATAAAGCATAAGTCACCTAAGCAATAGGTGCATGATCTCACCGAGGTGCTCAGGTTAACTCCATAGCCAAGGAAAGCAATCACTGGAGTGTGTTATCCTGTCCAAGTCAGATGCCTGCTGTGGGATGTGCTAAAACAGCTCTCTCTTTGGATACCTGAAACTTGGCAAAGGCAATTTCACATCAGCTGTGTAATATTCTTGATTCCTTAAGCCGATGGTGTATCTCAGCAGTGTTAACATCATTGCAGTTTCTGTTTGTACTTCTAATTACTTTTCCTTACATTCCCAAACTTGTCTGAGACATACTTCAAGAAATTTTGGCAGCTGGATTCCCCCATGGTTTCTCACAATTATGGCTAAAAGCCCAATGCAACATTAATATATTTTAATCGAATTCATTACACCATTAACTCAAAGTGATCTGAGGTAGTTTCGAACTTTCTGCTGATCTCCCTGGGAACTTGGCTGAACATTTTGTGGACATATGAACTGACAGGCAGGGAGGTAGCTGGGTAAGGCTGACTGGAGATACAGTTTATGTGCTATGGACTGCATTTTCAGGTGGTAACACCCTAGAACTACTGTATAATGCACCACACATATTTTGTTGGTCAATGAACGTTCTCCGAAATTTGACGGAAGTGTGTGATAGCTTCAGTGACATTTTATGCAGATCTCTCAGGAGGAAATAAGGATGCTGCATCTCTTAAAATATTCACTGAAAATGGGGAAACCCTGTTTTATTAAATACTCCCTGATCCAGCGCAGGAGCTGACCCACAATGCAGAATAGTGGTCACTCCTCTGAGAGCAAAGGCTGCAGTTCTGGGTGGTGGGTCTGCACTATCCAGCCCGGTGGTAGTCAGTGCCTTCAACCCAAATGGAGCTGCTAAAGGGAGAAGCTGCAATGGAGACCTTGGGCTGCAGGAACTGCCTGGACCTTTCTCCTGGGGCAGGGACAGGCAGCAGACCTGCCTGCAGACCGTGCGCCAAAGGGAGGACCTCCTGCAGCAGGCAACTCTGCTGCAGGAGGCAGTAAAGATGCATAACATCTGAGAACGAGTTAGATGCCTGGTTCCAAATGCAGTCTGCAGTGGACCCACAGCCCTCAGCCAAAACCTCCCCACCCTGGACTGTGGGAGAGCGGAATTAAGCCTCTTGAAGGAGATGATCCTTGAGGTCCCTTCCAACTTGGTATTCTACGATCTGCTTGGTAGAGTACCATGGGATAAAGCCCTGGAGGGAAGAGAGGCCCGAGAAAGCTGGTTAATATTCAGGGATCACCTCCTCTGAGCTCAGGAGCAATGCACCCCAGCAAAGAGGCTACGTAAACATACTGAATATAAAAAGCAAACACACAGCTTAAATATTACATGCACTGTTGCAAACACAATAATGACATTGCATTTAACACAGCTTTCCCTTACATCCACACTCCTGAGCACACAAAAATCAATACCGTTCTTTCTCCAATGGCCTTTGCAGAATATTCCTAACATCCATCATAGATCCAAGCACTGCAGCACACCCCATTTATGGTGGTGTCACCCAAATGAACTGAAAGCCTCATTCTATGTGCTCAGAGCTGATGAGAAACTATGCTTAAGATCAAAAGCGCACAACCCCATGTGCACGGCTTAGGCACTGGCTTCCTTGTGTCAAAGCACGTATCAGAAACATAGAGCTAAGAAAGCACTTCAGTATTATTTTCACTGCTCTGTGACACTGATATTCATTTTTACTCACATTATAGCCTCACTTCTGAAGTCAGAGTAGTAAAAGTAATATCCCATTGCCAGAGGGCAAAAACTTTCATTCCACACTTATGTAATGTATGTTTCTACAGCAAGGAAAGTTAGTGAAAAATGAGCTTGTAGAGTGACTCTCGTTAAAATTAATGTTCCAAACTTTTTTTTAATATGATGCGTGTAAGTGAGGTTTTACATCCAGAATTTATTAAGTAAGAGGAGCTGGGCCTTAAAGATGCTATCAAAGCCCTGAGGACACTGCAAGAATATAGTCCAGCCTTTTAAATTAGATATTAATTTTTCTTTCTTTCTAATTCATGGACAATGAATGGCTACATGGACAATGAAAAGGAGAATCTGACAGATATAACTGAAAAACACATCCAAATATTTCACTACCTATACTGACACAGGAATAAAGTAAATCTCACATCCTCTATAGAGCCCATTTGATCTGCCAAAACCCCAACTAGTCATCACTTTCATTATTACCCCTGTCCCCAAAAGGGTATTATCTTTATCAAGTAACTGATAGCTCTGACTGTCCCCTTTCAAAGGTTCCCGCCTAAAATTTTTGAGAGAAGATCAGACGAAGCCAAGGTGCTGAGAGCTTGCAGCCAGATAAACCCATGTCTAAATCTGTGCAATAAAGACTTAGACACAAAGACAAGCCAGCACAGCCATATGCACTGGTGAGGGTCTATGGGGCCATTTTATTGTGCTTGTTCATATTTGTAACTTGTGGCAAAAGTTGGGTAACTATAAAGAGTATTTGTCATTAAGTAGGGTTAAGGTAACGTGAAGTCTGGCATCTGCAGCGGACAAGTGGAATTCAGCGGCACAGCCTATTCTTTGGGCTTTGCTAGCACACGGTAATTCCTGAAAATACATCTGAATGCTTCGGTGAAGCACATGTAGGCACAGTGTTGCACGTTAGACTGCAGCTCTTGCTTGCAGGTGAGTTTATGAAGAACTCTCCCCTCTTTTCTTAAAGAAAAAGCTTTCACAGTTTTCATAAAGCTTTTCAGAATATTTAACAATCACCCATCTCCACGCACATGTTTAACTTCCCTCAGTTACAGAGCTGCTGGATAATATTTACATATTCTCAGCTCTCACTGAGCTCCTCTGGTGAACTCTCTATCCCCACTAACACTACTCCTAAGTTCCCATGCTTTCCAAAGTAAATATTTTTACTTTCTCTCTTTAGAAGCACAGTGGGGTCATTAATCTCTTCAGAATTTAGTGTGTTCACTTCTTTGGGTAGGAAAGATCTTCATCTTCAGCTGTACAGAATACTTTCAACTTCCTCTGAATTGCAGGAAGGCTCAAAGTTCGCAGAAGGCATTCAGCACCTAAACACACTCGATCCTCTCTTCGCTGCTTTCCTGTTCCTCCCGGCTGCAGTTCAAGCTTCTCACTTTTGTCCTTCTCACAACAGTCAGAGAGATCAGAGCGTTCGTGGGACTAACAATTCCTCAACACAACAGTGGGCTGTATAATAAAGCACAATAAGTCACAGATGTTTCTGGAATTTGATAATGAACCATTTTGTAATTCACACGGAGATGAACATAATGACCACATGTACAAAAGGAGAAAAGATCCACATCCAAACCAACATCACACATTTTAAAAAGCAATGAGAAAGAAAAGATGATTAAGACTGAAAATGAAATTAAATTAAAAACTGAAAATGGGCACAAGATAGCAAAGGGGTGATCTGTTCTCCTGTTTCTACTTCAGGTATTTAAGGCTACAGTAAAAGAGGAGGACTAATTAAGGGATACATATCCTTGCCTGGTTTTTAACACTATAATCATTGAGCCTGGCGGAATATTTCTTAAAGGCCGTCAAAATCTGCAATCAATTTGAATCTGAAACAATAAGCATTCATTTATTGATTTCTGATTCCCCATTCATCCCAATCACATTCATCCATGTGTTGATATAAATCAGTGATTGCTTATCAGAGTCACTTTTATCACATTTGCCCTTCCCTGCAGGATGGAGCACAAAAGCCTGCCAAGGAAGAGTCCCTGTAAACTCTATGGAATGCCACCAGCCAGGTACTACACTGACTGACACCACATCAGATTTCCCTTTATCCTTGCATGAAGTTTGTTTTAAGGATTACACAACAAAATTCATGTATCTGTACTCAGCTGCATCTCTAATTAGCTGTTGTATTTACATATTTGGCTGCCAATGAGAGAAACTTGTTAGTGCCTTTGAAAGCCCCAGTTCAAAATCTAAGGAACATGTAAAGCTAGTGTTGGACTTAACGCAGGGCTGTAACACATACACAGCACTGCCCACAGATTAATTTTATCTTCTTCCTCAGCAATTTTGGTAAGATAAATGTCCATGTTTTGGTTGTAATATGAAAAAAAGGTTCTCAAAAAAGTCTTGATAGTGCCTTCACCCCAGCATTTTTCTGATCCAAATTCATCAAACTATTTCCATTTCACTAGCTGAAGACCTGAACTTATACATCTTTCTCATACCTGATGTTTTACTTGCTCTGCTCACAAAATACAGAAAGAAATGTATTTTAGACACAGCAGAAGGAAGAGTAGAACCAATTCAGCAATGAGATTCACCTCGACACCTCAGGTTTGGGCATGGGAAGCCAGCCCCACAATTTGGCTGTGCTTTGGTGGAGAATAACCCACAGCCCTAAGCAAAGCCCAGCTTGCCACAATTCAGTGTATGCCATGACTGGCAAAAACATGTTCTGCAGCTCGCTGTGTGACAAGATGTTCTGCAAAGAGCCCATGGCCTGCTTGTGAGACAACCCCTGGTTAGTGTTCAGATGAGTATTTTCAAATGTCACTTGGGACTATTTCTCCAAAACCTCTTTTTTTCTCATTAGAAGGGTCTGATTTCCTGCCACAGGTCAAGGGAAACCTCATTCAATGTCTTCTCAATAACTGAACCTAACTGAAGTACAAACATCAGTCTCAAGCACTGCTTAGCCTGTGGGCAGCACAATCCCTACCATGAAAAAGAAAAAAATCCTGTTTCAAATCCTTCAACCCTATTATATTCTTTTCCTTTCCCTATCTCATAAAGGACTATTACATTTCCTGTCATTCTGCTCTGGAAGCCATTTGGAGTTAATGCAAATAAACCCCCCTACTTTTATAAAGAAATACTATGCATCAGATTCTAATTCGTCACTGCTTAGAGAGGGTTAGTAAACAGCTTTCACAACTTCAGCAGGCCACATCTATATTCCAGGGCTGCTTTGAGGGGCGATATCTTGTAATGGCAGGTCCTTTGGCACCCTGTAGCTTTCCATGCATATATAACTTGAATTAGAAAAGCAATGACGTATTTATACTACAATTAAAAAACAAATTTAGCATTCCCTCAAGGAACCACCCTTTCCAATTAATTTCTGCTCAAGGTGCATTACCCTGCTGTGGCAGGCCACCAAGATGAAGACAACAGTTGTTCTAACTGCTGAAGTTTAAATTGTAAGTGTGAAAACCAATTCTGGATTTCCATAACCTTGAAATGTCACCACACATGGATGATACCTATGCTTAAACACAGCCTGCTCTTTTAAACAGAACCTTTAGAAGCCCTCACACACAAACACAGCTTCGTGCTCTTTGGCAGTAACACATTTCAGTGAGAAGTGTGTGATTCCATTTCCTGTGGGAATGCAATAAACAAAAGGGGGATGTGTAATCAAGAAGCCAGGAAAAAAGTAATACACGGGCAAGGGAGGAAAAAAAGGAAGAAAGCAGGGACAGGGAGGACGGAGCAAGCTGAAACAGACAAAGTAGTTTCATTCTAACCTTTTCATTACACTAAAATAAATGACTTAAAATAAGTTTTGCTGCACTGCAGCAAGGCCGTTTCAACCCACATCTGCCCCTGACAGCTCTTCGCAAAACACTAGTGAGGCATCAAGTCTTACCACAGGTGAGCAGAAAGCTTCTGGAGTATCCACCGAGTCCCTCCAGTACTCACCAAGTATGCCTAGACTAGGGACCAAATATTCCTGACATATTCTGAAATCTGCAGCACCTACAAACTATGCTTTTGCAGAAACAGAATGAACATTGCCTTCTGCAGCCTTTCTGCATTGATTGCCTAAGAATTTCCAAAGGTATAACACAGTTCCAGACCAAGGCATGATGAGAGCTTGCTACATCGCCCTGAAGTTTCCTGCGCACAGCTCCTGCTATTATCTTGTACCAAACTATAACAGCTCAGACAATATTTGAGAGCTAACAGAAGCTGCACAATGACAGCTTGGCTAGTGATCTGCTCTGCAAATCGCTCAGACTAGCTTGAGCTTATCGAAATCCGTTTTCTCCAGAACAACCTCCAAAACATGACTAATAGGCTGATTCTTCTCCAACAATATCTATCTTGATTCCTGCTGTAAAATAATCAATTACACTAAATGGAATTATTTATACAGAATACGAAAGCAGTTCGGCTTGGTGGAAGTAATATGCTTATCAGATGGATTAAGATCTAATAGGCTTTTCTCTCTGAAAGTATAGCTGCTTGTGATAGTCTATCAAACCTCTTATGTAAATTGCTTTGCTCTTGACAACACAAATTAGATAGAAGAACTATATTTTGTTTACAGACCTCAAGTAACAAGATTTTAAATGGATTTTAAAGCTGTGCCAACAGAACCAAAACCTGCGTTTATGAACTAAAATTGCCTTAGCTTACTTCAACTAATGAAACAAAAGTAAACTCTGCATACTTTTTGTTAATGCGGTGACTCCATGAAAATCAAATATTTATGTCTTTGGTCTAGACAAATTAATATACAATTCGTCTACCACAGGAAAAAGAAGGCAATGTCTTCCTTAATGTGTGCATTAATGGAGTATCTTATTTCTCTAGAATCAGCTCAGAAGAGCTGAGGGCTGCACAACAGGGTACAAGGCAATGGCTTGAGAGAATGGAGCAGCAAGAGCTGATGACTGAATCTCTGCTGGTGGACACCACCCAGACCATAAGGATGCCAAACGGTGCCTGTTCATGGAGGTTGCACAGTTAACTGATGCTCCATGAAAAAAAAATTACTCAGAAACAGATTTAAGAAAATTTACTCAGATTTTTAGGGGCTGTGCTTTGATTCCTCTTCTTACTCCATTCCTTCAAGAAGGCAGCAGAGGAGCCCTTGTATTGCAGTTGGAATAAGAGGAAATGTGTTTCTCCTGTCTTTGGAGATGGATTACAAGTCCTAAAAGCATTCCTTGTAATACCTTTATTATACACAAGTCTAAAAATAAAATACCTCTTAAAGTGTATGCAGTAAGTAGAGGCAATGTCTAACTAAGGAATGGTATCTTAGAAAGGAAAACTTTGGACTTGCATTGATCTGAAGCACAGGATGAGAGAGATCTGGGGATTGCTAAATTCATTTTTAAAACCTGGGTAACACAGCACAAATGCAGTTTGGCTCTGTAAGCCCATTTCACAGCTCTGGACTAATTAACATCGAGTAAATTACACTTGGCCCAGAGCTTGGCTAAAATAAAAATAACAGTGCATGCTAAAATGAGTCTTAAATAATTTCTCAAAAGCCCAGCTGATTTCCATTATAAGATGCAAGTAGGCATCTTTGCCAAAAGAGAACAAATAATTTATGATGCCATTTAAAAGCTGGGAACTGCTGCTCTTACCTGAAAAATAAAAAAATAAAAGAAAAAATGAGTCCCTGGCTTGATTATGATTCACTGCGCGTATCAGTCCTCTGCATCATGGGACTAGAGTATCCTTTTATCTGTGTTAGTCGTCAGGACAGATTGAATAACGACAAGTGGAGTGCTGAGCCAGAGTTTACTCGCAGATTGGTTAACATCATTTCGTTCCCAGAACAAGTCTCATCGGCCCTTATCGGGAGTCTCCCAGAATTGTTTGAAAGTTACAGGCAGCAACCAAGAAAATTAATTTCCCTGTCTCCCTTCTAGTTTTATCCAAATCTTGTTACCCTTATTCACACAAAGTAATTCAACGATCTTAGCACAAAGGGCTGCTGCACTTTCACTTGGTCTTACAAAAAACAGTAGTGTGTATTTCTAGGACCCTGTGCAGGGTTCATTCTCCATTAGGCTTGGACATTCCATTTTCTTGGATATTTATTTGTATTTTACTTAAATTTACTATAAATTTACATTCAGCAATTACGAACTTTGCTCACCATCAAACTACAACATTGAGAGGAATATGGCCCATCCTGCAACTGCTGTGTGCACCCAAGAGCATGGAGTGTGCTCCATTCCATGAAGAAGGCACGCCAGCACAGTGATGCCAAAGCTGATTTACTGCAAGATACACAAGGGATGCTTTTATGCCTTGGGAGATTCAACTCTCTGTATTTTCAAAGCATGGAGATATCCTGAGCTCACTATTAGAAATAGGAAAAATATATGTGAATCAGGATACGATCTATTCTTTCAAGTCTACCCTAAGATTTCACCTTTATGAATGAATCAAGTAGAAATGATACAATGGGAAGCTGTCTGTACAAGAGACTGACTGGTGAGATGAATTCTGGGAGAAAGTCTTCAGATAAAAAGAAATGCACCAAAGCCTAACTCAAACAGGATAGATGCACCTTTTAATGCTGGTTTCCTACAACAAACATAGGCTTTATGAGCAACCGTGGGTCTGTGCCGTGAATTTTTAAACACATTTTTAATCCAATTTAGCAGAGATGATCTTGATGATTTCATTTACCTTCTGCTTTAGTGGAGACTTCAGCATGCAGCAATGTAGTAAAGAAAACAAATGTATGATTTGAGCTTTATACTTGTTCTCAAACAAATTTCTACTATTTTACCTCGCATCATCTGTGGAAACCACCCAAAACTATTCCTACCAGCATGGCCTTGAGTGAGAGGTGCCTTTGACCCATTTGAGTAGTCTCAGTGCTGCGACTAGTTTAGAGATCCTGCCTGTGGCCGTTTCCAGTTGCCCTAATTCTCGGGGGATTTTTGCATTGAAGCTCTCATTTCAAGTGACTTTGTTTCGATTCAGGCACCCAGGTAAGAGCGCACCAATGACTCACAGGGCAAGCGCTAGATCAGGTTTCTGTTTCCAAGCCAGCAAATCTAAATTTCCCCTGAACAGACACTGCGGTTGGATGTGCTGTTCTGCACAAAGCGAAGTCATGACCTCACTTACGCCCACAGTGAGCTGCTTCCTGGTCCACCCCCCGCAGGGCACAGCGCACCCCACCATCCTTTGACCCAGTTCTGTCAAACCCGTCTGCATGTCTAAAACCTGCTATTAAAAGTGTTTAAGCCAGTCTGGATCTTGGTGACGGAACCAAGAGAGGGAATGATTCCGGCATTTATGCCAGTAGATGAGAGACAAGCAAGAAATCTTCAAAGGATAAACCTCTCCTAAAGCTGCTTGTCACCTCTGGCTGCTGTATAACCCACCAAAGGACCAGTTGCCTTGCCGATCCATAGAATCATAGAACCAATCAGGTTGCAACAGTCCTTTAAGATCAATTCCAACCTTCACCCCACAACTGTTGAGTCCATCACTAAACCATGGCACTAAGTGCCTCGTCTACACATCAGCGCACAGCCTGTAATACACCCAAGCTGGGCAACAGTAAAAAGACCTTATAAACTAATGCAATACTTAGTTTTTAACTTCACCAGGTTTGAAGACCTGCCTTTTTTAATTTATAGGCTGGAGGCAGTTACATTAAATAAAATTTACAGTGCTTTACTGAGAACAAGGGAAAAACACTGAGGCTACAGACCTCTCCGGCACGGATGCCAAACAGATGTTTTCAATGTCTATTTGCATTTTGATCTGAAATTAAAGGGCACAAATCTCAATGGCTTTAAGATCTCTGCCAACAGCTTGTGAATACTAACAAATAGCACCTAATGATTCATTAAAATGGGTGATTTTTCTAATTCTTCTTTTGGAGAAGTAAAGATTTTACTAACTAAACAAAATAAAAGAGAGAGAAGTGAAAAAAAAAACCCAAATTAGAAAATCAAGAACTTAAAACAGGATCTTAAAGACCCAGCTACAAAGCTTGAGAGCCATGCAGAAGTCTGACAGCAGAGATAGGGTTTAATATTCTCTAATGTGAGGGAGCTTTGAATCTCATTTAATTTTATCAGATTTAGAATCATTTGCTAGGGGCCAGACAGCCAACTAGTGTAAATCAGTTGAGCTCCATTAACTTCTACGGAATTACAGTTTCCAATTTACATCAGCCGAGAACCTTGCTGTTATGCTACTATTATTAGCTGCTATTTATAATGCAATAATACCTAGAGCAGTCATCTCAAATATGTGCTCAACAGGCTTTCTGACATTGCCTGCAGACACTGGAAGACTCTACTCCTCTAGCCCATGTTGCTCAGAAGAGCAAAGCTATCTGCATTGTACTACTTGCTCCACAGTCAATTATATGGGCTGTTGAGGTTGAAGTCTATTGGTTAATATGGAAATCTGAGCCTAGGTTTCCAGACCTATATATATATGTAGATACATATAATAATTACAAACCTAATAATAATGCATCTTTGTCATACAAAAGCTGTTCCTTCCACAAAATCTCACAGTGGCAATCTGCAAGGGATTAGGAAGGATAAAAAGGGCCAGAAAAATTATGGAAGGTTACACTGAAGGCCAGCTGTAGAGCTGCAGGAAGAAAGGGAACCCCAGCGCTATCCGGTGTGATGGCTGGGCCACTTGCTTCTCAGGGAGTCAAAAACCATCCACATTCAAAGTTGTACAGGGTGACTACAGAGATCGAAATTCCTCAACTCTTGCAGTGAAAAGTGTCAGGTTTGAGCTTAGAATTTCCTACTTTTAAAAAGAAGTTTCTGAAGTTGACGCATTGGGAATATTCAGACAACCTAAATTTAGGACCTAACTTATGTGCTCAAGTTAGGTGGCCAGAGACATTCCTCCAAGTGCCATTCAGTGCAGAAGCACCATTTAAATGCACCAAGTTATTTTCTGAATGATTCTAGTTCTCTCGGCTTTTCAGAGGACACGAAGAAACTCCCCTCCTTGCAATTTAACATCAAAACAGAAACATCTTGCTACACCCATCTTGGGGACACAGACAGGTTTTGATACTTCTTTGTGTGTCTCTCTCTCTTCTCAGTGTTCATTTATTATAGATCTACATCCCACTCTAGCATGTTCCGAAGAAAGAACCATCTGTGCCCACAAAACCCATTAAGGCCAACCAGTCACAGTCCTTCTCCTTACACAGAGGATGTTTTCTCTCTCATTATAGGGCAGATAGAAACAAAGGAGGACGTGTCATGGTTTTGGTCCACTTCCTCCATTTGCTACTTCATCTTCACATAAAATCATGAAGAGCTTTCCCTCACACCCTCTAAATCAGCTGCAGATCCTGTTTCATGCTCAGATTTATTTGTCTCCTCTTCTGCAATACACAGTGAACGCAGACCCCAATCACAAAGCTGAAACTGCCTTCAGACTCAAACCAGACTTTTCTCTGAGGTTTGGCACCGTCCTGTTCCCACAGCTCGGCAATGTGGGAGGATGGAGACTGAGATGCACAGATATGCTGGGACCAGGAGGAGGTAGAGAGAGAACAGACACCAAAAAATCATTCCCATTAACAAATGCAGCATGAGGCCCGTATCTCACAGCACAATCAAAACTGTGCAGCATTTCTAATCAAAGAAGCCTATGTTCGTTCCCTGGTTGGCTCCCCTTTTTGAAGCAGAACTTCCCTTAAGTTCAAGGGTTCAGGAAGTGAAATCTAGTGCAGAGCTTTCCCTTTTTATTTATAAACTCCTACTCAGTAGACTTCAATCTCGCAAAGTGCTTAAGCTTATGCAAAGTCTCCCTGAAGCAACCAGGACTGTTCACACGCCTGAAATGCAGTCCTTTGCTGGATCAGGGTGGCACCTCACTTCTTGTCAGTGTTTCCAAGCTCGAAGGCACATGGGTTAGTGTTAAATATAGAAACCCCTCTGTTCAGTATTTTTTTTCTCCAAGACTGTCACACGCTGCTGAGTTTCACAACAGGGCTATGCATGGATCTGCAGAGCACAAGGCTGCCACTGCTTGTCCACCGCGAGACGATGAGTGCTTGGAGAGGCATAAGATAGATCACCTCTGAACTTACAAATATTAAGAAAAGTTTTCCATTAGGACCCAATAACTGTTACTTGTTTATAGCAAATACCACATTAGAACATCTTATTCTGCCCCTGTCAATAACGTGGCTGACTACAAATCCTGAGCCACTTGCAGGGTTCATGCTGCTCTCCACGAGGATGACTGAGAGCAATGTATGGACTGATCGAGCAACCCATTAATATTTCACAGCTGGGCTTGTGTTGACTGGCAGTAATTACTCCACAGATTACTTTTCCATTTGAAGTGCAGCTGGTCATCCATTACTTTCTCCACGGCTTTGAAGGTCCAATAATTCCAATTATTTTTATCAACAGGAGACAGGTAAACTGGCTCTATGGAAATCTTCCCTGACACAGGCACTGAGTGGGTGACTGGAAGCCCACCTCCATTACAAATCCACTTTAGAGAGCCAAGATATTTGTGCAAAGCGGCAAATTCTTTCTCTGATTCTCCAATCTAGACCACAGTGTGTATTACTGCTGTAAAAGCCTATAGCTTTGGCCTGTGCTTAGAGCTGGCAGCCACTAAGCTTTCCCTGTGTGCTCAAATACCTTGAATAGGACTGGACTATCAACTGGTTTCCATTAATGAAGATAACTGGCCAAGTATGTAAGTGGCAAATAAACACAAACAGATAAAACCTTGCAGTGCCACAGGGAAACAACATGGTCCCTGAAGACCACGTAGGTCACTAATCATCTGCCTCACCAGCCACGTAACATAGCCCAGGTAGGACCACTGGCTTTATGCTTCTGAGAACTGATTGTGGCTGAAGGGACACAAGGGCAACTGTCTCACATCAAGGGCACCTTCTGAATCCAGATATCGAAATGGTTTGCTTTCCCAAGGCATTGTTGCAGGAGCTGTCAGCATTGTTTTTGAACAAGGAAGACTTTCAAGCTTTCCCACATTTCTAGCCAGCTTTCTTTTTGCAGATAGCACCATAATTTATGCCAGGGAGCTCAAAACCTGCGTGGCCTGAACACTGAAAACTGCAATGACAGAATAGGTTCACCATAAAATTGGCAATTGGATCTGGTCTGCAAGTGGCATTTAATCTTGGAAACATTAGCTGGATTGAACCTGATTGCTGATGAGTTATTCTTCCTTGCTTGACTGGAAGGTCATAAACATCCCTGATATTAACAGCCTGGCAGAAGTCAAGGCTCCACGTGGATGGACTGTTCTCTCCCATTCCTCATCCACCGAGAACTTTCTGCTCCGCTTGTTCAGCAAGTGAGCACATTGAATAATGTGGGAAAACTCCACTTATCTATTCATAGGGCTCCTCCATCTCACTGCTGCAGCACTGCCAAGTTTGCTTCAGGACAGAATTTTACTCTGCACCTATTTTTCTTAACCTAAAGGCCCGTTTAAGAGGCCGCTTCCCCAAAAATGATGATTCTGATGTTCACTGCTCTGCTCTAGTAGCAGCTACATTTATTTCATCCCTCCAGTGGGAATGAGACTGCATCTCCTGTGACCTGGTGGGGGGGAAACTTCTGCATTTTTTTCATCCCACTGCTTGAGCATGTGCATTGCAGAAGCTTCTCTTACATTAGGACCAGGCTAATAAGATTAACAAAGTGAGGATGTAGGGCTCTTCCTTTCCCTGTTATTCTGATCGAGCTCTTTCTTCTCATCAGTGCCACCCACAAGTGAAGTGACTGAAATGTGTATGCTCTGAATTTCCCACTGTTCTTCTACACACTACTCCAAATATGACTCCATTCTCCATTAGAAATGCAGAGGCAGTGACTTCAGAGGAATGTGAAGCCCAGAGGCAGATGCAGAGAGGTACATTGGGGATATTCTCCTCCACAGTCTGCATTGCAGCTACTGCCTCAAACCTATGTTGCTGATGATCCTCAGGACTGCTCATTCTTTGCTGTGATGAGAGAGTCTGCAAGCTCCTACACAGCATCATGCGAACAGATATCTCCGCAAAGCATACAGGCAGTTATAAACAGCAAGTCCCAGCTTTCTGTGAGCACACAGTGCATATTTGTGAATGCTGAACTGGATTTCTCCTTTCAAGGAGCCACTTGTATGGATAAATACCCAACAGTGCCCAGTGGTGGGGCCAATAACAGCCTTACCTGGAAGCCGGGCTTTCTTATGAAAGACACAAAGAGATTGTCCCTATACAACACATTCATTTAGAATACTTGGAAAGTGCTATAAAAATGCCCTTATTTCAGCTCACTGACTATGAAATGCATGCATAATATTCAGGAAAGTTACCAGAAGGTAATTTTATTGACTGTAATACCTCATCTCACTGAGTCCCGGAAGGCACACTCCATAATCCACCAAGCACAGGAGTATCCCAGTGGCTATGTCTACATTGCTTCTTTAAAAGGGGAGCAAAAGGAGTCCTGGGAGCAGGCAGAGTGGAGCACACTGCCACACATGCCTCCTGGCTATGCATGGGCCTCCCAGGCAACTATGGACCCTCCTGCAGCAAGTCTTCTTGAGAACGGGTGCTCCTACTCAAAACTGCCTTCCAGAAGCCTGAGCCTCCTCCCCATATCCCATCTGGGCTCCAGGCGATGCTTCCCAGACACAGCCTCAGGCTGAGCTCCCAAGCTTGCCATCTGGAAGGGCATCAGGTTTGGCATAGGGAGTCTGTTACATCCCAATGCATGCCCTGCTCTATCTGGAAAGCTGAGGCAATCAAATATTTAACATATTGAACAAGAGCACTCCCGGCTAAGAGGAACAGCAATTAAAGACCTGCTGACTCATCAGATATCAAAGGGGAAGCAACACCGTAGGGAACAGAAACATTCTGAAGGAGCCAGACGTTTGCAGTGCACTGGGCCAGGAATTCACATTAACAGCATCCCAAACAAGCTGGGAACAATGCTTGCTTAAAATCCCCAGTGGGGAGCTGCACCATCAGGAGGGGAGAAACAAAAAGAAAATGGGTACTATGAAATTTATAAAGCGTACATCCTTTATTCTGCAATAAAAATGATGGAAGATGGCAGTGCTACAGTCCTAGATGCCTGGAACCTGTCCATACACCACAAAGAGCAATACAGATACTTCGGAAAACATGCTCTTTCAGCTTTCTCTGCAAGCTTATCCACTCCTATGTGCATACATTAGGCATGCACATATGTTTGTGGGGCCACACCTGGTATTTCTAGTCAGTGTCCCCTCCTGTGTGTGCTGCTTGCTGGCCCTGATCAATGCCCTGACTGAAGGAAGATGAGAGTAATTGCTGAATCAGCAGACTGATGACACTCATGGAAAAAGGATTAGAAGATAAACTTCAAGTCCAATAAACTCATCCTTGAGCCTAATGGGAGGAAAACTGGACCTGCATGCATTAATATTCACATGCACATGGCTGCTGGGAGTACACAATACTATGCAAATAGTATATAGTAGTACTTAAGTATCAATATGATGTGAAGTCACTTGGAATCTTCTGTGATTCACCTTCAGGAGGTATTAAAAATCTAAGAAATTGAGAAGTTCCTACAGCTGACGATGCTCAATACATATCTACTACACATTTTCACACCCTTACTGACAAGCACGTGGCATGCCTGGTCAGCAGCTGGCCAGGCAGCAGCACAGAACTGGACAGGAGTCCAAATCTTTGTGATTACTAGACAGATTTAGCACCTTCATTGCTACAAAACCATGATTTAAAGCAAGTAACTGCATAAGCCAATACAAGGCTGGTGACTTACAATGTACCAGCTGTTCCTTTGGGAAAACCTCCTTTATGTCATCATATAGTTTACTTCTCCAAATATAATGAAAGACAAAAAAATCTTTATTTCTGCTATATCAAAAGTGTGATATAAAAACCACCAGGGCAAGCCAAAGCTGCTGCTTCTCTCTGCTCCAAAATGTTCCTCTGCTTCCTCTTTCATAAACCTTCTTTCTGTTCTGCAACTATCTTCACAAATTCACCCACCCGTAGAAACAATATCCTGATTCCACCACCAGAAGAAGGTCACTCGAGCGAGTCTGTATAACGCAGCTCAGGTGCTCATTTTTAAGTTTGGCTAACCTTAAAGCAAAGTGCCCTTTAAGAGCATATCCCTTTAGCCGTAAAATACTTAATCATTAACGATTTAAAGCAGAAAGGAATTTAAGTGAGTTAGACATCCTGTAATAGGCCTTTTGACTAGGGCCATTAGGAACATTTTGGTTCAGTTCAGACATAATTTATCATCCTGAGTGGAATTCACCTGCAAAGCAGGCAGCACCTTCTGCTATTGGAGATCTTCTCTTAAAAAAAATAAAATAAATAAAATAAAATAAAAATCTATCCACCTTTTCTGATTTCCTAAATAGCTTAAGTTTATAAATGCCAGCTAGCTTCCCGCTAGGCATTTACTGCTGTCTTTAATGGCCAAAACCTATCAGAAACCTCCTGAGGCTAAACACAGAGGAGAGAGCAAAAAGTAATCATTTTATATTCCAATCCCTGGTAGAAGAAACCTGCTGAAAGAAGGTTAAAGCACCGTAGACTGGTCTCCTTACTATTCCTAACCTGCCACTTCATTATTATAGTGCGGCCAGTTCCTTAGCCAACACGCAGCTTTGCTGACTTCAGGGCACCCATGAAAGCTGCAGAGCTACCCTGGGATCTCTGCAAGCAGCATCCCCCAGCACTAATGTACTTCTGGATAGTGATAGTAAATTAAGAAAAGGGCACAGCTTAGCTATTAAATAGCAACAGGGCCATAAAATAAGACATTTCGGCATCTATATGTGAATTTTAGGCTGGTGTCAACTCATAGTGATGCTCCAGTTATTCTGTGGAATAGAAAGTCTGACAGCCTCCATAAGCATGGCTCATTTTTATATGGGAAACATATAAAAATGCTGATGTATTATACTGTTGTATATAAACATGAAAAATAGCAAAGGTAAGCCAGAAAAGGTTTAAGTCCTTCAGAATTTAATAGAAAAAATATCCACCCATCTTTCTGAGTGATTACAGAAAATTACATCCCTATCAAGGAACTGTGAAAGATAACAAAAAGCTGCCAGGATGGACATGTTCTCTGCTTAATTTAGTAGATTTTGAAAGTAATTTCTACACAGCCGTACTGATTTTGCTGCTCCTAAGTTTTAAAGATTCTTTTCCTACACACACAAGTACGGAAAGCGTATGAAATATCTGAAATACATCTCAAAATACTAGAATATAAAGATGCCATATTCTCACATTACACTGCAAACACTGACGTGTACTACCTCTCTCCTCTCTCCATAAGTTAAAAGCATCCATGCCACCACATTCTTTTAGCACAAGGCATGGACCACCCTGGCACTTCTGCTGCAGAAATCTGGGTACAGCTGGGCTTGAAGGTGTCAGTGCAGGAAAAATACTATATTGAAAAGATAGGTTTGTTCCTTTGATTATAACAAGACGATGTTGAATGCCTGACTTAGCATGGATGTGAATGATTTTCAATGGAACTAAGGTCAAGAAAGATGGGAACTTATTAAAAATAAGTACATCAGACTGCCTGTTACTTTTACTAGTGAACATGGATGGACAGTGAGGAAAGGAATGTGCATGCTCTGAGACAACAAATCTTTAAAACCTGTAACTTACTCACTAAAACTCATTGGAAACACCTCCAATGGGACTCGTCACCCATAGGATAAAAAAGGAGGCACAGAAATACAGTGACTGAGCAACAGGCCACAGTAACGAAGACCACACCATATCCACTGAGGTCATCTGTCCCTCATCCCCACAGCAGACACTACAACTGGCTACTGCCTCATGACTGCAGCCTGAAAGCAGAAGCAACTGCTCTGCTTCCACTCTTTATTGTTATAAAGGATTTCCACAGGGGGCTGGCAGCTTTGGTAACCGATTAGTGTATATTACCGAGACAATTCACAGGGCTTCTATAAGCCAGAAGGAATCACGCTGGGAGATCTGCTTTCTGCTCTAAATATAGCAGCACAAGAAATGAAATCCAAGTGCCAGATTTCAGTGGGATTTCCCAGGGTGAAATGCATTGCACACATGGCTCATTAGAGACCTTTAAAACAAAAAACAAGAACTACAGATTGCACCAGTGTATTCCCTTCCCAGTGCTGTTACTGAAAACATTTTGGATGAATGGTGGTCATTTCCCCACCATGAATCTCATCATCTCTCTACACTTGTTTCCAGTAAGCATTTCCGCCAGCTCATCCAATGTTAACACCAGTGATAATCATGACTAAGCAGTGAATGTAGCCATTTAACTTCACATTTCTTATTGAATGGATTAATTTTAAAACCAGGAAAACATGAAATGAAGAAAAGTAAAGAAAGAAATGAGTACAACAGATCAGTTTACTGTCATTTACCAGGGTTCACGTATCATTGCCCACCATTTCCAGGCTCCTGTGCCATGTTTCCAAAGCTGTGAGCCTCCTTCTCTAAGAAGGAGCACAGATTTGTAGTTGTTTCCAGAGATTTCTGTCCACAGAGCTCTCTGGGGTCAGTGTCTGTGTTTTGTACTGCACAAATTCTCACAGCATCTATGGATTTGTTTTAAACTGACAGACTTCATAGGTGAGTGAAATACATTTAACATGAGATCCTATAGATTGCTACCAACACAAAGCAACAGTCTCTTTTATTCTCTGCTGGGGCAAATGACACCACCACCACCAAAAATAAAATAAATTAACAAACCCAGGACACACTCTTCTTTCCAATTGCACAGATATTGCTCCATTACAAATCTTACAATCTTTTCCTTTGCAGCCTTTTGGAGCTGTACGCTGCCAACCTATTCTTCTCTTATTGATACCTGTGTAAACTCAAAGAGATGCCATGGATCTACATCCCTACAAGAGGAGAACCAAGTCATGCATCAAACGATTGGCTACTCCAGGTTTATTTAGCACACTCGACAGGCAAAATGGAATTAACTACCTTCCCAGCCCCAGGCTCTGCCCCCATCTCACAGGGCTCCCATCATCACAAGCACAACAGCGTCTTTACTGGCCTCAGTCTCCTCACACAGAGAAACATTTTAGCCCTGAATATGTAAAAACTCCTCATTCTCAGCTTAAAGATGAAAGGACTGACAAGGCAAATTGTGCTGCAGAAAAGCTTCCTATTACAAGAAAGGTGTAATGGCAGCAAATGTAGCTCCACTGGGAAGAATAGAGGAATTAAACACATCTGCCTTCTAACAGACAGGGTTTTTCTTGGGCAATGTACAAGACTGAATCCTTTATAGTATTAACAAAGACAAGTATCTTTGGTCAATCGATCTTGACATGTAACTTCAAATAAAGATGAAATTTGCCCTATACTCTATACCTGCTGGTCAACTGGATTGTTCCCCCTTCTAGACAATGCAGTGTTCTGTAAAACCACAGCAGCAGTGCTGGGATTCACCCAATCTTTATACAACCCAGCCATCAGCTGCTCAGGCTGAAGTTCCTCACCTTCACAGGGCTCAAGGCTTTGCTGCAAACCTTCTATCAGTCTCTATTGATGCTGTCTCTCTGTTAATAAGCGCTGAATTCAGAAGTGGTGGTGTGTACAAATATGTAATTAGCAGCAACTGCCTTTCTAGCATGCAAAGGAAATAAAGACTGTAAAAGGCATTTAATTTCCTGGTTTCCTAGAACCAAATTCTTTAATGTCTTGTATTGAAAGATTAAATATTTGTTGTCAGAAATAATACCACCTTCCTAAATAACCTGAATCAAAATCAGCACCTACACACGTCTATATGACTTGCACCTACACGAAATAAAAGTATTTCAGGGTTCTGCCTAGAGAAATTAAGCACTTTTTCATTCTTCTAAAATGAAAACATTCACTTTGCCAAGCATATTTGCTTGCTAAGAAACAACAGAGGCAGGTTACACGTTTTTATGTATTTAACTGCAGCTATGACTCCAAAAAACATGACAAATCTACTGCTGACAAACAATGACATTTCCATTTCCAACGTTTCACTGGTAGCCCTCTAAGAGGACACTCTGACAGATTTCAGTCCATCTAGACATTTTATGTGTTTCAGCACACGTTACAGGGAACCTTCAGGATAATAAAAAGCAGAAATCACATGCACATTCCTGCTGACTTGTGTGATACAAGGCATTAGCGAACAATGCAAGAACACAAGAAAGCAGAATGCTCTCGTGTTTTTTTCAACCTCGCTATCTTCAGTGGAGAGAATAAACAGTAGAAAATGGCCATGTCTGTTGCTACAACGTACACACTTGAGTTTCTGTCATGCCTGTTTTCAGATCCGTAACACGAGGAGGATTTTAATAGAGCCGAAGGGTGCAATCAGTGCGACTGTGCTGCCAGAACCATCACGGAAACGCTGATAGTTGTAATTAGGAAGAATGTGTAATTGAAGTGCCGTATGCTTGAGCCTGAGGTGGTGGCTTTAACATGAGGTGCTGTGCTCTTCCCTAGACCCAGAACCGCAGGCTCCTGTCAGACCCATCTGGCCATAGCTTACCTCTCTGTGCCTGATGCACTATGGCACCTTGGTGACCGGAGCGGGACTGATTCCCAACACCCATGCCACAGATGTGTGGTTTATAAAATGCCATGCCTGCTTTAAGGACACACTCCATGCACCAGGATTAACAGAGCAAGGTGCTGGCATGAGAAAGATCCGCTTCTTGTAGAAACAAAGACTAAGTTGTGGCCTTGGAGCCCATACAGTTGGGAGGAACAGGGAGACATGTGAGATGTTCTCAACCCCAGAGGCAGTACTGCCACTCAGTCTCACATACCTCTTTTTTTTTTTTTTTTGCTAGAATAACCAAAATACCACTGGAATTCAGCAAGAACTGCACAAAACCAGAAACCTGTGATGGAAACGAAACCACTGGGATTGGAACTAGATGATCTTAAAGGTTCCTTCCAACCCAAACCACTCTATGATCTATGATTCTATGACTTAGGCAAGACGTGCACCTACATCCCCTGCACGGACACCGTCAGACAGCCCGGCCAGCTTTGGATGATGGATTCTGCCCTTGGACTTCTCTGAAACACAACTCAAACCAGGCTTTAGAGTAATTAAACTTTAATTTTAGCTGGCTAACCCACACTGAAGAATCACTGATGAGGACCCTCAGTCACCTTAATTGCATAATGATAAACTAATTTTCAGGGACCCTGTGCATGGGAGTAAACTTTTCAGATTTGGGGTTTTTTCCCTTTTCCTGTGGTGGGGTGGGAACTCTAAAGACTTCAATTAGAAGCAATTACTGGAGATACAGAGGCTTCTCTGAGGTTAAGCCGCCCTTCATTTTCTCAAGAGAAGCCTTTAATTAAATACAAATAATAAAAAAATTCACACAGCAGATTGCCATAATTTCACTATTAGTTACTGGATCTCATTTAAAAAGGAAAGAGGTGGGCAGAGCGCTAGGCGGACACAAAGTAATGAGAACTCATGAGGTCAAGGCTGAATTATGTGCATAAATTTATTCCTCTTCTATTAAGTCTGCCTGCAACCACATCATTTCAGTGTTAACAGGTTGTCCTTCATGCAGGTGCACTGGAGTGTAGTCCCATAGAAACTCGTGCCTCAATACAAATAATTACCTCAGTCCATCTTGCTGTTGACCATGGCAGTGAAGGCAGGATTGGTAATGGGGAAAACGTAATTGAAGTTGAAATGACCAGAACTAAAATGCAAGCTATGATGAATTCAAATGATATATTCAAGTTCATCTCCATAGCAGAGCTCTGGAAGAACAGGCACATGAAATGGCAGCAAGTATTTTAAATACATCTATCAAATCAGGTATGGTAGCATACAAGTGGTGAAGTGATAATACAGCACCTGCAGGAGGGGATGGGAAAGACAGACTCCATACACCACAGGGCTGTAATTCTGTCCTCAGAACCATCAGTCTTTACAGCAGGTTCTGACAGAAGGTAAATAAAGTAAATGCACACAACTGCATAGAGAATATGGCACTTTCCCCCTACTGTTTTTCTTTAGTCAAACACAAAAGCTTATCCTAGCTAACAGGCAGCAGTGAGCCCTCAAGCTGGGGCTTCACCCAAAGACAGTGAAGGTTTCTGCTGTTCAGTACTTAGCACAGTCATCTACAGTGTAAGAAAGAGCCAGCTCCGTTCCCTTTCCATGGATTATGCTACAACCCATATGCAAACAAGCTACAAGACGCAAACAAGCAGGGGTTCATAACCAAACGCAAAGAAACATTTTAAGCAGCGGCTTTCAGAAAAGCTGATGGCGCGGCAGTTGGAGGCTACTTCAAGCAGCACCTAAGCCTTAAGGCAACCGCACAGAAGAGGTGCTTCAGGAGAGTTACATTTTTGTCGTAGCAATAAGCTGCTTGGTTCTCAAAGCTGAGAAGGTCATTGCTCTCTGCTACAGAATGAGTGCAGGAGGCATGTCAGGAAGTTCAGAAGGAAAGAAAAAAGACGAGCAAGGAACAAGGGAAGCAGCAGTGGAAAACTTACTGTACAGCTCAGCTTGGCATGTCATTTCTGTGTGGTTTCCCAAATTAAAACATTTCTCCTACTGCACTGTGAGAATATGGGGAGGGATCAGATTGTGTGCTATTCAGAGGACTAACTGATTATTGACATTTTAGCAGAGAGCTTGTTTTTGTTTTTTTCCACATTTATAATAATACCTTTTACATATTCGCTAAGAGACAAACCTCTCTCTGGTGCTGAACTGCTGGTCTGAAGATCTTTTGTTGGCACTGAGACGAATGCTAATACAAAATATCTTATTTCTTCAGATGAAAGAGAAGCTGAGAACAATCCCTTCTGGAGGGAGGTGGCAGAAGGCGGGATCTGGGATCAAGAGTTTATGAATCAGCCCCCCCCCCCCCCAGCCCACCGATGCCCTCCGTCCTGCTTGCCAGGTCCTGCTGCTATCACACCACAAAGCAGCTCCTCCAGGTCTGATAAAGCTTCCCATCCCGCTCCCCACAGCACAGCTGGGATGTGGGTCACCAGCAGACAAGACCCTCTGTGTTCACAGGCAGAAATGCCTGGAAGTGAAGCCTTATGCCAGAGACCAAATGCTCAAACTTACATTGCAAACGACCCAAGTCCTTGCCACTCTCCTCCCTGCTCCATCTATTCTAATCCCTCTGTTCTTCGAGGGACCAAATAAAGCCATGTTGTATTTTTAATGTAGTGATGTATCTTCCTGCTGTGGAGATATTCTGAAGACTGGTTCCTGAGGCTTGACAGCATGGCCCACACAGCACATCTGCCAGGTGCCTGTATGCATGCACTGAACTGGAAGTATGAGGACAGGGGTGTTGCTGAGTTTCCAACAGCTTCCTTCAAATCAGAAGTAGTAATAACCAAGAGTTGCTGGGTCCTGGGGTATCTGGGTGTCAGGGATAAATTCTCTGGTGTCCAGTAGGAAAACAGCATCAATAAAAGCTTTTTCTGGTAGGGGGACATTTGTAACATCTCTCACTCCTGGCTAGTAGCAAGTACAGAGCTTATGCAGCAGCTTCTTTCAGAGTAGGGATACTAACAAATAAGATAGCTTTCTTCTGCCTCTGAGAAATACAGAAACTAAGTATGTTTGAGATATTCCTGTCTCTTGGACACATAAGTCTGTTGACATGGCTTAAGTATGAACAGCGGCTTAGAAACAATCAAGAAGAACTGGGACCTGGAAGCCTGTCTATCGAGTTGGAAGCACAATCACATAAGCCTCTGTTCTTCACGAAACCCAGCCCTAAATCTCTGAGAGAAAAGGGCCATCTGTCGTTGTAACACTCAGTACACCATGGACTGCCTTGTGCAATAGTCAAAGAATAAAACCAAAGAATTACCTAAACGATTGAAGTGCAGCACATTCAGCTTGGTTTAGTGGTAGCAGTAGAAGACTTACTATTTCACTATTTCTTTTGCTCCCGTGACATATCTTTAGTCATATCCAGTGCTATGGCAGGTCTCTGAAAAACTCAATGGTTCAGCAGAGAGTTGAGACAGTAAGGTAAAAATATTGGGTCCTTTCATCACTTTCTGGTAACAAAGAAGATGAAACCCTTATGTGTTTATCCTGGCTGGGAAAATGTGATATTAGGATAATAAAAGTGAAATATTATCAGAGACTGAGTTTTCAGAGGTGTAGCACGAGAAGAAACTGATGCACTATAACTCAGCAAGTCATCAGTACCAAATGCTTAACACTCGGGAGGACACAGTAGTGAAGGGGCAAACTTGTAATAACGTCATGCAATATCCCATTAAAACTGACTCCATTATTCTAAACACCAAAGGAGAGAAGCCAATGTATCTTTAAAAAAGATAAGTAATCTCAATTGCTTTTTGTACAGAAACTCTTTAGGAATAAAATTCAGACCTCTAAAAAGAGTTAAAGAAAAGCATTACACAGCTTTTCCTTAATCCAGAAGGAAGAAAATTTGAATTGACTGAAAAAAAACCTGCAAATAAAAAGCATTATGGTGAAGGGCTTGATCCACTGGTGTCAATACCAAGATTCCTTCTGAATTCCAGGGGGTAACACTTTCGCCCATAGAAACTTCTTCACTTAATAGTACAGTCACTCACAGTATTGCTGGTGTTGTCAGACCACTACAAGGTTAACATCTTTATATCAGGGGATGCAGTCCACGCGAATGAGGAAAGAAGGGAAATACACAAAGCTCTTGGGTCATGCAGGCAGCCTCAAAATAATTACTTGTTTTATAACAAGAACAACATGAAATAGAATGGAAAAGTGCACAACTTTGTATGCATGTGTGTGAGAGGAAGAGAGAACAAAAACCTTTCACTCTTTCCTCAGTAAGGGTACAGTAATAGTAATACTAATTCTAACTCTAAACAATTTTAGCTGACAGATTACAGTTGCACTACAAAGCAGAAGCTGAAAAGCACTTCACATTTCTTTCCCATGTTGGCCTTAGCATTGCACCTAAAGAGACCCCAGAGAAATCATGAAGAGGGAATATAAACTGCAAAGTCAGTTTATTCTGGGGCAACTTTTAATTAAAAACAATTAAACCAAAACAAAGTCTATTCCTTTAAATCATTAATAAGAGAATCCTGCCTGTTACAGTAATGAGTTTTCCTAACTCTAATCCATCTTTACGGCTGCGTTATTACCCTACTGTTTTCCTGTAATTGAAATGTGGCAGGTAGTTTACACACCAGAGGGAGTAATTGTATTGGAAATAACTGTTCATAACCAAATTTTTAAAGCTCATTTTTCTTATCAACTTTTAATAAAGAAAGATAATAATGATATTTAGCGTTTGTGCCACCTCCAGCAGCACTTTGTCTCTCTAAATAGCTAACATTTCATTCAATGATTCTAAACCATAACCCTTCAGTTACAAATGCAGCGTGCAGCAAAAAAAGAAAAATCTGAACAACAGCAGTCATTTGTTCTTGTTCAATTAAAACAGGAAAAAATGGCTGAACCTCATGCTAAAGATGCAACCCTTCGGAAAAACTGGCATAGTCCTGGAAGGAGAACACGGAGGTTTTGTTTGCTGTGCTTACGGAGCACCCCAACCTCAGCCTGATCAGGCCAGGAGGGAAAGCTCCCCCTTCTCTCTGCATCCTAATGAAGATGGGATGAGGCGGATCGTTGTCTGCCTGTTTCTACATTGCATTTCCTTGGAAGTGCACGTACAGATAGCACAAAGCTGCAGAATGTTTTCCTTACAAAGCCTATGCTGTGCCTTTGCTTTGGGAGATTCTTAGAAGACAGTTCACCAGGTATTTCTAACCTTGCAAGCTGATTAGAGGAAAAGTATTATTTTTCCATTTATGAATGTTTAGAGTTTAGTAGAACCTGCCAATACATAGGACAACAGGATGCCATATGCAAACAGCTTTTGACCCAGAATGCCTACAATCCAAAACATGAAAACAGGCAGCTATGGATAGAAACACCAGGGAAGGGCAAAGGAAAAGCAAAGGGTCCTCAGTGCTTTGTAGGGCAGACAAGTAGATGGGTGTTTGCCATTTATATGCAGTCAAAACAGGGCACAATTCTTGTCTCTCCTGTTTAGAGCTTTTCCTGCTGCCTAACAGACCAAAAAAGGGTACTAATGGATAATGCTTTAGACTCCTAACACTTTAAAATACCAGGCATTGTACGCTACCCTTGTGGAAAGAAGTCAATGCACTGCCACTGCCATTATCCAAGTCTTCTGAGCCTTGTTCTGTTTAAAATAAGGACATTGGTATGCTCTATTTATGTAAGCACATCTTTTGCTATAATATTCAGAAATTAATATAACAGGAAGCTTTTAAAAAGTGGTTTAAGCTTACCAGTAATAGCTGAAATAGAGATCCCTAGCACAATACAGACATACAGCAGAGAAAATGTATGTACTTACATGCACAGTCACGAGCAATCCTACTGCTAAAGAACTACATCACTGGATGCTAATGCAGGTGGACCATAAAGAGGAAGGCTGTTAAGAGCTCTGTTTGCAGCCTTGTAATTAGATTGGCATATACAAAGCCTCACAGGGCTCTGCCTACCTCAGATGAGCTCTGCGCAGCTTGAGGTTGAGCATTCCATAGCTTGAGGTTGAGCCCTGTGACAGCAGGATACAGCCCAAGCCTGCACTGGACCTTCAGACTGAGCCACATACACAGCCCACAGTCATTAGCGTTTTCTATCCAAACCCACTATGTGCAAACCGCGTACTTCTGACCAGGTTTGTCCAAGATCTGAATGAAGCAGAGTTTCTTCTACCTATATATCATCAGAAAGCTGAGAGCTGGATGGTGGTTTCTACCTCAATTAGGTTAGGCCACCTTCAGGGTGCATTTGGGTTTCAACCGAAATTGGTGGCTTTGGTCCATACTCATTCTGTGGTTTGGCGTAAAAAAATCAAAGTAAGGTTAAGAGGTAGCAACCTTCACAGAGCTTCCCACAGTCCCAGAGCCGCACAGCCCTGATGTAAATGAACAGGATAAATGGATCTGGCGATGCAAACCAGCTGCGGGACAGGCAGATATTTGAGGCCCCTGCCAGACCTGTTTTCTATACAGTGTATGCCTGATAAAGGCATTTAAAACAAATTGAGGATCAAAAACTACATCAGAAGTGAATGTGCCAGAGGATACACTAGAGAGTCACCGATTTGCTCCAAGCAAATGCGACTCTGCTTTGAAAGCCCCATGTAAAAAGCAACAGCCACACATAAATCTGTTTAAGCCTTAAACATTCAGATAAAAGCAAACCCTAGAATATATTAGTAATGATTTGCCTACTAAAAGCCACTGTGAGGCAGTTTATGGTTTGATTTTGAAGGATTTGTCTCCTGGTACACCAGGCAGAAAGGAGAGAAAGGGAGGTCAGGGCTTGATGTGGAAGTGGAGTGTATGGATACTGCTATAATGTGCATGAGAAAGTGGTTTTGTTTTGCTTTATCTCCTCCTCCCTTCTCCACTCCCCATTATCAGCATTTATAACACGCCTGAGTTTTTCTTGAGCAAGTTTGCTGTGCTCATTAAAATACTGCGAGCACTTATTGGCTATAATGAGCACTCATTAAATTCTGGTAAGTGCCAGGACTGTTGTGTGGAGTTGAACAGACCCAGGTTATGGGAGTAGAGCTCACGGGTGGGAAGATACTGGAAATACTACATTTTCCACAAGAACAGAAATACAAACTCTCCCCTTCTTTTTTGCTCTGCAAGCACTGGGGTAACTCAGACCTCTTAAGCAACAGCTATTGCTTACTGACTACTTGAATCATTCCCCTTGCCCCAGAAGGACTCAGCTCCTCTTATCAGAACAGAAACAAATTAAAGGGTTTTTTCCATATTTGCATCTCCCCATTTGAGAACTTTCCTACATTTGTTATTTAGAGATAAAAGTCTGCTTCTGAAAGTTCACTTAGCAAAGTCGTTTTCCCAGCCTCAGGGAATGGTAGAGGAGGGATTGCAGAGCAGGATCCAAAGCAGCTAGTGAGGCTGCAGGAGCAACAGGAGATGAATGGGTGCATACTGGGGCAAAGATCATATTCTACATGCCCTGTTCTTATACCTATCTCCAACTGGCTGAGTCAGAGACATGCACCCTGACTAGTGTGGCCATGCCTATAACCATAAGCAGTTCCCACTGCAGGATTCAGTGCTACCTTAGTACAGTGTTTTTACCTTAGTACAGTGTACTTAGTATAGTGTTTTTACCACTAATTGCTGTTCATCACCTACTAAATTTAGAATATATGAATTAACTAAACCCATATACAAATACACTTTACCCTGGACTAATCCCCAGTGAATCAGAGGGCAAATAACTGTTTAAGGAAACAGAATCAGACAAGAGCTGGAAGATCAGTGCATCCCCCAAAAAGCCAGTGTATGTCCTACTGGGATGGAGAGAGCTGCTGGAAGGGGGAGGTTTCTATACATATCTCTAAGATGCATCTTGGACATATCTCTACCTTTCTGTAGATGGCCTGAAAAATGCAATGCATCAGGAAAAAGCAGTGAGGGAGAAAGGAGCAGAGTTCACCTGCCTTCCCAAACAGCCTGTGGAGAGTTGACTCACCACCACCACCAAACAGCAGAAAGCATAGGACCGACATATCAAAGTTATGTTATTCTAAACAAATAAAGTTACATTTCTGAAAGGTGAGAACCTGAAATCCCATTATTTTGTGCTCGGGCACTGCCTGTATAATAAGCATATGACAGTCTTCTATCACCTCAGAAGTATCTATTTTTCAACTACATCTATCTAAAGACCACAGCTCAGCACAAAATGATATCAAAATGGCACCAATTTCACAAGATTAAATACCTGGTCTGGTTAAGCATTAATTGCTTACCAGTTTGGCTCACTCTTTACCCACTCACAGGAGCCTTTTGTGGATTACTGCTTTATAATTGCTTGCTCCCTAAGTACACATGCACTGCAATCTTCTGCACACCTTGACAGCATCCTGGCTAGAGAAAATGAACGCTACAGTTCCCCTGACACAGCATTTTATCTGCTGGATACAGTAAGTCAGAGACTGTTTACTCAACTTCTCATGGCCCATTAAAGACATAATGTTGGACACAGGTGTTCAGGACTTCACAAGACCAAAACAGAGAAAGAAATGCCAGGAGACTTCAAACACACTGCTCACTTCAGTGCCTGGCAGGGAAAGCCATTGAAAGTGGTCTAAGGGAATTTAGCCTTACAGCTCTCTCATGAAGAAAATCCAGGATTAAAGCCTCAAACTCAGTTTCTCCTGAAGACTCAAATTATCTTAAAATAACTCCATCTGACCAAGGGGGCAGTGACTGCTTTGAAGAAGAGGGGAGCAATCATTTAATTTTCATTCTGCCTGGACAAATTATCCGCTGAAAAACCAGGGCCTGCAATATATAAAGGCTCACTAGCTCTGGAAGTGGGGTAAGCCTGGTTCATCATGTTCTGACTTCCAGTGTGTTTGATCAATTGGGCTTGAACCCATTCCCACACCCCAGTTCAAAACAACCTATTTCATTAATCTTAAACCACTATATAACTGAAAATTAGGGGAGGGTGGTGCATGTTGTTTACATATATACATGTATATATATAGCAGGTAGGAGGAACATGATTTGCAACACTGAGCTGATTCCTCATTTTGGCAATACCGTAGACATCACCAGCAGAAAAAGAGAATCACTGGGTAAACTTGTAGTAACGGCTATCCATGGCAACTAAAACACCCTCTTATCAAAGCTCTATCTGAAGTCATGCTCAGAGGAAAGACCACCACCCTCCCTCATCTTCCCCAGACCTTCCAGGGTAACCCCTACTTACAATTGTGAAGTTCATAACCTTCAGAATCCAGATGGTCATAGCAAGGTTCACCAGGATTAAAATCATTAGGAGCAGCACAAAGAAATAGAGGCACCTCTTCCTCCAGCCATAAATCCCCACTTTGTATACCTGGGGTCCTTCCGAGGTCTGCATGGCGCTCCGGTGCGCGTACTGTTCCTGAGGCATCTGAAACGATCACAAAGAAATAACCACATGCATTAAATGGCAAGAGAAGGACAATGATAACAACTGCTTGTGTCTGTGCCTCTTAGAGGGTTTTGTTCTTTCTTTTTCAGAGTTTACCAGCTGGGCAGCATCTCTTTCCATATCTTGGTTCTGCATTATTTTACTTTCTGCTTACCATACGCAGTAACATACCAAAAGAGGATTTATGTGTTAAATGTGTGTATATATATATATATATTTATAAATACATGTAAGCACGCTGTCTAAAGGTATCCTATGGAGAAACTCTCAAGTGACACTGCTCATTGCCCCAGGTTTTGCAATGCAGGCACTACAGAGCCTCCAAGGAAGGATCCTGAGGGGAAAATTTTGCATGCATTTGGTAAAAGCAGTGAGTTCAGCAGTTTGTTTTGAAGATGCCATATGACTTCTCAGAGGCTTTAATTTAATATATATATACACATATGTATCTCAACTAAAATCATTCCTTCCAGCCAAAGCAAAAAGGCAAAATGCAAATGTTTGCCTTTATCCTGTCCTGCACCCCAACCTTTCTTAACCAAGTAAACCTGAAGCACAAGTTTCTCCAGCTGTCACATCCATAACGAATGATTCCTGAAAATATCTATGCTGGCTTAACCCTGGGTGGGCATGGCGTCCTAGAACACTGGGGGCCAAAATCATTGAAAGAGGGAGGGATGGAAAGGTGGTGTTGAGGAAATCAGCACAGCAGCATCTCCAGGAAGAACTGCTTCACAGTCCTACATGGTGAGCTCTGTCCCCCTCCTACACCGTGGTATCCAGCTGCCCCCACTATGGATTGGAAGAGATGGGTGCTTATAAATGGCATTGCAATCAGCTGGGACAGGGGTCCGGAATACAGATACTGCACAACGGCTGTGTGTGAACTTCTGCATGCACTGGGGGTTGTGATTGTGGAGCACACAAATGAAAGTATTCATGTTCTGGCCCTTTACATTCGGGGTATGGAAAGCAACTTTCATGGGTTTCCCCCAGACATCGGTTTCTTATGTTTTCAGATTTTTTTGACAAACACAGACTGAGGATATGATATCATCTCTAATAACACACAGTATGCTGTATGTTTTGCATTTATACTCTATAGAGATAAGAAACCACCAAACACATTCTTGCATTACTGATCCAGCACCATGGACTGGCATTGATGTTTGTACATAGTGAATTCCAAAATTCATCTACCAGGAGGAAACAATTTGAGTTCCTCTCTGTGGGAGTGTGATCTGCAAAGGCATGATGAGACAATGGTCAAAATTAGATACTCAATGATAGCAGCTTACACTTGTTTTCTATTAGTTTCCCGGGTTTTTTTCCTTACTTTTTTTGCTAATAGGGTCATACTCCAGCATCTAATAAAATTCAACGTGCAGTCAGCAGCGGTGCAAAGCCCACTGCAGGCTGATGCAAAGCAAGTTTCTTCATGGCATAACTTTTGCTCCAGTAGCATTGCACCAGGGATGAAGTTAACACTTTGTCTTTGCTGCTCCAATGCTGAAGCCCACACATTTAAGGCAAGGGCTGCCTGAAAAATCAGTTACCTTTTTTCCCCATTCATTGCTTCAAAAGTTGCTAAGATCTGTGTTTTCTAGTGCTGCCTGCTGTTGTCACCTGCAGCACAGGCGATCAGCCACCTCTCCCTTCTTTTGCAAAGCTTCACCCAGGCTGAAACATGTGCTCAGGTGCTAAATAAATCCATTCAGGCACTAAATTCTTTCGAGATCACAGGCACTGACGCCTCTCCTGATCTGCACCTATAAAGCAAAGCTGACCTATTCAGGAAGGCTGTGTTTAGTCCAATTAGACTCATGTGCTCAAAGCCCCGCTCCCATTCCGTGAGCAGTGCTCCTCTGGAGGGCGGTGATGCCCATGTATCTCCTTCCCTAATGTCAGCAACTGGTTAATCCCCCACACTCAAAATCCACAGCAGTGGTCAAGAAGATTTTAAAAATAATAACAAATGAGATATTTCTATGATTTTCCTCTTAGGTTTCTGAAGCATTGCATTTTTAAGGATTTTTTCCCCTATATGCCCTAGGTCTACAAAACACCAAACAGAAAAGCAGGTCAGACTTGTATATCAGTGTGGTGCTGCAAAGCAGCACCTGCAAGAGGCCCCAAGCACCAGTGCTGCCCATCTGCAAGCTGAGCTTCCTCCTTTCAAACGATGGTGCTGCCTGCGATGGCTGAACTAAAACTAGAACAAGGCGAGCCCCAGCAGCCCATCCACGCCTCCAAGACTGCCTGTCTCTTCCAGCTTTTTGGCTGCTCTAAAAAAAGGATCTCACACTCCGTTCCCCAAACCATGCCTTGTTTACAACTTCAGACTACCCCAAACCCCAGCTAATGCTACGAGGATCTACAACGTCAATTGTGAAGACAGTCATATCGTGTCTGCATGATATGACAGGAGGAGCCAATGGCTCATGGCAAATAAACCTGTTCTTGATATTGGTTGGCTCATCCAGTTTATCCAATGTGCATTAGAAGTACATAGAATCATAGAACCATAGTTAGGGTTGGAAAGGACCTTAAGATCATCCAGTTCCAACTCCCCTGCCAGGGGCAGGGACACCTCCCACTAAACCATGCCACCCAAGGCTATGCCCAGCCTGGCCTTGAACACCACCAGGAATGGAGCATTCACAACTTCCCTGGGCAACCCATTCCAGTGCCTCACCACCCTTACAGTAAAGAATTTCTTCCTCATCTCCAATCTAAACTTCCCCTGTTTAACTTTGAACCCATTACTCCTTGTCCTCTCACTACAGTTCCTCAGGAAGAGTCCATCCCCAGCATCCCTATAGGCCCCCTTCAGATATTGGAAGGCTGCTCTGAGGTCTCCACGCAGCCTTCTCTTCTCCAGGCTGAACAGCCCTAACTTTCTCATCCTGTCTTCATACGGGAGGTGCTCCAGTCCCCTGATCATCCTCGTGGCCTCCTCTGGACTTGTTCCAACAGTTCCATGTCCTTTTTATGTTGAGGACACCAGAACTGCACACAATACTCCAAGTGAGGTCTCACAAGAGCAGAGCAGAGGGGCAGGATCACCTCCCTCCACCTGCTGGTCACGCTCCTTTTGATGCAGCCCAGCATACGGTTGGCTTTCTGGGCTGCAAGCGCACACTGCTGGCTCGTGTTCATTTTCTCATCAACCAACACCCCCAAGTCCTTCTCTGCAGGGCTGCTCTGAATCTCTTCTCTGCCCAACCTGGAGCTGTTCCTGGGATTGCTCCGACCCAGGTGCAGGACCTTGCACTTGGCATGGTTAAACTTCATCAGGTTGGCATCAGCCCACCTCACAAGCGTGTCAAGGTCCCTCTGGATGGCATTCCTTCCCTCCAGCGTATCATCCGAACCACATAGCTTGATGTCATCAGCAAACTTGCTGAGGGCGCACTCAATCCCACAGTCCATGTCACCCACAAAGATGTTGAACAAGACCGGTCCCAACACCGATCCCTGAGGGACACCACTCGTTACCGGTCTCCAGCTGAACATTGAGCCATTGAGCACAACTCTTTGCGTGCAGCCATCCAGCCAGTTCTTTACCCACCGAGTGGTCCACCTATCAAATTGATGTCTCTCCAACTGAGAGACAAGGATGTTGTGTGAGACAGTGTCAAACGCTTTGCACAAGTCCAGGTAGATGACATCAACTGCTCTACCCCTGTCCATCAGCTCCATAGCCCCATCATAGAAGGCCACCAGATTGGTCAGGCAGGATTTCCCCTTAGTGAAGCCCTCCTGGCTGTCACCAACCACCTTGTTGTTTTTCATGTGCATCACCACAGAAAGGTGCGTCTGTACTAAAGAGAAGGTTTTGGTAGTGTAAGTGGGCTCACCGTAAATCACTTCTGCTGTTCAGACCAGCTGGGGTATCTCTCTCTACTGTGAATCCACCCAGAAACAAGGCAGACATGTAGATTTTACCAAGGGGGATTAAAGCAAGTTGGTTACAACAGATCCAGCTCAGTCTGGAGCAGTTTTTACTTGCATATGCCAAGATGGAAGGCTTTGCAGCGCAGAGCTCATCAGAGAGAGGAGCTGGGTCACCAACAAATACATGCACTTGGAGAAAAACAGGCCTTTTTACACAGCTGCAACTATGCTGATCTGTGCAAAGGGAAAACTTAAACAATACATTACTGAGTTTCCACTACCTGGGGGAAATTATAATCACAAGTACTGTACAGGCAAGGATTTTATTGCCTAATATTTTAACAGGGAATCCTGGAGAGCACATATTAAATGCAGCCTCTCCCTTGGAGAAAATTAATAAATTGCATTGCTAAGCCTCTCAAATTGTGGAAGACGTTTGACCAATGAAAAACAATATGAAATACCCAGCTCAAAATATCTCTTATTGCAAAACTTGTTTATTCTCTTGCTCTCTCTCCTTTTTTTTTACTTTCTTTTTTCTTTACTTGCAGTCTCTAGGATGGAGAAAATAGCATATCCAGCTGAGGCAAGTGTTTGCAGATACTGAAAGAATTTATAGGAACAGAAAATAACCAAAAAGAGCAACTTGCATTCACACAGCAGCCTCATTTTGATAATTTCTCTGGTTCTGATGCAATATTTAGCTCAAAGCTGCCCTAGCAGAGACTGAGCAACTAAAGTACTACAACATGCATGGTGAGCATGACTTAGTAACATGGTATAACTTCATAACAAGAACACATGGGAATTGTAGATAGCATGTTCTTTCTGTAAAAACTTTCACACAGCTACATGTAAAGCTATATATCATTTCTACATACCCTTTGCCCTCAAACTGTCAATACCAAAAGTAAATGCTCGTCTGCAGTTCTCAAGGAAGGGAAGACAGAATGATGGACAGAGAGTGATAAGGTGCGTTAAACAAATGAGTAGCATAAGCAGGCAACTCCACAAGGAGCCAGCTATATCCACTACCAATAATCTGCTCTTTGTGGGAGGAAAATGTATGGTAGCCATAAATTACCTTTTGGTAAGTTTTCCTGACTCAAACATTAAAAAGAGCTAAGGCACCATAAAAGTACTGCTGTGAAAGGGCATCCAGCAGCAGCACGTGCAAGGTAACCCCCCTTTTTCAATTACTGAGCTAAGGGAAAAGGCTGCTAGTTGCTTAATAGAGCTTTATTTCTTCTTCTGTAATGAAAATGTTAGGAACAAGTGCCTAATTTCAAAATAGTGGTGAAAACATAATAGTGAAATAAATACAGAAATTGGAAAGAGAAGCGTTCCCTTCAAAAGGCAAATCTGAAAGCGTCTGCCTGACATGAAAGGGCTTAAAGACACATATGCATGGCACTGGACCACCATCAGCACATGTACAAACCCGTTTACAGCACAAGAAATGCAGTGTGCCGAATCTTCACAGTTTAGCCACAGACAACATAACCATGACTACAAAAGTACAGCCTGGAACCCGGATAATTCTCCAAGGAATTCTTGCTGCTGCAGAAAAAAAAAGGGTAATAAGGTTTTGCACAAGAGCTGTACATTGAATCCTTATATGTGAACACTGCAAACAAGGCCTGATAGAAAATCCAGTCTGCTTAGAAAAGGTATTCATCCTTTCACTTTAGAGATATGGTCTGTAACAAGAAAGATTTATTTGGGTGTTTTAAGACCCCTGGAAGAGTCATGTCACTACGTCCTCTGATCCACACAGGCTGCTCGCAGAGTACTTCTGGCAAAGAAGCTTCTGCACTTCCCTTCAGCAAAGCTGAAACCAGGCTCAGCTGAAAGACATCACAAATCAGAACTGGCACTGAGCTTCCAAAAATCTCGTCAGATGCCACGAGTTAATGGCAAATCTTTATTGCATGCTTCTCCCCATTCCACCACATCCTTCTGCCCTGGCAGAAAGCTTCTAACTCAGGGCACACAACCCAGATCAATGATTCATCAGGCAGAAGAAGTGGTTTTGATGCATATGGATGGATAAACACCTTCCCCTTGCAAACACCCAGAGCTGTAACATCCCCTGGCCATGCTGGCTTTGTAGGCTCAACGAAGACTGTGAACAGGGTGAAGCATAACAAGAGGAATCAATAATGTTTCTGTGCCATGGGGGTTTCTTTGATCAGTGCTTAAATGATGTATGTTTAGTAACAGAACAATTTTAAACCGAAAGGGGATGCAATATGGGAATGCAGCTTCTCTCTTATAAGCCCATTTGAAATCTACTGTCAAAAAAGCTCTTGAGCTCATTGAAACTGGTCACTACAGCACGGACCAAAAGCCCCTAAGCCCTGTGCAGCTGACACGGCATCCCTCCTCCCTGCCTGCTTCCAAAAATTAAGAACATCAGACCCCAGGCCAATCTGTAGCATAGTGATGGGCGTACCTTTCTACAGATGAGAGAGGGGTTCAAATTCCCTTGGGTCTTGGACTTTTATCTCCCACATCATTCTGTGTCCGTATCACTGACATTCTCTTCTGCATTTTTTGAAACAGAAACCTTTTATTTTGCGATGAAATGTGGAAAAATAAACTAAAAAGCCTTCAGAGGTGGTCTCTGCCATATCACTGGAAGGCAATGTGCTAGCTGTAAATGCTTTGCAGACTCATCTTCTTTAATTTCTCTGTCTTTTAAGTGCACACTGTCCACCAGGTTCAAAAGAACAGACATTTCTGGAGCGTGACTGAAAACAAAATTTGGCATGAAGAGTGTTTTGAGCCATCTATCAACAAGACTTTTGGCTCTCCACTCCCCATAAACCTCTCTCTCAAGTTTGACACCCTCAGGCCCCTTAATCCACCAGCATCATGACCCAAAATTGATTGATGGCCCTACCACAGCCTGTGTCTCCATAAAAGGATCAGTCTCTGGAAAATGACTTTTCACTTGCAACTTGACCAGCAAGGGCTGAGCAGTGGAGAACAGCCTGAAGGATGAAACACTTGCTTGGGTAGTTAAATCTCAGAGCACTTTTCTCCAGCACCATCTCAGCCATGAACCTGGGCTCTTCCCTCTCTGCTTGTCCCTCTGATTCTGTCAATAGTTCCCACCCCTCTACATGGGGAGCAGCTCTTCCAAGAGATAGGAAGACTATCATCACTTAATGCCCACTTCTTGGGTACCACTGCAATGCGATACATGATCAGAGACACAAAAAGTGGAAGGAAACATCCTAAGTAATGTTTTATTCTTTTCTGACTAGTTTCTATCAGTGGGGTACATCACATGTAGGGTTCTTCAAATATCTAGCCTGATCCTGGCAAACACAGACGCATCAGCAAGCTTTCCTTGGTCTGCACAGTCCATCGATTCACACTCTGCCTGGTCCACTAGGAAATACCTCTTTTCCTATCCCCACTTCTTGTATTTTGAAGAAGTTGGACTCACTCAGCACAGGCAGATGGGGAGACCTTGGGGATTCATCTCCTGGTAAAGCATCTCTAATCCAGATCCCACAATGCTCCAGGCTAACCCCTACCTCTAACACCTTGAGAGCTCATGTAATTTCCCCAGTTGCCAGGGACTGGCAGCATTTAGACAATAAACATGCTTGAGCACAAGGGCACTGCAAAAGCCTCAGTTTATAAACCGGTATCTTTGAGCAGATGGATTGAATTGAAAGCTGACAATGGGACTTCTGCTCTGCTCCATCACTGCTCTGCATTGAAGAAGCACTTACAGTAAAACTCTAAACATATTAGAGTTTGCCAGAACCAAACAAAGTAACAGGCAGCTCCGTCTCCCAAACCAAAAGCGGTATTTTATTATGATGCTGCAAGAGTCTGCGAGCAATGTGATGTTTGTATTGTTTCTCTTCTCAGAGAGGAATAGAAATGTGTCTGCTTTCTTATTTCTGAGTGTTTCTTCTAACTTTTAGAGTTTTTTCTTGATAGTTATTTTGTCTTCGTATTTTTCTTTTTCAGAATTAAGGAGAAAATGGAAAGTTAACAAGGAAGAAAACGCTTCTGCAGTGAGTTCTCTGAGGTATCAAGCCACTCATCAAAGAATGTCTTCCACAAAATGCCCCACAATTTGTAGCAAAACTTTTACACTGCATGCAAACATTATATTGGCTTTGCTGCATTCACACACTGGTTCCTATGCACCACTCAGATGATGTGATCATAAGCCTCTGTCCATCTGTGCCAAGTTTATAAACGCTCTTTCCCGCTGGAGTGTCTCAAAGCAGGATGAACAAATATGAGAATCACACTAAAATAGCCAGTAGCAGGTGTGACTGCAGGAGGCTGTGGGAACAGCAAGAGGGATATCATCAACTGAGCTTGAAGCAAGCTACAGGAGGTGACACTTTGCAGACTTCTGCCCCAACACGCTCTCACCCCATAGTACCAAGAAAAGAGATATGGCTTGGAGGAATTTGCAAAGCAGGATCGTAATATGGATTTATATGGCTGGAATCCAACCAGCATGGCACAAATTGAGAACTGTGGGCTTGAACATGTGCCAGGATCCAGAGTAGAGTCTCTGCAGTGATCCTGCTCTCACAAGTTAAAACTTGTTCTGCTGCTACATCTTCCCTTGCCCATGTTCCCTCCACATGATGTACTTACTGCGCTTACCCGTTTGTTTGCATGGACACACTTGCTTTCCAGTTTGCTCTTGGGACAGAGCAGGAGAAGGAGTACAGGTATAATGGTGTGCTAATGGTTCTCTTATCTGTATGGTTCCAAGATCAAGAGACCCTCCAATCTCACTTTAGACGTATAGCACTGTTCACACATGCACACACTCTACAGTGCTTTCGGGAACAAATCAAGGCTTGAACACTTGACCCTGGTGGAACTGCAGAAAGGTCTCCTCTGGCAGGGGAAGGCTGAGGATCAGCTGCCAGAGTTAGGGAAGAAACCATCACCACCTCCCTCGATCAAATCCAGCCCAGGGTATTGCAAAGAGCCTTCCCTGCCTGCACCCTTCCCCCCCCCCCCCCACCAGTGTCTCCACTGCGGTTCTGTCAAGAGGGGTACAACAGGCAGCCCAGCTGGGCACCTGGGACATCCCATGATCCAGACTGATCCCACACCCAGTGAAGAACCTGCACTGCTTGCCTCACCCCAGTGTGCGGCAGGAGCGTCCCTAAAATCCAGGTGCAGCAGTGCAGCCCTGGCTGCTTCTCGCTGTATCAGATGTATTCCCTTTGTAGTCCCTTTGTCCTTCTGGCTCTTCAATGCTGAGGATGAGATCTGGGAGGTGGGATGCTGCATGATCAGAGGCAGGAACTTGAATTTTTAATGTTTTTCTTTAAAATAAGCTTACAGCTAGCAGTGAAGAGCATAAGAGGCTGACTGGGTGCCTTAACTAACAGCTGCTGAGGAAAGCAATAGAGTTCCAAGTCTGCAGGGTAAGATGGCAGCCTGTGAAGACTCAAGCAGTCCAGACCATACAAGACCTGCATTTAACAACAGCATTTTCACTGCAGGTGCATTCTCTGCAAAGCAAACTTTGAGCTTATGAAGCCTCTTCGTTTGTATCATGCGCCTCCCTCTTCTACGACTCATCTCTGCCCTTCCTCTCACTCTCTTCCCCCACATCAGCCTCCAGGAAGCTTCAGTACATCCCTGTCTTCTTGGAGAATGTCCTTCCCGCACCCCAAACCAGCAAAGTCTTCACTTGGCCCAAACTAACCCAATTCAGCTGATCGTCACTCTCACAGGGAAATAAACAGATACAATGGCAAGGGTGAGACGCTCCCCATCACCTTTCCATCACATAGAATCTCTTTGTACCGTACCAGATAATATCGCCATTAAAGATCCAAATCCACTGAATCCCACTCTTTCCAGGTAAGGCTTGCTGTCTGCCTGAGCCTGCTGTTATGCTTCGGAGTTGCCCACATACACACTTCACCAGCATCACTGGGAGAAAGCTCTGTCTGGAGAGATCTGATACATACTGGATCTGATGCACTTTGATGGTGAACCTCACCTTGTCACTGAATTTTTTGGATTGCTGAGACGGATGACTGTTTGAGCCCTGTACGTGCAGTCCTGCTGAATGCTGGCAAAGCAATCTGTGGGTCTATTGCCATGAACCAGCCAGAAACGCTTAGCACTGCCCCACTGTATAATTTAATGTCCTTAATTCATTCCTTGTTGAAAGAAAAAGCCTCCCTATCACCACCATAAAACGCAGCTAAAAAGCATTTTCAACACACAGGATAACACTGCTGTGAAAATCCAAGGAAGAGGCACTGGCAGAGGCAAGGAAGTTTCTGAAGCTACGCGAGGTGGACTCCTCCCGACACCTCCATCCCCCTTGACGAACGCGCCATACCCGAACTCCCAAACATGAGCTGCCATATAAGGTGCTGATATCTCTGCAAAGGCAAGACAAGCTTTAATGCTGCAACTAAAAGGATGAGAGAGCACTGCTTAAATCTGGCAGGCTCCTAAAGGGAGAGAGAGCTTTTCAACATAAACGTTTCTTAAGTTATTTGGAGAAAGAAATGCACATCACAAGAGGAGCTGCAGATAGAACAGCCCCTAAATTAATGCTTTTCCTCCTAATCTGCTCTACGTGGTTTCTGAATGTGCTGTCTGCTGCAGTTTGCTCATGCAAGTATATAATACACACACAAAAAATAAACAGAGCAATCACAAAGCAATGATTATTACTGAACTACTGTCCCTCTTCACAAGCTAGCTGTATCAGGAATTGCCAAACAACCCCCAGACAAACATGCTTTGAACTCATTAAACAACTATAATACAACGTACATACAAATGTATTTATCGTTACCGAATCGCATCTTTCAGCAAAATCTGTAGGTGACACACAGTACAGAGCCAGCCTCTCGGCAGCTGCAGGTTATATACATACTTATTGCCCCAATGAGAAAGTTGGGGATTATTTGGTTGCAGCATTCCCGCAGGCAGAGGAGCAGCGTGGGAGTTGCTTTGCCTGCAGAATAACTATCAAAGCAAAGTTCGCCAGAAACCACCACCCAGCCCCAAGCTGCTCCCATCCCTTTGCAAATATGCCACAATGTCCCACTCCTGACTTTCCCCCCGCAAACAACAGTCCAAAAGCCTCTTTGTACGAGCACAAAAGAACGGCAGATCCCGGCTGCAGCGGGAAAGAGCGACGCAGCTCTTACCTCTCCCTCGGCGGGCAGATGAAAACCCAGAGGGGTGCTGGAGGCTGGGGGAAGGATGCAGCGCGCTTTCAGAGCAGCACGAGGCCTGGCCTGTGCTCATGAGCTGCCCCTGTCAGATTTTCCAACAGCAGAACTGCAGCCAAGTCCCTGCCCATGCCTGAAGAATTTCCTGAACAGCATTCCCGTTCTTTTTCTAACTGCTTTGAAACCACACTGTCTGTACTTCAATAAGGCTTTGTCAGGCCAAGTTACAGCTACTGGGCTAGCTCCAGATAGCAATTGAAAACACATGTGTTCTACATTAAAAGCCCCCTTCTCCTCGCACACAGTCAGACACAGACACCTCCGCTTGTGCTCAGCCCCAGAGCCTGCGTGTCTTGCCTTTGCAGCTATAAGGCTGGCCATTTCGGTTAAAAGGAATAAAAGACTTACGTTGGTGGGGATTTTCTTTGGGAAGAGGAAAAAAGGGGGTGGAAGGGATCCTACTCCCACAGATAACACTTCGCCCTGCCTTGTATGTTTTGCTAGGATCCGCAGGTCACAAGCCCCCAGGTAAACAGGCAGCTTTGCCAAACCCCAACAAGCAAGGAAGCACAGGAATGAAAATCTCAGTTCATCTCTGCTCTCCTCTTACCTTTGCCTCCCTTCTAAAAATTGTGAGGAAAGAAAGCGTATTTTTAGCATCTCCAGACTCAGTTCAGCACATCAGAAGTGTATCCTAATCTTGACACATATTCCTGTATCTGCTTATACTAAAAATAATACAACTATTTTTGAGTACTTTCATCCCTCTCTGCTTTCCAGCTGCCCTCACCCTTAAAAATATCTCAAGCACCTTGCATCTCCTTTTAAAAAGCATTAACCTTGCTCTGGTGTTGGCTTAAGGAAAAGAAACAGAAGATATAATGTTCTACCTTTAATCAGAATGGGTCCCAGTTCTTAATATCTGTAATCATTTCCAGACAGCACCATGGGTCAAGGCAGCGAACGTGGGCTCTGCAGCAAGAGATGCCCTGTGCCTGGCATTTGCCAGTGAAGCGGAGCTGGAGTAGATGTGGAAACACACATGGATGTCCCCCTTATTCCACCACGGCTAAGTCCCACCAAAGATGAAACACAGCAGCAGAGTTGTCAAGGTAACAATATAGAAAAGAGACAGTTTAAAGAGAGAGAGTTATATTTTTCCCCTCTTAATGTTCCTTTTCAAAACCGTGCACTCCACCTCTACTGGGTTATTCTGCTCTGTGATTTACAGAGGTGTGGCGGACAGATGAAGTGTTTACAAGAGACAACTGCAGCTGGAGATTGGAAATAACTGAGCACCTTATGTATGGTCTGATCCACAGCTCACTGAAGGCAGTAAGAAGCCTGTTTCCTTCCACTGGCTGTGAGTCAGGTCCATAGCAAGGACTCATTTATCTGTAGGAAGATGAGATCTGCCATTCATACACCTGCAACAAGATCTTACAAAATCCCATACAGGTTGCCCATATGGAAGGCTTGCAGTACTTCAACCTGTTTTGAGAGCTGCTCTGGTAACACCATGCATGGCTTTCACCTGCACCCTGCTCTGCTACCAAAATGCCCTTTTCTCAACTCCTGCAAAGAGCCCCACATTGGTCAGAAATATGGCCCACACACCCTGGATCAGCACACCATCTGTACTGACTTCAGTGGCAATGTGTATAGGATATGATGCTATTTTGCACAAGGCAAGACAGTATGAAACCCAGCAGTCATTCTGCCTCAGTCTTCAAGACTATAAGCCAAAAGGCACACACATGGTACGCACACAACCACTGGTGATAGCATGTGAGATTTATTTGCACAGCTTGTGAGGAGCCAGTTTGTGCCAGAACAGAAACCACAGACTTTCAGATCACAAATCAGGAGAGCTATCAATAGAGCTAAATGAGAGTCTCCTAAACCGGCTATAACAGCAGTGATAATTCTTTTTGGGTCGGTAACCAGTAACAGCTGAAACCAACGGCACCCAAAACCTTTGGAGTCTCTTAATATGGATAAACTGAAACAGAAAAATATGAACTGCACATTCACGTAATTAGATTTTCAGTTGTACAAGAAAATCAGGCATCTGCAGAGTTGCTGGCAAGATGATAGTAGCCCTTCTGTCTTAAATTTCCCCATGGTCTTTATTCAGCAAACCAGTTACGTATGGTGTCAGGCAGTAACTTCAGTGAATCAACGTGTGTTTTGAGTTAAGCACATGCTTTACTGCTTTGTGGACCAGGACTTCTTATAGCAGCCTGGCTCCGGCAGGACCAACAGTCAAATCATTTACCATATGGCAGTACAGCACTTTGAAATCATTCACTTCTTTGCAGAAATATGGTAAATCAGTGGGCTTCAAGTTTTTCCCGATGTGTGTGGACCCCTAAATATTTCCTAAAGGTGGTGCATACCCCTGTCATCATTTCATAGAGAGATACTTCTACATCCTCTACACAAAACTCTTTTTTGTCATTTCTCACAGCTTCCTTGGGAACAGCCCACAAGCATCCCATATGTCTTTGGACCACAGGCTGGAAACTACTGCTGGAGATAACTTAATCCCCTATTAAAAATATAAATAATCTCTTCTGTTTATGTGCCATACTTCCTATCTTCAGAACATTTATGGGAGCTAGCAGCGTGCTGGCAGGTAGAGACATGGGGAGGTGACAGCATTAATATTGCATTTTTTCCATTGGCATAATTAGTAGGCCAAGTCTATAAATATTTACATTAAATCTGTCAGGCATCACACCAACCACACTGATAACTTAAGGGTGTCTTGCTGTAAACTGCATTAATGCCTAAGTATTTTGTCATCAAGTACCACATAAAAATGCTCCTTCAAACTAAGCCTCTTTGACTAGGCTGGTTTTTATCTCTCTCATTTGGGTATGGGGTTTAAAGATGCTTCAAGCATCAGAACTGTGGCTCAGGGACCGTCCTATTTTTCTGTTATTGAGCTATTGTTTGTATCAGTGCCAGCACTACCAAAAATATATGAACCCTGCAAGTGTAAAACTTAAGTTGATTTCAACATAACTGTCTGCGTAACTGCTATTGTTCCTCAGTAGTGGTAGGGTTATGAGGATAAAAAAAACCTACTAGAGCTCTTTGGGAAGATAAAAACAAATTAACCTCTCAAAGCTCCAATATCTTTGCAGCTGGAACATGCAGAGGCTTCCATTTTGTGCAGGAGATCCACTCCACCTGTACCCATGAATTTCTACACCAGGAAATACACGAGAACTATAAAAGGTAGGAAGGAAAGTTCCTTCTCTACCATTTATATCTATCCTGCATTCTGGCATCCAGCATTTTCCAGAAACAGCTGAAAATGACTTAGTATTTACTGTTAACTTAGCAATATTCATAACTAATTCTGTTTAACTGATAATATCTATTTGCATGCAAACTGAAATTTGGGATTTTCATGCCGTGCAGATTTCCAGAGACTCACTCAAACATACCAAAACCTTCCTAAGAAAATCAGCGCAAAACAAAGATGCAGAAAGAATCAGCATGTAAATGCAGGTGTGTGTGCACCCAGAGTGAAGGAAGAAGTAAAAATGAGCATTTTAATATCTGAATGAGATAACGAAGCAATCCCTCACTTGAGCTTTCCCTCCAAATGACTTTTCTTTTAATTCATAAAATCTCTTGCAATATCACAATGGAATAAATATAAATGCTCAAATATTACTAAACTCTCAACTGAAAGAAATTATCTGCCTAATTATTATTATTTTAAGTCACCCTCAGCCTTGGACTCTTGTAACAGATCTCTCATGTAGACATGCATAAAGGGAGAAGCCAAGACTCATTTGAGCTCCATTTCTTTAAATGGAGAATTGAGGTAGCTGCTGGACCACAAAGTTAACTATTTGGGGACAGGAACAGCAAGCTGTGGGAAGGCAGCTTTTGGCATTCCTGATGGATTCACCCAGCCCTGAGCATCTAGAGAGGATGGAGGACAATGTAATGAGAAAGGGAGGGGAGGTTCCCCCATTTGTGTGGCAGTAGTTGTAGGAGACGAATGCTTCACTGGAGGGAGAAAACCCATCCCTCTGTATGTGTGTGTGCGGGGAATGAAGGTCTGATTTGATAGTAGGGAGCAAAATCTCATTTAAGTGCTGCAGCTGTGAATGAATGAAGGCACACAGGTCATCAGGTAATCACACACAGGGCTCAGATGGGCTTGCTGGACAAGTGAAAAGGAAATGGAAGAAAATGAAAAAGCACTCGTGTGCGTGTGTGTGTGCGTGTGTGTTTGGCTTCAAGAACTGTGCATGGAGAGCAACTGACTGTGTGTGCAACCACGTGCTGGAAGCAGGAAGACATGAAGCACCTACATCCTTACCCACTGCTCCAGTTTCTTAGAGGAGATAAATATGGCTACATTTGAGTAAGAAGCTATAAATACAAGCCTGGCTATGAGACGCAAGATCTTATTCTCATAAGCTAAAGAGGGGCAGAGCTAACACCGCTGTGGCCCTGCTGTCACAGATAGGATTCAAGGATGCTCTGAATTTCATGCGGATGAGAAACTCCAGTAACAGCAGAGGTAACCCTGAAGTGAAGACCTTGCTTCACATGACACCAAGTTATTTAGATCCAAGTACTAATTTTTTCACCAAAGGCAGAAATCTTCCACTGCACAGGCTCAGGAGAGCTGTAGAAAAGGGAGGATAGAGGATGGAAATTGAAGTATCCAGTGTGCCATAGCAACACGCTTAACTCTTCACAGGTTGATGGGTAACATCTACATTGAGAAACCTATTCCTAATGGCTATTTTCTCCTTAGGGTCCAAGACCTGCAGACTCCCTGAGGCCATTTGCAGATTGCAGTGCACCTAATCAGAAAGCTCTGTGCCATGCTCCTTTTCCCACAAAAGCTGCAGCAGTGTTTACCCATCGGCCAAAGAGGACCACATCCAGCTCTCCTGTCACCCCAACCGCTGCTCTGTAATTATTCTGATTATTTCAGCCATTTACAGACTCTTCTCAGAAATAATTTAGGACCAGTAGAGCTTGTTAATAGGTAAAATGGAAAGTGTTCCTTTTCATTTCTCCGGCAACACTAATGTAATTATCCTGAATCATTCTCAAACTATGCGGGCTGTAATTTCAAGACTGTTACTATTACAGAACCCTGTTCTTCTAGCCAGCATGCATCATACTCCCCATCTAGAAGTTATTTACCAATAATCGGAAAGGTCTTCATTTACAAACAATAGGCCCTCTTCATTCGCAGCACGACAAGGAAGCCAGATAAGGTGTCACCATGTAAAGGTGTATCACTTCCCTGGCTTCTACCCCTCTGGTATAAGGAATGCATGACAGAAAACAACTGTGAAGATTAATTACATACAGATACAAGAGAAAATATTCAGTTGGCCAGGCCAGTAATTGTTCTTCTATTAAAGTCTTAACAGCATCCAATTTATTACTCTCATTCGAGCAGTCTCACCCTCTGTTGCTGGTTCAAGGCACACAGCTGCTCTCAAAACTTCAGTTAAAGATATGCCCCAGTGCATACAAATCTTCACCTCAGTCTGTAATAATCATCTTCTGGGGGAAAAGCTCCAGTTTCTCTGCCTGGTCTATGTGGTGGGGATTTTTGGAGTACGGATATGCCATGCTGCTTACATTCATAGTGGTTGCTGGTCAAGCTGAGCTGCTCTTCAGCAGTCTGTGCTTGTCACGATCTTTCCCTTTACACTCCCAGCTATTTTTACTCTGTCAAGAAAGAAGCTCTGCTTGTTCTTACTCTTAGATATCCTATTATATCATAAAGTTTACCACCACCTGATGCACACAAATTTGGTTCTATGGAACAATTTTCATAGGCAGCATATCTGTATTTTTACAAAGCAATTAGAAGGACTCTTGCTGAACATTAACGAGGCAGACTGTCAGTCCATGAGCAGCCCTGGTCATTGCCATCTCTTTTAACAAGCTGCGGTATGTCATTCTGGACACTAAGACTTTTGCATGATCCTGTGAAGCCTCCTGCGATGAGCAGCAGTCACCTTCACACATAATAGCCAATCCAAAAGAGAACTCTTGCCCTCCTTTTCCCATGACAACTTAGACACTCACTGTCAAGCTAAAACTAGATATAGAACTATACATATCTAGATCACACTACATATAGGGAAGAATTTTTTTTTATGATGAGGGTGCTGAAACACTCTAACAGGTTTCCCAGAGAGGTTGTAGATGTCCCATACCTGGAAACACTGAAGGTCAGGCTGAATGGGGCTCTGAGCAACCTAGTCCAGTTGAAGATGTCATTGCAGGGGATGCACTACACGACCTTGAAAGGCCCCTTCCAACCCAAACCATTCTGTGATTTTAAAACCTGATGTACCACATCTGCTCCAGAAGAAGAAGGAAGGAGAGAGCAGTTCTGGTAATCAAAATGATGAGCAAACATTAACCAAATTTTGCAAATTCCTACTCACTGCTTACATTCTGCAAGAGGTGATAAGATACATTCTATCACAAAGCACCCCGTGACTGCTACTTGGAAACGTAGAGGAGTAAAGAATGATTGTGCTTATATATAAATAAATGCACACATGCTCATATACTCACATATTTTGAGTTTCAACAGAGAATGAGGGGGAAGGTTTATAAAGCAAATTTATAGGAGCATTAAGATACACTGTGATTGTGTAGAATATGTGAGTGAGAAGGAAGGAAAAAAGATGTAATGGCCCGAGAAATAAATGCATGTTTGTATGTCACTAATCACGCCTGGCCATTGCCAGAGAACTCAATACGGTGGAGGCATTACTGTGAGGGTATTTACTCCAAAGACCATGAAAAGGCCATTGTGCAAAAATTCCAGACTCAGACTTATCTACAGAAATATACCCGAGGGCCGCTCAATCTCAGCATCTCTGCTACAATTATTGGCAGGATGTCACAAAGGGTAAAAAGCCATTTAATTGCGAAATGCCTTTATCGCTGTAGCTATTACCTCTCAATTTCTGAGAGAATTCTTTGCGCTTTCCCATACCTAACCAGTTTCTTGGAGCCTGCGACAGGGCATTTTTTTTCTATGTGTTCAACAGAAGCTGTAAGGGCTGCAATGCCCAAGAAAGTTGATGAGACCATTTGCACTTGGTCTGCTATCCTCTTCCAAGTATTTATCTAGTTCAGCAGCTGGTAAGGCTTAGCCCTCAGTGCAGTGTCAGAGGGCTGCTGCTGCTGCTTCCAAATCTCTGCGTGAGACAGACTCATGCTAAGGATGACTGCAAAAATGTTTGGTCCCATAAGAGTATGGAAGAGTGAAACAAATGTCCCGTTCCTTCCTCTGCAGAGTGGAGAGTCAACACACAGCTTGGTTCTTGGTACTTTTCATCCTATATCCTTATAATCATGGTCTTGCATCACTTGTGAGCACAGTGACCCCAGCAGCCTCGACCAGCACTGTGCTGCAGAAATCTTTACTGCAGAAGTAGAGGAATGGAATGAAGTTCCTCCTGTAGTATTTGTTTTTACATGGTAGAAATACGAGCGGCTCATTGTGCGACTCCTCTAAGTGAGTACATGTACCCTACAGTTTGGCAGCAACAGGATGCTTTTTTCATTAGGACAGGGAAAACCCTGTCACATTCATATATATTGGAGTGAAATTTCATCACTGCTGTGATTAATGTTTATGTTATTGCCCTAAATTCTCCATTCTTTCAGGCTAAAAATACCCTCCTGGATTTCCTGATATTTTCCAATGAGAATCAAAAAGGGAGTGAGGGCAAGGAGAGAAAAGAAGAGAGAGATGCTTTTGTCTTGCATCCAGACTTACTTTTTGGGCAAAGTAGCTGTCAGGAAGGTAGGAGAGCTGATCCCTTCTAAAACGCGAGTGACTTTACCTGCCCATTTTTCTCCCAGAATGATTACAAAGGTTTATGTGAATGCTTGTTGAAGATTAGCACCGTTTTCATGCTGTCCCTCACTCAGAAATGTATTTACAATTATAGTTTCACTCTACAAAATCATTAACTGGTATTTAAAAAAAAAGTCTTACTTGATTTTGTCTTTCCAAGTGCCCGTGTGGCTTTTCCTCATTGTTCGGACATGCCCATTCTCAGTTTCTGTGGGTTAGAGGCATATTCAAGCTGGAGTCAGCTCTCCCTCCACAATGGCAGGGAATATGCAAAGTGAAAAATGCAATCCATTCCCACAAAAACCTGTTTCCAAATGCAAAGATGACCTAATAGAAGGCTTAGTGTTTCTGTAACCCCCTGCCTTACAGAAGATCAGCACAAGAGAAATCAACACAGAGCATTTAATCTTAATTTTGTGTGAAAACATACGTATGTTTAAGTAGAGGTATATTTAAATGACCTGCAATGTATTGTTACAGTGGGGTTAGATGAGAATTCTGCAGCAACAGGTCCTATCTGAGAAGGCCAAAGGTTGCTGCTCAAGCCAGTGAGCATCTGCCCCCTTGTATGAGGCAGCACTGTACTGCATTAGCATTAGCATTGAGCGAAGCCTCCTTCTTTCACCCCTTCAGCTATTTATCATCATCTCAGAAAATCGGGAGCAACTCAGCACAGTGTTAAAGAATTTTCCCTCCCTACTGCTACACAGAGGTTAAACCAATCTCCCTGCAATACAACAGCAAAGCCAATGCATTCCTTTTAACCTAAATCACCCAAGTAGTTAGGCTTTAAAGGGAAGCCGGTGGGGAATGCGTATGTTTGCAGAGCATATTGCTGGAGCACAGTCTGGAACAGTCCCAGAGTTTTATAGGTTTATCATCTCAACACATAAACTTTCTCCCAGTAGGGCTCCTTTTCACTTACCTGTTCTTACATTCTACAGCTGGAACTCCACAGCAAATCTCTCAAAGGTTAACAGGCCTGTCCAGAAAGCACAAGAAACAGCCTGGCTGCAGTCTATGCATTTTAATGCTCTACTTTACAACAACGTGCTATTTTTATACCGGGTAGCAGTCTACAATCAGCACTATTGCGGTGACTGTGTGAGATATGACAGAGGCCAAGGAAAGGTGCAATAACAGCTGTAAAACAGCCCACCTACAAATAATAACAGAAGACCACCATAAGGATGGAATCGAAGAGAGAGGGGTCATAACAAACAAGGGATAATCAGAGAAACTCCAGCAAGGGCACCTCCATTCCCTAGCCTTGGAAACCAAAGAAATGGTGTGGAGCTACAGCATGTTGGCACGCATTTCAGACAGTGATCCCCATGTGAAATCATTCAACCTTTCTTTGATGGGTTTCAGAAAGCCCCGCTGCTGTCTTCCAAAGAGAAATGACACCCTTATGCTGGAAGTTACAGGTTGTTGCAGGCAAAAGGACAGAAGTATACCCACATGCTTTCCTCATCTGCTGTACGCTCAAGCTGGCCATGTATTTTGCAATGAGGAATGCTTGCAGGCACTGAAACATCTCTCAGACACATGCTTTCTAAAAGAACATGTTTTAGAAGCTATTTAAAATACGAAAGAAAAAAAGCTAGCTGCCAGAAGACGTGTTGCATCCCTTCATTCACTGCAATGCAGCGAGCAGCAAATCTTAAAAGCACTGTTTATGCCTCACATACCTCAGCAAAGGATTTCTAAGCACCTTACAAAGAGAGATAGTCACTGGGCCAAAATCTGGCCCCGTCAGTTCTTGGTGGTGCAGCGAACCCTGAACTTGCTTCGGCACTGATGAAAAGGCATTTGCCATGCCAGTCTTACAAGAGGTTGAGTAATCCTTGACTCTTGCCAAGGAGCAGATGGCCACATCAGCCTGTGCAATGTCAGCACAGCTCTGGTTGGGATCTAGGGCTGCTGAAGGTGCAACAAAAGGCTCCTGGGTCAGTGGATGCACCCAATAGGCTACAACCCCTGCATAAGCAAAGCACTTAAGCACAAGTTATGTTTTAAGTACTTTCCATAACAGATGCTTACATGAACCCATGAAATAACTCAAATTACATGTAGTTCTATCCACAGACAACTGGAGTAACCCATGAAGAAAATATTTCAATAAAAACCTGCCCGAGACTTCTTTAAATGAGCACCAGAAGCCCATCAGCTTTACGCTTTCTCCATCTTTTATCTGCTTTCAAAACTAAATCAGGTTGCCCATTTGATCTCCATCCAGCCTTAAAGCTGTGAGAGTAAGGGCCAAACTCCTCAGCTGGAAAAGACAGCACAAGGTGTGAATAGTAAGTCCAGGCACAAGGGCTGGGACCGTGCTTGGAGAACAAGGGCTAGCAGGTCTGCACCATGATAATGCCCAGAGAGAATTTAGCTCTGTCTATTCAAAATTATTTGCATTTCTATATAAAGACAAACCCAAGGATTCCTTAAATATCAGATTTGTCACAATTATGTGCCGGCATTTCTTTATAATTATCTTAAGTACTTCACTCTCAGGAAAATGTGGTTGAAAATGCAAGAGAATTATGCTGATCACTTGCTCATAATTAGATAGATTCAATAAAACCTGGTGCTTAGCAAGCTTTGCACCTGTATACTCTATGCAAAACTCATCTCAAAGATATGTCTATCTTTTCCTTTAGCCTTTTGCTATCAAGCTGTGCTGGTTTTGGCTGGGATAGAGTTCATTTTCTTCACAGTAGCTATTATGGGGATGGGTTTTGGATTTGTGCTGAAAACAGTGCTGATAATTCAGGGATGTTTTCTGCTAAGCAGTGCTTACACAGAGCCAAGGCCTTTTCTGCTCCGCATCACCCCACCAGTGAAGAGGCTGGAAGTGCACAAGGAGCAGGGAGGGGACAAAGCCAGGACAGTTGATCCCAACTGACCCAAGGGATATCCCATACCATAGGGTGCCACGCTCAGCGTATACACCTGCAGGAAGAAGGAAGAAGAGGGGATGTTTGGAGCAATGGCGTTTGTCTTCCTTAGTCACCATGATGGAGCCCTGCTTTCCTAGAGATGGGTGAACACTTGCCTGCAATGGGAAGTGGTGAATGCATTCCTGGCTCTGCTCTGCTTCCGTGCGCAGCTTTTGCTTTACCTGTTAAAATGTCTTCATCTCAAACCAACTGTTTTCTCACTTTTACTCTTCTGATTCTCCCCCTCATCCTGCTGGGGGGAGTGAACAGCTGGGTGGTGTTTAGCTCCTGAATGGGGTTAAACACCAACGCAAGCACATCTGATGTGGCAAGGATGGTCTACGTAAACAGATGCCTCTTGAGGGTTATTTAAAATCATTACTTTGTCCACAAAACATTTCCCTAGTGCTCCAGTTTTTCCCTTCTGCTACTGTTATGCAAAGCTTGGAGTAAAATTAGGGGTTTTGGCTTGTTGTGAGAAGCAGCCAATTATGGAACTGGTGATTTTTGTCAGAAGACTGGTGAAGAAAATAAGAAGTCTTTTTTCCAAAGTGGGAAGAACGTGGGGGGAAAAAGAAGTAGTAATCTTGTAGCCCACTGCTCCAAATGTCTTTCAACCAGCACTTAACCAAAACGTTTGCTCAAAATGTTAGCTGCTTCTTGAAGCTAAAAGCAAGGATGAATATGCACATCTTAGCACAAAAGATGCCCTACCTAGGGAGCACTGATGCAGCTAAAGCTGCTGGTAGAATCACAAACTCTACTCGCATGAAGAATTGCCTGTTTTCCTATGCGAAACGGCCCTCGTGCCATATGAGTGAACCAAATTAGCTAAAAATGCTCATGAATACTAAAAAAGACAAAATATATTTATGGAGTTCCTTTCTGCTGTCTCCAATAAGCAGTCCAATATGTCTTCAACCCCACATAAAAGCATCTCTATCTACTACTCTGAGTATCTGATCTTCTTTTCTCTGTGTCAGAGATTTTTCTTCTTCCTTCAGAGAACTATCGCTGTTTCTAAGCCTGAAGAATATGAAGTACTTATGGTACTGCATATAAACAATGCAGAATATAACAGAGCTTCTAAATTCAGTCAGCCAAAGACATTATTTTTTTCCCCCTTTCTCAGTGATTGATGCCCTCTGGAAGAAATAATAATTATATGGCACAAGAAGGAGGAAAGAGGCACATTGAATGATATGAGCATTTAGTCAAAACATACCTGAAACACTGAGGGGAAATAAAACAGTTTTAAAACTGCTAAGCCTGAATAACGCTGCATTATTAGTTGTAAAAGGGATGAAAAATAAAACCCCTCCAATAAGAAAAGGACTTAAGAAATTTGCTATACACTAATGCCATCTACCAGACATCAGTGGAAGTAGCAGGAAAAAAAGTCAAACGAAACAGTGAATATGACCAAAATTAAGTAAAAATTCGTGCACAGCCCTAAGTTTTGGGGTTTGGTTGGCTTTGGTTTCTGGGGTTTTGGGTTGGTTTTGGGATTTTGAGCAGTTTGGTTGTTTGGGTTTTGTTTTGGTTTGTTTCTTTTTTTTAAGCAACTACCAAATTTCTTTTTTTTTTTGTATTTTTCCTCAAAGCAAGGATTCCAGGGTATCCACGAACACAAATATTTATCAACTCTTCTGGCTGGCAAGATTGCAGAAAAATCCTTTAATGCCCCTTCCAACACAACTCTGAAGCACTACATACGTTTACATGACCTTGAACTCTTATTATTCTTCTGCAAGCTGCCACGTATGCAAGGAAAAAACCTTGTTTTGTATCAAGTCCACATTGTCTCAGGGCCTCTTGAAATTCTGACTTGAATATCTTGATCACTGAATCCAAGCTCAGTGAGCTTTGATAGCAGCTACCCTGTCAACTTAATCACTGTCAACTTATCTGTAAGTTTCCAAGGACTGCCTGATAACTGTAAAGGAGTTGCTTCTTCTCTTTTTGTCCTAAGTGGCCCCAGATTTATATCCAGCTCCAAACTACACCTCAAACACTTGTGCTAAGCCTGGGCATAACAAAGGCTGAAATACACATAAAATGTAGGTATAATTTTACAACATAAGTCTATAAACAACACAGAACCCTAAATATTGTGTAACTGAGACCAGGAACAGTGGCCATGACCCCGTCTTTAGCCTACATACTTGTGAAACCCGAGGCTAGAATGTTGCTGGTATTCTTCAACTCTCCTTTTGGATATCCACCAGAAATAAACAGCAGATGCCTGCTCAATCTCAAGACAGTGAGAAATAGATGCAGCTGCAAAATCTGCCACTGCTATGCCATGGACATGGTCTCCATCTGCTAATGCAGACACAGGTATGCACAGAAAGTGGGAGATGGGGAGAGCAATATCTGAAACTAGCAGAGCGTGATGTGGACCTGAACCATTTTGAGAGACCACAGAACACTTCCATTTCAAAAGGAATGTCATCTATCTGTGCATCTGTTATTTCAGACACAACCTCAGTTCTTCCAGCACATAAAGTTACCCAAAACTACCAAAATATATTAGACTTTAGTCTCTAGTATCTCCTTAGGAAAATACTCAAGTAACTCTGACAGTTAGAAATAACCTATTTTTCTGTGTGTAGGTGTTCAGATCAATGACACCTCTATGTATCAACTTTACTTTTTTTTCTTCCCCTCGAAAACCCCTCCATTGCTTTAAGAAGTATTTACACACACCAATCAACAAAAGCACTATCCAGGAATTCTGCCGGTATTTGTCTTTTTCTGATCTTCCAGAAGGACAAAAAAAAGAGCTGTTTAGCCACCACACTCTGTCTCTACAATGGACAGGTTCCAGTGACGAAGCTGCACTGAATAGCCACTGATTAAGAAATTGGAGCAGTGCTAGGGGTTGCTGTTGATTCAAGGTGAGAGGAACTGAGCTGGAGTTACTTGGCAGTGCACAAAGAGGAATTTCCATGTTGTCAAAAATCTTCCACTCTGTCTGATTCTGGCATTATTTCCTACTAGCTTGTTAAAAAAAACGAGCTCTCATCACACTCCTCTGGTGCTTCCTTTGCTCCTTGGATGAATATTCTGCAAGTGCAAATAAAATGTTCAACAGCAGCAATTTATTCTCTGTCTCTTACAAAAAGGATTGCAGTGAGCCAGGCTTTTGTATCAGGAGCTGGAAGCAAGTGTGTTACAGCAAAGACTCCCTGCCAGGTCCAAGTTCCCCTCCTTCTTCTGCCCTTTGCTTTCTGTGAGATAATAACCATAAGGCTCCACAGGGGCCATATTAGTATGGTACTGGTTCTCCATATTTTGTCTGATCTCTACTACTGTAAGCGTCTGCATGACTCTAGCAGCAGGTAGTCACTCATGGAATTTAGCCATGAAGATCCAAACTCATGTTCCTGAACTGCAGAGAGAGTCCAAAACTGGGCAGAGGATCAATACTGGGGAGGACTATCTCATTAATATTGCAATGTAAGTCTAGGGTATTAAATAGCCCATGTTAGAAGAGCTCAGACATGCCATCACAAAACTTTTATTTCTTATGCTTTGAGCTTTTCATCTTCCAGGCCCTCTGAATAACAGTTATGCCTGAGATGGTAAACTTCCCCCCCTCCAAACTGCAATCACACAGTGCAATCATGCTTAAGCCTGTTGATTCTTCTCTCCCACACAGAACAACATGCACTGCCTCTGTTTTGCCTATCTTTTCTTCCCCAGGATGCTGGCAGAACATGGGTTAATGAGACAATTATTTGAAGGAAAGACATTTCCAATAAATCAGCAGACAGCAAAAGGGGAAAAAGCACTGGAGTAATTTTTTCTGCTCACAATTTCATTATGCTCTTGGCTGTGAGTCATTATAAGGTAAATCACCCAAGTCATGTTGCACAGACATTTCTGAAAGGACAGTTATTTAAATCACTTTGTAAGCTACACTCCTTCTTTTGAATGGAGAATCCTGCTTATTTTGTACGTATGGCACTTTATGCCCATTTAAAAGTTTTGAAAAGAGAGCTGCAGCAAAGCTAGAGCTGTAATTTGGCTGCAGACAGCACATCGAGGCACTGGCATGTGCTGTCGCCACAGCTCACATTCTCCTTTCTCTCCTGCTCAAGACCTGATCCCAGCAAATGGACATACATCCCCTCTTCTGTTCCATGAGGGCAACAAACCTTGGAGTAATGCTGACCAAAGAAGGGATAATTATTTGTCTCACCTTGACCTGCGCAAGTCTGCTGAGCTGGTGACGTTCACTAACCCTCTCCCTAAGTTTTCACATCCACCAGCTGCTGGCTCATGGCTCCTCAGCAAATATGGAAAACAACAGAAATGTCCTGCTTAGACCACAGGGAAGACTCCCCGAAACTCCCAGAGAAAGGAAATAGCGACTGCTGACAAAAACATTAAGTTTTGACGGGCTTTTGATTTTCCTCCTCACCCACAACACCACTGGGATCAAGAATAAGAGACAGCACTGCAGAATGTCATGGACAAAGAATATGGGGGGGCAAAAAACAGGCAAATACCACGGTGCTGCATGTGGCCTTGAAAGCACCAGCTTGTCCCTGCACAAACTGTATTCCACCCATTTTTAATGACTTCTAACTTCACAATGCCATTAATGTTCAATATTTTTCGTTTGACAGCTCGCAGCTTTCAACTGAATGTGCTCACTGTTACATTTCCTTCTCCCCCAGAAGTCACTGAAAGTGCCTTTACCTTCATGATCTGGAATCTCGCATCATTTACTGAAATACTGAGCATCGGTTATAAAAACCACACATAAAGGCCATATGCACTATCAGAATCTCAAGTTAACACAACAAAGGCATCCTCACATGCACTCCAGCAGACAGGAATCCCAATTAATGCCTCACATAGAAACACACAAGCTCTTCACACTTAACCCTCAGATTTGGAGTGGGAGCCCAGCATTGGCTGAAAGTTCCTGTGGCACAGTTCAGACATTCAGTTTCTGACTCTTCAAAACAGGCTGAAGGCTGCTTTTGCCCTCCATCTATTCACCAAGCTCTCACTTGGGCTAGATTCAGCACAGCAAGCAGTTACTACAGGAGACAGAGATTCCTCCCCAGTTTCTAAACTAGATGACAGATATATCCAGCTGCTTTTCAATGCATGTTCCACTGTCAATCAAAATTAAAGGGTATAATTAAGTAGGCAACAGCTAAGCAATGTCTGTCTTCTACCAAGAACCCAATGAACAGATTAATTTGCCAGTGAAATAGAGTAAGATGAGTTCTTCTAAAAAAAACCCAAACTCTGGCAGAATCAAGGTACCATCATATTTTTTCTATCTAGCAGCAGGTTAAACATTGTCTTTTACTGTAACAAGGAGTTTCAAAAGTTGCCAAGAACTCAAAGCTTTCTGTATTATCCAATACTAATACCAGCGATCTCAGTTCAACCTGCAAATTCAGCTCACGAAGGTGTCATTCAGCCTCATGACCAGGATCAATGTCTGCTACCAGGTAAGTTCCAGTGAGGTGTCCCATGGGAGTGGCATTTGCTACCCTGCACTGAACCCACCAGCACTCATCATACAGACAGGGAGCAGTGCTGTGTCCCACTGCTCACCATCTGCTCCTGGTGCCAAGAAACAGAATTGCCCCAAGGAAATAACCCAGCAAGATTCAATCAACTCCAGCTCCTCTCTCAGTCCTTTCCTGTCCCTCCAGCACATTCTCAGTATGCACCTTCACACAGACCTGCAGAAGCATCCTGGCAACCGCAGACCTCACCAACACACCCACTGAGCTGCCTTACGGCTATTAAAAATGGCATCAAGTATCTGGATGATGAGATGACACACACACCATTGCAGTTATGACAGAATCTGCCCCAAGCTGTTGTGGGCTCCTGAGACCTTCTAAATACCTTGCTCTACCTGACATTTCTTTGTGCAGTACCTGGTATCTTCACTTTGCAACACTGAACTTTTAACAACTTGCAGGGGACTTTTAAAATACTTTATTTAATCAACAGGTTTTTCATTGTAATGTTCAGTTGCAGCACGAGATGATCATGTAATGATAATGAGAAGTACTGGAGCAGCTGAAAACTTAATTAAAACATGAAAAAATTAATTATACTGCTCATTATTGATTTTGTCTGAAAAAGCTGATATTGCAAATAGGAAATCAAAAGCAAAGAGGTCACATGGAGAATCGCTGATATGAAAGTCATGTATTAGAGAAAAGAAAATACGTTCATGCTGAGAAGAACTATTCGCTGCAGGTCCACAATCCAGTGCTGAGCTGAATTCTGTCCCGCATCGCAAAATTGCCAATCAAGCATCAATAAGGAGGCTGATTAAGGTGAAGACAGAAGAACAAAATACATATAATGCAACTATTATGTAGACAATTGTATGTGAGATTAGAATCACACGATTAATAAAGTCAGCTTTTTTAGGATCTTTTTCTATGTCTGTAAAAAAAGGAAAGCAGATTAGTAGTATAACCATGAAATGTCATTCCTCAGGCTCTCCAGAACTGTCTGAGATAGGAGCCTGGGTTAGGACTATACCGCTTGATGCTGCAGACAGGGATTATAACACCTCTTCACAGCCATAACTAAATAGGAGCATGCTTATGCCTGCATTCCGCCCCCTTTATTAGGCTGCCAAGGGGAGCAGCTGGACGGTCTAACCCTTTCTGCTTTATCCTGGGAAAAATCACGTACTATGCAATAACTTAAATAACAGTTCTCTCTCCCTCCTGTCAGCTCCTGAGCTTGTTTATAAAGCATAATTATATTAAATTTTAACTTAGAAACAGTTAATGCATCCTTTTAATAGAACACCACAGAAAAGCCAACTTGATAGTGGCATAAATTGTACCAAGAGCTCTACCATAGATTCCTTTGGGCAAGTCTCTAAACTTCTCCAAGCCTTAAGTACGGAATGAAGAAAATACTGTTTTACCGAACTCAGCAAAGAGATTATCAATTACTTCGTAATGTTTATAAATCACTTTCATATTCTCAAGTAAAGACCATAGAAATGTAAGGACGTACTGACTCACATAAGAGCAAAATCTTTTTCCCAGTGACAGCCCCCAAATGACCTTGTAATGTTAGGATTTATTTTAAGCGCAAAGGAAGCTCTGTCACATCTAGGAGCCATGCTTTGCTCTAACTGCAGATGACTTGCTATCAACAGGAAAACAAGTTTAGTCACTGATCCAAACGTCAAAAGCTGCCAAATCAGTGCTTTGATGAAATGTCAGGGATACTAACGGGGTTTCAGGTCAGCACTGATCTAACACTGCACAGCCAAAATGGAATCTGGTCACACTGGGCTTTTTTTCCCCAGTAAAATACCAAGTAACCAGCAACATATACATTATGTACACCTCTTCACTTTCTTTCAAGTGAAGCTGAACAAGCTAAACTTGCTCCCTTTTCCCCCCAAACCCATAAATATTTCCACTTCTGTTTTAGAGGAGTCTGATCTCCACATGCTGCAACTTCAGGAGTACAAATATCCCATTGAATGAGACCACTGAAGCATTCAGGGATTTTTTTTCCACTCCTGCCACTACGCCTTGCAGAGGAAGATAACCCGCAAAAGAAGTCTTCCAGTCGTAAGGCTGCTCACTGGTATCCAACCACAATCTTCTACACGACTGAATGTTGAAAGGACAGCAAGCACAAAGCAGGCACATTCAGAAAAGATGACTGGATATTTTAAGACTCTTTTCTTCGCCATTCTTTTCTTATAAACAACCACAACAACTGAGAGCTGTTATTTAAATTAATGAAGCTGATCACAAAGGGATGTCTCTTTGGTTAAAGCAACCAGATGTTTCCAAAGAAAATATTCAAAATGTCCGTATGTTGCTGTCAGTAAAACTCTGTGGGAAAAGGATGGCAATCAAACCCTTGTCATTGCAAGAAAAGTGCTGAAGAACTTCAGGACTGGGAGAAGCTGTAGATGTTGAACATGCTGGCAGCTATGCACTGAGGAAGTCATACCGTGGTACTTGAAAACCCAAATAACGTCCTATTGCCAGCACGGCAATGATTAATTTTATAATTCAACCTGGACAGCACTTCCACAGGAGGGAATACAGAAGTATCTCCTGCCAAGATAGCAGTGCCAGGTCTTTTATAAATACTACTAAAGTTACCTAAGCAGGCGGCCCATCAAACTCAAGTAACTGATCTATGTCAGGTAGACGCAGAAGCTCAATAGCACAGCACATCATTACAGCAGTCAACACAAGAAAATCCTAGTGGCTTCCCCTGCAGCAAGCAGTTGAAAGGAAACTGAAGAGCTCTGCTATCTTTTCAACTGTACACATACTTCACTTGAAGTCTTCAGAGGAACAGCAAATACTAATAACCCCTGAAACAGGCTCCTCCAAGACCCACCCACCTGCTTTTCTGAAACACAAGAGCATCATAATATTCACTTTTTCTTTACTGGAAACAGTTCAGTGTGGATAAAAAAATAAATAAAATAAATAAAATAAAATTAAAAAAAATAAAATAAAACAAACTAAACCAAACCAAAATAAATTAAAACAAAATAAAATAAATCCTGGGCAGGTTCACGTGGTGCCACTAAATGGCCCATTTCCTGATGTAATGCACAGTTTTAATGGGTGATTTTCATCATGGCCAACAATATCATACTTTTCCTGGAGGCACTGCCATGATGGCCATGACAGTGGTGGCTGCAGTGAAGGGCACTGATTCATCACCACAGGTAGATAGACCAGTTGTAACTGAAATCACTACTGCCTCAAACCTACCCACCAGAGGGGACAACATCCCATCAGGGACATCGCAGTGGACGGGGTCACCACTGCTCACAGCCAGATTCCATGCTGAGGGAATTGCTCCCAATTACAGTGGTTTCCCTCAGTCACACATGGACATGGCTCTCTGGATCTCCTCAATCACTGTACTTTCTCCGGCCACCCACAGCCTAATAGGGTTGGTTAAAATATTTTAGCTTAAGCCTCCAAGCCCCAAATTTCCAATACTGGCTTCCAATGAACAAGTGAAGTTACTCACTAACTATGCACCAGGACTTAGAAAAGATAAAAGGGATGTCTGAATCATTGTAAGCACAGAAGAAAGCTCCATCAGCCGCAATCACTGAATGAATTATTTATTAAATTTACACAGGAAGTCAGAAGAAATACAGCTATTAAAGCAGTAGCCCACAAACTGTACTTTGCCTGTAAGATCTTCCAGTCAGTCATCCTCCCACAGCCATGGGAAATTCAGAAGTTTCCACCAAAACAGTAGAAAGGCAAAGACTGACACTTTTGCTCCTTCAGAATCGTGCCTCTACAAAATGTGTTTCTTTTCTTATGTTAAGCATTTCTGTTCTTAGGGCTTTTTTCCACTCATTTGGAAACTTCGTTGGTGACTATACATATAACACCTTCACAGATGTTTACACATGTTGTTTCAAACCACTGCAAACAGTGCAGCAAGCTACCTAGGGGGCGGATGCTGCTTGCCAGGCAGGAGGAGAAAGGTTAGAGATACCTCTCTCTGCCAAATTGCATGTCACCAAATACATACCATACCTTGCCTGAGATAGCTAGCTGAAAATCAGCTCCAAATGTTCTAAAGTGAACCTAGGGACTGCAGTATGAAGAAGACCTAATGTCTTCATTCCTAAGACCCTGCAGGCCACCTACAACGCGAGTAGAGAAAGATGCTAAAGACAACTTTGACACTCAACTGCTGCTATAAACAAGTTTGTGAGCTTTACTGATTTGACTTGGGGGGGTTCTCTTCCCCACTCCAATTTTAAGCAGTAAATCAGTAACAACAGTAAACTTAGACCTAACTCACCAGCGCTCTTGCCAGCTGATCCCAGGGCAGAAACCAGGAGTTGCTCGGGTGGATTGAATCACCCTCCAGATAGTCCTGGTCTCCCTGCTGCTTACAGGGGAATTTTGCCTCTCTGTGCTCCCACCTAAACTCTCCAGCAAGATATATAACACTAGATGAAATGTCATCAAGCCTTTATTTTCCAGTTTCCACCTCCATAAAATAGGTATAATAATACTTACTTTCGAAGAGAATTGTAAGACTTAATTAGATAATTAACATGAAAGTGCTTTAAAAAGGCTATGTACACACAAAGCACTACTGTATTATTAGTGTAGGCAGGCATGGGGAGCTCATAGAGATTTTCTAGCAGGTTATTTGTTATTCTGGAAGAAGTCTTTAGCTGCATACAGCAGTAGCGTAATTATTATCATCATCAGATTCACTTCCTAAGCTATTTATGAAACACTGGATTTAAAAAAAAAAGCACCAAGTTAAGTAGCACCGAGCTGAGTTTCTGTTTTGTGGCACATACTGATTAGGAATGCTGCTTAAAATGATGCTTTGCTGTAGTGAAAATGCTGGTGCCAGAAATTTAGTTATACGTTTGTTACTAGAATCATCATTATTTGGATGTAAGTGGTAGGTATCAGCGATTCCCCTGCCTTTTTGCTTTTATTTGTATTTCTTTGCAATAGGACTTTTTTCTGGAGTCTACTGGGATATTACAAGAAGATGTGGAAACTGATGAACTTGAATTGCACTGTTGCACAGCTGATCTTGACTATACCACACATCCAGGAATCTCTCTCTTCTGTGCATTGCATAAATATAGCATACATAGAATAAATAATTGAATTATGAACATGAGCAGGGAAAACAGGGATTTCCATCAGGCAATAATTATGCTATTCTATTATTCCATTAAAAGATACAGATTACAAGTACTCCCGCTCAATGGTAGTTACTTGGTATGGTAATAAGCCGGCTATGTTTACTCACTCAAGTAATAAAAATACATGAGGTCCATAAAATTTCCTCAAGAGCCACGTGAAGAGGATTTCACCCTACAACCGATTTCTCTTGTTCTTTTCAACCATACGTCATAGTAAACTACAGTGTTTCACACTGTGAAGTTCGCAGGAGCTTCATACATCTACCCTCAGCATATTTCTCTTGATTGACTCCCATAAGGAATAAAATCAGATCTAGTCTTATTGGAGAGATGCCTGCACAGCTCAAGACCCTGAACATTGCTTATGCATATGTTTCTGCACAAGTTCAAGGACAGCCAGACTGTTGGACCCAGCAAAGCTGCTTCTCACTATCTTAGGATCAGGCAAAACCAAGATTGCTTTTCCATTTAAAAAAAATTCCCTAGAGATTATTTTGTACTGTCTGTACTGCTATGGCATAAGGAATGAAGAGGTCAGTTCTCTCCATCATCACATAGAGGCTTTCATGTTTACTTCCAAGTAAGAAAAAGAATAAGCTAAACAAATTCTTTCCAGAGTGAGGGAATAATAAAATTGCCAGGAATTGCATTCACCATGTTACAGCTTCTAACAGGCCATATCGGTACTTTTTATTCTGAAGAAATCAATAAAGCGACATATTCCCCAAAGAGAAAATATTTATAAATCTCATTTTCAATAATAAATTTATTTTTTAAATCTGTTAATTTGGATCAGTCTCCATGATTCTGGTTCAAAACTGGGCAGGAAAATGTGTTTCCATGCAACTCTAATTGAGTAGAAAACCCTCCATAAAAGAACAGGAAAAGAAATCTAAACAACATCAAATATTTATATCATGGGAAAACATCAAGAGATCTTTTTTTGCGGCTTGTACTGTATATATTTTATATGTAAATTAAGCTGAGTGGTTCCTCCTCATAGCTTCAAGCTGCTGCTAATGTTTCATAGATTTTCAGGCAGACAAATATTGGTGAAAAGAACCTTCACACTGAAGATTTATGACTATATGTGAACTAGAAGTCTAATGCACTGACATGTGACCTTGGCTCACTCTCATTATAGAGTCATTTGTACCCCTCATTTAACTGTTGTTGTTCGAATGCAAATCATCCTCTGCTTTCCTGCAGTTCTGCCACATTTGATGTTAGAGTGGAACACACCAGATCTGCTGGAGTTTGCACAGCTTGCACTAAACCCATCGTTAGCTTACACTAAAACGTTGCAGCTTTAGAAGAAAGTTCAAAAATCCCTGTTCCATTCTCTTTCCCAATGCAAACTGGCACTGATTCTTCCCGCTCTGGCTCCACTTACAGAAATAATCTGTTTGCTATTTCTAAATGCTTAGACACGCTGCTTTGATTCAGCCCTTGTGCTGTTTCTGCTCGAACAACACACTAACACCGGTACCTGACGTGGGGTGAACTGCAGTACCTCCAGCAGCTGGCAAATCTCATGTCAGCAATTCACTGAGATTTCCAAACAGTATGACGATAAATTAATGGTTGTGATGGAAATCGGCCAATGCAATTAGAACATGGTACTTACACTATGACATTTTCTATTAGCAAACAATGTATGCCAATACCGCTAGGTATTGCGCATAAACAGAGAGACAATTAATGCAATGGACTGCCACTCACTGAAAACAATGGACTTCAATATGAGCAGATGGCAAAATCCTGCATTTTCCCTACCTGCTTTCAGCCTCAAATCTCTGGCTGACTACAGAACCAAACTGTCAGCTTAAAATATATAACCAGCAGCTACTGTAATTAGCAAAGCCATCATCCCAGCGGGTATTTTTCAAGCTCATGAACTACTGAAAAGTTCAAATGGTTTTCAAAGGGAGTTAAAGACATTCTTAGAGGGCAGGTCCATGGTGGTCTTAATGCAATTGCTGGCTCAGAAAGTCCTTGTGAACTACAAACTGTCAGAAAGCAGGAGCATATGGCCTGGGATGGATGACTTCATCTATCCTGTTTACTGCTCGTGTGTCAGCATCCACTACTAGTGACAGATGAAGAAGATGGTAGGAGGCTTGCCAGACTGGTCAAGGATGCTTTAAACTAGATGTGTTTGGGAAGGGGGGTATCATTCCATCCCAACACTCCCAGTCAGTTTCCAGCACCTATAATAAGTGCTCAGAGTAATGTAGAAATCTCCCAGCCGCCCCAGCCAATGAGCCAGCTTCATTTGGAGCTCGGCTCAGTTGCCTCTGTACAAACACTCCTAGCATGGGGAACAAACAAGAGGAATTAGAAATGTGTGCACGTCTAGGGGGGTATGTAAATAAAAGACAGACTAAGGACAACGTGGGCCCTCTCCAGAAGCTATCGGAAGAACTGGCTACCCTGGATTTGGAGGAGGCTGAGGTTCTTAATGACTTCTTTGCCTCTGTCTTCACCAGACCACCCAAGTCTTGGAAGGCAGACACAGTGACTGTGAGAATGAAGACCCTGGGCCCACTGTAGGAGAGGATCTGGTTGGAAACCATCTTAAGAACCTGAATGCACGCAAGTCCATGGGACCTGATGAAATCTATCCGCGGGTCCTGAAGGAGCTGCAAATGAAGTTGCTGAGCCATTGTATTTGAAAAATCATGGCAGTCAGGTGAAGTTCCCGATTACTGGAAAAAGGGGAATATAACCCACATTTTGAAGAAGAGGAAAATGGATGAGCCGGGGAACTACAGACCAGTCAGCCTCACCTCTGTGCCTGGCAAACTCTTGGAGCAGATTCTCCTGGAAGGCATGCTGAGGCACATGAAAAACAACAGGGTGCTTGGTGACAGCCAGCATGGCTTCACTAAGGGGAAATCCTGCCTGACCCATTTGGTGGCCTTCTATGATGGGGCTACGGAACTGATGGACAGGGGTAGAGCAGTTGATGTCATCTGCCTGGACTTGTGCAAAGCATTTGACACTGTCTCACACAACATCCTTGTCTCTAAGTTGGAGAGACATCAATTTGATAGGTGGACCACTCGGTGGGTAAAGAACTGGCTGGATGGACACATGCAAAGAGTTGTGGTCAACAGCTCAATGTTCAGCTGGAGACCGGTAACGAGTGGTGTCCCTCAGGGATCGGTGTTGGGACCGGTCTTGTTCAACATCTTTGTCGGTGACATGGACAGTGGGATTGAGGGCGCCCTCAGCAAGTTTGCCGATGACATCAAGCTATGTGGTTCAGTTGATATGCTGGAGGGAAGGAATGCCATCCAGAGGGACCTTGACACGCTTGTGAGGTGGGCTGATGCCAACCTGATGAAGTTTAACCATGCCAAGTGCAAGGTCCTACACCTGGGTCGGAGCAATCCCAGGCACAGCTACAGGTTGGGCAGAGAAGAGATTCAGAGCAGCCCTGCAGAGAAGGACTTGGGGGTTTTGGTCGATGAGAAAATGAACACGAGCTGGCAGTGTGCGCTTGCAGCCCAGAAAGCCAACCGTATGCTGGGCTGCATCAAACAGAGTGTGACCAGCAGGTGGAGGGAGGTGATCCTGCCCCTCTACTCTGCTCTCGTGAGACCTCACTTGGAGTATTGTGCAAAGTTCTGGTGTCCTCAACATAAAAAGGACATGGAACTGTTGGAACAAGTCCAGAGGAGGGCCACAAGGATGATCAGGGGACTGGAGCACCTCCCGTATGAAGATAGGCTGAGAAAGTTGGGGCTGTTCAGCCTGGAGAAGAGAAGGCTGTGTGGAGACCTCACAGCAGCCTTCCAGTATCGGAAGGGGGCCTATAGGGATGCTGGGGAGGGACTCTTCATGACGAACTGTGGTGACAGGACAAGGGGCAACGGGTTCAAATTTAAACAGGGAAAGTTTAGATTGGATATGAGGAAGAAATTCTTTCCTGTAAGGGTGGTGAGGCACTGGAATGGGCTGCCCAGGGAAGTTGTGAATGCTTCATCCCTGGCAGCATTCAAGGCCAGATTGGACAGAGCCTTGGGTGATATGGTTTAGTGGAAGGTGTCCCTGCCCATGGCAGGGTGGTTGGAACTGGATGATCTTAAGGTCCTTTCCAACCCTAACTATTCTATGATTCTGCGATTCTAAATGTTTTGTACTTTATCCAGACTGGAACAATAATTCTCATGAATTTCATAACCTAGTACCATCCAGTAACGACCCCTTTGTGAGCAAAGCAAGTTAGTGGGTGCTCTATAGATCCAAACAGCAGCCATGGTGGGGGAAAATACTGCATTGCCAACCTGGCACATCTACATCAAGTGTCTGAGAAGAAATCTGCCTGTGAGACATTTTGCACCATCCTAATGGGAGAAGAGGGAGAAGACCCGTTAATCCAGACCTGTAAATCCACATCTGTTTTACGAGACGCATGCTTAAGGCTCATTAATGTGCCTAATGGCAAAGCTGTACTTATGTGCCTTACTGAATTTGCATAGATTTATTGAAGCAACTCAGTAATTTGTAGAACTGAAGCCTAAAAGGGAGAGTTTCTCTTGTTTAACCTAAAGGTTTGGCTAGCAGCAGCAGAAGCCTTATCACCTTTTATAGCTCAGCCACCAGGGAAGGAAAAAGACACATTTTCATTGTGTTACACCTGATAGGTGCATACAATTTCTTTCCTTACAGCTCCCACCAAGTAATGGCCTTCACCTGTGTTTGATACAGATAAGTTTGTGAAAAGCTATAAATATGGAGAAGACAGTCTTTTTCACAGCCAGCTACACTGTTTGTCCTCAGCTGGGATTTGTTCCCCTCTTGAGCATTCTTGGTCCAGTTTCCCCGTGGTTTTCTCTGCATAAATCTATCTCAAATACTGGGCTTGCTGGGTTTCCTCTGGAAGATGCTGCACTGGGATAGACCATACCATCAACGCAGTACAACCTCAAGGTATTTTTGCAGCCTATGGGATGTACTGAGTTTGCTCCAAGACACCTTCACAGAACAAAACATTTCAGTGCAGATTTTTGACATGCCTATGGCTGAATTCTGGATGGGGAACAGAGGAGAGACAGAAAGCAAAAGATAGCACCAGGCTGATTTGAATCACAGCCGCAATGCTGAGATGCTAAAGGTGACTGCAGCCACTGGGCATTTTTCTGTAGCTCTCTTCCCCCTCCAACTGTGTTAAATGCCAGTTAACCCTGGGGATCCAGCCCCAGCTTTCCTCAACACAGCAGCACAAGCGACAAAAGCCAGGGAGGGTGACCTGATCTGTTCCCTCTCTGGCTCAATACATGATCTCTCTAAGCTGTTTTGCCACCACATTCATATGGACTATCAAGTTTAAAATGGCAACAATCCAGGCATCTCCACCTGAGGGCATCTCCCAGTGCATTCAGTGGGATGGGGAGCAGAACTGTGAAGACCAAACATTTGGGGAGCTTTCCAGCTCAGCCAAGGGTAGCATGTGATGTCTGAAGGGCAGCTCCCCACAGCACCCTCAATTTCTACCCAATGTTTACAGTTGAAAGATCACCCATTTCAGGTTTCTGCTGATAAAATGAAATTTGCTGGAGGAAGCTGGAAAAAGGCAACCTGAACAGCTACAGTTAAGCTGCTGACCTCAGATCACAGTTATCTTTGTATTTTTAAGCTCTGTTTTTAGGTAGGGAAGACTGGAAAATTGTGTTCAACTACATAATGCAAGACAGAAAAGAGTAACAGATACCAGCTGAGCTGGATCCTCTGGGATTCAAAAAGGCTACAGTGATTTGCACCCAGCAAAGATCAAACCCATGGTTTTCTTACCCACTAGAATTGAAACTATTAAAGAAGCAAGTCATCTTTTATCACAATAGCTTCAATATAACTAAACAGCTTAAATTTAAATGGAATATATATACATTCACACAACTATTATGTATGGAAATACATTTGAAACTCTTTGTACTACAATTATTTCTTAAATCCAACACTTATCTCTTACAAATGAATAATACATTTGCAAAATAACTTTTGTTTTAAGAACAGGGTGAGTGGTGGGAATAGTGTGCTTTGCTTCTGACTAAGAGTAAGCAGCAAGAATAGCACCTGATCTCTCTCCAGTGAGTAAATCACTGTTCTGATGTTAAATCCTGCAGATGAGAAGAACCAAAAACCTCACCCAATTTCACATCACCTGCAGTGATGGCTCTCCTAAAACCTTCTGCTTAACTAGTACATCCAACTTGCCCTATGTTGTCCTATGGGCACTGTAGGCAGCACCTTAGGATGAGTGCAAAGTTACAGCCCTGAAGGAAACTACAATACATTGGAAGGTGACCCCAGGCAGCTTTACCCTGCACCACACTTCTTCAACACCAATTATTTGTACTGAGCAGAAGGAATACATGCAACATCCAACGCAACAGGCAGGAGGAGGCCCAGTGCCAGCAGGGTGAAGAATGAAGGGAAGAAAAAGAAAGCCTTGCTCCACCTGAGTCAGAGGTCCTGAGGGAACTGCATGCTCAGAAACACCAGGTGAGATAATTGACAGCCTTTTCTCTTGGTTTTCCCATCAGGCTGTTGCTGCCCTAAAGAATAGCTTTGCAGAGCACCAAATTTGCCCCAGACCTCAACTTCACCCTAAGAAAGTCCCACTTCACCCTGCCAGAACTGCAGTTTTGTTGACATTGCTATTGTCACATGAGGGAATTCAGTAAATGAGAGCAGTCTTGTCATAGGTTCAGCAGCAGCAGTCATTTTTCTCCTTCGTTGTAGCTGGTGCAGTGCTGTGTTTTCAATTTTTGGTCTGGGAACAGCGCTGATAACACCGATGTTTATAGTTACGGCTTAGAATGTCCGGTCTGACCAAGGACTTTCTGAGTCTCATGCTCCGCCAGGGAGGGGGGGGGAAGCCAGGAGGAGGCAAAGACAGGACACCTGACCCAAACTGACCAAACAGCTATTCCATGCCACAGCACGTCATGCCCAGGATGTAAAACCGGGGGCAGGAACCCGGAAGAGTTCAGTTCACAGCTAGGTCATCGAGTGGTGAGCAATTGTATCCTCTTTCCTTGTATTTCCCTGGTCAGTGGTGGTGGTGGTAGCGGTGCTTTGTGTTATACCTTAGTTACTGGACTGTTCTTATCTCAACCAGTGGGAGTTGCATTCTTTTGATTCTTCTCCCAATTCCCCCCCCCCCCCCCCTCGGAGTGGGGGGGAAGAAGGAGGGGGAAGTGAGTGGTCGGGCTTTGTATTAGAAGGGGTGAGCTATTGTATTCTTTCCTTGTATTTGCCTTGCCATTATTATTATTGCTGGTAGCAGTAGTGGTCTTGTGTCATACTTTAGTTACTAAACTGTTCTTATCTCAACCTGTGGGAGTTGCATTCTTTTGATTCTCCTCCCCATCCACCTGGGAGCGGGGGGAAGAAAGAGAGGGGAGTGAGTGAGAGAGCGACTGCATGATTTACAGCTTAAAACACGACAAGTCTGGAGAATATTCCTCTTTCCCCCTGGTAGTTCGGTCAAAATCTGTCAAAGGAACAAAATCCCCATCATTCTTGCAGCTTGAGGACTTACAGCGCTGACTTCAACATCACCTCTTTCCTTGCGTGCTTGGTCAAGTGGGAAAATCCTGTACGAGAATCACCCCAAACTGCCACCACCTCAAATTTAATGTGGGAAAAGCTAGGAGAAAAAATTAAAAATTCCCACATAATTTAACAATGGATTTTATCTTCCCTTTTCCAAATCTCTGTGTTCCCTCTGTGGTCTCAGCATCTAAAAGAACAGCTGAGAGAAGGACTGAAGGCTGTTACTCCAGGAAAATGCTTCACCCTCTTCTTCCCAGCATCAGCATTATTCCTTCAGCAGCATCTCCACCACTGGTATGTCATCCAAGTACAATCAATGCTGAAAACATCTGAAAACAGGACTGTCAAAGCCTATGAAATGTACAGGATTTAGTGTCTGCAGAAGCACAAAAGCACTGTCTCCAGAGCACTTAGCATATTGACAAGCCATGTGAAAAGGGAGCGTTTTTCTCCAAGTTGCCAGTTATTTCTGTTCCTCTGAGGCAAGCATCTCTAATCTCACAATATCACATACAGACAGGGCCTCTCATTGCCTCTATAGCCCCTAGATACTGCGAGTCCTCAGTCCCCACTGCATTTTATGCCCAAATAATCATACCAATTAATCTGAACTGTACAGAAAAATTTGAACTGTAGGCAGGGAAGTCTGTTAAATGCATCAGAACACTTTCCAATGAAGGGTCTATACACGGCAAAGGATTTTCTGTCCAGGCTTTTGTTGCAATAACTTGAAAATGGCAAAACCAATCATGCAAACAAGTGGCACTCTCCTTAATTAAAGAAGTCAATACAGAATCAATAAAAGGGCAATTAATCTGTGGATGTCACTGGCTCTGAATTATGCTGATAGTCCTGAAGAGGTGAGACTCTGTGACCTCCACCACTTCTCCCAAGGTCTGAAGGTTTTCACACTCTGATCTATTATTTTATGACAGACACGCTGTTGGAAAATACATTGATAACCGTCAGGAAACACTGAGGGAGAAGTGCACGGAAAAGCCTATGACTTTGCAAAACTATTGTAGTTAAACTTGCTCTTGCTTTGGATCCTCTTAAAGGCACAAAAGCTTGTTGAAGGAGATAAAGAGGATTCAGTGGAGGAGCACATGTGCTCTTGTGGGGACTGAGGACCTCAGAATAAACCCATAGTAAGCCCATGAGGACTAAAAAAACCCATGCTTCTGTACTTCCCAACCCTTGCCCAGCCTGTGCTAGAGCCCAGGGCCGGGTGACACAAGGGGCTCTGGTGGTGCCAAATGCTGCAGGATAGGCTCCGCTGACAGAGCTGTATGGGAAGGACAACCATGCAGCACAAGTCAGAGCTGCTTTGAGCAGCCTTCCCTTCCTAAGGGTTTTCCAATAGGTCTCTGGCAGAGAAGCACATAATTTAGCACAGTCCCTCTGTCCAAGACAGCTTCTTCCTTTCTGTTCTCTATGAAAATGGGGCAGTGCAGGTTTTTCAAGGGGAAAAAGGAGAGTACAGAACAGTATAAATCTCTTGGCTTGTTAACTCTCACATACCTGGGCACAGATCACTATGGCACAGGCAGATTTATGTTATCGGTGACACACACAGATCAGCACAAAGAGAAATTACTTGGCTTGTTTAGGGCCAGAGTTTCGCAGTTTGCAAGACATCTCAGTGCTACAGAAGGCAAATGCAAGGAAATTCAACAGAAGAGCTGGTTTTGTGGAGTGACTATCTCCTCAAAAGACAATCCCTCCAACTTCTCTGGTACTTCATTAACTGCGGAATATGGGTCTACTGGAGCATGTTAAAATATCACAGTCTGAGCCCTGTAAAAGTACTATATTAGGAAATATGTAAAGCCAAATCCAGGGCAAGCAGAGGTGCAGCTAAACTGCCATCCTGGGGTGGCTTAAGCTTATCTGCATTATTCTGTATCATTCTCCACAGATAACTTTAACAATCACTTTAAGAATCATCTTATTTCCTCCACTATGTCCCATGCATTGGTAGCTAATACCACATACAGCAGAAACTTGATTACAGGTGTTTTATCCTAGCCCCAGGAAACAGGTTTGACTGACATAGCCCCGTATCCAAGAACTCTTACCTGATCTGCCTCCTCATTTCTATTCTTTTCCTGATCCAGGGCTATAACTCATCTTTTGGTGCCTCCCTTTGCTTCTTTCTTATTACCAATCCTCTGTCTCGTGAATTTTGAGTTAGACATTTCACCTCCTCTGGCAGGAGTTCTCCAGTGTGAGATGACTAACAGACATTAAATTGTTAGTCTTATGTTCTCTCTAAAATGCACCCAGAGAAAATGCTAATAGCAGCACATCTCAAAAGACTCCTACCAGCATTAGTCTTGATCTTTCATTACATGTCTGTCAAAACCCAAGTGACAGTTATGAGTATAAATTAAAGTTCAGAGGCACCTGTTAGTTTCAAACAACTTTTGCCTCTAGAGCCTACATTTTAAGAACTGGGTGTGCTTGCCTCCAGCATTTGAACTGATGGCAGGAGACTAAATACATGGGCATTCTACATAGGCAGAAGAGCTATGCAATATTCCATTTAATAAACACATGGGGGCAAATAAACCACAGCCCTTGGGGCAGAACATTGAACAACTTTACTCTGTACCTCCTCAAAATGGATCACAGGGCTTCAAGTGGCTAAACCAGGCATGGCAAGGTGACCAAGAACAGAAGGCAAGAGAGACACCAGCTAAACATCACCAAAAGTCAGGCAGTTGTCTGTTCTGGGATGCTGGAGGTCATTAACCTGTGCTCACGTGATCAGATAGGGAGCTACATGCACACGCCTCTGCAAGTGGAGCTCAAGCAAAAGCACAGAGCTGAAAAAGGAGGTTGTGGTTTGGTGTGAGGGAGGATGATGGAGAAACACAACCCACAGAAAGCTCTCAGTCCTCTTCAGAAACTCCTCTACTGGAGTCACAGCTCTTTGGATCTGACCTACAGTTTTAGGTTTTGAAGTAAGAATATAGCATTCCAGACTGCTCTGAATAGAAAACAGGCTGAATAGAAAATTCAGAACCCAAAATTCTGGCAGACTTTGGTGGAAAAGCAGCCTTTGTTCAAACAACCAGCAACTACCAATCACGAAACCAGCAGTGACAGCCTGACACTAAGTTTATTTTGCCAACTGTTTGTACTGCCTGCTGCAGACTATTCCTCCCATACATTTCCAACAGTTGCAGCACACTTTCCCCTTTTTTGAATGGTTTATTTTAATTCGAATGTCACATATCTATTGAAAAGCACATGGAAACAGATAGTGTCTATGTCTTCCTGGTAATTTCTGGATACCAATGAACGCCAGTGCATGTCACTGTGCGTCCGTCAGAATGGATGGAGTTGGACTCATGCTTTACCTTGGACTAGGCACAACTTACTTTTTTTTATGAGCATAAGTTTTACATCGAAACGTTGGCATTAGATTTCTATTTCTGTTTTCTTATTTTACAAAAAACTTCTACAAACCTAAATAATTCATGCCCGTCACGTCCCAGATGTATGTTGAAACACATACGGAAAGTAGTTTGCAACACAGCCAAACAGTATGCTCCTACGTGCAGAAATCATTTTGGAGCTCTATTATTTGCAATCAAGTAGCAATGTTATGGTTCAAGGGTTGATTTTGATACCCTGAATAGCAATACTTTTCGCACTTCTCTGTCTTGTTACAAGAGACTTGGCAGCCCAGCATGTGCCGTGTTACTAATTCATAGCACTTGGAGGTCACATCAGAGGTGAAGCTGCCAAGCTCAGTGAAGTGTGCGTATCTGTGTCCTCATCAACCCTTCCTTGACTTAACCTTCATCTTGTCTGCACACTCCAGTCAGATTTAGAAAGCGGCCTGGGAGTTTGCTCTAAACATCTAGAAGAAGAGCACCAGGTATCACTGCTTATATGCAACAGGTCCCTCAGGAACCTGACTCACTTTTTGGGCCAGTCTCTGAAATTAGACCTAATAAATCAAGATAAGGCTATAAGCCAAGCAATGCATCTTTTTCAGTGGATGACAGAATACAAATGCAATAATTCGTTCTAATTATGGTGTTTGATTACTGAGTGTTAGGAAAGGCTCTACCAGAATGTAACTTTTAATTATGCAGTTTTATGGCAGTTCATCGCAAAGCCAGAGGCTCTTTCAGGACTGTGCAAATGATTGCTGCATTCCTGATAAAGACTGAAATATGTCTTGGTGCCTTCCACAGTCTCTGGGCATAGTCTGTATTCATTCTTGCAGATCTCACTGTTGATTTGCTGTATTTTGGTACTGCTACCCTGGCAACCCCATGAAACACAAAGAGCTTACTTCTGTGCCTATCTTTTATATGACAAAAAATTATTTAGATACTCCTAAATAAACAACACCTATCTAATGAAAGCCATGCAAGAGTGTAATATGGCTGTCGTTATGCAAATTATGGTTTACCAAGAGTTGCAGATAAATGCACCCCAGAAGCACTGCGTCTCCTCTGCTTACATTACACCGAGCACAACTGCATATTTCTCTCCAGGAAATCCTTGACATAAACATGGAGGCCTAACGCTCAAGGAATAAGGTGAGATTTGAATATGCTACGGCTATCTGTATACGCCTTATGTGTGTAATTGACAGCAGGAATACTCCCAGTTGTTGGGGTTTGTTTGTTTGTTTGACTGCTGTTTTCCTTTTTACTTATATATCTCAAAGACTGATTGATTGCTTTACACAACCTTTTCAAGCCCCCCCCAGGAGGCAGCAATGTCCATTTGCGAAGTTTAAACAAATTAAAAGCAACTCACATTTCGTTGTCTCCTATATCCTGCTAAAATACCCTCCCAAAACCAACCAAGCAAAAAACCCCAACAAAACACAAAACCCTCTCATTAACCAACCAAAATCTTAGCAGCATCTATCACTGAAGTGAAGCAAAAGCATGAAAAACCCAAGAAATCTCATGTTCTCATTAATACAAAAGCCCGTGTTCCTCTGAGCACAACAATAATTGCATTGCGATCTTCTGATATCAAAATCAGTTCCCTATTTCCTTACTGGTTGTTTCCCCACACACCCAGCACCAGTCTATGGTGAATGCTGGTGTGGGCCAGGGTGTGGAAAGGGGAGGGAAATGCAGGTTGTAGTAGATCCTCCTGAGTTTACTTATGAAGAAACCATGCAAAAAGTCAGAAAAGCCAGAGATGGATGCTATAGTTAGTGTCAGTGTCAGAAACAAAGGAGAGAAGATACATTCAAGAGATGCTGCATGGAATAGCAGAAGCATTTCACAAAACCCCAGAGATAGTGGAGGAGTGAGAAGTGTCACCGCTGTTGTGAGTCTGTGGGACACGGGGTGGCGGCGGAGCTGTCAACATTAATAGGAAGAAGAGGAGGTTGGGAGGATTTTGAAGGATAGATGAAGAGTTTGGGGTTTGAGCTGTTGGGCTTCAGTTGTCAACAGGACATCCAGGATCCACTAAGGAAAAGGGAATGGAAACAGAAATCTGTGAATCATCAGCTGGGGATGGCAATTAAAACCTCCACGCCATGAGCTGCTCTGTCAGCAGACCCCTGTCCTGCAGCATCAGTGGAAACTGCTCAACACTTGGCATTTTCTACCCAATTTCCTAGAGGAATTCATTGTTCATGTCTACCCTCTAATTACGCTTAAATGGAAATTAAGCATATACAGAGATCAGAGGTTTTTCTGGGCTGTCCCAGTGAGCCAACCCTGCCTCCAGGTTTTAGTCCATCAGTCTGCCAGAAGCCCCAAGGCAACTACCATCCACTGACCTTACCTGACCAGCTGCCAAACTATATAGATACGTACTTAAGAAGCAGTTTTCAGACAGTAACTCCTTGTATGGCAATTAGAAAGAGCCAGCTGATTAGGCCCATAGTTAAATTAGTCAGCCTGCCTTTGAGGCTTCCTGGGGCAGCTCTCCTCTCAGAGAAGTCTGAAGCTTATCACCCCCTTGGCGTTGATTTGTCAGGACCATGCCATGCAATAATTATCTTCAGCATCTGCTTTGATCATTTTTTTGCCATCTTGTCTCAGAATGGCCATGGACTTACAACACTTGAACACTCATGTCAAAGAGGAAAAAGACAAGAAGATTCATAGATATATCTGTGCGTATATATATATATATATATATACACAGACACACACACATGTAACTTCCCATCTGACACCAAGATCTTCATATGATCACTCCCAGGCAGCTTTCTAGGTAGAAACCATATCTATTCAGACGGAACCCGCTCATCAGATTGTCTGCCCACACAGCTTCATCCAAAGTAGACATCTTTATTATGGGGTTATGAAGCAGATGATGTCCCCACTTCTCTGCCTTTCCGACTGCCAGAAGCCCCGAGGCAACAGACTCTGGGAAAGATCTCCACAAGGAAACCAGCAGGAGGAATTATACACAGGGCTTCCAAAATCTTTGAGAAATCCCCACTGCTAAGTTCTTCTCCGTAGATCCTCACTGTAATCACTTCACAATCACACCTGCCCCATGTAAGCTGGGCTTGAGAAGGAGCTCAGGCTGCTGCAAAGCTTTCCTGCTTTTGAAAATGTCATACAAAATGGGCCATCTTCCCTTCCCAGTCCTTGCTTTTCTCACAGGGAAAGGAATGCCTCTGGGATCATGGTGGCCATCATTTTCACACTGTTTTTCTTTGGGTTTTCAGACACATCTTCCTACAGCCTGGCCAAGGAACGTCTCCAGGGAGAACCCATCTGGACTAGCACATGAAGTGAAGCCTGCTCCTCTGAAGTACAAAACAAGCAAACAGCCCCAGACGTACAACTGTGGGTCACGGGTACAGATTTTAGATGATGTCGGAATTCAAAGCAAAGCTTAATGGCATTTACTGTTCAGAAACAAGCCTGTCTTATTATTATTTTTAGTATGCTTCTCAAATTTGTCATTATGTACTTCCGATTTACAGTATTAATGCCAGGCAACTGTGTTACCTTTATTCTTCCCTGCAGGATTACGTGAGAATATTCTTTAGAGAGAAAATCACACTGGGCTAAGGCTAAAAAACAATCAAGGCATGTAGCAAGCTCCAAGGTGCCTTCCCGTATCTTTGAAATATAAATGATTCCCTGGCATAAAAGATTCTGAAATACATAGCCATAAAGCCAAAGCTTTGCTAAGCAAATAACAAATACAAGAGGAAGCTCTCCTTCCAAAGGCTCTGAATCATGCTGATAGCTACGGTATGTGTGAAGCTAAACCCTATCTGAGAAAGCTGAAAGGTGTGAACAGAAGGTAGCAAAGCACTGGCCAGTTCCTAGACTTCCATTTTATTTCACACTGAAATACACACTGAGGGGATGGACCTACAGCTTAGAAGAAGTGCAGGATGTGTTCATTGGAGACTTTTATATCGAGATGCTAAAGACTGAGGGTCTTGCACTTTTCTGCCAATGACATTCAGTTACTACCTGGTAACAGGTAAATAATGTTACCAGTTACTAACTGGTACCAGGATATCAAATGGTGTGGGAATTTCTTCCTGCCTCCTGAGAGTTATTACCACTACTGGATATAATGAGTCAAAACACAGAATTCTCACTTTGCTTTAAAAAATTCTGTCCATGAAAAACTGCGGAATAAAAAACTGAGGTTCAACATACAATGAAGAAATCACTTAAGCTGGACACTGCCTGTACTTATGAAACCAACACTTGTGCTTTAGGACTTAAAATAAGACGATGAGACTCTTTTTTCTTTGACAAAAACATTTTTCTTTTGGCAACAATACAAGAAAGCCACTTTCAAAATCCCAGCTGGGCAAACCATCTCCTACATGCAACAAAGCCTCTCCCACTGTCATATCAGCATTCCTAAATGTAACAGGTTCTGGTGTTCAAGATTAATCTTCCAAATACATCTCCAGCCATGGATCAAACACATTCACTTGTATTTCTCTAGGCAGACGTGAATTCCTTCATCCACAAACAAGACCCACAGTGAGCAGTTATGGGATCAAGCAGAATGTGTGCTGCAAGGGAGCACATTTCCCTATCTGCTGTAAAGGAAAAATAGGGAGCATAAAAAATTACTGCAGCAGGTTACAGTATAAAAACCCCACCTGTTTAAAAAGCAGCTTGCAAGAAGACCAGAGGGGCAAAGGCTCATGTTCTTTGCAGGCAAGGACAGGCATAGTTTTGCCCATCTCTGCAGCATCTATACCCGCGGGAAGCAGTGGCCCCTTGGTCAGGTTTGCTGTCCCTAGGCTACCCGTGTGCAACATCGAGCTTCCACAGTTTCTAAGGGCATAAAGAGCCAGCTGTGAGGTGGGGATGAAGCCAAGCAGAAGAAGGGTTTTCTACTTCCATCCAGAAGTGTAAAGTCCCAGTCAAAGCAAGTGATGTGCACAGGAGTGCAGAAGGCACACATTCAGGGGGAGCACCCGGGAAACCCACTGAAAGTCACCCATATCAATCCAACAGGCTATGGCCCAGGCAGGAATCACTAGGCACACAGGAAGCATAAATACACTTCCATACCTTCTCTAAACTGCAGCCTCCATTAGTTTAACCTGTGTGACTGCAATTGTCGTTTTTTCTTGTTCTTCCTTTTTTCATCCCGGGGCACATAAGCCTTCTTGAATGTGAAATACTTACCAGGAGACACAGAGGAATAATGTCAGAGGCCTGACAAACAGCATGACAGACAATGAGCCAGACTTTTTCTAAATTCTGAAACACAGCCTACAAGGTACATCCAACAACGTTCTTCTTATTCCAGATCCCAGAGAGGAGTTATTGGAATTTTTATCATAGTGAATTTAACATCTTTTGTCTTTTTTTTAAGAGACAGACTAGAGATTTATATATTGAGTAATTCAAGCTAAAGGTGCATAGTTGTATATAATGGCGTATATGTAAGATTATGCAGATCATTAGTCAGCTAACTTCAAGCACTGTAACATGCCACATGCTGAAATAGTCAGTAATCTGTCCCAGAAGTCACAGCCAGTAGTGATCAACCTGATTTGCCTGACAGAACCCTATAAAATCTTCAAAGAAATGCAGACCACAGGATCGTATTTAAAAATCCTGACAGAAGCCTTGTTTTTACCGCTTACTTTCTGTAATCCCCCAAGAGCGAGCAAAAGCTGCTGGAAGTCCAGGCGCAAAAAGCTGAAAGGCACTTCCAACATCAAACACAGAAACATGGCACACTGTCTGTTCACATCCCAGATGTAACCATTTATCAAGCTCAGAGTGAAAATCTGGCAAGTTTCACATTAAGAGTGCCAGAATGAAATAAATAATATCCTGAATACACACGCAAGTGATGCAGTGCAAAGAAGTAAACCCTGTCTGCAGGACTAACCCTTATAATCATGTGCAGCCTAAAAAGAATGAGTAAGAACAAGGAAGCACCGGCATAATTTGTCACCAGAAGGTCTAGTAGCTCTTAGTTACATTGCACAGAAAATTAATGTTATGTATAACTCTAAATTCAAGTTTGCTTTCTTATCTCCTATTTGTGGCAAAGACAGAGCTTTGGGAAGCAAAAATTCAAGTATCCTTTAAAAGTAGGATCCCAGTTTAGCACGGTACTGGAGCACTGAGGCACCTCAAATTTGCCTGATGCTGTTCAGGCACCCAAAATGCCACTGAAAGCCAGCAAAATCTTGAGAATGCAACAGCAGCTTTCTCTAAACAAGTAATCTTACTGTAGATGGATCTTTTCAATTCAATTTCCAAGCAAAGCAATGTTTTGTGATTTAGTCCCACTAAACCTTAACAAAACAGCACGAGGAACACATCCTCATCTCAACTGTTGATACAGTCTATCAATATTAAAATAATCTGGCATGGACTGGCTTGCTAATAAGCCAGCATTTCAGAGGTGTTGCAAAACAAAACTGTCTTAAATGTGTGATTTGTGGAGGATATAAAACATAAAACCTATGAAGAAAAAAAAAATGCTGTCATTGGCACAGCAAGATTAAAAAACCCTGAAACAATTACAAGGCTGAGTACATTAAATTCAGCTTGGTGCAGTCAAATCCTGGCAAAAGTCCTCCTGTTGGTAATTGCACATATTTGGACTTATAATTGTTAAAAATACCACACTCGCAAGTGTTTGATGCATCTGAGATTCTTGCTACTGAAAAGCCACACAAAAATTCCCCATGGAAATCTCAGGTTTTGTTTTAACATAAGCTCCTGTAATATTTGATTCTTTGCTGCTTGCTCTTATACTGTTTATCGCCTTGAGATCAAAGATCCATTCTGTAGTAGAAATAAATTCCAAATCATTGTTTGCATGCTTCTTTACCATGAGAGACATGAGCCACAGTGACTGAATCCCATTCATCTGCCCAAAGTCCTAGTTCTCTAGGGATTCCGGAGCAGCAATGTCATATTGCAATGGTTTAATAGGGCTGCTGTTGTCTAACTACCACTGCTTTCATTTCCAGTCCTTAAAACCCAAACTCAACAAATTTGCCTAGCAAAGACCAGCAGACAAGGTCCTGGGTGACACTTGAATTCTCTCTCAGCAGACATTACATAAAATTACACCTAAAATGGATGATGTGTTAAAGTGCTTCAAATCAACTATCATGAAATGACAACCTCAACAATGCCATGCATCACCATTTCATTAAGCAGCCAGCCAGAAACTCAATTTTACAAAATAAAATAGAATCTAGGACATGCTTATGTATTTCATATCCTGAAGTAAGAGAGAACAGACCAAGCAGGCCAGGGCAAGGCAAGGGGCAATGCCTGTTTATTTAGTTATTACAAATATTCTTGCTGTTTTATATGAAGCTCAGTGGTATTTATACATTCTTGTCTTGCAGTGTGATATGCAAACATTTCAGTGGATCTAACAATAAATTACATGGCACTGTCATGCTCACAAGCTCATGTTATGAGACACAAAACCATTTGTGTTGCCATTTCTTAGAGTAAACCTCCTGTCTAAAACACACCTAACACCTCGCTCAGCAAGCACTCGGGGAAGTCCTGTTTTCTCTTGGAGAAAATATAGTTTAGCAATGGAGTTTCCAACTACACCATCAGCACCATTTCTGTTTGACACCTGCCGCTTCCAAAGCTATGAGGAACTTGAGCATCCAATTTCTAGGCAGGGAACAGCGGCATTCTGGTGCTAGAAAAATCATACCCTAATCTGTACATTTGAATTAAGTGATTGCAGGTCCCTTGATTCTCCCTTCTAGCACAGGCTTTTTCTTCTGAGCTTCTCAAGATCAGTAAAGACAGATGTTGGCAGAGGAAATGTAGCACAGCGGTTCGGGTAAGACCCTGTCTGCACAGCACTGCTGTCATCCTTGATCACAACTCAGTCCAAAACCTTTTGAGGAGATAAATTTGAGCACATGCAAAGTTTTCTTGAGCACAGGGAAGTTATTTGTCTGCCAGGTTAAGAATTAGGATTCTGTATGCTGTCGAATCAGGACACTTGTCACTTTCAAAGTAGTGGACCAGAAGGAAGAAACTAATCTTCAGTATATGTCTATGTTGTACCAGGAAGAAGCTACGATCCTTGCTCAGTACTGTCAACAAAATAGTTTTGCAGACTCCAATACAAATCAGTCACTCAGGCATGTGACTAGTGGAATCTCCTCTAACAAATCTCCTGTGCCTCTTAAATAGACGGTGGAGATTTGTAATCACTGTTCTTGAAAAAGCACACTCCTTAGTGAGCATTTTAAAATTGCACATTCATGAAACTTCATAAATGAAACTTATGAAACTTAAGAAAAGTTGCCCAGAAGAACTTGCTGCGTCTCATTCAACTTCAGACACTTGACCTTTTCTGCATCCGCTGATGTGAGGTGTCCCCCATGTAACACTGCTTACTCAGCTTTTAATCCAAGGATTAAAAACCTTCACAAAGCTAACAAACCTTTTGCCACAGCTGCAACCCCCACGTGGCCCTTCCAGATGCCTTGCCCTGGTTATCTCACCTTGTCTGATGAAGTCTGGATGCAGCACATAGATCATACCACCAGCACATGAGCGTCAGCCTGACTAGCACTCAATACGTCTGCCCCGCGTCCTGAGAATCAGGATGCACAGGCGTAACCACAAATCTGCTACACACCACGAAAACCTCCACCTGCGTAAATATTCCCAAGTATGATAAATGGCAAAATGCATTTTTAAGCTTGCAAGTTGTTCGCCATTACACATTAGATGGTTCCTCCCTTTCCTGAAGGTAAGCTGAAGCATGGGGCTTGCCAAGTTAGGGCTACCGCGCTGGGCTGCTCAGCATCCTGCTCTCTTGTGGCCTCATTAGCAGAGCTCTCACGAGTGAAGCAGCGTCCCAGATTCTCATGTACCAACTCTGACATTTATAAAGAACTTTCAGTAGTGACAAGATCAAAACCTCAGCATTCTTTCAAATCTCGTAACTCTCAAACACCCCCAGCACAAGGCTGGGGTTAAAAAAAAACCACAACTGAAAATGATAAAGCTCTTATTAGATAAAACTGGAGGACTTATGGGATTCCCCCCACACCTCCACCTCACTCCAGGCTTCATTTGATTTCTGCCACGCACTTCACTCTTAGAAAATACTAATCACATTACCTCCTGGACAGGCCTCATTTGCAACCACTGCAGTCCTTCCCATCAGCTCTTCTGCCAACAACTTAGCTGCCTGTGTCTCGCATTCCATTTTGGACTCCCAACCATCTACTCCTACAATTGTATTTAAATGCCGATGCAACAACACTTTGCATGTTAGAGAGTCATCCTCCAGCCAAGCTTAAACGCAAGTTGTGTCAAGGCTTGTAGTCTAAAATTATTTGTTCTGAGTTGTATAAAGCGACTGCTTTGTTTTATGGATTTTGCCATAAAAGCTATTGATCAAAATAATGTTCTTCGTGTGCAGTTAAGAATTGATAAAAGTGGGATGGAGGGGAGGGGGAAAGGTTGAGGATACTGGAGAAGGGAGTCTCCCTTAGTCACAGCAAAGTGTATATACCAATATGGAAAGACACATCAGATGTTGTGTATTCATATATGTAGAATTATTAAGCTGTTCCTCATCTGTAATTATCTGTAAGAGACATAATGGCATATGGTACTCTTCCTTCCTTTCAACCACACACTGCTGTTATCTATGGCATGTCTGAACTCTACTCGACACTTCGTGTCATGGGATGGACCTCCAGGTGCTACCACTGCGCCATCAGCATCAGTGATAACTGAGGGCACTTTGTGCTCTCATAACATTACTAATCCAGAAGGACAGCACTGAGTTTAATCTATTTTTTTTCCTCTGAGTTTAGAGACAGGAGCTTGCCCAATACACATATTTTGACATAAGCAGAGTGCACGCTGAAGATTGATACTGTACTTGACCATGCAAGAGCACTACCATCTCCACTACAACATAAGCCACATGGTGCAAAAGATGGGGAAGGAAATGCTGAAGGCATCAGATAACCAGTTCCCTGTGAAAGCCTCCTCCTAACTTCCAGTGTTAAAAAATATTTAATGCTCTAGAAATGGAATATTCCTATCCTTTTCAACTTTCTTGGTTACCATACAAGTATTAAGGCTTTCCTTTTGCACCCCTAGATTCATCTTTACTCTATGCTAATACCCGGCTTTTCTTAAATCTGGATAACTTTACGCCCAAGTAACATGCTGCGGCTTATCTGTTTACGACATTGCAGAGAAAAAGACAGATGAATACTTGAGACAGGCTGTGTTTCTTCTGTCTTGTTGTAATAGCCTTATTGATAGCTCCTACCTAGGGGTAAGCATGACAGAGTCCCTGAAGTACACGTGAATCAAAATAATAACAAGAGCATAGACATAGACAACAGGAGTGACAACTTTTCTGGGTTAGAAAGGGTACAGTTTTGTTACTTATTTCTCTAAGGACTTTGCTTTTATTTTCCTTTTGTTGATTCATGGCCCTTTTTTCTTTTTTAATTTTTTATTACAAACATAAAACAGCTATTAAATCCAAGCTGTTCAAAACATATAAAATTGAGAACATTTCAACTATAAACAATATTTGCAGATTTACTCTATGGAAACCATAACTGAAAAGGAAAGAGAGACTCTTCAATGCAATGAAATCGCAGACAAAATAGGCAGAAAATGATTAAAAAATCCTCAATAAACCACACACAACCATTCCAGACCTGCTTGAGAGCATTCCAGGGCTTTATAAAAAGTAATGATCATCAACCATGAGAACAGACTTTTAATTAGTAAACTGATGTATTGTATAGAACAAAGAGTCACGTTACCTTGGTTTCAGAGTCTCAGGTGCATTTATACGACTTACTAAAATGAAATCTTTCATTCAACCCAAGTGGGCAACTGTATGCAGCATAAAACACAATATCTTGTTTACATAGCTAAATTGCGATTAATATGCACCATATGGAAGCACAGGCCAGCCCCAGTAAACACTTGTGTCTGTAAAGAAACTAGTAATGGGTTTGTAAAACAGGTGAACTGGCACTTCCTACAGAACAGCAAAAAAAGGATTAAAAACAGAATATTCACCAATGGGTTAGCAACTTTTAAAATAGCAACACTGGCAATTAGAATAAATAGAAACTAAAACTTTAACTAGGCAAAATCATTCTGCAAGTAGCACTCATGAAAGCAGTGGATAATCAGGACAGGTACTTAGGACACAGGGACTGTGTGTGGGTTTTCTTTCATTAATAGAAAGAATGCAAGTGATTTATCATCTAGCAAATTGCAAAACCAAACAGAAAGATTAAGCTAGCGTGTTAATCTGAATCAGAAATGCAAGGGAATGTATAATTACCATCGCATTTAGGCAGCTCCTGGCATGACACAGAATGTCAGTAAACAGATCACCAGGCAGTGCAACCTAGCACAGCTCCCAGGCGATGACCCATCAGCTGAAAGCACTTTCCTACTGCCCAGAATTAAGGTAGATTCCTCTGATGCCAACCTGATGAAGTTCAACCATGCCAAGTGCAAGGTCCTCCACCTGGGTTGGAGCAATTCCAGGCACAGCTACAGGATGGGCAGAGAAGAGATTCAGAGCAGCTCTGCAGAGAAGGACTTGGGGGTGTCGGTGGATAAGAAAATGAACATGAGCCGGCAGTGTGCGCTCGCAGCCCAGAAAGCAAACCGTATCCTGGGCTGCATCAAAAGGAGGGTGACCAGCAGGTGGAGGGAGGTGATCCTGCCCCTCTACTCTGCTCTTGTGAGACCTCACTTGGAGTATTGTGTGCAGTTCTGGTGTCCTCAACATAAAAAGGACATGGAACTGTTGGAACAAGTCCAGAGGAGGGCCACGAGAATGATCAGGGGTCTGGAGCACCTCCAGTATGAAGACAGGATGAGAAAGTTGGGGCTGTTCAGCCTGGAGAAGAGAAGGCTGCATGGAGACCTCAGAGCAGCCTTCCAGTATCTGAAGGGGACCTATAGGGATGCTGGGGAGGGACTCTTCATTAGGGACTGTAGTGAGAGGACAAGGCGTAATGGGTTCAAACTTAAACAGGGGAAGTTTAGATTGGATATGAAGAAGAAATTCTTTACTGTAAGGGTGGTGAGGCACTGGAACGGGTTGCCCAGGGAAGCTGTGAATGTTTCATCGCTGGCGGTGTTCAAGGCCAGGCTGGACATAGCCTTGGGTGGCATGGTTTAGAGTGAGGTGTCCCTGCCCCTGGCAGGAGGGTTGGAACTAGATGATCTTAAGGTCCTTTCCAGCCCTAACTATTCTATGATTCTGTGATTAACACACTCTACTGTATGTCTTGCCATACAGCTGGTATAGTTAACAGACAAGGGGACTTAAAAGTATTCCCTGAATACAATAATATAATTTAATCAGTACTATCTGGACTCTTACTATTCTTTGTGCTTTTGCTCCATTTTCACCTATGTTGGCCCTGATGCTGGAGCAGATGCAAACTTCTGCACTCCTGCTAGGTCTCACTAATTTGAAATAAATGATGTAAAAACATGACTGAAACAGCAGAGCCACAGACCACAATATCTTTACCTATGGTGCATATCAGAGAGAGGAGACCAATTCCAGTCAAATAGCTCAAAATCATTTATATATTTTTTATTTAAATTGTCAGAGAAAAGACCCTGAAGTTGCTACTTGCAAGAAAAATGGAAGCTGTTCTGCTTAAAATCATCACACAGGTCCTCCCTGTAACACTTCTATACATACAATCATAGTTCATGGTTGCTGACTTGAAGACTGAAAATACACTACTGTTTAATGTGCCTAAGCAATTCTTTTTGGTGGGGCTCTTGTGGGGTTTTTTGTTGTTGTTAGAGTGTCTTTGTTATCTTTAATAAGATAGGTAGAGTAAAAGGAAAGGATGAAGAACTAAATATTAAATAACTTCAGTTTTCTAGTACTTCACAATATTGATCCGAAAGGGAAGGCCAAGCCCATGGCTTGCAGTCCTGCAAAGTTTATATGGTTTGTAAGAGTCCAGCCCTAAGGGCTGTAACTGAACGGTGCTGAGTTGGGCCAAATTTGAGTTTTTGTAAAACTACAGAAGTTTTGACTTTCCTGTCTCTTTTATAGTGCTAATCACAGGTGCAGAGCTGCTAGAGGCCGGATCAAAACCACAGCCACAGTATTTGATACAAGATCACTCAAGCTTTTGGAGCTTAAAACTCTACTTGAACAGCCACTTACCCTACAGAGCATTCAATTTCTGCCAAACTTTGCCACATGAAAGGGTGTTACAAACAAATGCACTATTAACAGTTTACTCATACAACATTTGAAAACCCACCCCCAAAACACCAAGAACAAGTAGGAAGCTCTAACAAATACGCTCAGATGACATAAATCTTGCATTTGCTTTTGCTTGTTAAGTCTCAATAAAATCTTCAAAAAAGACTAAATCTCTAGAAACTGAAACAGCCTGGTGGGGTGATGCCCCTGCCTGGTTTTCTGTAGCGTGTCTAAAGACTTATTTTCAAGTACTGGTGCCTACTCACGGTAACCTGAGGTGTGAGTGGAGCCTGGGGACCACTTACACCCCCAATTCCTATTTGGGGGACCCCCAGCAGCCTCACTGCCATGTCCTGGTACCTGTTTCAGGTTTGATCATCAGTAAGATGCTCTTCCAAGGGAACAGAGCCAAGCTAAAACATGAGCCTGGCTGACATGCCCTGTCCTCCTACCAAACCTGGGTTTGAATTATTCTTCTCAAAGAGAAACAAGATCTGCAGGATAGGAGCCCTGTGCAAAGGGACTGCTGGAGGTGTCTGCTGTGGGCCATTCTTTGCCATTTAGTCATAGATAAATAGGTCCAAAAGGGGTCTGGAAATGGAAGTGACCTGGCAGTTAACACAGGAGACACTTGAAAGCATGTCGGAGGCAGAGGCTCATAAAGGCCTTTGATGACAGAAGCCATCAAGACCATTGGAATTGCATCAATAACAGACAACTCACACATTTTGTCTGCTACTTCAAACCACTCTGTCAATTCCTTATGCCACTTCAAACTGTTAGAGCAAAAAAAAAGAAAGCTCTTTTTCTCTAAACACGAGTATTTGGCCAGATGCTAAACTAAGGAACCCAATGTCCGGGGACCCCTGTGGAAAGGATACCCACGGGATGTGGGGCAGGTCTGGTGTTACCCAAACACATTATTTCAATGCAGAGAGGACATAACTTGGAAGAGGAATTACCCCTAACAGAAGCAATACTTTCTCATCTGCATTCAAGTCTCTACATAAGGAAAACAGAGCCTCTACATAAGGAAAACAGGGGGAATGGATCAGGGGGATGCTCTGGGAGAAACTGCAGCATTCTTGAGCCTTTGCAAATAGCTTTGCTCTGCAGACCACGGATTTAAGCATGACCCTTGCTTGGCTGCTGCCACCTCCTCCACAGCCCATTGGAAAGCCAGCAGGGAACAAGCGTATCCAACATGGCTCAGATCTCAGCCACTGAACCACCTTCTACCTGGTCCCACAGCTGGTTTCAGGTTCTGCTGCTGAGCAGATTTACCAAACATGGTGCTCACAGGACTGTACAAAAAACTGAGAGCAAATCAGGCTATTCATTTCAGGGATGTTTGTGTGAAAAGAAGGGCAGGGAAACATAAATCAGGCCAACAGACCTGCAAAAGCCTGCTCTGTATTCCTTCAGTTCTTCTTGCCTCACTTTCTTCTCTATCATATTTTTACCTTCTTTGAACTCCTCCATTTGACAACATATCTAATTGTCACTTGAGACGACAAATGTCCTTTGCCTCAATGCCCCTTCCACAGTAACGGATGGCTCCTTTCTGTATCACTCTGCTAGCAAAATTAAGTGATGTCTGCATTTATCACTTCCTAATTTTCATCTTAAATTTTTCTAGCTCTTTTTTTCTTGGCAAAAATGCTTAAAACTCACTGCTCATGCTCTTTATTTTATAAACTGAGGTTTAAACATTATAAATCCTCCCACTAAAAAAAAAGCCCCAATATATGGTACTGCGGTTAGCTTTTACCTTAAGCTGCTGGTTTTGCTGGGGTTTTTTACCTTAAGCTGCTGGGTTTGCTGGTTTTTTGCTGGTTTTTTTATTTCCCATAAAATACATGCGCACATGTCATGGGTTCAGCAGCAGCAGTCATTTTTTTTTTTTTCTCCTTCTTGGTAGCTGGTGTAGCACTGTGTTTTTGATTTTCAGCTTGGGAACAGTGCTGATAACACCAGTGTTTCTGTTACTGCTTAGTGATGTTTTGGTCTGGCCAAGGATTTTCTGAGTTTCATGCTCTGCCAGGGAGGAGGGGGAGCCGGGAGGAGGCAGAGACAGGACACCTGACCCAAACTGACCAAGGAGCTATTCCATGCCACAGCACGTCATGCCCAGGATGTAAAACTGGGGGGGGCAGGAACCCGGAAGAGTTCAGTTCACAGCTCGGTCATCGAGTGGTGAGCAATTGTATCCTCTTTCCTTGTATTTCCCTGATCATTTTTGTGGGTGGTGGTGGCAGTGGTGGTTTATGTTATACCTTGGCTGCTGAATTGTTCTTGTCTCGGCTAGTGGGAGTTGCATTCTTTTGATTCTCCTCCCAATTTTTCCCCCCCCTCGGAGTGGGGGGGAAGAAGGAGGGGAAGTGAGTAGTCGGGCTTTGTATTAGAAGGGGTGAGCTATTGTATCCTTCCCTTGTATTTGCCTTGTCATTATTGTTATTGGTGGTAGCAGTAGTGATTTGTGTTATACTTTAGTTACTAAACTGTTCTTATCTCAACCTGTGGGAGTCGCATTCTTTTCGATTCTCCTTCCCATCCCTCCGGAAGTGGGGGGCAAGATAGAGGGGGGAGTGGGTGAGCAAAACTGTGTGGCTGACTGGACTTAAACCACGACAGCACATTCAGCTCAACTCTGGAAGGAAAATGAAGCATACCGTATTGATCAAAAAGGTTTGAGACCAAAAGTGCTATTTTGATCATTAGTTTGACAGCCCATATAACACAAAACAAACATTTGCTCCTGGGTTTCCCGCACATGCTAATGACATTTAAGAGCTACTTGGTTGCTTTTCGGTATGGATTTTCAGTCCTGCTGACCTGAAGTTCTTCATGTTAGAATTAAAAGAAACCAGCAAATATTATTCTTCACAGTGTTTTCATCTGTTTGTTCTTTTTGTTATCACTGCACTACCGTACACTAAATGGACCAAGAAAAACACCCTGCTTTCATCAATGATTGTGATTCTTTAACTTTTGTTACCAAAACTGTAACCAAACATTTCATCCACCATCTGATTATAAAAGAGGCCAAAGACAACCAGCTGCCTCCTATAGCAAGAATTACCAGAGTTTAAGTCTTGTGGACCAAAATTACCTCTTCCGTGCATGGAATGCAAAGCCCAGGTCCTAAATCAGGGACAGATCAGCAGCCCATCAATGTTGGTGGGGTTAACCTGCTTAGCCTGGAGGAATCCCCACCCGGGTCTATTCCTTCATTAGGGTCTATAACCCTAATGGCTCCATCCCTGGCAGTGTTCAAGGCCAGGTTGGACAGAGCCCTGGGCGACATGGTTTACTGGGAGGTGTCCCTGCCCACGGCAGGGGGCTTGGAACTGGATGATCTTAAGGTCCTTTCCAACCCTAACGATTCTATGATTCTATGATTCTTAACTGAATGAGGGGAAAACAATAACCTAGGGTTCAACACCATCCACCAAAGTTACACTGCTACCTCCTGTGAACTCTCTCAGTACTGTGATCACATTATAGAGGTGACTTTCTTCTGCAGGAAGAAAACATTTACCTAGAAGATGGGCAAAAAATTGCCTTTTTAATGTTTTAAGTCTCTTCCTCAATCCCCTTCCTTTCTTCCTTAAATTTTCATCCATCAATACAGCAATGGCAGCAAAGCAGGAGAAAGCAAACACATTTCAGTGGCATGATATTTGGTACAGCACAAGCAAAATGCCATTTGCACTGATGATACCTGGGATTTCTTGGCAATCTCCCATATAAAAGCTAGCCAGGGTCAACACTACTTAACCTACAAATTCAAATGAAATGGAATACATTCAACCCATTTGATTTACAGACCTTATACTATCTGACATCACCCATGCTAAAAAGGGTATCTAATTAAATTAAGATAATGATTGTTTTGATTTAAGTCTGAAGAATTAGCAATCCATACTCTGGGAAAATGGCAACAAAAGGAGAAGATGGAACATTTCCCCTGCTGAGATCTGACCCCTCAGGTTTACACCTCTGTTTCACAGTACTCAGCTGGGGGGTCAACTGATTCAACTTCAAATCCAGGAGGTTGGGACCATGCACAGCTAACTCATCAGCCTCCCACACCATACCAAGACAGAAATGGATAGCTGTCCTGTGGCAGTGGCAATGACTAAGACCCATCATGCAGCTCATTTCCCTCTACATCTATAATGAATCGATATATGATTCTATGAAAACATCTCTACTTGGACAGGTTATTTAAATTAAATATCCCTTACAGTCAATGGAGATAAAGAAGCCTTTCTAGGATATGAGTCATCTAAGCCAGAGATGTATACCTTAAAATAGCAGCATTGTGCCTAAAGCAAGGATCTGTTCCTATCTCTTGATTACGAAGGAAATCTCTGTGAGTAGGTTGAATGTTGAGAGACGTGATTTCATGAGATACCGAAATTTAATCCAACTCAGTGTCCAAGTCAGTCACAACTATTAGAAACAACTTATGAATATGAAATAATTGGTCTAGTTATTCAACCAACTTGGCTCCCAACTTCAGTATGTGTGCTGGGGAAAAAGTAGTAACGGTAAAATATGATTCAATACATATTCCTACAGCCTCAGCATCCGGTGGACCTCTGTGCTAACAGGTAGGTCATGGTATGCCCAAAATGTCACAGCAAATGATTTCATGGGGAATTACATGGGTCACAGTAGAAAAGAGCCAAGAAAAGAATTTTATACCTGTCATTCCCTGCACAAATACTTCAGACAGCCAGAGAAAACACACTACATACCCAGAAAAGACAAGGGAAAGGAGGAAAGAAAACGCAAAGGAAGATTGTTAGTCTTCTATGAAATACAAGATGATTAAATACTGTCAGGCTTTAATCCCTGCTGACAAGCAGAGCTGCATGAGAGATATGGGTTGATTAATTGCAAGTAAAAAAGGCTGTGACATGGCCATATGAGGCAGAAACACCAAAAGGAGGGATGTGTTATTTATTTATTTACTGTTAAAGTAAAGGCATTCGCTAATGAAAGGAGAGACTCACATATGGATCTAAAACTTTCAGCCCTACTTCCACAGCACATACTGGGGGGTGGGGAAACATCTCATGGTTGAATTTCCTTTTCATAACAGAAATGAATTTAGGACCTGTGTAAGCCTGTCTGGTCAATACACTGGGATTTATTACTAGTGGCATCAAAGGACAAGCATCAAAAGGCTGCCTTCAACTCAATGAAATGGTAAGTAGACCAATCACCAAAAGGACTGATGTTGGACATCCCTCAGAGCATGGAGATGAAGATTTCAAGAGAGGTGCAAACTGCAGGTTTTGAAAAGCCAAAGTGTCGGGAGAGATGCAGTTCAGAGAGTATCGGTACGAAACAAACAACTGTGATTGTTTTCTCCTTTCGCAGGACTGCTCAGTATTCAGAGCTTTTCTGGGTTATTTGCTGCACTAAGAGAATTCAATCACAGCGTTATAATTTGTGTGTGTGTGTGTGTGCAGCCCCCTGCCCCCAATATAAAGCATGGCACACTTCTGTTCCTAAGAATAAATATTAATCAGAAACTCGCTGCTTTGCTCGCAGTTATTAGCCATGCTCTGGCCACAGCTCTGCCAAGACCAGTCCCCTGGGGGCTTTCTCACAGGGCTGTGTTCTGAGGCACCACGTTGTCTGAGACAATGGTTCCTATTACACCCAGATAAACCCTGATGAAACTCAATTTCATGTTCCAACATCCACAATTGATCTGGCATTTGAAAAGCAGTTTCTGTTGTTTAGCAGTTGCTAAATAAATGGGGATTTAATTCTGGGCTGCCTGGAAACTAGTCAGCCTAGGTCAGGTATAGCACTGCTAGGTGGGCTCTGGCTTGTGACTTTGGAAAGACATGAAAGAACACCCAAAATAAACAGAATAGAACAACTGGAATCAAAACAGGAAAGAACATCTTTATTCAATGGTACATTTCCCACATATCCTAGCAAGGAGAATAGCTCATTTGAAATAATTTATGTTAAAGCTGAAAAGATGCAGGAGATGCTCCCATATTCTGGGGTATGAGAAACCTGACTGAGACAACATCTGCTACTGGCCCAACTTGGAGGCTCCAACAAACTTCCCTGAAGTAAAGCTAGAACTGCTAAGCAATTTTGGCTGCCGAGAGATGCATCGTAATCAGGCATCTTAGCAGGAAGGAAGACATCCTGAAATGAGAGACTGAACAACCTCAACGTTACAGCAGGCAAAAGGAAATACATATATATATATATATATACAGAGAGAGAGAGAGTCTTGCAATCTGAGGAGGAAGAAGCAGCTGTGCACGTTCTCGCTCCTGATTTCCGAACAGGGTAATTTGCCCTTGCTGCAGCCACTGCCACCCACAGCTCCCTGTACACGTGGGTACATGTTCTGCAGTTCACACGGCGAGCACGGCCACACGTTTGTGTATGATTTATGTGCAGACAGGGCGGCGGTTTCTCTTTACACCCCAGAGAAGACACATTGCTGTTTGAACATGCTCTACTTGTGTCCTGCTGAAAAAGACCTTTCGGCTCAGCACCACGGTCCCAGGGATTTGAACATATCCCAACAACTCCCTCTTGTCCCATAGCAGTGGGATCTGAGGACCACCCCCCTATATTTAAGGGATTCTTTGGCAGCACCCGTAGAAGATGCCCTACTCTACTGAGCATTTAAATCAATTTAAATATTTATTTATTTAGCAAGGAGCTTGTTTCAACCTAATTTAGCCAGTAGAGCTGACCAGGGCACCAGAAGGTGAAGAGTTCAAAACAGATTACAAATCCAGGTTATTTCTAATCACAATTTCATCTTTCCTCACTAAGCCACTCAACCTTTTCAGATACCAAATCCAGCATCAAGAAATAAGAGAAGGAATGAGAAAGAAGATACAAGAGAGGAAAACAGAGACAATCTATTATAGTCCCATAATTTCATCCTGCAAGATTTCAGCCTGCATGCACCACTGATTCTATTACCGTATACAGCTTTACCCTCCAGCAGGACTAGAATTACAGAAAAAAAAACATTTTTAAAGGTTAGTGAGAGAATTTTTCATTGATAGTGACCTGCTTCAGCGGGGGCACACGACGTAAGGCAGGAACTGAATTTGCCTTACTCCTCCAGAACAGATATTTAAAACTGTTTTGGGCTGCGAGCGAAACGTGTCTGGCGATCTTAATCTACTCTCCATAGAAAGCAAAGCCAAAGAACAAACTGACTTGATTACCAGGTTCTGCATGGAATACTGAACGTGGTGTCACAAAGCACTTGTTCCTGGACAGAGGAACTGATCCCTACAGCACGTTTAGGAATAGCTAAAGCATTAGGAGTCACAACTACAGGGTTGGCAGATCAGAAAGGGCAAGGTTCAATGCTCCTAAGCATATGGAACTCCACTCCTTGTCTCGTGTGGTCATGCCATCGCTCTCTGAACAACTTCTCCTAGCATTCCCTTATCATTATTTTGGCAAATTGCATTTGAAAGACAGCTATTTTGGGCTATGTGGGGCACACCCAGTGCCAGAGACCAGAGAAGATTTGACACCAAAGCTGCAGCTTCTCAGTCTTTTCACAAGTGCAACTTATAGCATTTCCCTAAAGTTGTTCCAGTGTGCGTAAGAGTGTAATGCCACAGGCTATTTTGATGAGAAATAAGTGGGGTTACTGCTTAAGTGTCAATTTTCATTGCTTAAGCCAGCGTTAGACAAGACAGAAACACACACAGTTTTTCTCCCCCATTCAAAACACTGTATTTCTCCAACATTTCATTTACCAAAGCTATAACCACAAGCACACAGAACTTCATCTGCAGTTTAGACTCCTGAAAACCATCGGATAGCCTCCCTCTCAAATCCAGGAAGAGCATGCCTATGCAATAGAATCATAGAATCATTTAGGTTGGAAAAGACCTTTAAGGTCATTAGGTCCAACTGTGAACCAAGCACTGCCAAGTCTACCACTAAACCACATCCCTAAGCATCACATCTTATAAACACCTCCAGGGATGGTGACACAACCACTTCCTGGCACAGCCTGCTCCAACAATTGACAACTTTTTTATCCTAATATTTAATCTAAGCCTCCCCTGGTGCAACTTGAGGCCATTACCTCTTGTCCTATCAACTTGTTACTTGGGAGAAGAGACTGATCCCACCTCGCTCCATCCTCCTTCCAGGTAATTGCAGAGAGGGACAAGGTCTCCCTCGAGTCTCCTTCTCCCCAGGCTAAATAACCCCAGTTCCCTCAGCTGCTCCTCACAAGACCTGTGCTCTAGTAAATACATTTTAAGTTCCAGTTAGTTATGGAAACAGTTTTGAAAGACTGAAATGCTAGAGAAGAGCTCTCCAAAGGGAGCAGCAAAGGCATCTATGGTAAATCAGTGCCCACATGGCTTCATTAGCCTGGAGACGGGCTGAGCGCACAGGATGCCACTGATGCTGAGAAAAGATGGAATTATTGTAACTATTTACATAATCAGCAACATTGAGACAAGATACAGTAAAAGCAGCAAAAGCACTACCAATTATATTATTCTAAACTAAGTGTTCTCAACCCAACACAGAGTTCTCCAGAGGAATTTTCTTCATTATTTTTTTTAATCAGTTATATTACAGCTTTCCTAAAAACTCTGGGCAAATGACAACTTATTCTTTGAGAATAGTGCAGTACAACTGGATGGGTGAAATATCATTTCCACAGAATATATTCCCATTTCCCATCCTAATTACTGATGGATTAGTTAGTGTCACTAGAATTACAATAACTGCCTCAGTAACAGGTTTTTAAATAAAGATGCAAATTGCATTCAAAAGCTCCTCTTCCATATATTATTTAGTCACGCTGTGTGTCTGTTTACTTTCCCACGCATGAGTGGCTGTTTTGTCCCTAAAGATCCAAGATAACACGGTAACAAGGATCCTACAGGCACATACACACTTCCATCTTTTCTCACTTGCGAGCACTTCCACTTACAGGATCATCATCATGCTAATGCACATCTGCCGGCTGTCAACCTGCTGCATTCCATGCTCACAGCGGTGCTTCCCTCTCTCCCTGTACATGCACCTGCATGACGCATGCAGGGGGCTGTTCATTCCAGCAGTGACTAATTCTCTCTTTAAAAAACCTCTCTCTACCTTCCATCTGCAGTGCAGTGGGCTAGATGGTTGAAGACTCATCCCCGCTCTGACCCCCAGCAAACCCTGCTGCCCATGCAGAGCCTGTGGCTCCGTGCTGATCCCCTGAAGGTGACTGAATCCCCATCTTGGTGTAGTTTCCTCCTTCCTTCTTAGGCTGTTTCAGTCTCAGCACGGCTTCCAAAAAGCTCTGAGCTTTTTGTCTTTTTTAGTAGCTCATTTGCACAAACTGAACCTCTTAGTGCTATGCACAATGAAGCCTTCTGGAATAGGCCAGGCATCACTAACCTGTCATCGCTATGTTGTTTTTAGGGGTCCGATTGCTTCTCCCCTTTCAAAAATAAACAAATTATGTGGAGGAGAGAGGAGGACTTTTTTTCAGACTAAATCAATCTCTCCAGATCTTTGCCATCTGACATCCCCCACTGCACCAGGGTAGGAGAGCGACGCTGAGGCCGGTTCTAGAAACCAGATAAGTACAGCTCCTGGTGAGAAAGCATCCTGGGTGTCTCTATCCATCCCTTCATTATAGATGGGACAATGAGGCAGAAGTCCTGCAACAACACTAACCCAACCCTGCCCTGAACTCACTTCTGACAGCCATACCTCCTATGTGCTAAGCAGCAAGATGGCCAAAAAATCATTTGACCCAATACATGGCCTTTTGACACTTTTTCAACATTCTGAAGCATTGCTTCTCTTTCACATCCATTTTGGCCATTGTAAAAAGTTGTCTATGCTCCTGTGAGGGTTAAAAAACAATTGGAACCTAAAATCAAGCCATTTTTCCATCCTGAGCCATTAAAAAAGCTAAAGGATAATGCTCCTGCTCAGCCCAGCATGGTTTGTTGAGTCTTAAAACAGTGCTGGTGCCATGACTGGGACTACACAGTAGCTCACGTGGCCACCATGCTGGAATCAGGGGAGTCTGCATGTACAGCACATGTATCTGCTTGGGAGATTAGGTCAATGAGAGATTAACAGTAAAGGCACAAAGGGAAATCAGCCACTAAACTCCTACCAAAAGCCATACAGAACTGGGTGCTTAATGCTTTGAAAATCCCCTTAACAATCAGGGGCTATTCTGAAAGGACAAGATAGGTTAGACGCATCTCCAATCAAAGGGAAAACTACATTCAGTTGTTGGGGGAGTTTGTACTTGTTAGAAGCTCAGAAAATGAGCTATTTTCAGTATTCTTACATTACTTCTTTTCTTCTTCTTGGAAAATGGGAACATTTTCAGCAGCAGCAATGCATTGTTCCAGGATGAAGCCCTCGGAACATTCAATATGAAAAGGACAGCATCACTGTTGTGCTCCCATTTACATTTACAGGAGGCTGTGTGGTCTCTGAGGACACTTTTCCTGCAGTAAGAGAGAGGATTACATCCTGGGAACGCAGAGCCCCTACCCCAGCCACAACTTTTAAATAATATTCTTACATATGTAGGCAGCAAGCACAAAATATTGGCAGGAGCCCTAGCGTGACAATGCAGCAGTGGGAAGGGAAACCTTATCTTGTGATACAGAAGCAATAGGGCCCCAATTCAGTGCGATATTCCAACAAGTTTGGTAAACACACCAGAGTCTGCTTGATAATAATTTTGCCTCTTTCCAGGAAAAAGACCTTTTGAAGTTTGTACATGTGATATCAGTTCAGTTTTTTCAAAGGGAAAACGTGACAGCTGTGTTGGAGATAATCAAGAAACCCAGGGGCAATTAGGTTTTAATGCTGTGACAGTGGGGAAGTATATCAATCTCCTGTTACAGGCGCAAGTTTCTCAGCAAGATGCGCTGTAATAAGACACATGGGATATCATCACTTCTTTGCAGAATACTTCCATGATTGTATTTTTTGGGTTGAAGCCATGCAAGGAATTATTAGGAGATGCCAATCACAGCTGCAGCACCCTATTTCACCTGAAGTAAACATTATTACAGTCACAATCCACATGAGGTAGAGGAAAAAGTTTTGCAGACATTGCTGCCTTACACAAACTGAAGATGCGTATGACAGCAAGCAGTGCTACAGAGGGCACTTTGATTTCTCTGGCGTAGGGATGTTCTTCAGTGTCCCTGATTACCTCACATCTGGCAAATTACTAGCCTTCCCACAATCCCAGGTAAGTGAGTGCCCCTGGAAAGATGCACAAATTCAAAGCACAGAGAAGCCAGCTAAATTATTCACAGAACTATGCTCCAGAAACAGATACTCAACCTGGGCTCTGTTTTTCCACTCTGTTACTTTCTTACGTTGGCACACTGCAACCTCCTGTTCCCAAACATCTGAGTGCCCTCTCTGTGGAAACTGAACATTCAAGGTCTGCTGGGAGCACTTTCTCCTGATGCAGACTGTAGCTTGGGCTGCTACAACATCAAGAACAAAATGCACTTCACTATGTCACAGAAATCTCACCCATAAGTTACTCCCTGAGCCTAAAAGCCCACCTAATGATCCGTCATTTAAAAACACGCATTTTCATTTTATTCCAGAGCAGTTCAGCAAAGCAAAGGTTTAGGATTTCCCACCCTGCCACAGGCTCCTGACATGCTGCTCATGCGAACGATACAGCTAAGGGCAGAACTGCCATCCTTTCTCTCCCTGCATCCTGGTGCTCTGGGTGCAAATGAAGCTGGTCTTACCCTCCTCTTACACTTTTATTAAATCCCTCTCACACTTCTCCCTCTCCAGTTCCATGACAGCTTTTCGAATCCCTGATCATTTCTCACAGTGGTCTTGCAGAAAGCAAAAATGGAAGGAGACATGAGTTAGTGGCCAGGGAGATCATGCCTAAGTGCTGTGCTGGGGAACAGGGAGGGGAGAGCGCCCCATTCCTTTCCCACCATATCCGCATTCCTCCCCACACCCTCCCAACTGCATGAGTCCAAAATAAGCTTTAGTAAGGCTACACTGTGGAATATAAAACAGAGCAGCACCTGTTTCAGCAAAAGGTCTACAACACCCGGCAAAGCACCAAATGCACAGCATCCAGCCAGCCAGCCTCACCTGCTGGGGCAAAGAGCCTCGGTGAGACATGATGTTCAAACAGCCATCCAACTCCCAGATCCAGAACCCCCGGCAGCCCCAACAGCATACAGCTCTCTCTCCTTCTCTCTGAAGGCTATCAGCACCCACAGTATCGCCAAATGAAAGATCTAGCCAGTGTTGCTTTACATTCAATTTGCACAGGTGTAAACTGACTACTCAAGGCAAAGGAGAATCAACTTTCTTTAGCAGCCAAAGGTGAAGTGATGCTCTGTTTTCAATTGTACAACCTCCTTTTCTCAAAGCCCTCCACGCCATACAAGCCTCCTGCCCTTTCCCTTCCCTTCCCACAAAGGAATTTCAGATCAACACCACAACCCACACTGCCATAATACAGAAAGCACCAGATTTCCAGCAATACAGGGAAGGGCAGCAAAATGAGGAACTCATGATAGAAAACTACCTGTTCTCAGTCTTTGCCTCCTGGTTTTGCACTCAGACTTTGTGCCCAACACAGTTTGTTTTTATATGCAAGTCACTCAGTCGTTCTTCTCACATGTACATCAGGCGTTGCTGGAAAATGTGGCCATTATCCATCAAGTCCTTCGCTTTAGTCAGCTTCCAGCGGAAGAGTAATAGATGCACTTGTGGTGTCACATCATTGTCCAAAATGTCAGGGTAAAAAGCCCTGAACATTAACAACTCCTTAAGGAAATCAGTTCTTAAAAAAATAGAATAGGGAAAAAAGAGAAAAACATGAGAGGGACAGAAAGATGCAGAGCATCCCTTTATATGAGGGATGAGTTATGCAGGAAAGTGCCCTGACTAGCTGCACGCCAGCCAAGTACCCATGCTTTGGGTTTTATTTCCACTCAAGTTTACATTTTGTCTGGATAAAGCAACATGTGCACATGTTGGTTTTAATTTCAAGGACTCAGAATTAGAAATACTCTTCTCTTTGGATACCACACATTAAAAGAGACGTACCAATTTGAAGGGTGAGTGCAATATCTTCCCAGGGCACTTGCATTAAGATTCAAACTTAGTGCAGTAAGGTGATAGTATCAAGCAGTGCAAACCTTCATAGACAGTAAAGGGGGGGGGAAAAACAGAAAAGATGAAATCAAAGATGACAAGCAGGAGTCAAAGTCAGGAGGAAGAGGAGGTCAGGCACACAAAATAGTCAAGGTGGCATGGTCATATTTTCCTGGTGTGGACAACTCCTCTGATCTACTTTTAAAGGATTTGAAAAAGTTAAAGGAGAAATAAGCAAAGCTTCAGATCTTTTAAAGCTGAGTAAGATGAGACACAAGATAGTTCTGTGCTAAGATGCTGGGAAGAAAAGCAACATGCAATGGAAAGGAAAGAATACCCTGTCCTAAAAAGCCTGGAGGTGAATTTTGCAGACCTCTACTCACTAATTCCTAAATAAGTAAACCGTGACCTGGCACTACAAACCCTGCAGAGGAGCTGCCACCAGTCTTGGCAGGCTTATCATATTGGTACGTATTTGTGCATTTGCAGCTGCAAGCACACAACAAACCTCAGATGAGAACAATAAGGCACAGTTATTTGAGAGCGCTTTGCCCACTGTGTTTTCATTGAGCGTGTCTTTTACACAATCCCTCATCGCAGCACAGTGAATACGTCAAAGAAAAGGCTCATAAAAAATAGAAAATAAAGCCAAAGCTAGACAAGCCTGCAGGAATCTGGTTCAGAGATGAGTAACATCACCGATTCAGTCCTCTACACCAGATACATCCCTTGCCTTTCCAAACTCAAATGTGCGCAGCATCACCCATGGAAACTCTAAACAGTGACCTTTTTAACTCATGACCCAGCACAGTGCTCCTTCAGACAGGGGAGGCTCAGCCACACTCTCAGCACTGCAACCTACCTCCAGTTTCTTAATTGAGCTTCTGTATCACTGATAAGTAATTGATATACAGGAAATGAATGTGAGGCCACCACAGAGTCTGCTTCTGCATACAAATACAGGCAGCTGAATGGGAATCAGCAGCAAACGCTGCAGCCCTGCCATTCCTGTGGCATTTCCAGTATGGACGTGCTTAAAATACCTCAACGTAAAGTGTTTCACTTTGTACAAACGAGGCTGGTGTGACTGCTCAATGTCTTTCCAGAGAGGAAACTGCAGGTCAGACAAAAACAAAGATAGTATGTTGTGCAGGTACTCCTCTGGGTGAATATCTAGAGAAGAGAGAGACTTTAAGGGGTAACAATGGGAAATCAAGATAAAAAGGAAAGGCGCACAAAGGCGAGCATACAGCTCTCTGCACATTCAAACTTTGGGGACAACCTTCCTGCTTTCTTCACTGTGAGCCAAAAAACCCCACAAAATTCATCTCTGTGCACAGCCTAAATTTGTACTTAATGCCAACTTTGTGTTGCATCAAATTCCTCCACAGCATAAGATGCAACACTGCAAATAGGCTCATTTTCCTTATTTTATCAAATTGTATTAACTTTCTCTCTGCAGCATTCTCCAAGGCTGGCAACAGTGAGACGTGCAGGAAATGTAAATCACCCCCCTTTTGATATGATAACCGTAGCAGTGAATTGCATCCCAGAAATCAGCTCAGGATTATAGCCGAGAAGTCGCTGAAAGGCACTTAGCTGTGGCGCTGTGTCAGAAGGGCAAACTTCAGCTGGCAGGTCAGTGCAAAGCAGGCTCAGGTCTTGGGAAAGAACAACAATACCTAACATCCAGCTACCTGTGGCTGCACAGACCTCAAAGCCAACAGCCTCAGGGTCAATATATAATTAAAGGATGCCAACACGTGTTAAAAACAAGTGTGCATTTATGTATGCAACTACATGGGAGAGCTATATTAAATATGAATAAGCACCTAGGAAAGCAGGCTGTAAGATAAAATCTATTTGCCAGACAATTACAGATGTATATATAAACAACCACATACATTTCCTGCATGGAACTATTTGTGGTAGAGTACACAATAATAGTAATAATTTTAATCATGTCTCATTTATTTAAATACTTTCTCAGTTTCAAAGCTTCAGCAGATGTTGGAATGCAAATAATCAGAACGTGAAAATAATTGTTTTCCCAATGCCTTATTTTCACATGTAAAGGCCACTGCTGACAGCTTCTAGCATTAACCCTGGGCCAGAACTTCATTGAATTCAGTACTGCACCAACACAGAAATAAAAAGCTGTCTGAACCGTAAGGAATTTGCAGCTCTGACAGAAAAGAGGCAGCAGATGGATATAGACAGTAATAATCAAGAAGTAGTAGTTAACAAGGCAGGAGTCAGTCTCAGCAAACCCAATCCCTGATTGCTGCGAGCCTTGTAAAGGCATCACAACAAAGAGGAGTTTTGATCATTGATGCCCCACAACACACAGAGCTCTGCATATCCTTCATCTTCACTGCTGTGCTCCATCTGTTGCCTCCACACTTGCTGGCAATCATATCTTGTTCACCCACTCTACTTTGCCTTTTAACATGAAAACTGTGGGCCAAGGACTGCCACTTATGACCTCGCTCTCCGGCACTTAGCATAGTAGGGCTCAAACTGGTCATAAAAACAGATAAAACCAGTTATGAACAAAACTGTTCATTAATAATGTTTATCAATAACTACTCCAACAGAGCATGAGCATGCATGCACACAAGGCTAAGGTCAAAATTAACACGCACAAAACCCCTGTAAAACAATAGAGGCCTCTATCAATATTTGAGCAACAGTGCCTTCTGATGGCTTTTATTCAGTCCACACACCTCTTGCTTTAAAGCTGAACCACGCAGAGGAGAGGAAGATTGGCTAGCACATAATTATCTCATGAAACTGAGACATACCATGAGTAAATGCACGTACTACACCCAGTCTCAACTGGAACCTCCAGAGGCACCACACTACATACCACAGTAATAAAAACTAGCCCAACAGATAGCTGGATGTCTATGACAAACAAGAGCCATAAAACATTTAAGACATCCTAAAGCAGTTTTCTGTAACAGAGATAACATCTGCATGATACAGCTACCTTGCTGGAAGGTTTTATTTCAGCACATTTGCCTCAATGACCTACTTATTACTACACCTTACAGACTAGTTTTAAGCCAATAAAATATTTAATTTGTATAACCAAGCCTCTCTTTTACGACACAAGGCCATTCCACACAGCTTTCTGGTTCTTAAATTAAATGCTTAAAAGTCACAAGATGGGAAAATAAGAGACTGCTGTTCAGCATCAACCCATCCCTTCCTCATGCCCAGCCAGACCTGTGCTGCAGGGGAGCACTGCCCTTCCAGCTTCCACTTCCGCACTGTCATCAAAGGGTTAAATACAAATTTAGTCATTAGAAAATCAGCAGTAAATGGTGAAAGGGTTGCTTTTGCATCACCCCAGCACAGTGTACACAGCCAGGTAGAAGAGCTGGATAGGAGAAATTGCAGCATTGAGCTCCCCTCCAAAGCTGCTCTCAATGGCAGAAGGAACCAACCAGCTAAAGAGCTGGCTGCTGTGAAGAGTTGGATCCCTTCCCAATGCCTGTACTGAACACTTTCAATGTACTAATATTTTCAGTGAAGTCTCTGTGGCATAAATCTTTAAAACACCTCCACCTGCATAACAAAAAAAATAAATCTGTCATTGAGCATTTTATATCCTTGCGCCAGGAACATCACGAACATCAATCTTTATAGCTTGGATTCACTTCTTCTCAACAGCTTTGGAATATTTTATGATTCTTTTGTGTCTTTCTTTAAATTTTACATTCTGTTTTTCCCTTTGGACATCTCCCAAAGACCAAAAGCAACTGACAGAAAATACAGCGTAGAGTCAAAGTTTATGGAGACCTCACTCTGCAGTTAGATGGGTTCCATATCTATTAATTATATTACATTTTCAGTAAGATACAGTGAAACACAGGGTAAGAAGTCAGCTCCTACAAAAAGGCATGCTCAATAAAGCGTTAGCTGCAACTTTCACGCTTAAGCATGCAATGTGACAGATTTCCCTATGCAATTCAAACCTCAAAAGTATGAAACAAATAGCGTGTAAATGGACCTCGCTTGCTCTTAAATCAGTGTTAGCAAATCCTAATCTCTTTAAGTCTGGTAGTTTCAAATCAAGCCTATTTAACTTGCAAAGGTAGTTCAGGTTTTATTGATCATCTCTTATGCTTACAAATGCACTCAGAAAAATGAGAGTAATGAGACACACAGCTCAGCTGATGAAGGCTCAGTAGAAAAAAGTGTGACAATATTTACAGCCTTCAAGCTAAGCTGTTGTCAGTGCAGTTTCTATATGCCTCAGAATGCAGATTACAGACTTGCCAGTGGAGAAGGGGGAAAAAAAAGAGCCCTACCAGAGCAAGGTAGATTGCTATTAGTATTTACTAAAAGTACAACTGTTAACTTCCAGAATATGGTCACAGCAGCACAAGTCCATTTACTTCTCAGTTATTATTCTTCAACCTTTTTCAATGCAGTATTTTGTGCTTGGATTTCCTCATGCTATGCCCTGAATTTTGAACCACTAACAACTGGTGACATTATCCCAGTTGCTATAGAAATAAGGCAGGCTAATTGTTATTTATATTATGGCATCACCTAGAGGTGCTTTTAATTAATCAGAGTTCCTTCTACATCTCTCAGAGAAGGACCAAAAAAGTAGTACATTTATAGTATTGATGAGGCTTTGAAATACACAAGGGCTGACTATTTGAAGAAACTAGATTTTAAAGGAATGAGATGACAAATAAGAAAATAAATCTATATGATCTGGCTAAGGGCCTGTTATTGACTTCTTAGCAAAGAAACCAGGAAATGTCTAAACAAAAAGAAGCACAGCACTTTCCACCCATATGGACAAGCACAGACCAAACACATTACAAGATCTAGATAACAGTCTTATCTGATACAGCTTTTTGCTTTCCTACCATAGCTGTTTGTAAAGGATTTCACTTATAAACCACCTCTCAGAAAAATCAAGTGTTTTTCCACACAAAACTAAACATGATTTTCATACTGTTATCCTTCATGCCATGCTAAAATAAAACCACAATGGGTTTTCAATTGATATCTGATATATCACTCCCATTCCAACTATTAAACGCTGATTTTTATGGCATGACAGTGATTCTAAATATAATATTTACAGACACATAAAACCATAAAAAACCCCACTGCAGTTAATGTACTATAACAGACACAGGATTTCTAGGGTTTATTCTACTGCAGGCTTCTTGTGCAACTCAGAGAAGTTCCTTAATCAAGCTTTACACTCAGGCTTCCCCCTCCATCTAATGAACAGGTGAGACACCTAAGATATGCTCTGCAGCTATGCTGTCAAGTAGTTAGAAAAGCCAATAATAAATAGTATTTATCCCCATCATCAACTTTGGGCAATTATCAAATGTTTATTAGCCTCCAAAGCGAAAGATAATAAACCCGGTTATTATAGCAGATAAAGTCAAATTAATTTGATTGAAGTTGGTACATGTTCAAAGATGAACAGCTATGGCCTCAATTGCTTTTAGTTATTGGTGATGAAATGTCAGCTCAAAAAACTGAAAGATACTTCCTAGTTATTGAGGCAATGTGAAACTTGGGCAGCTATTTTCCAGGAAACGTGGCCTGCCTGACAGGTTTTAAATGAATAAAAGTGATATTATTACAATTATCATTAAAAGAAGATGTCTCTCATCAAAATGCGTCTGGATTTTAATTGACAAGGTCTGAGTTAATGCCGTGAAAATGCCAATGAAAGCAAAGCCTGTGGCTCAAACTAATTGTCAGCACTGAGCAACCTCAACCTCTAACCCACCACAGATACATCACTCTGTGCACATGTACTCATGACAAAAAAATGTTGGAATTAATCATTAACAACTAGAAATTCCTCCCAGACAGAAAGTGAGCAGAGCGCTCACCCTGTTTCCTGTGCTCCTGAGCCAAGCAGAGGCGCCGACAGGCCCTCCTAATGAGGAAGACTTCTTGTGCTGTTGTTTCACCACCTCTCTAAGCGCATTGTGGGGGAAATTTTCAATGGTCCTAAAAGAAGACAACAGACATAAGTCTAAGCAAACTGCAATACATGCATAGCTAAATGTCCTCCTACCACCCAGGCCATCCTCCCAGATCAGGTCCATCACAACCAACAGAAACACATGGCTTTCATGGATGAAGGGGCAGTGGTACAGTATGACCACGTAGGGTCACACACCAACACAAATCCCAGCACGGAGGCTATGAGGCTTCCTTATTTCCAGCAATACCCGTACAATTGGTCCCTCTTTTCAAGAAAGTACAGTGTGCTTGTTCTCAAGCCCAGCAGATTCGTGATGCTTGCCCAAGACATAGAGATTGCTACTCATTGCACCCAGCCTACTCCTGCTGCCAGTCTTTTGGGACTCATTCCAAGCTCGCACCAGTTTCTAGTACCAGACTATCCAACTGAGCATCCATCTCTAGGGCTGTCCTACCAGTTAATTCAAGGTAGGTCCCACTATGGTCACTGGGACTTGTCAAAGTGAAAAGCAGCCCACTGAGCTTCACCTGCAGTGGTGGTCATCAGTGACAGGGTGCTGAGCCACATTGCTATAGAGACCAAGAGGCAGTTAAAATCTGAGGAGAGAAGCCAGTAAAGACCGGGATGTGAGCACAGTATGGGTGGTCCTCCATGTTTTGGTGACACCCCTTGGGCAGCACAGCAGTGCAGAGAAGGACCTGCAACCTCCCTACACCAGTCACAAACTCAGTTAACGCTTTGGAAGGTCCCCTCAGGTGCAGTGGCAGACAGCACCCTTCTTACCCAATTCCATAAATAAAAGGAAAGGGCCTGTTAAAAACTTCCTGAATTCTCTTCATTTTATACATATTTTCTCTATCCCAGGATGCTGGCCAGGCCCTTCAGAATATCACTGGGCAGGAGGAGGGAAGCTGAGCGCCTCTAGTATCTGACAGGCATGAGGTCTGACAGGGTAATGGTATGGTACTAAGCTTTACATTGCCTTTTACAGTTTTTACTTGGCACGCTTTGGTTCTCAGCTTCTCCATCTGTGCAGGTTATGGCATCATCACAACACAGCTTGAGCACACATCAACTTGTTGGTCCCTCCAGCCCAAGTCTTTATACGACATCTGATCCAAAACTAAAGATTTCCCTCTCACACAACATTAAGATTGGAAAGCACAACAGTGTTGGGAAGAAGGTAAAAGGGGAATCTCCAAAAAGATCAGTGGCCAGCTGCTGAGGTGAGGGAAAAGGCACACAGCCACTAATGGCAAAAGGCACCAAGTGTGGTGAGATATAAATGGGGCTACTTACACTACCTAGTACATGAAGAGAAACAAACTTAAAAGTTAAAACCTCCCTGTTACCAACTGCCAGCCAAGAGAAAACAACAGACAGCATGTGCTGTGGTAGAGATACAAGACAGTAACCTGCTCAGAGGGTGCCAGTGCCAGCAGGGTCTCTGCTGGTCCATTCCCAGCAACTGGAGGTCAGAGTCTAGTGGGAGCATTAGTGCATCAACAGAAATGCTGCTCACTTCACTGTGCCTTTTCCCCCAGAGGTGAGAGGCAGCCTCTTCTCTTCCCATTCACCTCCAGCTACCCAGCCCTTCTAGTTTTTTGCTGGTTTATATATATATTCACTGCAGAAACTACAAGCTGGAAAGCTCCCATTAAACAATGTCAAGAACTCTCCATTCACAGCTAACGCTTCCCTGCACACATTCTCTCTTATTTCCAAATGTTTTCTGTATGTTTCAGCTTCCCTTTATTAAATATATTCGCAATTATTTGCAGCACATCTGAAGAACTTATACAACAGGCTTGTGCTTCCAAATACAGTCTCCTGGCTGCAAGAATCAGCATGACAGCACTAGAAAGAAGTTTGTGTCAGCCAGGAGTTAGAGCTCAGGAAGAGGAAACTAGAAGCCACATCATTACCATTTGAGCCCATGACTCCCACCAGGCAGCAGTTTGTCCTGTTACAAAATCCTGGGTATTTCTTAAAGCATCACCTCTCAGTTAACCATCAAATTAGTCAGCAACTGTGACAATAAATTTCATAACAAAAATGTGCAAAGTGGAGACTTCTGGTACCTTAACTGCAAACTTGAACAGCTTAAAGGATTCCTCTGGTCTAAAGAGAAACTGTTAACACAGCAAAGCATCTCCGTAACACTCCACACCAGTTCCTGTCGTGGCTTTGCAAGGCTGCTTTTATCACACACTTCAATATCCCTTAGGCCAAGCAAAGGCTTCACTGAGGAAAGTTACACCAAATGCCCATTTCTTTGAGGCTTTAAGCAACCTGGTCTAGTGGAAGGTGTCCCTGCCTGTGGCAGAGGGTCAGACCTAGATGAGCTTTAGAGTGCCTCCCAACCCAAACCAGTCTGTGATTCTAGGATTCTTTAGCTCAGACCCAGATAGTCAGTTACAAAAGTTGTCAGGGCTTTCAAAAAATCCTAAACTCTTCCAGGCTCTTCCATGCATCCTGCGGAGATATCTAAGGAAGGGCATCTTTGGCACTTATATTGTGCTGTGCTGGCTCTGCAGTGTTCATCTCAAGATACTAAGACCCAGCATGCAATTAAGAGACCAGAATGACTTCTGAAGTACAGACAGTGCCAGGGCTTCCAGCAATTATTTCTGTGATCCTTAAGACAGAGGTTGTTCAGGGACAGAACTGCTCCTGTAGGTAATTACATTCCCAGGGCTACATGGTGCCTGTCAAACTCTCCCCCCTCTACAACACAAGCCAGGGTTTTTTGGATCATTGTGAAAGAAATACATCATCCTGAAGGATGGAAATACAACAAGCTGTAGCCCATCTGAACCTGTATGATACCAAGTCACCACTAAAAAGAGACGGGAAATGTTGCTCCCTGACTGCATATGGGACATGGGTGACTTCCCTATCACGCACACACAGGCTTTATCAACTAGGATGCACAATCAAATTAACATCTGTCCAACGACAGGTAAAAATTACTATCTGGGTGGTGTCACAGCTGCAGGCAGAGCAGTAAAGGCTCCAGAGCATCCTGAGTGATCAGTTCCATGTGTGACATTCTCCACTAAGCTTTGTTCTGGCAACATTCCCACTACTGGAGAAAGGAAAAGCAGTATTCTACTTTTTCTATGAGGCTGGATGTAAAGCTTGGAAAGCAGAAATGCCTTAACTACGTGGCAGGAGGATGGTAGTTCATAATTAATTTTCCACATCAACTGTTGGCCACCCTCCTTTTCATCTCTGTGAGGCTGCAATCTGCCAGTGGATACTTATCCAAAGAGCAGACATGCCACAGAGCAAAAAGCATGGTTATTATTAGCTAATACTTTATAGTGTGTGCTAGCCAAAAATAAGAGGTAGGCAAGCCTGGGCACAGTGAAAGCAGCACCAGTGCAAAGGCAGCCCTGCCCAGCCTGAAGCTGCTTATCGTCTAAGAGATGCAAAAATGAAGTGAGAAGATAAAAAGCAGGATGGGGAGAGCAAGACAGATAGGAGAAGGCAGCAAGCAGATATGCAAATGTGTTCTCAGAAGTAGGTTTTGAGCGAGGTAATATCAGAACATCTGTAGCCCAAAGAAACACATGCCCTTTTCCACCCCAGCTGGACCCTGCCAAAGACATAGCCCATGGGCTGCAAAGCAGCAGCTTTGCAGAGGACAAGGGGCTCTGAATTGCTTCATCTTCTAAGAGGAAGAAGAGGTACTCCATTCACAGCATTTTCCACTCCTCAGTCTCCAAATTTCTCAAAGACCAGGGTGCAAAGTGATTACAAGGAGGTCACTGGTCCTCACAAAAGAGAGGTCTCCATTAGAATGGTGAAGCACTGGCACAGGTTGCCCAAGAAGCTGTGGATGCCCTGATGTGCTTAAGGCTAGGATGGATGGGGCTTTGAGCAACCTGGTCTAGTGGAAGGTGTCCCTGAACCGTGGCAAGGTGGCTGGAAATAGATGATCTTTAAAGACCCTTCAAACCCAAACCATTCTATGATTCTGTAAGAAAAAAATAAACCATTATCTCTGAAGCAACACTACAGCTCCTCACTATACACCAGAGTCCAGAAGGCAGAGCTACAGGCTGACAGCCCAGCAACAAGACCATTTATATGACTTTAGGCAGACCTATTGACTTCTCAGTACTTCAAGAGTACAGGTAAAGGACTATTATATTACTGCTCTGTGATTGATATCATAAGAATCTCATGTTAGTTTTGGAGTTTCTTATTTTCTTTGAGAAATTCAATTCAGTTCTGCTGTTGATACCAGGTTCTTAATTCATTTTACACCAAGATATTTGTTATCAGAAATTGTGCTTTGATATGTGTCAGGCTGATGGATTCAGTAAGAGCCCTGTCAGGAGAAGCTGAGTGAACAGGGTTGCAGAAGAGGTGTCATCAAGGGAACTGATACGTTAACAGCCAGCCTACTGATCTTGCAACAAAACATGCAAACTTAATAGCCATTTTATTTCTTCATCCTAGCAAAATAGTCCAGAGAAACACTAGAAAACATTTGCATAAGCATTCATCATACAAACAAGCTCTAATGAAAAACAGGTAAAAAGCAATCCTGCATGCTGTCCTCTTCTCCTACTCAGTGTGCACAACTTAATCAAGAAGAATCAAGACTTTACTCAAAATACAGCTTTGACTTTAACTTTGGGAACTCAAGCAGACATCCCGTGATGCTCCAGCTGAACTTCTCCTTCAATAATGTAGGAGAGCAATTTTACTGACACATTTTCAGACACATCCAGTTGACTTGCACCTCTCATCAAGACACTGGAATGTTGCATTAAGGTCTTATTTTGACATGCAAACCCACAGGCACATGAAATCAGTGTTTGTTCCTGATTCAATAAATGAAATCACATAAGGGAGACAGATTTCAGCACAGATAATATAGGGAATGAGAAAATGACACCTGCTCACTGTTCTGCTATGCATCAAGCAGGGCTTGAACATGAAAGTTCTCGGCTTCACCAGTATCAGACCATCAGAGCTGCCACACAGAGAGATTTTGTTAACTTGCACTGATTTACATTTGGGAGTAGTGAAAAATGTGATGTTGAAATTCAGCATTTAGAAGAGTGAAATAATATTGCAGCCTAAACGAAGCAAAGGTAAAAGTTCCAAAGCAATTCATCTAAAAAAGGTGAATTACACTGAGGATTTATGTCCATGTAATGAAGACAATTAATTGCTACGAAAGCCATAAAACACATTAAATGAACCGAGGGTTTTCCAATTCCTCTTGCAAGATAAAATTTATTAACTGTTTAATGGCTACCTAAAATTTTTCTCTTACATATTTACCAAATGTGCTTTTTCAGCAGAATTTTACTAACCAGATTCTATTAATCTACTAATGACCAATTTAAGGGAAAAAAATAATTATTCTGCATGTTACCTACAGATCCACTTAAAATACTTCCTTACACAATAAGATTACCATCACCACAATTGCATAAACGCTGCTAAAAGGGAATCTGATTGTCTCACATGAGCAAACAACATTCTGCTGCAAAGATGAATGAGTTCAATTAACATTATTTGGACATATGTTGCCATTTCCAGCAGAGATACAGAACAAACCTGGGTCCTGATGTCATCGAGTGTTATGGTAACCACTTAATTAAAACCCCCTCTGCTTGGAAGCGCAGGACACATGGAAGAAACTGGCTTAAATCAGAGCAGTGACCCTCAAAAGGATCCACAACCAAATCTCATGCTTTGCTGAATATACCCAGCTGCTCAGCCAGAGTTATCTTTGTGTCTCCAGCTGCGGGTATCAGATGCACCTTTTGCACTAGTGATCACATGGAATTCAGAGAAAGATGTTTACTGCTTAGAAATGACCTAGAAGCGACTCTGGTCCTTATTTACCATCTGTAAAATGGGGATAAGTAGCACTTCTGTCTTACAAGGGCATCATGGGAGCAGATATGGTTGATGGTAGTCAATTACACTGTTAAGTTTGCATGAGCCCCCCAAATGAAGCAAAAGTATTTAAAAGGGTCTCAGCTACTTGAATGAACAGCAGCCTTGCCAACTCTTTAAATTCCAGCACAATCTTCTCTTCTACAATGTTCTTCTCAAAGATCAAGTTTCCATGAATGTGAGCTTAAATAGAGCCAAGTTTTTACACCTGACAGGGACAAAATAAAATGCAAAAAATTATAATCAAAGTCCAACTAAAAGTTTAATGCCGAGCTAATAGTTTTGCATAGATCAGTCGTTTGGAAAATGCTCTTTGTCCTCTGAAACTGTGAGGTTCTGCAAAGTCCGGCACAACCTCTGTGCTGGAGTACTCCTCATGCTGCAGCCTGAGACGTGAACTTTAGACTGAGAGCTGGACTGACTCAGGTGGGAAGGACATGGAGAGCTCATCTAATGCCATCCTGTCCAAGGCAGGGTCAGCACCATGGTCACACCAGCAACCAACTGCTCTGGCGCAGAGACTTGAATGCCCCGAGGCACCCTGCATACCCAGCAAAACCCACACACTCATTGCAAGGAAGATTTACATGCTTTCACTTAGCAGTCTTACAGAGAAACAGGGTATAAACAAATACCTGTGATTTCTACATTACAGTAGTGCAAAATATTTCTCTGCAAGAGCCAAAAAAGCCCTCTTCATTATGAAATACCTCTCCTACAGCCTTCCCCTTTAGGTATTATAATCACAAGAGCAGCAGTTTGGAAATAAACAAAAGTGAAGATGATAACAAAAGCAGGAGCGACATTTAATAACCTCCTCTTCTAGAAACCAGGTGCCACCAGAGCAGACAGACAAACGAAGCAAGCAGTGCAGCAGTTTTAATGATGGGAACCTCTCTTCCCTGACAACAGCGTTTTCATGAAATGCTGGTACAAATTAACAGCATATGCTGCGCTTGGAACAGACCTTTCTTGACCCTCAACATTTAAAAGTTAAGCATCTCATTTAAGCTATTCCAGCCAACTTGGTTTTCTGCCACCACTGGAGACAGGCAGTCTCCAGACCAGCAGAGCTCTGCTGAAGCATGGGAGTCTGAGCATACAGTTTCCAGAGGTAACTCTACTGGTGCAACCAGATCAAAAGCAGAATGAATGAAGGAATGCAAGCTCCCCTGGATTCCTTACAGCTTCTTAGAGACTTCTAAGAAAGCCCTGACTCCCCTCCCCACCTCTGCTAACACCAAATGCAGGTGTTAATGTTGCTCCTGTACTTCTCCCAACAAGATTATACTGCTGGTTTAGTCATATAACAGAAGCAAATACCCGTGTATTAAATGAAAAAGGATAGCATCATCTGATAGCATTCTACTGAGATCTGGGAACCAATGCTTTAAATCTGGGGTTTTTTACCAGTGAACATTGCCTTCACAGAAATAACTTGGCCTAGATAAAAGAAGCTGCAGAATGAGAGGCTGTATTACCCTAAATGCTTCCATAGCACAAGCTTTGCTCACAATACATTCCTTAACTCCTGGCCCTCAATTTCTTATTAAAAGATAGTTGCATATTCCCTTGCTACATTACAGCATAACCAAGGCAATGTTTCTGTGGATGTGAGAACCTCCACTCATTCATAAATTTTAAGTGCAACACAACAAAGGGAGAACATACAATTATGTAAGAAATTGGTGTTATTTCCATCCTTGGCAAACAACGAGGATCTATGAAGCACAAAGGAAAGCACAGGGCTGTATTACAAATTGGCTACTTCAGCATCATTTATTTTTTCCATCTCTGACCCTCCGAACTTCACGCATTCGTGAAACGCAAGTGTGACTTACAAACTGAGGTTGCCTATCACCTAGCATACATCACCATCAGCATATCGCAACCATCAGTAAGCATACAGATCAATAAAGCACTTGATATCGACACGCACCCCCTCAAGCCCAAGAATTTAAAAACACTTCAATCTTGATGAATGCGCTCCAAACTCAGCGAAAGCGAAAGTTATTTGCAGAGGCGGTATGAGCATGGTACCTGTACAACAATAAACACGAAAGCTGCTAATTTTCTGGTTTCCCCATACATAGATATTCAGAAAAGAGTAAAAAGAGAAGAGCGGGGGGAAATAACGTACCTTACCAAACCTGAATGCTGGACACAACTCGTTTCAGAGCAACATTGGTGTGAAGGTAAGTTCCTCAGGTGACCACCAACCACAATTCCTTTCTGAGCTCCCCAGAGGATCCAGCTCCCCCTTGCCTGTGTCCCTGAGGAAGATGCAGTGTCCTCGCGTATCTCAGAGCCTCAGCTGTGAAAGATGCTGTTCAGAAAAAGGAAAGAGAAGGTGTGGCATTAAATTCTAGGGTCAGTTGTGTGGCAGATTCAGAGCAGAACACAAGACAACATCAGATAGGAAAGAAATGTCAAGGCAGGACAAAGAGCCTGTGACAATCCATCATGTGTGGCACCTTCAGAGGGCAATCTCTGAATTCAAGAACTGTGGTGCAAAGCTGTTCTTGCTTTACAGTACTTTAATAGTGTCCCTACACCAAGAAATGAATGCCAGCCTGGCTGCTTTTTATTCCAGTTTGATATCACAATAAAAAAATGCAAGTTATACACTTCTCCATGGGGAATATTTTAATTCATTATGGTATTTCTGCAGAATAACAGGACTTCCACATTAAAAGCAAAGACATCACCTCAGACTTAATGCTTCGCACTGATAAAATAGCTCTCACTCAAGGAATTTAAATCTCCTAAACAGTCAATCACATTAGGACCATACAGTTCACAGGGAGTTGTGATGTCAGCCAAACACACAGCAAAGGGGTCCCAAAGTTCAGCCTCCAAAGCGATTGTCAGAGACAGGCAAGTGGCCCGGGGTTTTCTGGGAGGGTGGGGACTCGCCATCTCCACAATTTCCAGCTCTCTATCACTGCTAGATATGCTTGGTGTTTCCAAGAGGTCAGACCCTGGCACTGAACACGGAGCTGGGGGCCTCACTGCAGACACCCAGGTGAGAAGACTGCAATGGAGACAACCACCTGGCGGTGATGCTACCAGCGACCAAAAACCTTAGAGAAGCACCAAGAATCCCACATATTTATCACTATCATTGCACTAGTCATCCCTAATCTCTGGCATACGAAAAAACACTTGAAGAACCCTCCTTCCCCCACCCGGACCACGCAGCATGAGAAGCCAGACTAGGCAGAGCAGCACAAAGCAGGCAAAGACCAGCAAAAAGAAGGATCCAACCTCCCTAGATCAGATACATACATGCTTTGTAGTTTGTGTCCTTAAAACAGGCTCAGGGATGTTTTCCTAACATTTATTCCTTAGAGGTTTTCTACACAAGAGGAAAAATACCATTACATCTTCACAAAAACATCCTGAACCCATCAACAGGTTAGAGCTATCTGGAAAACCCATTCAGCTTTCAGGTTTGCAGGAAGGAAGATTTCAGTAATCAGCATATAAAACTACCCACCCTGAAAGCTGGCATCATAATGCTTTTTTTAGAAATATGTTATTTTTAACAGAAGTCCACATAACAAGCATGGTCACACAGATCAGAAGCAGCAAATACATTCCCGTTACTTAGCCCTAATTACTTCACTGGATCTTGCAAAAGTGGTTTATACTACATTACCACACCTAAAGGCTCTACAGCTTGTGAGATACAACAGGAGCCAGAAAGGGTGAGCCCATTCCTGCATTTCTTGGTACACATTTTCAGACCCTCTGCCTCTCTTGAACACAGATATGAAGGTCAAAAATGGGCCTTCACAGTTCCTGTTCTCTTCCAGGGTAACCGTGAAAAATCAGGCTGCCGACTGAAATGGCTGCTGAATGACTTACAGGTATAGAAATAGCTGATGCTGCACTAGTTCAATCGGCAGGTAGCAGCAAGACCAAGTTCTATAGCTTTTAAGGGATTTCTATCTCAGGAGACCACAGTTACAATTACTTCTTCATTTCTGCTCGTAAATTGTAATGCAAAAAGAGTCATGAAGAAAATCAGTGCTACATTTTTGTGCATTAACTCAGCACCAGCTGCATTGAGGAACAGAAGTAACAATAATAGGACTAGATCATCATTGCAAACTGAGTGCAGGAGCCTAGTCTCAGGTTGGAAAAGATGTGGTTCTGAAAGCTCCTATTTAATACAGCTTGCCAATGTTCATCAGAAGCAAATCTCTTTGGGAAGGAGCTGGCACACTGCCTTAATATGCTGTTATGCATGCGCATACAGTTTCTGTACCGCCTGAATTCCTGCACTGCCGGGTGGATCATCAGTTACAGGAGGCACATACAGGCAGGAGCACATACCTCCAGCTCTTGGTGAGGACAAAAGAGGAAAGCAAGATTCCCTCATTCCCAGCTACTTCCATTATGGGAATGAGAGCACAACAGCACCAAGCTGGAAAACAAGCCAAGAAGTTGCCTGATGCAGACTGCTATGAACATACGGGAGGATGGGATGTAACAGGAGGTGTAGATAGGGAGCTTTGGTCCTGACACAATGTAATGACTGCACCACTCCCATCTTTCTGATGCAAGAGAGATGGTGCAACATAACAGAAAGAAATCTGTTGCCAAGATTCCCATGAGGAGCAAGGTGCAGATGCTCCAGCCTGAGCGCAACTTGCTTACTTCAAGCTCTGATGATGTGCATCACAAATACAGAGCAGCAACACAGTAAGGTACAAGGCTACTGAAAAATAATGCATGAAAACCCTCATGAGCTATGATTTGTGTTGGCTCAGAACCCTTCAGGGGAAAATAGGGAAAAAAAATGATAAGAAAAGGAAAAAAGAACGCATCCCAGTCCTGTTGTCCAAAACTGCACAATTTTGCAGAAAAAACCCTTTACATTCAGTAAGCCACTACTGACTTGGTGGTCAGTGTCCTAGCAGGCAGCTGGTTTCCTTCTCACAGTTGAGGAACCTTGGAGAGCCCATCACACAGCTCCTCAGACCTTCTCGACTTCGGGTAGCTCTACTGAGCAGGTACCCTGAGGGCTGGAGAAGCCTGGGCTGACGGTGATCGGCTGGAACCCCAGAGTCCCACGACTGTCCTATGGTGGCAGAGTGAGGCAGACACCAGCATCCCTGGCGAAATCCCCTTCATTTCAGTCTGCAGCTGCCGCAGAAGCTGACACAAAACCGAGTCTGAACTTACAGAAATGCCCCATGTACCAGACATCCCACAATTTCAGCTGGTTTTGACTCTAAAATCTTGCACTCCCCCCATTCCGCTTTGATCTGATGTGTGGACGTAGCTGCCGGCAAACTACGGATTGCTTTCATTATCCCACCACTTCAGATTTTTACATTCAGTTTCTGGAGCCCTGGATTGAATATTCAGGTGCATTCCTAAATTTACATAGTTAAGTGGTATCAGATCAGTCTTCAAGTCACAAAAGCAAGCATATAGATGTTCTCATTAATCACAAAAGGCAAGACAAGACATTTTTCCAGTAAAAAGTATTTCCCTTGGAGGAGCCTTAGTCCTTTACTGACAGAAAGCATGAATTATACAAAATAACTATATACTTTAGATGTAACAAATCAGATCAAATATTAAACTTGAAGACATCGCTTCTATCTTGAGATGTTCCCAGACCACAAATCAATGAAGGCTGGGAGTCTCTCTCTCGCAGGAAGCCTTGCTATACCTTTGTCCTGTTTCCATACTTTCCTTTAGGCACCAGCTATTGATCTCTGTCAGGGTGAGACAGGAGGTGGCTGGACCCTTACCTGACCACCATGGTCATCTTTATATTTGGCTCTTATACAGCCTAAGGCACAGCTTGGGTCCTGTAGCTAGATATGACAACACTGGTGAGCATTTGCACCTTCATATAGGGCAAAAAGAAGTATCCAGAAGCCGAACAACATATCTGCAAGCACATATTACACTATGGTAGATACTCAAATTAGTGTTAGTTTGTCTCATCAAAAATTCATTACAACCTACCTAACTGCAATTGAAGAAATTAGTTGGGCATAGAAAAGATTGAATATTTAAAGAGTCTGGTGACATAAAAATAATTGAAACCTTATGCTTTTGCTTAAATATTATTTTGTTTTACTGCCTTGTGGCCATTAAGAAATCAAAATTCCACATGTGTGCATCCACACAGACATGTAACAACATGCTCAGGCATATGTAACATGATCATATATAGCCTCATATCTTTCCCTTTTCCCTATAACTAAGCTTGAGTAAACACACTTGACTAAGACAGAGGAGCCCTACTGGTAGAGCCAGAAGAAAGGCTCTAAAACAGGCAAGGGAAAACATATTTTTATTGCTAAGTATTTAACAAGGTCAAGATCCTCTGTTAAGTATAGGAAAAAAGATCCCAAAGCAGACTCCAAACACAGCAGGGGACTACACCAATTCATTAGCAGGTATATCTTCGAATTATAGCCGTAGACAGTAGTCCCCATACAGCTGAGCAGGCAGCGCAGACTGCTGCTTTTGCCATATCCTCAGGATCGAGCTCACTGTTTTCCACTGAGCCTCAGGACATTGAGCTTAAAGCAATCCCACCACACCAGCTTCAGCCAAAAGCATCAGAGGATGCTCCTGATACCTCACAGCTCAAGACGGCTTCTACTTCCTGTAGGGTTTGTTCCTCTGCTTCTGCCATGTCAAGGAAGCTGTAGGATCAACAACTCACCCTGCCAGCTCCATCTCTGGTAAAGACCACTCATTAATTTAGTGTAAAGGTGACACTGGTGATGAAAGGAATAAAGTGAGACTCTGAATCCCTCTTTCCCGAAAGCTAATGGTAAAAAATAAGTAGCAATGCAACACTGGCACCTTTCCAACTATAACACTTAGAGCACTGCCCACAGCCCCTTCCCAGACATACTTTATCATTCACGATGGCTCAGTACAAAACATAAATAAAACAGAAGTCGCCAGCACTACCGGCACTCAGCTGTTCCAGGGCTTTTTTCTCCCTTCCCTGCCAACAAAACAAACAGTGAAATAGCAGAACTGCAATTCAAGTGATAACATCCATGATTAGGAAATTCGGTGGAGGCTGGTGGTGTGATTGAGTCCTTGGAAAATTAACTCAAAGAATGCAAGAGTAATAAAATGAGGAATACATTAACTGAGATAAATATAAGGGAATACTGAGATGTTGCTGAAGATCTGTACTGGTTTTTGTCACCCAAGTGCAAACTAAAGGTATTCAGGAAAAAGGAAATAAAAGCAGTAGTTAACCACGCTTGTTGTATGTACTATCCCATCATAATGGTATTACTGTTGCATTATAAGGTTCAAAAGTATGATGAATATCTTTGCTGAGTTAGCAAATGTTAAGACACTGCACAAGTCTTGCTGCTGTTGCATATGAGTAAATTCCTGAAAATGAAATCCAGGAAATGCAGAGGAAATGCTTCTAATTTCAAATAAAACCTGCCTGCTGAAGAAAGGAGCTTATATTAGTGAAGGATGCTTCTCAAGTTCAAAAGCATTAAGTTGCAGGCTACTGTCTAACTGTCTAGCACATTATACAACTGTGGGGTTTTATTATTATTACTCCTCCTCCTCCAGTCTAGTTACACTATAAGATCTCTTGGGCTCCTTAGATTGAGACGTTTACATCTGCCCTTGTACTGAAGCTTATTTAGGAGATTATTGTTTCTTCTGTCAGTTCAATTGAAAGCAATGGTAAAGTTATAGCAAAGCATATATCCTTGTCAAATAATGCTTTCAAAGGGTTGGAAGCACATCCATGGAAAGAAAGACAATGCTGAAATGAGTTCCTGGATTTAGAAGAGAACAAGTAGCAAACAGCTTGCATTTAACTGGTAAGATCTTCAAAATAATTGAGTAATGAAATAAACCCACTTCTTCCACAAGCTGACAGGTTTGTATCAGAAGCAGCAGTATGAGACAACCTTTGCTGATACGACAATAACTAAATGGATCTCCTCTTATTCTAACTTAAAATGGGAATCTAACTAGAAAACAATTATGTCACTCATCTTAGTATCACAGTTCAACTGCAAGCCTTACTTTCATGTTGAGTGTGGAGCAACTGGCTCCGCCAGCTCTATTCATAGCAAATTTGAAGCATGTTTCTCCAGCCCGAAGTGCACTGTATCAGCATTAACTTGTTCCCAGCTTGCTAAAAGGCTTCATTTCCAAATTTAGGATGGCAGAACGCTTAATTCATTGGTACAGCAAAGTGAGCCTTTCTTTTCCCTTATCCTCTTTCCTATCCCCTTTTTCACTGAGCCAGGGACAGACTTTTTGCACACATTGGAAGTTATCTCATTTCCAGGCTACTCGCTCCTCCTGGGGCTCACACAACCACACGCGTCTGCCAGGCTGTTACCAGGGTGAGGGCTTTGCTATGCAATCACAGCATCGCAGAGGTGGGATGCACTGTGAAAACCCCAGCTGACCCAAGGGAAACAAGATTTATCGATATATGACACAATGCAGAATAAATTATGTTAAATGGGAGAAAAAATCTTTCTGGATCCATTCCAAGATAAACTTCTACTCCTGCAAAGTTAATGCACTGAAACTATCCTGGGATATGTTTTCTATGTTCTGGAGTTCAGCTACATTCCAGAATGAAGAACACTGTTTACTACTAGAAGGTTCAAATACCTTTGGAGCTCTTTACCACAGCTGATAGCACATAAGTGGATTGTGCTACAGGACCAGGACATGAAAGCATAAGGTTTTTTATAAACATAGTATACTACTCTTTCTCTGTATCAAAGGTATTATCTTGACCACTGTTAACTTTAATCTAATTTGAACTCGGTACGTTTGCATTTTCCCACCCAAAACTGACTTATTCTGTATCTTCTTCAGATGTGCTTTCACCCTCTTTCTGCCCCTTTATTTTGGTTCAGGAACTCTCTCTTTTGAATACTCTAAGATGAAAATTCACAATAGTTCTGGAACTGGCCACATTCTGCTCTCACTGGAATAGGTGAGATTTATTACTGGCCTGCATTAAGACCAGTCATAAGAAACAACTGCCTTTGTTGTCCGAATCTGTCATTCTTCAGAGATACTCTGCTTTGCACTACTGCCATTTCCAACCCATTTTCTGTTGGAAAATGAATAAATAAATGCATATCTCCATCTACTGTTAAATGTCATTGCTAAGCAAAGCTTTCGTCCTTTGCTAAGGTTACTTATCTCTAAAGTTATTTATTTAACTCTGTAACATTATTGTTTATCTCTCTGGAACATATTGGGATAAGCTGGAATACCAGATGTTAGAGAAAATACAAGTATATTGGATTCTGTGGCACCTGGAGGACACACAGCTGTCAGTCAGCTGTCAAGCCAGAATCTGAGCAGGGTTTTCCATTATAAATTCAGATTATTACGCTCAATGTTTTGATTTTAAAAGCCACCCACAGCCTCAAACTCTGGTGCATTTCCTGAGAGTCTGAAAGGCGATTGTCTTTCAAAGCTTTAAGCCAAGGAAAAACAATACATTCGTTGTATACAGTGTGCTGTCACTCCGGAAGACCCACCCATTGCTGTAGTTTCAGACTCTTACAACCCAAGGGGAAGGTAAGAGTCAGCAGAGTCCATGAATGACACACAGAGACAGCTTCATTCAGTGCACAGCTTCGGTACATTGGCCTGAAAAATACGTTAGATTCACTGACACCTGAAAAGCACCAACCTAACTTCTGAAATACAGCTTTTCCTATGTGCATGATATATCTGAAGAAAAATAAACTGAACTTGAGATGGAAACTGGCAAAAAAGCCTGGCAAACCTCTAGAGCCTTTAAGCGCTTTAACTGTCACCAGTACATAAAGGACAGCACTGGGAGGATACAGAAGAGAGCACACAGAGATCTGGCAGAGCACCAGGGAGGAGGCAAGGGTGAATGGCTGCCTGCACCAGACTGTAAGAGCTGGGTGAGTACACAGCTGAGCCAAGAAGCAGCCAAAGCAGACCTGGGGCCGCATAACGGTGGAAGGGCTTTCTAGGAGAAATTTAAGGAGTCTGGAGAAAGTTGATGCCGGTCAAAAAAGACCATAAGCAAAGAGGAGCTCTTGCAAGTCCCAGAAGCTGGCCTTGCGGTACATAGCCACCAATACGTTTGTAATTACAAATCAAGACCCCCTTAATGTCTTTTCCCCTTTCCAAGCACACATGCTGCTGCAGACTGTGCTCCCTAGACCAGGCCATCTAGTCTTAGACGCTGAACTATAGAAAACCTTCAATCACAACTGCAAAGCAATAAGCAATCCAGTATTGATGCAGAAGACATCCCTGCCTCGGACCAAGTGAGAAACATGTTGAGTTCACCCATGTAAACTCCTCTTGCTGTCTGCTCTCAGAGATAGGTTAGATGGACTTCCCCAGCAATTCACCAAACTATCTCAAATAATCCATATTATATCCACGCATAAAATAAAGCAGTGTCACACTGCTTCTGTCAGTAAAAGCTGGCTTCCTTGGTGTGCTGTACATCCTAACAACCGGAGCAGAAATACGGCACCCGGCAGAGCCAGCCTGAACAGCAAGTGTCTGAGCTGCCTTCAATCTCATTAGGTGCTCAGTAGTCTCAGAGCAATCTTTCGATTTTCGCTGAAAACCAAAGCAGCTAAAAGTAGACTATCAAATGTAAGGGGGCCCAGAACAACCTTGTTACGAAACATGCTGAATTCTCTTCAGACACAGCTCAAGACTGCTGACTCTGTCTGAAGTCCATAATTAGTAGACCCCAGGCAGAAATATGTCACAAAGCCCAGGCAGAGCCTGGCATGAGATGAAAAGACTCATTTAGCCACCATCTGCAAAGAAACCATACATCGCACCTGAACCTCATCTAAACCTGGACATGGCCAAAGTATAATAATGAAATACAGATGAAAATGATTCATAACAGAGCATCATTTGAGACAGAAATGGGCATTAGCACTGATAAAAATGTTCATCTTCTACAGACATACACTGACATGCAGAGTTAGCAGCGCTTATGAGAACTGTCTGTGCCACCAGGTGGCTGAACCCCTCTCTTCCACCCATGGTTCATCAGTCAGCTAGGAATTACGTTCAATTAAAATCTCTTTGGAAATACAATTCCATATAAATCATGCATGGGACTTTAGTGTGCTTTGCCACTTTCTAAGGTCCTTCTAAAAGCCCAAATCATAACATCATCAAAACCGAACTGCAGTTCTGCATGTCTACAATTCAATTAGCACAAATTCATCTTAAAGACATTATTTTTTCAGTCCACTCACCCTTAAACAATTGGATACTGCAAAAAAGCCTACAGCCATCTATCTGCATAGCTCTGCAAACATTCTGAACACCACTAAAATAAACTTCATTGACCTGAGTTTGTCTCTGGTGTAAGTTCACCGACTTCAGTGGGTTTTGCCAGTCGTAAATTTGCCCACTGGGTTCTGAGACATGAAGTAACTATGAAATCACAATATGGAGAAATGTCAATGAATCGGATGTGGGCAAGCCTGAGCATCAAGAAAGTCATTACAAATCTGCAAACCTTTTGCAGTTTGTAAAATGCTGCTCTTAGAAACATTTTTAAGAGCTATAAATGGACTGCTCAGCATATGATGAATTATAATCTGTGAAGGCTGCAAGACTAGCAGTGTCTACAGCTCTGGGGTTTCTGTGGGGGCTTTCGGACTAGAGATGAATGTTCAGACTTCAAGTTTTCATATGTGTGTGTGAGTGCCTATACACGTTAGAGGCACTTCAGGCTTCTTCCATTTCCAATGACAAGTAGTAAAGTCTACTTTAAAAGTTACAAGCTGAAACAACTTCAAGAAACTGAAATGCTCTTGTGGAATTCCCAATTAAAAAAGGCCTAAGTTTATACAGCCTGATGTCTCTGAAGCTTCTAAGTTTCAGAAGCCATATGGTTTCAGATGCCCCTTAACCGTGTCACAAGCAAATTCAGAACTCCTGATTCAACCTCCTGAACTCTTGAGCCAACCTGAAGTTACAGCCACATGTTCTACTCTTCTGGAACAGCTACTGAAAGGGATGAATTTCAGCAGCTGTGACCTGCATTTAGATTAGAAAAGGCTATATATTCCAGCTAACTCATCAGTTCTTATAACAAAAGCATCACTACTCTGATTACTCACTAAGCTTGAAGGATGACACAGGAAGATGGCACATGGGCATCACAAAAAAGTACCATCTGATCAAATTCTCATCTGGTCTAAGTCAGCCTGGAGTTTGAGTTAACGACTACAAAGCAATCTTTATCTTTTCAGATCCTTACCATGCACTGTGGTTTTCTGCTCAATCCAACAAAAAGATGTTACAACCACTATTCAGTGACACCCATTTTACAGTGGCCATTATAATTACACACAGGCAATTATCCCAGTGCCAGAGATTGATGAGAAGCACGCTTTCCCCTTTCTACTTCACTGTAGGAGGACAACAAAAAGTAGTTAAAGTATATATTAATGTTTTTTTAAATTATATACTTGATTACATCTACTGCAGACTATTTTCTTTCATATTTTTGTAATGAATCTGACCATGAAAAACAAATTTATGCCTACAGTTCATATCATTATAAACTCAGCTCACTTGATGTGGAAAACCTACAGTTTAATTGCTTGATTTAGAATTGGCTGGTAAAATGCATACTGAAACATTACTCTTTTAATTATGTTCATTTATAACTGAAAAGCTAAATTTACAAAGGCAATAACATTAATTATTTACTTGCCCATTAAAGCTGAATATTTATTACCATGATAATTGGCTTCATAAATCTGCCAAAAAATTAAAAACGAGTTTATGAACTGATTTACACAGGAATGATACTGCTGTATCTCTCAGCAGGTTGTGCGTGTTTAATGGATTGCTGTGATATTTAAGTACATTTATTTCATTTATGGTCTGTTACATGTAGTATTTCCAAAATATTTAGTGTTTTTTTCCTTGAGAAACATGTGAGTTGTGACTCAGAGAAAGCTTCTTTACTGTTCTGTACCCAAAATCCTTCATGCAGTGCGATGGATTTTCACTGGTCTGTACATTGTGTACTTGCCTGGTCACTTAAATGCTCACTGAACAGAGGACTACGCTGGGTTAAACCAACCAAAAAGGGAAACACAGCAGCTCAAAATAATCCAGCTCACAGGCAGAATAGCAGGGCTGTTAAGAAACACAACACCTTGTAGTGAGGACTCCCTATCCTTTTAGCTTCATTTCCATATGCATGATAACTAATATATTCAATATGTATTTATGCATGCATCCTGAAAATAATACAATTAAGTTACTAATGCTTACAGAACAATTTGAGTGTTACCTTAATGTATGATGAAAGGCTAATTTTGATGCTGTCTAGACAGAAATTCTAATTCCATTTGGCGGTGTCTTTCAACTCCAGCACAAAGCAGATGCCTTCGTTTCCTGCTCATGTTCCCTAAATATGTGACTTTCCCAGAGGGTGACAGGATTACTAAAGAGCTGGAGCAGCACGGCCATCAACATGAGACAGAATGGACTGCTGTGATCTTCAGTTTTGCTTATACTCCTGTGAAAGTCCCCTTTGACTTAGGCCTGCTAATAATTGGTCTGCAGAGGGCACAAGAGAAACTGAGTAAGAAAGCCAACCCTGAGACAGTGCTCACAGAGACAGTAACTAGTAGGTTCAATATTAATTTATGCTGGTGTCCTGAAAACAGGGTTGGTTAGGTCTAGATTACAGTCTAAACTTTCAACCATGGTGTAACTGTACTGCAGAGGAAGGACAGAAGCGTCCAACACAGGCAGAAGGCCGGTGGATTCCACATCTCATCTTACATAAGAAGGAATGGGTCAAACCACAGGCTAAAACTTTGCTTCCCTTTATCTTTCCCCGCAACTCCTCTGCAGTCTGCATTTTGTTATTATAAAACTGATAAGGAAGGGGGGAGGGAAACCAACCAAAACCTTCTAATTGAAAACCTGGGGTTTCTTTGTCCATGTGTTAGTTCCCATCACAATAAAAGAGACCTGACCCACGATCGTAAGTCCATCCAACATTTGCCTTTTCTAAAATCATGCAGGACATTGATCCTTATGCCAACAGAGCAGACACACCAGTATCTCTCAGTGCCAATTTTATCTAAATACAAAGGAAACACAGCTCAGCATAACGCAGAGCCGTATGGGTACAAGACACTGACGTAACAAGATCCAGAAGATTTGTTCACACCCAAATCCAACCTGTGATGTTGAAGACACACATTTTTTGACAGTTTAATTCAATTCCCCCAACATGACAACGAGTGATATTTCAGGTGGGTATGTTAAATCAGGCTGGAACTGGAGCTATTCCATGAACACATCCAGAACTGCATGGGGGTTCTGTGCCAGGTTGCTGCAGACCATTCCTGCACCTACAAGTTAGACACAAGCACATGAAGACTGTCTTACCCTCAGTCTCCACATGCAGATTTCCACGTGGCCACTTGCACAGTTTCTCTTTATCCCCTTGTAAAAGCATATACCTTGCTTCCTTTCTAGTGTGCTCTGACCAAAAGGCTGCTGTCATCACTGCAAGACCCCACATTAGTTTCTAGATTTCAATCAGAATTGCAGTGTTTGTTCTACTGCCTATTGTCCTCAGGGCTACAATAAGCTCACAGACATTAAACACTCATGGAAGCAACCATCTCTCTTGCACTGTGTTAGCACATATAGATATATATATAGAGAGAGAGAGAGAGATATACGCATGCTGTAAGTTTGGTGCAACACAATCCTCTGTAGGCTTTAACCAATAGCCTGATCAGACTGGAAAGTGAGCTATACAGTGACATTCACCAAATACAAAGACGCCACTTTCCAAGCTTCATCTCAGGAATGTTCAACTTGTCTAAGTTATATCTGCAGCTTCTTCCTCCCCAAGAAGCGCAGCCCAATGAAGTAACAAAAAGAAATCGTTAAGCAGGTCAGAAGAGATTTTTCTATCTCTAAAAATTTATTACTTAAAAAAGTAGACCAAAAGTCAAAATTTAAGATTAATTATTCAGAGAGCTATTATGAGTTAAAGGTAATAAAAAACTTAATTTATTTGTGCAATGTTTCATTGAAATTTACTTCCTTTAAAAAAAACTATAACATAAGTTATATTTCATAGGAAAAAAAAAAAAACCAACACCAAAACCAAAACATTTCAAACTAAAACCCACACCTTCTGTTTAAAAATCTATGGAAGAAACTCATTTCAACAAACTCCAGAAGCCTTGTGTTGTTTCATTTTGGTTTCAGCCCACTGCTTGCTGGTCTCTTCCTTGCTATTATTAAGGTATTAATGGTTTGCTACCAGTTGGTGCCAACACATCAGACTGCAAAATCCAGATCAGGTCTGACATAAAGCAGCAAACCTCACAGATAAAGACCTGGTATGAGGCAGTGCTGGTAAACAAGGGTAATACTGCATGACAGACTACTAGCAGAAGAGAGGGTGGCAACCAGGAGATAATTGTCAAGCACATGGTATTTTTAGCAACAATCAACCAAAATGCCTTCAACATCAATTTCAAGCCACTTAATCCCCTTAATGACACACTATGGCATTTGTTGATGATTAGGGTTTCACTTTGTTTTCTGTAGAAGATTCCCCTCAGACTCTCACATTCAACATGCTTTGTAAATAGGTCTATAAACACACTCAGTATTAGGTTGGAGCTCAGTTATCACAGTGTTAAATTATTCCAGCTGGGTCATTTATAATTCTCCTAATTTTACTATCTTCCCCTATCATTACAACAATGCAGCACCCTATGGATAAATTTATTAGAGAGCATAAATCCAGTGCTTATATAAGATGTTGGAATGTCTATTCTGCAATCTTTTTGCAAAAGCATGAGGAGTGTTTTAAAATAACTACCTTAAAGACAACTTTTTAAAGGCTTACCTCTCGATTCCCATCCTCTGCTCACCTATTACGTTTCTGCATGGTGTTAGTCAGGTTTTCGGTATGTGATACTACACTGCAGTATAGGCTATTGCCCAAGGCAAAACTCTTTCATGGTAAGTACACAGGGGAAAGAGAAGGCAGAGAGAAAGCAAAGAAGAAGAGCATAATGCTGTATACAGCAACTGCAATTAAGAGAAAGCATTTCTAAAAATAGACATTTAAATATATCTTAATGCACATTCTCCTCCCCCTTCAGATAATTTATGCTATTGCATATATTTTTTTGTAACACAAGCATATGTTTGATTGGGTCTTGATTCAGAAAAGCAATTTATTCAGGGAACAGCTTTTAGCACCTGCTTCAAACCTGTCAGAGAAAAAGCTGAGCAGATGCTTCAGTGCTTTCCTAAATCAAGACTGTAACTGGATTTACAGCTGGATAAATACCTCAAAATCATCATTTGTGCATAGAGGTCTTGAAATTTCAGTTCTGCTATCAAGGCAACTCTCTACCTGTTTGCACACCTTTTAAGTCTGGTCACAACAGCCCTTAACTCTGTTTTAAGCAGCTGTTCTGAAGTAGTCCCGAATGTGCCAGTACCACTCCCTCCAACCTCCCCAGGTTACCTCCCTTCTCCAGTAAAGCTGTTGCATGTTCTGAGTACAGTAGTGCAGATTGACACTAGCAGTGCTAGCGTTGGTTTTGTGGCTTCTTCCCCTTAGGGTTGCTTACATCTTTTGTGAACACTGTGTCATAGCAGCTTCTGTTGGCTGCCCATCAGTCTGGGGCGTCTACAGTGACATCCCCTGAGCTCTCCTGAAGCAATGGTCCTTATACGGCAATTCTTTATGTTTCATATATTCAACTTTTTTCTTTTCTAAGATTTGGGCTTATCCACACTTGCGGAATGTACTTTCTTGTCCACCATCCAAGCAACTAATGAAAATTAAGGCAGATCCTTCTCACATCCCACGGCCAAAATGTCCAATGATATTTGAGTTAAATACTAATAAACTGCTCTTACAGTGTTCTTAACATCAGCTGTGTAGCCATTAGTAGTCATTGGCCAGTTCATTCCTTGCTACCTGGGAATGTGCACTGCTGCTAAAAGCTTCTACTGACTCAGTAATCACAAAGTTTGAAAGCTACAAGTCTGAGCTCAGCTTTCTCTCAGACACAAGAACACAGTGCTTAAGTAAGACAAAAGTGCTTCTGCTTTCCTCTTATTTTGGATTAGTCACCTAATCAGAGAAAGAAATTAGTTTGGGCTTAAAAAAGCATTTCAGATATTATTTGCTGCTCACAGGTATATGCAAGTTCAATCACTTGCTCTTTATCTTTTTGTGTATTTACAAACCTGTTTCCCTTGTACCGTCCTCTGCGATGACAGGTACCATATTTGCCTTCCTTCAGGCTTCTGACAATTGCCCTATTCTCCATAAGCTTCTGAGAGTCACTGTGAATAATTCAGTGGGCACATTTCAGAAGGCTGTGATGACCCAAATATATCACACTTATCTAAATACTTATCTTGTTCTTGCCTTTGCTCATAACCCCTTGTTACAGGGAATGCTGTTATAGATCTGACACAATTATTAACCTTTCTGCAAGGAGCAGTGCAAAATAATGGCATTTGATATTTTTGTCTTCTCTTTCTTACTGACGGACTTTTGCCTTCCTCTTATGTCCAGTGGCTTTGTAAGTAATTTCATAACTCTTTAGAGCTGTAACTGACTTTGCTGTTCTGTCCTTGCCTCTCTGTAGCCATGCTACTTCCTTGTGGCATTCTTTTAGTAAGACTGATACTAGGTTTAGATGTACTGACTTCAGAAGGGGCTTGGGTACAAGCACTGGAGGGAGAGGAGCTCTGGAAGCCACAGTATGCCTCCCATACGCAGTTCCAGCACAGAAGATGTACCCTACTACACCAACATCTGTCCCTGCAAGCGATGCGCAGCTGGATTGAACAGCAGAGCAAAGGGTTGAATAAAAAGGCTCTCAATTTTTCTCCATATGCAGTGTTTAGAAGGGACACAGCAAACATCCACATTTCCAGGCAGTTACTCACTGTGTGAATAATCAGACAACAGCTCCCATGTCCTCTACAAGCAGCCAGAAACTTACCCCACATACTGCTGAAGGCTAAACTCTTCAGCTATACCAGCTTCAGCTAACTTCAGAATCTCAAGAATCAGTATGAGTTTGGTAGGAGCTTGACAGTTTCTTAGGCTTAGTTAAATGCATTTTCTTAAATCATCACTGAAATCTCCTTCACAAAAGATTTTCAAATTCAACAAAAATAATCTAAAAATAGCTGCTTTCTCCTCTTGGACTGTAGTCACTTAACAGAGCCAAGAGCTAGCAATTTATTTCATGGTCAGCTAAACTGACTGAAATGCCCTAAGTTGCATTGATTAAGCAAAGCTTTGGCTTTAAATCCTGAATGGAATTATGGGGAAACATATAGATATGATTTAATAAAAGAAATCTGAGAAGTGGACTGTGTGCAGACATGAAAAAAAGTATTAGTTTTGTATAAAAATTATATAAATTATATAATATATATAATTATATAATATTATATAAAGTACTGTATTAGTGCACTATGACTGGGTAAAAGGTCTGAATGTGCCCTGGGTTTTTTTACTGTCCATGCTAGGTATTACAGAAACAGTTCCTAAACTGACAGGACTAAGTATCTTCCAGGTCACCCTTGCATTTCAGGGGCCATTCTACTCCTGCTCTGCTCTTGAGGTAGCCACATACATTGCACAAAACACGGTACGCACCAGGCATTAGGAATCTTGAATTCATCCCTATGAAAGACGCAGAGAGATGGAAGAGCTCACAGAAAGGCTGCACTGTCCTGGCAAGGGCATATACATGACATACCCTATACTTCTGGGTATCAACACATCTCTGTCCTATGTTCTTTTCCTACAGCTCACTGATCAGCACAAGTTATTTTCCTCACTTAGAGCAACACCCTTGTAAAAACATCCCACAACCAATTCCAATCAAAACGCCACCTGCCTGCCACCTACCCTGCATCTACCCTGTCTTCACCGTTTCTCTCTTGAATATTCTGGTGGCATCAATTTTCTTCAATACCTTTTGGATTCTGTACACCTTGGCCACAACCCCTCTTAATCTCTTCTATTCTGATGAATATAAACATTATCTTAACCTCTCCTCCAAGTTTATAACCCCTGAGGCCCTTTATCATCCTTGTTAAGGTTGTATCCATAATTAGGGTGTCTAAAAAGATCAAAAGGAATGAATAAGAAAGTGCCTACTTAATACAAACTGTTACATGAATAACCAGCATTCCCCCCCAAGATTCACCCTTCCCATCCCAACCTGAGTTCCAGTGTCAGAGGACAAGTCAACTGCTTATTTCTGCACATTAAGCGGTTTAGCCAGGACAGCCTTTGAAGCTGCAGGATGCACCAATCCTCCCAAATGCATCCTGCAATATTCATCTTTCTGGTATTTGTGCTAACTCATTACAGCTACACATACAGACATCTGCATTTATATTCTCTGCAGGCAACTCAAAATTCACACCTGCCCATGTTATATATCAAATTACATAGGCACACACGCACAAATTCATATATATATATACACACAGATGGCAGGCTGTCCCCTGCATGTACACACAGGTACACATACACACAGCTGTAGGGACATGTTTGATATCGCTCTTACCAAGGAAAGAGAACACTGACCATAACCACTTTCAATACAAGAATTACAGATGAAGATAACACCCAGCCAGCTTTCACTGCTCACGGTACCTGATATTCGCTAGTGGTATAGACCCTTGAACATTCCACTGATAAGCAGTGTAGAAGTCTCCAAGGGATGAACGTAAAGCCACAAAACTACCCAGGGCATGGAAGATAAACACCTTGCAGGGGATATCGCTTTGTCCTCACGGATTATGCTATATGATATTTAGAATCTGAAATCTGCCATAGCACATCAGACAAGCGCTATGTTTAGACCAGAAACCTGAAGCAGAGAGTAGCAAAAGCAGATGCTTCAAGAACGGTTTGAGAAACCGCTGCAAACAGTTATAGAATAACTAAACTACCTGGGCTATTGTCTTCTCATCTTGATTCACCAGAATTGGCAGGTAACCTGAAAAGGAAGAATTTCTCTACCTTTCTAAGCACCTCCCTTTCAGTCCTTACCATTGTACGTTGAATGGTTTCACTGCTGTGAACTGAGGTCCAGCCTTCTGGACTTCAGCTCTTGAGCTTTTGTCCGTGGTGGCACCTTGTCGCAGTTTGTCCCCCAACCTCAGGAACTCCACACCCACTACACATGAAATCACAAGCTCATGACCAATGTGCTGCTCTTGGAAGAGGTAGCTTCCTTGCAAAATTTGCTCACACATTAGTGGATCATTTCCAATCTGTTTTGCATAAGCAAATTAAAGGTATTTCATTATGGAAATGTATGCCAAAACATCTTCCCACAGACCTTCAAACTGTCATGGTATGACGCAGTTACGTAGGGTTGAGACTGTGATACGTTTTACACAAGCCTGCAATCCATTTGTGATAGGGTACCAATCTGCGCAAGCATAAAGGGTGAAAATGCACTTTCTTGTCCTTTTAGTATGCTTTGCAACTACCTATCTGCTACTTAGCAGGTATAGCCAGTAGTAACAACCTGCAGAAGGAAACGGTACTAAAACCGCAGCCCACACCAAACTTACTACTCTATTTTTCTCTCCCCTTATTCTCTATCAGAAGATGGTTACTATGAAACATTATCTGCATATTTTATCATGCCTACATTTATGCTACAGAAGCAAATCAGAATCTAAAAATAGCTTTGTACTCTTTCAAGAAATCACTCTGCCTTTACAAGATCTTAAGTTCGTAATTCTTTATTAGCATCTTATTTATCCAGGCAATTCCCACGCTGCTGAGCTTCATCATTACTAAGGGCAGGCAACATAGGCTGTGGTTTCATTCTACTGTCTTTGCAAACAAAATGCAGCTCCAGCTTTGAAAAATGAGGGTGCTCAGCTACTTGACTGGGTTAGTGCTGTAGGACACAATGAACGTTTACAACACTGCTGTTTAGTACCAAAATATCAACCCATGAGCACAACCCAGGGCCAACCTGCAGCTTCCTTCCTCACAGGCAGACCTTCAGCCTTCAAGCAGCACCTGGTACATGGAGAAGATAAACCAGAAACCATTTCCTCAAGCTTTTGACACCCAACACCACCTTCTTCTTTCCTCAAGAAGTTCACTGTGACCAAGCCACTCATCAGCATGCTTTCTACAGCTCCAAGTGCTCTCACCAAGCAGCCTGGCAACGAAGACAAAGCAGACACAGCAATCAGAGGATTTTGGAGGCATGCAGGTCCCAACTCGCAAAGCAGTGAGCCTGAAGACTCATCTTGTGCTGCAGTCTTCACAGCACTTCTGCTCAGTGCCATGAAGGCAGAGCAGCCAAAAAGCTGTGATTCCCAAGCTGTCTCTGGTATGACACGGACTCCCAGTGCTTCTGATATCTGACGGAGCTCTCCATTAACTGTGTGAATGGGGCCTAGAGCTGAGGGCAGGGGAAGCACAGCTCAACCAGGCATCTCCAAGCATAGGTTCAGGTACACTTCAAAACCTTAACAAAATGTTTCCATTACATGTGTTTTGTGATTCTTTTCTTTGATTTTTAAGCATATTTTTCACTCCTCTCAAATAAGGAACAACTTTGTCTCCCCCTCCTACCAACTAACTGCAAATTTTGACTTCAAATCAATACTTTGTGGACAATTTTGAGTGGCGGCCACATAGGTACTTCTCATTACAATACTCTGGATGAGATTTACATATTGTTAGGAGCTTAAAATAGTAAGTTTATATTTCTTTTCCAGACATATGTTTGTACGCTAGCTAAGAGTTCTGCTTGTAATTCTACTGTCCTCCTGTAGATGCAAACTAAAGGAGCTCATACCTACTCTAATTCTTGCCTTTACGATGTAACTGGTTAGGGAAAGCCTACATACAGGTGTAACTGGCCAATCACATAACCATAATCATGACACATATGATTAGTATTAGAAGTCCAACTGATAGAAGCAAACTGCAAAGTACAGGCTTGTGAATGCAATGCCATCAAAGAAAGTAAGAGCTTCCTTTAGACCTCGCTGCTGGTTAAAAAAAGAAAAAATAAATCTTATTTCCTTTTACTGGCAAAGGTGCTGCCTTGACAGCCCTGAAGAGTGTTCTATTTATTCAAAGTAATGCTGGCAGCAGTGGTACACATTTCTTCCAACGTGCCCAACCTTGTATCTATTTTCAGTTCCATCAGTAAGCTAAAGGTTAAAGCTATTTATTTAAACCTACACCCACATGCCATTTAAACTGACCCAAATTATGGTCCAAGTTGTAACCTCTCTATATTAAAGTCCCCTCAGGGGCTGCTTCTTCATTTCAGGCTCAGAAAATTCCTCCCTCGCAGGATAAAAGCAGAGTAAGGAGAATCTCCAAACAGAAGTGGAGAAAGAGAGTAGGAGGAATTCATCTTCAAAGAATGCCTCTCAGTGTTGTGGATACTGCAGAAAGCCTCAGTTTTATTAGATAAATATCTAGAAAGGTTAGCTCCAGTCAAAGTGCATGTTGATGATAAAACAACTAATTGTCATTCCCATTTTAAGGATTCCATAAGAAAAACACTTACACGCCCTGTGTGCCTTTATGCTGCAGTTGGAATTAAACCTACCAAAACACCCCAAAATGGAGAAGGAAAGGTGGTCCCATACAGTCAGCCCATTATGGGAATAATCCCCTGTAAACAGTCCTCCCTGCGCCAGAGCACCAGGAGGACTGAGGAGGAACAAGGAGCCTCCTGCAGTCATGCACCAGTTAACAGGAGCAAAGTGCCTTCCCAGGAGTGAAATTACTCTCTAGGCTGATAAAAGGCGAAGGGAAAGCAGCATCTGGCCTACAATATTTAGTCTTTTCTACACAGTTTAATGCTGTGTGAAGCATGGTAAAAGCAAAGCTTCCTCAGCCCCAGGAAGACAGCTGGCGATGAAACACAGCAGGGACACCATATGATGGAAGGCTCCCAATTACAAAGTCTCTGTCTTCCCTGTCAGAGCAACCACACAGTAGTAGAGGGTAACTCAATAGAGGAGTCAGGGAAAATCAAGCAAATGTGAGACTTGAAATCCATCTCCAGATGCAAGCTTCCTATGCCTTTGAGTTCAGATGGCTCTTGGATCTAGCTCCAGCCCAAAAAAGACGTGGTTCAACAAGGCTGAGACATCCCCAAGTTCAGGGCTCTCCCACTTCGGCTTCTGATAGGCAGCCAGCCATACAAAGAGGTATTTAGTGGAGAATTTCAGCACCAGCAGACCACAAACACCCAATTCCATCAGCATGAGTGATAATCCCCAGACACCAACATTCACTCACACCAATGCAAAGCACAAGGATGGTGGAAAAAAAAAAAAGATGACAAAACAGCAACCCAAGAGGGTTGAACTTCATTTGATGTTCACTAGATGTATAAGAGGAAAAGAACTTCTTTCAGCCTATATAGAACACCTCATTACATACTGATCCTGTTAATTGATAGTCAAGTGCCCAGAGGCAAAGACGCAGTACACTTTTAACAAGCTGAAAAATGTTGTTAAATACATGAATATTCCGGAGAAGAAGGCAAACCCCACCAATACCGTGAAAACAAGCCTGCAGAGAACCAAGCGAGGCGTCTCCATGCTGACGGACAGACTGGTACCAGTGTCCTTCAAAGCTGATTTAAAACCCACTACTTTTATGCTACACTTCATTCACCACTGACTACATAAAGCATCCGAGCCGCCTAATAGCAGCATCTCGCTGAGATCATTGCAGTGACATGAAGGGCCACATGTCAATGAACTTCTATTTCTAAATCTGGACTTTCCCTCCTCCCCTCTTCCTCAGACACTGAAGCTCTGCTATATTGGTGCATCAGTACCATCAGAATTATAAGGGCTGAGAAGGAATTGAGCAGTGATTTTTCAACTGTACTGCAGATTGTTCCTGCAGTACCGTGAGGGTTAAAAATACCAAAACCAAGAACAAAACTGGAAGAGGTGGCTGAACTCTACAGAAAATATAATTAAGCTCCTCCTAAACCATATGACTTCTGCTAAATTTGAAGCACAAACAACTGAACTCTTTTATCAGCTTTATGCTGAGTAAGAAAGGGATAAAGAATTAGATTTTTACAATTCAGTGTGAGACAACCCAGCCCTGCAGAATCAGCATCAGCCCTGCAGGCTGTGTGGGGGGACAGAGCTGGATACCTCATTTTTGAGACAACAGTAGATATTTAAAGCTGTTGCTCAAAGGGCTTAAATAATGAGTTGTAAATTAATTCATTATCATTTGCTGTATAGCTGATGAAAACCAAATCTCATATGCTCTACAGGTTTTGGTGAAATCTGACCGCTGATGCTTTTGGCAAAGAGACAGAAGCACCTGATGCTGGAGGCTTAATTTGTGACCTTGCTTCAATTCCAACAAACATTTGTTTCCTGTAAAAGTGAAGTTTTAATGAATTGGGGGTAAATTTGACTGATCTTGGTTAAAGTTTCAAACTTAACAAATATGTGCCTAGAAGAGAGCCTGACAGGAGCTTTGACACCTACGTTTCTTAATTACACTAAGCATTTTAAGACCCAAACAGTTCAAACTAAAACCAGGTAAAATCAGTGCTCCTGTTTTTAGAAGAATAAACAACAATAACGAATAATTGTTACAAGACAGTAACATAATGTACTAGAAACACACAAGAAGTCAGTCAGGAACAAATGCAGACTTCCATTGCAAAGAGGAAAAATGATCACAGAAATTCTCAAATAATAAAACAAGACTGATAAGCATTAACTCTCCACAAAATTAAATTACTTTAAAAAAGAAGAGAAAAGCAGGAGCAATGAGCCCCTGATAGGGAAAATGACTGAATTAACGTATCAAAGGATGGAGATAGGAGAGTAATCCAGAGGGTAATACAAAAGAGAAGTTTAAAGGGACACCTTGGGATAAGTTTTCTTTGAAGTACTGCACTTCCTAAAATAATAGGAGGGTTATCTAAATACACCCATCATGCATCACAATTATTGTACTACACTTTTACTTACAGAAAATTCATTACATAAGTGAACGGTAAGTGCTCCGGCAGAACAGGCCTAATTACGAAGCTCTCATTCTATGCGAAATTGGTGTCATGGGCACAGAACCAAGCCCGTATTTCAGATCCTGGGTGTGCACCCAGGCTACACGTGATCCTCCAAGGCAGAACAGCCTGGTGGCGATAAGCATCTTCACAGATAGTATATCTTATTAAGCCAAAAAACGGTTTCGCTGTCCTACACCTCATCTCTTTTTCTCCCATTGCCCACTTCCACAGACTGTCTGCCTCTGACATCAGAAGCATTAGCTGCAAGACGACCAACAACTGGTACATCCCATGCAACTGGCAATATTTCATTTTCTATATATGTTGGACTGATAGGCTTTGCAGGCCATTAGAACAGCATAAACAAGCCTAGAACCTGAAGGCAATAATGAACTATCATTGCATCTGCCTGCCACAGAGATGAATCTGACTTCTTTAGCAACTTACATCACCGTGAAGGGTTAAGGAATAATTATTGGGAAGAGGACATGATGTGTCATCAGCTGAAAAGATGTCCAGTTTCTGCAGAACAAGAGGCTACACAAGGCCAAAGGATTGCCCATGCTCTGCACAGCAAAACTGTACCAAAGACGTTCCTTTTTTACTTTTTTGAATGCGCTGGAAATGTAGCAATTGTACAGTTTACAAGGAAATACATACACAGTGTATTGCCTGAGGGACTCCTTGGGCAAGGTCTTTGAGAAAGATAATCCCACCTCCTTTCTCAAGACCATCCACATACTATCACAGTGCTGGATGACTCTGGCATGTCCTTTTATTTTTTAAGATGCAAGACCTGGAAATATTTTATCCTATTGAAGATCATTTTTTTCGCTTTAATGGAATTAATTTTGCCTCAAGCCACTTTCCTTTCCCAGCCCAGTTCCATGACCACCTTCCAGGTGCAGTGGTGTATCCAGGGCAGAGCCAGTACTGCATCCAAATGGGATAACCCAAACTGAGTAGCAGCAGATACTAATTTCTGAACTTCATTTTCCAACGTAGGTGTAGGTGACAGATGATACAGATCTCTCCAGATGACTGATCTACATCCAATAATCAAATACATGGCAGATACCATCTTTAGATGAAATTCAGTCCGGAAGTTTAAATGGAAAAGGAAATCAGATAATTAAAATCCTGCCCTTACTAACGCATTTTTTAAAGTGACAAAACCTATAAAAACCTCAGGCAGAAACATGAAGTGCAGCTGAAAGAGATTCATTGAATGTCAAATTAATATTTTCATTCTGTCAACACAGAAAAAAGTCCCTAAATGAGGTGGAGTTCAGAGCGAGTACCAAGCACAGTGATTTACTACCTTTCTCCATAATTTAAATTACTGTTTCTTTAATGCTCACTAAATTTCTCCTGTAGAGTTTCAGCCTTAGTTCCTCACAAAAAAACCCCAAACAACGTATTTGCACTTTCAGTGCTTTCTGCGGCATGTCAGAAAAAGGAACATTCAATTGAGACAAAGCCAGTGGTTTTCCAGTAGCCATGCCAAAGATCAACCTGGCTGAAGGATCAGAGCTGGGATTAGTTAAGCTTTCTTCACCTCTGTAGCTCTGCATTTACTCTCTAAGCTGTATGAATGGGCTTGTTTGCCATACAGTCTCCAGGAACAGTAAGTTTCAAAGAATGAAACTAAGCATACTTACATACTTGTAATGCAAGCACAACACTTTCAAAGTCAGACAAGCTGATCAGGGTAATAGTTTAGCTACACACACACTTTAAATGATTTGTCCAGCTTTCATCTTATAAGGTGTCTCCCTTAAACACATCCTCTCAAAAAGCAGTAAAAATAGATTTACAAAATAAATAAATTAATCATAAGCATTTGGTTTGACTGCTTCAGAGTCTACAGCAATCACCAATGACAGGTTGCCAAAACTGCAGTCTTAATTAAATGAAGATTAATTGTTAAATTAACTTAAATTTAATACAGTTAAGTGATGTATCATGTTTATATGAATTGATCGAAAGCTCAGCTCGCAGCCATGCACAGATCCTTGTTTAATAATATGATTTTAACATTCAGTTGTCACCATACAACCGCTTTATTAAAGGTATATGATGATTACCATGGCACTGTCAAGTGTTTCCAACATTCTGTCACCCAGCAAATGAAAATTCACAGATGCTACTGCTACCATAAAATATCCACCCTTTGATATAATTATACCAGTATATAAAGTACCCTGAATAGCAACATTTCAGGGCAAGGGGACAGGAGAGAATCATGGTTTTAAAATAACACAGCTGTCAGCTGTGACTTCCATGGTTAGGGGTAATCACAGCAATGCAAAACTGCAGCAGGCTGAGTCTGGCCCCCACGACCCCCAGCACCTGCAAAGCAGCAATGGAACAGCTATAACATCTCCCCCCGTTTTCCAACTACACAACACTCCCAATGGTAAATTGCAAATTAGTACTGAGGGCCCATGCCTGAAGCAGAAAGGGCTCCATTAAGAAAAAAGACTTCAGCAGAAGGATGAAATGCCCAAAGGATCCCAGCAGGTCCTATGCAGAAAAAGAAAACAAAAAGCAGCCTGAAAACAGTTCTTGCCTACGATCTAGAGAAAAATTTCTTCATCACCTCAAACCTCACAAGTAAATTAATACTGGTTAATCCCTTGGCTGTTTTTACAACAGCGCCTTGGCCAAGCAGCCAAGATTTCCAGTAGAACCAGGAACAGTTCCAAACAACACAAACCATCTTGCCAGGCCCTCTTGTTAAAAAATTTGATGCATTTAAATAAGCGTAAAGGACAGGCAGAATAGAAATTGTCCATTAATGCAAGCAAACCAGTAACAGTCCTGAGGCACCAAAGAACATGTGACCAGCAAAACAGGAACTCCAGTAGGCTCTAAAAGGCATCCAGAGAATTAACGGCCAGTTACAAGCTTGATTTAGTTAATTAGAGCCAAATATCTCATTACAGAGATAGGTCAAAAACTTCCATCCCCAACATCATCTGTACTCTATTACACATGCTGTTTATAGAGGATTATTTATCCCCATCTTTAAAATAATGCATAAAAACGTAAGTCTTCCATGGGCTTGTCTTTACACATTAGAAAGCTTTTCTGAACATCATGCTTGAGATAAAAGTTAGGTTCTTGCACATGAAAAGTCAGTGCAAGATAACGAAATATTCCCATACAAAAGATAATCAAATCTGGTGACTACAGCAAGGATTTTGTCAAACAGAAACATTTCACAGACACTCTGTTGCTCTACATAAAAGTAATTTCTCTTCCAAGTGCAAATCTCAGGTCTTAGCCTCAGTATAACAATTGAATCTGCCACTCTATTAATTTTATTCTGAGATGAAGCATATTTAGAGAACTACTTAAAAATTCAGTGTTTTCTCTCAGCCAATATACAGCAACCCTCTTCCCGAAACAATTGACTTTGTGGGATTCATTCTGATGTGCTTACTTATGCACAACATGACCATAGGAATAAGACAAAGAAAAACATCCGCTCTGCACTTCCTAAAGCAGGAATTCAATTTTATCAGTCATTACCTAATTGTGACAGTTACACACAAATTAGCTTAAAATTTTAAGAACCTCTTAAGGGTTAGATCTCAGCTCATGTTAACTACATTGCCCCACTGAAGGTAACGTATCTATATGCATTACTACTACCTAGGAACTGTGGGAGGAGGAACTTCAGCAAGAAGCCACATGTGTGGCAGCAGTAGTTAAATCTATAAGCAAACAAAGCAATTTTCATGTCAAAGTCCCAGAAGAGCAGTACTGGAGCTGTCTGCTTCACTCCAGCTGTGTGAGAAGAATCAACTGCACATACGTACTTCTGTCGAGCCAGGTGAATTGCTGAGTGTGCAAAATGATGGCTGGCTCCAGCCACCTATAAATAAGCTCAGAACTGGTCTAAAAGTGGAGTCTTTGAGTGACAGCTAAACAAGAAAATGGGCTTTATTGAAATCTTCATGTGTTCCAACCTTCAGCTCCTCAGTTACTCTTCGTCCCTTCCTCACTAACTTTCAGGCATGCCCCAATTCAGATATTCTTCTTTATTTGGCTTTTTTAAATGTTCTCCAAATAGCTGATTTGTTTGGATATGCACATAAACTATTTCCATACCTCAAATAGATGCATTATGATGCTGGGCACCAGGATTTGAGAAGAAATACCCCAGCAGTATCCTGGGACTCACTAAACAACAACCCATTTCATTTACACTCAGTTGACAAGAGCTGTGTGTCGACATGCATGTCCCGCCAGCTCTGATGGTGGCTTCAAAGCCACCCACCAAAGCCAGCAGCTGACATGCCCAGACACTGCTGGGCTTTGATCTCCCACCCATCTTGGGCTCACACTTCATTTTCAGGATGCGAATTGTCTCAAAGCTTACGTGACAGACCTGGCTTTTAGTATTAACAGTTGTTCTTCAGAATCAATGAAAAGAAATAAAAATAAGAACTAAAAAGTCAGCTTGGTTTCGAGTAGGATAAACATCCTGGCATCTGGATTTTGCATTTGGGATTTGCTCCGCTGCGCCTCTCTCAAGCACCGCTCGATGTTTGCCTGGCAGTCATCCCTACCACCTGTACTCCACAGCAGCAGGAGGAAAAGCTATTGGTATTCAAAGCATACCCCAGTTAAGACTACTGCCATAAGCTGAAAAAATATCTCATATTAGATCCTAGGACAGCTGTTTCGCTACCACCTCGTATGATGTAAGGCGAAAGCGAAAGGAAATTATGGGGCAGAGGAGAATTAAAAAAGCCGAACAACTCAGCCCAGACATCAATCATCTCTATTATCCTGCTTGGGCACGGGGAAACTTTGTGCAGAAAGCTGGATACTGCTCTCAAAAAGTGCCTCTGCTTCACAGATGCGCTTCTACAGCCCTTAAAGAAAAATTGTTTCTAATTTAAGTCATTAACAATGATTATTCACAACTGCCAGTGGAAGTACAAAGCACCCTACTAATGCAGTAGTCTGGAAAACTTACAGCAATGTGTCACTTTCACTTTTGTTCTAAATAAACAGAGGGAAATAAAAATTAAGTATCACATTAAACACAAATGCTATTTCATTCCTGATTTCTGAAGGGCATCCATTTTAGAGCACAGTGCATTTAGACAGCTCATTATTCTAAGAAATGAATTTAGCTGTGAAGGAATATTAATTTTCTTAAGAGAAATTTGATTTCATTTTACAACTTTTCTGACTTTACCAGAAACCTCTTAGTGAAGTGCGTATTGCTACACTTTGTCCTTCTGCAAACTGGACAATAATATCCATCACAGATCCATTAGCAAAAGGGAAGATAGGGGATGTGTCACTAACAAAACACCTAGGGGTGTTTAAATGGTTGTTTTCATGTAGTAAGAAATGCTGACTGACTCCTCATTGTCACCTTGTATGATACAGCGCCATGTAAATAAAATTGTGATCTGAATGCACTGCTAAACTGGTAGGTGAAAACTATTACACGCACTATCTTTGCACAAAGAAGATCTCTCCTCAGAGTTATTTAAAAGGACTATTCTATTTATATACAAATATTTACCCAGATTGAACAGCACCGTGCTGATCTCTTCCTGCATGGAATAGCTTGTATTTTAAAAACAGAACTATTGCACCACTTTCAACAATTTTGAAGAATATCTATTACAAAAATATCCCTTACATTGGGAGCATGAAGACTGAAAGACACTTGATTGCGTGCTTATATCCTACTTGTGCAATACGATAGGGATATAAAACAGTTCCACAAACTCTTGGAGCTAGCTGGCCTAGAACAACCATAATGGTATTGAAAATACATTTATGATTACAAATATTTTCCTAAAGCAGCCTTGAGCTACCTTGTATTTACCCATGGACAGATACTGTGGATTAACAGGGATACAGTGGCTTGTTATCCCAGAGCCCACATAAACATCCAGAGTAGCTTAGACTGAAAAGGTGAATCAATAGGGTAGCTCACTGAGATGTCATGCCTAAAGGACAGAAAAAGGTCTTCCCGGATTCAAGCAATATAGTTAATACTATTTTCATGCACAGATACTAATTTCTCACACATCTCATGTCTGCCAGGGAAGAAAGATCGTTATGTGGCATGGGAAATGCCCCTGAATCAGGCAACGGGCAGTAAATGCAAATGAGACTGAGTTATAAATCACTGATTTTCTCTAAACTGACAAATATCACAAGGAAATGCTGGAATTTCTATCCCAACTTGCTTTTCCTTTCCCCAATGATTTTTAAATAAAACAGTACTGAACACATATTCAACACTTTTCCTTTATCTTAACTCTTCTTTTTGCTTGTTCTTCTTCAGTCAACCCAACTTCTAACAGCCATTTGCAAAACAGCTGAAAAATGTTGTGGAGAAAAAGGACGCCCAGAAACACTGGGGCTGGGGGAAAGTCTAATTGCAAATATAACTAATAAAATACAGTAACTAGGCTTATATTTAGCAAACAAACATGTTCAATATGCTGAGTTGAATACACCTAGCTTACATTTCACATCCACCTAGTGACAGTAGGGGACCAGATACCCCAGTAAAAGGTATGATTAAAGGTGGTTATCTTCACTACTTTCATTCCCCTAAATGAAAAACAGAAGGAAAAAAGAAAATAATCACAACCCAGGGTGCATTCTCCTAGAAATAAGCAGCCAATGCCCTGTACCAGACCACCCTGGAGGCATTCCCAAGGGAAAGCAGTCCCATTGAAAAGGATCTGCCCTGGCCCACACTGCTGCCTCAGGAGGCCGCGAGGATGGAGGAATTCAAACAGGAATGAAGCATTTTCCTTGCACTGCCCACTGTAACTCCTCACCATGCCTGGCTGGCGTTGGGAAATTGTCTGCTTCAGCACAACACTTGCCAGAAATTATTAACACTCCGATTTCTCACAGAGAAAGAATGGCTGCTCCGCACTGCTGGGGTGGCTGGTGGAGGAGCGAGCAGTGCTGTAACTTCAGGGCTTTATTTTAGCCTGAGATGGAGAAACAGAGTAGAGCTGAAGAAGCCGTTTTCTTCTGCTTCACTTATCAGTGAAGGAACAACCCAGGCAGGTGAGATGGGCAGCAGTTTTGATCTCATTGTGTGGCTATAAACTTCCTACATGCAAATTTCAGCTACCTAAAAAGTCACTTTCACCCCCTGCTCCCAGCACATTATCACCTTACTAACGGAAGATTATTTCGCCTTGTTACTGTAGTATCCATAAGCAACTCATCATCTTTAATAGATTTATTCTCACAAATCCCTGGAGGCAGAGAATCACAGTGATGTCATTGATGTTGCAGACAGCTTTCATGTGCCACGCTTCTCTAGCAGCTGATCCAAATTACACACCAATGCCAGGCAGAGTCAGGGGAAGAAACGACAACTGGTACCCACTGCACTGCGATGCAGCCATGCATGTCCCATCATCATCACCCTCTGCCCTCAACAATTATAACCTATCCTTTCTCTTAATTCCTCCTGCAGCTTTTCAGCATCTTGAATATTATCTAAAATACCAGACTATACTACCTACCTACACCTCATTAAATATTTGGGACTTTAATTGGACTGAACTCCCCAAAATGGCAGACTTGGAACAGCCCATACACAACCAGTACCTCAGTCTGCAGACCAAAGTGCAGGTTGCTGTTGACCTCATACTGATAACCAACTGGTAAAACAGAATTAAACAGCAGATCTTTAGCCAAGTTGTTAGCCAAAGATAGCCCATAGCAATAGTTTCCAAGAACCACCTTTCCTCCCTACCGTGCTCAGGACAAGCATACAGGGAAGGGAAGTTCTTTGTCCCTCCAGATACAAATTAGCTCCTCTTCTATGCCCATTCAGGTACGAGGTATAATGCTATAAGCAGTGTGTTCCACTTGTCTCCAGTTCCCCAATAAAAGAACTACTGTGTTATTTGACAAAGTTTTGTCAGATACTTTCTTATCAAAAAGACTATTTAAATCCAATAATTTAAATCCAGAATACATGTTTTTGAAAAATTCTTCCACGGAAAGTGCACTCTCTTTTCCTATCAAACCTGTCACGACTATTGTCCTTGGATAAATACTACTGCTCAGGTTATTCAAAAGAAGATCTGAAATCCATTCAGAGACTTTAGAGTCCATCATGTTAATTTGGCTGCCACTCATTCTCCCTTAAGGCTGAATTCAGCTAAGAAAACCTAAAGACATGTTCCAAACTGCATAAAGCTGCAGAGGGAGATGCTTCTCAACTCCAAGGTGGAAACTGGAGCTTCATTTTGCTTTAGTCCATTTCAGTTATAACACCAGACCACAGTGTCCTGTATTTACAGAATCAGATAATGTTTTCTAATGTACACAGTCAAGAGTTTAATTTGCACATGCGTGGCTTTACCCGGTGTACCTGGAGCTTACCTGTGCACCTTGGGACGCTCAAGAAGGAAAATGGGTTATACTCATTTATTTAATCATTAAATACATTTAGTTAAGGATTAGACTAAGTGATTTGATACAGCGATATGTGGCAATAAAGGGGGAGGAGGAAATCCAGAGTTGTTTGGGGATGGTGGACCAGAAGTGGCTATGCATTCCCAGGGCTATGTGCTGCCAAAGGTCAAGGCAGGCAGGGATGCTGCAGACAGAATTATCTCGGCTAGATAGGTAAGTTTGTGTGAATGAAGTGAACAGGGGTAGGTGCATGCGGCTTTCTTCCATAGCCACGCACAGCTGCTCCATGTGCTGGGCACTGCTGCCTTTGGGAAAGTGAATCCATACAGCCATGGGATAGAACACCTCCCTAGTACTACTAAGTATTTCAGGATATCAAAACAGAAAACTGACGGAGAATGTCAGAATACCCTGGAGAAGTCTGTCCCTGGACCAAATGGGGCGTGAAAATCAAAATGAGCAAAAGCATATTAAACAAACAGTTGAATGAAGTCTACTGAAAGGTGTAGCCAACTTGAGCTAAAGCTGGAGAAAGAGTAAATGAGTGTTTTGATGACCCGGTCCTAAAGAGGACTGAAAAGGAAAATGACTATTACAGACCAGGAGATGTGCCACCACCTGTTTTGTTTCACGCTTTTCATGAGGAATAGAACACAGTTACCACTTTTTTTCCTTTTCTCTTTCCTTTTTTTTTTTAATTTTCCCCCATTTTTAAATCAATTTTTTAATTTGCCAAAGCACTTTTAAAGTACTTTTCATATTTTACAGCACAGCTTATACTTCAGTGAAGCAGAGCAACACGCAGAGCTTCGTATTCCCTGCGAGAATAAGCATAGGCCGCAAAGTCCTCCAGTTTTGCATGCTTCTGAGCCATCTCTCCCTCTCCTCTCTTCTCTGCTTCTGTCCCCAGCTCCTACCCAGCCTTTCCCCAGCATCGCAGTGGGTACCAGAATCATTGACACCATGTCAAAGCTTCCTTGAAACAGTACAGCTAAACATAACACCTTTAGACATAAACCATAAACAGAACACCTTTTTATGGTTTGCTCTGCAAGAAAATGCTGCAAACCACAGCTCCCAACTATGCCATTATGCCACCAAAAACAACAAAACCCAGCAATGAGAAATAGTTCTTTGAAGATAATTGGGAACAGATATGACACAGTAAGTACCCACTATTATCTGAATTGTGGAAGCTCATCTTTTTCAAGTTCAAGATATATTTTTTTTGCAGGCTTTCATATGCATGAAATGTGTTCAAAACACATGCTTAACAAGATCTAATGTTAATTTGGGCAAAAGTTTAGTATTATTTCTAGCCAACTCTGAATATGTAGAACATCACATGTGCAACATCCCCCTCCTGCTGAGCCACTGCATGCTATTCTGGCCATATGCCAGTTAACGAAGCAGCAAAACAAAAGACCAACTGCAGTATTTCTCCCTTAGAAAAAGATAAACTTAAGCTAATTATATACTTTGTTCGGAATTAAGAGATATTTAAATGACACTTGCTTCCTTATAGCTAATATTTATGTCAACAAAGGAGGAAAATAGCTACTCCACTAGGATACACCTAGAACTGAAGAGCAGACCATTGTATACTTTTTCACAGATTACAGCAGCATTAAATACAATAAAATATGTGCATTCTATCGGTCAAGACATGCTCTGAACAGAGCTCCACATTGGGGTTTTTTCACAATATAATGTTTTGAGCAATTAATCACCTACTCTCATGGGATTTGCTCCTTTTTTACCCCTAGGTAGGTCACTGGATAGCGATGTTAATTTGTCAAAGTTGTCGTGCAATTTTCTGCTTATTAAAAAGTGAGGAATTACACTGCAATTTCAAAATCTATACCACACAAGGCAACTCCAGCGCCAGGGTCTCAGAGCGACCTCTGTGTTGATAGAGGAAAAAATAAGTCTCTTTCATTTATACTAGAGATTAAAGTCTTTATCCCTTGCTGCATCAGGCACTACGGCTTCCTTTCCAGAGGTATTTTGTTTGAGGTTTTGCTTTGTTTTTTAAGTACCTACACAGAAGAAAAAGAGGAAATAACATGTCAGGTTCGTTATTTCTATCCAATTTCCATCTGACTTCACACAATTTAATTACATAAAGATGGAAATTCAATTTTAACATCCAAATGCTTTCTGAAAATAAAATTCTGCATTTACCAAGAAAGGATGGAAATTTGCATTCAAAGGCATATGTCAAAAGAGGAAAATTAGAAAAGAAAGGGCAATTGTCTTTTGCTGCGAAGGATTCAGCCACAAGGGAGAAGAGAAAAGAAAACGTCCTTCTAATATATGTTGAAAAAATAATGAAAGAAAGAAAATGCAAATGCTCCAGTTTCATGTTTCCTTTTCAGTACATGGTACTTTAGGAAGCTTAGCAAAACCCTAACATTTTGACCACTTCAGCCTCCCCCAGGGATATATTTCAGTTGCTAAAGAACATCTTAACACTCAGGCGCTTACATGTCTAGCGAAGTCAGCTGGACCGCCACTCAACAACGTGTTTCAGCACTTGGTAGAGCTATCCATAAATCTTCACATGCTCCAAAAGAGAGGCTTCAGAGGGAGGCTGCTGGCCACCAGCCCTGCAATAATTCACTTCTATAAAATCATTCCCTACCACTCACATGGAGCCAGCGGCCAGCCTGGGCTTCAAAACGAGAGGCAAACTTAGGAGGAGGCGAAGGCTGCAGCCTGCACCGAGCATGCTGTCGTCCCCTGCCCCTCGCTTCTCTGCAAACTCTGCCCAACACAGGCAGGAGTCTATAAAGTAAAACAATAAAAAAAGACTCACTCAATGCAAGAGCCAATTCATGCTTTGACAAAAGCATGTTCTGAAAAGAAAACGCCTGAAGTGCATAAAAGGCTCTTCCCATCCAGCTAAGTGGGAATATTTCAGTCCTTGGATGATTTTATAAACAAACCCTCAAAACTGAAGAGGGAATTTGGTGGGTGAGCCCACTCCATCTGCTCCAGGGGTCCAGGCTGCCTCCCAAAGTAGTCCAGAAAAAAACCTTCTCCTGCAGCAGCCACCCGCCATCATCCACCCTTCATGCACACTGTAATCTCTTTGAGACCAAATTCATGTTTAGCAGGATACATCTTGTTCTCTGCTGCATATAGCAAGGAGTTTAATCCCTCCAAGATTAAACTGTCAATCAGAGGGACAGCTCTTAGTGCCCTGAGGGAGATGTTCTATTATGCAGGGAAATCTCTTACCCGGAAACTTTCAACTACAACATGTCATTCAGTTCCTCTTCCCAGGCCTCTGACTTGATAATAAATAAATACATTTAAAAACAGTGATTTTTAAATTTTACTTTACTGGAAGAAAGGCAAAGAAGAAGGTTTCAGACTGGTGTAAGGCAGGACTGGATTTAGAGGAAGAGTGGAGGACTGAGAACCAACAGAGCTTCCCGCCCCACCGTCAGCTCCAGATTTTATATTTCCAGTAGAATTATCAAACTATTACACTTCAATGGGGAGAGGACCCCGCTTGCAGCGTGCCCTGGGGAGAAATCAAGGCAGGAATACAAAACTGCTCAAGGCAGACCGGGTTAAATGGAGCTTGCCAAGAACAAATAAGAGTGTCCTGTCAAGAAGATTAAAATAAAGTAGATGCTCACAATGGAAAGATGAAGGGAAGATCAGAAACCAAGCAGCACGAAACGGCAAGAAAATGGGGGAAACCCTGTTTCTGTGGGGGACGTTTGTAAGTTGGCTGCTTTTAAGCCAAGGTTAACCCGCCCGGCCAAAAGAAGGGGGTGCCTTCAAACACAGAAATAACATTTTTTTCAGTCTTAACAACACCAAAGTGCATTCAGTGTCATTGGGCGCTAAATACTACAAATGTTCAAACCGACTGCAGCAGTTCATACAGATACTGGATTATACTTCCATCCCTTTCAAAGTGATTAGCCTGTGTTCAAGTAGTTTTGAACCAAGAGCTCAGATCCAAGCCACACCAAACCTACACACAGTTGAGAAATATATTTTACACATAATTCTCGTCCTTAAAGCAACCGAAATTTGAATCTTAATATGATCTAAGAGGGTGAATCACAGCTTCAAAAGTCTTTGTATTACCCAGGGTTTTGCCATGCCTCTCAAGAAAGGAATACTAAGTGATTCCCCAAACCAGCAGCTATCGCATCTTCAAAAGCAAATGGAACTAAACTGGAAACAAACTGAGAAACGAGCTCTTCACTGCAGCTGTGATTAAATGAACCTGTTGTCTATGCTAGGACAAATATGGTACTTCACTGGATATAACTGCATTTCACTCTAGCAAGGCTGATTATAAAAGCATGAGATAATTTGCAATTATGCAGTAAAAACATCACATTTTTCAAATGGCACACAAATTTAACAGTGCCCATACACTGACATGTAACACGCGCCATCTAAGGATTTTGGGGATTTACCCCAGTACGCATGCCAGGATAAATGAACCTATAAACCCCACCATCTACATCCAGAATATCAAGGTTTTTCCCAGTGTTTCTTCCTTCTTCTTTCTCTCTCCCTCAACTTGCAAAGTGAATCTCAAGGCTGAAACCTTCAGGCCTGGCACTGAAACACAGGGCTCTGCAACCCATGTTTGCGGGACACTGCTCACATGCGACTGCCAAAAAAACCCCACAGAAGTGGGAAGCCTTTGATATTCCCCAAAACTCCCATCATGCTCCAATTCCAGGAAATTCCGAAGTACTATTACATCCAAAGTTCACCCATACATTTCTAAGCCATGTGGGAGAGAGAAGGACCTACATCCTCTTGTACTTCCCGTAAATTAATTCCCCAATATGATAGAACTGTACCGCAAAATAACCTTCTCATTGAGGTTTATGCTGTACTTAAGCTTAAATCTAAATTCCTTGGATTTGTGATGTTTCTTTTGGTAGAATTATCATATGCCTGTAAAGCGGTGGGGAGGCTGGGGAAAGCTGCACGTAAAAGGCACTCAGATTGAGTGTGGATGAGCGCAGGGCTTTTTTCTGGAGACTATATATAATAACAGCCACAGCTTCTGAAGGCTGCTCCTGCCTTTCTCTATGCCGCTACAGAAAACACAAAGCTAGTCACAACGACGAGACCGACCAGCATGATCTGCTGTGTGCAGGGGCACACAGGTCCAGCTAACACCTTGTGGCTCCATTCAGCTGCTTCCCACATCACACGAATCCTTGTCCACAATCCCACGTCAATGCTGGGATGGAAAGATGAAAGGATTCACGGTGGTGCTGCAGTCTCGTTGCTGCACAGTGCTTTGTGTCTCTTCCAGATTTGCATCTTCAACTGCTCCTCTCTCCCTCACAACTTTCTCTCTGCCCCGTTATTTTCCATCACCGAAGACGTCACTGAGTTTTCTCATCAGCATGAAACATTCACTGGGAAGAGTCAAGTTTATTTTGTTCAATGTGTTTCTGTTAGATAAGCACTTGGGAACTGCTATTTATCTTGCAGAAGTCCTGCTTCCTCTCCATACAGGCCAACAGCCTGCAAGCTGATTTCTACTTAACCGTGAGTCTTGTTTCTTCTAGTCAGTCTTCATGATTATAGTTAAGTACTATTCTAGTACGTATTCAGTTACACTTCCGTCACACGTATTTATATTCAATTATTACAGGTCTTTTTTGAGATCAGTTTTATTTTCCCTCCACAAGAACTGTGATATACCACACTGCTGGTTGGTGCACAGCAATTCCCCCAGACTATAGAAATACTCCCTAAGCGCTTTTTCTGCAAGAACGGAAAGAAGGCTTAAAATCCACAGTGAATCTCAAACAGAGCACAGGAGCATTGCATGTTTTCAGGCATCTCATCCAGCTACCAACTGACCAGTGGTGGTGAGAAAATAAGTGTGGCTTGCCTAGCATTCACAAGGGGATGGCCTCCTCAAGACAACAACACACCCACCAGTGATGGGAGCCGCTCCAGACAGACAAAACACACATCGGCTCCTTTAGCCTGTGTCAGAAGTAATTTGTCAAGTGTTTCTCAACATCTTTTTGTATTTTAAAACACATTACAATAGGATAAAAGGGAAGTTCACTTGCTGAAAGCACCCAAGCCAGGGTCTGGCTATCCCCTTGCTAGAAGGACCTCTTGATGCTTTGTGGTAGTCACGAAAACCCCCATATATTTAGTCTTCTGACAAAAGTATGCCAGAAGACAGAGGACAGAGCTTTTACTGCTGTAGAACCAGCCTCCTACTGAAATTATGTGTTTCCTCCTATGAAATTATATGAGCCATATAGCTAGAAGAATGAAAACCCAAAGACTTTATACCAAGGAGCAGAGCAGACCAACATCACCCCGCACAACCCTACTGGCACCACAGATGGGTGCCGTATCTCAGTGCCTTCAGGAAGCATGAACACTGGGCAAATGCCTTTGCTGCAAAGCTTGCAAGACAGCAGCGAAAGAAAAAGAAAGGAAAATGTTATTTAGAGGCTCAAGGCAACCCTCCCCCTGAGCACTGCGGTTTCTCTTGAGTCAGAGCTGTCATCTGCCCTGCAACAAACTTATCTTCACTGTCCATTTTGCAAGTAAGATTCAATCAGGGCTGCCAGGCTCCTCAGGGAACCAGCACTTTAGTATGAACTGCTTCCACTCGAATGTAATGGAGTGAGATTGCTCATGCCATTATTTTAAATGGTTTGAGGCCACACAGTCCCCAATTTCATTAGTTGCATTTATATACAGACCTTACACTTAATACTGCGGAGCACAGAGACATGTATACATGACGTATCAGCTCCTCGCCACCACCAACCACAACAAGAACAAAAAAAAGGAACAAAAAAATAAATAAAATAAAATAAAATACAACCAGCACCCACCACACAGAACCAAGCAAAAAAAAAACACAAAAAAAAAACCCGCAAAGAAATTAAAACACAACCCAACAGCAGCAAACCATCAGCATAAACCAGAGTATGGGTTTAAGTGGCTCCATTTCATACGTCATCTATGTGGGGAGGATATTTCTGCGCAGATGTTTAAACATCACACACTTCAATCAACCGTTTGCAAGTGGAAGACGCAGAATGAGGCTCCTCTTGTTCTGCTTTATGAATTAGAAAGATTACCGTCAGCCAGACCTTGCACACACTGGTGTTGGCAGGCAGTTTAAAAACAATGGGAGTCCCAGACTTTACCTGTACTCAGGAGTTCATTTAAGTTCTGGTGCTCTATTTAAGCCGATTAGCTCCATTGCTGCTGGAGGCTTTGTGGGCACTGGTCAGACTCGAGTGCTTGCAACCATGCCCTCACACTGCAGGAAACACGCATGTGGAGATGCCTCACTCATCCATTTAAGCCAACCTTAGGCCAGTTTACACTAAATTGAAACAGGTTTAAAACTAAGCTCAAGGGCTGGTACAATACTGCACCATAATAACACAAAGAGTATATGTTTGTGTATCGGGCAATACCTCTGGATCTAACAACATGCGAGAGAGAAACATGAAAATAGTAATACATAGATCCCAAACCAAACAGCATGACAGGAGTGATACGAAGCACTCATGAAAACAAAGCCATGAGCAATTAAGCTTCACAAAGCTGCACAGGTGTGCATCTAATCAATGCTTACATACATTTGTCCTGAAAGTGCTGTAAGTCTGTATCAATTTCATTGTTTAAGAAAAATTACACACTTCATACTTCACAGAGGATCGTAATAACAGCCCTATCTATTTGGCTATTCATTTATTAAGTGTTATTAGTGTCATTTTGTACGTGTGCAAAATGATAAAGTAATATAAAAAAGAGAAACTAAATTAATGGAGTTGAATGCTGATATGTTTTTACAGTTTGTTGTTAGTTGCAACATGGATACAGTTAAACAACAGATGCTGTGATGTTTTTTTAGCTACCGGTAATTTATGTTTTGTTCTGGTTTTCTTACAAAACAGATATTTTCCCATTTAAACAGCTGCTGGGTGATTTTCAGCTTGGAAAATTAAAACCTTCTCCCCAACAAAGAAACAGTGATTTGCTGTTAATTCAGATAAGGAAAAAATAAGAAAGAACGTTTTTACCCAAACACAAGGTAAAGAACGGGCATAATCTGGGATATGAAATTAACCTGCAAACAGTGTCACAGGCAAAACCTACTGCAATAAACAGGCCAAACATGACAAGACAAATCTGGCTCATCCACCTTAGTAACTTTTTTATGGAGGCAATTTGCTTGGTATTTTTCCATTCTTCACCCCAGCACCTCCCCTCACTGTAACAAGGATACTGTAATACTGCATTAAGCAAGTCTATGTGAATACTCAGTGGAGCAATCTTGTTTCAAGATGAACTTCTCGGTTTAAATTTAATCCGTGTGCTGGAGAAGATGAAGCCAATTAAAAGCTGCTTCACCTGGAAGGGAAGTGCAAGGACCCCTTGGTGCTGGAGCTGATCCCCCCATAGGTTTAGCCCAGCTATGGTGAACGCGAGTTTTATTCCCACATGCCCAGAGCTCACCACAGGCATCTGACACCAGGGCACCAGCCTCAAGAAACTGCTGTAGGATCCCTGCAGTCCCAAGGAACTAACAAAGGACTCTGAAGATCTGAGACCAGTACTCAGAAAGGGTCTTCATTAGAGAAGCTGTGGCTGCCACTTCCCTGGCACTGGGAAGCATAAAGGCTGTTTAAGAGGCAAGCAGAGACCATCAAAGTACTGGGAATGTGTAACACCACCAGAAGGGAAAACAAGCAACTTTAGGGGGGCTTTAAAAGGTGCCACACAACCATAGTTACACTATGCTGGCATGCACATATTATAAACAACGGAAAAAGTCAGGACATAACCACCTACGCAGGTCCAGAACAACAGCGATGTGAGGCAAAGTGCAGGCACCGAGACCGTAAATTTATAGGATGAGAAGAGAAGCTTCCTAAGTGCAGTATTTGCTGCCTACTCAGGATTCTTTCCCCTCACCACGCCACGTTTGCTTGACCTTGGACACTCCCTGCTTGGTATTCTCTGAGCAGTACAGAGCTCTCTTTCAGTACCCAGCAAGTCTTAGCCCTTCCAGGCTCACAGGCTAAGGTATTTTGCCCTGCCTAACATCAGACACCAAACGGCAGGGCCGCCTTCTCTCTCTAATGCATACGATAAGGCTATAAAGCCCTCTACATACACGTAACTGATGTATATTCATTAAAAGTCAACGTATAGCATTTGTATCATTCCAGCCGCACAGGGAGGATGAAGTGCCTTCCTGCAGGTAGCAACACCTCACTCAATTCACAATGGGCCGCTTCATACCAGGTTAGATAAGACCTGCAGCTGCATCCTTTGCATTTCAAGCCCGTATTTCTCCTTCATAAACAGCATTCAGAAAGGAGACCAAGGCATGCACAGCAACCCTGCTAGCCCTGCAGAAAGCACTCACCTTTTTCACACACGTACCCAAAGGTATTTTTCCATGAGATATTATTTTTGGACTCGGAGAGAAAGGGCTTCAGTGAAATAAAAACATCTCTTATCTTTAAACAACTGTCAGTTTAGGAAACAACTGACTGAGCAGCAACTGTGTCCTGGGTTGTACATTGTTTTATAGGAAGGCACTCCTTAAAACAGAATCCCAAAAGTCCAATTAGTTTGTGAGCATCTACCTCCTGCTGAGCTCTCCTAGCACCGCAAGCATACATCCCAGGCTGTTTTCATGCTTTCCAGGATTGCATCTGGGCTAAAATCACTGGATAATTATTTTAACACAGCAACTGTGAACATTCTCAGCCTTTCCAGACTTCTATACATTCATCATATTCAGCAAGGAGAGCCTTCCAGATTACTATAGAGATACTGGAATGGCGATGGAGAGATAAATGGCATGGATTGAACAAACTGTAGACTAGGAGGCTTTTCGGCAGATTCCTGCTTCATACTTACATACTGCCCACATCACCTCAACATTGGTACTTAATCATCTGTAGTACACTGCAAAGATAAAGTCATGCAGACAGATCCTCAGCCTTAGTTATACTGAACTGCACTGATTTACAACTGAGAACAAAGCCCTGAAGTTTTGGAGAGACTCCATTTGCTTTATTTCACCTCCTGGATGAAGACCAAACCCTGCACTCATTAATATGATTCACTCTCTGCTTCACTCCTCAGCTCATGGCCTCTGACTATTCACGCTCCATGCACGGCAGCTTCCTCCCAGTATGTTCTGGAGAGAACAACCTATTTCCAGAACACTCTGCCTGGATGTTGCTGTGATACTGTTTGTTTGAAACAGACCCTGCAGCAGACTAGAGAGGAACTGTCCACTGGGATTGGGCGTAAAGAGACAAACACATCCCAGCCATTCACACTCTGAGCTCTGAAGTGCCAGTTCTAATCGGAACATAAAAACATATTACAATTAAAATCTAGACATTCAACATTTTTCAAAGGTGATCAGAAAACCTGATCTCTCTAAAACCCAGCTTTAACAATCCCGATCGCCTAAGCAGCTTGCACCAACGTGCTCATTTGTCATATGTCTCCTCACCATGATTTTTGAATTGTTAAAAGTCAAAGAGAGTAATAATACAGCACTGTTCCATTGCTTATGAAAGCCATCCAGAAAAAAAAAAAGCATCAAAAATAATCTAGGTCAGTTCATTTGAAGTGCAAATTACTTTTGCATGCAATACAAAACGCAACAAGTGCCTTTCAAGCTGTCTCATTTGTGATAACACAAAAGTTGCTGATGGAATGAGAATTCCCAGGTACTTATCAGGGAATTTTGCATATCATTTGTACTTCATACTGCATTAGCAACTCTCGCATCATGTCAGCAGCTTGAAAAAATAAAACAATGAATTACATTTCACCCAGTTTTTATTCTGCTGTGACTGAGTAATCACATCACTCATCTCAAATGATTTTGCATTCAGTGCAAAATGCTTTGCTCTTTTCTAAAGGAATAAGAAACCTTACACTATCCTGAATTATCCCCAGTTTACTAAGATGAATAGTCAGCCATCAACAGAATACCTGGTTATCACATCTCCAAGGTAGGCAAGCTGCACTAGACCCTCAGATATCTTGCTATTAGCAAAACAGACAGAACCAAAGCTAAGGCTGCTATCTCATCCTCGACCTATACAAGCTGAAGGAGAAGGAACAAACAACATCCCAAAGGTAAGACAGAATGCTTGCATGGACGGATTTTAGAAGTAGAAAGCGACAACAGTGACAAAAATACTTTTTTACACTTTTCCTTGAGTTCTTGGTGAAAGCTAAGGGGAAAAAACCTAAACCAGCATGCAAAAAAACCAAAACAAAACGCAAACCCAACAAACCTCCCTCAACTTTTCCATTATAGTTCATTGCCCTGGCTAGAGCTGCATTAGCACTTTATAGACTTGACAGCACAGTTGGCAGCTTCTCTGGGTCAGGAAGAGCAGGCAGTGAGAAAGTAAACACTCCTTCGTAAAACTGCCTTTTCAACTTTCTACTGCCTCCAATCTTGGGCTCTGATTTTTCTACCCCATCAAGCACTCCTTCACCCAGGTTAGGACACTTACCCTGCAGCACAGCAGCTGCTCCAAACACCCTCTCTGGCTGCAAGCAGAAGCCCAGACAATATCTCCTTATTGTACTGGGGAAGCTGGAGGTCTATCATCTTATGCACCAGTTTGCCTCCAGCAACAGAGGATCAAGGGCGCACTAGGCGAAGAAACCTATATCTGTGGTAGTACACCATAACATCAGCTCTCTCCCCAGTAACCCACAGATTTGTTCTCTAGCTTGCCCCACTACAACTTCAGAGTCTGAAGAGATTCATATCAGCACATAGTATCAACTCATCGTGTGCCAGCGCTGGCTGGAGTCAGATGGAGGCTTTGCAGGTGTTGTGACACCAGCACATCTGAATCCTGATCTCACATCGCAGCTTGGAGCTGCCCCGAGAGTGCTAAAACCAGGTTTGAATGCAAGGGACAGTGCTTCGTAATCTGTGCAATTTGCAATTTTGCATCGTTAGGCTTATGTACTCGTTAGGCTGTGCAGTCTGTGCCTCTCGCGTTTCTCATCTCTTCTTTTAGTATCAGCAGCACTTCACTGAATTTCTGAAGCAGTCCTCACTAGATATTTGGTTCCTTTTAAAACAGAATTTGCAGAAAACAAAAACGTAACATTTAAATGCCCTTCAGCAACACATCTTCTAAATTACAGTACACATTAATTTTTCACAGGACTTTGTGAAGCAGTTTTCTCTTACATCTCACTTCCAGTGACAAGAGGAAAAGATTTAGAAGTACCCTTGTGAGCTTTATCATCAAAAATATGCATTCACTCCAAAAATTGCCCCCCTCCCTTTTTCCCCCCTTTTTAAAGTTTGCCATGAAACTGAAATTTCTGAAACATAAGGGGACTTGCTTACTACCCCCATCAAGTGGGCAGAGCAGGAGAGGCCTAACATACACTGGCTAAAAACAGATGTGGAAAAATAACATTTCAAACCAGAAGAGCAGGAGACAAAAAACACAACTATCGCTAATGCAAAAAGTCACAAGCAAAAAGCCTGAGCACAAAACTGATCCGAACTGCTAATGGAACATGGGCAAAGTAAGATCATCCAAGCAAACTGACTTTCCACAAATGGCACTTTAAAGCAAGCAAGCAAATCTTGATCACAGAGGACTTTTAAGAGCAAGTTAGACAGCCATCTGGCAAGAATAAAGCAAGGACCTGGAGGAACAAGAGGATGGACAAACTGACCTCTTGCTTTCCTTTCTAGTCTAATTTTTCCTGTGAAATTTGTGACAGTTGGTGAAATACACATATGTAGCAACTTATCAAATCTTCAGACTAATAACAGGTTAGAGGACACTAATAAAGCTTGTTCTGAGTCCTATGCTACAACAGGTTCTCCTTCTGAATTTCAGTATACAGTGTCCTTCATAGCATAATATACACCCGGATAGGTAGTAAGGGAAATAAAATTAATTTTCAAGTCCAGGGTTCTTGTACCCTTTTTCTGTTGGAATTAACACTATTTACAAGCCAACTGGGGCAATGCATATACACTAAGGTCCAGGGTAAACTGCTAAGCACATCAGAGAAAAGGCTACTCCACAAAGGGGGCAGGAATGTGACGGGGACAACAGAGCACAGGATGGGCTCATGCAGAGTAGCAATTAGGAATCTAAACCTAGACAAAACAGTTGTAAATTTTGGCCTAAAACAATAACTGCTTTCTGCACCGAGAGTTATTTTTAACTATTTCCCAAACGATCTTCTAAAACCTTATTCCATGAAAACCTAGGAAGTTGGAAGTTGAGCAACCATCTACTTACTTCCAGCAAACTGAAAGGGAAGGAAGTGAGATACCCGACTACGTCCAGTGCCATAATTTTATGTATTGGAGCAGTGTCAAAGTTAAGTATGAATGACCATATTACTTTGACCAGTCTAAAAGCCTACAGGGGATTGCTTCACACATTTAAAAATACAAAAAAACAAACTTTGGAAAAAGATGCCATGAGGAAACAGTTTTCCTCATTTCCTTTTCCATTCACTGCACATGCATTTTGGCAAAGACGACGCACTCTAGATAGATGAGAACAATTTTCCATCATTAGAGAAGTCTTAAACAACCCCTGACTGCTTATACCGTCATCTCGTAGGCTCCCACTAAATTGCAGTTATTTGTTCAAAACAAAACTATGAGGCCTGTGATATAATAGAGCAATTTAAGCAGTGAAGAATACAACACCTGTAATTCAATTTCATGGCAGCTGGTTTCACAACATGTTTCTGTAACACTGCTACAATATAGGAAGCTTCTCCCAGAGCAAAGCAATTCTTCTTTAAGTAAGCCAGGCTCTCCAGAAGGTAGTGGGCTTCAAATAGACAAATACTACAAACAATAAAGAATTTCTATCTCCATGCCAGTCCTTTCAGTCCTACCTCATTAGCTGCCACTGTTCCGAGGGTTTATATTTTAGTTTATATTTCATATTTGGAGGCTGTTGTCAGGAAAGGTAACAATAAAAGTCATCCGAGATCTCTAACCTTGAGTAAGTCTCCAGGCAGAAGAACATACCAGAGCTTCTCTTCCCATTCATCTTTGCTGTAACAGCCACCCTATACAAGAAAAAGCTGTAAATCCCATGTATATGACCTACCCAAAAAGTCAAGGAAGGAGCTGGGGGAAGATGGACATATCAATAATGACTAGTCAATGCAGGAAGTACAGCAAAAACACTCTCCGAAAAGAAGAAATCTAGTATCAGCTCAAAACCCTGCAGCTGAACTGCATCCAACAGTGAATCCTTCTCATCCTACCTAGCAAATGATAAGGTCACTTACTATCTTGGTGGAAAAGGATCTTTAAAGTACAAATTCATGCAGATATCAAAACTGAGGTTTGTAAAGGCTAATCTAAAGCTAAGCTAAGTTTGGGTTTACTGCAAACACGTCACTGAACCTAACCTGACCGTGGATCTCTCTGCATCTCAAATCTGCAGGTAGAAGGCAGGGATGCCATATCTCCCTTCACAATTCAGTGATCACAGTCAGCTTGGATAGAAATATGCAAAACAAACAGACTTCAACAGAGTAAAGCATAATAAAGATCTATAACTTCGGAGTTTTTTTCAGCAATCTTTCCAGTCACACAGGCACAGGGGTTTAAAGAAAGTCACCATGAAGCCCTATCATTACTGAGCGCTGTGTCAAAATCCTATCAAAAAGCCAGAATAGAACAAGGCAGTTCTGGTCTTGCGAAAAGACAGCAAAGCCACAGCCTCAGCAACTGATACAGCATTACACAAAAGATTGCATTCACTGAATACTTCACCATTTCAGGACTCTCAATCATTCAGCTGGCTGTGGTGTTAGTTCACTGTCAGGACTGATGCTGATTAAAAATCCCTATCCCAACCCAATTCCACTCATGACGTTCCTACGGCATATTTGTCTTTCATAGCAGACCTTGGTGTCAACAGTTAATAGAGTTTATCCCTTCTTCTAGCAGAGCAAAGGACCTGACCTGAATGAGGCAGGAGAATGGAGTCACCTTTTATTTCCACACTAGCTGCTTCAGCTGAAAGAGGTTTTGCAGGGGGGCAAAAACACCTCAGGGCACCCCAAATCCTGAAGTTTTTAGAAGGACCTCCCAGGCTTTGGTCCTTCTGTTGTCACATCAGCTTCTCTTTAAAGAGAGGTGTGCGACACAAGTCCCTCCAAAGCCCAGCAGCGCTCTGCCAGCACTGCCAGAAGGAGGTGGGCAAAGAGCAGCATCTCCCATAATTAATTCAGCTGACTCAGAAAAATATTTACAACTGCTGCCTTTGCTGAAGAAAACAGGCAGAATTCTGCTCACACTGAAAACATGAAGAGATGGGTCAGGCTCCTACTACACAAGCATGGATTTCAAATTATGAGTTTATATACTTACTATTTTGTTCACTTAAGGCACCTCAAACTTATAAATTAGGAAAGAGACTACTCATCACACAAACTCTGATCTTAGCGCTAACACCATCCTTGCCTAAGATTAAAAAATGGGCATGTTGGGGGTATGTGCGGTTTCTTGTCTTGAAGTGGGCGGGTTAAAAGTGGAAGCAATATAATGTAGTTTATTTAGACCCGCAGCATCAGGGCAGACATTCTTTCAGACATTCTACATAGGCAGACACTCATTTACACAGCATCTACCTCAGTTTGCCTTTCTTCATAAAGTCAACGCTTCTCTAGCTGTAACAATAACACAAAAATAGACACAAAATGAGCAGAAAGGGTTTAGCACATCCACTTTACAGATGGGAACTGAGGGCCAGGGTAGTTAAAATACCTGCCTGGGGCTACCTGGTAAGTACATGCCGGAGGTCTACCTCAAGAGCAGCCATCCAAAGACCTTCTTCAATGTGCAGCTCACAAGGGTATCTTTCGTCTTCAAGGTAATTTGACAAACCTACTCCCCTACATATTCTGAAAATGGCTTGAAAATTAACTCTTTGAATTGTCATACTGAAAGAAATCTCATGCAATGTCTACTTTGAGTTTCAGTCTAGGTAATTTCCTCCCCCCACTGCCAATGTTCTTTGCACAAAGGATTTTATACCTATGAACTCAGTAACTTTTGCAAATGCTTCATTATTATGAACAAACTATGGCCAGAGAAGACGTGCTACAGTTCAGGCAGACCCTATATTACATACTCGAATTCATTATCTCTATCAGTCTTCTCAACCTCTTATGTTTGATTAAGTCTCATCTCCCAAAAACTGATTAGATCTAGTCAGCCTCTTTAAATTATTATTCCTCATTGGTCCAATGCTGCTAAGCGTTTCTAAATGTGACAGTAATCTAGTTTTAAACAAATCACCTGCAAAGTCTATAAAATCATCTTTAGCAAGCTAGTAATCTCTTTGATAGCTTCACCGCAAGCAGCGAGTGCAATGCAAGTCATGTACATTAATGCTTGCACCAGCAGCAGATAGGCTTTGTAAGACTGAAGGAGCCTAGAAGCTGCTCTGGCCACAAACGAGAACATACACACAAGTATTTCAACAAATCTTGCTCTGTACCCACAAAAACCTAGAAGACAAAACCTAAAGGACAGATGTTAAAAGGAAGGCAGCATATCAGAAATACATTTGTGATATCATTTGTGATAAACTACAAAGCCTCCCATTTAGGGGCTGCTGCTCCAGCCACAACCAAACCTTACTTTGCGCGCATCTCAGCTTAGCTGTACTACTTGTAGATGTGCATCTTGAACAACCATGGGGTTTATCTTAAAATTAACTTCTTTCTTCAAAGAGCATGCAAGATCCTTGCTGTCTTTGTAAAAAAAAGTATTATTCCCTCTATGATCACTCACACAGCAGTGGAAGGAAGCTACCACCGCCACTGCCTGCAATGCAGTCTACAGATAAAAGACTGCCAAGGCTGATGGTATCTAAGGACCTTGGACCCCGAATTCATTTTTAGACACATGATCATTCTTTGGCAGGCAAGTTTGCATCCACTTGCACCAAGCTGTTACAACAAAGGGAAGAGCCCCAGAATCTACTTTCTCTACACACAGCCTCCCTTAGAAAGTGTTCTGATCATTTCAGCAAGGTAATGAGAACCAGATGGCTTTTTTCCTCTTTGAACCATTGCTCTCCAACTCGCACAGAGCCACTCACACTTATAAGTAGCCTCACAACAGCCATGAGAAATACAGAGAAAGATTTCAGTGCCAGGTTAAGTCAGGATGACAAACATGAGAGGAATCTCTTGAAAAACAAATGTTCTCCAGTGGTCAAAGTAAGAATCACTTTGCAGCAAAGAAAACTCCCAAAATGAAGTGTTCTATTACAAATTTAGTCCCAAACACCATTTTTCTGGTTTGACCTACTTGTAATTGATCCATAAACGAGAGTATGCACAAAGAGGGGTTTTTTCCAAGGGGTCTGTGCTCCTCAGCAACCTGGGAATCTTTCGGAAAAAAAATTATGAGCAGGTCACAGGAGATGGCTCTGTGTTGCTCAGCTGAGCTTTCTGTCTTCCAAAGGTAAACAGCCTTCTCAGCCACAGTGGCAACACGATGCAGGCAATCACCAGTCATGTTGAATTGCCATTAAACCACTGACGGTTAGTAAATTAAAGGCCCTGCGCCATCGGCTGTGCTCAGGGCCTGTTTCAAACTGAGGATATTCCATTACTTTTTTTTTCTCCTAAAGCAGCTTCATTTTTTTTTAACCTAGAAAATTGCAAGCAACGGCATTCAGCAAGCAAATAATAGAAAACTCATGCATGCTGGGGAAGAAGAAAGAGCAGTCTAGAAAGCATCAAGTCAGAACAAGGATCCAGTAATGATAATAGCAAAATAAAACTCGATATAGATATACGAGGGCAACCTGCAGCACTCAGAACCACCGCAATCCAGAACAGCAGTAGACTCCCTTTGTGAAAACAGTTTATATTGCCTACAGCATACCAGTCTGGGGGCTACAGAAGCAGAACGAACTTTCTGCCTTAAAACTCAGGTTTTGACTCTAAAACCCTGACTGCCCATATCTTCCTCCTGCCCAGGCCTCTTGCACCTGCAAGCTCCTCAGCCTGACACGGTCAAGCTCTGAAGTTTTGCAGTCATCAAGACCTAAGGATGCAGAAGTGTCCCCTGCCCATAGAAAACCACTGGTTCACCACTTTATGGTGGATCTCTTGTACGCAGAGGTTTTCAGGGTGTGCAGCAGTATCAGCAGCTCAGCTAGGACTTGTGCACTCTATCTGCATGCTGTGCACTTCCCTTGCACACTGGAAATGACTGAAAGCAAATTTTCTCATGAAACATTCTAATGAGCGTGTTCATAATTTATTTTCTCATAAAATTGAGTCTTTCTCTTCTGATCTCTTTGGCACACCCAACATATAGTAATACAAGCAATATAATATTCAGTGGGTTGGTGTCACAGACTTCACTTCTGACATTACAAGTTTTGGTCAAACCAACCGCAGTGAGTCAACTGCCTCCTCTGCTGTCACAGGCATTTACGGTGATGTCTACATCAGATAAGTGGAAAGCCCCAGGCTTGCATTTCTTGTTACAGAAGTGCTGTTTTCTTTATTAGCCTATAATTTGTTTATTCTCCTTTTCTAAATTGCAACTCAGAAGGGACTGTCAAGACAGAAAACTCAATCTAAACAGGTCCCCTAAACACACTCATCCTGGGGCAGGTCCAGTGGTTATGTGAGGATGGCAGCTGGCACCTACAGCCTTTGGTGCGGCACTTTTGGACACTGATGGAAGAGGACAGCTGGCTGGGCTGGCACGAGGTACCACATTTGATTGATTGAGTGATCTGAGTGTCACACGCTTGTAGGCTGTCATTAATGGTCTGTGCTTTCTCCGAGCAGGAGGCACACACCATGCGGCACAGCAGCGGTGCTCGCACTAGCCGGGGTCACTCCAAGAGCAGCCTTTGTCTGTGTGCTCTCCTACTTCCCAAAGACACTCAGCTTTTATTAAAGTTGTTATTTTATACATAAATATGCATACTTTGCTTTACAGACAAGGGGTGTAAGGCATTGCAGTGCACAACTACTGAAAAGTCATTCTTTTGTGAGTGGAAAAAAAAATCATCAATTTTTATGGATAAACGAGTCATAAAACATTTTCTTCAGGCTATTTAATTCATTAGCTAGCTGGACAGCAAATATGCTAGGATGTTAATTTAACAGAATTATTCCCCTCTCAATAAGGTAAACGTTAGATGAAGATCATTAGGCAGGCTGGCAACCCTATCATCTTCCTTCTGCCAGATAAACCCACAATGCATAGTAGCTGCTAAAGAGGCTCTGGCAATTTGAAGGGTTATATCTTCCCTGAGCAGACACATCTGCTGCCACGCTTCCTATACTTTTGGAGCCGATTCGGGTTTGCCCTTTTGCCCTACAGTCTCATTTCCTTGTCTTTTAGAATACCAAAGCTATGATCTCAAAAGTCAAAGATCCTCATGAAAATCCACCAATACATTCACACAAGAAACAAGGCCTCCTCCCTAAATGCTGCTGCATGTGTCACATCACAGCCAGGTACCCTATTATTTATGAGCTATCAAGTTTATCTGACCATCAAGTAAAATAACTTTCACAAATTATATTAGTGTTTTTCCCCCTGGGAAGCGCTATTACTTATAAGTAGATCTTGACCTTACAAATAAACTCCATCCGGCCTTTAACAGTTTAAAACAATTGGCAGTTGTGTGATTGAAGGGTGCACTCCCCTTTGGGGAAGAAAAAAACCCATAAAACCAAAGCAGTTCCACACCTGGTTCAGATTTTCAACCTGAAAAGTCTTTATGATAAAAATACTTTTTCTTTTCCCCCTCTACCTACTCTCAATTCACTGCAGTGACACAAAACAAACAAAAGCCTGGAGGGGAACAAATGCTCCAAATTGCAACAAGGAAAGTATAAGAAGACTCTTGCACAGAGCCCTCCTAATATAATTTGGCCTACTCCTGCTTGCAGAAAAATGCATTTTTAATAAAAGAACTACACAAATTTCAAGGTTTCTGGGTTGGTTGGTTGGTTTTTTTTCCCAGAAACTATAAAACAAAACAGAACTGTTAATGAACCTATAATAAGGTAACAGAGCGATATTAGTGTTTTGCTTGTTCCAGCAACAGAAGGTGATAGGTATTGAAAAGCACTCTAGACTTCTAGATTGAAAATATGGTAATTCAACTGAATTGGATCTCATTTCTTATGTCTCATAGATCCTTATTTTTAGAGGCTTCCCTTTATCTCCTCTTTTTTAAAGTTTGATAAATTCCTACAGCAGGGATTATACTTTTCAGGGCATTTGTACAGCACCAGCATAGCAGGGCCTCTAGTACCAACAGACCAACAGAGCATGGGAAGGGGATGAAAGGATAGAGGATAAGTTAAATTTTACACCCTTTTCCTGACATTTTTTCCCCCATTCAAAACTCTGCAGATTCTTAACTCACTCTTATCACTGTCAGATACATTTCTGAGTGCACATGAAACAACGTGACTAACATCTGGATTATTATTCATCTATATTCTTCCCCAACATGAAGAATTCTTCTATCTAAGGCAGCAGAGCTGAAGCAAATATACTTCCCTTGTGTTTACTTATCTTCATGAAGAAGCTATTGAAGCATCTCAAAACTCTCACCCCTCTGGGTTCTAAAAAGGCTGACATGCATCTCTCCCACCTCTATTCCATTTTTGTTCAATTGGGCCTGCATTATGTTGTTAGTGTTTCACTTCTGAGCCCATGACTGTTCAAAGCCTGCCTCTTCCATGTGCTTTTACAGAAAAGATAATAAAATTTATTCAGCAGCTCTTAAAAGTCTCCTCGCATAGAAAGGCATGAGGGGAAAACAGTCTTTCAGAGCTTTGAAGCTGTATACCAAAACATCTGTTCGGGTTTCAAGGAGTTCACAGCCCAGTTCCTAGAGCTCGCATCAGCAGGTTGAAGAATCCTTCAGAACTCCACTATAGCTATTTTCAAACATCTCCCTGCAATCAAACATAGAGTCTCGAGCTTAAATACAAAATGCAGTACTTCTTCCCCTCTCCATGTTTGCAGGGCTCTTCACCTAATTCTTCCAGGAGCTTTTCCCATAAAGTCTCTTCTGACTTCTCAGCAAGAGAGATTTGTATTTCTCCAGTATTAAAAGTTTCAGTGTGAAAGTAGAGGGCCAGCTTGTGAGTTAGACAACATACCACAGAGCAGCGTTTAAATGGACATATTAATCGTCAACATTCATTACCCTAATATTTACCACTTGTTGTACAGATGAGAACTTTACAAAACATACAAGAACATACAATACGAACAAAACCAGGTTAAAAACAGCTGGACCTGACGAGCCCAAAGGTTCTTTGAGCCAAACATTTCGGTCACAAATACTGCTTGACCTGGGATAAATATAACAGGACACAAATACTTCCCAAAACAAGTTGTGGCCTGAAATTTGATTTCTCTTTGATCACAGCAAAGAAATACAGAGCTACAGCATATCTGCAGGACAGCTTCCTCCTTTAAAGTGGTAAATTCTTTGACAGAGGTGATAAAGAGGCAGCACAGATTCTTCTGGATCACACCAAAATACCAAAAACCCAATTCACAAGGAGTAATGCACAAGGACTACTGTAACATCTCACACCAGCATAGCCACATTTTCCACAACACAAACCTTTCCCCCCCACATTTCTTCTATTGCATGAAAAATACATTCCCAGTTCTCTCCTATGACTTTCTTCCTCAGGGAACCTCTAGGATGAAAAAATGCCACAACCGTCATATTGTTTAAAGTCAGCAACAGCCACAGCTTCAACAAAACAAAAAGCTGGTGACGTTCTTTATAAAGACCATGAAACAGAAGTTTACATTTAAAAAGGTTCTCAGTTGAGCTCTTCTTTAAAGTTACCTCTAGCTTTTTCTCTTTAGAGCATTAGCAACTGCTGAGAAGAATTTCTCATGCAGGCAATTTCAGTTTTATCTCCAGGATTGGTGGAAAGGACGAAGAGGATGATCACTGCTGGCCTGACCAAAGGAAAACTGGGTCCATAGCTTCTGCTTATGGATACACCAGAAAAGTAAACAGGAGGCAAAAGCCTATTTACACTGAAGGGCAGTGTTGGCATAAAAACAAGGGTGTACAAACCAGCTGTGAATAAATACATGCTAGAAATCAGACAATGAGGTTCTATACCAGTTTTCCAGTGTGAGTAGAGGGGGCAAAAAGTGTTTGTGCTTCTAAAATGGAGTTTGATCAGTTAATGAAAGGGCTCATAGGATGTGATTGCTTATGATGGCAGGAGAACGGACCCAGTGACCCAGGGAGGTCCCTTCCCAGACATATATTCTCCTGGTGAGGGGTCTGCCTGCACAGTGAGTAAAAAGAACAGGTAATAGTAGACCTGTGTGAATTTTCTGAGTTTTGCCCAGGGCTGCAGGAGAGCCAGATTTTCAGTCCATGTGCACAAACTGAGCTGCTAACTTCATAAAAGAATGATCAAGATACTCTTTTCTATACCATATGAAGATGATCGACTCAACACAGCTGAAAAGCACACAAACAGAACTAAATTAATTAACTAATTAATAACAAGAGCTAATGGCTTCACAGCCACGAAACACAGCTCCCTTCAAAATTTGGCTTCCCATCAGGAACAATTTGTTACTGACTTTTTCTGAAGAAAATTTTGAATTCTTCAGGAACAAACCAAGAGCAATTACCCAAAACGATGTCTTTAAGCAAGCCATATGTGTGGAGCACACACCCTGCAATGCCTCCTTTCTGCAGAAGCATCTGTCATAGGCACTTCTGGCCATTTCAAACAAACGCCAGCTACAGCAAAGAATATTCACTCATCCACATCAGAGGAGGCAGATGTCAACACAATTTCCCTACAACTTCATTAGTCTTCATCCAGAGACAGAATAGGACACTGGGACACAACTCACCATCACATTGATACTAATACAGATCTCTGGTGTGCTTTGTAATGTAGTTTCTCAGTTATACTTTTCCCTTATACTGTGTTGTGATGAGTTTGTAAAATCTCTTGAAATCTTATGAGCAATCACTCAGAAAAGTCCCCCTTTGGCAGCCATGGATACTTTGCTTTTGTATTTTCCATCCATCACATGCAAAATGAATATGAACAATTGTCAATTTAACGACCAATTCTCAATTCAGCTGTAATACAAATACAGCATCATTTTCACAAACCCAAGATTTCTCTTATATTGCAAAATGAAATTTTTAAAGGACGGGGTAACTCATCTCAGAAAGACACTCACCTCACCCTTTTCCAAAGGGATTGCAATATCATCAGCAAGGTAACTAGCACTGGACAACTGAGATTTTTAAAACCAAAACAAATCATTAGCTCATTTAATCTGATCATGTCACACAAGTGAGTTTCCCACAGTTACCTCTGTATTAAGCCCATAGCTTCAGTCCAACCAAAAGTCTCCCAGAAAGGCATTCTGTCATGATCTGAAAATGTCAAAAGAAAGGAAATGCACCATCAACGCAGCAGTTTGGTCTTATGTTACATTGTTTTTCACTATCCAGCAAAGTGTCAAACTTGTAATTTTAATTTGACCGGCCTTCATTTCAAGCTGTTGTTATTCATATGCCTTTCTCCACCAAATTAAAGGCCTGTTATCTGCCACAGCGATATGCAGAGAAGAGCAAAGCTCCAGTTCTGCATTTCAGTCTGACAAAAAGAGATAACTTTTCCTCATCCAACTGGAGCGGCTTCCAAGGCAGGTGGAAAATCATCATGCTTTTAATTCAGCTATGCCAATTTATACCAGTAGTAAATACGACCTCCATAGCATCAGCAGCAGTTTACAGTAAGGTGCTAAGGAAAAAGTAATTTCCCAGAATATTTATTAACAAAATGCACATTATAATGAAGCCAATGTCTAGCATTTATCTCACATTCCTTTTTCTCACCTATCCAGACTGTGTTCCCAGTAATGAAACAAATGTTAATTCTGTTCTAAATTTTCTGCGCTTCCCTACACCTGTAGTCAGCTGTATCTGAATGATGACAACAAGATAAGGATGAAATGATCATAAAACAAACCAAAACAGTACAGAAATGTTCTTTTGTGTGCTTTTTTTCTCAGTTTGCAGAATGAAAATCCCATCCCTTTGCTTCATCCCCAGACACAGTTTATATACTCATAAGCAAAGTGAGTTCTCTCAGTAAAGAAGGCAGTTTATTTCTCTTTTAAAGGGAAAACATTTACACAGTCCTCATGGCTCCCAGGATTCCTCACATCACAGTTTCCTATTTAGAAATCTCCTCCTACCTGCACACCCCACCAGGCTATATTGGTCGAATGGCTTAAAATACAGATGAGTTCCTTCTATATACAGTTCTGCCATATCCATTGCACTCTTTTCAGAGACAGAAGAAATTAGAATGTCTATTTAAATTACTCAGCACTCCCTACACTATTTTATTTAAACCAGCCTTCCTGTCAGATGCTCTGAGCATTGGAGAAAAGCTATGAAGCCTTAAAGAGGTGATACAGACTTCCCATAAATGTGTGAGGTTTAACTAACTGTGGATGCATCCACAGGGAAAAGGGAGAGCACAGGTAAGTCTCTGCTGTGGCACTTTAGAAAAAGCTAGAATCATAATACAACTTTGAAATCAGACAGCTGCCTGAAGAGAAGCATCCTCACATCAGGGAAACCAGAAACATCAGGACAGTTCAACACACGGACTCTTTACCTTCCAGCCAGCAAGGTCAATTTTTAGTGTTGTAAGAATATTTAGCCCTCAGCAAGTAGCTGAAGTCAGTGTTTGCAACAACAATTAAAGCTTATCATGAATTACAAAGGAACTCCGAATAACCACAGGCTTTATAGTACTGCAGCATCTCAGGTTGGATGCCTGAGCAGCTGGGGGCTACGTGTGATACTTCTCTCACTGCTTATGGGATAGGAACATGAAATGCTGCAGTGCAGCAAACATCAGTGTATTAAAACAGAAATGAACAACTGCAAAGAGCCTTTGTCAAGCCATGTGAAGCACTTTGTAATATCCTGTGTGTGAGCACAAGCTGACCTGCTTGCATTCCAGTGGGAGTTTTAAGATGACTTAAAAGTCGCACACAAGAGAACAAAGAACTGGACTGGAGTTGTTTGACAAATGCAGCCAACAGCAAGGCCTTCTTTTGTTAATATAGTCATTACACAAAAAAGATGTCAAATGCTAGCTTTTATGCCAGCTGAAACTTTATCTTGGGGAAAATGTTCTTTGAAATTTGCAGTCACTCCGGCTGTGTTGAAACCAAGCAGTTAGATCAGAAGAATCTCTTTTAGTTTCTTCCCCAACTTTCACACACAGCCCATCTATTTGCCTGTTACAATACCAGGTTTCCACCTCTCCATTTGACAGCAGATGTCCAACCCATCTAATACGCACAGTTCTTACCAGCCACTCAGATCAGTACTTTTGACTTCCATTCAAACCCATTCTTGATATACCTTCTCTTCCAGACTCCCAGCAAGAATTCCTTTTCTAACACCCAGTTCCCCCCATCTGTTGCCCCCTCCCTTTGCAGCCTCAGTTCCCCCTCAAGCTCCCAGTAAGGGTTCTGCTTCAAAAATCACCCCTCCAGACCAATCTTACAAGGACAGCTTTTAATACCAAACTCACCTAAAATGCTTTGATAATAGAAAAGTATCTAGGTGTGGATTATTTTATACCCAAGTGAAATGCATGGGGAGATATAGCCAGACTACCTCAAGCATAAAACCTTTCTTTAAGCCAGTGTGACAATCAGAAGCAACAGCGCAATCAGAATCCCCCGTGGCTCCTCCATTAATAAGACACTTTGCCTACAGTGCCTACAGCAGCCATGGAAAATTGCATCAGGGTTTGTATGGCATTTCATTTGAGCTGTGGGAGCAATACTGAAGGTCAGAGCAAGAGCACTGCATCTGCCTGAAGTTTGACTCACAGTAGTCAAAGACAGAGCCAAGGAATTAGTCCAGTAAAGTGTAAAGGAAGCTGCAAGAGATGCGCAACATCCCCTGAGACACTGGAGCAAGTTTTAAGCAAGGTGAGGTATATATGGCAATAAACCTACAGCTCAAATATCACTCACAGGCATAAGCACTCGGCTCCTCTTTCCTTCCCATTAAATCGCACTTCCCTCCCACAGATGAGAGCTGTCGGGAGAGATCTGTGCCAGCCAGAGGAAGAGGCTGAGATGAGTGGGGAGAGACTAATTGAAAACTGAGAAAGAGGATGCCCGAGACAGCAAGCAGCAGCTCTGCAGGGCAAACAGGGAAAAGAAACTGTGTTCAAAAAGCAGATTTAGAGAAATGGGTGGCAAATGTCTAAAGTCACTGGGGCTTGGACTGAAAACAGATTTCCTAATGAAGGAAGCAATGAGACTCTCATTTTGTGCCTACTCTAGTCTGTCTTCTGGGGTGATTAGTTCCCTTCCCCTGGAGCCTCCGGCTTCCACAACCCTGAAAACCAGACTTATCTCTGGGCTTTATTTCTCATCCATAAAGGAGGGTAATGAGGCTATCCCTAACTCCTGGGGTCTTCAGGCAAGCAGTACTTTAGCAGTTGTGACAAACTATACAAATGAGAACAGAAGATACTGTAACAGTCCACAAGAAGACTTCCAGGAGGTGGTTCTGGTTTTAGCATCTCCACAAGAAGTCATCTGATACTGAGAATGGAGTATCTCTTTCCTTTTTCAGTTATTTTTTTCTTCTTCTGACTTATGAAGTCAAATGACTTCAAAGCTGTGCCAAGAGAATGGTTCTCTTAGGCTATATACTTAAACACCTAAATACTTAAATACCATTAACAGACAAAATTTTTATCCTAAAGCTCCAGTTTCTTATTTTCCAGCATAGGTCACAATACACATCAGCTCTCTCAGGTCATGGACCAGGTGATGGATGGCAGTACTAGGTCACAACAAGCCAGCTGCAGCCCTGAATGGACTCTCCTATACAGCAGCCAGAGCAGGCTCGGCAGTCAGGCAGAAGCTCCCAGGGAGGTTCAGTCAGAACCTTCTACACCTCCTGCCACCAGCCCATATTGTGCCTCCTCTCACTCATCCAAAGCATGTCCTTGGTCCAGCCAACACAGGACCAGACCTGCTCCTGCTTGCTCTGCCCAGACAGATGTGATCTACGGGGACTGCAAGTTGATGCCGCTCCTATGCAGTGCAACCAGCAACCTTGTCCTCCTGTTCCCATGATGGAGTGCATCCACAGAATTGTGACTTGCACCTCAATCACCATCTCAAGTTGCTAACCCCCATCTTACCTGTCTTCCATGAACTTTATGAATTGCTCCCATCTAGGTTTTGCTGAGTTTGCTTTCTCATATTGATAAATGTTGCTAAAATACTGTGGTAATATCAATGACTTTCAGAGACTGCAGAGGCATGCAAACTCAAAGATCTAGGAGAAAAAGCCTAAAGCAAATGCCTACTGACTGGAATTGGTTTTGTTGGCAACTGGTATCTTAACTAGTTGATATTCAACTCAAAACCAGTCTCCTCTACAGCAACTGAAACACACAAATGACACTAGAAATCCTACTCTGACAACACCATTACAATTTATTCCACCTGCTAGTGCTTTAAAGAAAGGGGCTCGTCCCACACAGATTCTGGGGTTTTTGCTACAGGTGTGCATGTAAAAGGAGAGCCTGTGACAGACTGATAATACTGGAAATAGAAGTCACCTAGTTACTCAGTACTTCTGTTAGACAGTTTCTTCCTTTAAGGAATTAAAAAAAATAAGTAAATAAAGATATGATCATGGATAGTATTTGTCTAAGAAACAGGAACATGCAGTGCCCACTGCCTCTCTGACTGCTTTAAAATGGTCCCTCCAGCTTAACCCAGAAGGGTCCTCACACACAACTCATATGAGTCTTTACAGGAGATAATTCTCCTCTCTTAAAGAGGTAAGTGAATTAAACTCTGAACTCCAGTCATGTTAACAGCCCCACGTGACACCATAAATCACTGATGCAGCAGTTTGTTCGTGCCCGTAAATTACTGATACCGTATCCTTCTGCAGATTGCCTCTCCTTAAAAACATATTTAATAGACTTGAACACACTCTCCTTTTAAAATACACGGGCTCACACTATCAGCTTTCCCAATGCTCTAGGCACTGATTTCAAGTTTCATAATCAATTATAACATTTTGCTTCGCGGCAGTCGTTTGATTACTGCTTTTGGGGTGTGACAGGCATTTGTGAACATTTCTGCCTATCCTCATCTGAAATTGCTTATCTTCCTTCCTTCCCTCCTCCCCGCAAAACCTGTGCAAAATTGATAAAATAACATCAATAAATCAAGGCACTTGCATTTTCCCCTGAAGTGACTACATTTCAGATTTCTTCTCTGAAACACAAACAAGGACATACTTCATCTAGCTCAACAGCAGGACCAAAAGGGGTATAAAATGATGATGATGTTTTGTGGCATTTATTGCCAGTTTTGTTAATATGACTGACTGCTTCTCCTGCGCAAGCTGTCTCTTCTAGATCACCCTATCTTTGAAATAATCACCACTACCACCTAACATTTAGTAATAATTTACTATGCAGCAACTGCTATGACAGAACCCTCATAAGCAGAAACAAAACTGCAAGATCCAAGGAAAAAAAAAAAAGTAGATTTAATTCACATTTGTTCCTGACAAGTTCAGAATCCTTCCTGACCAACCTGTACACTGCACTGTGCCGCTGAAATGGAGTCGATTTAAAACTGTTCATATTCAGCATCAAAGGAATAAAGTTCAAACAAAAAACGCCACTTACGTTCCCAACAATTTCGGAAGTTTTAATGAGAGCAAGGACAGGAGGCAAGAAAGCTATTAATCAAGTTCTAACACAGGCTGTAGAAAGACGCATGCCCATCCCTGAATCTAGCTGATTTCATCAACAACACGTTTCCTAAGGATACTTAAATCCACTTACATTTCCACAAACATCTGGAGAGGCTGCAAGTGTAATACAGCTGATAGCATCCACTGAGTTTTCTTTCAGGGCAAGTGTTTTTTCCCCAAGGTTAAGTCATTCCTTTCTCTCTTCCTCAAACCCACATTAATAAAAGCCTTCCAAAGGGAGGCTGGGACATCATACAAGTGTCTCTTCTCCATGGTTGACTAAACTAAAACAGGTTTTCTTCTTTGATTCTCCCCCTCACCCATAATTCTTCGTGGACATAAAATACCACACATGTGGCACACATCTAGACCATGGAAGCTTAGAGCAGGTGACCTATACTTCAGAAGAAAGATTTCAATGAAACAGAGAATTCAATATTTTTTTCTCCTAACTGCTTTTTTAAAGTACCCGATTCAAGATATTTAAAAGCAACTTGTGATCCCAGGTTCCATAAAGTGCTCTTCTCGCCTTTGAACTATCTGAGAGCAATCCTTTTTTTTTTTCTGCTGGAAAACCCCAATAACGTAAGGACTTTCATTGAAATTTTATCTGCAAACATGATGCAATGTGCTAATTTACAACTGCGCAACAGAAACACGGCAGCGGAGACAAAGGCAAACAGACCAGAACAGTGACAGAATTCTCAACCTTATGGTTACTTTGGAATTAGGACTAAAACAGTGGTATGAACAGTCATATTTAACCTTTGTGAGTGCTTTATTCCCATACGAGAAAAACGTAAAAAGAGCCTGTTTGGTAGAAAGAACTGTTACAATGAGAAACCCCCATAAGTCAGATGCATTTTTTGTATGGAGAAGAGTTGTTAATCTCTTCTAAGAGCTAAAGCCCACTCACACAGGGATTGTTAAAAGGGTGAAGCATCAGAACACAACTGAACAAAAAATGCGATTGAAAAGAGCAATACACATTCCTGGAATGAATAATTACTTCTTGTCCGCGTTATTCATTCCTTCACCTCAACAATCAGATTTCAGTCACAAATTAGCTGCAATTTTCTTTTCCCCCAAGATGAAACCTATGCTAATAGATAAGTGCATTGTCACTGTGAATTACTGAATCATGCACATAATACATTTTTTCTTGTAGGTTATTTTCACATAAACTCCTTTTAACTAAGTTAATGCACAGCATCACCAATATGGTTTGCTCTTACAGGTCCTCCTCACTGAGCTAATAAAGACGCTCATAAATTCAGGTTTTAAATTAGCATTCTGACTTCCAGCTACATAAATGAATCTTACACATTGCCTTTGCTCCCAGATGGATATTCACAGCTGAACAGAAATAGCAGATCTGACCTGTGTTATAAAGCTGCTGTGAAGACCGTACAGGGAGAAACCATAGCACTTCATATTTTGCTGCTCTCTAATACCATCTATTTGTTCATAGTCCCTTTCGAACTGAAAAGATTTTACCATTTTTCTTAAGACCCAAGCGTGAGGAATTAAAAATAATAATCTCTGAAGAGTGGTTGAACAGATACTACTGCACAAATTTATATCCCCACATCCCTACTTGCCAGCGTTACAGTTTGTGAAACTGAGAACAGTTCAGTATTTCAAAGGAAGCCAATAACCATCACAAGAGCTCCCCTGGGTAACATTACTTAATCTGCAGGTTTATCTTCCGGAGGAAAAAGGAGACTACAAGGAAAAATTATTTCCATAAACAAAGGACTTAAAAGCCAAAGAGGAAAAAAAAAGTTTGGGTAAGTGCCAAAATTCAGGCACTTTTTTTTCTTACAAGCACAGTCATCCCCTTCCTCCCCCCAAAAGAGGAATACTTCTTTAAATGCAATGGAAGTTGGAGACGAAAATGCAGATCATAGGGAGCATGATACTGGAAGGGTCAGTACTAAAAAGGAACACCTTTCTTTCTGCATCAGGCTCCCCCCTGCTCTATTAAAACAGCAACAGTAACACATTACACCTTCCAGAGCATCTTCCCCACAACACACTGAGCATGTCTGACTTACCACTGCAAGAAAAGTTAAAGCAGTTTGTTATTCCTCATCCTCCTCTTTCATTCTTTTATAGCTTTCGATGGTCACAGAGAGATGAAAAGCCCTATCAACACCAACAGGGAGAAAGTACCTGCTACAACAGATACAGTACACAAAAAGGCAACGTGCAAGTGGATTTCCAGGGAAAGCAGAAGGAATTGCACACCCTTCATCCTGCAAGGATCAACAAATCCCACAGACTGTAATTACATTAAATTGTTTTGCAAAAGGAAAGATGAAGAAAAGGGGTTACCTGCAATTTTATAGTTTTCATTGAAATGAAACCTACATTTTGGGAGAGTGAGAAGAAAGGACGCGATTTATGCCATTTTGGAAGACACGGGTAAAGCAAGAAGGGAAGGAGGATTCTCTTCTGGCAATTTCAAGACAAGGCAAGTGGCTTTGCTAAAGAAATAAGATCTTCACAAGTATACAGATAATAATTTAGACCTTTATAAGCAAAATCTGCATTCCACTGGCAGAGCCATAAAGCACGCCTGCAGACTACACACAATGCTCTAATTGCACTGGCTCTTCAGAGCTGACCCATAAAAACAAGAGAAATGACTGACAGACACAATAAAAGTTTCTGACTAGCTTTTTGGGGAGCAAGCCACTGATTTGTTTGGAAGCTATTCCAAACTGTTCTGAGAGTCATGTAGAGTAAACAGCCTTTTGCTCAGCTGCCAATGTACCAGCCTGAAAGCTCAGAGAGTGACTTCAGAGAAAAACAAGGAGCCTCTATGTTTCTACCTGCTACATCTTGTGCTAATAATTCCCCTCTTCTGATACAGAGGGTCTCGGTGCCAGAGAACAACAATGAATTCACATGGGCAAAGGCTCACGTATGCTGCTTTGCTTTGAAATTTTTCCTCACTTTTACAGACTAGCTTCAAAGGAAGCCAGAGCCCAGTGCCACATACAGGACCCCACTAACCACACCATGGTCACACAGGCAAGCCTGGAGACTCACATCACTCCACAGCTTTAGATTTTGAAGTGCTGCGTCCAGCACTTGATATATCGCTGATTCAAGATCTGAGTCTCCAGAAATTTCCCTTGTTGGTGCAAACCTGCGGGGATAAGATGGGTCAAGGTGCCTCCAAATGTTAACCAGGAAAATAAGAAGATGAAGCCTCCTACAATCCAAAGATGCGCTGCTTTTCTCATTGGAAAAGGAGATTAAAAGACAGAAGTATTGCCTGCATAAGTTTTTCCAGAAGTTTGTAGAACAAACATGTTTCAGCCACAGTCATTGCTTCTCAGAACCAAGCATCAACCATTATAGCTGAGAGCTTGTCCTCCTCCACAACACTTTCAGGAGCTCTCTTGGAAATTCAACCATCAATTTTAAGGTCTCGCTTCTGCACCCAGAATTTGGGATCACAAAAGCTTAGTTACCAAATAAAATGCTATCTGTGAGCTAACAAGAACAGCCTTTCAGCTGTGACAGAATACCAGATACACGGCAATTCTTGTCTTTATTCACACATCCTAGACTGTCTGCAGTGATTTCAAACACCTGCCTGCTTTTCTCTGCAATGCATACCATATCATTACCCCCTGAGAAGCCACTTTTACACTTTGCTCTCCTGTCTCCTCGCTCCTACTTTGTTGTATGAAGTTATACAGAAAATAACACCTAAATGGCTCCACATCCTGCAGGGAAGTTGCTTAAAACATCACTTAGTTTTTCTGAATATTCTCATGCTACCGCAAACAAACAAAGTCGGTCATTGGAGCTCAAACTTGGCAGGGTTTTTTTGGCACAAACCCTACGAATTAAGTAAAAAAAAAATATTTATTTATTCAAATGCATGGGTTCACTTACCACCAAAACACTTCTGACAGCTGCACAGATGACAGTAACCTGTGATACCTGCTCTTCATCTGTCTTGTTATTTCAGGAAACCCAAAAGGCACCTCCTGAAAAATCAAATCACTCTGTCCTAATTAGAAGCTTCTGAAGACAAAACTTCAGTTGGGACATACACTTCCCACAGATGAAATATTAATTCAGAAAGCAGGAAGTGCTACTCACCACATCTTTCAGATAAGAGGTTGCAGACTTAAAACCACCAGGTTTAAAACCCAAGCTGAAAACTCTGTTCTTTAATAATGAAACACAGCAGTCATGTTTGAGGTATTAAGAGTTCCTCTAGTAATAAATAAAATCCTGACTGCAGCAACACAGGTTTTGAGAAGCTTGGTCACAGTCACCCAGTCTTACAGAACAGGACATTGCCCTCTTGATGCAAATGTGGAGGTGATAAAAAACTTTCCTTACACAGCTGCTATTAAAGGAAAGGGGTGTAACTGCATTAAAGGCATCCCATTCCCTTTCCAGAGATGACAGTGTCTCCTAGACCAGTGATCAAACACAGCGAGCAATCAGATAAAGTACCACGTGTTCCCCATGCTCATCTTCGTTGCTACAGTAATATTAACTGGGTTTATTTAGCTTTTCAGCAGCAAACTCTTGGCACTCGAAAATATGTCACAGCCAAGGTCATTCCAAATCATGCCAGGGCCACCACCAGACAAGCAAAACTGTATGAAGGAGAAATAAATAAGCCCTACAGAGCCTGTTACTCCTACCTGATGGATTAATGCTGATCATAATGCTAATCTGATTACTATTATTATTATTATGGACATCTAACATCCAAGACTTGCTAGGCAAGGCAGGGACTACCAGCAGCTGATACATAAATATGAGGACCATTAATACCTTCATTTCTAAAGGCAGTCAGTAAAAATGGTAAAAATTTAGTTTCTTTGTACACTTTTCTGCAAAAAATAGAACCAGCTTCTCTGCAGTACACTTAGAATTAGATGCAACCCTATTTGTGCTTCTCAACTGCCGATGCAACCTTTGCAGGGCAGATATCCAGCGATTCAAGATCAACAATCAGGCCTTATTTCTACCCATATGCTACCAACAAAAAGCACTTTGTGACTTTTTGACAGCATGTGTGATTCAGGCAGCAAAAGTGCTGTGCCCTGAAAGAAACAACACTCAACCAGTTAAGCCATGTAAGTGTGCAGCCTCTTAGAAAACACTTGAACTCTCAATTTTCACCTACTTACAGACCTGTCACTTCCCTTTAAGTCTCACAATGAATGTATGGGTTCATCTCATGAGGACAATTTATCTTTTCCTTCTATATAAATGCACAGTAAGCCAAAGCTAACATGTACTTTGATTTAATTAAACATAACCTACTAGTAACAAAACATAACCAGGACAGATCGTTTTCAAACAATCTGTGTTGCTTCTAGCAGTGTGCAGCACTAGTAACAAGAATTACTGCATCATCCCATGCCACTTTCTGATGCGGCACAATTCTGCTGAAGTCCTGTTGCTTTACGCTGATGGGCTTTGTGGTTGGTTGACCTATTTAATTTCAAGCTTTCAAAATGACACACAAAAAATATTTTACCTGCATTGAACAGTACACACACACGACAGGCAAATCCTTCTTTCCTGCAGCTAATGTCCACAACACAAGCTTTTTAGGCAGTGAGGTGGCAAAACATACTGCAACCCAGACGCTTTTGGTGGCACCTTGGTCTTTGTGCTTTCTTGCCTCAGGCAGGCCATGTAAATCCCCATTCAAAAGTCTAAGGCGGAAAGCACAGTGTGTACTTCTGCTTCGAACCAAACTATGTGTTACTCAATTCACTAGAGCATTTCATCCAACAATGGGAACAAGGTAGAAGAATGCTCCGTAACGGGAACAGGGGATCTGCAGCTTCAATTTCTATGGAAGAGACACGCAAGCTCAGCAGTGAACCAAGTACTCTCTCCTCTGCTTTTAAGAAGAGCTGACACAAAATGCTTCTTAAGGAAGCATTAAAAAAACTGCATGATGGCAAACGGTGGAGCAACCTACCCTCTGGAGAAAGTTCTTTCTAAGCCTTTTAGTTACTGGCTAGTTCATGTCTTTAAGGATGAAGGCTCATAGAAGAAACCTGCTTCCGCACACTGCACATCCCGCTGGAAGGGCTTTGGATTCATTTAGTTTTGTGCCAACTTTGTGAAAACTTCCAGCAATACCAAACAGCTCCAGGGAAAGTTATTTTGACACATTTTGTGCATACAGCATAGAAAAGTGCTTCTGGAACAACATTTGTAAGCAGAAAGAAAAGTGCAACACCAAATCCCTAGAAACTGCTCTTTTGCCTTTAAAAGGTAAGGGCACCATCGTAACTGTGATTTATGTCCAACACAGTTAGGATGCCTTGAATATAGTGGCTTTCAACCTCATTTGCATTGCCTTAATACACTAACTGGCACTAACACTGAAAGCTGCCACAATAACTGCACCTTGAGATGAGCCAAAGGTGTAGCTTAGATGTGCCTGTCTCTCAACCTGCACCAAGCAATTGTGCATGCTTCAAGCTGACATGGCTGCTATGTGAGATGTATCAATTCTGCACTGCTTGTTTCAGGAGGGAGGTATCAGGATGCCATCCCAATCTGGACAAAATTACAGGAGGTCAACAACCTTGCAATGGAGACTGTGGAGCTGTGCCAGAAGTAGGACTTCATGCACTAATCTGCTATAAGCCTTAGCTTTTACTGGCTTAGTGGAACTGAAAAAACCCTAAACTTCCTCTCTTCTTTAAGGAAATAGTCTAGAAGAGACGCCTTTCTTCTGATCTTCACTGTGTTCATATACCCCACTTGTTTAACATCTGACGCCAACTTCTGTCATTTAAACAGCATGACCCCTCATGGTCCTTCTTCCCTGTCTATGAGACAAGTCTAGCACTAGAGGTTTCCTTTTAAAGCACCTAAACCATGTTTCACAGGAAGAGGTTAAGGACTTCACTGGGGCTTTAATCATGGAAAAAATCAGTAGTGGTAGCTGAAAAGGAGAAAACCAAGTAAGTGCCTCTCTTAAATGTAATTAAACCTGTAATGTTCTACTTTTCACTAGAACAACTAGAAAGGTAGGACTTGAATTGTCATTTCAAGCTCCTTCCTTGTTCTGATGCAAAAGTATTCTGGCTGCCTGTTTTTTACTCTTTAACTTTTAGTATGGCCCTGAAATATAATCAATGCTCCCTTTTGAAACTCTACAATTTTAATTACCATTTCCAGACACCCTCTATCACACGTTTTATGTACGACCAATGCTGACCCCATAAAAGGAAAGCATATCACGTGTTGGAATACAAGAAGTTTGCTCTTTAAGAAGAAAACAGTCAATTACTGATCATCTAACCACCTCGGCGTGCATATCTATCACTCTTCTGTTATTGCAGATGAGACATGATTATGTCCCAAGAAAGCAAAACTGCCATAAAATTCTGCTTCTGATATGTTTAGTGTAAGAATTTATTTAGGTTCTTACTTATGGTGGCAGATGTTGTTTTTTTAAAAGCCTACCCAAAGCATTGTACATAAAGTAGCGGGGGGGAAATAATTAAATCTTGAAACACCAAAATTTGATCAATATGGTTTGACACTGCTTCCTTCTACATCATGCTTAATATGCTGAGATCTGAATGCAGGCTGACACAGAAAGATAACATTGTGTATGAGTTGTCACGAACTGAAAGAGGACTGTCCATACACATACTCTGGTTTTAATACGTTGTAGGAGATGGCGCCATACGCAGCTTCTCACTCCCAGATTTTGGGTTTGGGTGTTTCTTTTGCTTTGGTTAGGGGTGAGGGTCAACCTGTGAGCTTTACAAAGACACATTACCAAGCAACAGCTACATCAGAGAATTACTGGCTTTAAACAGGCAAGGACAATGTTTCCCTTATTAATGCACATTAAATAACAGAAAAAGCCCTGTGACAGATGCTTAGAGGAAAGATGTGCCACAACATTCACGTTCTCTACTAGTGGTTCATAAGGGCTAGGCTGATTAAATGTTAATGAAAATCCTACCTTAAATTTGCATTAAAAACCAGTAACATGGGTGCGTAGGTGGGCACCTATGTGTCAAATTGATGTATCAGTTATGCTGAGCTCAGCCAACCTTTTGCTGAAACCAATAGCATTTACACTGGCCACTCAGAAGGGATATTAGCTAATACATGTATTTGGGACTAGAGACCAGGACATAGCAAGAACAAGCTCAACTGCTTTTTTACTCCTCCAAAGGACCTAAAAACGTACAGGAATGACTTTCTGTAACCATATGCATGTACAACTGATGGCATGCTAAGGAACTCCAATCCTTTACTTAAATGCAAACAGGAGACTGGATAAATATCTTTTGTCTAAAACTTCGATAAACTTAGATACAGTAGATAATCTACCAAGTAGTTTATCTAAACTAAAGAGCAGATAAACTTCTAAAGGACGTATAAGTATATACATCCTATGGAACACTAAACTGAGCACAGAAATTGCACAACTCATTACTTAAAAAAATCAGGTCGCAAAAGTCAGTGTATTCTTGGAAACAAGCTACAGCATAGAATAAGCTGATAGGCAATCCAGGGTTACAGAAGATGAGTGAACGAGCTCTGCTCATGCTAAAATCTTTTGACTTAGCTTGGTCAAACAAAAGACTTCTGCAGTCAGCGGATCTTTAGGGATCCAAGTCACTTCCATCTTCACAACAAAAGCTATAAATACACTGACCGATATCCCCACAGCTAAATGGTTTAGGAACTTAGGCACTTCTGTCTGAGTGTCAATGCCGGCAAAAGTTATCTCCCTTCCCCTGCTGAAGTTAACTCAGCATGGCACCTTGAGCTTTCACTAAACTCATTTATTTGCTCATCTCAAAGAAAAACTGTCATTATATGCAGGTCAGAAGTAAAGCTACAAAGCGAGAAGAAAAATAATGTCCTACATCCAAGCTGCTGGTGCTCCAAAGCACATTATGTTACTTGAACCAGGCCAGTCAGTGCGGTATCAGCGCAACGCAGTAAAGAAAGCACTCCTGTAACCAGCAGTCTTTCTTGCCTGTGCAGTAATATTCCACTCCTTACCTTCTTCTCTTGGTACAGCTTGCATATTAATCCCTAGAATCCTCCGTATTTAATAAATGCATTAAAGTCTATTGATTTTTAGTGACTATAAAAGGTCAACTGGAAACAAAGCAGGAACATTTTGTAATGCACAGGCCAGTAAAGGGGAAAAAACAAATCCAACAATCCTAATGAAAGCAAGCAGTTACTGTGCAGGTTGAAGAGAAACCTCAGCCAGTCAGGTTCATCTCTCAGTTGTATGGATGTAAATGGACAGAAATTCCACTTGAGCTAAAACTTCAAGCAACGCCCTCTGTGGCCTTATCCCGAATTTGTATTTGCATGCTCATGAGACAAATATACCCCACAAACTTGGGGTATTGCAAGTCAAAAAGCCACACTATAAGTAATGGGCAGGCAGATGAGAAGCAATCATATGCTTCATTTTAAATATCTGTGATTTGACGTCTTTCCCACAAGGTAATTTCCTGAATAGTCTCATTTTCTTTCTCAAACTCTCCCCTCCCACTCAAACACATCCACAATGAAAAATGACGCTGCGATTAGACACATGCTTAATTACAGTTCAGCGTGAAAAGTTTATGAACCAACATTTTATCGTAGCCTGTGTATTGTCTTATTTAGTTTTATATATTCATAAATATGCAAAGCCATTAAGATAATTATTAATTGCAGCAGAATACAATTAGGTGGCTTTCAGCAATAGCAGTGTTTGAAACCGTAATGTGCATTCACTGTTCTTCCAGCGCCTGTCTTCATTTATTTAGCTTTTGGAGGATCTCTATTATCATGATATAATGAATGTTCTACTTATATAGCATCGCTGCCTAAAGAAAGGACACTGATCTATTACTGAATTAAGCTCAGCCATGTAGTGAGTTGTGTCATATTAAAAAACCTTCACAAAACTGATTACCTGTACAGACTCACTCCCTGTTCACAGTATTACCAAGTCACATACTCTTTTTGGACACAAAGTTATCATCATCTTTCTCTTCCCCCAGATAATTCATCTTTAATCTTTTCAGAGACTTTTTTACACCACTGATACTTAATCTCCAAAGTAATATATTTTAAAATACGTTCTGGTTCAACCCTCCTACACACATATTTGGGTGACGTTGTGCCTGCAGCGGTGAGCGATCATTTATAAAACTATGGAGATTGCACACATTAGAACATTCAAAATGAAGTTAGCAGTCCTGCACTGACTTAGCGAGCAGCCACTTATGGGGGGTTTAAACACCTCGCTTCAGTAAGCGGTGACAGTCTTCATAATGGGCAGGATATTGTTACAGCTCGCAAGAACTGACATTAACTTTTAGCCTACCTGGTAGATTTTACCTCTAAAATGATGATTTGCTTTTGATTGCATGTCCTTGCATCATTTACATCATGACCTTACTCCCATCCTGTGCTCCTCTCTACCACACGCACCGCAGGTGTCAGTGTCCACTCTTCCCTTACAAGCCTATTAAACGATAACTACTTCAATAACAGTATAGCAAGCTGAAGGCACATGTGGGTAATGATAAGCATTGGACTTCAAAACCTTACAGCGCTAGGGACAGTGCTGCTCCCTGCGTGTGAAACACAGCTTGCATCTCTTCCAGAAATTCTTCAGACTTTTTTCAGCCTCATACATACAGAATTCACTACACAGAGAATCCAGGCAGGTCACCTACCACTGGTTTTACATCTGTTCAAAATCAGAGATGTTCCTCAAATAGTATACAATACCACAATATATACCACAATGCCACCTATCCTTGATCCTATAATCCTCTCCAAGGTGAGTGGACCCTGGCACTGGTGCTCAGAGCCCACTGCCAGCATAGAAGCCACTCACAGAGGTGCAATTTCAGGATCAAGGATTTAAGGAGGTGGTTTGGGGAGCCATGTACATGTACAGCAGGAAAAATGGCTTGCAGCTGTTCCGATGTGGTAGTTCACTCTGGCCTGAGATGCAATTGTCTTCTTCCCTGGTGATCAGTCAAAACAGCAGCCAGATATACTGACCCTGACCCACAACCTCATCTAAGACTTGGTTGCATAACAGTATCGAAAAAACATCACATCGCAGTCCACATTTTCCTACTAATGTCCCTTGCATTATTAAAGAGATTAACAAAGAGGAGAACAAAATTCATAGTCCTACCTGCTTTGCATAAAGGATTATTTACTCATCTGCCTCCCAGTGCTATGGAAAAGGAGGAGGCGCAAGATGCTGTAAAGGTATCGATGCTCCATTCTTACCTGTGAAATGCTGAGAGAACTGCTGGGGCAGACACCAGTGGTATCAAGCTGACCCCTTACTTAGATCTCTAACCACTGATCTACAGCATGCACACAGCAAGGGTGCGGCATCCACCATGCCATCCTGCCTCCCTGCAGCTGCCACAATTCAAGGACAGCCCATGCACAGTACTCCCAACTCAATAATAGACACTATCTATTACCTGTAGATGTTCTGCTGTGCAAACTTCCTTCCACCAGTGCATTTCATAGATCCACCAGCACTCAGTCCCTACTTGCTCCCAGCCATTTCCATAGCAAACTGGATTTCATCCAGCCAAAATGCACAAGATGAATAAAAGCAGTGATTAGCAAACAGAAGACAAGTATATTAGCTGACAGCATCCTTACTGCAGCAACTGTTTGTTGCTGCGTAATACTGAGATACCAAATTTACTTCCCAATTTTATTTATAACTTCAAAATTAATACAGCAGTTAACTACAAAACTGACAAGGACCTTTAACTAGTAGTCAAGAGTTTAATAAGAAATATAAACTTAATACTAAGCTGACAAAATACTTCGAGAAATAAGGATCTATTGCTAAAACTTTTCATCGCAATACGAAAATTTAACACATTAGGAAACAATTAAGCTGAAACCACATGCTTTAATCAAATCCTAGTGACATATTTTTTGCTGAATCAATTTGGAAAATCAGAGAGATTAAAGCTGAGCTCCATTAGTAAGATGGCAAGTGAATATAAACATAATTTCTGCAATTTATGCTGATTCAATTTTAAAAACCTACAAGATTAAAACTAAGAGCTACTTACAGGGCGGCAAGTGAATACAAACTTATTACTCCTCAGATCACAGGTTTTAATATGAAAATAACCAACGAGAAATCACATTAAAGCTGCTGTACACATTCATCAGGCTATCTGGTAAAGAAGCCAACAAAATTAAACTCCTCCTGAAATGACAATATAAAACAAATGTAATATTTTCCTGATCACACGAAAACTGCATAGCAGTCAAAACTCAGACTAAAACTTGCACTGCAAATCAACACAGTATTACTAACTCAGACTCAACTACAGAACAAAAGATGCTGTCCTGTACACGGGCTCTTCCGTATCTCGCCAGGTCTAGATGCTTCTGGGAAATTAGCCTAGCTGATTACGGTTATAAGAAATCTTTCCTTTGGCTCTTCAAACCCCTGATGTCAGCTCCTTCCAGTTTTAAAAGAACACATGTTAGATTACAAATAAGAGCAGAAGCTGAAGGATGACAGCAGAGTAGGAATAAAGGAGAAACAAAGCTCCTATTACTCTAGCAGGAATTCACACAAATTTTTCACTTGGGCAATTAAGCATCTCAGAAGATACGGACCAAGAGTTAGCTGGGTACCTTTCTTTGGGGTCAGCAGCAAAGGACAGGAAGAGGTCACTGAGCACCCAGTTCAGCTTCTCCCTCTGCCCACCAACCACAACCAGCAGCGCAATAAATCCTCATCCAGACCCAAAACCCCACACTGCTTCCCTTCTGCCTTGCTGCAAAGGAAAGCCCAACCATTACAGCTGTGGGAAGCCTCAACAGCCAGGTACAGCTCACCTCTGAAAGACACAACACCCAGCAGCTAACATAATTTAAGAAACATTATCCTGACCTCTTGGCAAAAAAAGGAAAGCAGCTCCTTCAGGTCCCAGCCCAGCAATCAGATCCCCAGTGGTGGGGTCCAAAGACTACAGCAAAGCCCAGATGACCTTCCTAGGGCAGAAGGACACATTTGCTTGCTTCAGACTGCAAAATCAGTTTACAATGAGAGCGCACTCCGCAGTTTATAAAGTGTCTGATGCCTCCCTTGCACCCTGCCCTCCAGCCTGAGACTGGGGATTTTACTTTTCTGTGATTCTAATAGCACTGAATTAAGACACAGGTTCTGGCTGGCAGCCCTGACTGACCTTTTTAAGGGCCTGAAATAGATTTAAACTCAAAGTCCCTGGCAAAGGAAGCCTGGCAGGCTTCTTTCATGCGGCCAAACAGGGCTCAATCCCAGCAACACTCCCCCACAGACCAGATAGGATGAAAGGGCAAGTCTCTTAAAATACGGCTCTGACTTTGAAATGCAGATGACAGGGCTTCTGGACATACGGTATTTGACAGCTCTGCAACACAGCAGCTCTGGTCACCCCTTAAAAAATTAATCAAAGTTTCCATGAAGACATGCTTTTCCAAGTTTGCCTTCGTAACTTTGCACACAGGGTTCCAGCAATCAGCCCCTTTAGAGGGAGCAGACAGACTGAAGCAGACATGGCAACTCCGGCAGCCTGGAGCTACCAAAGTGAGCTTCCCCCTCCTTTTCTTATTTTTCATTTTTAAACTGTATAATTAAACGGAATGCATCAAATTCAGCCATGGAGCAAACAGCACTCAGAACATACAAATGAGCGCAGAATAATTGGTTACAGAAAAGTCATCTCCTCAGAAGGGTAACACAATGGAGTTAGCCAACTTTTTCAAAAGTCAGGATGAAGGAGGGTTGATAATTTCATGATTTAAATATTATCACCCAAGTTAAACTTCAAAACCCTGCAAACACATTGCTCTGTGCAGCAGAAACAAGCACAGACCAGTTTGGGTTACACATCGCAGCACTGTGTCCATTGAATCCCCACATGGCACCCATCCTCTGCTCCACTTCTGTGCATTCGTTTACTGAACATAAAATATGCAGGGGAACATAAAACATTTAGGTGAATCACCACATTGTGCAGCCTTGTGCTAAATGCCTCCAGGGATTTCTCATCTTTTGACTGTCAGTTTAAACCACTGAGGAAGAGGAAGAAGGCCAACAAAGTCTCAGACGGTTGAAATGAGCACAATGTCCTGAGCATGACGCTCTTCTCCAAGCACAGACTTGAGTGGGGCAGTCACCATGGCAGGGATCACTCCAAGCACCTTCCTCTCTATGACTTTGTAGCAATCAAACTCTGACATGTGGAGAACTAACACAGCTATTTCACAGACCAAGGCATCCTGGAGCTGATCTGGAAAACTACTGTACAATAAAGCAGGACATTTGTTGACCTCACACCTGACACCTTGCTTTTATTGTGCAATCTTCCACTTTACTAACCCAAATCAAGACCTGCGGAAGCCTAACGTGAACCTACAAGGAAACCACTTACAAACCATTACATGCCACTAACAGAACAAATCTAATTCCATTCCAGGAAGAGATGAAAAGGGGCAAATATAATGGGAACCTACTGTCTCGCACTAGCCTGTGAAACATCCAGCTGCGTCAGGGAGAGAGGACTGTGCAGCTGCGTGGGGTACTTATCGCCACTATGATACCTGAATAAAAACCCATCACATGCAGCATCACACTGTTTCAGCTATCTTTTAATTTACTGTTTCCTTTAATCACCCCGAAATCATCAAATTATCCCTTCAGAGTTCTTTTATACCTTACAGCAATGTCATGCGCAGACTGTACACAAGAATCCAGTATCTCATTTTGCTTCCCATCATAATTAAGGTTATTAGAGCAGCCCTTACTCAAGACTCAGGGCCACACTGTACCAAGTCCTGTACAAACAAGCAAAATAGCCTCTGTCCTGAGCAGCTCCCCATCTCATCATCTGTTCCTGTCCACATTTATCTTACTTCAAGGCGGCAAAGAGTTCCTATAACTGTATCTGTTGCAGCACTGAACATGACATCGGTACTTAGCAGCTCCTCTAACTCATTTTATCAAATGTGAGATTTCAAATCCACAAAATAGACCTAAGTTTTGAGCAAGTTTTTCTTTCAGAAAGTTCTGAAGCGAGTAGGATACATTTTAAAAAATGGAGAGAAGAAGTCTAGAGGTGATGGACTGAAAGAAAAAAAACCCCACGATAAATAGAAGCTATAAGAAAGGAGAATCATATAACAAATGTAATTGAAGCCAGTCCCTCAGAATGAGTAAAAACCATGCAGCAAAAAAAACGGTGTAAGGGTAAAAATGAAGTGTGATAGTCCTGTCACCTTTGGGGCTCTGAGGGATGAGTAATGAAAAGTCCTGAATTAGAGATCATAGAAAACAGGGCTGGAAGGGACCTCACGAGGTCATCTAGTCCATCTTCGTGCCCCAAGGCAAGAGCAGCCTACAGATATCAGTCCTGACAGATGTTTTTCTAACCTATTCTTAAAGACCCATAATGATAAAGGCGCCACAACCCCCATATGCAATCTAATGCAGTATCTCATCCTGGAAAGTTTTTGTCACTAAAGTAAATCTCACTTGCTGCAATTGAAGCCCATTATTTCTCATTTCATCCCCCATGGCTGAGAAGGGCGTTCCCTTTCCCTGTAGAGCAAAACAATGCAGCAGTGTCCTGAGAGACCCTGTATTAGCGGTGTTTTAATTCTTCCCACCGTTGCTCCCATTATTCTACTTAGTTTGTAACACTGATTTTTTGAAGAGATACTGAAGGTAGCATCATGGATACAGGACAAAAATTTTAACTGGCTTGTCCTGTCTACAAATGATTTATCTTGAAGCAGATTCTCTCTTCTCCCAAAAGATGAAGGGACAATCACAATTCTTCCTCCCATGACCACAAGGCTTGTATTTCTATAAGGATATTAGGGTTACTGTGTGCAACAATTCTCCTCTCTCTGAAAGAGCTGTCCACCACAATTTCAAGCGGCAATCTTCTAGGCAGTAACAGGAAAGAAAAGCCAACTACTTCAGCCAACTGGAAGACATTAGCGGGATGCAGACATTGCTAGGCAAAATCCAAATGGATTGTATTTTATAGGATCCCGTCTTTGACCTCTAATGTTATGGCATTAAGATAGGGTCAAATAGGCTTTTGACATCAAGAAAGCAGGAACTGGTAAAAGATATCTTCTCTTCATAAATATGAAATTATAAACCAATTCTCTCTGGATATTTAGACAAGACACTAACAGCATGGGAATGAAAGCTGTTGGGGTCTTTTTATTTGTCTGTGAGGGGAATTGTGCATTCAAACCCAAAGCTGTCACATCTTCAAGCTGCTCTCCCCAAATACGTGATAAACATCCTTAGGATGATGATAACTCAGGTTTTTGTTTTATCACATCATTCTGACAGCTAAGGTATGTCTAAAAATCCTCTAAATATCTTGGAATTCATAACATCAGTGCAAACACTACCAACAGGAGACTTCCTAGGAGTGTTTCTGACTCAAACAGTCCCTTTTTTTTTTGGCTATGAATCCAATGACCTGCTCTGTTTCCTAATGCCAATTAAACATCCAAGAAGAGGGAAGAATGGGGACATCAAAGTTGTTACACTTCTCTTATGCCTTTCAGCCAAAAGACTGTCCCCTTTTCTGAGCCTTTTATAGTCTAGGCAGATCTCAACAGCATCACCAGCCAAGGGAGAGCTCTTGCCTAAGGAGCTGCCTGCCCAAACTCCTCAATTTATTAGAGCCTTCAGACATGAGGGAGCAAACGGGGGCAGTCAGCAAAGACAAGTTGCAGAAGAAAGAAAATAAAACACATCCATTACACACACACGCCTTGACTGCAGAATTCAAAAACCTGCAAAACAAAGCACCCTGATTAATCGTAAATTATACCACGTATCTCTTAAAAACTATACGTTCACTTTACCAATCTGAAGGTCACATCCAAGATAATACAGTCATTCAATCCCACTGCTTCAAAGCACACAATACCAAGCATCCCCCCCTTCTGGATCAGTTGCTTCCTCTGATCTCTTTACATACATTGACTTAATGCAATTAGGAATACAGTTTTAGCAGGATCAGAATTAATGGACCTACATAAAAGAAGCGCCTGGCTCTACAAGCAAGCCAAATGTCAAACTCCTTAGTAAGGAAAAATTCCCATTCAAAGTAACAGGAATACAAAAATACTTAAGACTTGGCCCTTTGGGATATATTTTTAGAAGAAAGCTGCTTCTATTTCAGTACCAAAGCAAGTAGCCAGGCTTCCTAAGTAGTAACTCCACTTACGGGCTCACCGGGTGCTAAGCTCTCATGAAAAGTGTAACAAGAAGCAGGTTTAAATGTGCTGCCGTACCTGTGGTGTTTAAAGACTGATCTCCAGTCTTCTGGGAATAAAAAGGGGGAGAAAAAAAGTAAGGAAATCCAAAACCTACTGAACATGTAGTCTGGTTTCTTTGCTTCAAAGGGGATTTCTTTCACTGATCCAAAAATTAGACTTCCCTTAGTGTTCCACTGTTCCCAGCTAAGAAAAACAGAGAAAATGCAGTTGCCATGAAGACATCTATAGGAGCTTGCATCCCACTCTACTTGAATATCGGATTTTAACTGCATATTGACACGCTCAGAAATTAGATGCTATTTAAAATAAAAAAATACATTGAAAATCACAAGACTCCTGTAATGTTCTTCAGGCTCTTTTCAGTCAAGACTCGTGTTTGAGTCAACTATGTCTCAATTAACAAGTAATCTTCTGAAAACTAAGGAAAAGCAATACTAAAAGGCTACGTAGGTTACAAAAAGAAACACGAATGTTACAAAACCAAATAAGAATAATGTTGCTGGTTTTTTGCTGTTGGTGGCTCAGACATTAGTGTGCCAGAGGCACAAGTAATGGAAATGTACTTTTATATAAATCTCCTTTCTTTGCTTGGATTATTTTAAAATGATTCTGCTACAGTGTATATAAACCAACCACCCTATCTCCAGCTCTCTTTTTACAGTTTATTAGGAACACAAGCACCGTGGAATCACCAAGTGATGGTTAGCATCACTGCACTCTCCTTTTGTTTGTTAAACACACAGAAAGTATATACTAGAAACTGAACAAAAACAAATTTCTGGGAAGCAGATCTTCTGCCCCTGCCATCATATATTCAAACCTTCATGCTAGATACAATGGATAACCAGACTTCACTCATTTTCAACAGGGCAGCTCCTCCATTTACCCTGGCCAGAGATTACATCATGAAACAGGGAGCAAGCACCTGCAAACTGGAGCGGTCTTCTTCCCCTTTCCTTGCTGAACTGACTTTTAAACACATTTCTTCAGAACCTGGAGTCCACACTGTTACTGGTTAAGCTACAACAGATCAGGGGTCAAGTAATTAATACACTCCATATTTGCTAAAAAATACCTATTACTATTCCTTCCTTATTTTACCCATTTGTTCCTGCACTATAAAAAAAGCTATGCTCAATACTGACTGAAAATGCAGTTATAGTGCTACACGTGTAAATATTGCACTTCATTTTGGCACATTAAAGTTACACGTTATAACTAGAAAAGATTCCGCTCCCAGAAAAGTATTATTGTGTGAACACACAACATTCGAAACCACGAGCTAAAATCTTACCCCTTTCTCTTCCAAACAGCACACTGCACTCAACGCTTTCCTTAATTTTCCTACCCTGCAGCACAGACACCAGCATCCTACTTACTTTGCGAGCGTGTAGGGAAAGTCCAGCATTTAGCAATGGCGAGAAAATTGTTTTAGATCCCTGAGGGAAGGTGCTAGAGAACTGCATTCAATATAGTTACAATTCAATCCAGTTTGCTGGAGCTGAAAGAAACAAAGTGCTTTTGAAGTAAAAGTGGAGAGGCCAAGATTTTATCTTTTCATGTATGTGTGTGCATGCATGAAAACTTTAGGAAGTGAAATCTCTAAGGAGAGTGCTGGTCTGTAAGGACACGGTCAGTGTAAGGCGAGTTGGGCAAGGTATACAGATGCATGTGCTATATGGAAAAGAATGGTTAAAGGAACTTGTTTGTAAAAATCTCTACTTTCTTCCCGGGACACAAACAAAAAAAAAATCAAAGCAATTAAATATTTAACTTGAGGAAAAACAAAAGATGAGTGTAATTGCGCATAATCCTCTGAGTTGCTATAATGAATGCACCTACTTTGACCAAGAGAAAATGTGCTTTTTTTATTCCTCCAAGATATGCATTGGAAAAAAAAACGCTGGCAAAGTTTGAATTCAAAGAACAAAACTGCCTGAGAGTACTTTCCTTACAAGAAAAAGAAAAAGAAAGCCCATGCTGTGTAATTATAGGAAGGTAAACAAGTAGGAAGGCTCATTGTAAGTTTTACTATATGCCGGTGATTTGTCATACTGACGAGCTTCCAAAGGAGAGAGCCTGCAACATTTGTTCTCACCCTCTTTATCTCAGACTTTTGCATAATGCAAATTGCAGAGTGTGGAGGCTCAGCTCTCCCATTTGAATCACGCAGTATCGACGTTTCATCTCTGGAAGTTTGGTAGGCAGTGTGAAAACTCCCTCGTTGTACAAAACAAGGCAGAACAACTGGTTCAGACAAGCAAATTACATATCGGCTCCTCTCTGACCTACAGCATCTCGGATAAATGGGGTGGATGAAAGAGCCCTTAGCGCTGTTGCCAGCAGATCTCCCTCAGCTCCTCAGTCTTGGCAGAATTATAGGGGGCAACTTTACACATGGATGAACTGTTCTCCAACAATCTTCCTAATGTAGTAGACACAAGTAGGCTTTCCTCCAATACTAGGAAAGCACATCCCACGTTTGTTTCTTCTGAATAATACGCCTGCAGACAACCCAGTGACATTTCTGGAGGGCAGTTTCTCTCTAATAGTGGTGCAGGGGTCAGCTAAGTCTTGGGGAAAGATGGGGGGGTGGGGGAGCCTCCAGAACCAATTTCCAGACCAGACTCTCTCAGATGCAATCCTTTAGAAATGTGGGTGATTTCTATGGGGTCCCAAAGAGCTGTGGAAGCAAAAGACTCATTTGTCTCTGGATCAGATTTTAAAATGAGGAGACAAATACTGTCCATGAGCATGGACAAAGAGATCACTCATAAAAAGTGGGTTATCTGCACAGAGAAACTTTTGGGCATCTTCATCTACAAAAATTATATTGATGATGGCACTGCATTGTGATGTTACAGCCAGAAAAGGGAGGAAAATAATGAGTACGGAAACTCTGGTTCCCATAGGAAACTCTTTCACCCATAGGAATGATTCCCAAAGGTGTTTGTGTCACCATCATGACTGTGACTGTCATGCAGGAGCATGGTTGCTCCTCCTACAGCATAGAGAAAGCAACACAAATGTCAGCAGTGGCCAGCCCAACACATTGATGCTGCTGCTGCTCTTGGGTGGACATGTACACCATGAAGAATGAAGCCAGCATGAGGTCAACTATTTGTCCAACCCCAAAACTCAGCCAAAAACAACATGAAGATGAATGCAAAGCTTGCTGAGCTAGGACCCCTCAAGGCTTATCGGTATAAACATCTAAACATTTCAACACTTAGTAATGCACATTTCCTCAGTGGCAGAAATAGAGATAAGCATCCTCACCATTTTTTACTTGTACTAACTAAACACTTATATTCCCTGGTTTCAGAAAAAAACCGCATCAGAAACTCAGGAAAGGGCAGAATGGATGAGAAGTAAGAGCAAAGGCTGCCAAAGGTTAACACCTGAGATGAGAGGGAATGGTGCCACAGGGAGCATCTCAGCTTAGCCCCTGAAATCTCAGCACTTTGCACTGAAATTTAGTGCCATATGTACTCAGCAGTACATACAGTGTTGACAAAGTTTTTATTTTTAAATAAATAAAGGCCAGAAAGTACAGTTTTCCTTACCTCTCCGGTGGCTTCAATTATGCAGTACCGCATCCACCATGTAAGCACTATTTCCACAGCTTTAGCACTTGACATTTTGAGATAAAATGTCATGAACAGAATTTGTGAACCTCTCTGTCGTCCCCCCTCCTTTGAATTTAAATCCTTAAAGGCATCAGACAAGTGCTTCAAACTATCCCCTTCTTTCCTCAAATCCCCTTCTTTCCTCAAACTGAAGACCAGACAGACTTTAATGGCATCTTTGCAGTTTGCTCTAAGTCTTATTGCAAGAACTTTTCTTCTCCAGCGCTGCTCACTACTAAGCTAAACAATGACTTTTCTGCTCAGTAAGTCCTGCAGGTGCAATCACTCTTGCCCGTCAGTATGACTCTGCTGGCTGTTTGCTTCTCCTGCCTTCCCTCTTTCCAACACAGGACCACAACAGTTCTTTGGAAGAAATCAATGCTACCTGCTCAGGTCAGACCATTTTGTCTTTCTAGATTACACCAAATATCAGAGACTTTTAACTGGTCCCTCCCACCTTATGGCTCCCCTCACTTTTACCTCCTTATGCTCAGCCATTCAAATTTATCCTCATTCTCTATACCCCAAGCAAGAAATTACAGGCAAACATAAGACACAAAAATAAATACCAATTTTCAGTGAAATTCTGAGAACTTCTGGATTGCTTTGAATGTGAAGCAGGGTCATAAACTATTTTGTCAAATTAAGCCAATTAGCACTGGGAATTTAATGGTATAATCTGTGTGACCAGTTTCTCCACTGCCACAGGATTCATCTGTTAAACTGAAGGAAGTCAGTAATTAATCCTATCACACTCTTCAGAGAAGACAGCTGTGGTGACCCCTCCCCCCAAAAAAAGTAGATTTTTGATGCATTTTCTCTGCCTGAAGATGAAAAGAACCTTAGTCCCAGCATCCTCATGCTCTCATCTGATGCAAATATGCTGCTTTACAATTCCACTCTACCTTGTCTTCTACTTTATTTAGTTTGCCTCTAATTGTATAGCTTTTCCTGAAAGGTCAATTGTTCCTCTAGCTGATGGCCTCCTGATGGAGTCTCAACTGATTATTACCCCCTGCCTACTTATGTAAGCTATGGTCAAGATGATGTTTGGCATTATTAAGATGGGATGTCCTCTCAAGGATGCCTTCACAACTGGAAGAGCTAATGTGACAGCTCTGAGCTGAGAGACACAAAAAGGAAGCCAAAACCTTGCTTTTCTTCTCCAATATTTGCTCTGCACTATCATGCTGCATGAGGGGCTATACTGGCATCTGTTATCCATTCCCCCAAAGGAGCCCTTCACAAGAGTGAATCTGCCTGCAAAGGAAACAGGAGGATTTTGAAGATGGCATGTGGGAAGTTGCCATAGGTCTTCCAGAAATCTTTTCTGTAAATCTCATAAGAGCTGACCTGGGGCATATGAAACCACAGCGCTTGTGAAATACAAAGTAATCACTCTGAACTCTCTTTCAGCAATCTGCATTTTCTCTTCAGAGAGATGCCCTGTGCCTATGGGAGTATTTGCCTCTATCTGCAGCTGACTTTTAATCTAAGTTGGAAACTATTGGCTTTTCTTTTGTAGTTGACAGTGAAGTTGTGGCTCTGTTAAGATAAGTGTTTCTTTTGTTGCCTCTTGTATAAAATTCCTAGAAGATGTGCCCTTGAACAAATCTCCCAGAATACCAGGGCAGAAATAAAGTAGAGTCGCTATTACTGAAAGCGCTCAGCAAATCCCACACAGCCCAAGAGAATCTTACGGAAGATGTTGAATAAAGATGCTCAGTATGGCCAGATAAAAGTACCGAACAGCCAACAAATGTTGGATTATAAAGCTTAAAATCCAGAAATATCTATTAATCCTTTACATTTGTTACCCTGATGTCTAGAATTTTATTTATTTATCCAAGTGACAATATGGGAACATCCCTAAGCTGATTAATTTTACACACAAGTGAGTTCTCAGAACATTTCTAGAACTAAAAGAAAAAAAAGGAACACTTTCTGTATGTAAAAGTAAGGGTTTGTGCGTCCGGGTCTGGGTTTTTTTGTTTGGTTTGGGATTTTTTTGGGAGGGGGTTGTTTGTTTTTTTCCCACTGGAGGGTTCATGGGATTTCTACTTGAGCTCTTTTAAGTATGTGAGCTCATACATACTACTGAAAACATTAACAACCTCAGAGCTGCTGGCCCCCAGAAATGATGTAATTAACCACTGACAGTCTTCACAATACTGTTACAAATTAAATTAGATTGTCTCAAACAGAGTTCACAAAGGATCCAAACCCCAAAACAGCCAATCTATCCTTTGTAACTGAGGTGTAACTGAACACTTGTACGAGGTTCTTTATTAATAGATTTAAAGACCACTGTTTCGTCGAGAGAAATACTTTCAACCCACATGAACATTAATATTCTTCCCATGCTTGTACGTTCATCTGAAGAGCATCCTATATACACTGAGAAACACAAACAAGAGTCTAACTAAAGACAACTCTTTCTATGGAACAACAGCAAGGATAAAGAAGAGACAGAAGTTCCCATGGAGATGGCATAACTCAGAGAGGAACCTCTGTTAATCCAAGGGGAGCACTAGCTAGATATGAAAAATGGGGCAGTGGACAATGTACTAGCTTCTGCAAGGACCCTTAGCCCTCGCATCAAGCAAGGCTGTGTGAAACTTTAAAAGCCATCTGGAACATCACCAAAAAGCCTCCTGCCTTATCACTACTCCAGACACTACAGCAAAATAATTTCCAAGCATCTTGGAAGATGAAGGTTAAACACAGACGAAGCAATTCTGCAGTACTGGAAGAAGGTTGCTAATAAAGTTGTGTTTTATAATGGAGCAGTTTTCACCAAAATGGGAATTAAGGGGAACATAGCTACCCTAGAAAGTAGTGGGATCTGTAACAGTTTGCCTTCCAACATCACCCATATCAGAGAAGCAGTTCCTTTTAGTGTGTGCTAAAAAAAGACATTGTTAAGCGCAGCATTACCCTTTCAATTACTCTTCCCACTTCTATCTGCAGGATCCGTAGATCTGAAGTGTGTGTAAACAACACTTAAGCCCAGAGCCCCCTAAGGCAGCATCTTCTACCAGCATGGTGAGAGCTGACAAGGCTCTCCGCTAAATCATCTCACCCAGCAGAAAACATCCTGTAAGTGAAGGAGACTCTTCAAGAACAAAAGAGAATTTCAAAGTCAAAAGGAACAATGATAGGAGAATGGGGTAGCCTGCAAAGCAACAGTAACCCAGCTAAAGGAAATCACACTAAGTCACAGTTAGAAAGCCAACATAAATTCTGCTGTCAGGAAGAAAAATATTGCTTGCTACTTCCTAGTACTGGGCTGTCCCAGCGAGGATGAACAAAAGCACTCCGGACTCCTCCACTTGACTCCTGCCTTTCCTGATAATGGGAGCTTGGCAAAATTCAACTTCTCCAGTAGACACAACGAAAACTGTTCAATTATTCAAAGAGTAAAGTGCTAGATATGAGTCAAGAAAACAGGATCAGGAGCCAGGTCTCAGTACTGTGGTTAGCAGAGCACAGAACGGCTTTAACTGCAACAGTGCCTGCAATGTAGGCATTGAGCAAGGCTTCAGAAATCAAAGCATAGCGTTTCAAGAGAAACAAATGGGTTTAGGAGCCCAAATCCCCTTGAATGAATTGCATTTCTAAACCCAGCAATGGCTTTTTTTGCACTTCTTTCATCTCCATCCACAAAATTAGAACTTGTATCCAAATCTCCATCCTCTTTGCTAAAGCTGTTCTCGATCTTGTTTTTTTCTCCAGAAATATACTATCACAGTAAGAATAAAGCCAAAACAAACAGCTGATGCCACTTGTTTAATTAGTTAGACAGTTTCTCACTGACGTGGTATCTGAAACTTTGTGCAAGAGGAGCTCTTCAAACTACAGCATTTTGAGCATGTAGGTATTAGTAAGAATGTGTCTTCTGTTGGTAGTCTCCCAGTCAGGAAAGTCTGCCCGACTTGAACGACGACTTAGTGTCATAGGAATCATATTTCTTTTTCACTGTTTTATAGCCACTCATCTTGAACTGACATTGCACAGCGCTCTTCACTGCTGGTGTCAGATGGTATATCAGCATCCAGAGCAGCCTCAGAATCTTCTGGATGAAAAGTTCCTATGATTAACTTTAAAAATGTCAATCGTTCGCCATGTTCAGTATCCAGGCTTGTTCATCAGTTAGTAATAACATTCCTAGCTGAACTGAAAATGTGTTCTGAGTAAGTGCTGGGAAAAGGAAAGCTTAAACATTTGACAGCAGTTAGAGATGAAGCAGGCTATACTTCTCTCATTTCTGAAATGAGGATGCAGTGATTTTCAGCAGGCTTCTGCAACAGAAGCAGCTACAAGATTGTGGAAACAGACCTTTTCTTCTTGGTCTTGTGACAACTACAATTCTGCATTCCTCAGCTCTGCCCTGCAATTAAAAGGGGAAGATACCAGAAACAGCTGAAGAAGCAAGAGACAAAAAAGGAAAAATAAGCTGATTCCAGCTACTCCTCTCTTTTCCATGTGTGCCGTACACATTTCATTATTAGATTAGAAGCTTCTTCCTGCACCATCTCCATAAGCTTTGAAATTGCCACCATTAAAGCACGTCACAGAAGTTATTTTTAAACTGTGGATTGTGTTACAGAGAGAATCTCATTTTTAAAAATGTAATGGAGGAAAAGCATTCATTAGAAGACTATGACAGCTGAGGGAAAAAATATTCATCATATTCCAAGGATATATTAGAGAAAAAAGCTTGGAATGTGTTCTTGCTCTCTCAGCCTGAATACCTCTCTCTTCCCTGACTAGTGTGAAATATGATCAATCACATTAATTCTGCATATACTAAAAAATGAGCTTCTCCAACTCATTCAGCTCTAAAGTCACAGTGTCTCGTCCTACGCACCTAAATGAAAAGGGATTGGTTTCACATGCTGGAAAGTAGGTGGATCTCCCAGCATGCCAACCTGATTTTCAGAGGTGTACCAGTGCCTGCAACATGTACTGATCACCAGGCAAAAAAGAAACAGGCAGCAGATCTGTGATCCTCAGGGGAGCAGCGCCTGCAGCCACAGCCCTCTGAGCAGCTTTCACTGGTTAGATGGTCTTCAATCACCTCCATTCCCCAGTGAGGACTGCCACCGGGGGACTCCTGCTTGCCTCATGCTGCTCAACACCATCACAGTGTTTTAACACTCAACAACAGTTTAAGATGAGAAAATAGGTATCAAGCCATACTTGGAAGCAAGTGAGACACTGAGCTTGAAAAATCCCCAACTAGCAAACGCAAGTGAATTCATGTCCTGCTCAGATGCTCAAAAAAAGGCAGAGGAGAGGAAAAACGTTCACATGCAAGAGAAAGGGCAAGACCAATGTTAAATGGGGAGTGAGGATTTCTCCCACGAGCAAGCAAATAAACTCCTCATGCATTATTCACAGGCTGTGCATCTGGGGACTGGTATACCTCCTGTAGAAGGATAAAACCATTCAGCATCCTTGTAGCTTCAAAACTGCAGAATCACCCCAGGGGAAAGATCGAGGGAAGAAGCTGAGGTGTGAGGCCAGTTTACAAGTCAAACACCATAAGAGCTAAGAGCGTGTAGGGTTTGTTTGGCGTTTCTTACTATTATTATTTTAGAGGCTGGATACTTATCCAAGGGAACACTAGACTGAACTGATCCAAGTTTGAAAATTGTGCTCAGTATCTATAATAACAAGAGAAGAGAGAATTCTTAGCACAAGTTACCACAGCCACATTTAAAAGACAGCACATCCACAATCCAAGCATTATTCCATTTCTCAATACTGCCCTGATAAACTGAATCTTTGCAGGACTCTCTGTACTACAATTTACTAATCCCATAGCTCTTCCCAAAGGGCGCTCCACAGTTTCTCCAAGCACAACCCAAGCAAGGTAAATAAGAACCCATAAGGGACAGGAGGAAGCCCTGAGCCAGAGCTCTGGCTGAAATCCAAGCCGAAAGAGACACTGACCATGCACAAGCAAGTGCAGACAGCTTTTCCCAAAAATGGTATTTTAATTCAGAAAGAAACTTCAGTAATCTCAGGGTTTATGATCATCTGTGTAACAAACAGGACTGCAGTTGGTCTATATAAAGCATTAATTTCCTACAGCGCATTTTAGACTTTAAATGAGGAAGGACCAGACCTAAAGCAGAAATCTGCTGGAAGCCTGCTCTCATCTTTAATTCGATTTAAGCGTGCCAAAAGACAGCGAATGAAAGTGTGGCAACAAAAGACCTCGGTGGAACGCAGGGTACGGGAGGGATCCCATTGTGCTAGGATCTACATGAGAACCTACATCTGCACCAGACCTCTCTCCCTCTCTATAGAGGGCTGCAGAACACAGTCCTCCCGGACAAGCACCTGAGACACCAGGAGATGCTGCAGTTGCACTCTCCCCAAGCAGAGGACACAATATATTGCCAGTGAAGCTGTCTAGCTGAAGGACAGCTGGGCATGCAGCACATCTCACAGTAAATAAATGACCTCTCTCATTAAAGGTGCTGTGCTATTTGGCCATGATATTATTCACCGTGTTCCCACAGTGAATTCTCTAAATGAAGTGAGTTTGGCTTGACAACCACCAGCTTTGGGCAAGACCTCCACAACTCCTCCTATGTACTTTATAAAAGGAGTGAGCATCTCTCAGTGCACAGCAGGACAAGACTTAGCACAAGGGAGCAAAAATATTGGTCATGGATGTCGCATAACAGAAGGAGCAGTAACTGCATTGGGAAAATAAAGGTTCCACCACAGCCCATAAGAATAGCCAGCAATGATCCTCCAGTACAAAATTTCTAACCTCTCCTAGGCTGAGCCATTAAATACAAGGATGACGTCCACATGCACCGACTTCTGAAACCCAGGAACTCACAGGATTAAAAAGGACTGCAAACTCGTTATAAAATCAGAGCTGGTCCTCCAATAGGGCACACATCCCACACCACTTCCCTCCCAGCCCCTTGCTTGAAGACCTACATTACAAAACAGATTTCCGCCAAAGCTCTTCCTGTGATGACCTTTACTGAAGAAGGGAATCTAAAAGCAAGATAAAAGCATTGGATGTGGGTTAGAACAGGTCGAAAAAAGCCACCATGTACTGTTACTGGGTTCACATGAACGTTCCATTATTAAGCATTTTTCTTCTCTTCCCCATCCTGCACTGCAGAGAAAGTACTTTTCCAGAATGTTCAAAGGTACCAATAATCAATTGAAAACACATGAAAAAGTTAAAATGTGGGTTTTTTTGAGCCCCGTGCATTTTGGAACTGACAGCAAAGCGCTGTAGAGTCGCCATCATTAGGAAAATGGGCTGCTCAAAGAAAATTTCTCACATATGAAGGGCACTGTGAAGCATTTAAGAGTCTAAAAATATTTTTACATTGTCAGGTAGGAAGAGCTAGGTGGGGATTTTACAAAACCTGCTCTCTTAACCTGAAATGTGGGAGCTGTACCTAAATGCTCCTTAGTTATCTAATGTTCTCATCAACTGAACTACAATTAAATCCATACACTGATACTTACTGGCTGAAGTGGAGGCAAACTGCAAAAATTGCTCCCCTCTGGGCTGATGAGGGCTAACAGACAAAAGCTGATTATCTCTCCTAAAGATTTCCACTCTGCCTTCATGGTGTGCAATTCTCCTTTTGTTAGGACTGTGCTTCTGTTTGGGATTCCAGTCCATGAGCAGATTCCTCCTGTTTCTGACCATGCTTTTTAATGATGGGCCAGAGCAGCAGCAAACTCGCTGAGCATTTAAAACTCTTCCCAGTGAAGTTGCGGGAAACTTTGCCAGGATTCAGTACTCTCTGCTCTGCAGGAGATCCAGCCAGGTGTCTCATCCTCATGCAGTCAGCTCAGCTCCACTGACTCATGGAGGAAGCTCGCTCAAAACTGTGCCGAAGAATACGCCCAGAGAAACTGGTGGGATTTAGAGCTTCACAGAACCATTGTGAATTTGGAAACAGATTTAAGCAGCAGCTTGGAGTCAAGCCTCCAGCCTTCGACACATGCATCGTGACTGGAGTGCCTTCCAGTTAATTATGGACCTACATCCCTCAGCCAGCCTACCAGTGCTCTTCACAGAAACACCTTCTAATGCTGTAGATGTCAAGTTCCCCATCAGCAGTAGGTCTCGGCATGCCCAGGGGTATTCATCTGGATGACACAGCACATTGAAAGCATGTCACTGTCCCCTCTTTTACTTCTCACTGTGCAGACCCACATTAGCCATAATCAAGTGCATATTACTAAGACAACATAAAAGTCTAATAGCATGACTCCATTCTTTGATAAACAAATAACACACAAATGCTGCTAATCTGACATGTCCAGACATTCTTCTTTAAATAAATAAAGAAATAAATCGTGGCTTTCTACTACTTGCATCAGAAACCAGAGTCGCAAGCTACAGGACGATTTGGGGCAGAAACACCAAAACTCAGAGGCTTTCAGTTCAGTCATTAAAAAGGTAATTTGAAGCATAGAATGAGGCTCAAGCTAAGCACTATGGCTCTATCTGCTGTCCGCTGCACAGCAGATCCTCTGTATTGTCTCCTGGTTATACCGCCAGACTACTTAGCTTCATTACTCCAGGAAGTGGATGTGATTGATCAGACAAGGATTATTCCTCTTACTAAGCTGCTAGTTAATCAAACCAAGATGCTTGAAGCCTATTGCAAAATTAAAGGAGATACAACCCAGTAAGCAACACTGACATTTGAAGTCGCTAGTCCAACCTCACAGACTTTCCCACTGAGTCAACGCCAGAGCAAGCCCATCTGTAGCCCCAAGATCTTGGCACAAAGGCTGTCCAGGCATCGCGGACCCCAGTCCTGCCTCCCACTGGGCTTCCTCAGTTCATCCAACAACAAAAGGATTATTACTGAAAAACACTAATCCTGCAAAAATAAAGGAAAGGAACACACTCAAATACATCCAAATTTGTGCTGTGGTTTAACAGATTGAAGGAAACTCTTTAAAATAAATGGCAAATTTTCTCAGCTGGGGAGGATTTAGATCAGTACCAAATCCCAAAAACTGTATTATATACTACAGGAAAAACTTGTTATGATTTGGATTATATCAATCCAGACAAATAAGCTCTTGGAAGCAGTAAGAATTAGAGAAAAACATAAAAGGAAAATATAGTTAAGAAGGAAGGTTGGAAGGGGAGTTGCTTTAGTGGCTGACTCCTCTATTGCCAAATACAGCTTCTACACAAGTTAAAATATCAATGCAAAAATCAAAACAACTGGCAAGAACTTGCGTCAAATGATTTTCACCATTTCAGACTCCTCAACATCACCTCTCATTTCTGCTGCATTTTTCTTTGCCACTTTCATTTCTCACATCTACTCACGCTGGGTTTGGACATGGTAACATAAATGCATGGCTTATTTCTTCTCTCAGTTTGCTGCTAACAGTTGTCTAGACTCAGGAATGGCACAGCAAAAGCGCTTTCTTGCAATTTGAAGAAATGTAATGAGGAATGCTTCCACTTGAAGCATTTAAACAGTACTTTGAGAATGAATCCATGTTTTCATTTGTGGAGAATGATGCGCAGGAAGAAAATATCATACCATATAATTTATGCAAGGGAAAATTCTCCAAAAGATCAGAACTTGATGGATACTAAACAGTTAACATTAAATTACACAAATGAGGAGGAGTGCTATGTACTTACTGAAATTAAATGTACCTGCTCTCTGGGTATAAATCCAGCACCAGCTATTCCAAGCTCCCTATATTAAATTTTATTCATGAAGTTCAAACTAAGATTATGCTGATAAAATGCCAGCCTGCATCTGCACTCCCCAGCAACAATACCAGTGATAATTCCTGTTACTCCTTTGCTATATTCAGTATCCTTATGCTTTACTGCAGCCGCACTAGACCCTTAGCCTAGCCAAGTCTGTGCTGCCAGCTGGCATTACAATCCTTCCAAAAGGAAACATACTTGTAGTTCTGCTATCTTGGCTCAAAATTGCCCATTTCTCGTCAACTTATGATCAGTCTAGTTGCTAACACACTGCCAGTTGTTCTGAGACACCTCAAAGGGTACAGACAGGCATAAAGTACGACAAGTGTGGTCCCTCCTGATTTTTAAATGCTCTTTTTGGAGATGTCCATTACATGGGTTTAAGCAGAAAGTAGATGTGTTTTGGAAAGCCACGCTCTGACTCAACCAGCAATCATGAACCCGACAATGTAATTGCCTGTTTTTTTCTGGTCTGTGTTGCATAGAAGATGGGGACGCTTGGATTTAAAAGACATACTCGCTTCCTACCTGATATTTAGGTTTCTGTATACTCTCTCCCACTTATAGGATATGCAATATTGTGCCTTTGGTCTACTACAGGTCAAATGCTTAGCAGTGCTTAGGATCACATTTTTGAAGCACTACAACACAAACACTCCACAGCAGGCATCTAAGTCACATTTCACATCAAAACATTTTCGTCTCCTAAACACTGAGACAACTTTGGATGGCAGACAGTGCTCAGTTTTATCTACTGCTCATTAAACAGATACAGTCAGATGAGGGAAAGCACAGTAGAAAGCACTCCAACTGCACCAACACGTTAAATGAAATATTCACGTTAAATGAAACAAATAACCAAACAAGCCATGTAGAAAAGAGAAGACCAGGAAAGCATGCAAGAGACACCGTCAAACATGTAAAGTGATCAAAATGAGGAAGAACAACAGCTGGTCCCTGTGTGCACCAAGGATAAGACAAGAATGACTAGTTTAATTTATAGCAACGGAGATACAAGTTCACTGGCAGAGAAAAGAAGGAGTGGTCTGGACTACTTGATTTGGCATTAAGTATAAACATGCTAAGGATTTTACAACCCTTGCTCTTAATCTTCAGCACATTCAAGGAGAGGGTTTTTTTAAGGAAACTTTACTTCCTGAAAGTATTGACCACTCAGCCTAAGTTTAATGATGATGATGATAACCCCCAATAACAATAGGCAGCCATTTATTTTGAACCAACTGCAGCTGTAGTTTTACTTCATCTTTCAGCTGAAGATTATGAAATGTGCTTCCCTACAGGAAACAAGTATAGCTTGAAGACAAAATGGAAAACCTGCTGCACCCATCTCTCAGACTTCTCCAGGCAGGAAATCCATTTAAACCATCCATATCACTGAAGCGTCTAATATTGGCCCTATGCTAGTGGCTCGCTCCCAATCACACAGTAAGACCCCTGTCTGCACATACAACGCTGGTCTGCACACCCGGATGATGCCCGCTCAGCCAGATGCTTATTCAAAGAGGGACACCACCTGAGGAGCAAGCATAAAGCACAAGAAAGGATTTCTTTTTTCAGGTTTTATGGTATCGGTGTAAATTCCAAAACTACTTTGCCTTGCATTTTCTTTCTCCCAATACACCTACTGCCTCTTCTATCCGCTCACGTTCCAAGGCTTCTTTAACATGAGATATACACTCATTTCTTCACCACCCTGTCTTATTACCCAGACATGGCTGCATAAATACGTTCAAATGCAAAGAGATATGACATGGTAATGCTTAGCCTGCATGCAACAAGGAAGGATTTTTTGCAGAAAAGACAGTATAGGGATACTGGGCCAGACACATCTCCAAACTTACTGCTGTTTGGCTTCAGTCTTACGTGGAAGCTATTTGAAGAGGGACTCATTTGAAACAGATACACATGAGCATAATTAGACAAGAATCATGAAGTTCATGATTTGATTATCACAGATGCCAAGGCAAAAATTATTTTCTCCTGAAAGGACAAGTAATACCTAGTGTTAATAAAATCCAAGGAACCCAAGTGAGTTGAAACATTTGTCTGGGTTCTGGGATTGCTTTCTGGGATTTTAATGGCCCATATTTCCAAAATACAGCTTCTTCTAAACAGATTATAACAGCAACATCACTTTTCATTTGCAGCATTAAGTAGGTAATATATGATAATATCCTAATATTTTAACTAACATATTTTACTTCTCTTATTTAATAAGAGAACATATTAAGAATGCAAGTACCTCTGCAATCGCACCTCCTTTCCTTCCCCTGCATCCTGTTCCTCATAGGAAAATCTAGCCCTGAAGAGAAGACCTAGCAACACATTTTGTTGCCATTGTTCTTCCCAGAAACAGATAATGTGCTTTAATATGGTTACAGAATTCAGTCTTAGTGAGACTCTTAAGCAGAAAAGCACATCTTAAAGTGAAATGATTTATTGGCGACTCCTAGGGACTCGCAACTAGCACTGAGTAGAAGTTTTATCACTGAAATGCAGACAGTGAAGGAAATTACTCAGAAAAAACTTCTTCTCCCACATCACATGATTTTTAATGGTTTTTTTAACACCAAAAGCTTTTTATCTGGACTGGGGAGGGGCAGGAAGGTTTAATGCAGAAGCTTTCAGATACAGACCTCAGAATGGAAGAACATTTTTCCTTAAATTCATATTCTGACTTTATAACCGTGCCTTGCATATACTTCCTGTACATACCTGCTTCACCCATGAATCAACTGTTAACCAAGCTACACAAACTATTCAAGTTTGAATGGTATATATTATTGAATGAAGAAAGATCTCAAAGGAAAAAAACCTGCCAAGATGTACAATATAACAGAGAAAGAGAGACAAAAATTGAGTCATATGAGACAAGCTCAGTTCACAATTACAAATCACATTAGTGGTCAGCTTTGCAGCTAAAGAACGCCTGAGCCATCAGTATTCTTAGTCTTAATCCTTTTAAATAATTAAGAAGTTATGCCTGATCTAAGCTAATTAAGCATTAATTAAGCAAAACTCCCTCTCAAATCACTGATATATGTAAAGGAACAACCAGTGTGCTAGACAATTTGACACTGGCATTATACAGAACCATAACTTCATCACTTTCTATGCCTTTCCTCAAGAAATAGATCAGCATCAAGAAGTTCTCACCAGCCATTAAGTGCTTTGAGGCAGGGCTTTGGGACAAGGGGAGAAGAGTTATTTTGGAGCGAAGTCCCACACACAGAATCATAGAATTATAGAACAGTTAGGGTTGGAAAGGACCTTAAGATCATCTGCTTCCAACCCCCCTGCCAGGGGCAGGGACACCTCCCACTAAACCATGCCACCCAAGGCTCTGTCCATCCCAGCCTTGAACACCGTCAGGAATGGAGCATTCACAACTTCCCTGGGCAACACATTCCAGTGCCTCATCACCCTTACAGGAAAGAATTTCTTCCTCATATCCAATCTAAACTTCCCCTGTTTAACTTTGAACCCATTACCCCTTGTCCTATCACTACAGTTCCTAATAAAGAGTCCCTCCCCAGCATCCCTATAGGCCCCCTTCAGATACTGGAAGGCTGCTGTGAGGTCTCCACGCAGCCTTCTCTTCTCCAGGCTGAACAGCCCCAGCTTTCTCATCCTATCTTCATACGGGAGGTGCTCCAGTCCCCTGATCATCCTCGTGGCCCTCCTCTGGACTTGTTCCAACAGCTCCATGTCCTTTTTATGTTGAGGACACCAGAACTGCACACAATACTCCAAGTGAGGTCTCACAAGAGCAGAGTAGAGGGGCAGGATCACCTCCCTCGACCTGCTGGTCACGCTCCTTTTGATGCAGCCCAGGATACGGTTTGCTTTCTGGGCTGCAAGCGCACACTGCCGGCTCATGTTCATTTTTAACACTGTGAAGTCTCAGTAAGTCCACCATTCACAAAACATCAAAAGCAGCAACATAGGATAAGCAATATGGTATCTCCTCATAAAGCAATAGAACAACCACAGCTATATTTAGCTCTACAGCTCAAACAGGAGTCACAGCCAGAGCACCAACATACCCCAGTAGTATTAAAATGTCTTCATGCATACAGAAATGTACACATGCCTGCTAGGAAAAGCTGAAAATAACCATTTGAATTGCTGAGTAGCAGTTTCAATTAATAGGTCTATTTTCCCCGTCTATGGGCAGAGGATTTGCTTGCTTAACTCCCATTAACGCTAACATGAGGTGGAATAGTGACATTCCTACTGCTGTACCTTCCGCTGAAGTTAAAGCAGAGCGATTCATTGCATTTTAACCTCTGCCCATTCTGCTCCCTCTCAGGAAGAAGCATTAAATGTAAACTTAAAAAATTATGAGCATTACCTTGAGAAGAAAATACACTGGTTTGTTTTTTTGGTTATTAATCAACAAGCACAGCCATTCCAACAGACCAATTATAAACCAATTCAAATAAAGAAACAAATCTTCACACTAAAGCATACAGTTAAGTCAAACACAGATTATAGGTCAGATTTTTGAGATTATGCACTCTCATCCCAAACAGAACAAATATTCCACTGGTTTCTGTGCTTACTCCCTACCATCTCCAACACAAAAAAAATAAGCTGATGCTTCTGAAAGATGAATTACGCTACAAGAAATACCAATAAAATCTGGGGAAAAAATAGACAGAAAATGAAACAGTAAAGGATTCTGGTCCCAGTCAAACAGTTCAGCGCAGGCAACTCTTAGGCTGCAGGTTCAGTTGTAATCCAGCTCACTCTGAAGTTCACTATGAGCTGGGTGCCTAATTCTCTGGTACAGACTACATGCACTAACACACATACCAACAGTAGAGACAAAATCCCAAAGACCAATTAATCCTCACCAAAACCAGAATGAAACAGAGCAGGTCTAATGGAGGACTGAGGGCTCATTTCACTCAAGCAAAAACCAAAGGAGTGTGGACACTAGCATGGGGAAAAAAACTGGTATCAGTGTCATCACGTGGGGAAGAATTTCCACTGAGCAACAACACAATGAGCTGCAAGCTCAGTTACTGGGAAAATTAAGAGTCCAAGATAGGTCAGATACAGTATGCACTGAGATCCAGCCTGAAGTTCTTCAGGGCTCTGCCTACAGCAGACGTGGTGCGATGGGTGCGAGAGGCAACTGCCTTCTCATCGGGATCAGGAGTGACACACTGCTTGCTGACAGCTTGTCATAACACTGTCTTGAATATTTGGGAGTTACATTTTCAAAGATCTTTTCTATGCTAATGACTTCCTACAGATGTTTTGAAATGTTTTAACTGCTCTGGTTTGATTCAGTGAGCCCATGACACCGTGATTTCATGTGAACGCAGCAAGAGCTGCAGCAGTGAACCCATCCAGGACCTTCCAGTAGCAACAGCAGATGGAGAAGCAAATTCCCATGCTCCCTGGGAGAGCGGGGTCTGGTGAAAGACAGGAACAATGTACTACTGGGACAAGAGTACCGGTTTTGCCTCTCACAGAAAAGGGAATCTCCATTCTGTATGAAACCCTGCCATTTTTAACTGACTTTTCAAACCAAACAAGAAAAGGTCAACATTTCTATATGCCAGAACTTTCTTAATGCTGATTCAGAAGCATTGGCATCTCCCTAACAATATTAATCTCAAGCACAAATATGGCACCAAATAATAAAACCAAGAGTCTAAGAAAAGTCAAGCGTAAAAGTAGCACACAATGTGCAAGTATCCACCTTATCAAAACAAGGACTGAGCATGACATGTGCCCACAGAATGGCTGGCTGTCAATGCAGCTGCATTTTCATCAGAGGCTCTCAGTTGTTTCTTCTCCATTTCCTTCCTCCCTCTACTATTTGCCTAATGCTCAGAATTTGATTTTGTTCGTAATGCAGTGCCTGCTCAGCATTTAAAACCCAACTGTCCTATTGCAGAATAGTAATAGTAATATCCTCCAGAATAATTTTAACCTCTTTTTCCAAGTTTTGCTATTTCCTTATACAATACATCATTAAAATTAAGTGTTATAAAATTATCTGGGTTTTCTAATGCAGAGCAAAGGTGGCCAAGAGAATATCAAACAGTAAGGCATCATCCTCCTCCCAATTCCATATGCACAATCTTCCTTCTAACATGACTGACATACAACACCACAATCTCTCTCTACAATTAATGCAGCTGGAAAGAAACAGGCTTTTGGGTTCCGCATCAGACATTTAAGCTGAATATATTTAGACTCAATGTCTCTTAATAAAAGGCAACATGTTAATCTACGTGCAGCAGTTCACAAACAGCAGAAGCCACTGATACCAAAAGCAGCACCAAGGGAGTTTCTGCCTTTCAGCTACTATTAATGACAACTTCAGTGGGATTTGCTGAGGTGACGTGGGGCCCCACAGGTTTGAGAACTGCAGAGTAAGAAGTTTCTAAAAGGTCTGGAGCCTTTTCTTTAAGATGCACCAAGTGCAGGTGATGAAGATGCTCAGATGCATTCGAAGTGCAGCCAAACCCCAACCGCCAAACACTGTCAGGTCCCACAGAATACAGCATTTTAGACTTTTCACATAAAGCAACATTTTTGTTCCACAAGAAAACCTTCCACTGGGCCTTACTGAGGATTTGAAATAAGGCATTTCTTTTCCCTTAGTAAACACAACTCACCTGAAGCTGGGGAAGAAACCAATCACAAGCTTGACTGCATGTGTTTCAGCACAGATGATCTTTCACACTATGTTTACTCTATCGCTTTCTGTACAGGGACATCACTGCTGTCTGACTTCCTGCCTTCTCTCCACACCTCCAGCGGTTAATGAATCAGTCACATGGTGAGATTCTTCTGGAAAAGTTAAGTAAGAAATCTGCTGGGTAGAGGAAATAAGTTGTTACAATAACAAGCAATTTACTATCGGAATGCTATGCATACTGTATCATCTTATTTGTATTTCACAGTTAATCTCCCAGCTCACAAAAGTTTTATCGGATTGGAGGCATGTGCTGTATTCCCCTTTATAAAATTTTACGCTCCCCAGCTATTCTCAGGGCTTGTTTTATAGGCACAATTTGCTGCTTTAATCTCACCCAATTGTCATGTTCTAAATCACGGTGTATAAAAATGTCTTAAAAGGAAAGATGCGCTGAAGGGTAGTACTTAATTACACTTACTGCCTGATTTAAATGTTATCTGTGCTTTGCCAAGTGCCAGGCACAGAGTAACCCAGCAGTGCAAATCTGCATAAATGGATACAAGTCATTATTGGGCTTTTAATAGCAACCCTGTTCTCCTATGCAGCATTCTGATGAAGGTGTGTTCCTCCTCCTCTCACATTAGCTTGTGAGAATATTAAGTAAGGAGGCTGGGGAAGCTGGTAATTGGTAGGGTCTTTCCAGTCACTCTTCCTTTATTTATTTTGATCTCCTTACAGAAGTCTTTGTCAAGACAACTTCTCTGGTCATCTTCACGAGTCTAATGTGTCCTAATGAAATTGAAAAATGAATGCACAAAGCAAACAGAAAATCCATTTGTCCAGTGGTTTCCTCTTCCTTTTGTAGCACTGCCTGTACAGAAGAGCTTCTCTTTAGACCCTCTCCCCCCAAAGTCACAGAAATAAATAAAGCAAATTAAAAATACCACCAAAATTTCAGGTCATTAATGTTTGGGTTTCTGACTTCCTCCTCCCACACCCAAGCAAGCCCATCAAGGGACTGATTTGCCGCTGCACTAACTACAACTGACATGCACTTAAATTCTCTGGCTCAGGGGAGCAGAAATGCAGCTTAGAGTACAACATATCTGAAGACTTTCTGCTTCATGCTTCAATCCCTGCTTCAACCACACGTCAGACAGATCATCACTGGACCACTTTAGCCAGATCACCCTTAACTGGAGGGAATGCCAGAGAGCGACCTAGGTTCATCATATCTAATGAACCACTGAAGGCAGAATTAGTACCACAACACCCAGCAATCTATCCAGCAGTTTTATTTCTGGTTCATGCCATCAGCAGAGATTCAATTAACTGGGGCTTTGTTTTGTGGGTTCTCCGGGTTTGTTCCCTTGAGTGTGCTGTGTTCACGGTTCACCACTGCCAAAGTCTAGTACTAAAACACACTATTTTGTGCCAAGCACCCAGCAAGTAGATGTGAAAGAAAGAACATCACTGAGTCAACCCCAGATAGTCAGCAACTTTCTATTCAAATGAAATTTCTTACTTTGTACCCATTTCAAACAGTGTTGGAGCAGTCACAGTTACGCTTCACTACTCCTTATCCATAGCTTGGTTCCGATCATGACATTACCATTGCTGCATGTAAGATAAATTACATTGTTTCTTATAGGTATGTGAAATATATATGCACTACTGTTATCAGTCACAACTGTGCCCAAACGCACTTAAGCAACTGTCTGAAGCAGTCTTCTGGCCTAGCGTGGGGAATAAAGGAGGGGAAGAAACCCACCGCAGAATAATTAGATATTTTACCATCTGATTTTAAGCATCTTCTAAAGACCAGTTGTGTGAAATACTAACCACCCCTCAGCTTCACAGAGGGCTGAAGCGATATAACATCTCGCATGGCAGAAGCTGAACCCTTCTGCAGAACCTGGCCACAGAATAAACGGGTACAGCAGCAGCTTTTCCAGCTCGAGGTCAGTGTAATCCAACAAGACCCTGGTAGGATGATGGTGCTGTAAGCAGCTCCCACAGTCCAGCCAGTGGATCCCTGGCAGTGTGCCTCCCTTTGGGCAGAACAAGAAGGATGTGAGGCAGCAAAAAAAGCTATGGTATGGGGAACATGCTGCTCCCAAGAACCTCATTTTCTCTTAAAATGAAGAGCAGTATTTTCCAGACCACTGGTATCTGAAGCGCTGTGAAGAAGCTCACGTCTGTCTCAGGGGATCCCATCACACCTCAGCAGTGATTTTAATTAAAATTTTGATGACAAAAGTGCATAGTCCCCCACAAGTAATTTAGAGACTTAAAGATGACATGTAACTCCAAAGCGCCCACGACCCACTGCGTAAAAAACTATAGGATCAGAAGTAATGACTTGCCGGCTGCAGTTTGTTTCATGACTGTGAAACAGTCCCCCATGTAAAGACTCATTTGAGTAGCCACAGACTAAAATTTCTCTGGAGGCAGATCAACCTTGCCACTTCCAGGAGCAGCCACTGCTTCACAGGGAGAAGCACATTAGAGGAATGGTACAGCAAAAACTTCACTTGTCGTGACAGTCATAGGAAGACTCACTCCTTTCATGGGTCTCCCCACACTCCTCTTTCCAACACACATACCAAGTTAGAAAATTTTGGGGCCTCTCCAATGAATTCTGCTTTTTTTCCTTTTTCTAAAGCAGTAATATTACAGGATTAATTACTTAGCAAGGTCTCTATAAACTCATCTGCCTTTGAAACAGCTACAAAAGCACAAGTGAAATTCCAGAGATAAACAAACACAAACTCCCTTTTAATTAAGCACTGTGCCTCTCTGTAGGGGGTGACGGAGTGAGCAGATGCAGAGGGGATTGCCAATTAAGATACAGCTTCTTTGATAGGAAGGGTACAGCCATACACAGGAGGAAAAAGGAGAGGAACTTGCCATCCAAGTCATTATTTTAATTGGCTACTCAGGAAGATTATGCATTCCCCACCTCTGACGCTGCCAAAAAAGTACCACTGATCCAAAATACTAAAGAGCCATCAAGACGTGTTCTTAGCTGCTTGCTCCATGTGAGTACTAACGCTACCTGTGCTCCTGACTCACCCTGTTAGAGAAAACTCTAACACAGGGAGCTAATTCTCAGGGTTAATTATGCAAAGATACAGAGAACTCTTGGATTTCATTTCCTGCTATTGATCATTATTATCCAATGAACACATCATCCTTAGCAAAAACTTGAAGGGAATGCACAGTATTTCCAGGCTAACTCAGGTTAAAACAAATTAAAAAGATTTAAAACCATGCGCACAGTTAAACACATGCTGGGAAATTGCATGAATCGGGATGCTCACAGAAAGTGAACCTGAGGATGGACTGGTCATCTTCTCCATAGCACCCACTGATTTGACATCCAAATATTTTCTGCGCGTTGATCTTTATTTTCTGTGATCCTAATAGTGATGCTGTTATTCTCTCAGCTTCATTAAAGAGCCGCTTATTAACTTTCACTTCTGTTTTTATCTGGTTTTAATGGAAATGCAAATCAGTTTTTGCATGGCTTGTTCCATGCCTCTGTACCTTTGGGGAGAGAAAGAAACAGGAAACCTGTTTTGATTTGCAGCCTGCTCAGAAATCTTCATTTTGGCTCCTTACAGACTATGACTTGACTGCAGAGGATAGAGCACTGTGCAGGGGAAAACTCAGGCATGGGAACCCAGAGCTGCCTTATCTGAGCCTTCTTCCCCCGAACACAACAGCTCTGTCATCCAGTCCTATCAAAACACAAAAGCAGATTGGGAATTCACTGTCTCCACTCAAAATAAAAGAATGTGACAGAAAAGGACCTCTTGTCTCTGCAAACAGAAGAAGAGCTCAGCTCTTACCAGAAACAGGATAACCAGAAATGTATTCCTGCCTTGGGAAGAGAGCCCAGGCTGCAGAGGTAAGCTGGGGCAGAGAAGCTACACCCTTCTGGCTCTCTCCAGCTGGCAAGCCAAAAACAGCATCATTACTAAATCTCACAGTTGTACAGAGCAAAAAAAGATTGTGGCCTTTATGGATGGACAAAAAAAGCTCATAAAGGTGAACAATGTACTCCCAAATACTGCGGCCTGTGAAATGTGGGGGTTTTTTAAAGGAAAAAACACACAATTTGAGAATGGAAAGTGGGAAAGGCACCAACTTGCTGACTGGAAGATACACACATGTTATTTAGAACCTGCAAAGCCTCCCAGGGGCATGGCCCTGCTAAGGAACACTGTCTCTCTCAACCCTCCCACGAACTACACCCCATTACCCACTCCTAGAAGCATGTTCCTCTACTAATTACAGTCCTCCTCCTCATTGATTCGAAGCCAACATTTATCTTTTATTCTTGCTCCAAGACTTTGCTTTAACTGATTTACCTTTTTTTTTTCCCCCTCATTTGTACTCCCTTCCGGTATGTTCTAATTAGCAATCAGGATTCTTTTCAGCTTTCATTTTCTTTTACTCATCTCCTGTCAGGGCTCCTTTCCAGGGCTTTCATCGTGTCACCAACTTTTCTGTGGTCTTGGCCCAGTTTAGATTCATCTTGCTCAAGAAAGAGTCACTGCAAATACCAGCACTATCCCTGTGGAGGCATCACCAGATATATTTCCACCGTCATCAACAGAAAATCCTCACCTGACATGTTAGCTGCCTCTGACCTTCCACAGCTGCGTTTTAGACAGTGCTCATGGATTGTCCAGTACACGTCTTACTCCTCACTTGCTTTTAACTACGGAGCTCCCAGCTTGCAACAAATCCTTACAAGTCCTTCAGTGCATGACCTTACACTTTGTCTTGTATTACCAATGAGAGGTCGCTGTTTCAAAGCAGCAACTGCATAAACCACTGCCACTGCAGCTCAAAAAAACCCTGAAACTCAGAACCTTAAGAACAAAGCCTTTATTTCCTTTCAAAAAAAATAAAAAAGAAAGAAAGACAATGATAACTTTCTCAATTTCTTTCTTTTTTTCTCCTGAGAAGTGCACCAATGCTATTGCCAGGATTAAAAAAAAAGACAAAAAGTAAGAGGAAACTACTACCATACCCTCCTCCACTTGCTTACCCTGGAGCAAGTGCTCCATTTTCCCCTTTGGGGCTGCCCATAATCACTGATGCCATGGCACTGGGAGTTCTTTGAGAAGAGACTCTCCAATACACAATCAATACAGGATGCCCATCAATCCCCAACCCTTCTCAAACCATGGCAGCTGTAGGGAGTGCTAAGGGCCAGATCCCACACTGAAAGTTTCCCCCACCCCTCTCACATTTTCTAGGGACACCGCTAGCGCACAATGCTGGTACAGGACTTGTAAAATACACTAAAGCTGGAACAGCTTCCTAGTATTACCTTCCTAGTATTGCTTGCTTTGAATAAAGTAACTGAGAAATATAAAGGAATTAAAGATATTTAAGTTATGAGTGAAAAGGTGAAGAAGAAACCTAATTACAGCTAATTAATTCCTGTACATGAAAAGTTCATCTCTTACTACAGGGCCCCCTCATCTAGCAGAGATTCAATGCCTGGAAATCATAGCCAGATCCACCAAGGCTCAAAACGGAAAGAAGATGCAATTTTTCAATAAGGAGGAAAGTGCCTCTATCTTCAGTTTCCTTAGGTGATCTTCCATCACTCGGATCCAGTATCACTATGTAATCCTGGACAATTTTCAAAAGAAAGGGAAAAACAAAACAAAACACAACACAACACAACAAAAGAGAGGAAGGAAGAGGGAAACTTTTCAGAGACATAGACGGCAAGCAGAGAGAAGAGGCAGAGAATCAATTCGATCTAGGCTAATTTAAACCTCCAAGTTGAGAACCTCAGTTCCTCACATACTCAGGAAGAGAGAATCAGGGTCTAAATTCAGAGCTCTGAATCACCCTGTGGATGGTCTAGTGTCTGCATATGGTCTTGAGGCTCCCAAATTAGATACCTGAATTTGGATGTGGCCACGGCTATTGGCCACCTCATTTCCAGTTGGCACTACAGGGTTTTGGACACCTAACATTGATTTTAATTTTTTGCTTAACTGTGATGACAACATCTCAAAGTTCTCTCTCATTTTTGGCGAAGTCAATGCCGCAACTAAAGTACATGATACTCTGAATCATCTACATGCTTAGTTAGAATTTACTATCTGCAGCATGCTACATTCATATACTTGATATTTCAGCTTCTAAAATTAATACAGATATAGAAAGAGATATTTACTTGCTATAGGCATGGACAAAGCAAATTTCATGCCAACAGGATGTGAGCAAACAAAACCACATAAGTTGTTTTAAAGATCTCATCGATGCAAATCACATTGATAACTGCTTTTTGCAGACAGATTTCATAATTCCTTGCTTCTGTCCTTGGCAAGTCTATCCTTTGAAACAACTCTTCCATTATCATACAACTTAAAAAGCAAGCAAACAGCAAACTCCTGCCTTCCCTCTGCTAACAAAAACTCTCTCAAACATAGCAGTTCTTGAAAAAGAGTATTAAAGTCACTAAACTTGCACATAACTCTCCCTGGACTTTATCTGGTGTGGTATATTGTCAGAAAGCAGAAAATGCAGGTTGGTCTCATTATCTGGAGTAAGACAGACAGTCCTTCATTTTAACAAGGTACCACTGCCAATATCAGCCCTGCTGCGTAAAACCCTGATGCAACGATTTTGTTATTTATACAAGTGCAGTGAAACCCAGCGAGATCAGATCAAAGGCATCCTCCAGCAGCTGGCCTGTTATGGTTCAGTTGTGGTCTTGACAGTCCTGGGGTAATGGCTGGACTTAATGATCTTAAAGGTCTTTTCCAACCTAGTTGATTCTATGATTTGCATGCAAGACTTCTGAGAAGCAGCTCACATCCCCCAGATCTCACACCAGGGCAGCCCCCAGGGCACTGCCCCAGCCCTGCCAACAGCCAAGTAGCACAGCCTGGAACAGGCAAGCACACAAACACAGCCCCACACACCTACTTCACAGTGGGAAATCAAGCCATGTCAATGACCGGAACAAGATTTTAATTGGATGTTTAAATTTTTCTATCTCCCATCACATGGCTGATGCAGTGAAGCTGGATGGTGTCTTCATACAGAGATGCCAATGCTCCTAGGACCTATCCTTCTTCAAATCTCTGCAGCACGAACAAGTGTTAAGCACCATGAACTGACTGGGCAAGCAACCCCACAAACCCCAAGTGGGCTCTCTTAATCTCCATGAACAGAGTAGATGCGCCATACCTGGAGACATTCAAAGGATGGATGGATATGGTTCTGAGCAACCTGATCTAGTGGAAGATGTCCCTGTTCACTGCAAGGGAGTTGGAACAGACCCTCGAAGGTCCCTTCCAACACAAACTATTCTATGATTCTCCTTCCTCTCAGCTTCCATGCAGTGACAGACCTCCTCAGAAGCAGGTGAGTTGCCTACTGTTGTGTCTCTAACTGACCTCACTCAAAAATGTGTCATGCTTCAGGCCTTGTTTCTATCTGCACATAGTATTTCCATCTCAGTACAACAGGCCAATTAAACTAGCAGTCATCTGTAGGGGGAATCATGAAACAACATAAGACAAGCAATTAGCTCCGGAATGAAATGGAGCAGACAGATATAAGCTGGCTGGAGGTATTAAAGCAAGCTGGTGACTGCAGGTTCATCGGTATCTTGAGCTCTGTTGAACTTGTGATCCATGATGGCTTCACGTTAACTTTCTTTCCATCTGGCTGTCTTTGGGAATTCATTTAAAACAAACCCACAACTGCCTCTAAGTCACTGAGGAAAAGTGGGAGTGCAAACACAAAGCTCAAGCAACTTAGCAAGAGAGATGCACGGAGGAAAAAAGAAATCATCTTTTGTAACCACCAGATTAAGGCATCTGTGATTGGAAAGATGCTCCATGGAGCAGCCAGCGCTCAGAGAAAACCTAGGTTTGAATTTAAGGTGCTGTAAGAGATGGTGACTGGCTGTTTCAATGTTATCACAAGATTTTGAGGCTGTTTGTGAGTCTCTTAAAAATCTGCTCACTGCCAGAACAGGTAGCCCAGACTTCACCGTCCAGAGGACAGTACGTACTTCTACAACAAATGCCCTTTTTAATGCAAGGTCACCATCATGGGCCAGAGAGAAAATTCTTGCTAAGACAGGATTTGGACATTGTGCTGATTTCCTCTTGATGGCCCTGTAACCTCTGGACAAGACTTTCCTCACCTTTCAATGAACAAGATGGCAATTTAGCAAGTAAATACTTTCTGCTGCTACAGCAGAGAGAGGTTTGATAGCTCCATTAGCCTTGGCACACAAGGTCACAAGGAACATGCACCCGCTGTGACCTGGTGCTTCAGGAGACACCAGCTGCACAAAAGGAAGGATCTGGGAACACCAACCGGCCCCTTCTGAGGTGGGCGTTTACAAGGAGTGCACTTTTCTCCCACTGCTTTTCATTACAAGACTTCATATATATTTCAGATTCTCCTGCTGGGAACACAGATAAGCTTCTAACATTAAACTTTCCATAAAACAGAGTTACAATACAAGGCTAGCGACAAATGCGGGCATCAGAAGCCTGCAGTACTGGTATGCTGCTAAGGTTTTGTAAAGCAATGAACAAAGATGTAGAGAGCAAAATAAAAGTCTGTTCCCAATTTCTAAGTTCATTTCTGGAACGTTTAAAATGTGAAACACTCGTTAAAGTTCATTTGCTAGACATGCATACAGCCCTATGTCTTGATACTTTTATATATATATATAGAAGTATATATACATGTATACTTCTATATATATAAGAATGGCTTGAAACTCTAATACGAAATTTGGTTTCAGTCAACAATGGTTCTAGTGTTCAATGTATTCCACACAACAAATACATTAAAGCTTATTACCACTGATCAAATCTGTCTTGCAAACCTCAGGGTACCACTTTGAAAATTGTCATGGTGAAATTCAGCAGGGTCTTGCAGTGCAACATGACAACACCACGGTGACGTACCAGAGATGCAGATGCATCATTTTCATGAGTTCTGATTCTGACCCCACAACTCTGAACAAAGCTGCAACACTGCAGGTCAGAGCAGGACAGAAGAAAACCCCACACCAAACCACCCACAAACCAAACACACAATGCCCACAACATATTATGTAAAACATATCCCACTTCTTTCACTGGCTTTCCATAGCTGAGCATTTCATAAGAAAAGCCAAATGTTCAAAGACACAGACCACTGAGTTTAATTTCAACACAAGAAAAACTGATGGAAAATACAATAAAGAATAGAATCAGTGGCTGCATTATATACCCAGGAAGAGTCAGATATTTTGCAGACAGCAGTCATGCACAACAAATCTGCCAGACTCCCCTGAAGGCCATACAAATAAGGTGACATGCGATGTGGTATGCAGGGATATGCACATAGCTGATGCAGTACATGTACCTTATCCCAAACCCTTCAGCAAAGAGTTTCAAAGAATCTTAAAAGAAGCCTTAAAAAAAGGCAGGCTATGGTAGGATAGAAAGAAAGGGCAACTTAAGGATCAACAACTGATGATAGATAGAAAGACAGACAGACAGATAGATAGATAGAAAAATAAAGAATTGTTTGTCACTATGACGGGGGGGAGCTATGAACGCGTCATCTCCGCATCCATGCTGAGACCCATACTAGTCCATACACGCATTAATGGTCTGAGAAGAGGGGTGGGAAGGTAATGAAGTGCCACACTTGTCTGACAAAGCAGAATGATTAAGAGTAGGCAAAATTATAACTGACATGAAAGCTGCAGAATAATCTCAAGACACTGTGACTGGACAGCAAAATGACAGAGTAAATTAATGTTAATAAATGCAAAATAGTGCACTGAAAAAAAAAAAAAGGAGGATGACTGTCCACACAGATTGACAGGCTCTGAATTAACTGTTCTGATGCAGAAAAGAGATTTAGTCATTACAAACAGTTTTCTGGAAACATCAGCTCAGCAGCAACCAAAGAAAAAGAAAACCATGGCAGAACTTTTTAGGAAAGACAGCAAGACTGAGATACAAAATACTATTACAGAACAAAATAAACTTGTCATTTATCTGCATCTTAAAAACGCATATATTTCTGGTTATCCCATCTTTAACAGAAAACATACAAACACATGAAACTGCAAAGGATCAGAAGAGCAAAATTATTTCTTAACAGTCCTTTATGTTAAGAACGCATCAGAAGTAGGAATACATTTGGGCTCTACAGCTTGAAGAGAAGTCAAACCACCTAGGACTGACAGATATCACAGACAGGATGCTGTGTTATGTGAGCCTTTCATCTGACCACCTGAGTTGTTCTTACTTTCTTGTGAGGTAGAGGACATGGTAAGGACAATTTCTGCCTTCTTGTGAAGAGTTAGTAGGATAAGCCAGAGCACGTTTAGATAAATGGTACTAATTGGGTTGAGGTGTGTAGGAGACACTTCTCGCATTTCCATCAGCCCTGGAAGCAAAGATGTTTAATAAGTAGTTAACCATTCAGCTCACAATGCGCCATAAAATTTTACCTTTGGTCTTATTAGGGTAACAAATGGGAAATATTGTATAATGCTTGAAATTATGGAGTGGATTAGATTCAAGTTGCCTCATAAGTTAGAATAGAGAAAACCCTTCAGAGCCACCTACACTATCCCCACCCCAAAATCACAGGTCCAGCTTCACCTGGACACTGTGTTTTCTATTTCCATCTGAAAAGCTGCAAGCTCTATTTTCTGTCTTCTACAGATTATGAGAAAAAGCAGCTTCTGGATATAAAGAGTATACACAGAAAGTACTAAACACAGCACTGAACACACAGACACCTAAAACACCAGATATTATACGCAGGTTGGGTTAGAGCATCCTGAGTCCTTGGGACAATTGATGCTGTTTTAGCCCGAAGATGCAGGTCCAAGCTGGCTGAAAAGCCAAATTCTAGCAGATCAGAAGTCACAAGCATGGGTTAACAAAAGAAAAATGGGTTCAAGCAGATCAGAATCTTCCCATAAGTGGAGGAAAATGGAAGGGAAAAAAAAGCAGCATTTTAATCCCTGTAAGAACACCCTTGCATAACATGAGAAGCATACGGAGACCAAGGGGTCTTGCGTTGTTAATCATAAAACAGCGTTTTCCAACCTTAAAACCAACACTTGTTCTCCTGAGAAAGCAATGGGTAAGGATAGACCCGGTCACTTGGGGCAGCTGCTCTGTTACACCAGCAGCAGCATGTTCATCTTTTGGACCAAGCTTTGGAAGTAACGCTTCCACTGCCACCATAGCTTTTCACACCATGTTTATGAGTAACTACCAACTGCTGAAGATAAAAAGTTTGTATAAAATACTTCTGACTTATTTCAGTTCACAAATCTCTCCAATCTCTCTTAATGTCTCTTCTTCGCTATGAACAAAGTACAGTAGAATGATGGAAGTCCTGACTTACTGTACATTCTGATGATGAAAACACTCCTACATAGCAACTATTAATGCACTATATCACTTAAGAAACTTTTGCTATTTACAAGGCTTCCATGCTGCATCATTTTTCGAGAGATCTGACTGAACAAATACACTTCCAGTGGAGCCAATTAAAAGGGGCCACAGCCAAGGGTTTTACAGCCACCCTGAGAATGACCTTCACCTCATTTGTAAACCATTTTTCATTTTCTAAGCTAGACAGCTTCACTATTCAAGACAGAGCAGAGACTACTGGCAATACATTCATGTACTAAAACTATTCAAGGTGTGCCATTTGGGGATAAAATAATGGTCACTTCAGATATAGACTCAAATGCTGACAGAGTAACACATGCTTGCTGGTTTAACAACATTATGCATTCTAGTTTGGAAATACGCTCTAATATACCGGCGGGGGGAACCAGGGACTAAATGACATGCAGCTCCCACCAGTGTACCAACGACAGCAATCCGCAGCTCTGCTAGGACACTCTGGCTGCACAATGCATGCGCCCTGCTTTCCTCCTCCAAACCCCTATTCCAGCCATGGGACATGAACCTTTCATGACAGTGCAGCTGAAAATAAGAACGATGGTGAAATTTCATTGCAACACTTTTCTATTGCTGACTCAACTATAATACCCTCCATGCCACTACTAAGACTACCATTAAATATGTCACTTAAAATCATTCACCTCTGACTTTACCAAGCTCCTTCAGGAAATACCTGTTAACAGGAAACACTATTACTGTTAACACTGAGGAACCAGTGCGCACGTGCTTTTTGTCTAAACCAATAAATAAAACGCCCACCTTCAAAATCATTTTAGAAGTGTGAAATCAAAGCGTGTAGCAGCGTGTAACATCAGCCTGCACAAGGGTCCATGCCACAACTGTCAAAGAGATTCCGGTTTGGGCAGAGGAATTTAGCAGCGCCTGCTGCTCAAGAGCTCCACTGCTGAGGTCAGACAGAAAGAAGGGGAACACGGAGAACAGGACGAAAGAAAAAAACCCAACCAAGCTGTTTTTCAGACAGTTCAACCAATACATCAAATCTTTTATTCACACCTTCAAAAACCATCATCTGCTGGTCATTAAGTACTGCATGCGTGACTCCATTCCCAGTATTTTCATTGACACCAGCGGCAGCAGGATTGGCTTCTTCCCTGAAACTCAAACCTATAACTTGCTCTTGAATATCTCATTCAGACCTAATATCTTGTTTTAAGTATCCATTTCTGGCAAAGTGTAAAATAATCAACCTATCAAAGCGCTGCAGTTTCATCATTACACCCCCCAAAATTAATCATGTTTCAGTACGTGCTAGGCAAGCCTTTTGTAGCACACTCTGTTAAGCAGGAACAGATAAATGTGGATTTCCCGGCGCCTGCACTGAAACAGCAATACACCTAATGACTTCCTACAAAATGCTAGTGCAGCTCTGTGAACAAAGCTGCAAAATAACTCAGCTCTTCAGGACCAACGTGCAAGCAGAAAACCGAGCTCCAGTCTGTAAGGGCTGCGATTCTTCTTTGGTCTTACTGAGACAAAATCAAAAGTAGGCAGGTGAAATAAGGTAAATTGCTGCTCTGAAGTTTGTTTTGGATTCACTTCTTTCAGAAGTCACCCACACTAAAAGATGCAATTTGAAAGCTGGCATATCTGCAAAGTTGATAATATAAAACTGCTAAAATGCAGGGTTACTGTCTTACCTGAGCGTGACAGTAACAACAGTGAATTTTATCCTCCTTCAAACAGATAGCATAAGGTAGAAAATCCACTTACATCCCATTTATACCCATGAAATAAGTTGCAAGAGGAGCAAGGCTGCCCCTGCTGACACTCCAAAAAAAAGCTTATGCTTTCTGCATAAACAATTCTGTAATTCAAACATGTATAAACAGAGAGATTTACAGGCTACCTTCCAAATCATGGCAAGGCTCTCATACCCCACGCTATGGCTGTGCATTTTGTACGTCGATACATGACAGCAGAAGCTTCACTCCCCACTCTTCCAAAGTCACACTTGCAGTAGCCTAAAAGCCAAAATAAAAGATGTGGGTTGCTGCAACACAGAGTTTCAAAAGACTTCAAAAAAGTTACTGGAGCAAGACAACTGCACAAGATTCTTCTGTAAGAAGCCAGGCCAGCAGCAGTCCAAGAGCTCAAAAGAGCTCTCATTTAATTAGCTGTTTGCTATGCATAAAAAAGGCTGTAGGAAGTGCCCAGTGCTGCATCCTCATTTGTGCTCTGCTCTGATCCATACAGCAGCAATTCAGTCCTGAGTGAAACAGAGCTTATTATCCAGCAGAGATGAGCTCTCCTCAGGAAAGAGGTGTTTCTCCTGCTGTTAACAGCATCAGCTCGACACCATTGCCCTCACAGCCTGTTCCTCACACAGCATTGCAGAGACATGAAGGCAATACAGGCAGCTCGTGCATGGAAAGGACTGGGGAGAGCTGGGCTGGAAGCAAGGATGGAGGTCAGTCTCTAACATGAGTGGAAATGCAGATCCTTCCTAACTGGCTGGCTGGGCAGATAAGAATCTGAAAGCAAACCCAAAGATGGTTCTGGTTTGGATTTGGTTTTACAAGCCAGAACTGAAGATGGGACAGCCTTCCCTGGGCAGCTGACTACCCCCTGGCTCACAGGCACCTCCAAACAACGCTCCTTTTGCTTTCCAAGCAGTATATTCCACATCTGCTAGCTGGGCACACTTCCCTGTCTAAAGGAGTGTTAAGACCCTCACCGTCATCCTCTGCAGACTCTTGGCTTGCGCTTTAAAAGAACACTTCCATTTAGAAAGCGTTCAGTGCAGAGCTGGGTCATGCTCTCTGATCAAGCAGGGCAGTGTTTGGAGCCCCACTCAAACTGCCTCCTGCTACCAGGGTAAGCAGCTTAATCTGCTCTACCTACTGAAAGGCTCAGCAACTGGTACCTCATTGATTTAAGTGGTGCAAAAGCACCAATACTCCCTGCGCTGAAGAACACAGCCCCGAAGCCAGCCCCATCACCCAGCAGGCCAGTGGCAGATGCGGAACGAGCCAGGTCTCCACAGCTGCCTTATTCAATCCAATTGCAGCAACTTCCCATCATTTTTTTTTCCCCTTCATGCTTATCATCTTGCTTTTATCTAGCGGTGTTTTAACAGCTGTTTTCTTATCACATTAAACCGACACCTCTGACAAAACAAAACAGATGTCTAACTCTCATGGGTTTCCTCACAGGATGCTACAGGGGAGCAAACCTCTACTGAACCATATTGCCTGTTTGCCTGAGCACAGATTTTACTCTTTAACCAAATACCATGCCCACCTTCAAAAAACATATCAAATTAAATAACAACCTCAGTGCTAATCTTTTACTCCAACTTTTCCTCCCCAAAAAATAGCAGGCCAGCCCTCCGGCGAGTGACACAACCAGCACAGGGCCGGGAAAGCCAATGGAGCTGCTCTGATTTACGACAGCTAAAGATCTAGCCTGAAGATGAGTCACGGAGATTGCTTGCTGCTTGAATTTTAACTAATTCAAGGGGTCTGGCTTTGGGTTTGTTTTCTTTGCTTTGTTTATCTCCGGCTGTGCTGTAAAGCTTCAGTCACTACAGGCCAACTCCAGCATTTCTTCCTAAATATTTAGGAAAGCTGCTGAATATTTAGAAAGCAGTTAGTCACAAGATTTTTCTGCTTCTTGGATTTGGATGCATCTTTTCTATCCTGCTCTGACATCTGAAATAGTCCACTAACCCACAGACTGAGGCACCTGTTTTTGATCAAGAGGTGAAAAATCACAGCTTGGCTCTGAGCTTCAAAACAAGAAGTGAAGAGATCAAAAAACCCCAGCGGGAGGGTGGCTTTGGGACTCCTTTCCTCACAGTCAGTTGGAGCGATGTGTCTGTTGGCATTTTTGGGCGCCTCGTGCGAACACGGTCTGTTCTCCCTCTGCTGAGCAATCCAAGCACTACAGAGAATAACGGAGCGGCCTTGCAGCAAGAAGCCCTTGGGTCGCAGCACTACTGCAAGGAGCAAACTTTATTTCTCAGGCTAACACCAGAAAAAAGGGGAAAAAACAGTCATAGAGATCTGCTCAGCTGCACATTAATGACTATCAAAAGCCAGGCTGTAGCTGCCACCCACCATGGCAGAACTCAGGGTCGAGCACAGGGCTGCAGAGCTGTCCCTGGCCTGGCACAAGCTCCCATGGCACAAGTACCTCCTCACACATTAAAACCAGTACATCAGCCAATGGCCAATGAGAGCTACAAACCAGGCAAACCTCCAGAGAAGGCAAGAGAGATTTTAACTTAATGGCTAGCCTGGCTGCCATGCTTCCAAAGAAGAAACGAGCCTGCTCACCTCTTCCATACAGGCATGGATAAAAACACTATACCAACATTTCAGCTGCTGGGGTGATCGTAGCACATCTTGGCTCATCCCAGCAGTGGGCATCTCCCTGGACATGGTCCCAGCACTGCTCTTCTGCACTCATGGCTGTTCTCCAACCTGACAAACCCTACCGTTCCCTTGGGACAAAAAGAGGCCATAATAGGAATACTACCATAACCCAGCACTACCAGTTTACCACTTTCCTACACATTGGATTCAGGGAGGTTTCTGTGCAGTACCAGATTCTTAAAGCCATCATTACTTCAAAAAATTAAAACAATACAACCCCAATGTCTGTATCAGATTCTCTGGCTAAACTGAGTTGCGATGCTGAGATTTCATAAAGCTTTGACCTCCTAGGAGGAACCAGAATCCTTCCTTGCTAAGAAGAGGAGGAGATAATCACTCTGGTGCTCCATCTCCAGTGAAAACCCAAATCCTCCATTTCTCAAAGGAGAAAATAAACCTCACAAACCACCAAAAAAAAACCAACACCCCAATGTCATGGTTTCAGCCCAGCCGTAAATCAGCCACACAGTTCGTTAGCTCCCCTCTCCCTTCTTCCCCCTGCTCCCGGAGGGATGGGGAGGAAAATCGAAAGAATGTAACTCCCACAGGCTGAGATAAGAACAGTCCAGTAACTAAGGTATAACACAAACCACTGCTGCTACCAGCAAAAACAATAATGAGAAGGAAAATGACAAGGGAAGAGAATACAACCGCTCACCACCCACTGCCCGATACCCAGCCTGACCAAGCAGTGATCTGGGCCTTCCGGGTCCCTGCCCCCAGTTTTTCCATCCTGGGCATGACATGCTGTGGCATGGAATACCTCTTTGGTCAGTTTGGGTCAGGTGTCCTGTCTCTGCTTCCTCCTGGCTTCCCCTCCTCCCTGGCAGAGCATGAGGCTCAGAAAGTCCTCGGCCAGACAGAACATTACTGCAACAACTAAAAACGTCGGTGTTATCAGCACCGTTCCCAGGCCGAAAGTCAAAAACACAGCGCTGCACCAGCTACTAAGAAGAAGAAAAAATGACTGCTACTGCTGAACCCAGGACACCCAACAAATCCATTTTCACTGCTTCTACTCAAATTCAACAGAACAGCATCTCAAAATATATCAGGAATCAAGGCGCAGGTGAGCGAAATAAAATAGGAAAAGGCTTGACACCAGAATGGTAAGATTTCAAGCGTGACCCAATGGCTGGCAATGTCAAGGGGATACTTCTGAACCATTTCAAAACAAGTCAGACAGAAGCCACATCCAGGTGAACTGTTATTGAGCATGGCTGAGAGGGAAAGAAAGCACAGAATTCACGGGGAAAATGCATTGATACTTGAATTATACTTGTAAAAAGTTATTTTAAATGGCATTGCAAAATTCTTTACTGTGTTTAGTAACCTACTACCCAAAAAAAAAAAAAGTAACAGTATGTTTCCAAACTACTCCAGGCATATTCAGCAAAAAATCTCGTATTAAAATCAATGAGAGACAAGCTGCACGTTGTGCTGGAAAGCAGCAGGTGAAATGCAGAAAGCTCTTGCGCTTCCACTCCATATCCAAAAATTGAAACACTTTCCGTTACCTCATAAATCAAAGTTCGTCATTTAGCTGCAGCTAAAGTGCTATCTTGCCAAAACCTCCGGAAAAGCATCAAGGTAGCTGTTAATTATTTTTCATGCAATCACTCAGGAAACACTTCCCAGGTGAGGGGCCACGGGCTGGCACAAATCCTGCCTCTGTTACTGTTCAGGGGGGGCCAATGGCATCGAGGGGTATCTGGTGGTGGCTGGAGATAAATGGACTCCAAGGGTGATCGTAGGGGTGAGCTTTTAGACTGAGCTACTTCCCACTTCAAGCACACCTAAAAGACTTGATGTAAACTGGTAACAGCGCCTGGGATTCTCGCAAATGAAATAAAAGCAGGAGTAGACAATGGAGAAAGTTAATTTTTCACCTAGAGAACTGCAGTGCTAGAAGATTGCCCTGGAGGCTTTAATCAATGCAAGCGAATCTTTTATACTCCAGCATTCCCAAAATAAGTCAATAAGATACCAGCACTTTCTCAGCATAGAGTGACCACTTCCCAGCAAGCCTGAGTTCAAGTCTTTATCAAAAGAACTAAAATGCATTACGATTTCAAAGAAAAATAGAAAGCAAAGAAACAGAAGCAGCAGGGTAACCTTATGAGGCATGCGAGGTGTTCAGAAAAACTTTTTTTACTTCCTTTATTCTTAAGGATGATTAGAGGCAAGCAAAGACTGGTCCAACCAGGCACTGCTGGGGCCCAAAGACACCCACAGCTACCCTGGCCCTTCAGAACAGCAGAACACTTGGAAGAAACACACCACCATCAGACACTACCTAAATGCATTTCCAGATCCACAACCTCCTCGCCTGTGAGGGGGAAACACACCTACGTGGCCATCTGCTTCATCACACATGACATAAAACTCCCAATACATTCAAGCAACTTCTGCTGCACCCACCTAATAACCCCCCACCTGGGGGATCCACGCGCACGCATATTGTGTCCACACACATCACCTTAAATAAAGAGCAACAGACCTCCTTATGTAACATACTTCTATATATATCAGTATAAACAGCTGAATAAATGGCCCTGCCTGCCTGAAGGTTTCATACAGATTCTCTCTATTGGCCAAATGAAACGCAGGCAAGAAGCTTTCTCAAGTCATGAGTCAATTTACAATCCCACTTTCAGCTGGTGCCTGGATAACCTGTTTCTCTGAGCATTTAAAAAATACAACTCTCTCCATAATTTCCTCCTTGTAACCCCCAGTTTGAATGCAAAAAACAAAAGAGCTGTCGCTCCTGAAGTTTTAAAAGCTTTCAGCAAAATTTGCCAAGTTACTGCAAAAGCAAAGAGGTGCAAATGAAAAACATCAGGGGCATATGACCCATAATGCTTCAAAGTGTTGGAAGTTTCCAGAAGGCATGATAAGGATAAAGTCAACATCCTCAGTTGTTGTCACATCACTCCAGCACAAGTATTTCAAGGATGTCAAGGAGCAAAGACAAAGGCAATTTTCCGGAATACTGCAAGAGCTAATCAGAGGGCTCACAAGCAGAGCTCATGCACTGTATTACTGAGAGGTTCTGCTCTCAAAAGAGCTTTTACTATAAGGGATCTTGTCTGGCTTGTTTCAAAATGATGACTCTCATTTTTCCATTTATCAGGGTAATTTTTTCCACAAACTAGCATTCAAAAATATAGCTCTTCCTCAGGGAAACCAAAAATGGAAAAAGTATTCTGAAATACAGGAGTGGATCCTCAACAGATACACATCAACACGAGAAATCAATGGAATTATGTTAATTTATGCTAATGAAACATAACCAGGATTTCTCTCCTTTGAGAGGAAGCTGGGACAACTATGATCACTTATAACAGAGGCTGCTCCTCACTGCACAGAGCAGGAGAGCTTGTTCCCATCCCTGTGTAATGTCACAGAGCAAATACACCCGTCGGCAGGAGGAGGACTCCGTTCAGCACGCTGATGCCCGAACGGCGACGGCTGCTCTGTTCTGCCCAGCACACAACTGAGGGTTGCTCATTTTCCTTTCCAATGAGACACTATGTAAGTGTTGATTTAATGGTTCATTTATCAACCCCTCTGAATATTAAGCAATTCATTTTGACTTCATTTGGACAATTCAATTTCACCCATCCTCTCTCCCCTTGAAATATGGGAACTGCTTTCTAGAGAGAAGCTGCTTTAAAAGTTGACTTAACAAGAAGTACTTGGGGCCATGGGCTTTTTACCTTTTCATAGGCTGATGTATATTTCTAGCTGATTTATTTTGCCTTGTATGCATTATACGTGAAATTTACAAATGCTAAAGCAAAGGCACTTCAATGAACATTCTTACTGCTGGCAGATCAAAACCCATCTTCTGTAGCATTAGCTACTCCCCGAGACGACCACCAGAACGTAAAATATGCTGTCAATACAACAAGCAAGCCTGCGAAATTCCACAACACTTCGGGAAAGGAGCTCCGCATTGAGAATCCGTTACTTCTCTTGGAAAGTTTTTGTTACTGGATACATTTTCCCAGCCGGAAAATAAAACCAGTAATCAACGCAGGGCACACCTGGGCTTTACCCTCCCAGGCGAGCAGCGTCTCGTACCCTGATGTTCGCACCTCCCGGAGCAACAACGGGAACGGCCGAGCCAGGGAGCCTCCCCCCGGCACCTGTTGGCCGTCCCCTCGGTACCTGCCCGGTGACCCCACCGCCCAGCCGGATGCTCCCGCCGCTTTTTTCCCCCTGTTCAGCCACATCTCTGCCTGCTTTCACCGGCTGCTCCGAATTCCCCCTCCACAGCACGCTCCGAGCACTCAGCCCGGTCCTGCCGCGCACCCCCGCGTCACTTGCACAGGTCCCTTCCCCACGGGAGCCCCATCACCCCTCCACACACCGCGCATCCCTCCGGGCAAAGCTCGCCCGAGCCATCCGGAGCGGCGCACAGAGCCACTTCTCCCATGGGGAACGCACACCCGGAGCCCCCCCGAAGGGCCGCGGCTCCCCCGCGGAGCGCAACGCCGCTCAGACCCCGAAACTCCGCCAAGCGCGGGAGCGGCACTCACCCGTGCGGCGGGGCGGGCGCGGCCCCTCAGGAGATCATCGCCGGCGGGAGCGCGGGGCCGGCGGCAGAGCGGCTCCTCCGGCAGCGGGGGCGCAGCGCTGCCTCACGCCGCATCGCAGAGCCGCGCCGCCTCCGACACCGACACGCGGCCGCGGCGCCCCGGCCCCGCCGGGGGAGCGGGGGGGGAACAGGAGGGAGGGGAAAGGGGGCGGGACTGGGACCGGCTGTGACCGCCCCGCCCGGCCCCGCAGCACCGGCCCCGCGCTCCCCGCGTCTTCCGGGGTTTCTTTCCCTCAATGCTTTTTGCTTTCACCCCCACTTTTCTCCTTTCCCCCCTCCCTTTTCCTCATTTCTCTCCTCGCCATTCCTCACATTTTCCCATCCCCTTTTTTAGTGCCTCCCTTCTCGCACGACCTCCCCCTTTCCCCCCACATTTCTTTTCCCTTCCTCCTTTCTGTATATTTTTCTCCTCCTCCTTTTCCCCATCCATCTCCCTACCAAAGCCTTTTAGCAAAGGAGACTGCGTTCAGCAGCCAAGCGGCCCTCTTCTCCAAGAAGGTGGCCCCGGGGGGAGCAGCCCGCACCAGCCTCAAATGTGCAGCACACGCACCCCCTGGGGTCTGAGCAGACCCGAGCATAGCTGGCACAGGACAGCACTTCCAGGACATCCTTCCCTGCTGCCCTCAAGAGGGCTAAGATAAATCAGTGCGGTTTTTCCAAAGGATCCAGAAAAACTAAAGGAAGCAAGGTTTAGTGTTCATTCCATCCTGATCAGCTCCCCCTGCTTCTGGCTGCACTGACATACCCTCAACACTCCATCTCTTTGGTCCATCTGGCCCCTGAGTGCCCAACCGGCCAAGCATCGTTCTGGTACTCAGCTGCCCTGCGTGGGGCACAAAGGCTTCAGCAGCAAGACAGCTAATTTTCCCTTTGAGTTTCACGTGTTGGAAATGAGACCAGTGGTAATGGTTTTTTCTACCTTAAAAAGTTGGTTGTTCTGCCACTATATGCAAATGCTTTGGTTTTACCAAATGGCAATGAGTGCTTTCCTCATACGTTTTATTCCTGAGCTAAGAATTAAGGTAGAAAACTGAAAGAATTTTCAATATGCTCAGTAGCTACTGGTTACCAGGACAGCTCATACGTGTATTCACAAAGAACTTGTCCATCACATGCCCATTTGCTGCTCTTCCCTCCTCTCTGTGAGCCCAGGCCCCTTGCTTCCCTTAAAATTCCAATGAAGTGCCAGGTTTGGGTCTTCGGAGGTTTGTACAATCAATTCCCAACTAAATAACATTAAACAAGGGGCACAGGTAAAAAACAAAACCTAAGCTGAAGATGTTCTCCTGCTTCAGATCCTCTTCCCTCTCTCCAGGTTAAGGACTTTTCTGAGGAAGAGGGATGATTACTGATGACCTGCGGAGCAACTTCAACAGAAGTATGGGTACACAAATCAGAGGGGTTGCTTCTGTCAAATTCACTGAGTTGCTACTACTGGACTATAAAGTTAATTGTTGGCAGAGTTCTTACAGAAGTTTAGAAGTCCCCAACTTGATACCCTGTGCCTGATGAGTTGCTACTGTGCCAGTGAACATCAGTATCAATAGAACAGCACCAGATAAAATTAAGTGTAAAAAAACCCTGATTAACTCGCAAGAAGTGTCTTTCTTCCACCTCATCATCACATAGTTTGAAGGCCTGGTGGTTTTCGTGCCTGTCTAAAAAGCCTATGAATGGCAGCGAGTGCTTTTTAACAGTACGTGGAAAGGGCATGAATGAACGCCCTATCCAGGCGCCTCTGTACATGCACTCCTTCCACGTGCTGTAGGTTACATGGAAAATGTTTGTGTTCATGTCATCTCCAGCTACATAAAACAGTGAAAGTACTGAAGTGTGACAGGCCAAAAGAAAATAAAAGCACATCAGCAAAACTGGAAGTATCAGGCACCATCAGTTCCATCGTCAGGCCAGCAACAAATGGGACATGTGGCTGTTCATGTTCTTTTTTGTTGTTCTTGTAATTTTTAATACTTTCCTGCTGCAGATTCCTGACAGTTGTTACCCTTCCTTTGCACTGACTTGCACTGGATCCAGTTGGCCAGCGATGGCAGGGAATGCTAATTCCATTTAGTTACCAGAAAAAAGCTATAAAAGCAAATATATTTCCCTAAGGCCCCAGCCCAGAGTGATGAAAAATCCAGACCAACAAACAGATTTTGTTAAAATCAGTCTTAAGTGTCATCTCTTTTCCCACAGAAAAATCAAAGTAAGAAAAGAGTATTCTAGGCAAACTGATTCATAAATGATGGGCTCTTCATAGCTCTAGGAATTGCATCCCAAATACATCCCCACGCTGGGAAAAGAGTGACAGTCTCCACGTCAGAACTGGGCAAGCCCTAATCACGTTTCAGATGAGCCATGAGCACAGAAATGCCATACATCCGTACCTAAGGTTATTTAAAGTTATGGGTCAGTGACAGCAGCAGCTGCCGGTCCTGACCTCAAGGGAATCACAGTTCTGGTAACACAACATCTTGTCCTCCCATTTCTCACTGGGACTTAGTGGGACGTGAGCTGCTCTCTGAGCTGCTGCAGTGGGTTCCCGATGAAGTGCAGACCACAGCAGAAGTGCGCTGCAGGGGCAGAGAGGAAGGCAACCCAGGCAAATATAAAGTAACTTTTCCTGTTAGAGGTGACTACTTATTTTCCCTGCCTTTAGAAACGAACAGCTGCTGCTCAGGTTTGCCAGCACCCAGCACTCACAAACTGGGAGAGACTCAGAAATAGGATGATTGTCTGCAAAACAGCCTGATGTTGGGACGGGGGGGAAGCAAACAAAAAAGCCTCTTTTTATTTGGCTTGTGATTGCTAAGTCTGCAGGAATCCCTCTTTTTCAAGCTTTTTCCTTAGTTCATGAGGAGCAGAGATCTACTTATTTTTGCCTTTTAAATGAATGCTGGGATTCTAACATAATCAACTAATTCCAGGAGCTGAGGCTTCAAGATAAAGAGGAAAGTATACCATGTCGCAAAGCTCACAATGCAATCTCACTGCATTGGCATTGGCAGCGGTTCACTTGGCTCTGGAAATAATAAAGTGGGAGACTGAAATGACAAACAAACCGGAGATCCAAACTGAAGCACCACCAGGGAATGCAAAGCAGATGGCCAGCTAAAGAAGACCAGCCCAAAGAATCACCATAGTCTTTGCAGGAAGATTACTGACAGCATCTACTGATGGTGGCCTCCTTCCTATTAGCTTGCCTGGCATGGTTTGCATCTTGATATCCTTGCCATAGATTATTATTAAGAGCAGAAAACAAGCTAGAGAATCCTCTCAATTGCAGATTATCTGTGCACTGCCTCATAGCAAAAAAGGGAGATTCAAGAGCACTGGAGCGTCAACACAAGGGTCAGGAACAACTCCACATTTCTATGCCATCTTGGACCTGCATTGCTTTAACCGGTCATTGAGCTTATCACTAAGATAACACTGGTGTGTGCTTCCAGGCAGAATGCTTTCAGCACGCTTCTATTAAAGTGTCTGCTTTGTTTCAATATCCCACAATATTGTTTTGTCAAGAGAAATTATTTAAAAGTTGCAAAATTAAGTCTGTGCTAAACAGGAGTTGGCACAATGGAAATTAGATTTTGGGACTCCCCATAAATATGCAAGTGTGAGTGGATGAAATCATGTGTGGCAATTCATTTTCAGAAAGAGGAAAAACCCCTAAATTACGTTGTCTCCTGCCATACCCAGTTCGCTCAGCAGAGTCAAAACACAGGAATATCAACCATGACCATTTGAACTAAGCAGAGTGGTAAAATGCCCTGCAGAGCTCCATAGGGACTGATCCTTTCTGCTTATCCTAATCAATACATTGGTTTACTAGAGAAGAAAACAATTATCGTAGAGTAGGCTTCAGGCTGCCAAGCCCAGCAGATTGTCTGTGCTGCCAAATAGGATTTCTCTTTAGTCTGTGTCCATCCCTAGCACTTAGTGAAGCTGACCTGTCACCTTGTGCTCCTGAGCATATTGCCATTTTCTTCACTCTTTTTACCAGTCTAGAAAGGCAGTGTTTAACACCCGCTAAAATCAACGTGCTCTCCTCTAGGGCCATTCACAGGGATTAGGATTTTGAACTTTGGACTCAATAGGAAAAGTTTTTCCACAAGCACCTGGAGCTAAATCCTACCCACCATATTTGTGGGTGTTGCTCCATTACCTGCCTGTTTGAAATAAGCAGGATTTAATCATTTGGGGATGACAGTGAATTACAGCCCCTCATGAAGGGATATAGCACTCCCGTCCCCCTCTTCCAGCCCGTCTGTTCACAGGCTGGTACATCACTGGAGCACAGCCAGGCAGCCATAGAAATGCACTGAGTGAGTAAAGTCTTCCTTCCCCATCAGCCAATAAAGATAATTACACAGGCCAGCATATATTAATTTGGGTTCAGTCCTTTTCCCACTCAAATTAATGTTGGTTTTGCCGTTGACACTGTTGTTGGCAGAAGCTGGCCCAACATCAGGGATCTAAAATTAGACAGCTTGTGCTGTTTGCTGGTCACTTTCCTTCCCCATTCCAGCCGAGGAAGTTACTGGCCCAGCTAGGAATTGGTACTAATTCAAGGAGCAGCCCAGGTATCCAAGGCATGCCATTGATGGGCTCCAACACCTACAGCTGGAGCTCAAGCGGCAGGAGCCCTCCGATGATCAAAGTTGCATCACCTCCACAGCCAGGCCCCGGACATGCTCACCCCTCTGGAATTCATTTGCCAAAACCAGCACTAAATGAAGGCAGAGAAGGGGACACACACAGAAATTCCTTATCCCCTAGGGCTCAGAGTCGGGAGATGGCAGCTTTCGGTGAAGGTGCCCATGCAGGTACGCCATGCACACTGCTGTCCTCAGAGATTCCCTGTGCGAGGCTGTCAGGTTTTTATATAGTTTCCACAACACCAAAGTCACTTGTTATCAATATTGGTGGTGCCACTTGAAAAATCAGAGGAAATCCATCATGGCCTGTGAGGTTATTCTGGTGTAACGAGCAGCCCTTGTATCTCATTTTTCAGAAGTGGGACTCAGCCTTTACATCTCAATTTCTGTGCAGTGCAAATCCATATAGGTGCTGGCTCAATGCAAGACTTGGGGGGCTTGCCTGCAGCCTAGCAACTCGCAACCTCCCTGCATACATGCAGATATGGATGCACACAGGTACACACACGCGTATATGTAATTGTCCTGCACAGTTTTCATCTGAAACAGTATGCGTTTCTTTTAGGCAGTAGTCCGCCTATCAGCGTGTTTGATATACAGACATTTACCAGCAAGGCTAGAAAGTCTCCCCGGCCACACTTCCATGGAGCACACGTAGCACCCCAATTTGCACATATCTCAGAAATACAAACAGTTCCTCTCTTCTCATATTCTGCTGCCACAATAACTTTTCAGAGGACTTTGCTTACTGGACTTGTTTCATGGTGGGTGTAACTGCCAGTAATAGCTTTCCTGCTACTCAGAGCAGAGTCACATGCTGTGATTGCTCATATGCGGTTCAGATTCTCCAGCAACTGAGAGAGGAAAAAAAGAAAGGAAGAAAAAAGAAAAGCAACTATTTCTGACTGAGACACATTCCTCTGTTGTCTCTGCCGCAGCTGCAAATGCTCTCTGCTACACTGATTTCTTTTAACTGGTCAATCCCCACCCTGTTTCCACAAACACGGAAAGCAACTGCTTATAATTCCGAACTCCCAGCCTTGTGCCAGATAACATTTGCCGATCAACTGCCAAGGCAAGCTTCACAGAGGAAAGAAACAAGAAATAAAGGAGGACTGGCAGATTAAACAGCTCAGCTCTGATTCTTACCTTCAGAAGCAGACTTCGCTCAAAGCCCACAAATACTTTTACTTTGCTGGAAGTCTCTGAACTATTTTTAGCTTCCCTGGGGGATGCCATATAGGGAGAGCAGCCCCCTCTGAGCCATTACTAATCTGCCTAACATAACAGCAGGACACCTGCTGCCAGTGAGTCATGTTTGGTGTGAAGCTAATGGAATATATATATAGGCAAAATGTAAAGACAATTGCTTATTTTCCTTCATACCCCGTGTGTTGTTTGTGTCTTCCTGTTACTCTAAGCAAATCAAATCAGTGCATTGTCTTTATAAGACAGTGTAAAGAACACAAATGCACGGGAAAATCCATGTTCTCTTCAGATCAGAAGCTCTAAAGAGGTACAGCAGAATGACGCTTGCTTGCATCTGTGGCATGTATACCTGTGTACATACATATCTGCACTTTTACACACACACAAAGTGATTATGCTCTTGCAAGCTGCTGCTCTGATACATGCAAACTAGTGTTTTCACTGAAAACATGAATGGGAATTCAGTGATTATAAATCTAGAGCTCCATCCTGAAACTGTCTTCCCTACTCCCACAGTAAGAAAGAAGCAGCGTGGAAAAGGGGCATATGTGAGGGAAACTGATGTTTATAACATGCCAACAAAGAGAAGAGAAACCTGTTCCCTATATAAGCTTCCAATCAAGAGGCAGAAGTACATTAGTGGCTGTACAGTGGCAGTTAAACATTAGCTGTACTCCCCTTTGTTTGCTTCATAGCCATTACTTGCAGTGACAAACATATCTGTAGAACAACCTTTTGGTCTGTGCTAGGAGCCTGATTTAGGTCTCCCCCCAAGCCATGCATTTCATCGTTATGGGCTGCACTTGTGAAGTTCTGAGAGCTGCAGTAAAGCGCTGCTAGGTTTGGCTTTCTGATCTCTGGAAGATCTCTCTTTTATTCCTTTCATTTCTCTCTCTTATTTTTTTATTATTGCTTTGTTTTGTTTTGTTTTGTTTTCAAAATGTGAAGTTTTGGTTATTTCTGTCTTTAAAGGAAAGCACTGTCCTGATCTTCTGCCTTGGGCAGTACTTCCATTTGTGATGGGTACCGCTACTTATCCTACTTAGCCTCAGCTCACCCTACTGTCCTTAAATTCTACAACATAGTCACTATTATTAAAGACAATGGTAAAACATCCACTAACACCAGTGGAAATAGGATGGAGGCTTACAGAAGATGTTAGAATTTCAGCAGTCATGACCAGAATCAGCATTAGGCATTGCAACAGATGAAGCCATACCCTGACTGATATAACCACACAAACTTCTATCTTCCCCCACAGAAAAACAGCTGAAGTATTCAATGGCTAATGAAAAACTTCTTGTAGTTTTATAAAACCATCAGATTGAATCTATTGCAGGAGAATGATTTTAGTACATATCTAAAGAAGACACTTCTGTTCCCAGGGAACTCTGTAGATGTCCAAGCACAATTTTTTATAGCCTCATTTTTGTTTGTTTCTTCTTTTCCCACCTCTCTCCTTCTCCTGCCAAACTGGACAAGGGATGGTAGAAACTAAGAAACTCATGCAGCCTGTCCAAGAGGGGCTGCACTAGGCAGCAGCAAAGAGCCACATTCTTCTTCTTTGAGCAGCTTAGGGACAGATGCTGCATGAAACCCCTCAAAAGATTAATGAAGCTCCTAAAGCATTGCACTTACATATGTTCTAGGGTCTCTGAGCAGAGTTCAGAAACATATTTCAAGCCTAGCAATTTAAATACCCCCTGGAAAATCAGCATCTCATCACTTAAAATGACAGCCTGCCAAATCCTGATTGTATGGGGGAAAGAAAAGGCAACATGCCCCAAACCAGGGTCTCCTCCACCAAATAAAGGCATAAAGAAAGCAAGCAACATATCCTTTCCCTTCTATATCCAGCTGCTTCTCCAGGTTCTGCTGTAACAGCAGCAGCAGGATTTCAGGCAGGCAGGCCCTGGAGCAGTTGCAGCTTTCACAAGGAGCGTGCCAATGACCCACACGCTCCGCGGTCCTCTATTCCCCCCTAGTGACCAGCACACACTGAGGGTACTGCATCAGCTGCAGCCTTCCAGCTCAGCAGAGCTGCCGCGTCTCTGAAGCACCAGCAGCAGATCTGGCTTTGTGCATCAGCAGTCCTGCTGTCCTCTCCAGTGCCAAAACCCACCCAAAACCCCCTCTTTACACCCGCCTTCATCTCAGAAGGACAGAAACAACCAGCTGCAATGGAGAGAGTTAGCAACCGAGAACAAGGATCAGTTCTCCCCTGCCATCCCCCTCCGACAACAGCCTGAGCAAGCCGTTATTAACTAACACAGCGCCTTTATATGTGTATGCTAAATGAAAAAGTAGAAGCAGAAAGGGGAAAAAAAATACCCAAACCCCTCGGCGTGCCTGCCTTGAATTCTAATTAGAAAAGAATTGTTTGCCTTAATTCTAAATGTATTTAGAATATGGAGCATATCTTTCCAAAGGATGTTTTGTATTTACAGCATGTCTGTCTGGTTATACTGCTGCAATGTAATTGTTTTCCTGCTGAGAATTATAGCAGTGAAGTTACTCTGGGTACGATTACAGCTCATTATAGTTTTGCTCTGGAATTTAAAGGCTTCCCTGCAACACTCCCTCCTTCCCACTTAGAGGCGCTGGCCTTGGAGCGTTGTGCCTGCTGCCCACAATTGCAGTAACTGAGGTCCCTGAGGTCACTGCCAGCTACGTGACATGCAGGTGCATTTGAGGTTTAGTTGCTAGAAATGGGTAAGTCATTACGGTAACAGTATGAGGGGAAATCTATAAAGTCTACCCTACACTGAGGCTGGAGCCAAAACTCAGCTGGGTCTGTGCCTGGGGAGAGCTTGACCGCAAGACGGCAGCAATCCACGCCTGGCAAGGCTTTGGGAGCAAGAGCACTGCAGAATTTGTATCCAAAGGGGGGGTTTGACAAAGAGCAGGTTATGTTCAGGGTGGTTAATGGCTGCAGAGCATGAGACGTTCACTCCTGTCCCCAGACTCAGCACAAAGTGAATGCTTTAATGTCAGAAGCAGAGCACTACAGCATGGGTAAGACAGCAGACACGCTGGGCCAAGCCGTGGTGAATTCATCCTCTGCTCCCTAATGGGAAACACTTCTTGACATTTTTCATAACTGTAGCTGTTCCTTTTGCCTCCAGATCTTTAAAGCTTGATGCTGGAATCAGGTTTGCATCATAAATCTCTTCCTTCTATCATACCTTAACCTGTCGCTACTGATATTTCTGAGCAGAGAGCAGAGCCCCAGCTGTGCTGGAGCAGCCCAAGACAGCACTGACATTAGTTCAGCACAAACCGTGTTGATGGTAATGGAGCAACTCAGGCGCTTGAAAAAAACCTTTCCGAGCCTCGGTGGCCTCCCGGGCAGCCTGGTCCCTCTCCCTGCCCCAGATGGTGCAGCTGCAGGAACACATGTACTCCACTGCTGAGCTGCACCGTGTGTTTCAAAACAAAATGTCAATGAGCTTTCCAGATTAAAACATTAAAAATGTATGAGCAACGACTGCTGCACACGAGGAAGCTAATAACACTGGTAGGGTTTTTCCTTTTGAAATCAGGTAAGATCATTTTTAATACCTGGGAGTTCATATGCAGTTACAGTTGCATCAAGTAGAAGGCCAGGAAGATTCATTAGATCTCCATTTGACCTTACAACAAACCACTGTATTTTACCCAGCTATTTCTAATCGAACAGAGCCATAAGTCCCAAGAAAGTCAATAGTGGAGGAAAGCAGCAAGTCTTACTCTGGAGCCATGAAAAAGCAGAAAATTGAACACAACATTTTGCTATTTCAGACCTGGTTTTAGCAATGCTGCACATAAAATAGCCTCTTTTCCTGTTATTCACTACTCTCATGTTTATATATTTAAAGGCCACATATATTCCTTTAGTCAAGACATCACAGTAGGGTTGATGCATAGAGCACTGTTCCCTTCATCCTTTGAGTGCTACCTACACTCCTGTGTGCAGAGCCCTGCCCTTGCATAGAGCAACACACAGTTTGATGGATCCCCATCCTCTTCACCAAAAGATTCAGCTTCCCCAGTGCCAGTCTCCTTTCCTTGATCCTTGTGCTTTGCAAAAGATGCTCATCTTGTGTTTTGCTACAGACCATTGATACGAACAACAGAGAGCTCTGATACTTACACTTAACCCTGTGTGCCCCAGAAACCACAGGTCCATGCAGTCCTGATTCCTCATCGACAGCCACTTGTCGAGCTCTGTCAGGCACTTCGTTATCCATTTAATGTATATTCTAACGTTACCGAATAGTGCTAATGTTTAATCAGCATGCTATTCAGTGTCAAGGCAAACACCTTACGAAAGTCTAAAGGTACTGAATTTATACAATTGTTTTTGTCAGCCAGACATGTAATATAATCAGAGACTGAAAATTAGGTTTCTTTGATAAATTTTGTCATAAAACCATGTCTTTTAGACTACTTACTAATTTACTTTTACATCAGCTTTTGAATTACTTAACCCCAAAGCTAGCTAGCCTGCTTGAGTCTTAGGAAATGCTTCTTCATAACAGCCTTCTCTCTAAAAGTGATAGAGACACATTTCATATGACCAAGTGAGCACCAGCTTATTCACAAGGCAGCTGCTTACTTTCAGGGAGACCGGACTGGATTTGCTTCTTTTTGGAAGGTTTCTGGGCTTTGATGGGACCAGATGCCTAACGCAGGGGCACAGTGCCCCGTTCCTCTCAGTACCCCTTCACATCTGCCCTGCTTATGATGCCTCGCTAGCACTCCTAAGGCAAACACAAGCAACAGCTCAGAAATAACTTTCCCAAAAAGGAAAAAATGTGACTTTGGGGCATTTCTGCATGCACCTGGCAGCACACTGCTATTGCTGCAGATGATTTAGGGCCCCAGATACATCTGCTCTTTAACTACATTAGTACAAAGCCAGAGCCATAGCTTTATGGGCTGAAGGATGGTTGTGTTTAGGAGGGGATCTAGCTGCCAAGAGGATTTTTGTGCCTGGTTTCTATGCAAGGTTCATCCACAAAGGCAAACAGTTCTTTTTACCAAAATCCACCTTTTCTACTAAAATCCAACAGGTTTTTTGAAGGCATCTGTGAACCTCATTCCCTTTGCCCATTCCCCACTGTACTCCTTTAAACAAGTTAATATTGTCCTGCCAGAACTGCTGTTGCCTACCTCATCAAATAATAACAGAACCTTTAGGAATTCAGTGGAGAGCTGTATGGTTTGCACATAAAGACACAACGGCTTTTCAGTGCTCCTGCTGTTACTCAGAAATCATGCAAAATGAAGCTGAGGCAGGAAGCAAAGCAAAGTACAAAACCGAAGCCTTCATACTTCACGAGCACACTTCATTTGCTCTGCTGTCAGTAACTCAAAACCCCAATGAAAAGAGGAGGGGGGGGGAAATCAAGGCATAAAAGAAAAGGAGTAATTATATGCAAGCCACTAGACTTATCACTTAGCTTTTGGCAAAATATTGACTCCTGAATGATCTTTTGTCAAATCTCTTAAAAAACCAGCCTCCAGGTGATGAATCTTGCCACAGGCATTAAATGGGGCGCTGCTGGAAAAGGAAAAGAAGGGAAATGGAAAAGAAGGCTCAATTTCAATTAAGTAAACTACCTGTGTCTGCATTTGGTGGCAGCTGTCGTGCTTTGGAAAAGCAGGATGCTTACAGGCTTGATTTTGGCTTGTTTTAAATATTCATGGCATTTTAAATGTCTTCTGTGCTGGGCTTGGTGGATCTGGTGGTAAATGGCTGAACCAGCTCTGGTGCTCCCTGCAGTGAGCAGCCTCGGGAGCAGACCACTTAGATGCTAAGGACACTTGGCCAAAACCAGAGTTTGGAGCACAAAACTTCCAGTGAAGGCTCTGCTGTGACCCCTCGTACAGGGAGCTGAGAGCACTTATTGATTTCAGGAGGGAGATGGATGAATGTGCAGCATCTCTGTATCAGCAATCCAGACATTTTGGACTGGTTTTGCATGCTGACATTTCACTATGACCTGGGATTTTGCACAGGCTTTCATCCAACCATTGAAGCTGGAAAGGACAGTTCTATGAACAAGAGGAAAGCAGTGGGGAGGAGGAAGCAGAATGTATTTGTTATCTAAAGCAGTAATTTATCATTTCCAGACAGTACAGCAGGACAGAGAATAGTATCATGGATAAAGAATTGACTTGAGGCTGGGAGAAATGGGTCTATCCCAGCCTCAGCTGCAGGTTTCCTGGCAGATCTTGGACCTTGCAAATGAAGACATAAAATGGGAAAAATACTCCCTGCCCCAGCTGCGGTCAGAGCAGCGGCCCATGCCATACTGACAAGCTCTACTGCAAAGCCCCAGTTAAAGCCCCAAGGGAGGAATTTGTGTTATATAAAGTAACCTGGATTTTTCATCATTAAAAAAGTGCCAAGAGCAATGCTGAGATATTCCACACAGAGTCTGCCATTTCCAGTTTCACCCTCATCACTAATCAGCATTAATTCAACATTAACTTAGGACTCGATTTCTTCACCCAGCTCATGTTGGCATCAGGCAATCCACCCAACAGGCTCTCCCTCAGACTCCTTTTTTCGGAAGTGATTTTTAAAAATCCCTTTAAGTGATTTAAGAATACTCCTAACTGTCAGCTGCAGGCAAGAGAAGATAGTTATTGGTCTGGTTTTAGAAAGAATTTTTGGCTCAGTTTCTTTTTCCTACCCTGCTCATCACTGATGTATTTTTAAATGAATCCTAAAATACACACCAGGAAACTCTATTAAATAAAAATCATGAATGGCATGCAGACCATGCTATTACTGTGCATAAGAAGCTAACAAGACTCAAGAGACTGCCCTTTACATTCTGCTGCTCTTGCTAACTACAGATCTGGCCCAGGAAATGCACACGTTCACGAAGAAGGGAGAGGTGCCATGAGCCTTAAACAACATGTCTGGAAAGAGGCCGGTGGAATAAGAGATGGGAGAGATAATCGGGATGCCATGAGCTGTAGCTCTCTGTGCTCTCAATTAACTAAGTGATTGGACATGCACAATCAGAGATCCCGAACACATCATTTGTAGGTTATCAGCGATATCAGACATCAGATGGAGTGGTGCTGGACTCCCCCTGCCAACAAACTGGAGGAAAGAATTAGAATTCTGAAAGCTTTCTAAAGCCAGACTCTCACCTCAAGACACAATAAAAGAAAAGCTTTTAGATCATTCCTGGCAGAGGAGCTGGAAAGCTGCCATGCGCAGACAGAGTAACTATGGTAATCCATATCAGGTTGCAGAAATCATCTTTAGCATACAGTCTTTTAAGCCCTCCAAGAAGCTTTTTTCCTAATCCACTTAAAAATAGAAAATAAAGGGTGTTTCAAGGTCATACAGTACCAATAATGGGATCAAAGACACTGAATGGGAAACCGGTCAAGGGTGCATGTCCCTGAGCACCAACCACTGGCTCTGCAAGGAAGGAGAGCTCTGAATCAAGAGGCGGTGGCTGGGTAGGGGGCGGATATCCCTGTCTTGTGCTCTGCATTGCCAAGTGAGCTTCATCATCTATCATCTGCAAGGAAGACTGCACAATTAAGATGCACTGCAGAAAACCTATGCTTAATTGCTTTGATTCTTAGGTGATTGAGAGCTGAATACATTACTGTGCCAAAATTACTGAACACAAAGGCCTTGATTCTGTTCTCTTCTGTGCCGGTGTAAGTGATGCCCAGAGTTCGCCTTTGTGGGTATCTGAGGATTGCTGGAGCTTATTTATGTAGGCAGGCTCAGCCCTCAGTGACACTCCAACTCTATTTAAATATTTGGGGTTGCAGCATGCCTGGTCTGAAGGAATTTGGTTCTATTGTTCACTTGAGCAGTATTAGGAGCATAGAAAATCAAATTCCATTATTTTATAATTAGTTCAAAATTAAGCTCTGCTACTTAAATCCCCATGCTACATGTAGCCCCAGGTTTTGTCCTGCTTCACCCTGCTGTGTGTGTGCAGCAGCCTATGCTATCATCTATTCCTCTTCATGAGTATTCCTCAAGTATTTGAGGGATCCCTGCACCTCCCAAAACACCCTTGACATTAAAGCCAAAGGAGTTGGAGCTGGACTCGAAAAGGTTCAAACAGAGCAAATGTGGCACAGAGGCATCTGAGGGAAAAGGCAACATATGACCAATAAAGTCTTATGCATAGAAAACCCAAATGCCAATAGTGTGAGGAAGGCATACCAGACATCCTCAAATCTTTGCTGCTTTACTTTGCTGCCTGCTGAGCCAAAGACCAGCTTCCCCTCCTTGCAAAGATGACTCCGATGAGTCAAACACAATGTCAAAACTGAAACTGTTCCACATCAATCTTACACTGAAGGGCCAAAATCTCAAGAGATCAGGAGTCTATCGCTGAATGCATGTTTACACCTACTCTTTTTTTGGTTTTTGCAGGTACTTCAGCTCACATTTTCTTCAGTTTTGTGGCGTTTTTTTTCTTTCCTTATATGCAAAATGATTGTACTTGGCATGCACAAAGCAACTGAATGCTTCTCTGGCTGGTCTGTTCATATGAATACAATACAGGGCAAACATCTGTGTTTTGGGAGAAAAAATAAATAGATGTCCAAAAAAAGCATGCAGGCAAAAAGCCTCAATAATGATAGACACAGCTTTGGAGATGCTTTGAAAATCAGGGCTAAAATACCAATTTCTCTTCTTCTGTATTGCAATGACAAGATGTTGAATTGCTATGATTTCAGTAGTCCATAGCTTAATTTTATTATGTTTGAACTAACATTGCTAAGCGTATTTCTTGGTATGTGTTAAACATTAAACTTATTACACATTAAGGTGGGTTTAGGTCTTATCACCTGCCTGTAATTTGATATTAGAATTTAGGTCATTATCCTCAATTCTTAGGTGCATTAGCTGGTGGGGTCCCTAACCTGCAATTTAGAATAGGAAAAATATAATTATGTGCAATCAGAGTCTCCAAGAAGAGGATCTTTTTTATGGGACTGCAGAGTTACAGGTGAAGGACACTCAGCTATGTCCTCCAAACAGGTCTGAAAATGTTGCTGGCAGCACCCAGGATACAGCAGGGACCAATAACAAGAAGCTCAAGACATGTTGTGCATAGTGTCATTTTTGCCTGCTCTTTTTCATTCTCTGCTATGATTTCACACCATTTTCAGGAGCACCACTCCAGTCCCTAACGCTTGGCTTTGTGTGCTGTGTCTCTGCACCTGATCACGGGGAGGCAATGGGAGGTAATACAAGGGGTATTGGGAATGGCGATATTTGGGGTATCGGGAATGGTGATGATGAGGGAAGCAGCAGGAGAGTGGACTGGGAGCATCTTCCATGGCTGACCTGTCATGTGGCAGAGAGCAATGCCATGCTTTCTGATACCCTAGGAAAGGGTTTCATTCTCAACTGCAGTGTCCCTTTCGGTCTCATCTCTTCCAGGATCAACTGCTACTGGGTACAAAGCAGCAAGAGGTACCAGTTTCAAACTGGTATCTGCAAGTATTCAATTTGCACATGCAAAGTGGTGCTAGGCTATGGGTCATCTGTCCTTGATTTTTTTTGCCTTCTCTTCGGACACAGCTGTTGACACAGGAGAAACAGGATATGCAGTAATTTAGTCAATAAAAATATCTAATCAATCGAGTTCATAAATTAAGCCTGCAATGAAGGCAGATCACTGCTCTTCAACCATTTGCATAGCATGCCGGCGGCCTGCCTGGCTGGGTTTTAGTTTAGGGAGAATATTCCCAAGCAGTCACCTAGTGTGCCTATGTTGATTTTAACACACTGAAATATGTCTTCAGAAGAGATGCTGGCATTTATGCATCTTTTACACATATTCCAGAGGATTATTTATTAGATTCAAAACATTTTCTTTTTTCCTTCCCAGACAGAAATAATCAAGACAAACCATAGTGAATCTCAAGTTTTGTGGATACAAAAAAGAAACTTACAGCTCTCTTTTGGCAGGTAAAGCCAGCAATGATATCCCCCCTTTTGTATGACAAGTGCTGTTTCATTGAGAAAAGCCAAACAAGACTTTTACAGTGTACTCATTAGCATTTTCCAGAGCACCTCACCCCTGTTTGCCCATGAAACGGCCATGCAGATCTTACTGAACAACAGCCCAACCCAGAGTGGGTTTTGCCCACCCTTCTTTCTATTGAAGCAAGTCTGGAGCCAGTAAGGCCTCTTCTACTTCAAAAATCAGGCAGGCATGGAGTTTCAATGAATATCTAATTAATACGTGATTATATAACTACTCTGCTAAACTGAGCTTCCTTTGAGGAAATAACAACTAGGGAGTAAAAGCATGAATGAGACTCTGTCAGCTTTATGGATGTCTGCGGTTTGGGGGTATGGCTCCTTCAGCTGCGATGGAAGTAGCTTATACTTAGGGAAAGAGATATAGGAGCTGATGCACATGCTTTTTGTATGCACATTTTCCACCTGGAAAACGTCTGTGAAGATACGGTCTGCTACACTGTGTCTCTGGCACAGGAGGGGGAAACAGATGGAGATATCGTCTGAAACCTTTTGTTCTCCATAGTTAATAACCTGGAGCTCTTCTAATATCTAACATGCGTAGGTTGGCTTTATCTCCATGTGCATGCTCTTCAGAGGAAAACCAACTACATTCACTGGTTTGCCAATATGAAAATGTGTGGCTGTTTTACAAAAAGGATAAGCTCTTAAAACCATTGTGTCCTTTACGAAATGCTGTTTACAGCAGATCTGTCATGAGCATCAGTAACTCACCAAGCCACCTTAGCGCAATGTGACATTTTAGTGCCAGCAAAATTGGGAATGAAACCAGCCACAGTTTTACACAAGCTCAGAAACTGGGAAAACCATTCTTTTTCTAAAACTCAAACATGTTGATCTGTTCTAGTCAATGACTGCAGTGCTTCCGAACAAAGACTTTTCCAACACATCACCTCAGCGTCAAAATACAGCACAGGCCTTATTTGGAATTAAACAAAATCCTTAAATTGTCATTTTTCTCACGAAAGAAACGTCCATTTCAGCCTAGCTAAGCAACAATACAACATTGCTGATGGAAGAAATTTCCTTCCTAGCCCCTGCAGAGTTTGTTGTGCACTTTGAAATGCATGATTTTATTATCCTTAATTTACCATGCAAAGCTATAAATAGCAGTGGCCATAAAATTATCCATTCATTGTTAAAATGCAGCTGTGGTACACACCCTTCTTTGATAGTGGGTTCCAGAGGAGGACTTCACACTGTGTGAAGAATCGCACTCTTACTCCTGTCCATGAAGAGCAAGTAACACCAACTGACGGGAGGCGACTAGAGCATCTTCTGAGCTCTTGCCAAAGTGAACCCTTCAATAACTGAAACAAGTGTCTTTAGCTCCTACACAGTCCTTATCTGACTTTGGAGCCTATGGCTGACGGCAATGAGACATAAACTCCCAAATGAAATTAAAACATTTAACCCGTCACCATTAGAAGCTGCCATGGGAAGCCCGTCCTGTTCATTCAGTCTGCAGCTCGCAATTTCCTGTTCGTAAGTCATCTTATGACTTAAGAGGGAATACAGATTTTTCTTGGGACACCAGGACTCAAGGGAATTACCTGTAGTTAAACATCTGATTAATGGCTCATTAAGAATCAGCAACAGTGTTTATTCAGTCCCTGTCTGAGTGTGGGTTTGCAATTATGTGCTTTTGAGACTGCAGGTGTGTGAAATATAACCCAAATGGAAATATGATGGAAATGCAGTTTACATTTACTCAAGGGCTAGCTGTTTTGGATTGTAAATATAAAATAGAAAAGTGCAATTATTACTCTGCCGAGGGACTACCCAGACGCTCACTAGACTCTTTACAAACACATTAAACACTATTTCTGCCCTAAATAATTTATTCTAAGTGGCAGAGTCTTCTATCCCCCCTCATGCTACCTCTGATACATCTCTTTCTACAACTAGACACAAGACTTACTTGTAAAAGCCAGATTCACCATTGCATTATTCAAGTATTAACCACTGCACCACAAATGGTCTATGCTTCTCTGGGGGAACATCAGGGGAAGAGAGAGATTGACAGTGCTTGGCTGTATCTGTTTGCTAGGTTTCGGGCTATATATTAAAATCACACTATTGGAGCTTTAATTCTGTTTAATGATGAATCATTCATTACCCTCATTCCATCCCCAGAGGTCACAGAGTTTGGCCACTCTCTCCTGCATGTGCTGTGGTTCTGCCATTTGATCCATCAGCTACAGCAGCCGTGAACATTGGGCAGAAGCACTTTTGACCATGCATCCAGCCAGCTAGCAACAGGTTACCAGTAATCATAAAACATGCAACCATAATGCTCTAGTTCTGAAGATGAAACAAGGACTGGAGATCAGGAGGAGGGACAGGAGGCTGGTACCTGGGCAAATACTGTGACTCACTTGTACCTACTGAATCATAGAATCATAGAATAGTTAGGGTTGGAAAAGACCTTAAGATCATCCAGTTCCAACCCCCCTGCCAGGGGCAGGGACACCTTCCACTAAACCATGTCACCCAAGGCTATGTCCAATCCAGCCTTGAACACCACCACAGACGGAGCATTCACAACTTCCCTGGGCAACACATTCCAGTGCCTCACCACCCTTACAGTAAAGGATTTCTTCCTCATATCCAATCTAAACTTCCCCTGTTTAAGTTTGAACCCATTACCCCTTGTCCTCTCACTACAGTTCCTCATGAAGAGTCCCTCCCCAGCATCCCTATAGGCCCCCTTCAGATACTGGAAGGATGCTATGAGGTCTCCACGCAGCCTTCTCTTCTCCAGGCTGAACAGCCCCAACTTTCTCAGCCTATCTTCATATGGGAGGTGCTCCAGTCCCCTGATCATCCTCGTGGCCCTCCTCTGGACTTGATCCAACAGTTCCATGTCCTTTTTATGTTGAGGACACCAGAACTGCACACAATACTCCAAGTGAGGTCTCACAAGAGCAGAGTAGAGGGGCAGGATCACCTCCCTTGACCTGCTGGTCACGCTCCTTTTGATGCAGCCCAGGATACGGTTTGCTTTCTGGGCTGCGAGTGCACACTGCCGGCTCATGTTCATTTTCTCATCAACCAACACCCCCAAGTCCTTCTCTGCAGGGCTGCTCTGAATCTCTTCTCTGCCCCACCTGCAGCTGTGCCTGGAATTGCTCCAACCCAGGTGCAGGACCTTCCACTTGGCATGGTTAAATTTCATCAGGTTGGCATCAGCCCACCTCACAAGCATGTCAAGGTCCCTCTGGATGGCATTCCTTCCCTCCAGCGTATCAACCGAACCACACAGCTTGGTGTCATCGGCAAACTTGCTGAGGGCGCACTCAATCCCACTGTCCATGTCACTGACAAAGATGTTGAACAAGACCGGTCCCAGCACCGATCCCTGAGGAACACCACTCGTTACTGGTCTCCAGCTGAACACTGAGCCATTTACCACAACTCTCCCCACTGACTTCAGGTGGGACAAAACCCCTTCTGACACAGCTCACTTTTCCTCGCTGCAGCTGCTGCTCTAAGCATTGCACCATTCCCAAAGCTGCTTCCTTTGTCCAATTTGTTTTATGTTGTTGTTTTTTTAAAAGGTCATTTCAGAATTCCTCTGGGTCCCATATATGCCATGCTATCACCTTGCAGAGGCTCTCAGTGGTACCGTGCAACTAAATATTAGTCACAGGAGAATGGGAATGGATAGTCAAGCAGAAACAAATCTAAAGGCAACGAGCCATCAAAAGTGAAGAACGCAGGATGCTGCTGACAGACAAAGGACTGTGCAAAGTCCCTAAATCCAAAGTGCATTTCTGAAACTGCAGTTTCTTTCAAGAGGAATATTTCTAATAGTCTCTCTCCACTGCAAAAGGAAGGACCTATCTGCTTGCCATTGCTGACTGCCTAAAGTGCCTAAAAGAATGCAGTCAAGCACTCCAGGCAGGGTGGACACAGCCAGGAAATGCCTGGCATCAGCTCCTGACTTGCTCCAGGTACAGTGCAGAGCTGGTGGGTACAGCCTGGCCCTGGAGGCCCTCCCACCTGAAGGCAGCAGTTGGATCTCCCCTGGCTTTGCCTTCTCTTTCCCAGGCTGTACAAACCCATAAATGTGCTTCATTCTCTTGGCTCATAGATAGGAGCAGCCTAGGAGAGACAACAGGGGTGGTATCTGCAGCATGAGCCAAGAGCTCCAGATGCTTAGAGATGGACAGAGGAGCTCCTAGGCACTGACGATACTGAAGACGCCACAACTTTGGGCTTAAAGTTGCCCAAACCCATTTAAAAAATGTATTTAATGTTGGGAAATCCACATGTTGGATCAATCGATAAATGCTGGTCTCTGGTCAGCGTTGATTACTAAAACCATTTGCCTTTTTTTATGATCTGAGTGCTTCACACTCCAGTAGCCAGCTTCAGATCATGCCGTGACATCCTCCATGACATCCTCTGCTCCTCTGCTGCCAGAAGCCTACCTCAGTGTTAGTACTTGTAAGATCCCTCCCAACTAATGAGAAGGGAGAAGCTTCTCCCTTCTTGGAGAAGCTAATGAGATGGAGCCACTTTTAGCCCATAGGCCAGAACTTCTAGAACCCAAACCATTTTAGTAATTCACTTTTTTCAGAAGCATTTCTGAATGTGTCACATAGCACCGCAAAAATGCTTTGTCTTTATTTCTTTATGTAGTGGTAATAACTGCATGAACTCCTTCTTCTGCAGTTCACAAACTCAAGGTCCGTATTTAATTTCTCAGCCACTGCAGTCAGCTCACATTGAGGTGTTTATTATTTCAAAGATAGAGTCACCTCAACCAGTAAGCACGACCTATTTTCTTCGTTCCTGGACCTCACATTTTCTGTGTTGTTCAAATGAGTCTCGTTGCTCACTGGATCCAGATCACTCTGAAGAAGTGATTTATTATTTACTAATCTGCTCAGTTTTCTGTCATCGCTAATTTTTGTCATTAGCATTTTGATATTTTCTTCTAGATCATCAGTAATGATGCTCTACAACACCAAGGCAAAAATAGATGGCTGGGCGACTGAAGAGAAGCAGCCACACTGAATGTTGGTTCCCTGCTCCCAATTACTGTAATGCAGCAAAAATATCTGTAAAAGTAAAGTCCATTTTGAAGGCCTATTTTAAAAAGCTTTTGGAAAGCTTCCAAGATAGAAAAAGGGAGACTTCTGCACTGTTGTCAAAAAACCAAAGCTTGAATCTCTTTTTTTGTTTGGCCGCTTTGTTTGGGGTTTCTTAGCAGCCTTTTTTTAATGCGAAAATACTTTTTAACTACGTCAGGGTTTTTAAGTCATGAAGGACAAAGACAGAGGAGTCATCCCATTATTGTTTTGTTAACTCTTTCCTATTGCTGGCATACATGCAAAAATCTGGGAGAAAATTTGCTTCATTAAACTATCTCTCATCCTTTCAGATTTGAGGAGAGGCATTATTCATTCTCAGCTGCGACTTCTAGCAAAATAAAGCAGAAAGTCAGGGAAAAAATGTCCCTTCCACCCTTCCATTTTATTCTCTTTTTGAAGCTGTATGTGTAATAAGTTCTAGCAATATGAAGTTTCAAAAAGCCAACTGTTTCCTTTAAGTTTGAACTACAATAGTTTCCTATTATAATTTGAATACTGGTCAGGCTTTTCAATCGGCTGCAGAAAGGCATTTAAGGATGCGGCAGATGTTAAACATCAGTGCTATCATCTTTTTTCCTTTAGTAAAATAAATTACTACACAATGGTAGTCCCCAGCCCATAGAGCTTTCACCATGCAGCAACCCAAGAAGTGGGTTTAGGGCACAGAGTGAGAGATAAAAATAGGAAGCAACATGTAATTCTTAACCAGTCTTGCACCGTGACTGTCTTCTGCCACCTGGCCAGGATATTTGTGATGTACTTCTAGGAAAGACAAGCTCTGAAACAACTTCAGAAGAAGACAAGGCTGAAAGAAGGATATGTTCATGTATTTGCTTGCAAGTGTTTTATCTTTGTGGGGTCCAAAAGTAAGCACAGAGAATCAAGCTGTGAGCTTTCTCACAGAAACAACATATTTAATTTTAGGTGTCTACTTGTACCCAGCTAAATCAGGGCTCCTGTTGGCTTGTCTCTCTAACTCTCATTTTTACCACAGGAACATGTTGAGTTGCTCAGCCATTTGCAGTTCTGTTTTGGCAGACAGCTTCTTAATACATGAGATCTTTCTAAGATTGATACAGAGAAGGTCAAATGCTTTTCCTCAGCTGTGTGATTAATGCTATTCAAGGCTTTAAAAAATATGTAACAAAAGGCAGTAATTGTCAAGGTTTAAGTGTATGTCTAGTGAATTCATTGCTACCTTTAGGAGACAATTTGCCATAGTTCTGATGGAGTAAGACAGTCTTGTAAACAAAAGAAACAGTATTGAATATAACCAGAAAAGAATGAGGTTTTTGTTCCCAGTGTCCCATAAAATATCTCCCTCTCCCTCCTGGGTATAGGAATACTTATCAATACTATGTTTGAATTCTACCCATTAAATACTAGAATATAGAATAACTTCACAGAACTAAACCCTGTTTTTAAAAGAGGGAGAGGTTCAATCCCAGAATTCACTAATAACATCATTAAAATGAGAGTCCTTTTCCCAGGCTGTAGCCTGCAGTCCCACAGGGCAAGGACAATGCTGCACTCAGCCTTAGCTGGTGAAAGCTCATCGTTCCATGGCCAGGGGAATCTGTCCCTGGGAAGCCCTTCTCCATTTCTTTCATCTAAAAGCCTTAGCCAGGAATCTGAGGTCTCTTCATTGTCACAACATACAGAACAGACCTGCCCTTCATTTCAGGGCTTCAAACCAAAAAAGAAACTGCAAACAGTGCTCTAATTAGCAGCTCTGCTGACTTCTTCTGGACTGCGAAGGATTGAGGAGACACAGGCAACCTTTGATTTAAAATCAAGAGGGTTACAGCCTGGCCTTCCTTTGAGAAACAGCGATTTCTGCACTCTGGTACTCATTTGGAAGGAAGCTCTTGCCGCCATACATACACTTTATTAAAAGCCTGAACATTTTAATGGGTGAGAAGTTATACCCAGATGTTCAGTTTCACCCCTTCTTTCTCTATGCCCACCAGAGATCTGTGGGGAGGGGGCAGCAATGCCTTTGCCATGCTATTTCCCCAGTTCCTGGCGAGGAGGTTTTATGCAGAGCAAAGCCGACGCGGAGGTGAAGGTTACTTTGCTGGTTCTATAAAGGCTTGGGTGGTTTGGGTTTGAGGTTGGGGTTTTTTGACTCCTCTGTGACCAAGCGTTTTAAAATTCCACAATAGGCCCAAATTAGCCCGACCCTCCACCGAGTGCCTTGCAGCATCTGTGCCTTGCAGCATCTGTGAGAGCAATTAAGAAGCACTATTCCCAAAGCTGTCTTCTCCTCAATTATGTCGGCAAACAAAGAGGCGTGACTGTGTAAGACCCTTTCTATTAAACAAACCAGGCCTTACTTATTTTCTCTTTGATCAGGGAAATGAAGTCAGCAGGGAACACGGAATGCAAAGCAGCACGTTCTCTCTTGGACTTCTGAAGTTTACAAACAAAAAAGAGAGAAAGGAGAAAACCACATCTTGCAACTAGAAACCTAACCCATCCTTCCTGCAGAGCACTGGGTACACCAAGTACCACACATGGCAGCGGGGCCTCAGGTTCCTGGAACTGGAAACTGGGTGGTTGTTATAGTTAGCGTAACAAAAATCAAAGAGAAATTTCCACTGGGCATTTACCTTTTGGAATTCCTCCTTTTTCAAAGGAGCTCATAACAGGACGGTCTGTTTTACGTATCCCTTTCTGTTTCAGGTGTGGCAAGAGATAATCATTAATTGCTGTGCCTCTGCCTCACCACTTAAGAAAGCACATGAAAGCCAAGGAATTATGATAACCTGAATTGTGCTATTCTTTTTATTGGTGTATTTATATAGTTTATATAGAAATATAAAAAGACAGTGTGTTCAATAAACCGTATATTCTTTTCTTTCTTTCAGATTTCAGTAATTTCAGTAATTATCACTTTGTTTGGTTTAAGGTTTTTTTGGTTGAGGTTTTTTGGGCAAAAGGCTTTTGGATGATCTTTTTGCTGAGGTGGAATAAACGTTGCCTCACATTACAGACCCCCCATCACCTCTGCAGTCTCTGCATCGCTCAGCTAATGAAACATTCAGGAGAGTCTGGGCAGGGAGGGTTACTATCAAACTCTCCCTACTGGGAGGTAAAGTATATCACAGGGTTTTTTAAAGCAGAAACACAGCATCTGTATTAGCTATTTTGACATCACTCTTAAAACATACTCAGTGTTGCATGTAACAACCTAGAAGACAAGAGCTCTGCCAGCTCCTCAGGGTCCCTAAGAAGCAATCTCAGGAGTTACAGTAGCTCCAGCAAAGCTGCAGCACATGGAAAACCTGCACATAATCAGCTGGGAAACTTCTCAGCAGGATGTATGAACAGGGGACTTGTTCAGGGGGTTATTGTTTCTAACATAGATGGAATGTTTGCAAAAGCAGTGGATGCACAACAATGGAAACAGAAGCCACTTCCTCATCTGCAGATGTATGCCTTGGTGCATGCAGAGGTACTGACTGCTGGCAAGACAGCAAGCTGAGATTATAGCTCTTTATGTAAAAACTTGCTCGACCATTAGTTCATTTTATTCTCCTATTTATTACTGGTTGCATCTGCTTATAAATTAGGACAGTAAGTTGTCTTGGGCTCTTAATGGCACATTTGACTGCTGCTCTGAAAAATCATCTGTACAGTCAACAAAATAATATTAATGGGTCATTACTCCAGTAAAGCAAACCACAGAATGATAACAGCGGTAGCATTAAGGATGGTGATAATGAATTCTTAGAACTTCCCTAGCGCCTGGTATGAAAACACTTCCCAAAACAGACCAGTATCTTTTACCCCATTTTACACCTGGGGAAACTGAGAAAAGGATCAATACCTGGATTATCAAACAGCAACACAAGTGGGTGTTTGAGGCTCAGAAAGTGAAGTTGGTACCTTTTGTCACAGGTTACATTCTAGAGTTTTTCATTTACCATCGCCTTCTCTTTTTTCAGTCTGAGCCAGCTCAGGAGACTTCTCTGAAGGAAGGGAAAGTCTGTGGTTCCCCATTGCCACCCTCATGTCACCCCCACTTGCCAGCTCATGCCCATAGTCTTTCAGCTGTCTAGAAGTTTCCTTCATCCTTAGAAGAACTCCTTTCCTAAAGGCATGCTGTGCATGCTGATGATTTTTTAGGGCTTGCCTGGATGGAGATATGTGGGAAAATTAATCCAAAAATCCTCTGTGAACTTGTTCAGAATCAAAGTAGCCTCAAGTGATTTAAGCTAAGCTAATGAAGGCCTGACTGAGCCTATCTGCACAAAGCTTTCGGTGCCATTTGAATCATCCACTTCATCATATCCTTAATTTTGGATCAACAGCATTATAGACAAACTCTCTCGAAATAAAGGAGAAACACCAGAAGGACAACAGGATGTGGGTAACTATCAAGAAGCATTTTCCTAGCAACTGCTCTACAAAAGCCAAATCTCACAGTCCTGAACACGGAAGAGCTGTCTGCGTTGATGTCCTAAAACTCCATCATCACCATGCTGAGCATGAAAATGTGTTATGTGTACTTTTGACCCTCAGACCTGTGACTACTTTTCATTTGAGGAGACTTGCAAACATCTGTTTGAGAACTGCTTTTTGAGCAATTATTGAGGACCCTCAGCTTTCACTGAAAGACCTCTCTGAGCTTGTGGCTGGAAATGTAACTCCCCAGGGACACAAATTAAAAGACCAATAAGCTCAGATTTCACACTTTTCTTTTGACCTTTTCTTAATGTCTCATGAATTTCAGACCAGTCTCAGCATGGGTATTCAGGACCTAGCTCCCCCTTTCCAGTGGTGGAAGACAGGGTCCGGTAGCACATTCCCAGGAAGGAGCCCATCCTCCTGGAGACCTTCTTCCAGAGGGATGGAACTGAGCCTGCACCAGCCATACTTCAAATAATTTAAAAGCTTGGTTTTTCCGCTAATCTGCTCCATTTGAACAGAAGCAGCACAGTCAGTGCTGGAAGCAGACCAATGCCTTGGAGAAACACTTCAGTTGCTCCCAGCTTTGAAACTTAGGCATCATTTTTGATCTGCCCTGCATGCTCTCACTAGATCAATGTATCATCACACCAGTTCCCTCTGCTGAAACAGGGTCATCATTCCCCCTGCACAGCTAAATGCCTCACCTAGGTTCTCATCATCTTATAGCACAGATCATCTCTAATTTTCTCTTCTCCAATACAGAAAACTGTCATTTTGCCCTCCTTGTATCACTTGAGAACACCGCTGTAAAGACAATTTTTTTAGCTTCACTTCAGACTATGCCCTTCCCTTCTATGTAGCTCTTCTCTCACCTCCCTTCAGTGGCCACATCAAACCTAAGCTCCTTGGTCTGTATTTTCAAGGCGCTTCACAACTTGCATCTGCCTTACCCATCATTTCTCACAGAATTTCAAGAGATCAGCTCTCACCTTCAATCAGCCCCAGTGCCAGATGGAAACAGCCCCAAATCCTTCCCTCCCCCAACAAATCCTTTCTCCTTGCCTCAAATCCCCCCTCTCCCACTCCTCAATGCAGCTAACTAACATGAAACAGCAATTCCTCCCTTCTGTGCCAGAGACTCTGGCAGATGGCACCGCCCCGTTTATTACAGGATAATCCTTTTTTAAAGGAAAATAAAGTAAAAAATACACAGAAAGTTTAATGAGGACTTTGAAATGGAGTTCCTGCATCTTTACACAGACTGGACGTCATCCCTGGGGTCACCAAGTGCAGTCCCTGCCATCTTATGTGCTGCATCGTACTATCTCTCTGTAAGCTTCCTGTGGCTTAATAGTTGGGGTTTTGTTTGTGGACATTCTTCCCAAAAAGCTCTTCCAGCCTACCTGTCCTAATGTCTAGAAAACTCCTTGTGATTTCCAGTGTCAGTTTATTCATGTCCCTTTGTTCTTGCGATAACATTGCTCTACAGTGCAAATAGTCCTTTTTCCTCCCTAATGTTTTTACAGGCAGTAATCATAGCCCTACTAAGCCTTCATTTTGCTATCAACAAGCCATGCTCCTTTAGCTTTCTTTTGTAAATCAGGCTCTCCTTCTACTGATCTCTGTAACAACCCCCATCTGCATCTGTCCCCGTTTTAATTCACAGGTTTTGAGCATAGATATACCACGAAGGGTCTTATCAAGCAAGGATGTTAACAGCTCCTTATCTATACAGCCCATACTTTTCCTGATGTAGACTTTGTCCTTTTCACAAATCATCACAACGGTGGCCACAAAAAATTTGTCCCAATGTTGATTCTGTTGAGCTGATGTCAGACTAAAAGGCCTGCTCACACTGGTCTCCCTATTTCTCTTCCTTTCTTGAATACAGACACTGTGCTCACTATCCTTCAGTCACACAGTGCCACCCTTGAGTTGATAGATTTATTAAAAACTCTTACTACCAGATTTGCAATTTCACACATGAATTCTTCCAGAACTTTAGGACCAAAAGTTTACACTCCACACACACTCTCCCCCCCACTTGTGGTATGGAAAACTTTCAGCTTTTATTCCACTTATGGTAAGGCGAACTCTATTCCCTCATGCTTCTTCCCATTAGGCACTGCAATTTTACCCCTTTGCAAACGGGTTACCTTGAATTTCTGTGTACACATATTGAGATACAGTCCCAAATACAGTGAGCGATGATTCTATGCCTACAGTGAAAGTGTGATATTGGTTTTGTGCTGAAATTGTAAGAAATACATAGGATATATTGATCATTTCAGAAACTTAGCAGGAGTATTAAGATGAACAAGTATGTTTCAAAATCATCTTTGTAATGCTTGAGGTAGAATAAGCATCATATATTGACTGGGCCGTTAAAACAAAATCTCTCCCAGGATCTGAGTGTATTTCTGCAATAAAAAGAAGAGAACAATGCCTGTGGCAACCACAGCCTCAGTAATTGCCTGGGGACCTCATGAGAAACTGAAGCCCAAAAGATGAAGGGAAGAGGGAATACCACTGAAAAAAAAGGCAAAAACAAATATTGCAAGACACCTGAGGAGCTATTTCACAGCTACAGAAAAAAATGCTGTGTGTTTTCTTTAACAACAGCATCCTAACACTCTTGCTTTCAATGAAATCAATGGAGAGCACCAGAAGAGCCCATTAGCATCACAGTCAGCTGCTGTGCTATGGATCTGCTCTCTGATATCCACGGGAGCCCTCAAATTCTCCTAGTGCAGCCCTCTTTAAGTCTGTCTGACATGGAAGTGGGGCCCACAGCTAAACACTTCAGTCTCCCTTCATATAAGGCTTAAATCAAAGCTCTGTAGCTGGTGAAATTAGTCAGCTGTGGGGCCTGAGGGGAGCAGGACATCCGATGTGTGTCTTGGCAAAAGTCCTGAGAGGCATTCAGGGGCGCACAGGGGCGTGGAGGGGGAAGCATTTAAAATGCAAGTGATGCAAGCATGTGGGGTACCAAGAGAATCGATTCAGCTGCTGCTTCTTATTTCATCCTGGGCAAATCACTCCGCAAGCTGACACCCAGCCAGTCTAGGTGCAAAACACAGATTACATCTTTTCCCTGCTTCTCCCTCAAAGCATAAATACATGAAGCTGGAGTTACAGCAGCCAAACAAGTCCAAGTACCAGGCAGAAGGAGCAAGCTGGCCAGCCCTGGACCGGGGATGGCATGCTGCTGCTAAGCAACACTCAGGCACAACCCACAGCCCTGCATCGGAAAGCCAATCAAGGCAGTATCTTGGTCCCCTTACATTAAATGTCAGTTTGCAAACAGAAGCAACAGATCACAAACCATTCCTTTCTGTACCCATGTGGTCTCATCCTGAACCCACCTCCCTGCACCCTGCTTGTGCAAGCTGATTCTGTGTGCCCTGGAAGCACACCTCTGCTAAATCACTCCCCAGGTCTCCAAAGTACAATTGTGGTTTATAGCTGCTGTCAAACCAAAACGTTTCCTGTTAATTTCTTACAAGCTATTCCACTGTCTGCTTCGCTCCTATTTGATATTTATTGCCCTGTCAAAAGTGCATTTATTTGCTAACATTTTTATTAAATTAGACTGCAATAAATCTGTCTGCATTTATGTTTATATCCTTTCATGCTCAAGTATGCAAAGAACCCCAAAGCAAGTTGCATACATTAAATGCGTGGCCAAATGCTCATAAACATTTCACACAGGGTAAATAAAGTCAAAGTACTGGTAATCAAAAATGATAATGACCCAACCTGGCCTGGCTGGAAGGAGACCACTGGAAGCAATGTTTTTGTTGGAGTGGGCATCTTTTCTCTCCTGAGAAGAAAGGGAAGACTTTGGAAACAGCCCCACTTCCAGGTTGTGAAAATTCATGTTTGTTACTTTCTTTTAGACAGGACAGAGAATTTCCTGAGCTCCAGTGTCAGCAGATTTTCTTTTCAGAGTAAAGAACAGCTTTTAAATGGTTGCATGTTATAAAATGTTGCTGTAAGATACGATATAAATGAAATTCCAGTAGGCAGTTAGTGGTCAAATGCCCCCCAGCTCTTAATAGAGAATTGAAACCCAACTTTAGCTCCCCAAGAACTGGGTAAATACAATGTGCATGGGAAAAATGAGGCACAAAGGGGTGTGATTTTCCTGATGTCACCCATCAAGCTGTCACCAGTCAGGAATACGGATCAGACCAGATAAATGCCATCTGGAAAAACCTGAGGGATCAGATCAGCTGTCTCACATCTGTGTCGTTTGAAGCTTTTCCCTGGATCTTCTACACAAAAAGAGCATTTTTGTGCAGCATCTTTTTATCACGGTTGCAATAAGGAGGAGAATAAGTTAAAAATTCCCAACAGCAAGGTCACTCAAGGTTGAAGCTTTTCCCCAGCTCTGCCCCTTGTTGTGTCGGTCACAACTGACATGCAGCACACGTGCCCTGCAATTCATAGGCGTAGCGGTGGCATGCTAAAGAGGGTCCTCACGCCTTATTTCTCCCTCCATGCCATTCACACTGATCTTGATAAAAGGACCGCAGAGAAATTCAGAGCAGCTCCCCCAACTTCAGAGGACTCAGAACACAGGAAATTTTTGCTAAATTACAATGTCTTGAAATTGGCAAAAGCGCGCTGATTATGTCTCATTGTGACTGTGATGTCCTTGGCGATGGAGCTGTGAGACCGCAAAGTGAATATAATGCTCCTATATGTGACTCTAATGACTGATAATGCTCTGCTGTGGGTAGCAATTTTGAAATAACTGAGAATGACAACACAGAATATTGCCTTTGTCTTCTTTTGCTTCAGAAGAACTTCACGTGTAACTAAGTAGTACCACACAGTAGTGCCAGCTACACATGCTGTTAATAGGGAAATCAGCAGCCCCATCGAGGCTTTTGTGTTAGCCCTATATATAGTCCTGCAGGGTAGGCTGGGCTCATGAGGTGGGGAAAGGTGGGTGCTCACTCATGAGCAGCATGTTCTCATGTGCAGGTCACAGGGACAGCCAACAAGTGCTGCAGAGCACAGGACCAAATGAATAAACTAAATTGTGTAGCATTTTTAAACGGGGCATCAGATGCTTTCCTCACTCTGGTTGCTTCCTCTCATTTTGGTAGCTTAAAGGAGCAGTCTCACTGAATGAACCAAGTGCTGATCCTGCAGAGGGATGAACTGAATGCTTTGGTGACATGCAGTGAATGCAGTTACGCTGTTTTCAAGATCTGACCTAGTATTATAATTTGCCAACCCCTTGCACCACAGAGAATGGCTCAGAAGCATACCCTGTGCTTTGTGACCCTACTCAGAGTCAGCATACACACAGGGGAACACAACACAGAGTGTCCCACGCTAGACAGGGATGATGGAGTCCCACTCCTTCCTTAACTACCATCTGACAGAGCATGAAGAATTTTGACACAGAGAAATGTATCTGTCAGTCAAATGGAAAACACTGTGTGTCAGCAATCATCATGTGGATGAGAAAGGTGAAGAATAAATCACAGAGGGAGGCTGAATGCAGATCCCCTTGCTAATGTCTTCCTTGGGAATATCCAGGTCTCTGAGCCTGACCCTCCTACACCTATCCCACATGGAGACCTTCAGACAAGAGCTCTCACTAGCAAGAGCATCCTGCAGATCCAGCCAGACTGTGGGACCCCCGAGTGCTGCAGGAGGTGGCACCGAGCGCACTGACCATTACCCACGAGCTGACTATGTTGATTTTCACACGCTATCTGAACGGGCTAATTTAACCTCCAGAGACTGAAGACTGACATAAGAGGGGCACAGAAATCTATTTCTGGTCTGCCAGAATAGCAGATCGGTCCCGAGAAGGCCGAGTGCTGCACTGGCAGCGCATTACTGCTTGCCTTTGAGGGATAGGAAAATTGGAAAAGAGGAGATCGGTTGACTTCAAGATAACACAGTGATTTGAGAAGTGCCACCACGAAGCCTTTGCTTTGATGGTCACCCGGACTCCTTAGGATATTGGTCTCTGAGACATTTTGTTTTAATCCATCCTGAAGGATTTTAAAGCCAAGATATTGTTCTGAAAATGAGATCCTTGCTCAAAACCCCCACACAGCCGCAGTTACCATGGTGGACTTTTTGTTCTGGCAGTCGTGGCTTATTATTCTTCTCCCCTCCCATTACTGCAGGAGCCAATGAAGAACAGAAATGTAATGAAAAGCCTGAGTAAATCCTTATGAAAATCTTTTCCTATGAAGACAGCAAATCAGCGCCGAGAGCATCTAATCTCCTCCAGGTCATGAACTCACAGTGAAAATGATGCAGAGAAGGTGATGTTTCCCTGACACCTCAAGAACAAATTTGGTTGGGATATAGAAATCTGCGTCCTGTCCTACCCAGCAGATGGAGATGATTCTTTGCGTGGAAATTTGCTTCTACCAAAGTGAATGGTTGTCCCAGCTTCTCCTTCCTCCGGCCTGCTTTTGTGTTTCAAATGAGAAGTTTTTGCTTTCTTTCCTGCAGCTGAGCATTGCTTTTCCTCAGGAGCACTGGGGAACAATTACAGCAACAGGGAAATGGTAAAAATAACACAAACCCAGCATATTCCTCATGACACTGACAGCCAGAATGCTGTTCAGTATGGCAGAGAGCAGAAATAATAACACATTTAAAACCGAACAGGCGAGCATGGTCTGTACTTTAAACCACTAGCAACCACAGAAGTATTTCAGAAAGCCAGAATACCTCCACAGCCCTGCGAACACACTTAACAACACTCAGTAATTTGGCATTCGGGATGACAATCACTGCTGTGCTGGTTGGGACAGAGTTAATTTTCTTCACAGTAGCTACGATGGGGCTGTGGTTTGGATTTGTGCTGAAAACAATGTTGACAATGCCGAGATGTTTGCATTACTGCTGAGCAGTGCTTACTTAAGAGTCAAGGCCTTTTCTGCTCCTCGTCCCACCAGGGAGGAGGCTGGAGGTGCACAAGGAGCTGGGAAGGTACAACCAGAACAGATGACCCCAACTGACCCAAGGGATATCCCATACCATAGGGTGTCATGCTCAGCATATAAACCTGGGGGAAGAAGAAACAAGGGGAGGACGTTCAGCATGATGGCATTTGTATTCCCATGTAACCATTACGCATGATGGATCCCTGCTTTCCTAGAGATGACCGAACATCTGCCTGCAATGGGAAGTGGTGAATGAGATGTTTTGCTTTGTTTGCAAGCGCAGCTTTTGCTTTACCTATTGAACTGTCTTTATCTGAACCCAAGCGTTTTCTCATTTTCCCTCTTCTAATTCTCCCCCCCCCCACGCCATCAGGGGACAGTGAATGAGCTGCTGAGCTGCCAGCTGGGGTTAAACCACAACCACCATGGTTTTTATACAGTTTCATTCCTGACAGCACTGCAGTACAAAAACATTTAAAGATTGCTGGGTTAAAATACGTGTTTTCCCAGCGGTAATTAGTACAAGAAAAATCAAGCTAAATGTATTAGTTTGCATTGGCTTTTTCATTCTCTTCCTGTATTTTTGTATTTCACAGTCGCAATAATTGTAGCCCTTATGAACAATTATGTAAAATTATGTAAAATGCAATATGATCAAGGTATTAGACTATTATTATCCCAGCTGCAAATGAATGAATCATTACTACAGCGTACCTGAAAACACCAGAATTTTCTGTCAGTTTGAGTTCAGGGGACTTGCGTTTTTTGTCTTCTGGATGTTCATGACAATTAAATCATATCTCAATAAACAGAAAAGGAAAAAAATCCAGCACGGTTATTATGAATCCTCATTAGGAAGCAAAAGAGTGGTTTTATGAGTTGTGCTTGTTTTGCCACTTAGTTAATTGGCTCTTACTTAGCTGGAGAGTCCTTTCTGGAGCATGCATACAGGCTGGGATGGATGTATGGGGTATATATGTTTCTGTTTGTGTGCATAAAATCCCTATACTTTAAAAATGGGCCTCCTTTTTAGGAAAGGTCACCAAATGTATTAACACAAAGCTACATCCTAGTGCTGCAACCTGACCTTAAAATCAATGGGACCATAGACAGATGAGGAATCTCAGCATCACTGGTTAGATCCAAGGATGTGTATTAATTTCCCTCTGTGCTGAAGGGTAGCTATTCCCAATGAATTTAGAGGAGTTATACTAGTCTGCTGGGAGAAGGAACACAGTGGCCTGTTTCTTTCTTTTCTGTTTCCTACGGATGTGCATGGTGATTTGAATGTAAGACAAAACTCCAGAGATTGCTCAGGGAATTCTCATATAATCCACTCTAAACTCCTAAATCTTACAAGAACCATGAAGATCATATTACAGTGTTACAGAAAATAATAGAGCCTTGAATTTAGGGTAGAAAGTCATAAAGAAAAATGTGGCTGAACCAGGCTGTATGAAAATTACATGCCGTTAGCTTTTTTTCCTGAGAAGAAGGGGAATCAGAACAGAGATAAAATACTAACAAATATTTGAAGAGTCTGATGTATTGAAAATAGAATAACCCCTGCAAATTGGTCAAAAAAAAGAAAGACAATTATTCCTATACAGGTCCAAAAGTAGATAAATTCTTGCCTTTGATAGTAAAGCTAGTGAGCTGAACTTATCTTTCAACCCATTGTTCCTATAGGCCGTCCCTTTTCCTCCTGATCCGAGCTGCAGTAAATTGCATGGATTTGCTAACACTGTGCATCGCCATCCAACACCTGTGTCACAAAAACTGGATAATTACTTCATTTAATAAACTGGACCAGAAATAACAACAAATGAAGTGAGAAAGAAAGAAATGAGACAATAATTCACCAAGGAAAGGACACCACAAATGTTTTCCCTCTCTAGCTCATAATACAACAGTTACTCCCTAATAGGCTGTTATGGAGAGGTGGGGCTTTTAAAGGGAATTGCAGAAAAAACCTAATGCCTCTTCTTCCCATTCACAGAATCAGGCACTGATGCCGAGTCTTTCAATGACAAACATAGGGCTGACAGCAGGACCCAAATAATTCTTTAATCTACAGGGAGAACACTCACTATCTACATCTGGAGCAGAAAAGCATCTCCAGTTTTAGGCTACTATGTACAGGGAACAGTGATAGGGCTGCTTTGTATCTGGAGCCTGGCTGCAGAGGCCCAAGTTTGCAGCCATTATGTAACTGGCAAAGCCAAGCCTATTAAACTTCAGATCAGCATTAATAAATGCAAAGGAAAGCTATTTACCTAATTGTCTGGAAAAAAACTGTGCCCCCCATTTGCAAGAATGAGACAGTATTAATTGTCACTCAGTAGCACAAGGTGGTTGTTTAAGAGCCTTGTTGTGCTTTATTTTTCCCTTGGATAAGAAACAAAAATATAATTGTGTGCAGGGGGGAGAAATGAACATACCATGAAGTGAAATGCTGATGTTATCTCATTAAATGATTTGTGGAGAACGAGACAAGAGACTGACACTGTCAAAGAATAATTTCTTAAAATACCTTGTGCTCAAGATTCCCCTCCAGGCAACTTTTCATCTTTCTTCATTAAAAAAATAGCATTAAATTTTATTAAAAAGTCCCAATTAAACTGGTAACTTGCTTCAAAGAGCATGCAGGCTTAAGGGGATATGTTAAACGTTAACAGCGATGGGAAGATTTACCCATAAAGCTCATTTTATAAACAGCATCTTTCTGACTGGTACAATTTGGCTTCCACACCCTTAAGGCATTCTCCCACACCTAACTGATGCTTATTTTGGGAGGCAGTACATAAGTGTTTGGATTTAAGGTCAAGTAGATGGCAAAGTTGGCTGTAACAAATGCTAACTTTTCCTGATAGCTTTGGAAGATGGCAAATGACAATTTCACTTATCCAAAATGAGCATTCTTCTTAGATCCCAAATTGATCTGATTGGAGGGTGGGACCAAACACACTTGAAGCAAACCCTGTGTATTTAGCTTTAATGTCACCTACCTTGACAATCTGCATACCTTGCCTTTTTATTTAATCATAATTGGCAATAAACACATCTGCTCAAAAATATACACTGAGTCTTGAACAGAGACAGGCAGGAGGAAGAATGATGTCAGTCCCATCTTTCTTAATTCTTACAGTCAAAACCAACAGGAGAGCAGACACATCATCTTGTTTTCAAAGTAATACTCAGAGTACAAAGTCAGAAACAAAAAAGAAATAGATGTTAGCAATGGCCCTCATAGCCTGTGCTTAGGAAAGGGGCTACATGGGTGCAGGGTGCTCCTTAGCACATCAGCAACTCCTGGGAAGAAGCAAGAAGTTTGGCAGGGTCAAAGCTGCAGTACATCTAATGCTGACAACGGTTGAAATCTTCCTTCAGATCCTAAATGGCATGAACTGACTGTGTGGCCTGCCCAAATACTCTTTTGCTGATGCCTACCTGTGGGTAAAGGGATGACCAACACTGAACCTTCATTACTTAGTGTTTTGGGGAGGAAGGGAAAGGTACACAGACAAATATTGTAAAACCAGACAGCAGGTACAGAAAGCTCCAGCCTGAACTCTACGTAAAATCTGGGATAAAAAATGGAAAGGGAAAAATTCAGAGAAAACCACTTGTTATAAATCTTGTAGAGAGACAATAAATAAATAGGACATGCAGAAAAAGCTGCAGCGCTCCCAGGTCCCTGCTGATCCCAGGGGAACAAGGGATGGGAACAGAAGTGAAGGTCGGGCCTTCCACTTGAGAAAAACACCTTTAATCCAGATTTCTCCCACCGTGTGGAAACCACACTCTGCTGTTCCTGTGGCAGATCTCTCTGAGCAACGCTGCACAAGACTATTTATGCAGCCATACAAATGTCACATTCATATTTAGACACTGCTATAGTCCTTTGCTTTACATTCACATCCTGCATTTCCTTCACTTCTAATCGAATGCTAGTTTCACATTCATTCTTCATAGACAGATTTAGACAAGGCATCCAGTGGTGCATACTTAGGGGGATTATTATTATTATTATTATTATTTATTTTTATCAGAATATGTCATTCCCAGGTAAAAGATGTGCTGCTTGCAATGTAATTATGCATGCTGGATAACGCCTGCATTGACTGGGAGGCATATAAATCAATTGCATATTATATCATGTATTATTTTATATGTATTATTTGCTGTTGAAGTGTTTTTGAAAACCAATGCTTATGAGCATTTTGAGTTTTACCATAAATATGGGGTCCCCTGGAGAAGGTGCAGGGATCAGGATAAATTTAATTTGACAGTTCTGTCAGAGGTAACCTCCACTTCTTTCCAACCTGCCACTTGCAACAAACAAGCCAAACTGGTGTTGAATGCAGAGGAAAAGAGCTGGAGGGACTCAGTAGTAAATATTACAGTGGGAAGATACAGCAAGGTTTGTTTCACGAGGTCAGTAAGGTGCACAGCAAGACTACGTTTTCCTAAGAAAATGATTAATAGCACCCTTGAGATAATGCCTCCACTTTTTCAGCTTTTTTTTGCCCTATTTAAGTCTTCTTTACGTGAGTCAGGTTTAAAATGATACGCTTCTCTCTCTTTCAATGAGACAGCACATCTCACAAGGGAAAAATCAATTCTAAGTGGGAATCGTGTATATTGCAACATTTATATACTATAATTCTCCTCTCCTCTCCGCTGTACACACCACCATCAGTGACAAACAATGGAGCTAATCTGCAGTGGATGCAATGTGACAGCAGCTCAGCTTATTCTGCCCCAAGGCTGGCTGAACAATAGTACCTTGTCACAGGCAACAGAAGGATGCTGGAGAGTTTTTATCAGTCTGGTAGGTAGAGGGAGCTTTGAAGTGGAAGGAGAGCAGAACAAGGTTCCTTGGAAGTGGTCTAAAATGTTTTACTACTGCAATTATGATTGATGTCATGGCTTTCTATGCTTTGTTTCTTCTTTTCCTTGTGGTGTGCCTTCTCACTCCCCTCACTAAGAGCTGGTGCTGCAACCAGAGAGACTCTGGGCTGTGTCAGAGCCTCTGTGCAGAGCCTGATGGATCTGAGCTGATCAGTAACCACCGAGGACTTGATTCTTCAGCTTCACTTCCTCGCCCTTCCATGCATGCACATGTACATTTTTTGAATGGAAAAGAAGAGTCCTGGAACTGATATTTAAAAGTCAAGTGCCATAAGCACACGCTTTCTGGACTGAGAAGCAGGACGATCTTATTTGATTGGAACCAAAAAGCCCAGGAACACCTTTTCATCTTCTCCTGCAAGATTGTTCATGCTACAGCTCATCCATCCTGGTTCACTGCATGGAGACTGACAGGGAGCAGGACATACCCTGTGTGATAGCCCAGCTTCTGGCAAGGGGTGGCAATTATATTTTATGTTCTATCTTCTCCTTTGTATTCATTTCATTATCCTATAAACCTTCACAGAAAATAATCAGAAGAGGCTCACTGGCTGCACAGCAACTATGTTGAGGTCAAACTTGCTTGAATTTGCAACTTTACCTCAAATATCATATCAAGGAAACACAGTGACCTGCTCTCCAAGTTGATTAGATAGACATTGAACACAACTGTTAATCACGCTCGTTATTCCAGCTTATCTTTCACCAAAGATAAAGTATAGTTGCTTGGCTGTTTATCATAGTGTTGGCATGGTATTATCTGCTTTGAAACGTCAAACTCTTCCTGCCTAGAGATGTGACAATTAATAGGCATCAGAACCACATTTTTATAGATACAAGTAGGATTTTGCCAAAAAGAAGAGCCTTTCTAAGCAGAAGAAAAACTAAAAAAGAAGAGCATTTTTAGGCTTATTTTGCACAGATCTCTTGCTAGCACTTGCTTGATATATCCCCCATGTTAGATAATGCTTTTATTGAATGATCAGGACTCAATTCCTAGTCATGAACAATAACAAATTATCTCCATTTCACATTTCTATGGACCCCCTTGCATTAAATGCAAGCTGATCCCCAGAAATCCTTCAAAGCTTTTCACTGTAAAAGAGAGACAAAAGGAATTTAAGAATTAAAAACCAGACACCGTTTCCAGCCACAATAATAGAAATCTTTTAATGCTCCCAGAAGATTTAACAACAGGAAACAAACCAGTTTTGTGAAGGGCATTGTGACAGAAGGAACTGAAAATTATGTGGACCTTCAGTGCCTAGAGAATGAAACATTACATTACAGAAGCATCTACCTCGCATGGTGGAATGTGCTTTATATTTATCAGTTTCTGGCTTTTTGTTGGCCTCAAAGAGTGAACCCATCCTTAACCTCAGGCAGTATCTTTTAATTCAACATGAGGTCCAGACATGGCTCCTGGATGCTTTCAAGGTAATTCTTAGCAAGACCTGTTCCAGAAAGCAAAGGGATGCGATGTTTCTGCCTGAAGGCCATTTGGGAGCTGGATGGGAAAGCAAAGCAGGTGGCAGTGTCAGTAATGCTCCAAAGCCTGAAGAAAACCTTGCAGCAGAAACATCACCTTTCATGCTAGTCCCCTCCCTTCAAACACCCCCAGTTTTCTAATGTGCATTTCCCTTGCTGTAATTCTATTTTTCTACCTGCACAGTGATGAAAACACAGGTCTGGATTTGTGTTATCCGGTTGCTTTTAAGTGATATCTGTAATTGACTTATGGAGCGCAACAGCGTTTGCTGAGTGAATTGATTTAAAATTGCTGTAATTCCTTTATTAGTGCTGGAGTACATCAAGGAGAATCAGTTAGATTGCCATCTAGGATAATAAATACTTATAGGCAAGTGCAAGCAGCCCACAAAAAGCAGCAATTTCACAACTGCTTTTCTCTTTCATCCTGTTTCTCCAACAGCCACTAGCCCATCATCACCATAAATTAGATGATGCCTTCTGAAGGGATCTGTTTTTCATGTCTATTGTGAGTGAAGAACGTGAGGGAGAGGAGAGATGAGACGAAAGTACCACCAGTAAAGCGAATTAAGCTGGTAATTCCTCATTATGTGGTAATGTTGATAAGAAGGGGATAAGTCTCCTGTTTATATCAGCATAAATTCAGAATCACTCCAGTGACTCAGGGAGGAAGTCTGGACGCAAGTCTGAATGGTCAAGCCTTAAATCCCATTCACAGGACTCAATCCAATCCAAAGAATCCCAAGCCACCATTGCACTGACTTCAAAGGAATTAGGACCGGATGGATTTTCTCAGAGAGCAGGAGGAACACAGATTCGAGGCCCCACACTGGGTATGCAGACAGTCCTGCCTGGCTGATCTGCTGCTATCAGCCCACAGATATTTAAAACCAAAACATTCATTCCCTGAAGATGGCATGCCACAATTGCTGTATGAACCAATAAACAAAGCTGACACCAGGAAAAAGCTATTATTATAGCCTTGCTTACACTTTAATTTTTCTTTTCTGGATGCAATATTTCATGGATATTTCACTGAATCTTTTCTGTGGGAATTAAGGCTGGGTTTAGCTGTGTATTTCAACTGCCCTGGTTGGTCCAGACTGTTTGCAGAGCTACCACAGAGGTTGCCCAAGCCACTGTGTTTCTCTGAGCTTCTAAATTAAGGTACGACATATCTCACACATCTAAATTACATATCCCATACTCAGATCATACACAACTGGAAAACAAATATCACTTGGTAGTACAATTAATGCAATTATAGTCAGCAAATTGCAGATTCACTGGTGACTCAAACCTCAAACGAAGAAGGATTTCCAGAAATACATAAATCCCAGGGGGTCCATTTGCTCCTAGAATTCAGTGTTTATTGATACCTATCACATCCCTGGTAAGCAAACCGTGTCAGGTACCTACATTGCAGTGATAATTGGTGGGAGTCTGCTGGTCTGTCTGAGGCGGGCTACCCTACCTCATTCACTAAAGGAGGCTTATTGCTATAGCAACAACTGCATCCTCTGATTTGCTTGCTAAAGACACCCGCAGAAAATACTCTGAAAAGATACATGCAAAAACCAACTGTTAGCTTGACCCAGTGCAGTTAATGTGTTCAAATTGGAATTATTTGTGCCACAGGTTAAACATTCTGAATTCAGATGACTCATGCAAAAGGAAGTCCCACCATGCTTCAGATTAAGGAAGGGAACCTTTATTTTGAGCTCTTACCATCCTGAACTTCCCCAGAGTAAGAAATAGGAAATAGAGAGACAGCTTGGACAGCTGGGTGGGAGAGAACACTCAGACAGCAAAAGGAGCAGGGCTTTTCCATTCAGGGCTTGATCACAGAGCACACCACTTCTTCCTGACATCACTTCTGCCTTAACATTTCCTTGCCCAGGGCTTAGAAGTCACAGTGACAAGATGTGACCCTTCTGCTTGGAAGGGATGAGTGATTGCACAAAATCATTTGCTGCTCTTCTACTCAAGATTTTAAGAAAAAAGAAGTTGACACTGTCCAAATTATCAGTGGCCTGCTCCCACCATGTGAGGTGACCCTGAGCACTGCATGTCCCCCGCATTCCCCAGTCCTGCTATCTGTGTTATCATGCAGAAGACATCCAAAAGGAAAAGCAGCCTGAAGCCAGGTATTAAGGTGTACCATAAAAGTGTTTGCCAAATGATCTTAAGTAGAAAAAATAATAGTTCTATTTCTTCCTTCTGCCTCTTCCCTCTCTCTTCTATAGTATCCCAGTGCAAGAAATGAGAAAGTAGTTTGGAAGAGGAGATGGGGCAGGACTTGACATTCCAGTTTGGGATAACATATTCCCTTCATCCCCTCCCGGAAGTGAGAGAACAGACCCCTTACAATGCAGAGTTACAAAATTTCACTTTATTTTTAAGCTTACCTGTATGTTAAGAAAGAAAGGGAGAGAGGGAGAGAAGGAGGGAGGGAGGGAGGGAGGGAAGGAGGGAAGGAGGGAGGGAAGGAGGGAGGGCAGCTTGTTGGGGAGCAAAGTTGAGAAGAAAGATCTGTGCTGCAGAAAACATTTTATCTTTTTATAATTTTCTCTTGCAGATCTCTGTTTTTACGTACTTTCTTTTCACATCTACAGACAACTGAGTTGAATGAACCAAGCATTTGCTCTACTCCTAAAGGAGTGATGATAATGAAATTCAAGGAGCAAAAGACACCAGAATGCCAACTCTGACCTAAGTGGAAGAAGCATCTTTCAGTGACCAGGAAAGCTCTTTTAAAACAGCATGTAATAGGGAACATGACAGTATCCTGATGATCCTATGGAAATGTCCAATATATTACCTCCTACTCCACATCTCTAGCACCAAAGCACTCAAATAATAATGTCCCTGTCTCAGCCGGGAAAGTCAGCGTGTGTTTCCCAATTGCAGTAGTGTATTTCTGAGAATATACATTTGAGGCAACTATGAAGAGTGAGGATAAAAGCAACAAGAGTGTCTCTATGGAGGGATTTACAACCAAACTGTACTAACTGTTTCAGAATAGAAATGCAGAATAAAGAATCGTCTTTACCATCCCACTAAAAGGCTTTTTACTAACTGAGCATCTTTCAAACTCTGTTTAAAAACAGAATTGTAATTTTAGCACAGAAACTAAGAATGTCTTACAGACTTGCTTTCCTTCTATACAAATACACATTCAGCAAGGGAAGCAACTTCATGTATTAAAGTCTGAAAGTTGTCAACTGCTGCAAGAAATTCCTCCTTGCACCACTGCTATTTAAAACAGCATGGCACCAACTTGTGATATGAACGACCTATTACTGTGAATCTGATTCAGTGCCTCTTAAAGGCAAATGCATCACTCTGACCCATCTGTTCTATGGACATAATCTTAATTGCAAACATAGGGTCACATCCCCATAAATCAGCCATGCTGCAGGGAAGGTGCCTACATTTCTGCCAGCTGAACCCAACACTGCTTACAATCATTGCTCTGTAGAATTTAGGGACAAAAAGAACAAGGAGATTGCTATCAACCCCTTTTTCCTTACAGTCACTCATTTTATTTATTGAACCTAGAGCTCTGCATGGGCAAAGTCCAGGTCCTAGTCCTATAAACCCCAAAACTTTCATAGACCACAACTTTATCCCATACATATGGCATAAGACAACAGAGATGTCTGTGAATGGCAGGCCACATAAATACAAAGGACAAATACATATCAAGTCCCAGAAGAAATGCCACAAGATCTATTCCAGGCTTGCATCATTTGGTTTAAAATAAAGGTAAATGTTTAGAAAGGATAAAAGGGAGAAAAGCATCTCCATGTTTCCCTCTTCCCTAAATGGCATGGACATAGATGATCTTATTAGCTCATCTGTGTAATTTACACTTCTAATATGATTGGGGAATAAAACAAACATTCAGAAATAAGCAACAGGACGGGGATAGAAAAGGGGAAAACCTCACAGCCCTCTCTCATCTAAGCTCCTTCTTTCCTTGCCAAATGTTATATTCCCTTCCTGGGAATCCCTCCAAGTTTGCGTCTCCAGATGCCACATTGCAGCTGGCTGCCTGGAATCCCTCCTACCTGCCTTCACATCGCTCACACTGAACAGGCAGGGCAAACACAGAGTGGAGAGAGCGTTTTATCCTTATTTATTTCCAGCTGGAAAATTGAGCCATGAAAATAGCCAAAAAAGAAGGGAAAAAAAAGAAAAGAAAGAAAAAACAAAACTAAAACCATCTTGGAAACAGACTCTTCTTTGGGGAAAAAAAAAAAAGAAATACAAGTCAAAGGCTGAAATTTGGAAGCATTGACACCTGAGCTGTTTTCTTCTGTTAACTTAGGGTTCTTGTATGGGATTTAGAGTCAAAAGAGAAGATCAGTATGGGCACAAGAAAAACCCATGAGAGTTTGATAATGATACAAGCAAATGCAAACACAATGATCAGAAGCATGTGTAACTGAAGCCCAGTGGTATTCACTCCTAACTATTTGGGCATCCTAGCTAACTGTCAGCATTCAGTTAGAGCCAGAAGCATGTAGCTGCAGGCTCCTATCAGGGCACCTGTATTAAATACAGAATTTTAAGTGAAGGAATGTCCTGCTGGAGATAAATGCCAGTCTACGGAGGAAGCTTAGGCAGATATCTAAGAGCTGGTGCCTAATGTATGAATGGGTGAAGTTAAACAAGGTGAACCCTCTCCTCCTTAGGGGAATGAGCTGGACCATTGGGATGTCACTCTCCACCTCTCTTTTCCTAATCTCTGGAGGAAACCTAGAGCAGACCTGAACTTAAGTAGGCTGGAGCTGAGCCCAGGGGCTGGTAGCTTCCTGGAAGAAAAGTAATGGAATCCACAGTTACCACGGAAACATGTTGGTCTTCAGTATTTTTGACACTTAAAAAATGCACCTGGTTTAAACACAGATAAATCTGGTTGAAGAAGTAAATGCAACCAGACCTAATTAGAGAAGTGTACTGGTGTAACACAGCCCCCTCTGATCCTAGGTATCTATGATTCTATGTTCTCCAAAGACCACTGCTATCCCATCTATGTCTCTCTAACTAATTTTCATTTTATAATGTGCTTTAATGACTGTAAGTAGGTCTGCAGCCCAGAAATAGAAGTCTCAAAGCGCAGAGGGCATTACGTTCCCATCCGCCTCACAGGGCAGGCTGGTGCAGAGTCCAGACCCAAATTACCTGAGTATTAGAAGAGAGCCCTAAGCAGTATTTCATTCTAGTCCCCTTTGGATTTTACAATACCCTGCTAGCCTTCAGTCCTGGTAAGAAACACTCTTATACCTGATTCTCTCCACCCCTCTCTGTTTTAATCTCCCTTCTCCTCTCCTTACAGGAAGGATGGCTGGTAAAAAAACATTGTGGGTGGGATTTCGAGGCACACATCCCATTAAATTTAATGGGAACTGAGCATCTAAATCCCTTAGGCAGCTTGAAAATTTCAGCCTCTATAACTAATGCTCTTCTCATTATAACAAGATTTGTACATGACAGCTCAAGAGCCCTGACTCCGCTATTAGTGATGTGGTTCTGTATCGTGCCACTCACAGCACCCAGTGTAGGCTGCCTTGCTCACAGCTCATCTTGTCACAAGCTCTGCAGCTAACACTAGACCAGAAAATAGCCTGCAGTTTCATTATGATGGTGAACTTTCATGTACGGGGGGATTCCATGACAGAAAGATATTGCTGAGTAAAACTGCCTTTGTTGTGATTGAGAACCATTTAATTTAAATTGCAATTTTCAGCTTCTGATGTGCAGCGTAAAGTAAGATGGACGTGGCCCTGTTGCACAGCTGTATCATGAGATCAAAGGGAAGAGTTTCTTGAGTTTCATTGTAGACTTTGCTGGGCTGTCAAAATTGCCAGGTTTCACCACATTAAATTTTCCATCAGCATTCTACTTAATTTACTGACATTATAATTTACCAAGAGGCCATGACTGGAAAGAGAATGGCTGTTTAAGATTTCATGCACATCCTGCAGGTCTTTGTCAGTAAAGGTGTTTAACCATGTTGGTGTTAATCACACCTGATAGGGCAACCGTTCTCATTCTCAGCAGAGATTTTCCCATCCCTTTTCATGTTACTCTGGCCTGATTGTGCCATAGGATAAAAGGAGCTAGAAAACCTCCACGAAAGCCTGTGGGAAAGCAAAGAGCAGTTGGACTGTCATGATAAAAACTTGCCTTTTGTACATGCAGTGGGGAGGATGGGACTCTTAGAAAGGTATGATTTCCCCAAAATAAACTAGAGTTGCTCAGCACCTTGTTTCTTTGCTACCATTGTTCTTCTAGGGTGTCATATGTACCTATGTCGTTCACACAGGATGCTGTGTGTGATTGGGCTCTAGACTCCAACCATCAGATCTATAAAGATAGTCTAGTGCCTTCTCTTACTTGAAAGGTTTAAATTCTCCGAGAAGCCAGTGGAAGCTAGGATACTTAAAACCCTTGGCATATCTGAGCCCATATTCACAGTGTGAGCCAGAGATTTTAAAAGTTACGGGATTTTTTCTTTCTTTATCTATCACTGCTACAGCTGAGATTGGGGCCAAGGACTTCAGGAGCCTCTTTGTGCTGTTATGAAAATACCGGAATGAATTGTATCAGGACTTCTGGCCATGTTCCTGGCTAGCAGCAGTGGTCACAAAAAGGCCTGGGTGGGCACTTTGCTGATTTTATGCAGGACTTTGATACCAGCTTAACCACCCCTCACCCAGATACTCAATCCCTCATTGCTTTCGTTGTGTCTTGTGTGACTTCAGCAATTCCTCCCATAATACAGGTATTAGGAAACAGCTCCCTTGCATGAGCTCAAGTGTACAAACAGGTCCAGAGATCCACAGAGTATCTCAGGACAGCCTAAATTCTTTGTGTGGAAACTGTCCCTCCGGGTTGTGTTTGGGAGCACAGCAGCAGGTTATCTGAAGCAGCTTTCTGTGCAAAACCTCTCTGTTTCAGCAGCTTGAGGGAAAGTCAGAATCTTCTCCATGATGTGTACATGGCTCCACACATTGCATGACAAAATTCCAAGCAAGTAAAGAGCTGATAAAAATGGTGTTAAAAGAGCCAGTATCTCTTCAGGACACTTCAGAGAAGCTGATCATTGCATCTTCAGAACAATTCTTCTTTGAAGATAGAGATGAAAATCAAGATGAGTCGAACAGAAATCAGTTATTAGATATATAAATTATATCGGAGTTGTGGTTACAGGAATTGTAGTAGAAAGGCTTTAATGTTCCAGATGGAAATTGGAAAGCAAATGCTACTTATAACAGTGGGCCTTAGATGATTGTTACCAACACATCTTTTTGCAGCATGGACTCTGAGTAAACAAGATGCTTAATATTGCTTTAGGGAAGTAATAGATACAGATAGGAACCCTACTTATAATAAATAATTTGGTATAAGTGAATCAACACAAGTTTATTTTCTTCAAATTGGAAGAAAATTTAAAAAATAAAACCTGCAAATCATGGTTTTACAAAAGAGAAAATTGAAAATTTAAGAGCATTATTTAGTGGAATTATTTGAAATGAAGAGCTGAGGGATGAAACTGCAGAAGTACGGAATATCTTTTACTTATACATTCAGCCATCACCTGGAAATCATACACGAAATAATTCTTCTCTTCTTCCCAGTGCTGGGGGCAACACTGATAAATTTAACCAGAGCGTATGATGAAAGTTTAAAGACCAATAAGAAAAAGTCCAACAGAGAACCACAAGAATAACCAAAGTTCTCAAAAAGCATGAGAAAACTAAGAGAATAAGTCTCAAGGGGCTTAAATAAAAGCAAAGGAGATTTTCATTAGAGATTAAGGAAAACTCCCTAGCATGAAACTAGTGAAATGTTGGGCTAAACTCTTAGGTGATGGAAATCCCCATGCAGTAAGTTTTGAAGAACAGATCAGCCAGCCACTGGGAGCAGTTAATTACATGTTCACTGCCTTTGAGGCAGAGAGATGGATTAGATGATCTCCCAAGGTCCCGTCCACTCTTAGAATTCCTATTTCATCTATGTAGCATCTCCAGCTTTTTCACTTTTTTAATGAGGCAGGGGAAAGAGACAGTGCAATGGGGTATTTCAGATGCTTAGCCAGCAGGATGAAGGACACAGCAAGCAGAGCGAACTGAAGTCCAGAGGAAAATTAACTTATGACTGAGATCTTGGGCAGAAGAAGAGAGAATATAAACTGCATCCAGTCCTGACTGTCCTTACATTTCCCCTGAGCTGGATCACGCTTGGCCCATTTTTGTGGAAAGGAGTCCAGAGCCTACAGGCATCTTGGAGCTGGTTTGAACCACAATATAAATCAAACACCCTTATGTTTAAGGTTTTTCTATCCCTCTGCTCCTTATATTTTTCCCTGATTCTTAAAACCTGATATTTTCTCTGCTGTATCTCACACAAGCCTCACTCCTTATGAAAACAGGAAGAAAAAATATAGGGCAGCTCATATAATTCACTTTCTTAAAATTAGTAATTACTGTGGTGAGTATAGTACATTTCCAAGGTAGGCTCTGGTGTTACTAGACTAACTCATTTGCATCATGCTATTATTGAGCTTTAAATCTCTGTTTCTCAGGCTGTTTATTAAAAGTGATTCAGCATTAAAGTGGGTGAAACAACTGGCATGATTCAGCCCACTCAGGGTGCTATATATTTCTTCTCTGCTCCATCAGTGCCTCTGAATCGTAGTTCCCAAAGTAACCAAGCCTAAGTCTTCAATCCCAATCTTACATCTGCCAAGGAAAGGGATAAAAAGAGCTTTATGCCGATTTGTGTGCTCGGTAATCCTTGTTCCACAGCTTCTTGTTTCTACAAGAGGGCAGAGGATGAAGTAAGTCTGCAGTGTGCTGACTCCTACAGTGTTATATATGACTGCACAGCAACTGTTTGCCATAAAGTAGTGTCAGCCACGTATTATTTCCTTGTATCACCACAGTATTCTGCACCTACAGTGTTATGATGGTACGCAGCATGTTGGATCGCTTCTCTGGCTGATGTGCTATATATTGTAGCCCCCAGCCTAGCACTAGCAACACTGCTCTGTGCTGTTGGACTCTCTGCAGCCCAAACTCAGGTCCCAACTGCCCAGATGGAAGTACCAGGCAGTGAAACACTTGCTGGAGTTCTGTGCAGACATCAGTTCCCCTCTCCCTGCCCCACAGCTACTAGTACATGCAGCAAGATATGAGCTAATGATTGGATTTTATTATGAAATGCTTTCTTACTTCTTCCCCTAAAATAAATAAAAATATATTGTAAGCAATCCTATTTTCAGCAAGAGAAAAAGCTGCTGTCATGCCCGTCTGGTGTATAATGGAATACAGTAGCACTGTATTTCATTATGATTCAGTGTGTTTTCATGTTAGTTGCCAAGGATTCAATGGCTTAACGTGAATTCTAAAATAAGATTAGTATTCCAAATAAAATACTGTTGAAATACGTGCATTTCCCATTTCATTCTAATGAGCTTCAGTAAATGCTTAGTACTGTTTGTGGGTATAAATGTGGATTCAGGAGGGACACAGCTAAATACAGCCATTTGGGACTAGTGTTGTATCTGGGCACATAAAAGCAAGAGGCATGGACATCTGGGTCAGCAAGTCTGATCTGCAATGGGTTCCACAGCCATCAGAGCCATAGCTCAAGAGGACAGACAAAGAAGGACAGCACAGCTTTTACAGGATTTCCAGAACCAGACTCTGCATGTGATGCTCCCTCTCACAAAAGGAGTGGTTTAAAATGGGGTAATGTTCCCCCAACCTGCTCATATAAGCAGAGTAGCAAGGAGCCACACATCCAGATTTCACTGTAACCCCTCAATCTAGTAGGTTTTAAATGGCTTTTAAAAGAAATAAATAAATAAAGCAGCAGATTCATCTTCTTCCACTCTCTGCAGCAGTGTCCACTCCATCATCCAAACATCACCAGCAGCTCCAATACTGCTCTTACTTCATTCATTTGAATTACTGGAGCAACTAATCAGGCCCGTACCATTTGCCTTTTTCTAACTCGAGATTTGTCTTATTCATCAGTCACCCTTTTGGGTCAGTGAGGCTGGAAATAGCCAAGAAACTTGGCTTGGGCACAAGTGAAAAATCAGTACCTAACTGAGCAAGTTCCTCTGGTCCTTCATAGGAACGTGAAACACATTGTATTTTGGCAACGCAGATGAGAAAATGACACCACAAACCCACTGCTTAGAAAATAACTACCAGAAGAGGAATAAATTGTGTTACAGGATCTCTTTTGGTCCGTGCTTAAGGCTGCATATACCTCTAGACCACGGATGGGTGAGGAGAGACGTAAACCAGTGTCCTCACAGGCAGAACGCAGCAGCACAGCCCAAGAGGGAGCCTCATGTACGCCGCTGGGAAGGTTGCTGGAGGAGCTTCTCAGCAGGAGGAACTGCCCTCCAGGAGCACACACTGCGGCAGCAGTTACTGCCCCACCAGCCTCCCCATGCACAACCAGCCGCTTCCAAAATCCTCCCGCTTTCCCGCAAGCACCTCCTAGCATGGTTAAATCCATGATGGCTTCATGTCATTACACCGCGGGTTTGGGAGCAGCAGGGCACACACACTCAACACAGGCGCCTGCTAAGGGCTGAGCCCTGTCCCCTCTCCAGGAGGGATCATAAAATCATAGAATGGTTTAGGTTGGAAGAGACCTTAAAGCTTCCATGGGCGGGGATACCTCCCACTAGAACAGGCTGTTCCTCTGAGCAACCTGTGCCAGTGTCTCACCACCCTCACAGGGAAGAACTTCTTCCTTATATCTCATCTAAATCTTCAGGTGGGAAACCCCAGCATAACATAGCCACACACACCAGCAAATCCTCAAACCTCTGATCATCTCCTTTAGCTTTGCTGGTGGTCCTTCATTCTGGGACTACTTTGAGGCATGGCAATGAGAACGATCATTCAAGCAGCCACAAAAGGGGTGCAACTTCTCATATATCCCTGCCCCAAGCCCAGCAGTGATCTCTCCTCTTAGCAGGGCCAGGGCTTCCCATAAAGCACCAATGCAACCACAAGAACAACCATGCTCTGAAGCTTGTGAGAGTCATCCTTCTCACGGTATGGCACCTGCAGGTCTCACCTCTCCTCCAGCTCTCTACAATGTCACATCTTTGCTGGACAATAAGAAAACCCTTTCAAAATTGAATCCATAGTTGGACCACCCATGGTAACAAAAATGACTAACGCCCAGAGTTATGAAGGAGCCATGACTTTCTGACAACCTTATTCCCAGAGGACCTTTTTTGTATTCCTCTGCTGTTTCCTTTTACTCTCCTCATTTATTAAGGCTGTATAAAATGCTTAGTGAACGGACTTGAGGTCCAAAGCTGGAGGATGATGTATTTCCAGCTAATGGCCTTTTTAAAGAACTAGCTAGGAAAGAGGTGGTGGCATTAAACAGCAAGATAGCTCTGTAATTAGTGGGAGTCATGTGGGAATAGAAGACTGATATGCTGGGGCCAGGAAAACGCTGGAAAGAGAGCAAGTGGGGAAGACAACATGCAAAAGAAAAGGAGAAGTAACACGGAGGCTGGTGGGTGAAGAAAAAGGATCTGGAGAGACCTCAGTGATGTGCTGTATCCAGGAACCTGAGTGAAGGATGAAGTGCGCTGTCTGTGATGGCATGCCTGTGCCCAGTGAGGGAGAATAGGAAAGGGCCGGACCAGCCGTGACTCCTGGAAACAGGGCATATCCATAAACCAACAGGGATCTCCAGGGCCCTCCCATAATTCAGTTAGTCACTCGATCCTTTCCATCAGGGGACAATAAATTGAAGAGCCTCGTCACTGAGCTTGTGACACAGCAGAAGCTACTGCGGCATTAACTCCATTAGCTACTTCCAACACTGGAATGAGAAATCCAGACAACGCTTCATTGCTGGTGTGGGGTACCTGGACTGTGATAAGCTTAGGTGTTAACTCAAGGAAGCATCAATGAGGGGATTAAGAAAATGTAAATACATAAGTCTCGTATAAATAAGAGCAGAATTTTGACCTGTGTATTCCAGACACAGGAAGCAGTACCCATGTCATCCCTATGGCTCTCCACACTCATTGACAGCTCTCTGGCCAGACAGAACACAAGCATTTTCCTAAGTTTCACAAAACAATATCTGCCCCAAACATTACTGCACATTCGTAACTGTATTGGACTCATATAGGTTAAGAAAATCAGCCTGGCCATAATCAGTGATTATGACAGACTAGGATCTTGTTTGGCTCTCTGGCCACACTACACAAGGGACAATGTTTAATTGGAATTAAGTTGACTCATCCTACAGTACTGAAAAACAAATTAGAAACTTGTCTAGATTACTGTAGATAGGCACCCAGACATGAGATAATTAGGCTGCTGTAAGGCACCCTCCTGCATATCTCAGGCTGTTCTGCCACTCATCCCTTGTCACCCAAGGACATAGAGACAAATGCTGAGATTTGCATCCCCTTTAAAATGGCCTCATGCAGGCTCTTATATAGGCAGCATGAAAAAAAGCAGGCGCACACAAGTTTTTTGTATGAAAAGTTATTAAATGCTGAGAGAGAAAATAAATGTAGTTTATAAGAAGACATATTTTAACACAGCAATTTATCAACTGTGCCTACAGATCGGATCCATTTGATCCAATGACAGCTTGTCAATACTTTGTTATTTTGTGCTGTAATAATTATGTTTCCCTCTGCTTTAGCCTACCTTGCACTTAATGGAAGCTTACAGATTCTGCACAAAAGTCATTTCAGATTACCCTGATTTCTACTTTCTGGTCATTTAAAATGTTTTTCTACAGTGCTTGTTGAAAAACACTGATTTGAACAGCTAAAAATATTTTCTCAAAACAGACTTTTTTCCGAAACTGAAGTGGTTCATTGTTATATACTGGTATCTAATGTCTTCGGGGTGTTTGTGACTACGAAGCCTAGACCTAATCTGTCTTTTTACAGACTTCTTAAGTTAAGCGTTGAAAAGAATTAACAAGAAACTCTAGAAGTTATTATCATTTTTCATTCTTGTTTTCTGGGGAGCTGTCAGAAAAACAAAACATTTTCACTCCTGTTATTTTTCTCATTAATATTTAAGAAAAACAAATCTGAAGTAAGCTAAAAAAGTTTTATTTTCTCTTTTTAGGTTTGGTGGAAAATAGAAGTTCAGACCCCCACTGGGGAAGGAAACTGTCCTGTTGAAGGTAAGGCATGGACAGGAGGAAGAAGATAAGCAAGAACTACTTGTCCATTCTTGAGTCTCCCACATTATCGACAGACTTCTTGAACTAGTTAATAAATATTTATCCTATGGTTATATCAATAAATATTAAGTATGCGAAGGATCATTTATCCTTGGCGTAACTTTACTGGCATTGTATCAGGGAGTGCATTCAGCCCAACTGTACAATAACAAGACGCACATTACCTCTCTTAGATTTGGTATGAGAAAGATATACTCTTAATGTGCTGATATATACTCTTAATATACTGATAAATACATTTTATTACACTGACATATAGCTCAACTTCTTTTCTTTCCAGAATAACTATAGTAGAACCACTCATTCCAAAGCTGTCACCTCTCATTTGGAGACGTGTATTCCTGTACTGCATTTCTCAGGATATTAAAATTAAAGTGTATTTTTCTAGCTGGCTATAGGAGAAGATGAAGCAGAACATTCAACCTGGATGTGGCCAGGATGCCATTCTCTTCAGTCTAACCATGGTCCCTTCACCATTCTAGGGTAAATATGGTATTCTCCCTCTTCTGCCAAATTTTATAATGATGTATTACAGCACTGAAGGGCTGGAATCCTGCACACCAAAACTGACTGCCTGAAATGTCCTTTGAATGTTTTGAGATAGAATTGTATTATTCAAGCAAAAAGCATTTCAGAATTTTACATCATATAGAAGCATCTTATTTTGGCCAGAACAAGCAAAACTCTAGTTCCCATTATCACGTAAGCCATTATCAAGGTTCATGACTGTAGCATAATTACTAGTATATAAGCTCTTGTACCTGTTACTTTGCAGATGTACACCAGCCCCTCACAGATTTTGTGATGTTTTTCTGAATCAAAACCCAGGGACACATGAAGTCTGAAAGCTTCTGAGTCCATCTTCAGTTTAAATAGGAATCTGAATATTCAGCATTTGAATATTTGTATATCTGCTGGTACAGTATTAATTTTGCAGAGCTCTGTGGAAAATTTATCCAAATCTTTCCGATCCAGCTACTTTGTACTTATACAGAACAGTTCCTCTACCAAAACTGCTTTGGCCACTGCACTCAAACTCAAACCTTGAGAAATAGCATAAACAGCATCTGTGCTGTCTTCAGCTGTGATTAGGAATGGGCAGAAATCAGTAACTCTTGCAGCTGGAGAGATTCAGTGCTCTGCTCCTTTACACCCACTCCCAAAAGAGTTATAGTGAGTGTCCAAGCCTGGCTGGTTTTATCGCTCAGCTGGGCTGCGGGAGATGCTTTTAAAACAGCGCTGCTTCCACCTTCTCATTAGACCTTGCTAGCATGAGTCTTTTGAAGACAGAGCCCGTGCTGCCTTCTCCTCTTAGCTTTATATATTGTATATTGGTTTACACACCTGCTGCTAAGGCCTCCCTGTTCTTTTGCTGGAGAAGCCTTGACTTCGAAGGGTAAGGAAAACATGCTGTTACGGAGGACACTAAAGAAATCCACAGTGCTTTTCTGGTGCTTAGGCAGGTGTAACTGACCTAGATATTGCAAACAGCATGAGGAGAAAAATGCAAATAGCTCTCCCTCTACATAAAATTATTCAACGCAATAGACAACTACGGGATCTGAAAGGTGAGGGATGATTTATAAGGGAAGATGTGGGAATATTCTCTTTTCACTTCCCCAGCTGTGCACAGCTGTGTCCTCTTTTCCACTGTTTGAACTGCTGTCTCTACAGTCCAAGTCCCTTGACTTCTTTTTCCTCCTAAAATCTTTGCTCCAGCTGGCTGTTTCTTACTAAGCTTCCCCCAGAGATATATGTATTTTTAAGATATTAAAAGAAAGAAAGAAAAGCTAAAAAGAGGCCATGTGTCTGCACACAGGCGTGTGTGCGGCAAAGCCTGTCTCAAAAATAATCTTTCCTTTCCCCCTTTGTTTTTTAATGTTTGCATAGGGAAAAAGAAGAATCCTTTTTCCCATTTCAGAGGCTCATAGCTCTGAACAAACGCTGCAATTACGCATCTCAAAAGCAGATAAGTGACAGGTGAAAAGAATTAAACTCACTTAGGCAAGGCAGGTTCAGAGTATTCGTAATGAACTGAAATTGCTTCAGTGAGTCCCCCTTTTGGTTTGAAAGCCCAGAAATCACAATCACTTGAGCTTTCCCTGCATTTTTTCACTGCTCTGTAATTAAGCTCCAATTTGCGATGTCTGTCAAGTCAGCTAGGTTTTCAACTTGTATGCCTGCTAAAAGGATGCAGCCAGTGCTGTACATTTGGCCAGTGAGACAAATCATTCATACCTTTGCATAACTGGTCAGCTGGAAGCCTAGGAAAAAAAGGCAGGATACTCTGGATTCCTCTCCAGAGGTCAGCACCAATACATCTAGCACAAGATCAGATCTTTGCAATACTTTGAAGCAGTTCAAGTTCAAGCACAAAAGGCAACTTTTATTTCAGGGCCACTGCAGCGACAATTACAGCAGCTCCAAGCAAGTATTTCAATCACCCCCATCCATACCAGCCCCGCAGGAACTATTTTGAGCCTGTCCAGATTTCCCAGTGCAGTACCACACTGCTCCAACAAACAAAGGGACACAGAGAAGGTCCCTCCATCTTCCCTGTGACTCCCTTCAAAAGCAACCCCAGAGAGGCCAAGACCTTACCGTGCAAAACCTTTAAACAGGCTAAAGCATATATCACTGTCTAAGCATCAGCCAGAGAGTGGATTTTGCTCTGGTAAAGAAAGAAAGGAAGTTGCTGATGAGCCTGTACCAGTTCCCTCTCCTACTCCTTTTTATTGCAAATCACTGAGAATAAACATGGTGAAAATAGTTTAAAATAGCCTTTAGTTCTCTCTCAAGCACTTCCATTACATGATTTAGCCCAGACACTGTAATTCTGCCCATTTTGCTTCCCCATAGTCCATGATCTGTGAGTCCCGAGGACTTTTCTTTCAGTCTTCCCTTCATCCTCTCCTTCCCTCTTATTTCCTCCAGAATAAAAATTCCCAGAGGACTGCGACTATGCAAGACTCTGGGAGCTACATTCCCAGGAGTTCAAGGCAACACAACCTCCCTTCAAGTCCAGCACTGGGGAATCTTAAGCTCTATGCACAGTTACAGGCACAGTTATAATTGAACTCCCAGGCTCTGCTTCCACTTCGCCCAGTGGAAACTGGACAAACACACTGAACTGAGATATGCTGTCAATAGTTGTTCCAGCAGCAAAAGTTTCAACAAGCAGGGCTGGCTTCAATCAAAGTTTTTACACCCTTCATATAAAATATTAAGTACTTCAAACAAATCTATATATTTATAAACTTCATTAGCCTACAACAGCATTGTAAAACTTGTGAAAGTTTTAAAGTTAACTATAGATGATACATATTTGATGCAAACCACTGTAACTTGATAATAAAAAGATTAGTTATAGAGGTATAAAAATGTTATGTCAGGCTTTTACAGCTGATCATTAATACTGTAAAATGTACTTATGTTTTTATGCTTTGTTGGCTGACAACAACAACCAGAATCTGAAGGAGACCATGAACTTTCTTCAGTCTATATTAATGTGTCTTAAATTGACCCAGTCAGAGAAACATTTTCTTAAAGGTTACAAGATACTCCTGCAGTCTATAGTACTCCTTATAAATAGGTTAGTAATCAGCAAAGACCTCAAAGACAAAACCCACTATCTCCATCTGGTCTGTACTTGCTACAGTTGAAAAGAAAATAAGATCTGACCTCAGGAACAAAAGAAAGATCTCTTGTTCATTTTTTGTGCTAAATTTAAATGGCATTCAACAGTCAGAAGTAAAACACCCTAAGTTCACTGGGTGGAGGACCGTAGGTACGTACAGCCTTTACTAAACAGCAGCAGGAAATGTGAACAGTCAGCAAACCACTGGAAATTATGACTTTAAGGTTGTGTGGACTTACTGACAGGCATCAGGATTTGCACACACAGGAGTCTTCAGGAAAGCAAATCCAAATTAACTTCTGAAACAGATCCCTTCAATGTATTAACCAGAACTGTGTTCAGTTTAAGTTCTGATTAGGAATGGCTGTACTGGAATTCAGGTGAATTACAATTTATAGTAATATCATCTTTTTGAGGTGAATTACACCAAATTTATTCAAATTCAATATTCCCAATCATGAACTGTAAAACCCATTGGAGCTTTACTTGATGTAGTTAATTCACAGGTGTAACCATTTTGGACAAAGTCTGAGCATCTCCACATAGCCAGGGGCTCATCAGTGTGTCATGGTACTTCCCATGCTGCTCACCCTGGCCTCACTTCCCTTTTGTTACTGCATGTATAACTTGCATTTTACTTTTCCTGGAGTACCCATAGGAAACGTATGGACCCCAAAGCCTACAATCTGGATCTTTCGGCACTATTAATAACAATGTGCTGAAGCAATGAAAGACCCATTGATGCCCTGATGGATTGTGAGAAAAAGAGATTTTTTTAAAGCTGCATTTTAAATCAGTTCATTACACATATTGTTCTCTTTTATTTTGCACTGCATGACATCAGCATTCTTTATTTGTTATTCAGCAGAGGTTAAAACATATAAATGGATCCTGTTTCCAGGCCTACAGTCCAAGCTGTGATTTGGTTAAGTGAGACTAGCCAGATTTTCTGCTGGAAAAAATCCATTCAAAAATCAGGAAAATTATTCATCCCAAGAGATAATTTGGCTTGGAAATGATATTTTCTTTCAAAGTAATTTAGCAGAGGCCTGTGCAAATCCAAATAAATTTTCACTGAGTATGATAGTTTTAATATAAAATTTATATTTTTCCCTAAAGGCTCCTCATTGCCACTTGCATCAGACCCCTAAAGATATTTGTTACACATAACCTAGTTGATGGTTACTTTTCCATTCTTTTATTTGCAGGTTTGGTTTGGGTTTACTCCTGAGGAAGTCGAAGACTGGAAAACGGACATTTTTTATCCTATCTTAGAAAGAGGATTATGGAAAAACACCCAGTTAAGGGTGCAGGGACAGCACTGGCACGTGCAGACTCTTTGAAAGGCATGACCAGGTGCCAGTGTCCACCAGTGGAGTATCTGCAGAGTTCTCAGGGAGCAGAACAAGGGAAGTACAGAATTTAATAACTTGGAAAGACTTTGTATTAAACAGTGACAGGAGGAGGGTATTGTGGAATCAAATATGAAGCAGGATTGTGTCAGGAAGTTGTTATACTTGCAGAAAATCCTTCCAATCCCTTAAGTCAGAAGATCCTCTGTTTTAATTTACCCCTTGATTTTGAGCTACTTCAAGGTTTCAGATGAAGGAAATTGCAGAGGCTGGACTAAGTACCGTGCTTTGCTTTTTCTCTTAAACCATGGGCATTAGATAGTCAACATATGCATTCTTTCTAGTCAGAGCTATCTGCGGGTCCAAAATGCCCATAATTGGTGAATCTAAACTGTTTATAACAAATAAACATTTACTTTGAACAAAACACAAAAAAGACTTTATCTTGAGGAGTCCAGGAATAGGGCCAGAACCAAACGGCTTAATAGATTCCAAAAATCAGCCACATAAGGGGATAAGAAGTTACAATACCTGAATTATCACACTAAGAGATCCTGCTCTAATCCATACTAGAAAAACCTCACCAAACCAGAGGACAGTTAATGTATGTTCAGTACCAGGGACTGCAAACACCTACCTCTGTGCATGGTACATGTAACACGAGAGCAGCCTGCAATTGGTGTCATAGTAGGGAGAATCTTCTCTCAGTCACCATCCTGTCACACCCGTCCCAAGCGCTGAACACAAGAGGACTAAAATCCTCCACGCCTGCTGCCACCATCGGCTGGCATTTGTCACACGTGAGACCTGAAGACAGAAGATCCAAAATGCAGTTGAGTCCCAGAGGACCACAACATCAGGACAAGGTTTCAAAGGAGGAACAAATCTGTGATGCAGTCAGAAGAGTCACTGATAAACGCCAAGACTGGACATACACATGCTGTTAGAATCACATACATGAACACACAAACCTGTTCTTATTTTTAAAAGAAATCAATAACCTTATCCCCGCTTTATATGCCTTTACTGTTAGGGGTGTGTGATATAAATACAACTGCACAAGAGAAAAACTGCAGCATATATGATAGTGAACGATCATCGGTCATTCCTAAAAACGTATCCTAATGGCACTAATAAGATCACTTTCTATCTTCTCCTGATGCCTACGCCAGACTGTCTGCAGTAGATCCCATAGATAACTCCCATCTGAAGCCAAGCGAGTTATCCAGAATAACATGCCCAAACGAGAAATATATATTTCCATTTCTCATAGAGCTACACTTAGAGAAAAGCTCCGATAGTTCATGTTTCATGTCCCTGCTGCCTTTTCTTTTTTCCAGCTTTCATGTTTCTTGAGATAGGTATTTTTTGTCACTCTCCTTAGACTGAATTACATGTGGTAAATATAAGTCAGGGTGCTCTGATCTTGGCTTGGAGAAAGCTTCTTGGCCTGGTTAAAAAAAAAAACCACCAAACTTTCAAAAGCTTACACTTTAAGATTTCAAGTGAATAGAAACAGCAGCTTGGCTTCCAGTCTTGGGCTTCATTGCAGCGCAGACATGGCTGAAATTATCTTTAGAAATTAGGTTTCTGTTCCTGAGCTCCTCTTAAATTTGTCAGTTCCTTGCCTGTGCACTGTGTATCTGCTACAGTGATGGAGACGTTTTAAATCTGTGCGAAGGAACAGAGCTGAGGCTGGTTCACTCTGGGGCTGATCAAGGAAGGAAGAGGCTGGGAGCTGTGCGCTGAGAGCATCCCAGGAGTTAAGTCCTAAAAAACACTTTCTGTTTGCAAATGAGACATTTACAAACAATCATGAAAATCTGAGATGTTTGCTCGCCTCCCTTTGCAGAGGCGTGGGAGAGCTGTCATTTCTCATTACACAGGAAGGGCCTGCAGAAGCTCTGGCTCCTCTGCACCTGCTCTAAGCAGCTCGACCAGGCTGCAGGCACTTGAACATGAGAAAATAAAAGGATGTATCTGCTTCCATCATTCCCAGCACTGCACAAAAGGCGCAGTGTTGGTTTTCCATACTTCTCCAATTACACCGATGGGAAATATCTTCATAAATCTGTGCAAGCTCAGTCTTTGTTAACTGCTGCCCCTTCAATTCAGCATTTCTGCAGCATTTAGTTTCACCTTTTCATAGTCTGCTTTATTTTAATGCTAATTTGCTTCACTGGGGTATAAATCTCCTTCCCTCCAACATTTTGTATATCTCTGGTTTTGTTTTCCAAGACACCAGGCTTCCCTTCCCTTGAATTTTTACAAAGCATAAAATCATCTGCATGAAAGTACTCCCAGTATTTCACAGAAGGAAAAAAAACATTTTCCATTGTATCCAAGAGTGACAGTGGTTTCTTATTCTCAAAACCCAGGCATGAAACACCCCTGAGTTTGCCTCTGCCACAGCAGAACATATGCCACTTGTAATCAAACTAACTGCTTCTCTGTTTGTTAATCTGAAGCCCCAAACTAAACTAAGGATGAGAGGGAGGAAAATAGAAATTAAATAAGAAATGAAAACTTGACAAGTTTTTGTCATCAATAAAATTGCAGTAAGATGCCCAATCACAAGGCTCTGGAAAAAAGCCATCACTCAGGATTCAGGGGGGAAGATGACCTTTGCTGGCTGCCTCCACAAGATGACTGGTGACACTGGCTTTGTGGCTCTCTGAAGATGGAGGAGGCTCCTTTTAGACTTGGCTTCATGCTGTTATTTCTACCTCTTTGGCTCACAAAGCTGCTTTCAGTAGCTTCTTTTAAAGCTGCTTCTCAATTCCACTTGCAGCGGAAGGTAGCTGGGTTTTCAGAGAGACAAAAGCAGCACTTCAAGGAGCCCTGGGAGGGCTGTACAGAGATGAGGGAGAAACCTGCTGAAAATGAGCCAAGTTTCTTGCTCAAATGTTACATGCAGCTCCAGAGTCTTCCCTGCAATTCATGTGTATTAAAACATGGGCTTGAGTTTGCAAAATGTCTGCAGTTTATGAGGTTTCAACAAACTCCTTTATGCCCTTTCCAAGCTTCAATCAGGACCACATTCTCCAGGAGCAGGGTGGAAAACAGCAGTCCCACCCCAGTAGTGGTGGCACTTTACAATCCCCTCAAGTTGTGACTGATCTCCCCTCTCATTGTCCCTAAGGTTCCCACAATGATTCAGGACGTTACAGGCTGAGGCATTAACAGCTGTAAGCATTCACTAAAAGCACTGGGCCCTATGCAGGAACCAACATAAGGGAATAAGTGTGTAGCACCACATCAACACCTATTTAGTTTTACAGTCCTGTCAGACCGACCCAGTACAATGGTGCATCTCAGCAGAACGAACTGAAATGTCTCATTGAGTTAATGCTTATCTCTGTGGTCTGAGCTCACCTTTCAAGAAAACACCAGTCAACCAACAGAGCCAGGCTGCTCTGCATGCAAACACACCCTGTTATTCAACATGTCACTCTACAGAGGTTGATTCCATGCAGGCAGATGCCAGGAAAACTGCTGTTGAAGAGAAGGATTTGCAGTGGCCTAAGAATTGAGAGCAGAAGGAGAATAAAGTACCCTAAGTATCCCTTGCAAAGCACAGGGAGCTCTTCCAGCCCCCAGACAGTGAGGTATTGAAGCAATCAGCAAAGATATCCTTGCATTCTGCAGTTTGGGAGCAGTAAGAGATTACAATGATTAACAAGGACATTGGAGCTGTTCATAGGGTGAACTCACCCCCTCAGACAGTGAGAAATTACCATGATTAGCTAGTCAGAACGATTAAAATTTCACAGGGTGAACTGAGATCCATGGGCAGGGAGATGTGATGATTAAGTGGGTCATGTCCACCACCTCGTCAGGGGGAGGCTCAGATTCATGGGCAGCAAGATGGTTATTAACATGGCGACATCAATAGTTATTAACCTGGCTGCATCAGCGTTGTTCACAGAATGAACTTCACTTCACAGGGGGAGACAGGGAGAAAATGATTAACAAAAGAACTTAGCAGTGTTCTCAGGGTGAATTAAGATGTATGGACAGAAAAAGGATTAATGCAGATACATCAGCCTTGACCTCAATGTGACCAGACTCACAGGCAGAAGACTCAGATTAACACAGTCTTGTCATGTCAACTTGCTAGATGGCTCCTCGTTAGGAGGTCTTGGGCAATGACTGCCTCCAGAATTCAAGGTTAAATATGACCCAACTTGGCAATCAGTGAAATCAAGCCAAAAGAGGAAGCAATTATCTAGCCTAGACAGACCCTCACATCTGCACAGATATTTTGATGCTTGTTAGCCAGTGCCAAGTACATCAATTAGTTTGAAACCCTGTCATCTTTCTGGGCTCCAGTGCAAGAGGCTTATGGGTTTTCACAAAGGGGTAATGAAATTCAAGATCCCAAACAAGTTTCAGTTCTTTGCAAACTTCCTACGTTAGTATAGAGGCAACAAGCGAGAGCCACATACATACAGCCTTTACACTTCTATATGGTACAACAGGACACAAAATGTCCACAGAGGCAGTGCCAGGCACATAAAATCCACATTCAGCTATTGATAAAACCAATTAAACTGCTAACCTGGCAGGCTAAACCTCCTTTTCACAGGACAGATACAGCAACATAATTGATTACCACCTAGCTGGGTTCTGCAGCTCAGAGACACCGGCACAGCTGAGATTTGGGGAGAGGAGTGGAGAAACAGTCACTGTACCTGCAACTGCAATACTTCCCTTTCTGGTAAACCCCAGGTCTCTGCCACAGCTTCTGAAAAGCTGGGGTCCAGTTCAGACCAGTCAATACCAATATGTCACAGCTGTCCGGTCTGCACGGTGCTTGCCTGAGCTCTGGGGCATACTTGGACCTGCATTTTAAATGTGTTGGTACAGCCTGAGAGCGAGAGCTGCTGCTGAAAACCCAGAAAGAGATTTTCCTGGACAATGTCTTTTGGTCACTGCAACTACTAATCAAGCTCTTATTTCAGTCAACTGTATACTAAATTGCTTCCTAAAGCCTGCAAATGGCCTGTGTACCCTTAGTTAAGAATAGAGGGCAATGATCTCAGAGGTGGAAAACTATTGCACGCTCCTATTTTGCGACCAGAAGGAAAGCTAAGAAAACAAAGTCAGCTGGAGACTGAAATGTCAGGAAAAGCTGTCTCCTATGGACTGGGTACAATGCAATTCTGTGTACAAACAGCTAGGTAATTATTTCTTACTGCATATCAGCGAAGGCTGACCTGATTAAAATCATAAATCAGGCAATGCCCCTGTTTTTATGCTGTGAGAATCCATGCCTGTGTTTGCATATTAATTAAGATAAGCTAAGTAATCGAAAATGTTTGCTAGGAAAAAGAAAACAGATTGTAACCTGAGAGAAGCAAACACAGGAGCACGCTACTGCAACTACACAGAAATCTTCCTCTGTTTACCCTGTACCCTTTGGAAACTGCTCATAATTTCAACCACTGTGATCTCCTTCCGTCAGGTTTTAAGGGAAAACGTCTCTGTTAGTTGTATCCCACGACTTTTTTCTACTTGGTGGGAAAATAGCATGAAAGCTGCTGTCAGGTTAGAAAGCTGCATAACTTTATAAGCTCCAGCATATTTTTTGGCTGTTCTTCCCCATGTGCTGTGCAATATCAGATTAATGTCACTGTTCAGCAGAGCTTGGAGTATTGATGTTGAAATATTAAAGCTATTTCATCAATACCAGGTTTGGAGAGAGGTCATTTATGGTCATTAGAATAGAAGAGCATTTATTCTGGACATCAGAGAAACCCCCATGGGTCCTAGAGATCATGCTGCAATCCCCATAATGCCATTAATATAATGGCCTCTTTCTTCTTTAGTAGAATTTTATGGCTAAGTAGGATGTAAGGAAAACTATCAAGTCAGTGGAGTCCAGCACCCCACAGTTGCTCCTGTCACAGAGTCCATATGCTGTTCTCTGTTGGTTTTCCTGTGTCAGAAGCAACATTAATTAACCAATATTGCTGAGCCTTTTCTCTTAGCAGCTACAGGATGCTACGGGGCTAATATCTCCAGCAGGATGCTAAGATACCCTGCCCCAGTTACAGTGTGCAAAGCAGCTGCAAATGTCCTACTTTATTTTATTCTCACATTATGTTAATTCAACAAAGAGCACCTGAGGTTTGGGGCGGTTTTTCCCCATATTGTTCCAAGTCAGAGCCCAGAGGGATGAAGCTGGGATCATGTCAGAGAAGTGCCTGCAGCCCCATCACAAGGCATGAAGATGGTTCTCACCAGGAATTCAGAAGCATCTTTTACCAGCCCAAAGGATGGGGTGAGAGATCTGCTGCCACCCCCTCCCTGAATGTGGACACTTTGGTCTCCCACCTTTTTTTCCCCATTTTTACATCACCCCAGAGACACCACTAGACCTGCAACCTCTTGGACCCTTTATCTTCTCTGCCTTCCACAGCAACAGGTGAAATTGCAGTGTCAGCTCAGCCATACAACACTGCCAGTCAACTGGGTTATGCTCCAGGGCCCATTCCCAATGATAAGCCCAAAAGAGATTTATGCAGAATGTTCTGCTAATTTAAGCAGGAGGCACATACTCTGCATCTGTCTGTCTGCAAGCAAGCAGGCGGAGTTGCTTCATTTGGATGATGCTGCTGCAAAAGTAACAACACAAAGACAGATGGGTTAAGCTGGCAGCCAGGGCCTAATCCTACAAAGCGATGATTTCCCAACTAAATGACAAGCGCTCACCCTCTCAACGGGATAACTTCTGAGGCTCGTCTGGCTGTCCTCAGCACACACAGTTGCTGTGATAACACTGTCCAGCAAGGCAATTTTGGACTGACTAATGACATTGCCTCTGCACAGGGTGAGGCTCTTTGTTTAGCAATGGGCTTGATTCCACCAGGAGATTTCAGATAGGAAAAGGCCCGTGGAGATCAAAAAGAATACATTTGAGGTTTGGAATACAGCCGTTTTACTTACTACAAAGATGCCCAACTTGCTGGTATAACACTGCAATCAGTTTCTTATAAAACAAATCCAAACGAATTTCACCAAAGGAAATGTCATTGTCTGTTATGTACAGATATAAAATTAGTGCCTTTACCCACAAAATAAAAGTGTGCAGATCTTATAAATTCCTTCACGCTTTTTCCCCTAGCATGAGCCCTTAAATTGCCCTGCAGAGAGCACTATACTGTTCTTCAATTCCTGCCTTTAAAAGTTTCACTAAGACAAGCAGAGAACAGACCCGTTTCAAACAACCCAATAAAAATGGCAGATAAAATTATCAGACACACTTCTGTAGCAAGTTAAGAAACCTGCAATCTGTTCAAGGACATTCTGTGCACAGAAAAGAAAACAAATAAGACAGAGAAAGAAAAAGAAGCAGGCGAAATCCATCAGCAAATCATTCACTGTGAATTATTTACTCGGATGCAGTCAATTAAGGAACACTTTGAACATGAACATTTTTCTGTCCTTACCCTGAAATCTTCCCAAAGACACAATTCTGAAGCTGGAGGACCTATGCCCCACAGCTGGAGCTTCTACTCAGCCAGATATGAGCCAGCTCTGGGACAAACACTGAACAACTGCAATAACGTTGCAATGGGGCTGAGCTACGGTGCTTAGACTCCCAAATGCAGGTACAGACCTGGATCCAGTCCTGTCCAAGTGAATCTTGCCATGTTCAAGGTTAGAGCTGGGTTATACCTGAGCAGGTCAGACACTAGGCAGGGAGGTACAGTTGCATCTGAATCTGCTGGGTTAAAGGTACCTGAACTTCTTAGAAGATGAAACACCTTGTTATACCTGTGCATAAGATCTCAGGCAGCTATTCCTTGCTTGGAGTTGCAAATTGCTCTTGCAGCACAAATTAGATGCAGCACCAGCAAACACCACAGTCTAAAGGCAATGATACCAGGTTTTAGCATGCTTTAATGAGAAGCCTCTAGTTACTCCACAGCTGTAGCTTATTACACTCTCTTTAGTCTATTCCTTGAAAACACCTTGCATTGCCTCTTGCTTAATTTTAAGCCATTATTCCACCTCAGCATCTTTTCTCACTGGGAAGACAAAGCAAGAAAAGCTCGTGAACAAGAATAATTCCGCCTGTGAAAAGATCAGTTTTCAGGGGTGCTTTTCACACAGTGAGAGACGGAAAACACCCGTATACCCTGGTGCACATGCAAGCATTGCAGCAGCACTGGGACCATGCTCACAAGCATTAATTCAGCTGCGCACAAAGCCCAGGGAACGTACCTACACTTGTGAGAGCAAGACGACTTCTGGGTCATAATTTCTGCCTACACTTTCAAGGCGCAGTAATTTAACTTCCCAGTAGGAACGATATTTGCAGGATGTGATAAGATGGCATCATTTCTAAATTATGGATTGTTGCTTTTGCCAAGTTTTCTCCACCTTATGCTTTTCCACCATGTGTTTCTTACACAGTGATTGTACTTTATCACTTAGAGAACAACGTTGTAAGGTTTTTTTCAAAACTTCCCACAAAAAGGAAAACACATTATTTCATTATGTTATCCTGAAAATATTATGTTAAGCTCAGTATGTCTCACGGCTGCAGTATGGATCCCATTGATCTCCATCTTTCCCACGCAGATAACACACCACGGAGTTCACACACATGAAAAAGAGCAGCATTCTTAAGCCTTTGGAGCAAGATCCAAAAGCTTCCATCCCTCTGTTATAAACAGAACAGCAGTTTATTCTGATTTGGCTAGAGAATGGATGCCTTTGGTCTTATTCAGTAGCCAGAATCTCACTGCAAATGCTGTGGATGATAAGCTACGTGGCCTGTATTTTACGTCTGATGAGAATAGATGAACATCACAGTCCCTTCTTGGATGAAAAAACCTAAATCTATTTAAGGATGAAAAGATTAATTTTGTGGTAACGTTTTGCATTTTAGTTGCATCAGCCTCTGAAGAAGGCTTGTATAGTCAGTATCTGAACTAGCTTTAAAGACGTCCAAAAACCAACTTCCCTTGAACATTTCCCCTTGGTGCCCATTCAGTCACTCCAATAGAGCTGCTCTTGCCTGCCAGCAGCAAATAACCTTGGATGGCAGATTAATTGAATAAAGAACATTGTAATCAATTTTTCATAATTCCTCATTTATGCTGTAATTTATATAAATATTGTATGACTCCCTGGGACTTCCAGCATGGATTTTGGATTGCAACGGTCACTGCAATGCAAATTGACAATGCCAGAAATCATTATGGATTTCACAATCCGATTCTGGTGACTGTTGAAGGTAAATATTTACTTCTTGGATGTCATTTCATTAGTAAAGCTTGAGCACAGAAGCATTTACAGAAAGCAAACACAACAGAATTATGACAGCTGAATCAAAATTGACACTGATTTCAAACATGAAACGATGTTTTCTATTCTTAGAGCTTATGCTGCTCTAATATGGAGTTGTGGCTCTTCGTAGCTGTGTCACACACAGATTAACACAGGGTCAAGCTGATAGTCTAATTCCTAGCATTATTTATATTCATGCATAATCTCTGCAAAATGTTTGCTTTCTCATCTTTTTTAAAGAGAAGAGGCCTGAAGAAATTACTTGTGTGTGGTAAAAACAGTTTGCCTCAGTGGGGACAATGTTAATCGTTAAATAGCATAATACCTTTCATAACTTTCAAATTAAATATTAAGCATTTTAATGGCATTTTGGCCATTCTATCACAACCACCTTACTGTAGGTCATAGTACGGCATCTGTCTTCAAATACCACATGCTGTTTATTGCTGATCATCCTCTAAAAGACTTATTACTGTATTAAACTTGAACATAAAGCTACTGGCATTGCTCTACAATCTACACAGCTGGAGAAATTAATCTATTCCAGTTTATAATAAACAGAAACTAAGAGCTACAGTGGAGCCATAAGGAGACTTTGTGGTGGACAATGCAAAAAAGGCAGCATTTTTGTTTTCCTTTTGCTTCCACCTAAATATACTAGTGCTAAATGCATACACTGCTGTCTTCTGTCCCAGGGTTTCCTTTGTGGAATAATGTAAAGTTGAATGTAATGTAAAATACAAAGGACAGCTAAGCTGTCTTAATAGGTGGCATTACCTAGAAGGTACCAAACAGCTTCTTTTTCTTGTTTGCTCTTCCCTTGCAGCTCCTGTTTCATCCCTATCATTATACTACTTAAGCACCAAACAACTAACAGAAATTTGATCACATACAGTTACTGCACACTGTCACAGTGCTGAATGGCCCAAAGCAAAGACGAGTAAACCCCTTGTGAAGGTGTTCATACTGAGATTTAGTATTTGTCATTACAACAGGTTTTATCTGTTAAACATTTTCCTTTGCCTGCAGACTCCCATTTCAGGAATGAAATCCTGATGCAGAGACAGTCCATACAGATTGGTTCCGTCTGACGCAACTGCCAGCCAGCATTTGCAAAGTGATGGGCCATATCTGATATGAAGCTTTCATCTGGTTAAAGTCTCCCTTATTTCAGGAAAACACCTAAACATTCACAGGCTCACATACTACTTGGTGGAGTGGTTTTTTTCAATTACCACTGGTTTACACTTACTGCATTTTTTTACATGGTCCCTACACTAATGGTACTTCATCGTTCCTTCATATTAGCAACAACTGCTCTACTGGACTCAAACTCTATTCTGGTCAAAGCTCTGTCACAAAAGTATAAGCAACTCATACTTTCTGCAGCTTGTAGCTGAGATGATATATGAACAACCTGTATATACCAAGAGCTACTCCTGATAGCCTTTAAAACCAGCCTGAATTTAAGCAGCAGTCTGAATCAGTATTATGCACATCAAACACTCTCGGAGCAAAATAAAGTATTCATTACCAACTTCATTACTGTATTCTATGACTGTGACACAAGGAAGCATAAATCTACCAGAGCCACAGGAGATCTTGCTCAAGTTTCTTTTATTTAGATTTCCTAAAGATAAAGTTAAGTAGGCAAATAACTTTGAATCCCCTAGGAAAATGTAAAAACTTATGTGTATTAAGAATAAACTCACTTACTGCCAAAATTCACTAGGAGTTTTGTTTGGTTTTCCGGGAATCAATGGCTCTGTCTCATTGCCTTAAAAATAAATGCAAAGCTGTTAAACATCTGAAGTTTCTGTGGCATGAGATCTCATAGTAAAGAACAATGAAAAATGATTTCTCTCTGCTGGCAATGCACGAGACACAAATCTAAGAAACGGTGCTTAGGTCTTGAAGGAGTGTAAAAGATTATATTTTCCTTTACTCATATGCTTGCAGAATGCTTAAATGCTCACAGAAGCAGACAGTAAGTATTGTCCAGTGCAAAAAGGCAACAAATTTTCTCTACATCTTACTCTTGGGGAACCTCTGTCCTGACCACCATCACTCTTTTCTATTTCAATCCCATAAAACTATGCTTTCTTAAGAACACACCTTTGATCTGCCTGGAATAAATTCATGTAATCTGAACCTGGCTTCCTACTTTCCTCTTACTTGACTGCAGTGTTTGGGGCTGCCTGGTGCTCAGGGGTGACTGCTGAGAGAAGGATGGCCTGTAAGCTGGACCTGAGCTGGGTTCGCATCCAGCATTCGCAGTGAGAAGGCTCTGGTGGAAAAGGTTCTTGAAGGACACTTCAAAAACTTATTCACATCCCCTTCTCCTCCCAGGCAAATGACTGCCTACAGCCCAACAGCTTGGGCAAGCTCACAGTACCTTTTCCATCAGCTGTGGAGGCAGACTTCAAGAGCTGGAGGTGCTTCTGGCCAGTTGGCAATTAATTTGAAACAGATCCTGTAAATCTGTTGTTTAAAAGTTTGGGAGCTAATTTGCATCCAGAGGCTATAATATCCCTGATCACAGTATTGTGACAGTTTCCTCTTAAATTCCCTGGAGCTTTAATTGAAAATAATCAGCGGTGGAAGTTGTTCTAACAGTCCACATTCACTGACGTAAACAAACACAAGACTTGAAAGCTGTGAACGGTTCTGTTTGCATCTGCGGCTCTTTCACCAAAAGGCATGTTGTTGATTTCATTTATTCCAAACACAGCATAAATGAATGCTTAATTTGGAAGCCTATAAATAATGAGCATGCTCAATTACAGCAGCAGTGTCTAGAAGCAGGCTTGAAATGGTGTTCCTGAGTCACTAACGCTATTCAGAACTTGTATATGCTAAGCCCCAGACATACACATACAGAAGTTCACTTCAGGACAGCCGCCCCTGTAGCTCAGGCACCAATAGCTCTCAATAGCCCCTTTATGAATTATCCTCATTGCTACAATAATTCTTCACTACCTCCCAGCAATAACGTTAAACACAAGGTGAATTTAGTGCAATAGGAAGACATAAAGGAAGAAGGATGCCTTTATCAATTTTCTAATGCCTGCCAGAACGTGGTAAAGATGTAGAGGGTATTTGTCTAATTTAAAGCATTTTTCATGATCAGTAAGAGTGAGATGCACAGCTTGTTACCACCGTCCTGAGTGACAAGTGCCTGAAATACTCCTTTCCCAACATTTTCTCAGGAAGAGACAAGTAGTTCTGGCAAACTGTCTGAGACAGGCAGGTGGGTAGCTGATACAAGATTCACATCCTTTTCTCTTTATAATCTCTCTGGACCTGTGGGATGACAGAATGTCATGTACGGAAACCAAGAAGCCTTGACGTATAGGGCAGGATCAACGTGTACCTCTCAGCTCACGGTTTCTTTCTGATTTCTACCAGATTCACCTTTCCTCATTGCAAGACTGAACAATTAGATGTAACTCCTCAACAGAGATGAATGTACCACCAGCTCTTTTTCCATGCTCTAGTATCTACCAAAATGCTTGGAAAGTTGACCTCATGCTTGACTGATCACTCCTTCAACCAAGCAGTGGCTGACATCCTGCTCACCAAAAGGAGACTAGCAGCGGAGAATGGAATGGAACACCCTCCCAGCAAACTGCAACAGCATCAGCTGTCTCCAAATCCAACTGCAATCGGGCAAGCAAGTTCTCAAAAAGTACTTTACAGTTAACTCAGCCATGTTGAAGAGGGAACAGGCACAGGGAATGGGACCACAGCAGAGCTCAGCGTCTTGAAAGATGCAAATTCCTCCACTGTCGATAATCACTTGGTTCACTGAAAGGCTTCTAATGAGAAGCTTTGGGGATTTTTAAGAGGAAACTGTCACAATGCTTTGAACAGGGGTATCATCTGCACACACTGAGGTAAGAAATGGAAGACACAGAGGTCCTGTGCTCTAATGGGTCCTTCTTCTGCAGGTGTAACTTCTATACAACCATGTAAACTTAATCTACAAACACTTTTCCACTTAATAGGTCAGCAGTGCTCTTTACCTGCTCTTGTCACAAGCCTAGTCTCAGGCCAGCTACTGCAGACAGGGCATCTGTCACATTTTGGCCAGGTCTCCAGCTATCTTTGCTTCCGAGGGATAGGCAACAGCATGGGGGAGATGCTGTTAAGATGTCCCCTTTTCCTCCCCATGCCCTTACTCCCAAATCAGGTCAGTCAGTATTTCTGCCAAAGACTTAATTGTACTTTCTCAAGATTGGATGCATTTCAGCCCCCCTGGTATCTCCACTGCTTGCCACACTGATTAATGTTCAACACAAAACCTTTGCTTCTTAGCTGCCTTTCTCTCATGCCTCGACCTTTCTCCATTTTACTCTCTTATAATGAGGCAGTAAACAGACATTCACTTGCATTCCCGATTTTTAAAGTTTACAACTTAGTTTTTAACACACAGATCATCATCAGCTTAGAATTATTTTCGGAAAGACATAAAAATGCTTCCTTTTTCTCTTCTGGACGCACACAATCACCTCCTGCTGCTCAGAGACCCACAGTGCAACAGATACCAGATGGCACCCAGGCCTTGAACAAAAGACACCAAAGTTTCTTAAGGAGATAAAACTAATGACTTCCCCTTGACATTTGGTGACCATCATGGGGACATGCCAGAGGAGAAGAGAATGATACACAATGCAGCAGGCCTTTGATCTGCCTCAGCACATGTAAATAAATAAATAAAGATACCTACAAGGCATTTCCTCTCCCAGCCTGGCACATCTTCTATATCCTTTCATGAGCTGAAGGACAGAGATGAAAACTCTTCCCCTCCCCAGCACCTTATTTGTTTTGGCTGAGCATCTCTGCCTTTCAAGATGGGTGAAGATCTAAAGCCAAATTTGTTATGTGGGGTACATAGGAAGGCAGACAGAAAAATAAAAGGGAGAAGAGGTTAGACCAATGTGTTGAATGAGACCTTTCTCCCAGGATTGCCTGAGGTTGGGTGGGCAGTGGGGAGGAAGTGCAGAGAGTGCAACAGGGACAGTCACAGGGAATGACTGGGAATGACTGACGACCTTGCAGAATTGAAGTACTCACAATAGACAAGGCTATCATGTTTTACCTGTACAGAGACTTTTCATTTCGGAAGATCTCTAGCCAGTCATGTTTTTAAAGGCATTCCAAAGCAGCACTGCACTGACCTTGGAGCTCGCTTACATGGAGCTCTCTCCAAAAACCTCAAGAGAAAACCAAAACTTCTTTCTTTTCTTTTAATTTTTATTCTTTTTTGTGATATTGCTGTATCAGAAAGTCTGGGGTAATGCTTAATGGCTACAGGTTTTCGAGCAGTCTTTCAATCAAAATTTAATGCGACATTTATAGTCTCTAACATCAGATTAACGAAATGGCTTCAAATGTAAATCCTGGGTGGTAAAAATTCCTGAACATTTATGTCTCTGGATCTGATATGCAGAATGCAGTGAAAATATTTTTAATCATCTATACAGGTCACTGCTTATCTAAGAGATAAAGGATAATTTTAAAAGTTCAAGGGCATTTGTAACAGAAATTTAAGAGCTGTAAGAGTGTCTTCATGTTCAAGGAAGAGTGCAAACTGTGCTTAGTTCCACTAGATTTCCAAATTCTTTAGAGTGAGTTCTGACACCAGACCAGGCCTCCTTTCTGCAATAAGGATTGATCATTCACCCCAAAAGTTATAGTCTGAGTACAAGGAAGCTCAAAAGAGATTTGGAAAACTCCCACACAGTCCCAGTAATCTGACTGACCACCTGAGAAAGGGTCTTGCAGACCCGGGGCAAGGGGAAAAAAGCCATGCATGCACACTCGAGGTAAAAGCATCAAGGTAACAAGGTGTTTCTCCACGTATATCCAGGATACACAAGTAAGTAAGAGAAGAGATGAATATGGATCTTTGAAATTTCTATAGAGGTGATGCTGTATTAGATCTAGTAAGCTGAATGCTAGGGCCTGATATCCTGGCAGCATTAAAAATAACAACTAAATTCCCCTTTATCGGTTTTCCTTTAGTATGCAGAGTGTGCAAGCAGGACCCAACTTACTTATCAGTGTTAAAGAAAACAAAGGAAAATTGCAATTCCAGGAGGAAACTGTGTGGTGCCATTCTTCAGCTGTGAACTGAGCACTCATAACTTTCATTGCCAACAATCCATAAAACTTGCTGTCAAGCACTCAGTGTCCAGAAGGCATAAGAAGTGTCAAGAAATGCTTTATGCTGTTGCTAACACACTACAAAAGGCTTGATCACTAGATTAAACTAGAGAACAGGCTGGCACTCTCTGGAAAGAAGTTTGGATAAGACTGTAATGGTAGCAAGAAGAAGAGCTTTGATTTATGTAATATAGCATGGATTAAAAAAGGCATCCACAGACTGTGGTTCTCACAATCAAGGGATCCAGACAGACAGATGGACCACGCAGGAGCTGCAAGTGATTGCTTCCAGCCAATTTCCTGATGGAGGGACTCTGGCTGTCAAAAATAGATAACAAAGATCATGTTTCCCAGTGCTCTGTTCCAGCTTTGTCTCTCAAAGAGATACAGAGGGTTGAAGCACCTTCTTTTGCTGATCTGTGATTTGAACATGTACAGCCTCAGGACAATTTACCTTGTGCTTGGGTGCCCGTAAGCCCAAGAAACTGTGAGGGCAGGCAGAAATTGCCAGAAGATGTGCATGCAGCTTTTCCTACAACTGTCCCCTTTATTTCTTCTGTATCTGGGAATAAGTTGCAGCTCTGCATGATGCAGTGCTTCCCCTTGGCCTGAGGAAATCCTAGTAACGTGTCAGCTATGCATTACAGGAATGGCAGCAAAGATCTGCAACGCAATGGAGAACAAGGCCTCCAGCTGGGAAGGAGATGTTCCTGGGCAAGTCAGCTAGGATGGAACACATTCACTGGGGAGGATTTTAAGGTAAATTTCAGTGGTAAAATGAGGACAGAATAACTGGGACAATGTCCGCAATATTTTAGTGCTTTGCAAAAGCTTCAGGAAGAGATGAAAGAATCCTTCTGATGAAACAAGAACCTTAAAATATGAGCAAAACAAAACCATCCATCTTTGGAGGCTACAAACATCTTTAGTTTCTCAAATCTGGTTAGAACCAACAAACCACCAAACTAGAACCAAAAAATGCTGCACATCTTTCAAGAGATATTACCTTGATGTATCCAGAACAGATAAAAGAAACCCGATTAAACTTGAAAAATCTGAAACTCACAGATAAAGTATTTTTGAATGCTAAATGGAATTTGTGAAGCTCCATTGCCTTAACCTCCACTAATAAGCTGCTCAATAAACTTCATGAAAACATGTTTTATGTACTGATAGCATCTCAAAGTATGAAAGGTTTTGCAGTTGTTCAGTAATCAGTTACCAGCTGGATTATGGTCCACTAATGCTGTTAGATTTCTGCAAGACAGAAGGCAGCTTTTCAACCATTTCTTATTTTAATGATGAGGAATCTCACCATGAGCCTTGTTAAAACTTCATTTAATCCATTACAAAAGAAACAAAGACATTTAGAAGCTAATATAAAAAAAAACCTCAATCTATCAGAGCAGAAATTATAAGGTCTAAGGAAGCTTTTAAGGAGCATCCATGGAATAAAATGTCCCTGCTAATTAAAGAACTGTATCTTTTCAGGTTTGACATTTAGGGACTGTCTTCAATGGGGACTGCATGATACTCTGCATGATAGCACTCATAATGACAAAGAGAAAAAGGGAGAAACTTCATAAAGTTGCAACCAAATCCCTCTATTCTAAATATCACTTGAACATTTGTAAGGGTATTTTTAATGGAGTTTTCTTCAAAAATTGTCTCGGAGGGAACAGAGGGTACAACCTCCCTGCTCCTAGATGATGGGGGAGTTATTCCTTGCAGAGATTGGTTCAGTAACAGTCCTAGGAGAAACCCAGTGACAGGTAAATGTGCTTCAGAAACTTGATTGTCCTGCCAGGAGAGTTGAAATGTGAAATCAGTTCAATGAATTTCATCATGTACAGCCCATGAAACTATGACTGCCTAATTTTTGCTAAGCCTAGGAATATGACAGCCAAGCCACGCAGGTGGTACCTGTGCTCCTTTATCACTGCTCTCTTAATTTGCAAAGATTAGAGATTTGCAAAGAGAAGTAATTCCAGTACTTTTGCAGACCTGAACAGGCTTTTCAGTGGGATCCTTTAATGAGAAGCAATCATGCCCTGGACTCCCTGGTCCTTCTTTAGCATATCCCATTTGAGATCTGCCACTTTGCCTCCGATTCATCAACTGAGAAAAGCCACACAGTGGCTAGAACAATCTCTTTTTATAATCTGCAGGAAGTAGTTGATGCAATATATTACCTGAATGAACATTTATTTCACAGCCAATACATTAAAGTTTGAAAATGGCTATTTCTGAGTGCACAAAAAAAAAAAATGCATTTTCCAAAGGACTGAACACTAACTTCAACCCTTCAATTACCCTTACAATTGCATACCTGCAGAGCAACATGCCCAAAATCTGCAATCACTAGTTCCACAAACAAGTCTAGATTTGCACTTATAGGTGCAGGTGGAATATTTATCCTCAAAAAGTGAGGCTGCTGATTGAAAAACACACTGAAATGCTGTAATATCAATTCTTCAAGATTTCCTGGAGCAGCAATGTCATTTACAATATAGCTTTTTGTATTCCTGAGGGAAAAACATGCTATTCCAGTTCTTGTGATTACTGTCTCCTTCATCAGCTTTAATGTAGCTCTCATTTACTGTTCTAAGAACTCGCGGAAGCTCCCCTTGAGAGTTTTTTTCCTTCAGGGATTTACCCAGAATTGAGCTTATGAGCCAAGCCACCCACTAAACTGGGAGAAAGTTCAGGACCGTCTGTCAGATCTTCATCCCATTTAAAATTAATGATAAGCAACAGGGCATGATATATCCTATCAATCTGCTTTCTTCTCTTTGAGGAAGATGGAAAACATCAGCTAAAGTTATATCTATCTTGAAGGTCCAAGTACCAAGAAATTAAAAATAAAAAATATATGGTTATCATTTTGAATACAGCACATTAAATGTTAAATAAATATTAATAATTCTAGGTATAAACCAAAATAGTGCTGCTTGGGGTTCTTCTGAAATGCTTGATGTAAAAACCAGAAGTTTACGAGATGGCCAGCTGTTCTGAGACCCTTTGTCTTCAGCCTGGTTTCCTCAAGAAACGAGGTTTGTGCACACATGCTGTTTGGCTGTCTCCTTCCAGTAACTTTTGAAACAAGCTGTGTAAGTTGTTCATCAAAGAATTTCTTTTTAAAGTTCTTTTCCCCCCAAGCTTGAAAATATTAACATTTGAAATCATTTTACATATTATCACTCTCGCAAGAAACTGCTGAAATGGTAAATTAAAGTGCCATCTAGACTAAGGAGTTTTTGATAAGAGACTGATTTTGAATGGAAAAATGGGTACTTAATTCAAAGTCAATTAAAAATAGAACTATAAAGTATCTAGATGAGAATCACATAATGGATATCAGCACAAAGTCTATAAAGGAAAATCAAGCCTGAAATTCTTCCAAAGGGTCAGCGGAGTCTTGAAAAACAAGTTCCCCCAAAACTTTGACTTTTTAAAAGCCTTTCCTGAAGCTTCTTATGAGACTTCATTAATGAAACAAAGCAGTCATGGACTCAGGAACATGAATGAGTTTTGAATCTTTACTAAGATTCTAGTTTCTTAACTAAGGCACAAGATTACAGAAATGGGCAGTTTTTCTTTATAGCATAATATTAATAGTTGTCCCGGTCTTCTGTAATAAGATTGGCTGGATATAATTTCTAGAACACACGATTTTACAGAGATTCTGCTCTTCGTTTGCCATAATAAAAAGAAAGAATTTTTAAGGAACTACATCTGTTTACTCCCAAAATAATCAAGAATAAAATTTAACCCAGAGAGTCCAGTACAAGATCAGCAAGAAAAGTTGAAAGCTAGAAGCTCTTGTGAAACCCTATGTCACTTCAGTTTCCTGCTTGACCAACCTGATCTTCTAAGCTAAAGTAACCTACCGGGTTGAGGAGGGAAAGGCTGTGGGCACTGTCGATTTCAGTTTATGTAAAGCATTTTGCACTGCCTCCCACAGTGCTCTCCTGGGGAAATTTGCTGCTCATGGCCTGGATAGGTGTATTCTTCAATGGGTTGGAAACTGGCTGAACGGCTGAGCCCAAAGAGTGGCGGTAAATAGTGTCACATCTGGTTGGCAAGTGGTCAGTAAAAGGACCTGGGGGTGCTGATTGACAGCTGCTGAACATGAGCCAGTTTGTGCCCAGACAGCCAAGAAGGCCAATGGCATCCTGGTCTGTATCAGTATCAGCGTGGTCAACAAGACCAGAGACGTGATTGTCCCCCTGTACTCGGTACTTGTAAGACTGCACCTCGAACCCTATGTTCAGTTCTGGGTTCCTCACTACGAGACTGACATTGAGGTGCTGGAGCGGGTCCAGAAACGGGCAACAGAGCTGGTGAAGGGTCTGGAGAATAAGTCTTATGAGGAATGGCTGAGGGACCTGGGGATCACTCTGGAGAGGACAAGGCTCAGGGGGACCTTGTCGCTCTCTACAACTGCCTGAAAGGAGGTTGCAGTGAGGGGGGGGTCAGTATCTTCACTCAAGAAACAAGTGATAGGACAAGAAGTAACAGCCTCATGCTGCACCAGGGGAGGTTTAGATTGGACATCAGGAAAAATTTCTTCACAGAGAGGGTGATCAGGCACTGGAACAGGCTGCCCAGGGCAGTGGTGCAATCACTATCCCTGGAAGTGTTCAAAAACCATGTAGATTAAGCCCTCAGTGACATGGTTTAGTGGTGGTCTTGGCAGTCCTGGAGTAATGGTTGGACTTGGTGTTCTTAAAGGCCTTTTCCAACCTCATCAATTCTATGATTCTATGACAGAGCATCAGCACGACTGCAGAATAAGGTGTGTGTATATGTAAATATTTTCTTTGAAACCATCAAAATCCATCACACAAAGCAGTTGAGGCTAGTAATTACTGAACATCTTCCTTTCTCCAAAATTGCATGCTATGTTCTTAAAGAATTCTATCATTACAGTCAATTAAGCATATCCAAAGGTGCCCACTAACAAAGACCACCTGCTAGGAACTGGAGAGGGTAAAAACAGGCAGATCCATTCTGTTGCTTAACTGATCTACATATGTCAGATCAAGCCCTTGTTCTTCCAGCTGATGGGAAGAAAAATGGTCTAAACTAATTTTCATTTAAATTTCTTAATGCCATGCACCAGTTGTTTGTCACATCCTGACACGCTGTCATGTTGTTTTACAACATGATGCATAGTAACACGATATGACATGAACATATTTCATTTAGAGAAATGCAGTAATGCCTTTAGACTCCTGAGGAGTAGACAGGTAGTTGCATCATTTCTTAGCACCTGATCCAGATTTATTAGAACAGGTGGAAACATAGAGCAAACTACCTGCTTTCATACTACTCTGGAAAGCATTGCTGCATTCACCTTATGCTCTTTAGATACCCATCCCACTGAATGCACTGAGTGCTTGACTGTGCCAGGTATTGCACCAACTCTTTGCAATACAGAGACAATTTCTGTTCAAAAGAATCAAAAAATAAACTCTCCTGAAGTCTTTGTAAAGGTCCTAACTCATCATCCTTTCCACAACACAGAAATGTTGATTTGCACAAGCCCTTTTACACATTAGTGGAAGGAGTTACTCATATTTATACTGATATTAGTATAGTATATCCTGTAGTATAGATTAGTATAGATATTCTGTAGTATGCTATACTACATAAGTTTCCATATTTTTATTAAAAGAAACTTCAGGAGGAGTCCCGAAACTTCAAGGAAAGGTGCCCATATTTTCCCAAGAATCCCATAATAAATCCTAGAAGTCCAGGTGAAACTTCAGTTGATCTGCCTACAATCTATTTGATGACCAGAAGGGGCTGCCCTGTCTCTCTCCCTGCTAGCTCTCAGTAACAGCTCCTACCCGTCACTTGCCAGGGTTAGCTGCACACTGCACTAGTTCAGTTTGCTACTCCAATTAAAAGGTAAACTTGCTTTACAGGGCTCATTTTTTAGTTAAATCAATGGACAGATACAATTCACCATGAGACTGCGCCAATGTTAAAGCTATGAGAAAAAGGGGGGGGGGGGGTAAATACATGGTTGCAGCATGGGAAAGAAGGACTACTTCATTTCTACTGCAGAAACTGAAATTCATATGCATGAGACTGAAATTACATACATTTTATCTCCAAGTATTACCAAGAGAAAATGCATGCATTGCGTTCAACTTTAAAGAGTGCATTTGTGAATGACAGTCAGAATCCCAGCCCGTCAGTGTTGTAGCCTTTTCCAATTTCTGTGATTCAGTAACTGGACTCGTCTCTCATCAGTGCTGTTAAGCAGAAAGCTGACAGGTATTGAAGGAATATCCTTTTACTCTTGCTACAAATAATATTTAAGACTCACAAATAGGATTTTTAAAATACCCATTGAGCTTTGACCAAAGCCCGAAGAAAGCCACGGTATAAACAATACTCCTTAACTTGTACAACCCACAACAGAGCTTCCCACTTAATCCAGGGAGAGTAATTACAACACAGATAATTGATTAACGAGATTAGTTACAGGGGATCTCTGGATCTTTAACATTCACAGTTTCACCAAGCAAACAACGACCTCCAGCCAGGTATCAAAAAGATTTGCTTCAGACCACTCCCAGCAATGTTTATGAAGCTGGTCAGTCAGTGGGAAGCTTCTTGAAGTGCTAGATAAAACACCCCTATTGCTCTCCTGTTCCTAAAACCATTATAAAGTAAATCACAACAAGTGTATTAATTGTGCTGATTGATATGACACAATGTAACTTTTTACCTTGGAAACAATTTCAAGCAATACTGAAAAAGATACTTCCCATGACTAATGAGCTACTAATCAGTGCATCAGCAGGAAATGACAACAGAGGGCCTGCAAAGGCAAGAGGAGAGACCACCTAAATTAGCATCACAGAGAAGCAAAGAACCATAGAAGCATGTAGGTTGTAAAAGACCTTTAAGTTCATTGAGTCCGCCCATTAACCCAGCGGTGCCAAGTCCACCACTAAACCCAGGAGGTCTCTTTGGAAGAAGTGAGAATTTCAGAGTCAAGATTCACACCAGTGCAATATGACAAAACTTCACCAGCAGAACACATTTAACTTTCGTTCACACTGACAGTGCTAGAGGTGAGCTCTGGAGGGAGCACAAAGCAATGTGGTGCCCTAAGCCAATCCTCTAACATCCTCTAGGCATTAGCATTTGTTCAGCCACACACCTGCCATGTGCTTACCAAGCTATAGGAAATCAAGCCCTGTACCATGACCTTTCAGACCAGTGTCTTACAGGGGCTGTCTGAAAAGCATAGCAGCATAACCGGAGAAGTTAACTGTATCCCTGACACACAAAGGAAAAAACTCCATCTCCAGCTCAGCTTCTCTCTCACATGGCTGTCCCTTCCAATCTAGAAAGGCAGATTTTTTTCAGCTGAGAGCACTTGACAGAGTTGCCAGCCTCCCCGACCATGCAGACTACTAGTTTGGTGACATATTCTTGCCATCACCTGCAGAAATGCCGTTTCCCCAGCAGCGGCCGCAGGATTTGACTGTAGCTGACAGTAGCCTGTAACATCTAATGGACTTGTGCAGAGCATCTGAACGCCTAAGGACTTCTGTCATGTGTCAGTGCTGCTTATGTTAAGAGATCCATTAGGAGTGCAGTGATCTAAAGAAAGGTCAGCTGTCACAACTAATGCCAGAAGTGTCACCTTTGCTTAAAACGATTTTGCACCAAACTCCCTAGCTAACTAGATGATGCCGATCTCCTTGCCTTAAAGCCAAAGACATGTCACATTAGGCTGGCACACATGTACAGATGTAATTTGCTGTAGCAACATGAATGCTGAACCTTTTTTGAATGGGCCTTATCAATGTCTGATGGCAGTATCACCATCCCTGACACTTCTTTTGGGAAGGGCTTGGACTACTTTGGTCTTGCTCCAGAGCTGTGTTACCAGAGAGCTCTGCAGCTGAATCAGCAAAGCACTACAGGAGGTGTTCCATGAGTTTCTAGGTAAAAAACAAGAAATTCTACTTCTCTGGCTCCCATTACTGAGTCTCCCATAAGAAACAACAGCTCTGCCTGCACTCAGGACAGAGGAACAAGATACAATAAGCATAGCAAGTTAAATCAGAAATAACTGCACAAAAGTTCGCTGAGTTACAGCACAGAAAACAGGATTAGAGGCAAGGCAGAGCCACCACAGTGTAATTACTGTTCCGGTGGATGGACTCACATGCGTAAGGTAATCCGATTCAGTCTGAAGTTTGCTCCTCTGGAACTATGACTCCACCGAACACTGTTCTGAGGTTTGGAAAGCTCTAATGCAGAATTGATTCATTCTCAGCTAAGGGAGCCAAGGTGTTAGTGACAAAACACGACTACTGTGTTAAACTTGCAGGGACAAATCCCAACTTGACTGCTACCAGTGCAAAAACTGTGACTGACCTCAGTGAGGCAGCTGTGACTCGATCTTTAACTCTTATACTCTTTATATTATGGATGTTATAAAAGTGTTCATGTTTCATAGTCACCATGCAGCTATCTGCTGCTCTAAAATCCTAGTGTTTCTGAACAGCTGACATGCACCAAAATAATTAACTTCAGGAGAGGTGAAGCCATTGTTTGTGCCTAGTAACTCCTTTGTTTGGATTATTTAGGCAGTAACACTCCCACAATAGCTAACATCGCTCATCTGCTTGAGGAAAATGAAGACTTCAATAAGCTATTTTAAATCACAGTTAAGTAGCCAGGGAATGCTGACATACCACTTTTATATTTTTAGTCCTTTGAATTAATTCTGTAAATTATAAAACTAAATTCAAGACCTGGGTCCTTGTCAAGAAGGGGCCATGTCTGTATCAAACTGTGACGTTTTGTAGTAGGGATTGAGTGTGGTTTAATCTTGTCAAAGTAGGCTTTATTACGGCTCCCTCTAGACAAGTGACCTTGACATCCTTGAAAGAGAACTGGCATTAACTGTGATCATCATCTAATTGCTGACTGACTTGACACCAAAACTCAGATTTTTCTTTACAGGAGTGTCAAAGTGGGAAACTGACTTGTAGCTAATCAGTGATGGCATTTATTTTGCAGATATCTAGATAAATCACTGATTTTCACAAACCTCTTTAGGCCTTATTTTCTTTTTTTGCTATCCATGAAGAAGGCAATTTGCAATTCAGGGTGATTCTATCTAACAGAAAATGTACATAAAGTAATGAAGGATTTGGGGCCTTATGCCCTCATTTGGTGGCTTTCAGGCTCTGAAATCTGTAGTCTCTTGTCCCTGGACACCAGAAAAGAGAACTGAGTCATAGTGCACAACTAGAAAGAAACTGAATGACCACATCTTCTCTAGAGGCAATGGGCTCAGGTGCAGGCAAGGAAACTCCAAACAATTTTATCCATACAGAAATAACTATTTTGGACAAAATTTTGTACATTTTGCTCAAAGCTATGCATTTAGAGAGTATGTTCTAACAAAGCTGGACAGCTCAGTAAAATTAGATAGCTTCTTTCTGCCAAGCTTAGTGACGGAAGTTTCACTGCTTTGAAAGAGAGCATAGATCTGTCAATGCAAAAAATTCCCCTAAAACTTATTGAAAATATCTATAAAAGTGGAAAATTTTTGTGTTTCTCAATTTTTGGCTGTTTTCCTATCACTGGGGGGATAGGTTATAAGGAAAATAAATTCCTACACTTCAGCAGTGAATAAAAGTGACTACATAAAACTCATTCAAAATCAACCCCTTCAAGCACAGAGCTTTTCTCTATCAAAAAATGTATCTTGCACTTACTCAGAAGTAGTGGGATTTGATTTTTGCCACTGAAAATATGTATTTTACGAAACATTATGTGAATGTTGGCAATTCCTATTGAATTCTATAATGCTTTTTTTAAAAGGCAAATTTCAGTGGCAGAAATCAATGTTTCTGAACGTGGGTCATTAAGGACTACAAAATGTACGCTTCTATTCATAAATGATCCGGAAAAAGTGATGAATAGTGAAAAGACAAAGTTTGCAGGTGATACAAAAGCATTCAGGATAATCAAATCTAAAGCGGACCATGAACTACTTATTGCATAAGGAAGTTGCAGTCCTCAGAAACTGGATGATAAAATGGTAGACGAAATCCAGTTTTGCTAAAGAAAGCATTGCATGCAAGGAAAAATAACTATACATGCAAATCAATAGGCTCTACACTAGCTATTGCCATTCAGTGCATGGCTGTTGGAGCCTTTGGTTACTTCCCAGTGAAAATCAGATCAACCCTCAACAGTAATCAAATGGCTAGAAAAATATCAGGAACTGTTAGGAAAAGTTTCGAGAAAAAAACATAAGGCGTCATTATGCACCTGGGTGAAGACAAAGGGTTTCCAAAGGGGTGCATGCACCATTATGGAGGACAAGTCTAGCAGGACCAATAAACACAATGATCCAAAGGCACCAAGGCTGGGTCCTAGGCAGCAGAAGATGAGTGGGGAAGGATTGTTCTATACATGCCCTGCTACCTATATTCCTTTCCTAAACATGAGTCCTTGTTATTCTCTTCACTTCTAGGGACAGAACCTGGGGCCACATGGACCCTTCCCTCCCAGCTATGACCTATGAAACAGCACGAGAGAAACCTCAAAATGTGTCAGCAAACTGTGGAAAGTAGAAAGCAGTTAACTGTCTGTAGTTCAAAGCCACCCAAGGAGCCTGTTCTGAATTGAATGGAAGGTTCTGGTGCTTGGAACTTCTAAAAGAAAACCATCACTTCTCCATTGCCCCTAAAGTGTATTTTGTTGGAGAGGTGGGACAGGAGCTCTTTGTCTTTTCAGCTCTCCAGAGATATACATTCAAATATATTTGAGGTTACTGGGAGCGGAAAACCAAATTTCATTCTTGATTGATTTTTTCAGTAGATGGAAATACTCATTTAATTGTTTTTTAGTATTTGACCTTTCTATTTCGTTTGGTTAATCTTCATGATGAAATAGCATTCATGCTATTCACACAGGGTAACTGTTGAAGGCTAGAGCATGAATGCTGATTTTTCTACAGTGTTCTGCTGCTGTGGACACCCTAGGAATGAAATCAGATTGAAAAAAGAACCTTAGCTTTTGGTGCTTCTGAGAGACTGATTTAATTTAGTTTCCTTGTAGGCTGTGATTAGTCAGGAAGCAAGGGGTGTCTGTACTGGCTGCCTGTGGAAATCCATCTCTTGGACTATGCCAGAACTGCTGAAGCTGAACACAAAAGGGAAAACCATCAAAATAATAATTTCCTTGGCAAAAGTTATCAAATCTTTCAAGTTACACGAAGGTTATCAACTCTCCCAACAATGTGACGGTTTCATGAACATCCTCATAGGACAGCGTGCAAGAGGCAGAACACCTTCACTGCCACGTCCTCCATACCCTGCTCCTACGAATAACCTCCATATAGTAACCAATTTAACCTACTAAGGTTAAATTCCTTCAGTTCATTTTTTCCTCAACTACTTAGCAAATCAATGTTTTTGAGAATCTCAGCTTGCACACGAGAGGATAACAATTATGTGCCACTGTGGTTTGGCAGAACAGAGTCAGGCACAGTTAGGGTAGACAATTACTTTCTGCATTTTCAAAACATCACAAAGAAGCAAGAGAAATCCAGCAGAAAGTGGCATCTTATATACTCACACCCATCAAACACTCCTCTTTTGCATCACCTATAAACTAACTGAGGGTGCACTCTGTCCTATCACCCAGATCTGTAATGGAGATTCAACAGCACCAGCCCCAGTGTTTGCCCAGCTAGAGACTGGCCTCCAGATTGACTTTGTGCTCCTGATCACAACATTTCAAGCAGTTCAGCCAGTTTTCCATCCACCTGAAACCCATTCATACTTTGTCGGTTTATCAATTAGGATGTCAGGGGAGACAATGTTGAAAGCCTTGTGAATGTCTTGATAAACAACATCCACTGAGCTCATAATTTTATCACAGAAGGCTATCAGGTTCACCAGATATGATTTCCCCTTTGTAAATCCATACTGACCAGACCCAGTCTCTGTTTGCTCTAACTCACCCTAACCTGATCCTCCTCCAGCAAGGACAAATCTTCCCTGCTCCAGACTTTCCCACTGGTTTCAGGGACCTGGGATTCCTGAGGGTAAATCTTATGTGGAAAGATCAAGGTGAAGACAGGACTGAGAATCTCAGTCTTTCCCATATGCTTTGTCACAAGGTTCCTAAATAGATTTTTTTTCTCTTTGTCTAAGAACAAACAGCAAAACATTGCTGCAACGGTTGAGTAATGTGTTTGCCTTCTTCAACTATCATAGTAACTTAAACCTTGGTGTTGCTATTAACTCCATGTGGACAGGACACCCTTTCACACAGACCACTGCAAACTCAGAGCCCCAGTGCATTTCTTCTTGTACTAAAGAGAATATCTAGGAAAGTTTGCAGCTTTGAAACTTGATAAGGACATAATAACACTTGGGTTGGATGGAGTCCCTTATCTAATCTACCTGGAACAGACAAAAAGGGCTTCCCTTTCTGGCAGAAAATGTACCATCTTCTCTCACGCGGAGGCTTTTGCAACACTTCCCCAAATCTGGCAAAGGTGCAGGAATCTCACAGGTATTTAGATTCAAATTTTGTGGGGAAAAAGGCAACTTGCTACTGCAATGAGAAGCACAGGCTCAGCAGAGGGAAGATGCAGACATTAGTGCTGCAGCCCTCAGGCACCGTGTCGCTCAAGGCATCCTTGGTTTTTGTATACTATGCACAATACCAGAAGTTAAACATGAAGGGGCAGACTTGGTTTAGATGTATCTACTGTACTAGAGAAACTGTTAATGAAGCTTTTAAGTACAAAAAAAATAATCCTGCCATCTTCTGATACTTTCTCTCTGCCCTATTCTCTTCTACATGCATCCCCTCTCCCCGGCACACTTATCTAATCAATCCTGATCTGTCAGTCTAGTGCACATAATTTTGTCTTCAGGGTGCATTCCTGAAGATGTAACTCCTGATGTAAGGCATCAGAAGCTCATATATAGAAAACAAACTGATAGATGCCATGTGTTTCACAAACCATCCACACACACACTTCTTCAAAAGCCCAAGATACTAAAATACAAGAAAAGAATTGATGGAGTACTAAAAATCGACTCTAATATGCTAGACTCATCTGTTGATTTTAATTGAATGGTCGGTATCTTTAGGCAATTTTCATTATTCTCCCAAGAGCTGGGAAGCTAAATGAAAGACAAACCTCGTTAACCTCTGACCATGAAAATCAATAATTTTCAATCAAATTTAAGCTAATTTGTTTCCAAAGGATCCCACATCTTGACTCAAGTATCATGTGCTACAGAGCTAATCAGCTATGGGATATTATGTTTTTCCAGATCATTTTTGCCAACTTAGCTACAAAGCCTTTATTCTTACCTAAACTACAGTAATCCTTGCACGTATGTGAAAGACAGCTACTTGCAGGGCCATGTGGTGGTATGAGCAAACAGAGCCCAGCTTGCCCTGTTTTCAGAGCTACTCTAGAGTGAGAGTGCAAACACTTCAAAGAGCGCTACTCTTATTTTTAGCTCTGTTTAGGGTCATCGATTGTTCTTCAACCACAGAATTGATTTCTACAAGTTCATGTTACACACTTTATCTCATTGAATTGTGCAATCACAGAATACAAAAGTACATTCCTGTTTTAAATAAAAATGCCAACCTTTCCAGCATAACACTGGAAGAAGCTGAATATGGGCTTCATTGTGTGGATGCACCAAATCAAAGGGTGAAACAAACGCTTACTATTTCTAGCTCACCTTCTGCCAACAGATAACAGCACTAAATGTGGTATTCTGCTAATGAAGTGCTTAAACTATTAGGTTTCTCCAAGTGGCAGCGAGAGGATATTTGTATAGATCCCTGCTATACAACAAAAGGAAATCCATTCCTTACCTCAGTGGAGCGTAACATACAGAAATCTCAGACCCAAAGCTGGTGTTCTACAGAAAGAGCAAATATAACATTGCTGGAGCACAGCAAATATTGATCAGAAAAGCAGATCAGCGAAGGCACAAATCAAGCAGTTCCCCCAGATACAATGCACAAACCCCCAATGGAATTCTACAAGGTTACAGGAACTCCATGAGCTTACAACAGAGCTATCACCACAAACACAAAGTTTGATCTTTGCAGTTGCTGGGCTAGGTTGGCCGCTAGCTTATAAGGCTTCAGAAACAACTTTTATGGAGAAAAATATTAGTCATATTTCCAGGTCATTGGGGAACAAGACCCTCCAATGGCTCTCTGAGAAGGCAGCAAGAAGAGAGCCCCTAGAAATCTGTAAAGCACATAAAGGGAATAATTGGGAAGAAAAAGAAAAAAAGATCAGTGGAACATATCATCAACTCTCAGAGAACATGCTGCGCGCAGTGCATGTGCACAGCCAGTCTAGGAGACTGGATGGCTGGGTATTCAAAGTTCTGCCTCAAGATTTGCAGACACTGGCAGGACTGAAAGCAGAAAGCCCCACATACTTCACAGCAAATGTCTTTACATCACACGCCCAGACACAGAGCCACAGCATCCCCAAAGTAATACCTTCTCTGGACATACTAAAATACTTGCAAACGGACCAAAGAAGTTGAAGCAGCAAACAGAAAGTTCAGAACCACAAGAAGGAATTTTAATTGTAGTGACAGAATCAATAGCTTTTAGGTTTTGCTTCCCTCTGAGCAAAAACTCCCACCACCACTGAGGAAATTGAGGACTGTTCCCATAGCCTAAGGCAGGCAGCCCCAGCCTTCCTCCTCCAGAAGGTCCCCTTCCTCTGGATGGAAGACCAGTCCTTTTTTGACCACTTCAGCCTTGACTGCTCTGTGCAGAGCTCAGGGGAGACACTGAATGTGATAATGTGGCAAAGGAGATGTCTTGCCGTAGAAACTGGACCAAAATACCCATTTCCATTAAAATTCATTTCACACCAACCTTCCTTTACTGCATATGTGCTTTACGTGCTTCTGCCAAAGAAGTCCCTCACCTAACCTACACCGCTGTTTCAGTGAGACACTTCATCAGGTTAATCAGCCCAGTAAGAATATTTCTTTTGCTGACTTTGAGAACCTTGGTGGAAGAAAAACTAAATTAAATTAAAGGTCAGGGAAAGTTGCAGCTGCCTTACAGCAAATGCCTCCAAACACAGCTGAGCATTTTGCCTTAATGAGGAACAATCAGCTTGCTACTCTGACAGCTCAGTTTAGGGAATAAAACACTGACTATCATGTAGCTTGGTAATGTAGACAGCAAAAGCTACATGACGAGATCCTGCTTTCGGTTAATTCAGCACAAGAGACTCGGGAAACAGCACGACTTGCAGAACAGCAAGGAAACCACAGCCCAGTTCAGCTTTCTAAAAGTCATAAAATAAGCTGACAATAGATCTCTTTTCTCACTGCTTTCAAGTGAAAATCACCAAAAAAGTTAGATTACACATGCTAAACATTATGATGAAATGGTATCCTGCAGAGAGGGATCACTGATCTTCCATAGCAATGAGTAAACACTTTACCATTAAGCAGAAGAAAGCAATGAATTCTCAGAACCGAAATTAAATACCTCGGTCACTGCTTAATATTACATAAGAAAAATCAAAGATATTGGACATGGGACTTAGATTAGATATAAGATTTTTCTACTGTTAGATGAAAATTCAAATGAAAGTTCAGTTAGATTTGCCATCAGGAACCTGATTTCCACAAATGTAGAGAAAAGGCTGCACCTTTCAAGTAAAGGGTAAGAATGCTTATCAAAAATATGCTATAAAGCAAGAAAAAATGAGCAGTATATTGGACATGGCTTTCATTTCCTTTCCAAAGAAGCACAATACATGGAGTCACCCAAAGGACAAGATTCTTGTTTCTTTCTAGATACCACAAATACAGGTAATTGCATTCCAGCCTCCCACTAATTTTTCATCTGAGAGGCTTCCCACATTTCATACCTGAAATGAAAACTCTCTCAACACCAGGCAGTGCAGCATATTGAATACCCACATCAAGTCAAATCAAACCAACTGACCTCACACCATTTTCCCAAATGCTTTTGGATGTTTTCATCACACTGTCCCCAGTAGGACTTCTTCTGCAAGATACATGACAACTGATTGAAATCTGTGGCAGCGGAGCAGTAATAGCATGGCAATTACTCTACAAATATTATCCATAAATGCTCCATATTAAAGGAAGCACTTCACTTCTGCTGTGGTTGAGAAACTCAGGCAATATCAAATAAAGTTCCAAACTGACAACTGTATCTGCTGCTTAGCAGAAACCAGTTTCAGTCTGGAAAGTAGAGGCACTTGTCTACCTGATCACTGTAGATCAAGCAGATCTCTGTTTCTTCTTCCAAAACTTTTGCACAAGGGAACCTGTGACCAAAGAGAAGTCAGTTTTTCTTTCTAAATCATACCCATTCTGTAATAACTTGAACCCACTCAAAGTCATTTCTTCTGGCTTTTCAGGCAAACTGAAATGTTGCTCAGAGGGGCCATGCTCACACCTGCACAAGCAGCAGCAGACACATCCAAAGGGCTTGGCAGGGACACTGCATGTGGACACAAACCTGGCCAGCCACATTGCCATCCCATAGGCTTGGCAGGGCTTGGCAGGGATGCTGCATGTGAACACAAACCTGGCCAGCCACATTGCCATCCCACAGGCACTGGGAACTTATTCAGACCTTTTCCACAATGCTGTGCAAATTTAAGTTGGAGCTTTCAGAATCAGGTTTACCAGTACAAAACTTATCAACCCACATCTACCTGACAGTGCTCTTCATGATCTAAGGCTACTGAAGACAGTTTCTGCCTTCAGTTACATACACAGAGACAAGAGGGTTTGAGTCTTGCAAACCTGAATTTGGACAGTCAAACACCAGAAATTTCCAGACTGCAAAGACTGGGAGTTTAAGACATGCAAAATGAACCTTTTTTCAGCAGTATCCCAGCATGACCCTTACTGAATTCATTACAAACTCTAAGCGTGGAACACCCGGCGATCTCCTCAAATACCCTAAATATTTCCCAACGATGGAAACTGATTCCTGACCACATCATCGGAGGTTTAAAATGTCCTTTTTCAGTCTTGCTTGCTTTATTTGTTCTTGTAAGACCACAGGAGCAGCTCACAGCTTTCCATCTGCCTCAGCTGCTTTTTCTATATTTGGGGACCTGTCAAAAGTCATAGTTTAAAAACTATGGTAATTTTATGTAAATTGTATTAATCATAGAAGCATAGAATCATAGAAGAGTTAGGGCTGGAAAAGACCTTAAGATCATCTAGTTCCAACCCTCCTGCCAGGGGCAGGGACACCTCCCACTAAACCATGCCACCCAAGGCTCTGTCCAACCCGGCCTTGAACACCACCAGGAATGGAGCATTCACAACTTCCCTGGGCAACCCATTCCAGTGCCTCACCACCCTTACAGTCAAGAATTTCTTCCTCATATCCAATCTAAACTTCCCCTGTTTACCTTTGAACCCATTATACCCTGTCCTATCACTACAGTCCCTAATGAAGAGTCCCTCCCCAGCATCCCTATAGGCCCCCTTCAGATACTGGAAGGCTGCTATGAGGTCTCCACGCAGCCTTTGCTTCTCCAGGCTGAACAGCCCCAACTTTCTCATCCTGTCTTCATACTGGAGGTGCTCCAGTCCCCTGATCATCCTCGTGGCCCTCCTCTGGACTTGTTCCAACAGTTCCATGCCCTTTTAATGTTGAGGACACCAGAACTTTGTACAATACTCCAAGTGAGGTCTCACAAGAGCAGAGTAGAGGGGCAGGATCACCTCCCTCCACCTGCTGGTCACCCTCCTTTTGATGCAGCCCAGCATACGGTTGGCTTTCTGGGCTGCGAGTGCACACTGCCGGCTCATGTTCATTTTCCCATCAACCAACACCCCCAAGTCCTTCTCTGCAGGGCTGCTCTGAATCTCTTCTCTGCCCCACCTGCAGCTGTGCCTGGGATTGCTCCAACCCAGGTGCAGGACCTTGCACTTGTCATGGTTAAATTTCATCAGGTTGGCATCAGCCCACCTCACAAGCGTGTCAAGGTCCCTCTGGAAGGCATTCCTTCCCTCCAGCGTATCAACCGAACCACACAGTTTGGTGTCATCGGCAAACTTGCTGAGGGCGCACTCAATCCCACTGTCCATGTCACCGACAAAGATGTTGAACAAGACCGGTCCCAACACCGATCCCTGAGGGACACCACTCGTTACTGGTCTCCAGCTGAACAGAGCACAGCTCTTTGTGTGCGGCCATCCAGCCAGTTCTTTATCCACCGAGTGGTCCACCTATCAAATTGATGTCTCTCCAATTTGGAGACAAGGACATCATGTGGGACAGTGTTGAACGCTTTTATTTTCACTATCCAGACTTGGCTAATCCAGGGCAAGACTTGGTAGAAAACAAAAAGATGCAAACTAGCATCACTGAGACTGGGAGAGAGCTCTTGCCGTTCAGGGCTGGCCGTGTCTGGAGTTCTGTGACTAATGGCACAAGGAGACATTGCTCCCAGAGCAGAAGTTAATAGATTGTTGCTCTAAAGAGCCCATAGCACTGGTGACTCCCCACAAGCTGTTGGAATTAACATAAGATTTCAAGACACTTTTGATCACAACATCAGCAAATTCTTCCTGAGGGCCTTTTACTGTTAGATTAAACTACCACAGGTCATGACTATTCCCTTAAGAGGAAGTCTGCAATTAGCAAAAATAACCTAAATCCCTTGTTTGCTGTTCAATTTTTAGCCAACCAAGGTGCAGAAATGATAACATATGCCTTCAGAAACTGACGAAAATAGCAAATAAACGGAATATTTAAGAACAGTCTATAAGTCATAAGCAAATAACAAAACTTGAAAAGCCAGAAACAGATTGTGATAAGTTCACTCCTCCCCCAAAAAATTGCTGAAAACTCTGCTAATAATTCAGCAACGTTTACTTCAAATGCTATCACTTGTGAAATTAGTGCACTTTCTAAAGAACAGAGTATTTTTTCTTTGCTTTATTTTCCTTCCACCTTCCTGACTTCAATTCAGCTGTGATAGCCCACACCATCACAGATACTTTAGCTACATTAACTCACTCATGTAATGTCACGTCCTGTTAGCACCAGACAGTGGAAAATAACCCCAGCATAACACGATGTAATACTACATAGTCCTGCTGAATGTAACGCAAGCTGTCAGACAGTTGTAGTGCTAGGCTTTAATGGGAAGAAGGAAGATCTACTTGTGAATGTAGTTAGTGAGGTGCATGCCTTAAATATTTCATAAGTTTATCCTTCAAAAGTCTCCAAGAAACTAGACTCTGCATTATCTATGGGAAACTTTTTATGGTCTTCATTCTTCCCATCTTCGGTATTTCTCATTTACTCTGACCAAACCAAACATTTTTTTCCTACTTTCACCCACATCCATCATCTTCTCACAAGGAATTCCAGTCCCTGGCATCAAGGTCCAGAGTATGAAAGGTTCAAATGAGACACTTCCTTAAAATCTTCCATGAAGGGCACTAAACAACCATCTCTCACCAGGAAAGTTTGTAAGATAAGGCCTCAGCCATTGACAACACCTCTTTCACCTGCAGCAAGCTACATATCAGGAAATTAAAAGAAAGCAATCTAAGGAGCAGCTTCTCTCTCCACAGGGTTACTTTTAGTCCAATGAGACCTCATTTGGTGCAAGGTACTACACAACAAGGGAAATGGCCAAGTGTCATGGGTTCAGCTGTTAAAGTTATTTTTCTCCTTCTTCCTAGATAGTGCAGTGCTGTGTTTTCAGCTTAATCTGGGAACAGTGCTGATAACACACCAATGTTTTTAGTTGTTGCTAAATAATGCTTACTCTGATCATTACTCCAACCACACTGAAAGACACTGAAGCCACTCCAACTACAGTGATAAGACACTGCAGCTGCACCAAAGGACCAATACCAGTTGCCCCTAGAAGCAAAGGGAAAAGCAAACAAAAGCCACAAAGAGCAACCTATGCAGTGAAGAAAGATGAAAACCCAATGCACACACAACAGGGGACAGTATCTGAACAAGAGCAATTACTACAGGAATGAGAGGAAGAGGTAACTTCTTGATCCCAGACCTCAAACAAGCTGCGAAATGAGCGAAAAGATTTCAGCCGTCTTCCAGGGGAGCACATTGTCACCTAACTGCTCTGATGCTGGGACAATGGGGCCGACGGTCATGAACTAGAAGGTTGGGAAGCCAAGCAGCTTGAACAGAAGACAGGTGCCATCATAAACATCAGCAGAGAATAAAGCAGCAGCAGAACTGCCCTCAGGTCACCATCAGCTGACCCCAATTTCCTGCCGATCACCACTGAACAAAGAATGAACTTTGACAAAACCAGACGAGCTCAGCAGTGACCAGATGATTTCAGCGGTGTCGTCAGCAGGCAACAACCCAACACTGCACACCATCTCTCCTGCCCTGAGAGACTGTTACAAGAGAGCGAGCCGGACACCATGGACTGAATGAATAAAGCAACTTCTATAGGGATGGTCCATGAACTACAAAAGTGGGGCACACGGGGGCCTGGGAGAACGTGATTGTCCCAGGCATGAAGGAGGCAGTGGTGGCGGCCCTGCACAGTGGCCGGGAGCTGGTGAGGGACCGCAAGGGCAGCTTCGAGCTCTATGGAGCCGACTTCATGTTCGGGGAGGATTGCCAGCCATGGCTGCTAGAGATCAATGCCAGTCCCACCGTGGCGCCCTGCTCAGCAGTGCTCTGCACCACCATCCAGCATGACATGCTGTGTGTGGTCCTGGACCACCGGGAGACCCCCAGCTGCTCCACCGGAGCCTTTGAACTCATCTACAAAGAGGTGGGTTTGGAGGGGCTGTGGGATAGGCTGCTCTCTGCTCCCAAGGAACAAGCAATAGGACAAGAGGAAATAGCCTCAACCTACACCAAGGGAGGTTTAGACTGGGGATTAGGAACAATTACTTTCCCCAGAGGGGTGGTCAAGCATTGGAACAAGCTGCCCAGGGAAGAAGGAGGTCACCGTCCATGGAGGGGTTCAAAACCTGTGTAGACAAGGCCCTTAACGACATGAGTTAGAGGTGGCTTTGGCAGTGCTGGGGAATGGTTGGACTTGATGATCTTAAACTCTTTTCCAACCCACTTGTTTCAACATCTCCCTGCAGGCGACTGTGCCCATGCCTCCCTGCCTAGGACTGAAGCTGGTGGTGGAAGGCCACTCGCTAATGAAGCCCCAGCTGCAAGAACACAAACCTCAGGACAAACTCCCCACCATCCAGCCTCCTGTCTGCTCGGTGGTGCCCAAGTCACTGGTGGTGGCCAAACCACTTATGAACACCAAATCACCTGTGATGCCCAAGTCACCCATGGTACCCAGGCCACCTATGCCGGCCAAACCACTTATGGACAAGCATCCAATGGTCACCAAAAAACCTACACAGCCCAAGCCTCCTGCGGTGCCCAGGCCTCCAGTGGTCTCCAAACCACTTACGGACACAAAGTTACCTGCGGTGCCCGGGCATCAAGTGGTCTCCAAACCACTTACAGACACCAAGCCTCCTGTGGTGCCCAGGCCTCCGGTGGTGTCTAAACCACTTACGGTCACCAAGCGTCCTAAAGTCACCATGCCCCCAGGAGAGCCCAAGCCTCCTGTGGTGCCAAGGCCTCCAGTGGTGCCTAAGCCATCTATGGTGACCACGCATCCTATGGTCACCAAGGACCCAGGAGAGCCCAAGCCTCCTGTGTTGCCAAGGCCTCCAGTGGTGCCTAAGCCATCTATGGTGACCACGCATCCTATGGTCACCAAGGACCCAGGAGAGCCCAAGCCTCCTGTGGTGCCCAGGCCTCCAGCGGTGCCTAAGCCACTTATGGGGACCAAGTGTCCTAGAAGCTCCATACCCCCTATAGAGCCCAAGCCTCCTGCAGTGCCCAGGCCTCCAGTGGTCCCCAAACCACTTACAGACACCAAGTGTCCCACAGCACTTAGGACCACTGCAGTGCCAGGGCCTCCAGTGGTCTTCAGACCACTTATGGACACCAAGCCTCCAGTGGTGCCGAGGCCTCTAGTGGTGCCTAAGCCACTTATAGTCACCAAGCGTCCTAGAGTCACCATGCCCCCAGGAGACCCCAAGCCTCCTGCAGTGTCCAGGCCTCCAAAGGTGTCTAAACCACTTATAGTCACCAAGCGTCCTAGAGTCACCATGCCCCCAGGAGAGCCAAAGCCTCCTGCAGTGTCCAGGCCTCCAGTGGTGCCTAAGCCACTTATGGTCACCAAGCGTCCTAGGGTCACCATGCCCCCAGGAGATCCCAAGCCTCCTGCAGTGTCCAGGCTTCCAAAGGTGCCTAAACCACTTATGGTCACCAAGCGTCCTAGAGTCACCATGCCCCCAGGAGATCCCAAGCCTCCTGCAGTGTCCAGGCCTGCAGTGGAGCCTAAGACACTTAAGGCCACCAAGCGTCCTGGAGTCAACAAGGCTGCAACTGAGCCCAAGCCTCCTGTGGTGCCAAAGCCTCCAGTGGTACCTAAACCACTTATGGTCACCACACTTCCTATGGTCAGAAAGGCCCCAGTAGAGCCCAAGCCTCCTGTGGGGCCTAAACCACATACAGTCACCCAGCCTCCTATGGTCACCAAGCCCACTATACAGCCCAGGCCTCCTGTGATGTCCAAGTGGGGCAGAACCACTCAGCTCCCACAGGCTGGAGGAGCACAACTCAAGGCGACTCCTCTGAAGCAATTGCACTTGCGCTCCTCCTCCGGCTCTGCCCCCCAGGCACCACCAGGGCCACCCCCCTGCTCCAGTGGTGTCAGACCACTCTAAGCAAGCTTGGGGCTACTGTCCTGACCAGGGCACCCGCTCAACCAGCCATAGCACCACCAACAACCCTGCCTGCATGCCCTGGGCAGCAGAGCCATGGCGCAGGCAGGGGACATGAAACAGTGCCCGGGAGCAGGCAGAAAAGCTGCAACGATAAGGCCATGGCGTCCTGCCCACCCTAAGTGGGACAACAGGAGAGCAACCACTTCCCCCTATCTCAAACAGAACCCGCCATCACACAGGGACACACATCCCACCAGCCAAGGGGGTGAATTGAGTCAGTTTGCAGAGATGAAAGCCATCCAGCTGGCCGGGTACACTGTGAACAAGAAAAGCAGACAGTACTTTTACTAACTCAGGGATGGTGCCAAATACCCATCGGGAGTGGTTGCAGCAACAGAAGCAGAGCAACTGGAAAACCAGACATAAAATCCATCAGGGCTGCTGCACTGTGACAGGATATCGCTGCCTGGGTGCAGAACCTGGTGGTGAAGGTACGCCATATAGATGCTCATGTACCTAAGAGTCAGGTCTCTGAGGAACACCAGAACAACCAACAAGTGGATAAAGCTGCTAAGATTGAAGAGGCGCAGATGGACTTACATTGGCAACGTAATGGCAGCATAATATTTAGGCATGGACCCATGACACCTCAGCCCATCAAGCAGAGATGCAACATATAGATGAGCTCATGATCTAAGGGTGAACTTAAGAATGGACAGGATTGCCCAGGTCGTTCACAACTATGAAACACGCGCTGCATTTAAGCAAGCCAAGTGGTTAAAGTCTCTTTGATATGGAAGACAACAGAGGAAGTTCAAATACAGGAAGGCCTGGCAGATTGACTCTATCACACTCCCACCAACCTGCCAACGCAAGCGCCAAGTGCTTACCATGGTGGAAGCAACCACTGGATGGCTGGAAACATACACTGTGCCCCACACCACTGCCCAGAACACTCTCCTGGGCCTTGAGAAACAGATTTTGTGGGGACAAGGCACCCCAGAGAGAACCGAGTCAGACAACGGGACTCATTCCCAGAACAAATTTATAGCCACTTGTGCCAAAGAGCATGGCACTGCAAGAGCACATCCCCTACCGTGCACCAACCTCTGGGAAAATCGAACGGTACAATGCACTGTTAAAAACTACACTGAGAGCAATGGGTGGTGGGACTTTCAAAGCGCGGGATACACATCTACCAAAAGCTACCTGGTTGGTCAACACGAGGGGATCTGCCAACAGGGCTGGCCCAGCCCAGCCAGAACTTTTACATACTGTAGAGGGGGATAAAGTTCCTGTGGTGCACATAAAGAATTTGTTGGGGAAGACAGTCTGGGTTATTCCTGCTTCAGGTAAAGGCAAACCCACTACCAGATCACTGTAAATCATGCAGGGACGCTGCATAAGAACACAAACCTGGCCAGCCACATTGCCATCCCACAGGCACTGGGAACTTATTCAGACCTTTTCCACAATGCTGTGCAAATTTAAGTTGGAGCTTTCAGAATCAGGTTTACCAGTACAAAACTTATCAACCCACATCTACCTGACAGTGCTCTTCATGATCTAAGGCTACTGAAGACCGTTTCTGCCTTCAGTTACATACACAGAGACAAGAGGGTTTGAGTCTTGCAAACCTGAATTTGGACAGTCAAACACCAGAAATTTCCAGACTGCAAAGACTGGGAGTTTAAGACATGCAAAATGAACCTTTTTTCAGCAGTATCCCAGCATGACCCTTACTGAATTCATTACAAACTCTAAGCGTGGAACACCCGGCGATCTCCTCAAATACCCTAAATATTTCCCAACGATGGAAACTGATTCCTGACCACATCATCGGAGGTTTAAAATGTCCTTTTTCAGTCTTGCTTGCTTTATTTGTTCTTGTAAGACCACAGGAGCAGCTCACAGCTTTCCATCTGCCTCAGCTGCTTTTTCTATATTTGGGGACCTGTCAAAAGTCATAGTTTAAAAACCATGGTAATTTTATGTGAATTGTATTAATAAAGGAATTAATCTATTTGCTTCCCATGTCATCTTGGAAAACTGGTTGATTTAGTGCTGCTTGATTCATTATTGTGACATAGGTGAGGAAGATTTAAGAAGCTAAATATGCACCAGTGGCTGTGTGGCAAAATACAGCAAAGTTGTGTTAGTGTCAGCGTGGCTCTGTAGCAGCCCTTCCTAAATCAGCTTAATTTAATTTTAAGGACCAAGGAGCTGGGCATGCATTTTATGACACCAGTTTTCCTTCCTACTTGCAAAGATTCGACTCTGCTTCCTGTCAGCTTGTTAGCTTTAAAATATATATATATATAAACTGTGACTGTATATAGGAAAAAAGTCCCAAACATAATCCTTCATATTTCAGTAATTTCTAAAATGCAAGGGGGCTGTTCCTGCAACAGGGTACCAACTCAGGAATGTACCAAACATTTGCTCGAAGTATAATCACTTCCAGTACAGTAATTTAGGTGTTTAAGCGATTTGTTCAACGGGGGTGGACATCCAATTAGAACACAAGTGTACAAATCATGGGAGTTGTGATTTTCAATTGAAAATAAAATCAATAACAAGGGATTTTTTTCTTCTAAACTTCACATAAAAATACAAATTTATTAGATCTCGTTTAAAGGTATTGAAGACTATCAAAAGAACATTATTCCAGCATTGATTCAAAACCATGGGGTGCACTATCAGCATAATTAAAATAAAAGTCTATTGAGCTATTTTCTTTTCCTGCTTCCATATTATTGTCTAATTGTTCAGAATGTCTGTATGTTACAGAGGCGAAGTAATTAAGCACAGCACGTTGCAACAAGGGTGATCATAAAGCCAGAGTTAGCTGCATTTGTAGCAAAGATATCAGCATAGGAAAACATTAAGGAAAGGATCAGAATTGTAATTGAAAATAATTGGATGATCCAGTTCATTTGGCTGACATCAGGACCATTTGCGCACTTCAGCTCTCTTTAGCCCTGGATGCTCCCCGTTCACCTGTGCTCTTAAAACACATCATTTTCAAGAAAACTCTGGAGCAATGTTAAAGATCTGCTTGCAGTACCTACGGCATTTCAGAAGGCCTGAGTATTACCATTCAGTGTGAATGGCAAGCGGTCTGACATTTATGCAGCTACTTACAAAAAAACAGGTCAGACTAAATATATATAAAATACAGAAGCCAAATCCAGCATCCCTTGAAAGCAAGGCAGGCATTTCCTTTCCCATTAGCAGATGAGGACACAGATTTCTCCAGAGAGAGCTACTCTCCTTAGAAAGCACAAGACAGTTACCTATTTAAAAGAAAGAATATGTGGTTCCATGTATTTTTTTGCGAACCCAACAATTAAGCTGAGGACTCTTTGGAAAACAAGTTTAAGGGCTTAAACAGAAAAACTATCACTCTTTCAGAAACTCAACCATCTCAGGTACCTCCAGCCCTCAGCAAGTTGTGACAGCACAACTCTAATTTTGTAGGTCCTAACTTAGCAAAATCAAACCATACCACTCAGCAAAACCCAAATTTGCAAGTCAGCGATATGGAAACAGCCAAATCACAGCTTCCAAAATTACTGAGCTGCACAGCTTCCAAAATTGCCTATCGCTTCCTAATGAACATCTCACAAAACTGATAGCATAACATGGAGACAGATGTACCTGTTTGCAGATAAGCCTTCACAACTCTAGAAAAATGGAGCTCAATCACTCTCAAACTAGTGTCACCAGACAGAGTCCTGGGAAAGGTGCAGCTAAAATGTAAATTGAATTAGAAGAATTGCACACATGGGAGATTTAGAGAGCCATGCAAGAAACTTCATCAGTGCAAATAACTGTGTCCATAATTGACGTTTTTAGTCCTAACGTAAAAGGTCAGTGAGACATGAGCAGGTGGGAAATGACTAGTCTGGGACTAAATCAGGACGAAAGCATCAACTCGGGCAATACCAGGGGACAAGGTAAAATAGGAAGGAGAAGAAAGAAAAGGCAAAGAGAGTTTCCAGACAAGTTCCAGGTACAGCCTGGATTTGTGCTCCACAGGACCTGCACAAGAGCTGTTTGAGAGTCTTTTAGATTCTGATGACAACTTGAGGGCTGTTGGGTGACCAGGTTTGAAAACTGAACCTAGCATCACTTCTTCTAATAGCATCAGCACTTCTGCTCCTGAAAGATGCTGCTCCTGCCACTCACCAGTCCCGCTTGCACAGGGTGCTCCCTGCCAGCATGTGGTACTGCAGCACTGGGTACAGGAGACATCAGTGGGGGTCCTTGAGCAATTAAATCACAGCTGCTGACCTTTCCAAAGTCAGTTTATCAACCTGCAGCGCTCTCCTGAAATCCCAAGTACCGTTTATTGCTAAATAATTTATGTAGTTTCTGAGCAAACTGTCTTCATAGTTTATATTTGTAAAATGAACTCTCCCACATGGACAGTTTTAACACCCCCCTGGGATCACTTCAAACCAACAGCCTTCTACAGTCATGCAAAGGTTAAAATACAGTTAAGTCAGAGCATTTACATTCAATGAAATACTATGTTGATTGAAATACCCTTGCCTGAAATTATGCATCAGCCACGAGAGGGGCAGCCTTCCCTAAATGCTGTGGAAGCAAGCTGGGACCAGCAAGCCCCTGACTTTAAATCTGAGCTCCATCATACCTCTCTCAGTCCTTACATAGCTTGAAGGGAGTTGGTGATGCTCTCTTCAAGCAAGAAAACATGAACTCCTCTCTGTTCTGGGTGGGAAAAGCATATACTGGTCCATTTTAATAATCTCGAAGGCAGGACTGACCTGCTGGGGACCACAGCTACTGAGACCTGCTGTTGTCTGGCAGGGAGAGGAATCATAAAGCTCTTCAGTAGGAGCTTTAATGTCTTCTGTAGATTTTGTTAGGTGACAGAGAGGGTTAGAGAGGGCAGGGCAGATGGCCAAGGAGGCATGAAGGGATTTGGAGCAGGGCAGTGGAGAGGACCTGTGGGGAGCAGGGGCACAGGGGGTAGCTGCAGGTCACAGGAGGGACATAGACACACTCAGAGCACAGAGCGCCACTGCCTGACCACAGCACTGAGCAATAGATCCTGCAGCTCTCCATACCTACACAATGCCACAGTAACAGCAGCTCTCCAACAGCCCTGGAGGGAAGAATCAGGGTTCCCTGCAATAACTGTGCTCCAGCTACCAGGTGAGCCACATTGCACCCCTCTCCAGGCATTAAAAGCTATTTACCACTGACCTACAGGTTCAGCAAATTCCCAACCAATAGATCAGAGTCCAGCCACAAAAAGAAGGATTCAGGGTCAAGGTTTACACCCTGCCCACACTGTAAACTCAACACGACCCTTGACAAGTCCCAGATTAGAAGGTAGGGAAGCAAAGCAGCTTGAACAGAAGGTAGGTGCCATCATGAACATCAGCAGAGAATAAAGTCATAGAAAAGCCAGCAGCAGCAGCAGAACTCTCCTCAGGTCACCATCAGCTGACCCTGACTTCCCTCCAATTACCACCAAAGAAAGAATGAACTTGGATAAAACCAGACAAGCTCAGCAGTGACCAGATGATTTCAGCAGTGTCATCAGCAGGCAACAACCCAACACTGCACACCACCTCTCCTGCCCTGAGAGACTGTTACAAGAGAGCGAGCCGGACACCATGGACTGAATGAATAAAGCAACTTTTATAGGGATGGTCCATGAACTAAGAAATGGTATCTCTTCATATGCATGTGTATATATATATGAATGAGACAAAACCAACGATATACTGAAAAATGTGGGTTCTGAGCATGATTTGAATGGTATGGAATAAGGGGTGGATACTGCTGTGTTCATCTGTAACAAGGACAAGCCGGGGGACTTTGTCACCCACTTCATGGAGGAGATCAACAAGAAAATCAGCAGGATGAACCTGTCTGTCAACACCAGGGCCCACATCGTGGAGGAGGAATTCCTGAAGAACCTGAGGCTCTGGAATGGGAGAAGGCAGATCGCCCACGTTGGGATTTTGGGAGCGGGGTGTGGGCCTCAAGCCAGGATGCCCTTTGTGCCCAGAGTCTCCAGTCCCATCTGTGGGGACAGTGGTGCCATCGTGCCCAAGACCGTCTTGGGGACAGGGCAGGAGGACGCCCCAGGGTGCTTGCACCCCCTGTGCTGGGGCACTGCTGGGTTTCAGATGCCACGCGCACGCTGAGGGGGGTGGCAGCAGCCACTGGGGACGCAGCCCCATGGCGCCGGGCACACAGGGGCTCATGGCGGCCTCTCTTCTCCGGGCGTGCGGCGCCTCAGCGCCCAGAGAACGCCCGCGGCCGATGGGCGGGGGCACGGAACGCGCCGGGCCGTTGGACGCCTCGCCCGGCTCCTCGTGGCGCGCTATAGCAACCCCAAACAGAGAGGGCGGTCCCGACGGTGGGGCAGGACGTGCGGAGGGAGGAGCGGGAGGGGTGGCCTAAAAAACGGCGACAAATGGGGTTGAACGGAGCGGGGGGGCACCAGAGGGGTTGGGGGGAGCCTCGGGATGTGGGGCACGAAAGGGTTTAAGGGTTGGGGTGGTCTCGATGTGAAAGGGTTCGAGAAAGGAGGCTGGGGGGTGACACACATGACACGGGGGGGCTGGTGTTTGTCCCCCTTTGGGGCAGTGGGGCCAGTGTGGTGGCCGGGGCTGCTGCAGGGGCTGGGGAGTTGCATGCGCTGGGCCCCACCGTGGTCCCCACGGGGAGAGGGGATGCGCCTGTGCCTGGGGGATGTAAAGTCACACGCAGCTCCCTTCGCCCTCAGGCTTCTGCTGGAAGGAATCAATCTCTCTTTGGCACACAGACTCCCCCAGCCTGGCTGGGGGGGGGCGACTGCCAGACTAGGAGACGGTCCTGGTGTTACTGAGGATTTCAACAACACTTCAAGCGGGGCCTTCCGGCCCTGTGAAGCACCCCTCGGGGTGCAGGGCAGCCGGAATTCCGGCATGAAGCTCTCTGACTTGGTGCCCGCTGTGCGGGGTAGCCGCGGCTCAGCCAGGCAGCAGCAGAAAGGTGGGTGCCTTCACCACTTGTCCTGCTGTCCCTGCCATGGGACTGGGGACATGGGGCCAGCGGCTCAGCCTGGCTTGTCCTTGGCAGCTCCTGCCAGCACCAAGCAGCAGCACTCAGTCAACAGGGAGCTGCTGAACAAGGCCAGACAGCATGTGAACAAGGCCATCAAGGTAGGACCCGATTACTCACACACACCCCACAACATGCCATGAACATGCATCCGTTGCATTTATGGCTGAGCACTCGTGTCCCTCCCCAGGAGAAGAAGATCTTCTCAGTGCAGGGTCCCTACCCTGTGATGCGCAAGCTGCTGTGGGCACGAGGGTGGGTGGAGAAGAAGTTCCCCGCCACCATCAAGGCGGGGACCCGCTCAGTGCAGCAGGACACCAAAAGGCTGCTGGAGGAGAAGAAGGATGGTGGTGGTGAGGAACAGTGGGAGGCAGCGCTCCATCCAGAGCCAGGGTCAGCGTCCTGTTGGGCTCAGCGCTGGGTCAAGAACCCGGAGCTTCCTGAAGAGGAAGAGAAAGAGCAGGAAGAGGTCCAGGGGTATGCTGAGGACCCTGATGGCATCCATGGCATGATGGTTAGTGGAGAGAGCCAGGGCAGGTCTCTGCAGGCCATAGCCTGGGCTGGGCAGCGAGGGTGCTATGGGGACTCCACAGCTGACTCCGGTCCCCTCTGTGCCTCCCATAGTCCTTCATGGTGCAAGACCACACACCAACTTTCATCTGGACAAGCCGGTGCACGACTGTACGCTACTTGCAGCTACAGCACCACCAAATGGTAAACCACTTCATCGGCACTAGATCCTTCACCACCAAGGTGAGAGCCTGGAGACACCGACGATGCAGTGCTGGGGATGAACAGGGATGGCAGTGGGTCCAGCACTGACTGCCACCCTTGTCCATCTACACAGGAGGGGCTGTGTGTCAGCCTCCAAAACTTGCCCTCGTGCTACCCAGCGGATCCCACCACCTTCTTCCCAAGGTGCTACCGGCTCGGGGATAAGGATGAACGTCAAGCCTTCATTGGTGAGCTGGGCTGTTGACCTTCTGCCCCCCTGCCATATCCCATGTCCCCCTGTGTCCTGGGCAGGACAGGGTGAGGACAACTCAAATCCTTTGCAGAGGATTTCCGCCTGACAGCAGCTCACAGCCTGCTCAAACTGGCTGTGGAAAAGGCTGGGATCATGCCAGGGGGGATGGAGCCACCTGGCAAGGGGGCAGGTGAGTGTGTGGAGATGGGCCTGGTGGAGATGGTGAGGAGCTCAGGCTCAGGGCCATGGCTGTAGGCTGAGCCTCTGCTCAGGGCTGTGGCTTGGGACCCTGATGCACCAAAAGCCACACATCTCACGGGTCACCAGCAGCCATACCCCTCAGTCCATGCCACTCCCAGCAGGTCCAGCATCCCCATCACCCCCTGAGCTGCTGGAGAAAGCGCTGCAGGTCTGCAGGATGCAGCTGGACAGGCTGGAGCACACAGCCATCGACAGTGACTCCCCAGTGCTCCATGTCACCGACGCCGACTGGGACTGCTTCCTGCACCAATACTACCGTGTGGTGAAGTGCGTGTGGGGCGGGATGGGTTGGGGTAGGCACGCAGCATGGCAGCGCTGGTGCTGAGCCCCCCATGTCACCTCCCTGCAGTGAGCAGGCGAGGCTGGAGCCCAGCATCTGTCAGCGGGAACAGTGCACGGCCCTGCTGCAGAAGCTGCAGAGGCGGTTGCCCCAGTTCCACATGGACGGTGTTCACAATCTGTGGATAATCAAGCCTGGAAGTATGTCCCGCGGTAGAGGTAAAGGCAAGGGGAAAATGGGGTTTGGGCACAGGCTTCCTGGTGAGGAGGGGCCTCACCAGCACCGCGTGCCCCCACTCACAGGCATCACCTGCTCGGCACGGCTGGACGAGATACTGGAGCTGTCCAAGAAACACGCAGCACCCTCAGTGCAGCCAGGACAATGGATAGTACAGAAATATGTGGAGCGGCCGCTGCTCATCTTTGGCACCAAGATTGACCTGCGGCAGTGGATCCTGGTGACTGACTGGAAACCCCTGACCATATGGTTCTACCGGGACAGCTATGTGCGCTTCTGCTCCCAGCCCTTCTCCCTGCACCACCTGCACGCGTGAGTGTCCCCCTCCCCAGCACTGCACACCCTGCACCCCAGCACCCTGCTGACCCATCTCTGCTCTCCCCACACCAGCTCCCGGCACCTCTGCAATGTGTCTATCCAGAAGCACTGGAGGCAGGCTGAAGGCCAAAACCCCAAACTGCCCTGTGACTTGATATGGTCCAGCCAACAGTTTCGGTTTCACCTGCAGCAAGTGGGGCACACGGGGGCCTGGGAGAACGTGATCGTCCCAGGCATGAAGGAGGCAGTGGTGGCGGCCCTGCACAGTGGCCGGGAGCTGGTGAGGGACCGCAAGGGCAGCTTCGAGCTCTATGGAGCCGATTTCATGTTCGGGCAGGATTGCCAGCCATGGCTGCTAGAGATCAATGCCAGTCCCACCATGGCACCCTGCTCAGCAGTGACTGGACGCCTCTGCGCCGCCGTCCAGAGTGACCTACTGCGTGTGGTCCTGGACCACAGGGAGAACCCCCGCTGCTCCACCGGAGCCTTTGAACTCATCTACAAAGAGGTGGGTTTGGAGGGGCTGTGGGATAGGCTGCTCTCTGCTCCCAAGGAACAAGCAATAGAACAAGAGGAAATAGCCTCAACCTACACCAAGGGAGGTTTAGACTGGGGATTAGGAACAATTACTTCCCCCAGAGGGGTGGTCAAGCATTGGAACAAGCTGCCCAGGGAAGAAGGAGGTCACTGTCCATGGAGGGGTAAACCTGTGTAGACAAGGCCCTTAACGACATGAGTTAGAGGTGGCTTTGGCAGTGCTGGGGAATGGTTGGACTTGATGATCTTAAACTCTTTTCCAACCCACTTGTTTCAACGTCTCCCTGCAGGCGACTGTGCCCATGCCTCCCTGCCTAGGACTGAAGCTGGTGGTGGAAGGCCACTCGCTAATGAAGCCCCAGCTGCAAGAACACAAACCTCAGGACAAACTCCCCACCATCCAGCCTCCTGTCTGCTCGGTGGTGCCCAAGTCACTGGTGGTGGCCAAACCACTTATGAACACCAAATCACCTGTGGTGCCCAAGTCACCCATGGTACCCAGGCCACCTATGCCGGCCAAACCACTTATGGACAAGCATCCAATGGTCACCAAAAAACCTACACAGCCCAAGCCTCCTGCGGTGCCCAGGCCTCAAGTGGTCTCCAAACCACTTATAGGCACCAAGCCTACCGTCATGCCAAGGCCTCCGGTGGTGCCTAAACCACTTACGGTCATCAAGTGTCCTAGAGTCACCATGCCTCCAGGAGTGACCAAGCCTCCTGCAGTGTCCAGGACTCAAGTGGTGTCCAAACCACTTACGGACATCAAGCCTCCCATGGTGCTCAAGACTACTGCGGTATCCAGTCCTACAGTGGTCTCCAAACCACTTCCAGACACTAAGCCAACTGTGGTGGTGAGACTTCCAGTGACGCCTAAGCCACTTATGGCCACCAAGTGCTCTACAGTCACATTGCCCCCAGGAGAGCCCAAGCCTCCTGTACCGCCAAGGACTCAAGTGGTCTCCAAACCACTTACAAACACCAAGTTGCCTGCAGTGCCCAGGACTCAAGTGGTGTCCAAACCACTTAGGGACATCAAGCCTCCCATGGTGCTCAAGACTACTGCGGTGCCCAGTCCTACAGTGGTCTCCAAACCACTTCCGGACACCAAGCCTACTGTGGTGCTGAGGCCTCCAGCGGTGCCTAAGACACTTAAGGCCACCAAGCGTCCTGGAGTCAACAAGGCTGCAACTGAGCCCAAGCCTCCTGTGGTGCCAAAGCCTCCAGTGGTACCTAAGCCACTTATGGTCACCACACGTCCTATGGTCAGAAAGGCCCCAGTGGAGCCCAAGCCTCCTGTGGGGCCTAAACCACATACAGTCACCCAGCCTCTTATGGTCACCAAGCCCACTATACAGCCCAGGCCTCCTGTGATGTCCAAGTGGGGCAGAACCACTCAGCTCCCACAGGCTGGAGGAGCACAACTCAAGGCGACTCCTCTGAAGCAATTGCACTTGCGCTCCTCCTCCGGCTCTGCCCCCCAGGCACCACCAGGGCCACCCCCCTGCTCCAGTGGTGTCAGGCCACTCTAAGCAAGCTTGGGGCTACTGTCCTGACCAGGGCACCCGCTCAACCAGCCATAGCACCACCAACAACCCTGCCTGCATGCCCTGGGCAGCAGAGCCATGCCCCAGGCAGGGGACATGAAGCAGTGCCCGGGAGCAGGCAGAAAAGCTGCAACGATAAGGCCATGGCATCCTGCCCACCCTAAGCAGGACAACACAACGGCAGCCACTTCCCCCTATCTCAACTCGAACACGCCATCACACAGGGACAAACATCCCACCAGCCAAGGGGGTGAATTGAGTCAGTTTGCAGAGATGAAAGCCATCAAGCTGGCTTGAACACAAAAACTCAGTCCACGGAGAAACACCAGAACAACCAACAAGTGGATAAAGCTGCTAAGACTGAAGCAGCTCAGATGGACTTACATTGGCAACATAATTGTGAAGTAGTTTTAGGCATGGACCATGACACCTCAACCCATCAAGCAGAGATGCAACATATAGATGAGCTCGTGATCCAGGGGTGGACTTAAGAATGGACAGGATTGCCCAGGTCATTCATGACTATGAAATGTGCTACATTTAAGCAAGCCAAGTGGTTAAAGCCTCTCTGATTTGGAGGACGACAGAGGAAGTTCAAATACAGGAAGGCCTAGCAGATTGACTCTATCACACTCTCACCGACCTACCAACGCAAGCACCATGTACTTACCATGGTGGAAGCAACCACTGGATGGCTGGAAACATACGCTGTGCCCGATGTCACTGCACAGAACACTCTCCTGGGCCTTGAGAAACAGATTTTGTGGGGACAAGGCACCCCAGAGAGAACCGAGTCAGACAACGGGACTCATTCCAAGAACAAATTTATAGCCACTTGTGGCAAAGAGCATGGCACTGCAAGAGCACATCCCCTACCGTGCACCAACCTCTGGGAAAATCGAACGGTACAATGCACTGTTAAAAACTACACTGAGAGCAATGGGTGGTGGGACTTTCAAAGCGCGGGATACACATCTACCAAAAGCTACCTGGTTGGTCAACACGAGGGGATCTGCCAACAGGGCTGGCCCAGCCCAGCCAGAACTTTTACATACTGTAGAGGGGGATAAAGTTCCTGTGGTGCACATAAAGAGTTTGTTGGGGAAGACAGTCTGGGTTATTCCTGCTTCAGGTAAAGGCAAACCCACTCGTAGGACTGCTTTTGCTCAGGGACCCAGATGTACTTGGTGGGCAATGCAGGAAAATGGAGAAGTCCAATGTGTATCTCAAGGGGATTTAACTTAATGTGGGGGGAAAACAGCCAATGCACTCAGTTATATGCGGGTGCCTGCTATATGCAATGCCTTTATAGCCCATCAGCTAGATGCCCATCTCCACCACTCTGGACTTTAAAAAGCAGATATGTGCTGTCATGATCATCATCAGAATACAAAGTCATGGAAAAGCCAGCAGCAGCAGCAGAACTATCCTCAGGACACCACAGACTGACCCTGACTTCCCTACGGTCATCACCCCAGCAAAGAATGAACTTTGACAAAGCCAGAAGAGCTCAGCAGTGACCAGATGATTTCAGTGGTGTCGTCAGCAGGCAACAACCCAACACTACGCAGCATCTCTCCTGCCCTGAGAGGCTGTTACAAGACAGAGAGGCTGACATTGTAGACTGGATGAATTCAGCAACTTGATAGAGATTGGTCCATGGACTAAAGAGTGATATCTCTCTCTGACTTTGTGTGTGTGGGTTTTACAGATATGTGTGTGTGTATATACACATGTATATATACACATATATATGAGACAAAAGCAATGGTATATTGGAAAATGTGGGATCAGAGTATGACGTGACTGGCATGGAATGGGGCGTCCTGGGGTCCATGGAATGTCCTGAATTCAGCAGTAGCAGTCAATATTTTCCTCCTTAGCAGCTGGTGCAGTACTGTGTGTTTGGCTTAATCTGGGAACAGTGCTGATAACACACCAACGTTTTCAGTTGTTGTTAAGTAATGCTTACTCCGATCAAGGACTGTCTCAGTCTCATGCTCTGCCAGGGAGGAGGGGAAGCCAGGAGGGAGCAGAGACAGGAGTCCTGACCCAAAGTAACCAAAGAGGCATTCCATACCACAGCACGTCATGCCCAGTATAGAAACTGCAGGGAGTTACCAAGAAGGCCCAGATCACTGCTTGGGTTGGGCGGGGAATCGGTGGGCAGGTGCTGAGCAATTGTATCCTCTGGCCTTGTTATTTCCCTTCTCATTATTGTTATTGGTGGTAGCAGCAGTGGTTTGTGTTATACCTTAGTGACTGGACTGTTCTTATCTCAACCTGTGAGAGTTACGTTCTTTAGATTCAACTTCCCATCCCGCCAGGAGCAGGGCGAGGAAGAAGCAGGAGGAGTGAGCGAGCAGCTGCATGGTTCTGAGTTACCGGCTGGGCTTAAACCACGACGGTTGTTTGTGGCGCCCAACGCTGGAGCACGAAGGCCTGAGATAACGACAGATCTGACCAGAGTGTGTCTAATCATGTTTGTGATAAGCATTCATTGTATCGGATTAACAGTCTCTCATCACAATGCTGATGTACTGGCTCTCAGAAAGTGAAAAGCAGTATGCCTTCATTCAATATTGATGGGTCCTGCCGGACTGTGGGAAAGGATCAGAGATGGAAGGGAGCTGTATGGAGTCCCCTACGACAAGCTGCAGAAAGTGCTACAGGAGAGGGTGAAGTGAGTCAATTTGCAGAGGTGAAAGCCACCCAGCTTGCCTGGAACACTGTGAACAAGAAAAGTGGACATTACCTTATCTCAACACTGAATCATGGATGGCAGCAAATGTCCTGCGGGGCTGGTTGCAGCCATGGAAGCAAAGCTACTGGCAACACAGAAGTAAACCAATCAGGGCTGCTGCACTGTGACAAGATATCGCTGCCTGGGTGCAGAACCTGGTGGTGAAGGTACACCATATAGATGCTCACGTACCTAAGAGTCAGGTCTTTGAGGAACACCAGAACAACCAACAAGTGGATAAAGCTGCTAAGACTGAAGCAGCTCAGATGGACTTACATTGGCAACATAATTGTGAAGTACTTTTAGGCATGGACCTTGACACCTCAGCCCATCAAGCAGAGATGCAACATATAGATGAGCTCATGATCCAGGGGTGGACTTAAGAATGGACAGGATTGCCCAGGTCATTCATGACTATGAAATGTGCTACATTTAAGCAAGCCAAGTGGTTAAAGCCTCTCTGATTTGGAGGACGACAGAGGAAGTTCAAATACAGGAAGGCCTGGCAGATTGACTCTATCACACTCTCACCGACCTACCAACGCAAGCACCATGTACTTACCACGGTGGAAGCAACCACTGGATGGCTGGAAACATACGCTGTGCCCGATGTCACTGCACAGAACACTCTCCTGGGCCTTGAGAAACAGACTTTGTGGCGACACAGCCCCCCAGAGAGTACCGAGTCAGACAACGGGACTCATTCCAAGAACAACCTTATAGACACTTGTGCCAAAGAGCATGGCACTGAGTGGGTATATCACATCCCCTACCGTGCACCAACCTCTGGGAAAACTGAACGGTACAATGGGCTGTTAAATACTGCACTGAGAGCAATGGGTGGTGGGACTTTCAAAGCGCGGGATACACATCTACCAAAAGCTACCTGGTTGGTCAACACGAGGGGATCTGCCAACAGGGCTGGCCCAGCCCAGCCAGAACTTTTACATACTGTAGAGGGGGATAAAGTTCCTGTGGTGCACATAAAGAATTTGCTGGGGAAGACAGTCTGAGTTATTCCTGCTTCAGGTAAAGGCAAACCCACTCGTAGGACTGCTTTTGCTCAGGGACCCAGATGTACTTGGTGGGCAATGCAGGAAAATGGAGAAGTCCAATGTGTATCTCAAGGGGATTTAATTTAATGTGGAGGTATAACAGCCGACAAACTCAGTTATATGCTGGCACTTGCTATATGTAACACTTTTATAGCTCATCAACTAGATACCCATCTCCACCACTCTGGACTATGTGCTATCATGATCATCATCAGAATACAAAGTCATGGAAAAGCCATCATCAGCAGCAGAACTGTTCTCAGGTCACCATCGACTGACCCTGACTTCCCTACGGTCATCACCCCAGCAAAGAATGAACTTTGACAAAGCCAGAAGAGCTCAGCAGTGACCAGATGATTTCAGTGGTGTCGTCAGCAGGCAACAACCCAACACTACGCAGCATCTCTCCTGCCCTGAGAAGCTGTTACAAGAGAGAGAGAGCCTGGCATCGTGGACTGGATGAATTCAGCAACTTGATAGAGATTGGTCCATGGTCTAAACAGTGATATCACTCTCGCAATTTTGGGGGGGGGGGGGTGTTTGTGTATATGTAAGTATATTTATGCATACATATGAGACAAAAGCAATGCTATATTGAAAAGCGTGGGAACTGAGCATGACGTGAATGGTATGGAATAAGGGGTGGATACTGTCCTGGGTTCAGCACTAGCAGTCATTTTTTTCCTTCTTAGTAGCTGGTGCTGTGCTGTTTTCAGCTTTCGTTTGGGAACAGTGCTGATTAGACACCAATGTTTTCAGTTGTTGCTAAGTAATGCTTACTCTGATCAAGGACTGTCTCAGTCTCATGCTCTGCCGGGGAGGAGGGGAAGCCAGGAGGGAGCAGAGACAGGAGTCCTGACACAAAGAAGCAAAAGAGGCATTCCATACCATAGCACATCATGCCCAGTATAGAAACTGCAGGGAGTTACCAAGAAGGCCCAGATCACTGCTCGGGTTGGGCTGGGTATCAGTCAGCGGGTGATGAGCGGTTGTACTCTCTGGCCTTGTTATTTGCCTTATCATTATTATTATTGGTGGTAGCAGCAGTGGTTTGTGTTATACCTTAGTGACTGGTCTGTTCTTATCTCAACCTGTGGGAGTTACATTTCTTAGATTCTCCTTCCCATCCCTACAGGAGCAGGGCGAGAAAGAAGCAGGAGGAGTGAGCAAGCGGCTGCATGGTCCTGAGTTACCGGCTGGGCTTAAACCACGACAGTTGTTTGTGGCGCCCTTGGCGTTTGTGGAGCCTGACATCACAGACTGGATGAATTCAGCAACTTTATGGGGATTGGTCCATGGACTGAAGAAAGATATCTCTCTTTTTGTGTGTGGGGTGTATATAGGTATGTGTGCATATATATATGTGTGTGTATATGTATATATGAGACAAATGCAATGGTATATTGAAAAACATGGGATCTGAGTATGACGTGAATGGTATGGAATAAGGGGTGGATGCTGTTCTGGTTTCAGCAGTAGCAGTCATTTTATCTCCTTCTTAGCAGTTGCTGCAGTGCTGTGTTTTCTTTGGGAACAGTGCTGATAGCACACAAATGTTTTTGGTTGTAGCTAAGTAATGGTTACTCCTATTAAGGACTTTCTCAATCTCATGCCCTGCCAGGGAGGAGGGGAAGCCAGGAGGGGGCAGAGATAGGACCCCTGACACAAACTACTGAACGGGGTATTCCATACCACAGCACATCATGCCCAGTATAGAAACTGCGGGGACTTACCTGGAAGGCCTTGATTGCTGCTTGGGTTGGGCTGGGTATTGGTCTGTGGGTGCTGAGCGGTTGTATTCTCTGGCCTTGTTATTTTCCCTTATCATTATTATTATTGGTGGTAGCAGTAGTAGTTTTGTGTTACACCTTAGTAACTGGACTATTCTTATCTCAATCCTTGGAATTTACATTCTGTCAACTATCCTCTCCATCTCTCCAGAAGCAGGGAGGACAATAGTTGGGGTGGGAGTGAGTAGCTATGTGGTTCTGAGTTACTGGCTGGCTTAGACCATGACACCAAGTCTCCCTGCTTCCTAATTTGAGGCCATATGTTGTGCTGATCACCTGTAAAAAGGTTTGTTTATCCTGTAGTGAAGAAATATTTGTGTAGCCATAGAAAAGAGAGGAAGATGTTTTAATAAACGGGAGACTGCTCTAAACTTATCAAGACCTTGAAAGCAGAGCCTGTGATGGTCAGCTAACAAGACAAGCAGTTACCAAGACTCATATAGTTACACGCACGCTTTTTCAGAGTAACCAAGTCAAAAGCAACTTGTTTGACTAGAAATACTGATCAGACCAAGAGGGAGAAGGTAGTTGGGTAACTGAAGATTAGGTGCAACAGGTTAGCATGGGAAGAGATGTTTCTGACTGAAAGGGAGTGATTGGTAATTTATCATCTATGGAACATGGAGAGATTAGTGGAACAAAAGAGAGAAATCATAACTGTGATGTGTCTGTGTTGGCTTCCTTTTTAACTATTTTGGCTTTTATGCATAAGTTCCATCCTGTTACTTAACCATGTTCTTATTCTTTCCAACCACACTAAAATATTCATTCATATAACAAAGAAATGAACAGTAAATAGAAGTAGCTAGCACTCCCGCTAATGACAACACGGTACCTAACTCCTACCATACACAATCAGGGGTTTATATTAAATAGCTTTTGCATCATTGATGAAGGAGATAGTAACTGAAATGCTACCTTTTTTAGGTCTTTTGTATTCTCCTTTCTTAACTCAGTTGCTGAGATCGGATGTTATCTGGTGATAGTAGCAGCTTTGTCAGAATGATGTTAAGTGTTCGTTTTTCCAGTATATCACCCCACCTCCCCACTTTGGACAGGATAAAGGTTGCCAATGGCTAAACTATACAGCAAAGATCCCTGCCCCTGTTTGCTCCTGCATGCGCCTCATATTCATTTTCAACGTTATTCTGGGTTGCTGGCAGTGACACCAGCGTGTGAGCAGCTGCTGCCCCAGGGCTGTGCCATGCAGGTATTTGCAAGACTTCTGCAGACTGCAGGCTGGACCAGGAAGCCCTCAGACTATTGCTGCCTTATGCAATAATAGGAATTTGAAACAGTAAGCACTCTTAATGAATGAGACAAAGTTGAACCATTTACATGCGTGCATGCTATTACGAATACAGAAATACCCACCTCAAAGATTTACCTATAAAGGATACAACATACTATGGTTTCAAATAGAGCAATAGACATCTTGCAAGATTAAAAAAAATAATAATAATCATAGACTAAAATGCTCTCTACATTTTGCTGCCTACTCCAGAACTCCTATGTTAAATATCTCAATGTGTTAAGATGTTTGAAGTGGCTAAGATTTCCAAAGACAAACGGTGGGTTTGGGTGCCTGACAAGAGTCCCTGGTGGAGGTGAATGATTTTCATGGGATGCAGCTCCCTCCTCTCTGCAATTTGAGTCTATTAAGCAAAGCACCTCAGATCACCAATCACCCTTCAAAATCCTGGCTGTGCATCACCACAGCATGAATTTCATAAAGAGAGGAAAAACTTCAGCATCACAAATATGTAAATAGGCCCAATAAATTTGGTCCTAGGATTTGTCTTTTAAAGTCAGAAAACTATTACTGCCAGCCTCTTTGCAGGGGCTATAAGAGATAATTATTTTCCCCTGTAATGGTTCTGACATAAAGTGTGTATCAAAAACTGCATACTCTTCATATCCATCCAGCTGTGTTAAGCAATAAACATGATAATTATGCAGATAAGGCTTAAATAAATTCCTATACCTAAGGGCAGATGAATGCTTTTTTAAGCAAAACAATAATTAACCCTCCATAGGGCTGAATGAGCACAGACCTTTGCTCCTTCCCAAGGTGGGAAACCTGCATCCTGGCACCTCCCAGACATCTGTCATAGCTATAAATGGGTCAGTGTACTTCAGAGAAAACAGCTCCAGGGCTCTTCCTTGTGAGGTTCCAAAAGAGGTCAAGGACAACAAGATCTGCTAGCTTCTCTATCCTGACAATGGGATTTGAGGTGTGTTTCAGACAAATGTCAAAGGAATTGCAGGGAAAGGGAAAGAGCATAAAACGCCAGTGGAATTGCTCACTGAAAAACAAAGACGAGGCGTGAGCTCAGCAGTAAATGAAGACTCTTGCATTAAACTGAGAAGCTCAAGGGCTGAGAACTACGATCAAGCCATTGCAGTGGAACGACTTACCACACATTGGCTGATCTGCAGTAACTGCTCATATGCACACTAGCATCAAAGATGAAGATGTGTTTATCTTAACCTCTTTCATTAGGTTGAGGCTAATATGCTTTGCTTTCCATCTGTGACAAGCTGAGCATCTATATGGATTACTACTGGTTGAAGAAGCCTGTAAACCATGCTGATGGTAGCTCTGCTCTGATACGATAAGCAAAATCAGCTCCCTAGCTTCTTACATGGCCAGTCCCCAGCCTATTGCCATGCCTTTGTGGCTACCCTCACGTGACTATTGTACGTGACTATTACAGTTATAAAGTCTTTCAATATAGAGAAAGTGTGGTCATGCAGAAGTTATTTTACAAACTGAATGCTGAATTAAATGGTTTGCCAGACTGTTCCATAGCAAATAATGCTAATACATCCTACATGCTTATACTTGCCATTCTTTTTTCATTTTTGGCCATCTTTTGGCCTGAAACTGAATATCTGAAGGAGTCCAAAACCATCTCAATTCCACACAGCTTCTTGCTTTAAAGGCAGCAAGAGAAACAGGGGAATTATCATACTGGTTTTATGTGCACTAGAGATCTAATGCAGTACCTGTCAGTCATCAGCTGCAGGTGTGTAGAGAAAAGGTCTAAGGTGAGCCTTCCCCAGTGAAGAACTGTGAGGAGTTAGTTTTCTCTGCATCACTGTGTTTAGCAGTCAGTGTGTTTTCCTTATATAATGTTTCCCAATGGCTTTTGGAAGTTATCCTGACTTTTTATCCCCACCAAATCACATGGTAACAAACTCCACCATTCAGTTACACATTTTGTGGAAATAACGCTGCTTTGAGTTTTTAACCTGGTGCAAGATTCAGATGCTCCCTGGTTCCCTTATCTTAAAACACGGTGAATAATGGTCCTTCTGCATTGCTTCTCCTCTCACAGCTTTACAGCTGGCTGCTGCAGCGCTGCCTCACCGCAGCTTTGCCTGGAGGGACAGTGCTGGTGACAAGTGGCAGATGGTAGGAGCTCTAAGCTGTGTCTGCTCTTGAATCACTAAGAATATGGAGCTGTGGTCCACATTTAACAAACTTGTATGGTCAGTCCTGAAGGACGTACAAGAATTTCTCCCTGCTCTACAGAAAAAGGAAAAAGAGAGAAGCCAGCTGTGGCTCTGCCCACTGGTTCACCCATGGCAGCTCTGCTGCAATCTGCTGCTCTCATTTTGGTTTGTAATATCTCTAATGGCACTGAGCAGAGAAGGGCAGAGATTTAACCAGACCCTTTCTCTGTGTTAGAGACTTACCTACAAAGTTTGACGTCGGCATAGTCTTAGACTCCAGAGGAGCAAGTTTAAAACCCTACAGAAAGTTTCCTGCTCCCCATTACATTCACCAGTTCTTTTTCTAAAGCCCATTTCTTCGGACCCCCCACTGAATCCATCTGCTCTAAGAAGGATATCTCTAAAGCCATGTCACTGCTTAAGGAGCCCAGATCCCAGGGGAGGCTGGAAACCCAGCACAGCCTTCTTTGAGAAGCCTAGGCACAAGTATGATGATTTCTGCAGAGGGCTAGCTGTCCTGAGGAGTGCCGTGCTCAGACAGCAAGTGAATTCCCCTTGAAATCAATTTTTCAGAGCCTGATGGTTCTGTCTCAGCCTGCAGAGATGAATCAGACATCCAAGCTGGCTCCTGGGGGCATGAAGGGAAAAGTGCCTCAGGTAGTCTGTGTGCAAGTCAGTCTATACCTGTAACCATCTGCAAAAGAAATGCTTAGTACTAGTGTCATCTTTACAGCTTTTCTGCTTTTTCCCTTAGACAGGTGTCCTGGGGCTTGCTGCTTCTCCCCAGCTGGCTCCCTGAGGTTTCGCATACTTTCTTCTTTTACATATACGAATCCAGAATTTAGACAATTCAGCCTGAGAGAAAACTGAGGTATCCAGAAATAAAAGCCACTGGCAGTCTTTCATCAGCTTCCAAATGAGCAGAGAGGAGCATTTCCTTTGCATGGACAAGATACTCCCTACAACCCCATGGAAACATCTGTAGCAGGAAGAGGACACCTATGAACATCATCAGAAGCAGAGCTGAGATGACTCTGTGAACTCATAAACAAACAAAGCTCTTCCCTTCAGGACCCTTTTCAGCAGGAAAAGGAAGGACCGGATGAAAGAATAAATTCAGATAGAAGAACTCGGACTACAGAGCATACTATCAAGGCCTCACCTCCTGCTGCACTGGGATCTACCAACTTCTCGCCTAACTTGCAAGCAGTACATTGTGTTAATTTCTGCACCTTGAAACTGTTAACTGATATAAACCAGAAGCTTAACTAAAGCCCAGAAAGTCACATTTCCTTTTTCTGTAGACTCACTGGTTGCTGCATCTCTTTGGGTTTAAACCCTCTGGTACAGGGCATCCCTTCCCCTCCCACTGCCCTGTACAGTTTCACAGCACTTAGAGAACCTGCTGCCAAAGCACATTACTTAGCAATTTCCTGCATTAAGCTACCTACACTGTGCTCATCTCCCTGGACTCAGGCCATCCTCCAATGTCTCCCAGCAGCTTTGAGTCATATGCTCCCACCGTCTGACCCCCTGGACTCCTCTCCTCCACTGGAGAGGCAGGTTAAGCCTGAAGCCAAGTGGAGCTGAACTCCATCCCTTTCAAAGGGCTTACATTGTCCAGCAGCAGATGGTAAAGTGCAACTTCTAACCAGCAGGAAAATTACTGTTTTCCTCTCACTAACTGGAATATCAATAAAACTCTTTATGTATTTTCCAATTTCAGTATGAAAACTGATTCCTTTTCTCAGTTCAGAGCTTCAGCCTTTGTAACGCCAAAGCAACTGAACCCAAAGTAATACCACTCAGTTTCCCTTTGCCTCAGAGAAAGGAATAGCGAGGACCACGCTGGGTAACTTCACAGGGAGTTCAAAACTCCTACTTAGTGAATTAGGTGTTACTGCTTGTTATTTTCATAGCCGTAATAATGAAATCACTGTTGCAATATCAGGAATAATAAAAACTTTTGACTAGTGATTCAAATAAGTTTTCAGTAAGGAAATACAATTTCTTCGGGGAATATTTTCAGGGAAGTTAATTTGGAAGTTTTTACTTCTAGCCATGATCATTCCCAGAAAAAACACCATTCTCTGCCTATACCCTGCAAGCCACAGAGGCAGGTACCATCCAATCCAGTGGTTCATTATTGCTGCTTGCTATTTTTAAGACATTTTATACAGAAATAAATAATACGCACACCTTTGTCATTGTAATATGATGGTAGGGACTGGTTTTGTATTAGACCAGTGTCCTGCAGCATCGGCTTTCAGACTGCATTCACAATCCCCCCTGTATTACAGTCACTTCCAGCACAGCTCTGGGAGTCCCTGGTACTGTGTTCATTATACATGTAAAAGTAATTTCTTCTCTCTCAAGTAGAAGCCAGGAGCTACAGTAACTTAGCAACACAAGCAAGTGCCAACAGTGGCAAAAGAAGCCCCGAGACCCACCAGCTCCCCTGTCGCCCTTATTTATTTGCCAAAAGTTTGTTATTTACTGATAAGCAAAGCAAACAACGTCCTACCATGACACATATGTCCCACATTTATCCACCAATTTTATCATCGACAAAGAAGTTCATAAGCAAACAAGAAATTAATAAAGCCCTGCATATACAAGTGAAAGCTGATAAGATCCGTAATACCGTCTGTCAAGAGAGTTAATAGAACCAACTTGCTAATTGCATGAGAAATACCGAGAAGTAAAAGAAAGCCATTTGCTTTGAAGAAACTTAATTCTCTATAATCAAATTCAAGTATGGGTACACCAGTCTAAACATTTCCTTTATGTGGTATCTGTCAAAACACATGACCTGTTCTGATTATTTGGATCTGCAAAAACACAACAGAAGCTGGCTTGTTCAGAGCTGCATCTGGAGTCCAGAGAAGAGGAAATCAGTGATAAAAAGGAGAAAAAGGCAGAGATTTCTGCACACCAAATCTTTTTTTGTACATTAATTAATAATTACTCAGGCGAGCTGTTTCTCCTGCTGACTCTTGTGTTTTAGACGTTGGGAAGCTGCATCTTCGTTCTCAAGGGGTACATTTTTAAGAAACATGAATCTAAAGATAGACTTAAATGATTTTATTTTTCCTGATTTCTAAAGGAGAACTACTATAAGCTTATGTCCAAAAAAACTGCAAAACTATAAAACATTAAAGCACAGAATTGGGAGTTGAATTTTTGGCACCTTTATTTATTTTCTTTTTTTATATATAACTTTCCCTAAAAAAAAAGCCAAACTTGTCCACAATTCTACCTACTAACCAAGAGGCCATATAAGGCTGAAAAAGCAATCAAAGCTTTGGTAACCGATAACTCGTCTTTTACTCTGGTAATTAGGCTGGAGACAGCACTGACATTTTTCAAAAGACCACAACAAATGACCAGTAAATGGCAGAGGCTTCTAAAATGAAGGCTTCTGCTTAGGAAATGGAAGGCTCTTCCACATTATGCTCTTTAACAGATCTACCTATGTGTGTGCCATAACTGCACACAATGATGGTTACAGTCCTGGCACACGTTTCAGAGTGTTTCATGTAAAGCTCTGGGCTGTCCCATTCAGCTGGCATCAGGACAGCAACGGGTTTGAGAGGCAGACCTACAGACCCCACCAGCATGCAGGAACCTCATCTGGCACAGACCTAATGGCTCTGGCTGCCAGCCTGCTCTTCTCGCTCTGAATATCCCAAAGCAAGGGAGAGATTAATTAGAGCAGCCCAGAGGCTACCTAGATCAGTGCACAACCTAGACAGCAGACACTGTCCTTTCCCATTTGGGTCTTGGGCTTAGTACTGAAGAATCTGACTTAGGTCTTGAAATCAAATCAATCTTACATGTTCTTGGAGATTACACCTTTCACAGACATTCTGCTTCACTGAATAATGCACAATAACTCTACATGAGTTAATTCTGGTATCACAGGATCTCAATCAAGTTCTGCAGCATATTCAGCCTTCTTCTAAAGTAAAACATATGAGTGGTGATGTGCCTATATGAAGTCTGTCACAGTACAGGACCAGACACCTTAACGACCAGCTCCTACACAATGAATACTGCAAAGTATAATGCGTTCCTTTATCTCCAACCTAACAGCATCTATGAGCTGTGCTGACAATGGTCTCAAGGCAGGCATTTAGAAAAATCCCACTGTTCAGTCATTCACCCTTATTTTGGCTGCTTCTGAAAGGCACAAGAGGAAACAGCTCAGCCTTCTCACTGAGAAGCAGGAGGCCATCCGGTGCCTACAATCCGTTTGTGTCCCTTCTATTTGATCTCAGCCAAGTCATCCAGATTTTCTTGTTCCTGAGCTGAAGACATCATTAGAAAACTAGAAAACGGTGTGGAAATGAACTGTAGCCCTGTGAGCATGCAGCACCTTCACTGTCTTCCTGATGTTCTCCAGCAACAGCAAACCTTGTTGATCTCTATACACATCAGTCTCCATACCCTTCCAAAGAGAGGGAACACTACAGCAGCTAGGAAAGTAATTCACAACAAAACATCTTTCCTCAGACTTTTCTGTGCATGGCCTTGCCTTCTTTCAGCCTTTAAGGTACTCCCCAAAACCAAAGTGCGAGCCTTGCTCTAAGTTCAAGTGACCGGACTGATGGAGGCTCTGAAAAATTTCCGGCCTCCACAACTCCTTGCTGACCTCCCACTTGAAAACATACCCCTTGTATCACAGAAGTACTTGTTTATATGCTGTGTAACCACAGGCTAGTCGTTTAACCTCTCAAAAGAGGTTTTAAAACCCTCAAGTTTAAAAGCAAAAGCAAACCTACTCAAGAAGTTAAACATTAGCCCACAGCTACACAGCAAAGGTGAGTACCAGAAGTGCATCTTCCACAAGAAGCTTGCTAACACAGCAAACTGGTTTCTGATAATTAAAACATGTGAACAGGCTTTGTGGACCCACTGGTTCACGACCAGGAAGGACGCAACCAACCCGCTTCCATAACCAATCATTCGTTAAAATAACCAATGCTTTCCTGTGCACAGAGTCTCATACACAGATTATGGTGCAGTTTTGGTTTTCTAGTTTTGACCCCCCTCCGCCCCCCCTTCCCTGTGCAGTGCACCTTAATAATGCCCAGCAAGAAGGACCTTAAACCTCCAGCAGAGAAGACACCTTTATCTTACCTTAATTTGTCCTGCTTGTATCAGAACAGAGTTCCTAAGATTTAGACAAGGAGATATAAATGTAATCTCTCTGGAGTTAAACTAAGCTACCTGTGGGCCTGATGTTCTCATGGTTTGCCTGAGGAAAACAAATCTTTCATCCTTATCTATGTATTACTTTTCTAATTAAAATGCATGGACTACTTTAAACACTATTTACCCAAGGGGGCTTCAGGAGTGCTCTTTCACCACTGAAAGAAAATAAAGAATAAATACCATCAGTGGAAGGCTTTAAAGATGCCACATACAGAAGCCACTCATTAAGATTCCTGAAGAGTAATATTATCAAAGCAGAGTATTAACATTACAGGTCTATCTATACAAAACAATTGCCAATATAAACACATGACAACAAGTGAAATCAGAAGGAGACATAAACACAGAGAGCGTACTTAGATCTTGTTGGCTGTTGCAGAGAGCTAACTAATTCTATGTCACAATTTGCATTTTTCCCTGGGTATTCCCAAAAGTATGTAGAAAACCCTGCAGCAGCGAAGCAGAATTACCCAAATCAAACTGGGAAGGTTTGCAGTGCTGCTAGTGATGATTCTGTTATATTCTAAATTCAATTAGAAAGGTAGGCAACTAAAATAGCAGCACCTTGCTGATGAGGCAATTCCTTCCTGGGCTGAAGGATAAAGCAACGTTTCTGAAGCCTTTCATGCAAGAGATTTTACAAAGCCTGACAGCAGCAAACCAAAGTACAGGTTCTCCTAATCCCCTTTGCTTCGGAAGGACTCGGATCAGCCCAGAAACATAAATTATGGGTGTGGATCCACAATTACAAACAAATGAGCAATCAGATCTTTCTGATTTTCTGCTTATCAGCCAGCTTGCCTTCATGGTGGTTTAAGACAATGCATTTCACTCTGTTTGCAGTAGATTAGAGCCATGCATGTGGTGAGTTGATTCAGTACAGCTAACAAGCAGGGAATTATAAAGCACTGGAACTCATATATGCTTGCAGTAGCAGCAATTCTGAGAAATGGTGAGTGCCATGAAAAAGTCGGATTTTGCCACAGATTGACCTTCATTATTCTTACTTTTACCCTTATACCCATTTTACCGATGGGTAGACTGAGGCGACAGGTTACTGAACAAGACAGGCTACTGAACCAAGGCTGAGTAGCACATCGCAGAGACAGAGACTAGAGAGCTGCATTCCTTCTAGTTCCTCCTGGGCTTTTCCCTATAAACAGAAGCACTCACACTTCAAGCAGACAGTGGGAATTGCTTTGCAGTCAAGAAATTAGGAACTCTTCCATGTTAAGCAGCCTTCAGAGATGTATAAGCTTGAAAATAAGATTATGACTAGTTCTGGATAGTCTATATTTGAGTCATAAGAACAGACTATAATTATTTCTGAAACCATATCTGAAGATAAGATTCCTCTGGATTAGATACACAATACATGTGTGGCTCTAAAGAGTGATATCATCCTTCTTATATGCCATCCTTATTACACTGTAGAACCCTTATGCCTAGCACTTGCATACCCTTCCTCTCACCCACTGAACAAACTCACCAGAGAAAGCCAAGCCCTGCCCCAGACCTTCTCTTCGAGGGTGCTGTGCAAACTGAGGGAGTACATCCATATTTTAATACCCTACCTCTTGTCATGCTCTCCTTCTGAAAGGAAAGCAACCTTGGACAACCTTGGGATCCTACGAACTGCGAGCAAACCAACCAGCAACAGGAGAACTTCTGCCTGGACCGAGGGGATTTTAAACTGCTAGGATCTAAATCATTTTTTGTGCAAGTAACAGAAGAGGAGATACCTGATAGGGCTTGACTTTCAAGAAATCGAATCAATTTTTGCAGGCAGAATTAACTGACAGCTTATATGCAACCACTTCAGCTGTTTACCAAGCGATTGGTGCATACAAATCAAGGGGTATTCAACATCTAAATGCTAATGTCTTCATAGACTATGCAAGCACAGATTTGCACCTACAAGAACTGGAAGCCATTTTGTTTAAACTTTAACAAATGTGGCTAAGAGAAAGGAAAGAGAGAAAGGCAACATGAATATTTCAGGGTGTGCATCTTGAAAGGTTTGGTGCAGCTGCACAGCTCCAGTTAAATTCAATAGGAACCTCACATCTAAAACCCTGAGCCATGCTTTGAAAAGTCTAAGGGCTTGATGTCAGAGTATGACTTTCAGAGTCAGTTGCTTTTGCTCAGCAGAAGCCTTCATAGAAGAATGAAGCACAGTCTCTCCTTTTACAGAAAGAGAAGGCTGGAGAGAGCAGGACAGGGGGAAGTAAGTTCAGAGTAGTTACTGGCATAAAGATTTGTCCAGCACTGTGTCTAAGAGGGGCCACACTGGCATTATTTGTAATGGAAATGATTCAAAAAGGTCAAGCTTTGGCTTTTCCATTACTCAACATCAGAGATAGTTAAGAAACAATTTCCATTTTCTTTGAACCGGCAAAGCCCAATCAGATGAAGGAAGCTCCTGGATAAAAGGATCATCCACTGATCCAGTTCTAATCAGCACACTGATAATTCTCTTACCTCCAGCAGGATTAAGCTGATTGTTTGAATAAACAATTTAGTTCATCGTTTGGAAGCACTCAGACAGCCCAGATGTCTTTGGACATGCATGTGCTAGTGCTTCACTATGAAATAAGGGTGTGCTTTATGAAGATGCTTTCCTGATTATCTCCACTTGCTGGGCTTTGGTTCCCATCACAGCCTGAACTGGAGCTCCACATTTTAATTCAGGATAAAATTAAACTGGAAGATGCATTCCAGGAGCTCAGCTACTGCCCTCCAGCACACGGTGGGCAGCAGACAAGTCAGACTATAGCTACCTGAAGTAAGTCCTCTGAAATGTCTATAGAGGGGGAACTGGACCTTGAGCACTGTTTTGCTCTACATAGGCTGAGAAAGTTGGGGCTGTTCAGCCTGGAGAAGAGAAGGCTGCGTGGAGACCTCACAGCAGCCTTCCAGTATCTGAAGGGGGCCTATAGGGATGCTGGGGAGGGACTCTTCATGAGGGACTGTAGTGAGAGGACAAGGGATAATGGGTTCAAAGTTAAACAGGGGAAGTTTACATTGGATATGAGGAAGAAATCTTTACTGTGAGGGCGGTGAGGCACAGGAATGGGTTGCCCTGGGAAGTTGTGAATGCTCCATCGCTGGTGGTGTTCAAGGCTGGATTGGACACAGCCTTGGGTGGTATGGTTTAGTGGGAGGTGTCCCTGCCCCTGGCAGGGGGGTTGGAACTAGATGATCTTAAGGTCCTTTCCAACCCTAACTATTCTATGATTCTACGATTCTATGAGATATATTACTTGTTAATGTGGGCATAGCCTTCATGGCCTTTTCAGCATGGTCACACACATGACCATAGTCAGAATTTATACTAAAAAGCATTGCAGATGCTAGAATATCATCTCACTTTTGTATATGACAAGTTAGTCTAGTGATGACTGTGTTGATTTTAAGAAGTCAAACTAAACTAAACTGTTTCTAGTAGGAACCATGTTAACTGGCATATTCCTCTCAACTTCTGGTGCGATGACAGCTTTTTGTCTCAATATTTTTGCTCTGAAGATGTTTTCCTATAATTTCTAATAATTGATGTTATTTCATGACATGTTTGTGGCATAGTATCTGCATGTCATTATTTCAGGTTGTCATGTCACATTCCACAAGACTACTGCTGCCACATCAAATTATCACAGAGCAGAGCAGTCGCTTTATCATTAAGGGCAGCTGCTACTCTGTACAAATTGAAACATCAATATACTGCAAAGGCTTTCAGGCTACTGAAAACCACTGCTCCTGAAATTAGTACACCAAAAGCTTATCTTTTTTTCAAAGTCTAACCTGTATCACTTCACCACAAACAGGAGGCATTTTGTTCAAAGAAACAAAGTGAGGGGGTTTTAAATATCCAAAGTCTGTTTTATGATTGTCTAAATCATAAAAATTATGTGCAAGTCATATTTTTAGATACTTTTTGTAGCTAAAAGTACATGCAGAGATCACAGAGCTCTTAAATGTTATCACAGAGGAAGCCTTTAACATATCTGGAAGTTTAAGGTGGCATCATTTGCATCCCACCCCAGCATTTTAACCACAAACCATTCATCTTCACACATGAACTAGTGAAGAAGAAGGAGGAAAAGAGAGAAGTCAGTAAGATTCCAGACACTGGAGTGATTTTTTTTTATGTTTATATTGCCATTTTTTTCCTGCCATTTGAAGAAAACAGGATGCAGAAAATTAATCTCTTTGTAAATATTTTCAGAAAGGTCATAAATTCCAGTTCCCTTTGAAACCTTTCCTTAATTCAGATGGAAATATAGATGAGACTGGTGCTTGGGAAAAGAGAAAAGGAGGATTCCTGCTGAGAAGAGATGCTCATGTACATGTGGGCAGTTTCTAGATTCTTTTGGATGTGGAAGGTGTCCTCCCTGATATGATTATTTATGTTGTCCATCAGAATCTAGGAGAATTTGCAGACACCAAACACTGTGGATTATTCCCCTTTTACCTCCAGAGTGAATACAGATGTCAGAAGTGAACAAATACATTACATTATGCTGTAGAGGTAACACAATTGCTAAAAGTCACTGTGCAAAATAAGCAGAGCAGGGACTGTGTGAAGCATCGTGTGCTGGGTGTAAGTCCCGTTTAACAGGGATGTGCTCCAGTGTACACACTTCTTCGCAAAGCATTACAGACATCAGTGTGGCTAAAGGATGGAGGAAAGGCTGTAATACTCTCTGTGCGTGCATATTATATCCCTTTCAAACCCACATTCAAAAGCTGAGCAATAGCAGCATCTGTGACTGGAAGACAAGACATACCAAAAGCTGGAGACAGAAGAAACTAGGAAAAGCCCAAAGTTGGTTTTGCTTATGGGAGCAAACAGGCTAGGAATACACAGCTTGAGGTTACCTTTGCTTTCCCACTTTTCCATGCAAAAGCGGAAGATGTTTTAGGAACATCAGCAACAGGGGTTTCCTCTGCAAGCAAGTGAATTCAAGAGCTCCATGGGCTGGGTAGCAAGAGAGACAACCCTGCTTCAGCCTTTTGTTTTTACTGGATTAGAAAACACAGAATGAAAGTCAGCCTCACACATCAGCTTCAGGTAATCTGCTTTTGCACTTTTCCTCAGCAGACAGCAACTCTACCTTTGAAGATAACCATTCATGCATAAAATTGCTAATAGAGACCATCTATCTGACGAGTGTCTGTTCCTTAATAATTTATATCACTTGATCCATTTTCAAAGGTTAGCCTTACATTAAAACTACAGTTCTGAATAGGTCAGTCTATTACTTACAGATAAATTACTCCACCTCGTCACATTATAGTGTTGTGTTTTGATAATGACAGAGTTTTTATTCCCATTCTTTCTTCTTCTTTCTCAGGAACAGCATAGCAAAGCATTAGCACAACCTGCCTTCCCCATGCCTCCCTATGTACTCCTATTTTGATTCTTTTTGACTAAGTCAGTCTAAACATCTCCTGTTTATAATCTTTTACCTGCTTTTAGCAATGATGCAGAAAAGACGTGGCACTGCAGGATGAAAGGATGAATCAATGATGCATGATAGGACTACACTAAATTCTAAGCTTTGTCATGCTGCGTGTGAGCTAAAGTGTGCCATAACTAATACCATTAAATTCATTGTAATTAAAAGATAATTTCTGCTCTCCTTTAGATAGATAAAGCAATAAAATGACAATGTTTAAAGAGGAAATGCCATTGTAGTGTTCATACACCTAACAACTACCCAGGAAATATGCATTGCAAATATAACACAAAAGTTCCTATTCTTTTATCTATGGAAGCATTTTCTGGTGGTAATTTTATACCACTGAAGTAGTCTGGAAAGTTGCTGGACCACAGAAGACTTACCTTCAGAAACACCTGGTACAGGTATTTTCCTATGACCATGAAGAATTGTCAAGTTACAACAGTTTGCCAAATATCTCATTACAAATGCGTCTCTGAATCACTCAGAGTGAAGAGTCTTCTCAGGCAATGCAGACATCTGCACACAGGATCAGTGCACCAGTCTGTTAGGTCTGCAGTAACAGGATGAAAGGAAAAAGCAATGTTTGAAGTCTAAGGACCTTCTGCATTAGCTGTATGTGTATAGGCAGGAGCAGCGTCCAGCACCAAGACAGCAGTGACAACCCCAGCCCAGAGCTGCTCTTGAATACAGTGCTGCCTGAGAAAAGGACAGTCCCATCCTGCACAGCAACCATCCCGACAGGGAAACTGAGACAGAAAACAGTCATTCCAGAGAACCGTTGGGTCTTACGCAGCATGTGGCAATCTTGATGGATTTCCCTAAGTTGTGCCTCTGATTTAAAAGCTCAAGTGGAATAACTGGCCTTTGCTTTGTAGATAAAAATGAAATAAGAGTCTGCGTGACCCCTTGGAAACACATTCAAAGGTCCACTGTGCCTCCCACGGAGCCAAGGCAGTTAATAAAAATGTCTCTACTGCTCCTGGCCTGCGTATCACATTCTCCCCAGAGTTAATCAGGACAAGCTTAGAAACAACACATGCACTTCAAATACATTTTCCTTAGACCCCTTCTGAAGTAAATGCATGCATGGATGGATAGAATATATGTATATAAAGAGTAAGCAGTCAGCAACTACAATATGCATAATGTACAAACAAGTCTCCTCACCATCAGGTTCCAGGTGCAATTACCAGCAGTTATCCAGTGGCAAATTATTCACCACGATTGGTGATAAACAGATCAGTTATACATAAAGATACCAACCAGCTCCAGCTACAAAAAACCCTTTTGCAGATGCTAGCCAGAGAAGAACCCAGTCCATGCATACGAACAGATACTGGGGTCTCAGGACACTGGAGCTTTTAGCAGCATACCCTATTGAATGTGCTTAATGCAACATAGGACTTCCAGAAGATTTTTGACACTGCAGCAATGTAACAGCAAGACAACCCCTTCAATACTCAGGCAACCTGCCCTCTACCTACAGAGGGTGTAAGAGAAAGTGCTGACTTTCTCTCATTGGAGCATCTGGCTGCTGTGTGACTGCACGCAGCAGGAGCTCTGCATCTCCTCCCGTGCAGCTCTCACTTGGAGCATTGCATGACTCTGGGTGCACCCAGTATCCCAGGAACAAAGTGCTTTGCATTTCAGATAGAAACACAGTTAAAGCAGAACTACAGATCTGTTATTTCTGATCCTGGGCAACAAATGATTCTCCAAGAAACAAAGCAGCTCCAGATAGCCCTAGGGAGACTCCTGAAGATAGACCAAAAGAAAGCACCGAGGAAATGCATACTCCTCTTTTTTTTAGCTAGCTAGATCTGAAAGGCTGCAAAAATGGATATAACCCATTGCCAGTAAGCACTTCCATTTATCAACAAAGACAAAAAAGGAGGATCCCAAAGCCTCTGTTTACTGTAGGGGGCCTACCTCAACGTGACAGGTTCAGAAGAGGCAAGAACGGTGTAGGACGCTGCAGCCCACTGGGCAGGACTGCATGAGTACAGGAGACACTTCTCCACTGGCAAATCTGAAGTGCTGTATTCAGTCCACCCATTATTATTTCCACGTAGATGGTTGTGACATCTAATTCTTTCAAGGCTTGTAAAGCATGGAAAACCCTACATTGTATCATGTCTTCACCACAAGCCAGGCTAAGACACAGGAGGAAAATGGTTTAATTTATGTTCATTACCCCAGATCACCTTCCCTAGCAGTAAAGTGATTCAGACTGCCTTAAGTACAGCCCTTTCAAGCAAACTATGACAGATACCTCCACCTTTCTTACTCCAGCATTAGTCCTCTTCTTGTCATGGAAGGAGAGAGTAGCTACAGCTTAAAGAACAAAACAACCAAAAAACCCTCAAACTCAAAAACAAACAAAACAAAATAAAAAAAAATAAAAAAAACCAAAACAAAAAGAAAAACAACAGCAACAGCAACAAAAAAACCCAACCAAAAAAACAACCCAACTGCAACACAAAACCACCCCAACAAACCAAACTAAAAAGAACCAACAAAACAAACCCACATCTATAAAGGCATCTCCAGCACATGCTCTAGGTTCTCTTTGCAAGGCTATTTTAATAAGAGCTGAACAAGACAAAGTCTGATGCCTGCAATCCTCCCAGTCCAGGTGGAGTCCCACGTCTCAGCCAGCACTCTTATATCCTTGATCTAGAGCCTATTCTGATTCTTTCAGCTTGAGACCACCTTGTCCTTTCTTTTGCCATGTCTGTTGGTGTATGATTGTCTATATTTGCTCACTTGTTCCGTGATCATTCAGAGGCCACACACTAGGATCATTGTTGATCTGACATGCTCCAAATCCTATCAGTTCTAGCGCTGTAGCTGGCAGGGCGAGCTCTCATTTCTTTGTTACCCTCTGAAGTGCCAAGGCATTGAGATGCCAACGCAGTCTGAGTGCACCCAGAGCCAATTACATTAACCTTCTGCCAACCTGGGGCCTTGTCTGCTCCCAGGAATTAATTCTTGTTTTGCTGCAATGCACAACAAAAGGTTTAAGCTTCTTGGCCAATTTATTACAATTGGTTTTTCTGTGATGCATTTGGTCTCTACAATTATCCCTCAGAGTCTGTGGTTCTGGGAACTGCTCTGTGCACTCCTCTGCTCCTCCAGTTCCCCCACTTCAATGCAGAGGCAAATACCAACTTTCACACCCCCATCTCCTCCTATACGTCTAAATAGAGTAAACGGAAGCAATCACAGCAGCGCCCAGTGCTTGGACAGTCTGGCACAAAGGCTAGGAGATAACTGACAGGCGGACAACCACACAGCTAAGTTAGTTTCTTCACTTTGGGAAGTTTATCTGCAATAGCTTTCATTTGACAGAATCACCTTGATTTGTCTGTTTTCTGTTCATCATCTCAAGTAACTGAGCAGCTCAGCACTGCCCTGTTTTGCAGGGCAATCAGGAAAACAGCCACACAGAGGGTTTTCCCACAGAGCTTGCCAGATCCAAGTGCCCCCACATGGGTAATCCTCTCCGAGATGTGGGACCCATGTGGAGGATGGCCAGAAGTCATCATCAGAATAATCAATTCACTGAACTCTTCCATTCAGATCTATTAGCATCTAGATGATGCTAGCATGTAGATCCCACTGTCTATGAAAAATGGTGGGAACAGTGTTAGGGCATCAGTTCCACCAGGAGATGTGCAGAAAGGATGAATTCATAGAATCTAAAGAAGGAAAGGACTTCAGAAGGCTCTTCTTGAGGCTGACAGTTGGGGGAGGATAGCTCAGGGCTACAAGTTAAGGATTTTTGAGGACCTTGCTGCCATCAGTTCACAGACTAGTGATCCCTTTTTCTTTCTCTGTAGAAAACAAAAATCTGGATGACTTCTGAAGTCAACCTCGGCAGGAGCATCCTGTTAGACAGCAAGGCTATCACAGGCCAGCTGCCCTGAAGACAAGTTTGTGAAGTCTAGCTTCCCTCAAACTTCATCAGAAGATGACTGTCTGAACCATGCAAAACCCTGACGCTGACCTAGTTTTACCAAGAACAGATTTCACTGCCTCCAGTACAGAAGTATAATTGCCTTCATTACTGAACTCAAGTATAGAGAGTACCAGAAAAGCTCTGGGGGACTGATAAGCATTAAATTTAATTAAGCATAGGTTACAGATGTCCGGGGTATTTTGGCTTTACCTGTTCCTCTTTTTGGGCCTTCTTTCAACCTTAGAACAAACCTCTTACTAACCACCCCAAGAAGTAATGCTGCAACTTCATTGATCATAAGAATCATTTCCTCTGTAGCACGTGGAGTTGCAGATATTACTCTGTTAAGTCTGTAGTTACCACAAGCAGTTTCACCCTGCGGCTCTGACAGGCAGGTGATCCTCAAAGCCCTCAAACAAGCATCAGTGTGCATCATGCCCCATTGCTCTTATTCCCTGATACGCTTCACTTCATGGCTGCACATCGTATACAAGTTGTTGGGGAAAGGGCCATGTTCACATTCAGGATCTGTTTGTTTCTCCAAGGATGTTTTGATGTGACTGTCTTGGCCATTTCACCTTCAACCAGCCCCCTTTCCACAGATGACCAGTCATCCAAAACACCAGAGAGATTTTAAGCATCCTTGATCTAAGGGAGGCAGATGAAAAAAGACATGATGCAGGCAAATGTCACATTTGTGTCACCAACTGAAACACTGCTGCCAGGTTACATTATTCAGTACCTAACAGACCTACTGGTATAATCCTGAGCTGAACTCTCCTCAGAAGATCAGCCATCCATGGCTTCCCCACAGCAGGTGGAGAGATTTACTGCTGCAACCCTGGGGTGGGAGAAAGGAAAACCTACCCCTGCGTGCCAACAGAGCCCATGGAAGTGTGTTATATTACAAGCAACATGTCTGCTTTCTGCTTCAAGGAGAATTCTCCATAGCGATTCTCCATAGTGACCTAGCTCAATAGATAAGGGAGCCCTTACTCAAGGCACTGAAACAAACCGGGTTGGTCTCCTACTATCTAGAAAAAGTATGCTATGTGCCAATGGCACACTAGAGCATATGATTTCTTCTCCCACAAATGTGTTTATTACTGGTAAAATACTTGATACTAACAAGAAGAGAGCAGAAGCAACACCACCAGCTCACAGCTTCAATCCTGGTCTGTCTTCATGTCATCTGTCATCACATGGATTTGGAGACAGAACCAGGGAAGTAGCTGTTTCCCAGGAAGCCCTTTCTTGTGCTTTCAATCTACAAGTACAGATACAACAGGATGCAGTCATCCTCCATCACATGCAGGGCCGCACCTCCCATCCAACTGAGAGGAAAAATACTGGCAGGTTCTGGTCAGGTTTTGCCCTCCCTATTGCTTTTAACTGGCTTTGTGCTAGAATCCATTTTGGAGGTAATGGGAAGGAAAATTGAGTTAGACCTTTTTAAAGGGTTTGCTAATGGATTTATTCATGAAAGACTTCAAGGCCTGAGTTTTCCATCAAGCACCAGCTCAGAATTCATTAACCAATACTCACCTATGACTTTTACTAGGAAAGCCAAGATGCTACTTTCCTGTTCCAGTATCTTTTCACACAACTTAGCCATGTACTGCCCCTAGAGAGTACCAGGTCATCTCCCCCATTAATTGTCAAAAGTGAATACCCATTGCAGCTTAAATCTTAAACTTCTCACACTTCAAGATGTCCGCTTTGCAACACAATAAGCCAAAAGCCAAAGTTTTCTCCATTCCACCACAGCTTTCAAGGACGTCTAAAGATACAGAAACAATCACTGCTGTTTGCTCATTTTGCAAATTACATTAAACCCCGTGCTCCAACCAATCTGTATTAGGCATGAGAAAATGCTTTCCGATATCTTCCTTACAAACTGTTCCAGTGTGGGTCCCCTGTGGGGTCACAGCCTCCTCCGGGCACCCCCCTGCTCCAGGGTGGGTTCCTCCATGGGCTGCAGGTGGATATGTGCTCCACCATGGACCTCCATGGGCTGCAGGGCACAGCCTGCCTCCCATCGGTCTGCACCATGAGCTGCAGCGGAACCTCTGCTCTGGTGCCTGGAACATCTTCCTTCCTTCTCTTACTGTCCTTCACGTCTGTAGGGCTGTTTCTCTCACACATTCTCACTCCTCTCTCTGGCTACCATTGCACAGGTATTTTCCCCCCTTCTTAAATACATTATCCCAGAGGTGCAACTACCATTGCTGATGAGCTCAGCCTTGGCCAGTGGTGGGTCCATCTTGAAGCCAGCTGGTATCAGCTCCATCACAGGGGAAGCTTCTAGCAGCTTCTCACAGAAGCCACCCCTATAGCCCCCCTGCTGCCTATGCCGTGCCACACAAACCCAACACAAAAACAAAAACAAAAAGCAAAGAAAACCAAATCAGACTTCTGTGACTGAGGGATTAGCACTGAGCATTTCTGTTCGGTCTCCTAAGGAGGGATTTGTCTCACTCGGAGTCCCCTGTGCCTTACTGGAAATGAATGTGTCAGCAAAAGTCACTCAGCGCTCAGCACTGCCCAGCTCAGCACAGCACTCATTCATTACTTAGTCTTCACACAAGCATATGCTCATTTTAAAGCACATAAAGTTGCTCCTGGGAATTGAACTGTGGAAGATATGATCTCTGATACCATAACAAGAAGATGATGGAATCAGAGAGAAGTCATCTCCTTTATCTTGTTTAAAGAAGGCAGAAAAAGAGGTGCCCTGCTCCCAACACCCTCCAAAACACAGAGCGCTGGTACCACTGGTACGCTCTATCTGCATTCCCTGCCTGTACAGGAGTGATGAGCAGTGCAAGGAGCAGCTGCATCAGACAAGAGCACTTAGAGGAGAGCTCTCCACCATCTAACGCTGGCTTCTGAGATTTGGGGATTTTATATCCTGTCTCCTGGGGGAGATTCAGACAGAGGGTGCCCCAGCAGCTGTGAGTACTGGGGAAGGCAGAGATGGGTAATGAAGTGGAAACTCGTCTTCCCCTTGGAGCAGCCTAAAGGTTACAGAGGTAGTTAGAGGTTATGTCTGAAATTCTGATCAGCAGAGCTGTCTTCTGATCAAAATAGAGCCAGACACAGCCCTCCTATTTACCCACACTGTGATCAGCATAGATTGTGTGACACATGCGGATGATTAATTATGTCAGTAATTAAGAAGGTGGCTGATTTGCACATGTAAAGTCCTTGCTGCTCCCCTCTGGACTTCAGCTTCTGCAGCCAGGTAACTTCTTATGATCCCTGCAGCAGTGATTTATCTTTCTATCAGTGAACACATTGGATGCCTCACTTCTTGCTGCTTGGAGATTTCAGCTGTCCATCCTAATCAAGAACTTGCAGGGCAGATAAGGTGCTCAGATTCAGTGTCTCAAACTCCCAAGTTGCTGGGGAAAAGGTTTGAAACGGGGGTTCAAAATGTTAGGCTGGCAGAAGCGAGATGAACTCTCATAAACCTTTTAGGAGATGGATAGAATATTCTAAATAATTAAGGTTTTGGTCAAACCAAACTACCACCTTTAAGCAGATTTTTTTTTTAACTTGTCTTATTTGGGGGTTATTATACACTTTCAGTCCAAACTTTTAAATTAAATGATGATACATCAAGACGCATCCAAGATTTAGAATAATCTTTGTTAGAAATAAAGTAACTTTCAGAAAGTTGTTGAAACCAACAGTGAAGTCACATAGTATTCCAGATGGTTGTATAGTCCAGAGCAATAGGGTAAGCAGCAGGAAGTGGCAGGAGGTCCATGTGGACAGAGTAAGAGGAATAGCACTTGCTGCCCAAAAGCCCTTCAGATAGGTTTTGCTGGACTGTCCCCAGCCTCTTCTGAGGAACTTGTCCATGGTCAGTGGCAGAACCGAATCCAGGATGAGGTGCCAGGCAGTGAGTCAGTGCCTCAAAGTCATCCAAGCCCAAGAGAAGGCTGGATGCAACACAAGATCACAAGGCATGTAGGACACAGCCATAACGATGTGATGTGAAAGATGCAGAAAGACAAATCTGAAAGCTTTGGCAATCTTTCCTCCATCAGGCAAACAAACAGGTATTGGCATCTATGTCTGCTCAGGATTTACCTGGTGAATAATGGATGCATTTCAATGTGCTTTTATTCAGGAGTGACTTTGAAGTCCCAATCTCCAATATTTCCTGATATTCTTCAGGATCAGAAGTTGATAATGGTGACTTATAATCAACAAAGTCCACATTAGCAAAGACTTGGGGGAAAAAAAAGTGAGGAAGAAAGAGTGAAAGGAAAAACAAAAGGCAACTCTAATAACCATTGCAGGAACCAGGCAGACATTTTCTTCACACTGAGCTGTCAGTAAGTCAAAACATAATGTGGCAGGCTGGAGTTTACCTATGCTTGCGTGCAGGCACTGGAGGCTCAGTGGGACTAATTATGAAAATATGATTATAATGTATTAGTAATTCTGTCAATCACAGGCATGCATCTGGTAACAAAAAAGAGGTGGGCAAAAATGCCACAGGACAGGAGAATTTAATGCTGTGGGTTAGTACCAAATGTATCTCTCATGGGAGGGGAAAAGAATTGAGTTATGGTGGGGGAGAGCTGGGGGAGGACTGTATATTAATAATAACACATGTACCACATCTGTGGCTCAGAAAAGTATTAAAACAAACTAATTTTTACCCTTTTTCTTTAAAGATGGCTTTGACTTACTTGGAAAGGGCATGATTTCAAGTTGCACTTCAAAGTTTGCAGGCAGAATTGGCAAACATCAGCATTAGATGGGCCTGCTCAATCAAAGTAAGGGGTGACATTTCAACCACCGAGGACATTTCATTTCTCTTTAAAATCCCATTCTAGAATTAAAGAGCAAGAAAATCTGGGGAAGATATTGCAATTTTGGGGAAAAGAGCATGGGTTTAAAATTGAAGAAGAAGAAAGCGTCTTGTCTTTGAATCTTTCCTCAATGGAGATCCCTCCCTTTCCTCCCTCACCCATGTCTGAGCCCTGCAGGAGAGCAGGACTATGGTCAGGATGTCTCTGGGAAGGCAGCTGAGGAATTGTCCCCTTTCTCCTTGTCTGTATAAAAACCACCATAAAGTAATTTATTCCATAAAACAATGCGAAGCTTGTAAATAACCGCAAGCATTTGAACTTCATTCTCTGCTTCACAGCTCTGCCAATCTGCACCCTGGTAACTTGGCCAGCTCCTGGCATATTAATATGTTTTATTACCATTTTTGTTCTTGCTTGCTTGGGGGGGGGGGGGGGGGGGGGAGCTGCTGTATTTATGGGGCCAGTCTGGAAGTTCCTCCAGCGGAAGCAGCTATCTCCTGGCTCAGTCTCCTCAAGCTAAGGGGAGCAAAGAGCAACTGGGATCGGATGTGTCTGCAGCTCCCTGGGAAGCTTGGGAGCATTATCATCTGGAAAATTAGGATGCTGCAGCATCCCTGGCTTCCTCCTTCACAGCGAGGAGGGTAGAGGGAGCTGGGGGACTAAGGAGGACCAGCTTGTCAGTCTACAGCGCTAGATAACTGCTGAAGCATTGTTGCTGCCCTAACGATAAAAATATCATCTCTTTCTTACAGCTGATATAGAACCAGCCAATTAAAACCCTTCTCCTAATCCCAGATGGTTGCCTCAGGTACTGGCACCAAAGCTGAAAGATGAAGAATTGGTACAGAAAAATGGATGGGAAGCGTTGACCGTAGAGCAGGGCTGTGACAAGGCACCAAAAACAGATTAAGTGAAGACAAAACAGCAGCGTATTCTTGGCCTTTCCTTTGTCCAGTTGCCGTTGCGTCTTCTTTGCAGGTGCTTCAGGCTAAATCTTGGAGACACTGTACCACTAACTGATGTGACAGAAAAGGAAAACACTAAACTGAAAACCAGAGAATAACTCAGAATAGTTTTACACTCGAAGGAAGAAGAGGAAATAGGCCCTCTCTTCTCCTGTCACCTTGGGTTTTTCTCAAGTATAAGTGTTATCTGTTCATTGCAATTGCTCTGAAATTATTCTGATCCAAGACTAAAGTGTTGGGTATGTACCTGCCAGCACCACCTCTGCTAATGTGGGGCAGAACAGAAAAGAAAGTGGGCGAGCTAACATGAACAGTCATCAGCTAAATATGCAATAGAAAGTGCACAGTCAAACGGAAGACCCGCTTAGGTTTGAATATGGTTTCTGCCCTATAGCCTAGCAGGTAGAGAGACAGACTTTATACTAGCAAAAGGCACAATACCAATGCTGGCAAAATCAGAAGATATGTCTAACCCACAGAGATGTGCTCCAGTCCCCAGTCTGAACACTGACAAGCAGGGAGTGGCATCAGGAAATGAAAGACATGATAAGAAGGCAATAAAGAGATAAATCCCAAATAGGTGAGGATAAAATCCCTCTGATTGGCCTGGGACTTCTCTATTCCTTCAGCTGAGAGACTGAGAGCACCTATGCCCCATCATTTGTACAACAAAAAAGCTGGTAAAGTAGTGCAGAGGGTTCCCTGCAACAGCCTCACTGAAACCTATGTGAAAGCAAAGACTGCAGAGAAAGAAAATGAACTAAGGCATAGCAAGCTGAACCCTGAGCACATGGTCTTCTCCTTGCTGTGAATACTTCCGTGCATTAGTTTGTGCTACAAAAATCCCATTGCTTCAGCAACAGCCTGAGCATCAGCCTAACAGCTTCCTTGGGAGTTTCTTCCCAGCTGGCACAAATGAATGCATTTTCAAAAGCAAGAATACACAGGACTTGATCATCTACAGTTTTGAGCAGGTTTTGGGAGCACCAGTTCCAATTTGGGCTTGTTTTTATGTAAAAGTGGGTGAGCAATAAGCACAGATGTGCTCATCTAGATTAACTTCCCACAAACAAGTTTCTCTCTGCTGAGCATTTCTGGAACCTGCTACTTATCTCTCCCTAAATGAGCAGCTGAGGACCCCTACAAGACCCCCACTGTGATTGCAAGGACTTTCCCTGCACTTGGGCTTCAGATGAAGCGATTCGCAAAGCAGAATTTTCCTGCAGAAGTGGGATGGCTGCTGATGAAGGGAGTAAACCAATAGGAATTCAGCTCATTTGGAAACATCACTGTTGCTCAGAGGAAGAGCCAACAAAGGGACCATGTAAGCAAGAATAAGCTGTGGCAAAACTTATTAAATGGGATTGTTTGGTAAAATGCCAAAATGCTGATAAGGGTATTTTGGACAGCACTGTCAGCTGAATCTAGTTCATACATGGTGTCCTCAGTCCACTCTATTTATTGTGTCAGAGACAAACTTTCAGGACTCCTCAATAGCATTTTGAAGCCATGGTGGGGTGTTCGTCACAGCCATGCTGTCCCTGCCATTCAATGTGCATTTACACTGCCACTGAGTCACAACCTGGCAATAGCCCAGCATTGATTTGATCTTCAGGATCGCATGTTTTGCTGCAACTCACCCAAACAGACCCAACAGTCATTTGGACTTCAAACGGCCTGTGTTGCAAGTGGATGCACCTGCAACAGCTGCCAGTGAGTTGCTATAACCATTGAACAAGTCATTCTTAAGACAGCAGCTTTATAATGGATTTTAACCTGTACATTTCAAAGCCTTAGTATTTTGTGTGCCATACAAACATGCTCTGGACTTTTACCTAATACAAGCAGAGAAGGCAATTTGGTCCAGGTGGAAGCTAATGAGACAGGTCCATGAAAGAAACAGATTTATGTACCTTGGTATGAATCCCCCTCTTTACAAGGTGCAGGAGCCTGCTAAATGGATAACTAAGGGCTAATTTCTGATATTAGGACCACTTGATCACTTTGATCAAGATGCACCAATGCGGGGTCTGAATTTGAGAAAGCAAAGTTAAAGCTATCAGTTTTCTTGATACTTTCAGAAAAGAGGATTCTCAACACTTCAGCTTTACTCTCTCCACTGGCAATACATGCCTGTGTGCATTAGATTATTTAGCCTAATTCAGGACTGCAGAAATGATGGAGCAGTAGGATGTAAATAGGACTGACCTTGATAATATCACATATTTCTGTGCTGAAAAGATAAATTCGGCATGTTGCTCATTCAAGCCCTCTCATGTGTCTAACAAGACTATTTTCGTGTACTCAGTGGCAGGCACAAGTGAGCTGTGATGGAAGAAGCCAATTTTGGGAAGGACATTAGAGATTAATCAGCAGGTGTTCTCCCTCCATGGACATGTGCTCGGCTGAAAGGCACAAGCCCACTTGGAGACCTGCCACACCACAAAATCCCTGCAGCTATTGAGAGATGCAAGCCAGAGGCCAGCTGATTAGAAAGGTACTACAGCAGAATTGATTTCAGGTCTACGTCTTACATTTCAAGCTAGCACTATTTAAAGCCAACCTTTAAAGGGAAACAGACTTAGACAATAGAAAACAGATGTATGAGACAGTGATTGAGCAGCAATGGGCACTAGTGCTGCTGTAGAGCTGGGGTTGTGCTCTGCCAGCTCCCATGGGACGCTCACCGGATGTGCTCAGGAACTGCAGGGAACGTGCCTTAGCTGTGGGACAGCACCTCCATCAGATCTGAAATGCAGGCTCTGAACACATCCTGGGGTTTGACCCATAAATACCTGCTACCCCTGCAGAATTTACCCTTTCGAAGTCAATGAGGAATTTCCACCAATATTAAAGGATTCTTGAATAAGCTATCATGCCAATTTTATTTGTTTTACATCTGCCTCTGTGTTAGAGAGGAATCTGATTGCAGTATTCACTGTAAGCCAAATTTACCGGGCACAAGGAAAAACACGTACCTAGGAGCAATGGAGCTTGTCCAGCAATCAGACTTCTAAAGGGCTCCACTACATCAGGAACATTGCTGTTCATAACTACACTGATGGTCCAGCTACTTCATACTTTTTTAGGAAACAACAACCTAAGAACATTTAATCCTCGAATTTCTTACCGGCCAATGGCAATAACAAAGAAATATTCTAATGAAGAGACAACATAGGAAACATCACAAGGAAATCACTGCAAATCAAGAACTAAACTCCAACTTCTTGTCATGCTCTTTTCTAAAAGCATGTCGCCATACTTCTACTATTCGTCCATGTATCACATTTCTCCATCTCAGCAAACTGGAGATTTGCTGCTATTTCATTACCCCTGTGAACACAGGTACTGCTATGTCAATAACAGCAATTCTGTTTCTCAAGGACAAATAAATGTATTTTGATGATATCTGAGAGGGAAGGAGGGGATAATCTTTGGTCTGAGATAAAGCAAATAAAATAGAGTAAAAGCAAAGTGCATAATCAGCTAATACACAAGCAAATGGAAAAGATTATATTATAGAAATGGATTTCCTTCCCTGAGGAAGAGTTTGTGTGCCCAAAACAGTTTGATTTTCCAGCACTACGCAGTCTATGTAAACCTATCACTTCCTCTATAACCTCTCCTAGCATCTGCCACATTCAGAGGGTTGCTAACATTTACCTCCCCATCCCACTGCTTTCAGATTGCATCACTCCCCATTAAAAGGTTTCCAATTGCTCATATTCATAAGACTCATTTTCATTAGGCAGTATCTTTTATAATACTCTCTCTACATTTTTCCCCTGTAACTAATTCCTAAAGAGCTCATGAGGAATGTTCGGCTCAAACACCAACTCCACCAAGGTCAGGGACCTCCTATGCTCAGCAGTGCTGGATGCTGATTCTTTTTCATTCTCTCCCACTAGAAATAAGAAACAGGAAAAAACAATTTTCTCTCTCATTTTTCTAAGCAGTTTGGTTCATCGAGAGCTCTGCCACCACCTTTCAAATGATGGCAACTACTGGTAATTGAACAAAAAGTGGAAGAGTTTATGACTCCAGTTGAGAGCAATAGCCCCTTATTACAGGGCTACAGATTCTGCTATATCCCTGCACATCATGAACAGTGCTCCACGCTTCCCTTCTTCCTAGGAAAATGGGACCACTTGCAGACTAAAGGAGAACCCATCATAAGATGCATGGCAGGCTTTGCCTGCAGTTTGTCAAGGCAAAGTAAGAGAAAGGTTTTATTGGTATCATTTTATTTCCAGTTAAGTTCCATAAAAATCAATCTCTGGGAAGTTCCAGTCGCTGATGTCTGCATTTACAGGCTAATGCAGCGAGTGGGCATAGCTTGAAATAGAGAGCTGTAAAAAAAGATAGCAGCAATGCAAATCCGGCTGAATAAGAAAATTATACCCTGAATCATACAACTGTAAAAGCAGCAAAGGCTGAGTGTAAAACAGAGACATCTCTGCTTAAACCATGCTTTGTAAATACCATGGAACCAGGTGGAGTGACAGCGCAGCACCGGAAAAGCAGCAGCTTTTCTTCTAGGAATTTGTTATTTGCCTAATATAACTTAATTTGTATCCAGAGACAACACAAGCCCCAAACTACACAAAAATGCTGACATCTGCAAAGCTCGGGAATTGCATGTGAAAGTTCTAAACTTAAATTTTTATAGATGAGTCTGCTGGGTTTGTGAAGTCACGTCAAGAAAAAAAAAACCCAAAATGGGTCTTTTTCAAGTCTCCAGGTACAACTTATTCTGCATTCCACAATTTCACTCCTTCAGTTCAAACTGGACCTCAATCCCTTTGCTTTCTTTGTGGATAAGAGAACGGGATCCAAACCCGCTGCAAGTTTCAATGGACCACCGCTGCCGAGTAGGCATCACTACAAAGCATTGATAACTCAACCTTTCCCTTTAAACATGAAACAGAGTTTTGAGTCAGGACCCATGGGCTTTTTCATGGGTTAGATCCCATTTTAGCTGCTGCCTAAAGCATAATGCCTGGAGCATAAACGAGAGGGCAAAAATCTAAGTCAGAGGTATTCTGCTAACTCTAATTTTATTTATATTTCAGTGAACTCAAATCAAAACACAGGGAAGTTGAAATAAAAGCTATGATTCCCAGGATACCCCATGGCCCAGAAAGGAGACGTAGGAGGCAGATTCTGCCTGCTGCTGCTGTGAGGCTGAGTGGGACCATAAGCAAGGCTGCACAAGAGACAAGCACGTGTTTGACCTTCAAAGTAATTCCCTCCTTGTGAAAGCAACAAACTGGCTTAATACCCCCCCCCCCCCAAAAAAAAAAAAAAGTACTCTTCCAAATAGATAATGGCTGTTTTCAGGAGCAGAACTGGGAAACAGCCATGTACCTTACAGCAGGGATGGCTTGGGTGGCTCAGGAGCAAAGGAAACTCATCCACTAAACCACCTGTTGTTCTGCTTTCCTTTTCCTCAAGCCTTTTCCCATCCAAGAGAGCTCTGATTTGGTGCCCCACTCCAAATGCGCTTTGAGCTAAGCTCTGTCCTGATCCCAGTCTTCCCTCATGGCTAAGCAGGACACTCTGGAGGGATCCCAGCTCAGAAGGGCCCCAGGATCCCAACCCTATCCCCCTCCTTCTTGCGCAAAATCCCCACAGAGCCAAGCAGATGCAGTTCCTGATGGAGGTGCGGAGGAGAGCACACTGGGTTTGGGAAGAAGGGAGCGCAGCCGCGCACCTGGCCCTGCACTGGCTGTATTTAACCGGCTTTCCTTGCTCCATTTTCTCCCCAGGATTTTTGGTCATTTTTAACTCACAGCTCTCAGTCACCACCAGGAGACCTGTGCGATAAGGGCCGAACAAAGGCATCAGAAAGGGACTGCATGTATGCTGTAGAGTCAAGCTGCCTGCACGTGTCACACATGGCATCCCCGGAAGAAAGTTCTTGGCTTACATATTGATATGTCCCTTCCTAACAGTGGAAGGGATGAATTGCAATCACATAAGTCCTGGTTCTTAGGCAGCCTCAGTCCAGGCCACTCCTCTGTCCTGACTGCGGCACAAGTCACACACAGCCAACAGAGAGGCGTTCGCCACTTTAGATATCACTTTGAAAGCTTGCTCCATGCATTCCCTGAAAACAGCTGTTTTCCTTCAGTTCCTTGAGTTCCTGCTTTCCTAGCCCCTTATTCCATTAAGCAGCTGCCTTTATTTTAACAGAAACAACATACTTTTCAAACTTTTTCAAAGAGCTCCATTTTTAACCTCCTCCCAATTACAGTGACCACCCCTGGCTTTATTTATTTCTCTAATATCCCTCCAGTGCTGCAGCATGCAGAAATACAAGCTTTCCTTCTGCTCTGTCCTCAGTGCCGTATTAATCTCTCTCAAAATTCATTGCGCTATCTAAACAGATTCTTTAAAAACTTCAGTTAAAGGAATGACTCTGAAGTTTCTTTTAATATTGGAAAACCCATTTGATGTTGGTTTGGGGTTGTTTTTTTAATGGCGATAGGTTTTTACAAGCATCTGGCAGAGGAGGATAAACCAGCAAACATCTGTAAACAAAATGCAGCAAACACTGATAGTGCCATTGACTTTGTATGGTTGTTCTGCTAGCAAGAGTAAAATATAATGGAATAAATCCTCCTTGCTGCACTTTTATATGCCAGTCAATACATGCATTCTCATCAAGTCAGAAGGGCTCTCCACCTTTGGTGCTGCAGCTGGGACAAGCCATTTAGGCAGGCAAACAGACATGCTGGGAGGTACCCCACTGTGCTGACATAGCTGCTTTGCATTTCCAGCTCAAAGACAAAGGGAACACAACCTTCTGAGAGAGCTTCCAAAGGGTGGGCTGAGATTTCCCAGCATACGGCTTCTTTCAAAACGCTTTCACAAGACCATAGGTCCTCCTCCAAGTTCCGTTACTGTTAACAAGGTAACTTCAAGTGTTCCAACTGCCCATAACAGGCTAGGAAAAACAAAATATGGAAAATATATCTCAGCCCCTTGGATGTGAATTTGACATAAAGTTGGAAAATTTGGGTGCCTGTGGCTATTGAGGAGCTCCAAGTTTATCAATGTGTCTTCTCTTGCAATACTCAGCAGGATGAATTTTTAACACCACAAAACCCTCCATACACAATGAGTCTGTCCCCAGTGGAACACAACTTGCAGAGGTGAGCAGAGAGCAATTTTTTACTACTGAAATTTTAACATTCCTTCTGGGGATTCACAACAAATTGTTTTCCAGGTCAGCTCGGGCCTCCAATCTGTCTAATTCATAGAGTCCCATCTCTACCAGATGACTGCATTAAAGTCATCTTGCTAATCAGGTCAGAGGAGGCAAAATAATCCCTGTAAAAGTACCACCACCAAAAACCACAACACAAACCTGCCTGGAGCTTCTAAACAACCTTTAGGAAGTAAATACCCTCAGAGTATCAGAACAAACATATTCTGAGATACTTTGGAGTACTATAGAGCAAACTCACACTTTCAGTCTTCCCACTGGCAAGGACTTGCCATAGCATCAATTTGCAATGGCACCTTTCATGCCCAAAGCATACAAAGGAAACCACAGCTAAATGACCACTGGATGTCTCTAATAATTTGCATTTAGGTAGATAGTAGCTTCCAGCAATTTCCCTTTCATTTGGGGAAATGAGAAAGAGTAGAAGCAAGAAAACAGAAAAGGAAGAGCAGATATGCTGGTTCACTTGACATTCATCCTTAACAGCCATACTACAGAGGCACCCACATCCTCCACTGCTGCGTTAACAGCTGGAAATAGATCCATGGAAGTTTTTCAGTGTACAAGCCCAGCTGCCTCCAGTCATTGCAAAGTACAAAGCACTCGGCAGCACTCTGCTCCTGTCTTCTTTAACCAAATATGCGCCTTGAGATAATAGATTTACTGAGAAAATAAATGCACGCATCCTTAATGCGACGCTTTTGCTTTTATACCAGTTCCAAACAAATGGCGTCACATCCTGTCTGGGCTAAATCGGGGTATATGAACTGTGAACAGAAAGGGTTTGCGCAAACAATACGACGAATAAATAGTTACATACAAAGGCAACAGCATTCTGAGGTTTTACAAGACAAATAACCCAAAGCTGTAAACACTTCTGGAAAACAAACTGCTCATCAGTTTTCCTGGGTCCCTTCATCTTTGCACAAATCTGCACTAGAACGAAGTAACTTCACCTCGAGCTACTCTTGATTGTTCCAGCACACTAAGAAACCTCTTTGCATTTGTTAGTATTTGTATTCCTTCACTGAACAGCAGCTCCATTACGGAGCTGGGCTGCATTGGGCTGGTTTACCTCTATGTGTACACCCATGAAAGAAACTGCCTGTGCTTCAAGTGCTGGTGATCTTGATTTATTTGTAGTTATTTTCAATGGTCAGGAGGGGAAATAATCGTCTGAGCTGAATGCATGGTCAGCAAAGAGCAAGTCTTAGTCACATTAAGATGTTTCTATTCCTCAGCTAAATGTTGAAAGGGCATGTTTAAAGGGAGGCCGTGAAAGAGCAGGAGATGCTAAATAAGGTGCCAAAGGTGACATCAAGCTCTCAGGAATGAGGGGTCCATCAGCTCTGCAGCCTAAGCAAACACATCTTGCTTCCAGAGAGGTGTTCCCACATGGCCCAGTTAACTCGGAAAAGAGCTCACAAACCCTGGACACTGGATGCATGTGTATTCCTCTTCTAGTGAAGCCAGCTCAACAGCCAGCCAGAAAATGCTCTTTTTACAGACTGAACAGCCATAAAAGATATCCTGAAATGCCACTCCATTAACAAACTTCATTTCAGTCGCCCTCTGTTAAAATGGATTTTTATTCCATTAAGCTCAGTATACTCCACCCACTCCTAGAAAGAAGAGCATGCGATAACGTTTAGTAGAGCCATTAATCTACATTCCTGGCACGGCTCTGGAGGTCTGAACAGCAGAGATCACAGTCATACACATACAGCAGCTTCCTAAAACCCCCAGAACAGCCAGTTGCACTTGGTTTTGTGTGTTTTGGCTGGGTTAACTCTTATTTGCAGTCCCTACTATTCACTTTCCTGGCTTCTAAAACTGCTATTTAAAGCAACCAAAGAAACAGCAGGGTCCACATGATAACTAGCCTTCACCCGCTATCTTCTCCCTGCAACAGCATTACATGGTAATGCCTCAGGGGTGTGAATATAGCACTGCTAAGTCAGAAAGACTGCTTCAGTGGCTGTAAGCACGGATTAACAAATCTCAGATGGAAGGATCAGACTTTGCTTCTTAGTCTAGGTGTGAGAGACAAATAGATGTATGAAAAAATGAAGAAGCAAACCAACTGGGATGATGTTAGGTAGGTGATTCATCCAACCATCAGCCCTTCAGCAAGGCAGAAGACCTCTCTGTAAAATGAATTCCCGTCTGGATTATTGCCTCCCAAAGCAATAACATAAATCCATCTAACATTTAAGCAAAGGGATATTGGACTTGACAGATCAACAACGACCACGTTTGTCTACAGAGTTATAAGGTCACCACTGAAGACCCAGATGAGAAAAGCAGGTGCCTGTGGAAAGGGGCCAGATATCAAAAGGTAGCTAAAGGAGATTAACCTTTGAAGAAAACAAGAAATATTAAGAAATCATCAAGGCTGGTCCCACACGCACCAGCAGTTAGTTCACTTCTCACTGCTAATAAGATACAGTAAAAGCCTGCATTGTTCTGCAGTTGTTTGATGGGATTTTGTTTGGTTGATTTATTCTAAACATGAAAATCAACTGATGGACCACGCAGTCCAAATGCCATGAAGCAGACACGATAAGAGAATAAACCTTCCCTTGAAGCAGAAATCAGGCAGTGCAGGTTCAAAAACCTCCAAAGCCCATTCTGCAATCCCAACCACTGCCAAGCACTTCCAGACATGCCCATTGCAGCTTCCTAAGGCGGCACTGACATCTGTCTGCAGACACGTTACTGAGACAGACCCCAAAGAATGGCATTTCCAGAGCAAATCCATCCAGTAAGATAGACTACAGCAGAACACACACAAGTTCAGTTCTAAGTATTAACTGCAATAAGGCAGCATCTGTCCTTGGGTGATATTTTGTGCTGCCACATTCATGGGATGGGAGTGTAATACAGTTCAGTTTGCTTCGTATGTTCTTGTCACAAGACTTTTCCATTCCAGAGGCAAGTAAATTAAAGAAAACTTCTTCTTTCAGAAAACAGAACAAATTAACCTGCCAACTTACTTTTTATTTGATTCAACTTCATTCCTGTTTGTACAAGTCTTCATGGGTCAAGATTAATGTACCACAGATACTGCATGGGCATGTACTGATATCACAAAATTGAAGCTAATAATGCTACATCTCTGCCTGCTGCACAGCATACCTAAACCACTTAAAGCAAAGAGCAGCTCATATGCAGAGCTTACCTCTGGAAAAGTGACAAACCAAGCATCCTAACAGGGGAGGGGGATCAAGAGACTTCTGTCTTGGCTCTCTCAAGCCCTGCTCCACAATGACTCATTTTCCAGCTTCCCCACCTGGTGGAGTGACCAGCCAACCCAAAAAGTCTCACATTCCAAGGCAGTTTGGATGGGGATGCCTTTGCACCCAAGAGCATCTCTCAAAATAATTAGTTCTGCAGTGCAGAAAAACCTTTCTCCCCTGAGCCAACTGAAGTACTATAGTCACCTCTTCACTGCAGAACACTATCCTAACGCTGCAACGTGACCTGCTGGGTACACAGACCCCGGGCTGAGGCAGTCAGAGGGACTGCTGGACCGCACAACTCTTCCTCCTGACCGCAGGCAGCTGGCTCACAGCTAAGGATGCTGCTTGGACCTTGCCCCAAGAGTCCTCACCGCAGATCGACCTGTGCTGGCTGCAGCAACACATCAGAGTGAATTCACAATTCAGCTCCTCCAATGCCAAAACAACTGCCAGCCCAAAAAGCCCCTCAAAAAGAGGCTTATAAACCTACTGGATTTCAGAGAACTGCAGAAATCTGGTACACAAAGTAAATGAGTTAACACAGAATATGCGGGTTTGCATTTAAAATACTGATCTTACGAAGGAGTGCTCTCAGCTAGTGTAGTGGTACAGAGTACATTAAACTGCATATGGACAATCTGCAATAAACACCACCCTTCTCAAAACGGCACTGCAAGCCATTTTGCAAGCAAGAAAAGACAAGACCCAAAAATGAATGTCCCTTCAGGACAGGGCACCACAATGTCATGCTGACAGAAACAACATGTGTGGTATAACAGATAAGGACGTGACCAACTAGCCACTTGGGCTGGATTCCTGGGCTCTCAAAAATCTGCTGGCTTCAACATCGTGGAGGGAACACGTGTGTGCTTATACACTTGTGTGTGTACTAATATATATGAACTCAGTCTGGTTGTTCATCTTACTACAAACAGTGCAGCAACAAGAGACCATCTGTTGGAGTGACCAGACACAGGAATCACCTCCACAACGCAACCTGGCAATCAAATCAGGAGAATCAAATTATCAACAGGGCATCAGCAATACAGGAAGAGAAAAGGAAAATAGATTTCACGCCATTTAGCAAAGCCAAACTAGCAACACACAGGGAGAGGAACAGAGCCCATGCCCTGCACTGTTCAACCCATTTGGTATAATTCTCTGGTAAGCACTCTCAGATGAATCCCAGACTAGAGTTTCATTCTCTAGCAGCACCCAAAAGGTTTATCTGTTTATCAGTCACTAATTAATTCTTCTGACATGATTAATTTGTTTAAATTCATTTGCACGTCTGGGGTGTATTTTTTTGCCTGTGAAGTATCATATTGCTTTCTGAATTCCATATTAATGGGAAATGTGGCCCTAATAAGTATGTGGATTTTCAACCTTCCTTCATAGAATCATAGAATAGTTAGGGCTGGAAAGGACCTTAAGATCATACAGTTCCAACCCCCCCGCCATGGGCAGGGACCCCTCCCACTAAACCATGTCACCCAAGGCTCTGTCCAACCTGGCCTTGAACACAGCCAGGGATGGAGCAAAGGGATGAGGGGAATATAACAGCAGGAGTGTACAGGCTGGGAACATCGTTTAGGCAATTTTTTCTACAAATGCATTGTTAGCCCTCAGGTTAATAACATCGACTGGTCAGATCTGCTACCGGCGCAGGGGACTTCTAACCATAAGAAACGGTCATGGTACGAAGTTGAACTGGTCTCAGAGAACAGACGGAGGATGGAGTTGATTTCAGCACATCCAAGCTGGATGCTTGAAATTATGGTCAGACCTTAAATCTCTGCTGAAAAACTCCACAACTGCTGCAAGGACCTTCAGCCTTCAAAACCACCCCTTGTCCACTGTGATAGCGGGAAATGGGGTAGAAGTTTTCACCATGGACTACCAGTAGTAGTGCCCTTGCAACAACAGAAAAGGAAAATAACACTGAGACCAGACATCACGGCCTCACATGGCATTTCCTATGCCCTGATGTGTACGCGCTGCCCTGCTTTTTACAGATGCAACAGAATGCAAAGTTTTGAGTACAGCAAATGCTATAAACACAAGATAATGTCCTGCTCCCTCTGCTGCTTGTAGCTCTCCAGGTTTGGAGGAGATCACCTCCCAAGATGCAGTTCTGCCACCACAGTGGTTGTGCTGCAACAGCTAATCCCAAACTAACACTGTTAGCATCACTCAACACCTTACAAGCCTCATGCAAACGCTGCTTCACTTTCTCAGAGACAGGTAACAGCAGGACCTGTGGCACCAAGCTGGAAAAATGAATTATCCAGCACTGTGCAGAGCCAGGAGAAAAGCTCAGGAAATTCCCCAGTCACTGACTGCTGTTTGGACTCTTCTTTTCCTCCAGCATAGAAGGCCCGAATTAAGAACTACAACAGCAGCCACAGCGCTCTCAAAAGATGCTCCACGAGAAAACCCCAGAAGACAACACTAAGTAGGCAAGCAAGGATTTGCTTATTTGGGGAGACTTCCTTAATCCTGAGAAGAGGTAGCAGAGCTGCACAAAGCAGCAGACAAATCAAGATGCAATTCTGATGGGTAAGAGCACTTCTCCCCTGCAAACTCCGTCCATTCTGACATTACTTAACTGAACTCTTTTCCAGTCAAATTCTGCTTCTCCCTCTTCAGTCGTGTTCCTTTACACTGTGCTACCTGCCTTCATTTTTTATTTATTGTACTTCACCCCCATTACGATCTCCACAAAGTTTTCAGCCGATTGCAGCAATCTCACATCTCTCCTGACCTGCTGCTAGGGATTGATGGACAGCAGTGCTCATTATTTTACAGGTGCCCTCCATTTGGAGAAGCTGCACCATTTACAGTACAAGGGAGAGTGTGATGGTGGCAAAGGAATGTTTCCGTCTGAGCCAGACCCTGTTACTAAAATGTTCAGTATTTAATTCATGCACTTTGTGCAAGATCAGGAGCGACCTCCTCATACACATGTTTACAGCCATACAAAAACATGAGGTCATGGTCCCTGTTAGTATAAACAGATGTAGGCCCCTCATGCCCATGATTTCTGTTCCAGGATATCTCTGAGCATATCAGCCAGCCACTACAATCGGGTTACAGCAGCCATGAAATGAAGCCCACAGTTTTACACCTGGGAGATGCATCTAGCCCAACTGGCTGCGCTTCCAGAGAGGTTTTGAGCGAGTTGTCAAAGCTCTGAGCTTTACTCTTTACACCTGTGTATATTTGCTCACGCCACCGTATTTCCTGCTTCCATTCCTGCAAACACCTGCACTTCAGAGCACAAGCTGCACCCGGGTACACAAACCGGGGAGCACGGCACCAGCACAGGGCCTGGCAGAGCAGGAACCTGGGCACGAATCACAGCAGACCACAGAGGTGTGCAGCACGGGGATAACATTGTTCCCGCAATGCTCTAGGATTTCAAAACCAAATTTGGTGTAGAGCTGGAAGCAAATCACCAATGAAAAGACCAGTGTGACTTGCTTTACCAGGAGCCTGGCATCCGCCACAGAGCACAGCAACAAAGGCAAAAAGAGAAAGAGGAAAAGATCCTCAGGGACCTGGAAGACTAAAGGAAATAATGAGGCATTTGCTTTGGAGCCTGAATATTGTACGATACTGTATTTGCTTAAATGAGCGGACTGCAAGCAAAATACAACATGGTACCTTCAGTCACCTATAGCAAGGACTTTCAAGTGACTCCTGTCTCCCTTCAGATGGTCACAGAAAGTAAAAGGAACACTGGCAGATAAATTTTAGAGTAAAAGGGTAAATAAAGAGGAGTCCAGCTGCACTGTACAAAGCAGCACAGTGAGGTACCCATTACAGGGTATGGCTCCCCGCTTAGAGGCAAAAAATGTCATGTACTAATATTTCAGAACTAGCTCTTACCAACCACACAGTTAGGGTATTAAATATACATCCCTGTGTCACAGCAGCAGCAGACACAAATAGAAGCATGGTAATACTTCAATATGACGCTCCAAGCTTAAAAGTCACTTACAGTAGAATGAAACCCATTCAGTACTTATTTTCCACAGGCTCAAGTCAACAGTCCTAAGCAGATGGCTGCCGTTAGCATAAAACGAGCACCTGAGGAGGAAAGTGGAAACAAATAACTCCAAGCAACCATCTGCTTCTTAATTTTAAAGCAAAGGGCACAAAGAACTTTGAGGCACTACCAGGTATATCCATGCTGTGCCATACCCTCCCAATTACTCAATTGTCAGCATCAGTTAATTCCCCCATTGTTGTGCTTTGATGCTTTCCTACACAATGCCCAAGAGCCATAAATGACTGTGCCATGTGTCACCACTACCTTCTTCAGAGAAGGTCCTGCCCCAAGCCAAAACACTTCATTTGCAAATCACACCTGAGCAGAAGCCCATAGGAAAAGCGTGGCTCCATCTGTAGTTACAGTATCTCTTTGGCTTCAGTAGGACATAAGCAAGTACTTAAACCCTTCACAAACCAGACCCTTGAAGCAACACGCACGCTTCTTTCAAACAATGTACGTATTAACTTTGTTCCAGATGGGCAATGTTTATACATTACCAGTATTTATGAAAGGTTTTGCTCTACATAGTTTACAAAGGACAAAACAGTCTAATTCCAAGCCACAGACGCTTGTTCTTCCTATTAAAATATTAATGTCTCCTTTGGTAGGGAATCACACATTACTTCCGTCATGGGTGCTGTGTCCTCAAGCACCCACAGCCTACTGCAACCATAAACTACTGCTTAAGGCAAAGAATGATTTGGAAAGTTTCCAGCACTGGTGTTTGTTCCTCAAAAGGAAATATGTAAAACACAGAGCAATGCCAGTCTCCCACAGGGTGTTGATGTTTGCTCTGCACTCAAGCTGACCAGTTTTGCTTTCGGCACTCAGTTTTCTGATCATGCAAGCTACAGTTACTACATCAAAGGGGTAATACCATGAAGACCCTATGTTAAAAAATAATATCTCTTTCCTAACATCATAATGCTGCCTTTTAGGGATGTTTAAATGGCCCATAACTTGCCCAGAGACCTGTATGTTGTGTTTACACACTTTTACTACAACAATTGCACCTCTTGCGAAAGCACCACCTTGGAATACGACATCCACATTCTCAAGAGACCTCCACAACTCCAGCAGCTGGAGTTGTACAGGGCAACCTGTCCTCCATGCACAATGAAGGTTTGCCTACAAGAAGCGGTTGTCCAGTAGAATTACATCTGTTCTCTGATATAACTACACCATCCTAACAACATAAATGTGAATGCGATTTTACCAGTGTAAAGGTGTTTAATAGCTGCATAAATATTCCTGTACAGAAATAGAAATGAGTAAGACTAGAGGAAGTTCCTTCTTACCCATCTAACTGCTTCCACACTACAAGCAGTATCAGTGTAACTCGTTTAGTTTTAAAAGCTTGTTTATAAATTAGACCTAAATATAGACACAAAATGAAAGTATCCATGCTGGGCAATTTTGTATGGCTTCACCAGAAGAAAGGTCTGTAAGTAAACACATTTAAATAAGATACGTGCTCTGTTCATAACAAGTATTAAAAAGCCAGTGAAACTCAATTGACTAGAAATTATGGCATTGAGTGAGACTAATGAAAAACAAGGAAAAAGCACATTTGAGAATTCCTTAGTAATTAAATACTAAGAATAAAAACCTCACAACTAAAAAGTAAAATCAAAACAGCATAAACTTCAATTATTTAAGAGGGAAGATATCTCTGGTAGCCTGAGAAACACCAGGTGCTGATTTGTAACAAGTGAATACACACATTGTGCATGTGAAATTCATGAAAACGTGACAGCAGAGATCAAACATGCAACAGTTTTGAATGACAGAGATTCCCTTGTTCAACTCTCTACAGTCCTGTTGTCATCGCCTCTCTGACAAGAAGAACAGAAATGAAGACAACGGTGACCTAAGGGGGCCTTTTTTCACCTCCTGTCAAGGTAAACATTGCTTAGAGAATCTGTCAAAGCATTAAATTCATCTTTAATCTTCTGAGTAAAAAAGATTGGCATGAAGAAAAACCAAACAAGTTAAAATTCAACTAAGTCATTTCTCCAGCAAAGACCCCGTTGTCCATGGATTATTTAAGTTAACTGACAGACAGTTTTATCAAAGCCTTGTCTACAGGAAAAGAAAAGAATAATGCAATATTAAATGCTGCTAACTGCAAGAAGGTCATGAAGATTTATGGTTTACCCTCCTGTAAATACCATTCTTTATAACCGATCCCCAGGAGATTTACTGAATGCTCAATAACCTTTCTGTGGCGGATGCAAGCAAAATTATCAGCACTATCTCGAAACCCAGCTTATTCAGCAAGCCAAGAGCACCATGCAAATTGACCTCAACAGAGCCATCCCTTCTCTCCCCCTTCTGTAAGTTAGTAGTAATGAAGATGCTGCTGTGATGGAGAATCCTCACAGTCAAGGTTGAACTTTCAAATGCACTCGGAAAGAGTTCTCTGAGCCAAATGTCACTGAGCTGGCCTTGTGGGCGCAGCACAGAAGATGAAGTGTGTACACTGAGCTCTGCAGGATTACTGCTAGAGAGACTCTTTCACCTTCAGCTGAAAGAAAAACTAAATGTTTGCACTGAGCTGGGCAGTGACTTGGCAGACGGAAGCAGGAGCCACATCTGCTATTACATCCTTTGTAGGTTTCTCGACTTCAGTGTCACCATGAATCCCATTACTAGCAAAAGCAGATAAGCAAATGGAAAAGCATTCAAGGTAAGTCAGGTTTCTAGATATGTTAGTTTAGCAGAAGCCTGCTTAATGGAGCCTGATAAACTGGTCCCAAAATCTGTGCGCAGAGGATGCAAGAAAAATTAGGACAGTGTACAACATAAATTACCTTTTTTATCAGTCATTAGAGCTTTGTTTCTCTGTGCAGTCACAGACACCACCACTACTGCCCAGTCCCAGATCGCAAGTAATGACCAATCTCTGCCTCCAAAGATGCATCCCAATATCTTTATTAAACTACCTGTGTTGCAGACAGCCTCTGGGAAAACGGAGCACGTTCTGACACAGCACAAGTGTTCTTTGGCACAGCAATGGGTAGATTTAGCATTGCAATAAGAACTGATGAGCACTCTTGGCCGATGCACACACAAACAGGCCTGCAGCCCAGATCACCTGAAGAGCCATTGCCTGCACAGCAGTCCAAACTCTGGGCACTGCTGGAAGCTGTGTTCTTCCTGCTCAGAGATATGCTCAGGAGACACCTGGCCCCACTAGCTGGGATCTGCAATTTAAACTTAAAACTAGTGGGCAGACTGCTGGGTACGATTCTACATCTCTATTAGGTTTTATCAATGCAAGAAACATGGGATTACAGCGCTTCTCCCCTTGTCCCATGCAATCCCTCCTCATAATTAATCTCACCCTGCAGCAGCTACCCATGCAAAGGGGAGTTGTACAAAAAGCATGAGCCTCCTGGCAGAAGATCACAATCTCTTTTCTCCCACACTCTCCTTTCCTTGCATGAAAATACATATTGGCACAGCAGACAGACAACGAGGACATCACGTGAGTATCTGGCTCAGAGGCGTTTGCAGCCAGCGTTCAGCCTCATCTCCCTCTCTGTAGTAAAACTGACTTGTGCACACTGCCAGGAGGATCTTGGTAGCGAGCACGTGGGCTTTAAATCTCTGACCTACCTGATCTGTATTAGAGGCTTTTTTGCCCCTCTTCCTATTCTCTAGATTTCCTGTTTTCAATGAGCTTTCGGAAAAGGCAGAAATTATCATCCCATCCACACTCTTTAATCCACACACACCTCCACACTTTCACGGCAGTTTGAAGCAGAAAGTTGGGATCAATGTGCCAGGCCTAAACCTAAACTGTCCCAGTGCTAAAGATGATGCTGATGTGGGGTTACAGCTGTTACCCACTTAATGCAAATCTTATGCCTTACCAAGTTCCCAAAACAGATGCAAATAGATCCAAAGCTTTAGGGGGCTAAGATCTGGTGTACTGGTTTCTAACCCATGACTAACTTAGAGCAAAATTAAATCCCACCTGTAAGCATCCATCTGTTATTTCCAGTCACCTAGCACGAAATAGAATATTTAAGGAGTGATTTATGATTCCATTTTTTTTTTTTTACATACCTCAAAAGGAAGCATGCAAATAGCTAAATATTTTAAACTAACCAGTGAGCAGTTCCCAAGCACCTAAAAACATCTGCATCTCCCTCACCCACGTGCAAGAGATTCCAAGTTTTTAAGTAAGAAAATTAGGTTTTAAAATATTCTATTTTCATAGAAATTACGTCTTGAAGGAGATAACTTGGCCTTTGCAAAAAAAAAACACAATCCAGCTCCCCTGGGTGATTCTTGGAAGGGCTGACAGAGGAGTTCTTCTTCCATCCACCATCCAAGACACATTAAATTGCACAGGCAAAGTAATAAAAAGGTCAAAGTTGTTTGAAGTTGAGTCAAACATAAGTACCATTTATGATAAGCATAAGTACATACAATACGTAAGTATTTATGATAAGCAGTGGCCCTGAGGAGTAGGATAATAGGATACTACTGACCTTCTGCAGTGCAAGAGTCAGTAAAAGGCACCTAATGCCAGGGGAGATATTACAAAGGTCACCAAGCATGAAAATACATGTGTATACACTAATCAGGCTGCACACTCACTCACACTTGTTTATTATTTCCACTGATCTCTCTACCACAGGATGAGGGGAAATCCCGAGCGTTGCTAATGACCTAGCTCATGCACTAAATAAGTCAATGTAGATCAGGGCAGCAAAGATGAACGGAGTTCTTGCTGTGGGAGTTTTGCTTCCCTTTGAGGAGATATTGGAAACATTCTTAACAGCGACTTCATACAAATAAAATTGTTCCTCTCATCCTGAGGTGACAAAAAATAAGATATAATTCCTTGTTAGATTCACACCCATGACAAAGGAAGCAAGAAAATAACAAAACCTCTTTCTTTGCCAATTATGAATACTTACGGCAGATCTTTTAATGAGAGAAAAATGTTTCTTCCTTTGAGGATCCTCAGGGATTCTTTTCCTATTTCTGTCTTCCCCAAAAAGGGTACACGGGAAGGTCAGTGAAGAACCAGAGGATGTGTTCTTTCAGATGGCAGGAAAGGTCAGATCACTACATAAATGCCTACCCTGATGGACTCCAGGCAGTAATAAGGAGGGCCATAAGAAAGCCTACAAATAACCAGTATATTTGTCCTTTCTTGGCATATTTCCTGGAACAAGGCATTGAAAACACTCCCAAAGACTTGATGGAAAGGAGTGCATCAGAGCAGCAAGCAGTGCTGCTCCCTCCAGGGGTATCACACACAGAAGGACACTTCAGCTGTCACAGACTCCCAAATACCTGTTTTCATGCTGTGATCATGCAGCCAGACTCCACGGGTCCTGTGACTCATCAGGCTCCTTGGCACAACCCAAAGCCTTGGGGAGCCCTGTCTCCTTACGGCGTTGATCAGATGTTACATCCTCCAAGCCACTGCTGCACCCTTGTGCTTGGTCCTTGCAGGGAGTCATGAAACGCATCATGACTGAAGCCTTTTAGAAGTTAGAATATAGGAATCAGACTCTCCTGCCTCTGTTGGTTGTAATTTCTTAGGGTTTTGTAATTCCTGGAGATGCAAGCAATGTCAGAGCAACCTCTTCCTTAAGAGGCGTTATTAGCTTCAAAGGTTTGACTTCATCCACAAAGTATCAGTTGAGCCCCCCCCAGTCCAGCAGCACTATCCCTCCAAATGCTGTAATCACGTGCCGAGACCTATATGTTATAACCTGGTGGGTAAGCAACAAATCCCCTATAGCAAAGCTTGCTGGGGCTATCCAGGATTCACTCTTTTCTTGTGATTGCACTGTATTCTGGTGCCACAGTATCGTGGTTCAAGCCCACAGCTGAACCCAGGACACACTGCAGCAGAGATTCTCCTGCTGAGGAGTCACACTATGCCCTAAGATTACTTGATCCTAAGTCAAGAGCACCAACACTAAAACATAATGACCCGATATGCTTTGTTATGCCTAGTGTCACATCAGCAGGGGATGTGATTCGAGAGGAGGATGCTCAGCCTCGCTCTGCTACATACAGCGAGATGCTCAACAGAACTTGAGGAAAAAAGTATTGATTCAAAAGAAAAAGAAATAAAAGACTTTTGTTAGGAAGCAGGCAGGGAGAGAGAAGTGAGCATAGAGAGAGAGCACAACTTGCTTTATTCCTTTTGTTGCAGCTTCCCTGAACTCCAAAGAAATAAGAGGAGCCACTTTGTATTCTATTATGGTCAGAACTTCACAAAGCTAAATTATATCACTCGGCTACACTGGTTACTAAAGAAAGATGATAAATAAATAACATCCTCAGAGAGCTCAAAAATAAAGGGGCCGGTACCATTATTCAGAGAGATGGAACAGAAGACGTGAGAGAGGCAACAAGGAGAGAAGCCATTATTGTGTATGAACCCAGATAATGCTCAGTAAAATTGGCATTTGTGTTTGTTCAGTTTGTCCAGTGCTGACACACCAAATTCCAGAAGGTTAGCTCTGATCTTCCTGAAATGCAGCAGACTGTAGACATTTGTGTAGACTGAGACAGGCTTTAAGAGAAGAGGCTAATAACATCCTCATCTTTATTGCCATCAGTGTGTCAACAACTTATCTAGTGCAGCTTTCTACAGGCTGTGTTTGGCTCACACCACTCCATGGATGCTATCAGTTAGAAAGGAGGAAAACACAGAAAACAACCATGTTTCAGTTTGAATCAAGACTGTCAGTGTTAAATAGCAAATCTGGGTCTGGGGTGGATTCTTGGGATAGCCATCTGGAGCACACATCTGGGGAGAAGTTAACCAGTGGCTGCATGCCACTATAATCATTCCTCCCTCAAGTACTGCAAATGGAGCATCAAAGCAGAAAGCAGGTGGTTCTTCCAGGAGGTAAATGAGCCACAGAGAAGGGTCAGAAAGTGAGACATGCATTTGATGAGGTTTGGGGTTTTTTCCTGCTCATAAAAATTGTCAGAACAAATTATCCATCGGATGTTATACCAGGTTACTACATGCCCAACATCTTTATGCTTGTTGCTTTGCAGAGACTGGATGTTCAGTGAAAAGTTGCCTTAAACAGGCATTAACTTCGAGAGTACGAACTGGCATTTCGTTTCTCACAGGAGAACAGATCTATTGTATTCCAATATTGAGAGACTTCATCTCATGCTTTGTACATTACTACTAATTTGGGACCATCAAATTCAGGAACTTGTGAAATCTCATTAGGATTTCAAAAGATTTCTCACTCTGCACCAAGGTAATCCTAAAGCCCCAGTACAAAAGGAGAATCCCTGCACGGGACGCAAGCAGTAGGAATTAAGCTCCTGCTCTGAGCCTCTTTCTTGCCCATGGGTGTCTGCTGGTTGCTGCCTGTTCCTGGGAGGAGACCACTGCCATGGGACAGGTGGAATCACACTGAATACACGTTAATGCAGAGCAGGAGTTTGAACCGCACCTTTACCAAGCAAGAGCCCTGATACAGAAGCAAGCTGCAGTGATTGAATAAGTGTGGTCATAACCTTGGTCAAGAGATTAGAACTCAAACTTTCCTCCTCTAGGAAAACTGTGTAAGTTTCTTGCATGCTGAAGTAGTTTACCTGAAAAAGCTTCTCTTTTGGTTTGTTTTGGGTTGGGATTTCTCTCAAAAAAGGCTGATAATGTAAAATGAAATGTTTTCTCAAGAATTTGCAGATGGAAACTTAATATTTGAAGAGAACCATTCACAAATGAATCTCAAAATATTTGAACCTCACCTACATCTGAAGGCAAGCATAACTGAGACTTCTTCAGCACCATACACATGATGAAGTTGGAGAAGAGGTCCAGACCCAGACAGGGAACCCCAAAGTCCACAGCTCTGTCCAGAAGACCCACTACACATGTATAAACAACTCCAAGACGGCATGGATTCTTCAGGGCTTCACAGACCTCCTTGGACATCTTGTCCTGGGCCTTCTTGGAGGAGGCAACACCCCTGCCTGCCGCGGCAAGCAAGCCAAAGGAAATTGTTCCTTCTCTCACCTCCTGCCCCAAAAGATGCAACTTTAAGATCCTTTCTCAAGTCTTATTTTTGTTATTGTGCTTGGATCCAAGGTACAGGAAGAGAGACCAATGCTACTATTTAGCAATTATAAAAAGATTGAATCCATCTGGAGCTCATCCTCATATGGACAATGACTTGAAAAATCAGTGCTGTGGAGATTTAGACAGGTTGGTGACCTTTCAGCTTATGCTGTAAGCTATTTCAGTCTGGGGAGTTTGCTCCTCAGAAGAGCTCCTGTCTGTATTCTGCACTGAGATAAACTGCAGCTTCAACTACTCTGCTCACCCAGCATTTACAGAAACTACCACCCGACACAGACAGAATACATAAGCCAAAGTATCAGCCAGAACCTCTGAATCTTTAAATGGAACACTCTCGAGAGTCGTGTAGGAATCAGAAAGAGGGGGTCTATGGCAATAGATTCTTTTTTTTATTAGATACTAAAAATGCAACTGTAAAACTTCGGGCATTCACAATGAGATGGGAAGTTTCTTCCTTATCAGTTCAGTCTTGGCCCGGCCCAAGAGGCTTAGAAAGTTGCTACCATTTCGTGCTCAACGCAAAAGAAGGGGAAGCCTTCACATGTTTCTCAGCAGGCAGTTTCCACACAACTTGGGCAATACAACCAGCAAGTCTGCACCCAGTGGCAATGTCAGGAACGTTCACGTCCAAGCAGGGGAGCTGCAGAAGACTGACCAGCTCTCTGGTGCCTCTGTTCTTCTATAGAAGAAACACTGAAGCATGTTCTTGGCAGGCCTACAGTGACTGCTTATCTACAGACTGACAACACTGCATTCTGTGTCTGGCCAAGGCTAGACTGATACCTGCTCCCAACAAGGCTGCTGAAAAGCACCTGGCTGGTTTTGTGCCATGCTGTAACCACGCACTGCTTAAGTGGTTTAGGTGGAACTTGCAATAACAGCTTCATTTGGGATCACCTTTCATTTTTAGCCTAGTACCAGTTACCTGGGTATCTTTAAAGGCTCTTTCACATAGCTTGCTTTGCAAGTCAATGCTTTTATTAAAGGAATACTCATTGTCCAGTAAATAAAAGTAACACCAGGAGAGAAAGGAGAGGATGGTGGCAGGCATTTAGGTTAATTTATCTCATACCAAGTTACTCACGTTAACTCAAGTTACTCACATTAATACTAGTGACTGGGTTTTCATGTCTCTGAATTTGGGTTTTCTTTTCAGTTTTGCCTATTTCTTTAAATCCACTTAAAAAGAAAAGAGGTTATTCTTCTGAAATTGCTTTCAAGAACTGAAACGTAAAAAGGGTGAAGAGAGGCAGGTCTCCTGCCTGCACTGCAACTCACCGAGCCCAGACAGCACAGACAGTGGATGAAGCAGGCACTACCAGACACTCTGGCTGGGCACAGCCCTCAGACGGGGCCTGGCCACACATCTGCAGAAGTCAGCAGAGGTAAGAAACAGCTCCTGCTGCAGTACCTCCACTGCCCTTAAACCGAGACCCTTCTTGTCAAGCTCTTTTATTACCCCCCTTTTCCTCCTTTCCCTTTCTCAGTAGGTGAGAGCAATCGAAGAACATCAGTGGGTTGGGTACCGGACACAAATCACCCAGCCTCTAAGCCACCAGCATGCTCAGGCAGCAATACTTGAGTATATGACTGCAACCCTCATGCTCCAAAAATTGCATACCTGGATCTCACCAGACATGTCCTTTCCTACATCACCATCTCTTAGCTCCAATAAGGCTGAGATATTCCAGTTGCATCACTGTGCAATCAGGTTCACACAACCTGCAAATCACAGCCAACACTTCTTGTTCACATCTGATCAGTTGCAGGCGTATTATACCTGCTACCTGTCCTTGTATTTTCACATTCTTTCCCAAACAGGACACAAGGTCATTCAACTCACATCTCATTTGGTTACCAGACCTCCTCTGAAAATCCAACCACTTTGGAAAGCCCTAGAAATGGGAAGTGAGTTTCACAGAAGCTCTGGTCTTGCAATATTTACATGAGGTCATAAGGAGAGCCACTCAGCTCCCACTTCTGAGAGCTAAACTCAACTCTCCAGAGTCCTCTCCACCTAGCCACTAAACCAACTTCTTTCCTGAAATTCTTCTCTTTCAAAAGCAGCTCCCTAAGGCATCTGCTACAACAAACAAAGCATCCTGTCAAACACCATCAATTTAATTCATATTAATGGTAATGAAAGTTCAATAATAGATGTTGCCCACAGTATTTGCACATCTGTAAGTTCTGCCACATCACTGGGAAAAAAATAAAAGCTTTGCATTTCTTATGCAGAAGAGACGGACAATTAGCTCTTTAAAACAAAAGCCTCTCTTCATTAACGGAAGTCATTTGTTGACATTTAACTAGCGTGATTCTCTAGAGCTGAATAACGAATGCACCAAAACACAGGCCGCTTGTGCCCAGCCAGGTATCTGTGAGGGCCCAGCAGACTCACAGCATATAATGGTCAATACCGCAGGCAGCTCTGCCAGCAGCTCCCAGGGGCTGGACCCATGGAAAGCAGCCTCCCTTCCCCTACCAAGCAACACGGCCAGACTGCATCACACCATCGTGTTTTATGGTACCTCCTGCCACATGCCGCACTGACAGGCCAGAGAAAGCCAGTACAAAACATTCCCTGCCCTGCGCCGAGCAGATGGCAGGACTGGCAATTACACAGCCAAGACTCAGCCAACAGCACTGAGCATCGTGCTATGTATCCATGGAAGTGCGCTGTGGAGGACCGAAGGCAGCACAACAGTGTTAATACTGACAGCGCGGTCCACCAGGCACCTTGAAACCTGATGGAACAGCCTAGAAAACAAGCCACATCTGGAGTTGGGTGCTGAATTTAAGAGAGTAGGGACATCCCTTGGGAGAAACATGCCTTGTGCTCCACTCCCGCAACAGCCCTCAGCAGAAAGCACAGCCACACAGCCTGACTCACCAGCACAGGCTGCTGCCATAAGAGCTGAGAAAGTATGCCTCCTTGTACCAAGGCAAAACAGTTGGTTGTGGAAAGTACAATGAAAAATAAGCCTTCCAGGGCTGCAGTTCTCCCTTCTCTTGTTTACTCCGGGATTTCAGGCTTCTGCAGGTGGCTATACCGGGACAGACACAGCATTAAGACTGCAGAGCTGCATAGCCTGTTCCCCACTTTCCAGATAGCGGCCATTGAGTGGAGCACCAATGCCAATTCATCACTACAGAATTGCTCAAATCCTCTCCTTTCTGCTGCCAGCTGGGGCTGAGCACTCTGGGTAAAATGCCAGCAGTAGAGAGGTTAATAACAATGGGACTGCAATTCAAGCTTGCTGAGATAAATGAAGGTAAGAGCGCAAGGAAAAGAAGCAGGGGAGGATCTTTGTTGTGATTTCATGGCAGTCTTTTCCTTCTATCAGCATCATCTGAAAAGCACGCTTATCGAATTCACTCTCCAGCAGGCTCATCAGAGAGAGAGCAGGAGACAAAATGTCCCCAAAACCCACCCAGTCTGGCAAAAAGCAGCACCATGTCTACTGCTGTAACACATCCCCAGCCCCAAATGCATCCATCTTTACCTGAGCCTCGCAGCACTGAATTGGCTTTGCTGGAAAAGCTTAACAACTCATTGCATGCTAAAGACCATACACATCATTTCAGTGCTGGGGATGGGAAAAATACCACTGTGGACTCAATACATATTTAAATGGCTCATGCATAGAGCTACATCTTGTTCCAGAGCACGGTGTGCTCAGTCTGCATCCAGAGACTCCAAAACCCACAAACCAGCCCTGAAGTCTCCCATATCTAACATGGGCACGATTAACTCAAAGTAATCTCAAAGTTGCAAGCACAAGGAGATGCCGCAGGACTTGCTTACAACTGCTAATTTGGATACTTTGATACAAATTCCAACAACAACAAAATCCCATCCCTCACTAGTTGCCGATGTTCAAGGAGCTATTTTAGCTATTTTTCACTCCTGTTTTCATTTAATAATTTCTCAGCTGATGTTCACACATATCTAAAACAAAACATTTCTTACTTTGATAAACTCCTGTGACTGAGCCGAGCAGTCAAAACTGGCAACAAAGAATAAAAGAGAAAAGGAAGAAAAATGCAGTGCCAAAAAGAACAAGAAGGATGATCTTTTAATGTAATACTTGCCAAATTCAGAAAGCTTTCAACATATGTATTTTTCTGAAAAAGAGATTTTACTGAAACTCAGCATCTAATGAAGAGTTATGATCTGCTGTATTTCAGTTATGAGAGAATAAAGCTAGAAGGAATGTATTTAGACCCCTCATCACTCAAGATCTTACTATTTGAGCAGCAAGTCAACAAACTAATAGTATGGACCACATGACCCATTCTATTAATTTCAGGCCAGGATCTTTTTCTCTTTGACAGATGCCTTCAGGTCTTCCCCTACCTGTTTCTTGTTTTCAAAAGCAACAGCGGGTTTTTGCTGTGGGAATGGGATATAGCCCCAGTCTTGCAGAGAGATTATACAAGCAGATCTGACTCTCCATGTACTTACGATTAAAGATGCAGTTCTTGGTGCTGGCAAACTTTTTAAAACACAAGTATAAGAAACTTAATTTTTTATTTCCAAGTAATGATAAGTTACAACATTAAATGAATTATTTATGGTACCCTATGGCTAAGAAATCAACTTTGTTGCCTCACTCGTTACAAAACCAGTCCTGCACACTATATCCTGTAGATACTGCTTCTTCCCACAGTCCCTGCGAAAGATTGATGGATCAGGTTTCTCATTTTCCTGCAACAAACAAATTCTGAAATTAAGTTTATTTTTAAAGCATATTCCTCATTTCTAACAGGAAAGTTGAGGTAACACCAGAGTGGAATTTTGGAATATGCGCAGTTTTTAAGGCAAAAGATTTGAATGGAAAAAGGAAGATAAAAGAATAGTCTATGAAGTTCTGCACAGCTCAGTCACAAGTGTTGTTCCACACCACCAGCCAACCAAAGCCATTCTTTCCTTCCATTCTTCCTGTCACTTCTTTCCAAAGAATTTTCATATACCACCTCACAAACATCCATCTGCATAACTTATAACAGCAACTTGCAACCCCAAATGAGGGCACATAATTCATTTATATTTCACATCATTAAGAGACGTATTAGAACTGCAAACAGTAAATAATACAATAACATTTAGCTTTTTCATGCCTTGTGAACTAACAAGTGTTGGAACATCGTGAAAGCCTGAGTCAATGGGAAACTTTTTTGTTAGGATGGATTTGGAAGTGTGAGAAAGACACGAGTTACACAAAAACAACTGGAAAAGGATGCAGGTACCAAGCACACAGATTCTATTCAAATACCCCCCAACAAGGAAGTCAAACTGACAAAACTTTCTCCATGAAACTCCAACCTGAAATGCCTGAACACCAGCACAAGCTAAGCAGCCCAAGGTCCCCCCACAATGGCAAAACCCTGCAAGAAATAACTATTCTCTGCTTGAAGTCAGAGGAATGTGGGAGCTCAGGACTGGGCTGGATCAGGCCCCCCTTTGATAAGCGAATAGCTGAAAAATGCAGTTTATAAGTACCCCTACTATATTGAAAAGTGCTGCCCCCAAATCCTGCGTACAGCTCCCATGAATACTGACTCCCATTGATACAGCTACAACTATAATGAGTAGGAGCCTTTCATCTTTGAGCAGGCATTTGACGGTCCAAGGACTGACAAGATTTGTCCAGGCACAAAACCATCTAATTCCATCTACTTCAAATTTCTGTCTACTTCTGGGAAGGGTCAGGAACTGAAACTTTGCAGCTGAGAAGCAAGAGAAAGCATCATTTCCCTGGCATGTTTTATTACATGGAGAACACATACTATCAGAGACCGCATCAGGAAGCTCAGATCAGCTGAACCCATCAGAGTCAGTGATGTGCAGGTACCACAGCAACATCCGCCCTGCCCAGAGGGGACTGGCTTCTCAAAGGCTTTAGAAGGTACTTGGGCAACAGAACATTCAGCAATCACTGACTTCTTTTCAAATCTCTGGGAAATGGAGAAGCAGCTGGTGAAAAGCCAACATCCCTCAGGAAAGTCCTGAGGAACTCTGGCTCCCATGGATGTATTTATGCACAGTACAGCAATGAAATAAAAACATATCAGGAGATACCTAGAGGACATTAACAAGTCATGAGAAGTGACTCACAAAAGTCACCCCATCTAGCTTGGCACAAATAGCTTTGCTGGGATTAAAAACTGTCAGATCACAAATCAAGTTTTACCATAAATAGCAAGCACAAGTGAAGCAGCATGTCCTGGGCTCTGCAGAAATCAGATGGTTCTGCTTTTCAGACGAGCCACAGCATCTGAGAAAAAAGCAGCAAAAAAACAGACCACTGGTGTGAAATACACCAAAACCATCACCAAAGCAGAGTTCTGCAATGATGCCAAATTACAGCAAAGCACCTAGGACATTGGTGCCTAGTTCTGAGCTGTCACTTCAAAAGGCTCAGAGTAAAACCTGGGTACGCTGCAGACATCAAGGACAAAAAGCCTGTAAGACAACGCTGGCAGCAAATAACCTAAGGAGTATGTCAGGACATGAAGCAGAGACAGCAGTGGGGTGCAGAAGAGGAGAGCAGAATTGTTTCTGCTCCATCAGAGATACTACAGACCACTGCTAGGACACAAAGCCAGCCCAAGAAAGGGACAGAGCTCCTGTTGTTCAGAAACACTTCCTTCCCTTCGATAACATACAGGCAAAGAAAAGAGGTATTGATGGAGAGCATGGAAGCACTTTTACACACAAGTGACAGTGGGGCCAACTCAAAGAGCTGAGTCACACTTCTGCTTGGCTTTAGCATTTGGGGCTGACCGTTTAAATCCTGCCTGCCTCAATTTACCCATTGTGTTGGGTACCCATCAGCATCATAGCAGAGACAGGTCGAGTCTCCAGTAGTCCTGCTCCCAAGTCCAGTCCCGACACAACATTCTCTGATACCAATGCAAACAGGCTCTTGCCTACCTGTGCTGCCAGCAAACAAGCAAACAAAACATTCACAGTAGGGCTATAGCTCTGAAGATCTCTGTGCCAAAGAAGAAAAGCTCACTTATTTCAGAGCCATTTGTATGCAGACAGTTCTTCTGATTTGCTTTTGAAGCACGGATCCCGAATTCAACTATGCATTCCTATCGGAGGGGAAGCACACAGCATTTGCAGAAAGAAGGAATGCAGCTGATCACGGTACAGCAATTATACTGCAAGAAGAGATCAGAGGAAACGCATATAAAGCTGCAATGTTAACACAGCAGTTACCCCCGAAATCCAAGTCCCAACGAAAACATTGTTCTTTTAGGCAAGTATTGAAGGAGTCAAAAGTCATTGCACTTCTTATTTCTCTTTTTGAATACATTTTTCAGTGCATTAAAGGAAGGAGCATGAGGATGTTACACTTCATTTCAAGCATCCTTGATCTTTACTTCACTGTTTGTCTCATTTGTTCTAAAAGCTGTTTCCGATTTCCCCAAGACAGTCACAGCACCTGGGAGAAGGCAACAAAAAGCAGAGAAAGGACTAAAGGCTTTACATTGACTTCCAGGGCAGCCTCTCCTCTACATGAGCTGCAGTTACAATACACAAGGCAGTTTATTCTCAAGAGGGGTAACCCACACTTCTATTCTTAAGCCTGAAACAGCTTCAGATTCCTCTAAAGCTTAAAGCCTAAGCCTGTGGCAGCCAAAAGGCATCTAAACTCTTTCCTGTGGAATACCTGCTTCAGAAACACAAATAACAATAACCCACAGAGCACTGGAAACCTTGTTATTACACTTTTCCCTAAAGGTCTAGAATGACCAAATCCAAGAGTTCTTGCATAGGACAGAAAATTGGGAGGCTGAAGTCATAGTGTTTTGTATGCATTTTTGAAACTACAAAGAAATGTTCATTGTATTCCCTGTTGTTTGAATCTTAAGGACCCCATCATAATGCTTTGCTCTTGAAATGTTTTGGGGTTTTTTGTGGTTTCTTTCTTTTTCTTTGCAAAGGAAGTCTGTCATAAGTGATAAAATCACCAATGCTAGCAACTGTGATTACAGGTCATCCTGCCTCCTTGACTCTTTTGCCTTTCATCCATTAGATGTCTGATACCCAATATACTTGACAAGTGCAACAGCTGCTAAATCAAGCCAGGTACCTATTCTCAAAGTGATCACACTAAATCTGATGAGAAAGAATCAGAGAACATAGCGCTTTGAGCAGTACTGGAATTTTCCCGCTGTCGTCAGCCTCGCTTCCCTGCCCAGCCTTGTCTAAAGGATATCTTTGCGCAGAGCAAGTCAGAGGGATGGAAAGGATTGTAAAAACAGCACAGGCTCTGTATGCTTCTCCACTCTCCTAATCCTATTGCGGGTGACTGGGACCTGTTCTTTTAGGATGACTAGTGAAGTCTGAAGGCTGCTCTCATTTATGCAGCAACAACCCAAAGCTGCAGCCAAGGATTAGCCTTATATTAGCTGTACTGGCTATGCTTTTTCTTTCACCGTATCTACTATGTCCTGTTTCGTATGTAGGAGGAAAAAAGGTATCCACAAAAGCTAATACTTAACTTTGACACCCAGAGACACGTGGGGGTGACCTACACCATCATCTGGGCCAAACTGCATCTGCAATGCAGGTAACAACAGCTGTACCATCTGGCCCATAGTACGCACGCTAGCACATAAACACTGATATAATCAAAACTAATGATAAGCTGAAGTTTTCAAGCCAACAAGCAGTGTCTGGAAACGCTCAATACAAAATGAATTCTTGGGTTCCTCTTTGCAGCGCGGGTTTCCCAAGGCATGAATCCAGTCTGTCGTGGTTTAAGCCCCTCACGCAGCTCATTCACTCACTCCCCTCTCTTTCTTCCCCCAGTTCTGGGGGGATGGGGAGGAAAACTGAAAGAATGCAACTCCCACGGGTTGAGATAAGAGCAGTCCAGTAACTAAAGTATAATACCAATCACTGCTACTACCACCAATAATCATACAAGAAAAAATACAAGGAAAGAATACAATCACTCACCACCTATACCCAGCCCGACCAAGCAGTGCACCCCCACCCTTCTGGGTCTCTGCTCTCCATTTTACATCCTGGGCATGACATGCTGTGGCATGGAATACCTCTTTGGTCAGTTTGGGTCAGGTGTCCTGTCTCTGCTTCCTCCCGGCTTCCCCTCCTCCCTGGCAGAGCACGAGGCTCAGAAAGTCCTTGGCCAGACCAAAACACTACCAAGCAGTAACTGAAAACACTGGTGTTATCAGCGCTGTTCCCAGGCCCAAAGTCAAAAACACAGCGCTGCACCAGCTACCAAGAAGGAGAAAAATGACTGCTGCTGCTGAACCTGTGACACAGTCACTGAAGGCTAAACAGGACTTACGCAGGGCTAGGACATTTTCAAGAGATGTCTACATGAAAATGCCCCAACAGCAGCACGTTGGTTTCCCAACAAGCCCGAGGAAGGACGCTCCTAGCTACTTCCAAGATGAGCTCCTGCAACTCTCCTCTAACAAAGAGTAGCCTGAGCACACACTGCTCCAAGATCCCAGAAAAACACACAAAACCATACAAACCATGACATTCACCTCTCCAGAGCCACCATCACAGCCGGCAGGGATCAGAACAGGGTTTGCAAAGTCATAGAGAACACAACTACAATACTTTCTGTAACCCCTGCTTGAGCTACCTGTTCACAGCTAAAGTGTTAAGAGCTGAGCATTGTCATCAGAAGAGTGGAAAGAGGTCCGATTGTTTCTTCCTTTGCATACCACAGGTACAGCAATTGCACTTCCAGACAGCAGAGGATGTGGAGATGGATGGTCCCTTAGATTCCCCTAAAGGCACTGATCTTCAGCGCCTGCTTTTAAATCGATTCTGTGCATGATTTTGTCCTGCAGAATCCTTCACTCATCTTCCGTTCATTCTCCTCTGCTTTCCTTGTCCCCACAGACTGCACTGAGTCTTCCCACAGCCACAAAAGAGGTATATAGAACTAATTGGAAGTACTCAGTTTGCCCCCACACCTTGTGCAAAAGCCAACGCTGATTGTCTTCCCATGAGAGGCAAGCCCTGCCTCCAGCACTACCCCACAAAGCATCCCTGCAGGCCAGAGCTCAGCTAGCAATGTTAGCCAAGATTCAAACTGAGGAGAACACCCCCCAAAGCTGCCTAGCTATCACCATGTTTGCCTCCGCAGTCTTTCATGCGCCACTCATCTCTACTTGTTAACAGGACAACCTTGGACCTACCTCCCCTTCTTGTGGGTACTGGAAGGGGTTGGCTGCAACCCATTACTAGGCAAAAAATGGCCCCGATTTATACAGAGACAAGGAGCATAGATCTGCCTTGCTGTCAGTTTTCCTGTTCGGTGTAACTGGCAGTCAGAGCCAGAGTCATACAAATAAGGCAAAGTCATAAATACGATTTACTGGAAAACCCCATGGGCCAAATTCATCCATGTGGAGAAGAAGAAAAGGTACCTATTGACTCAACTATATATAGCAAAACACTGAGCTTTCATGCTATGAGTCTGAGAAAGTGCTGTGATGAAATGCTAACCACTGCACTAGTTTCCTTCCTCCCAACCTTTCCTTCTCCACAGCACAGTCTAGCAAAAAGAGCAGCCATGAACTTGAACCAAAAGTCTGTTTCTAAGATGCAACAGACAACTTCAGAAAGGTTTTCTTTGCACAGTTTCATCAGCAGGCACCTAGAATAGAGGCAGGATGAGCAGAGTAAAGAATAAATGAATCTTGCAAAGTCCCAGAGAATACATACCTAACCCTGGGTTCAACTGTAAGACATATTAGAGGGCCAAATCTATTAATGCCTTGTACCCAGTGGAGTAAGATACATAAACACATGCCCCAGTGCCAAGTGGATGTGAAATGCTGCCAAATTAGATGCAAAGGAACATTTTGAGCTGGCCCAGCATTGGTGTGAATGATAAACCAAGGTGCATAAGAATGTAAAAAACTCAGGCTCTAGGAGGCTTCTTCAGATGCACAAAGAATTCATCAGAAGGAAAAAGGTTTAAAACTTTAAGCACAGAGCTCCTGGGAATGTAGTTGTTTTGTCTATAGAAGAACAGAGCTGTCAGAAGCTAATATGTTTTCAATTTGTGAAATCCATGCTATTGGAGCAATCCTCACTGGGTACCTTTTATTTACTTCTTCCTTGGCAAAGTCCAATTACTGAGATGCTCCATGAGTGATGCTCCTGGCCATCCCAGGTGACAGCCAGCTCTGCTTGTGAAAGAAGCAGCTTTTGGGGCTTTTGTGGATGGATCCATTTTAGGCTTCTGTGTTTGCCCAAAGAAAAGAAAAGCTCTACACATCCTGGGAGAAATCATGCTCAAGTAAGCTTTCTACATAGAGAAACTGCAAAGAGCTATTCTTTAAAAACATTTCCTTAACAATAGCCCCACAAACAACACTGAGACTGCTAATGTGCCCCTCATCCTCCACTGCAGTCTCCTAGGATTTCCAGGAGATTCCTGCTCCTTTCCTTTCTCCCTGTCTCTCTCTCCCTTTTCTTATAGGGCAGAAATGACCGACACAGAAAGGGAGACCCACCTCACAAAGCGGCACAGAGCAGTAAGTGAATTGGCACAGAGAAGCACTTGACCCCCATGGCAACCATCAGCCTACTTTGGCATTAACAGCATCATGTTGTGACTTGAGTTGTTCAGAAGCATTACTCCAAAACGTGAATTTTCTGCCTCCCCAGGCCACGGAGCTGACTCCTCCCCCCCTTCGAGCACCTTGTTTTGTTCACAGCTCATCCTGCCAGTGGAGACGTGTCCAGAAACAGAATCTCCGCGGTGCTGGCGATGCACGCGATTCACATCTACTGAGCAGAAACTTCTCCTGCCACGCTGCTTCTCTGATCTCAGGAAGGTCGTGTCAGCCACACGCCCGCAACCCATTTAACACAAGGATTGCTAGCACAGAGCATTAGTACTTGTCCCTGCTGCAGCCTAGGTGGCATCTATGGGCTCTCACTGGCTTTAGGTCTCTGCTGAAGAAGAGATGCACAGGGCTCACACTAAGTGGGTTAGTCTGCTGGGGGGATCGGAGGGCCCCTGCCCTGCTACAATGGAGAAGAGTAAGAAAAGGAAGAGGTCCCTGGGATGACTGAAACGGGCTGCCAAGCTCCAACATCAGCCTTGAGACAGCAGGAACCAACGTGACCTCCAGCCCTAAGCCTTGCAGACTGGCCTCCAAAAGCCAAGTGTTACACAAGAAACCCTGGTAACTCCTTATTTCCCAAAACTGAAGTGCCTGTGGAAGCCTCAGCAAAACAGCAGGATGGGGAAGGACGTCTGAGTGTTGCTTTTTCCTTCTTTCTTGGCACATCTGGAGATGAGGGGAGGTTTGTTGCTTCAGGCACACGTGAAGGGATCCCAGCGCACAAGAGAAGGCAGTCCCAAGCCACAGCAGATGCTAAGGGCACCTCCTCTCAATTTCAGAAGAAGAAAGGCTAATCTGAGAGAGTTTAAAGAAACTCGAGGTTTAAAGTGCCTGTTGCCTACTGGCCACAGCTGCTCTGGCACAAAGATCAATTGGCTGAAATGTCCCTCCCCTCCCTGACAAGAGGGAGTACAAACAAAGGGGAGCATTTGGTCCTCAGCTCATCATCCCTTCCTACCTGCCCCAATTCCACTTTTTATAGAGATAACCATCAGCATCACTTCCCCCTAGCCAAAGCTGTATTAAAAATACACACACGCACAACATCTGGTGCCTTTTCTGAGCGCTGCAGAAGGATGCTTTCGGAGAAGCCACAACATTGGCTTTATTCCCAGCTATCACTCTTTTATCCCCTTTTTACTTTCAATAGCCCTGTCATACATACAGGATTTTTTGATCTCTAGATGCAAAGAGAGCTGCATGCTAACAGGAACCAGCAATAAATAAGGGTGAGGGAAAGAAATAAATACTCCTGGAAGGAAAGAGAGGGATGATGAACTCCAGTGCACCCGAGAGGTTTAGAACTGAACTGTGCTTGAACCCAAATATTTGATTTTTCCAGAAGCAGCGGTGTATCGAAGACTACTCCTCAAATCCACAGTCATTCGGCACGTGAAACCATTTCTGTGACAGCAGCTCCCCTGGGAAGCTCCTCCCCACACAGTGCTCAGACACCTCCTTTTTGGACTCTAAGACCTGGTGGATGCTTCTAACCCATCTGCCTGAACAACTACCGTCATCACCCCTGCTCTCCAGAGCTCACTGCTGGCTTTTCCCAACTGTGTGACCTGATCCTATTGCCTCTAATGGCTGCACACATGCAACTCACTTCTGTTAAGTTCCCCATGGAGATACAGGGCATTATTCAATAAATCTTACCATTTGATGAAAGCATAAATGAGAACATTTCAGATTCTGTTTGATGCAAATGAAATTCTAATCCAAAGAGGCAAACATTTACACTTAAACTTACCTTTTGAGCGCTATCTCCTGCTGTCTCAGGACAGAGGGGATAACATGTGATCTCTAAATGTATGGGAAATGAGGCAATATGACCCATCTTGCAAATACAAAGCACACCCTGCAGCTGATGAGACTTTATTTCAAGACATTATTTGAAGCCAGGGTTTGCTATGGTATGCATTCAGAGTTAGTCGCTTATTTTGGAGATTGTTCCACTAACACAAAACGCCAACTAAGGACCAAACAACAGATTGCATCTTTAAAATATATCTATGTATTTAAACATATATATTTTAAACGCATCTCTTTTTCATTTCAGTGAGTCTGGTGAAGAGAGCAGAGCAAAAGCCATGGAATCCTCTACTAGAGTTTGCAACAAGCTCAGCTTGAGTACCAGCAATTCAAAAGTCATCAATTCGAAATGCCAGTGTGATTGTGACTGCTCCAGGGCAGTCACCCACTGCACAGAGTTGGTGTACCACAGATAACACAGCACTGTACCTTTCACATCTCCCACTCATCTTTGCGGTTAAAGGGAGCTAGAGCTGTTTCTATTAAAACCGCATTTAGAAATGCTAAATTGCTGGCCATCTTATGCTAGCAACTGCACAAGCATTATTAGTTTGGTTATTTTCTGCTCCATGGAAGCTGCTGGGATGCACTGACCAGGGAGCAGGGGTGGACCAGTGCTGCCAGAGTTCATTCCAGCACCAAGCACAAGCCACATCCAAAAGCTTCAACCTGCTTTTCATGTTCTCACCATATAAACAGCAATCCATTCACTTAGGAGGAAAAAACCCAGGGTTTTTATCAAAATCATAATAAGTTAAATCTTCTTATACTGTTTAGTGAAAGCAAGACAGTGATTTACTTCCAAAAAGCTTTTAGTGATTTAATACTCAGAAGTTTTGATATTTTTGTTGCAGAGGTCGGTGGGAAAGCCATTAACAATTCTGCATACACCTTATTAGAAAGGCTGCCCGCATCCCAGCTCAGACAGAGCGTAGCCTGATAAAAAGGTTTAATACATAAATGCTTGTTTGTGTTTGGAAAGTTCCTGGAGCTTAGCCAAACATTCAGTGTGCTGAGGAAATACAGAGAGACAAGGGTCTGCTTTTAAAGCAGTGCTTGTCTGCAGCTCTGTATTATCCTGAGTGACATTTTGCCCAAGTACAGTAATAACATACATCCTTGCCTGCCAAAGGATGGAAAAGCCAGATTTTAACACCTGATGGAAACATTCTTGCTTTTGGGAGCATCCAGACCTGGGGAAAAAACCGCATTCTGCTCATAAAAATTCTGATTGCTTCACATAGAAATGAACTGGTTTCCAACCACAAAAGCCTTTCAGATATCGGGTGTAATCTCTAAGCTGCTGCCATGAGTCTTCTAGCAATACCTAGAACTTACACAGAGATGCTTTGCCACAGATTCCAAGGAAGCAGAACACTTATTGCTCCAACCTCGGGGAGCTTGAAGCACAGAGCAGGGCAGTGATTCTACCCAAATTCATTCAGCAGGTCAGGACCAAGAAGACCTCCAGCCTCCCTGCTTCCAGCAGAGCCGAGGCACAGGGCTACAGCTAAACCACCTGTAAGACAACCACTCTCATCCTAAACCAGGGAGAAACCCTAAACACATGGTTTACAGGACGCAAGCACAGGAGGAAGGCTTGACCGACCTGCTAAGTTCACATGCACATCTAAACAACACACCAGGCAATCTCACTGATATATGGCATCTATTTTTTTATCCTGCTTCCTTTGCCCCTCTGGTCAAGGGATGCTAGGGTTTAGGGATGGGTCAAGAGATGAGCCAGGAAGACACAAGTCTCAGGAGAAACCCAATAGCTGGAATTCGTGATTATTCAGAGCCCTGCCATCAGTAAACTCCCAAGTAGTAATGATTTTCTCCCTAGGGCGACAGGCAGTGTTTCTGGCAAGTGACAGCAAACTCACTGCTTCCCATTGCAAAAAAGTTACCCTAAAAAACATGCTTATGCCTGCCTGAACAGTTGTATGTGTGACAGGCAAAACTATGGTAAATGCTTCCTATTGCAAACAGCGTCTTTCAGTATCATGGATAAGAGAGCTATATTCATTGTTACAGCGATCCCCTTGAGGTCCAGAGCACCGCTTGATGAATCTGGCCCTGAGGAGCAGCTCTGAGCTGGCCTCTACCATTTAACAGAGCTGAATTTCCTTAAGGGCTCTTTCTAGAGTATGGTAGGAGAGTGATAGAGGGAGGAGTAACAGGTCTGTAAGATCAGGAGTGGAAAGGTAGTGAGAGGGCAACTACTCCCAAGTTAATGAATGGGGTTGAGGGGTGGAATTTGATGAAATCATCAGGCAGCGTGTCTGACAAATTAAACAAAGTGCTTTTTTACACAGTTAATTTATAGAAATCCTTGACATAAGTTAGTGCACAAGGTAAAGGTTTTAAAGAGGATTTAATAAAGGACTAGACAAAGTCATGAAGACTTAGCACCTAAGGATATGACTTGAAAGCCTCTAAACCAACAATTGCCAAAAAGGTTTCTCTGAGACAGGCTCAATGTCTATTTATTTCTCATACTTTTTTAATACACACCTGTAACTAGACAGGCTTTGGCCAACCAAGTGATGGCTACTTCCATGCTGTCCTTAGCAGTGAGCAAGGGCAGAGGACAGCATGAAAATAAGCCACTGCAAGGGCAGACTGCAGGATCCAGTCCTTCATGCACAGCACTGGCCTCCAGACAGCAGGACCACCAACCCATTTTCTCCTAGAACACTGTTGTGGAGCTTTCTTTGCTTTTCAAAGAGAGGGGGTTTAATTTTGCCTGCTCATAGAGTCACATTCTCACATCTACATGCCCAAAGGCCAGTCCCATCATGGCTCATAAGGTGACTTGCAGACGAATCAGAGCTGTCCTCCGGTGGCTTTCATACCACTGCTTAGATTATTCTCATTAAGTGAAAGAAGATACTTTAAGGTCTTTTTCCTCTTCTCATTAAAGATTCTGTCACAGGAATTACTTGTCACCACAGGTTTAATCTTCTGCAGAGTCCAGCTTTCACGTGTTTGCAGTCATGAGATGGGGACAGGACGTGTGGAGGAAATTGTACCAAATTAACCTGCTCCCATGACAATCCACAATAACAACAAAAGTGGAAAATGGCAGAGAATTAAACTACTCTTGACAAAAACTGTAATGACCTCCAAGAAAGCCTCTGAAGTAACTGTCCAAGTAACAGTTTCCAAGTGTAATTTCAAGGATACGCTATGCAAACTCCCCTTGCAGAATTTCAAACTACCACTTAACAAGCCTGAAAAAAGCATGAGTGAGAGGAAGAAGTAATCAATACTATAATTAGCAACACAGTAACCTGAAACAGGGTGATTGGCTTAATTAAGGACAGGTAGTGGATCAGGGAAAACTCTAAACAGAAGACCTTAAATCTGATTTGGTTTTAGCATTGGGAAACACTTTGAAATAAATTGTACAACAGGGTGCCCTGCTCCGTTTCAAACTCAAAATAATAATAAAGTGGAAAAAAATACACCCAAACAACAAGCAGCAAAGCAACCTGATTTTAGATAGGGTGGCCTTAATTAGTCCCCAAGCAGAGACATAGCATCAATCAGAGTCAGGGCAGAATTAGAATGAAAGGCCATCTGAGGCTGGGCCAGTCTTCTGAATAAAAAGGCTGTCTAAAGTAAAGTATTTCCACTGAGTGAAGAAAGAGGCTGTATGCTGCATTTTCCCGTTTAAAGCTGGCTGAGGTAGACAGGGTTATATTTTCCAGGGATTAATGAAGGAGAGAAAAAGGAAAACCTTGTTGTTGTCCATGCAACAACGGCTGTGGCACTGTCTAAATGTTCCTGCTCAGAATTGTTACTGCTGAAAATGGTGTCAGTTGCCATCATATCAAAGAAGAAAGTCAAGAGGTTGTCCCTGAATCATAAAAAGAGACCAAAATGTCATCATGAGGATAATGCTGTGTTCTGACACACCAGCCACAGGCGGCATCCAGGTAACATAAAAGCACCTTGGCCATATCAGTGCACAGCTGATTACAGTTCAGGGAAGGCAGAAATATATACAAACATAAGTTATTCCTTCAGATCAAACCAAGTAATGATACAGGGCTGTCATAATACACCTCTCCTTAATGTAGTGAGACTCTATAAGAAGAAAGAAACTAATCCTTAAAGGATTTCCACTAAGTATAAACAATAATATATTACTTAAGGGCTTAATACAGCTATACTGAGAAAAAAACCTCTGAAATTTAGTGCTACTGAGACTCCCAAATTCCAGTGCAGTACAGTGAGCACTTCATATGAGATTCTTCTGTCCAACTTCAAATACTTGAAACATGAATATTTACACATGAAAATCCATTTAGACTCCCTACATGAAGAGCTGGATACTTCTGGAGAGAAATCCCTTTCATTCTATTACAGACGGATAGAACAAGCAGCACTGCAGAGGACTAATGCTAAAGCTAGATTCCATTTCTCCAGTCTACGAAAACTGGAAACTGGCTCTGTGGCCAAGATAAAGAGTTTTCTTACACAAATTTCTTCAAATAAAAAAAGACTAAGAAAGCCTTGGTACCAATTAAAAAAATACAGCATTGAGTTAGTTGCCAAGTCATTCTCATCACACAGACTGAACCAAATTCTTGTTTCAGACAATATCCTCCAACATCAGGAAAAGTGAGCCCAAGGGCATTGGACAGAGGAACACTGGCTAAACTTCCATTTCTTTCTTTAGACACATATCAGTCCCTAACCTGAACAATAAATCTGTGGTTTAGGAGCCAGTCCCTGGAGCACAGTTGCAGTCAAAGCTATTGTTGCCAAATGAAAGCAGCAGGTAGATGATCCTTAGATCCCTTTTGTTAAACTGTTCCTTTGATAGAAGTTAAGTTGGCTTCAAGGCAAAACCCAAACAACTTAGTATGAAGATGAACAAGCAAGCAAAAGTCTGAAAGGCATTTGGATCTCGGTGTTAATGCCCCCAAACCAGGTGAGACCATACCACAAAATAGAGGAAAGGCTGAGGCGCAAAATGCAGTGAAGATATTCAAGGGTCACTTCCTCCAGGCTCAGTGCATGTCAGTATGCAGATGAGTTCAGTATCTGTTCTATACTCTTCTCAACTTGTTCAAGCTGATTTTGGTAACAGTGCAAGGGATGAAAGCCCTGCAATTTAAATAGACCTTTCTGACTGTCAGTTAGATTGATTACAGTTTTCTGAAAACAATATAGTTTTAAACAGTTCTTTATGGAGTTTATTTTACTCCCAACATTTTCTCCTATTATAAAAACCTCATAACAAATGCAATCACATTTCTATTCACTGCCTTTCCAAAGTCTTCCTCCCTCCCTCCCTTTTCTCTGGCCACCTGTTAGCTCTTTCTTCTCTAAATTTAACTCCCTCAGCTTTGGTAACCTTTTCCTCATGTCCTCATTATCTGAATTCTGCTCCTGCTGTGGTAAAGCTGATGGGGGGCTGGATCTGAGTTATTTTGGAAATGGGCGGTAATGACTCAGTCCATCAGTACAAGTTTATTTATGGATGGTTTTTCCTTGAATAAATAAGGAAAAAAAAAAAATCAACGAACTCAAGGTCTCTAGCACCTTTTACAAGACACTCACAGCATAAAGATGACATTGGAATGAAGCAGAGGATCTCAGAATAAATCTCATTTTTGGTTATCTATTATATTCCCAAGTAGTAAAAAGGCACTGCCTAGCCTTTCACAGCTGTGAAAGGTAAATATAGGCACAGTGGAACTGTAACTCATTTGTTCAGTTCTTGTTCAGTGTTAATGAAAGTAATTGTGGAGATACCATGGCCAGCGCAAAGGCACAGTCTCAGTTGCCCAAGGCCACTGCATATAGCAGGGAGCACAATCCTGTCCTTAAGCAATTCCCCACCTATATCATGGCACGATATTTAGAAAACAGCTTCCTTGAAGATGTTATCCTTTTAGGGAAGTGGAAGTGCAACTAGAGTAAACCCACACCACTGAGTACAGAATACATTGCTCTAGATATTAATGTCTGTCTTGCATTTCACTCACAGCACTTTTGCCCAAACTTTGCTGCATGAACTACAGCTCTCTGTCAGAGTATTCCATTGACCCCATTACACAAAAACACCCACAACCCTTTGGAAATGAAGAGAAGCTCCGGGTGTAGCAGCATGGTTCACCCATCCTGACCATCAGGGATGCAGGAGAAAACTGGAGGTAGCATGATCCTAATGGAAGGAATAATTGCAGCTTACCCCCATGTCAATGTATCCTGTTCTACCAGCCCTGCCCAAAGGACTCTTCTGCAAACTCTTCTACTGCCCCAATGAATCCAACCTTGAGCTAGTACTATTTACAGGACTCTACGGAAACAGGCCGATGCACATAAAAACCACACAGCTAATGCACAGTGAGGTTACTAAATGAATGAATTTGCATGCAAGTAGGAAAATAAAAGCTATATTTCACCTACAGAGAGCCTAGAAAACCCTGCTCCCACAAAGCACACACTGATATTGAAAATACACAGAGCTTGTGTTGGGACACAGAGGGGAGATATGTTTAAAATGCCAAAGTTGCTGGCATGGCACCAGGCATTGGTTTAATTTCATTCGCGTACTTGCACGGAGCCAAAATGAGTCATCTTCCCCATGAAATACGAATCTGTACACAACGCTAGCTGGTAATTACCTTTCCTGTCTCCATTAGGAAGAGTGACGCGACAGTTTCAACCTCTCCCTGGGCGAGCATTGTGTTCTCTCGCTGTCTCCATCCCTTGCCAACAAATCTGCCGCTACAACTCAAGTGGCACTTGAAATATTCAGTCTAGCATTTCAACAACAGTATAATAACTGATAATTTGACAACAAGAAGCCATCTTTAGAAAAACTCAAGCCACTTGTAAATGCAGTAGAAACAAATAGAGGTATTCCTCCACTGGGCCTGCTCACAGGTTGGTAGCGATCACTCCAAGGCTGGGAGCAATCACCTTCAGAATATTGCTGGTTTAGCACATTGACTCCATCGAATGAGGGGGTTTATCCATCATTTATTTACATAGCTATGCTGTCATGTACCTAACAGTTTGAGAATACAAGGGCTCAAAGGAGATGGCATCTGGCTACAAAGGGATTGCTCCAGCCATCCCAGACCAAACACCACTGCCCAGCTCTGAGGAGGTCACCTCTACAGCTACGCTGTCACCTCAGTGACCAGGACACACAACTCTTATCACTCGTATCTCCCAAACATTGCTGCTATCAAGTAGTCTACTAAAATTCCACGAGTTTCTCAGGTGCCTTTTTACCTTTGCATGGACTAGAAATATTGCAACTGCTATAGCAATAACTGTTATAGCAATAACCTTCCATGTTCCAAAAATTACCGTGGCTTCAGACATGACAAGCAAAAGCTTAGTTCTACTTGTTCTCTGGCCTTTCAGTCATATGGAAGACTCTCCAATTGTGCTCTCAAGACTTCCTGTGCAACAATAAAAGGCAGAAAAAATTCTTTTTGATACAAAAAGAATGCTTTAATACCTCTTTGAGGACCTTTATCGATAAAGTGAAATAACAAAAGATTTAATATAGACATAAGGGAAAAAAAAACCCCATAACAATTAGGCAACACTGAAGTTGCTACTCATTTACAGTTGTAGCACAAATTCACTCCTATGCAAAGATGAATCAGGATCCATACAAGACTTAACCCAGCAAGCCCTTGGGATTCAAATAGATTAGTGTATTTGAGCTGAGCCTTCCTAGAAGGGCAAACCTCACCTTTACGTGCACTGCAGCTGTTAAATAAAGATTTGCAGCAACTAGAAACATTGGAATTTTAAAAGCTCCAAAGGCAGAAGGGAAAAAAAAGTAATATTCACTCCCATTTCTGTTCTTAAGTGCAATGTTTTATCCAGCCAGAACCACCTCTACCCAAAACCTGAGAGCAACTTGCTAACACTAATCAAGTCTCACCGAACACCTCTAGATTAGAGAGCACAACTAATGTGTATGTAACACTTTCTGTCAGTACTGGAGAAGATTGGTGCATCCACTGCAAGGTACTGGATCATTTATTTGCTTGTACCATGTCACAGGTCATTCTCTTAGTTCAGGCTGAAGGTCATTATAACAAACTGATTTTTTTCTTAATCCTGCTGCACTTCATTTGCTTACTTATTCATCTGAATAAGTAAACACAGACAGGGTTGATATCTTTATAGTCTCTTTTCCACTGCAGAACCCTGAAGAACCAGGGACTCATGATGATATCCACCACTATGATAAGCCCTTTTCTTTGGCGAAATTATTACTTCATCATAGTATGTTGTGCATTGAGCAGAACAGCTCCAACCAAAACCAGCCCACTGCTCATCTACTCTGTGCCTGATGGGGAGAAAGCTCTGAAAGCATTACGAATGAATACACAAGAGGACTAGCATTATTTCTCATAGGCAGGGAAATTCCAGTTACCACCCTTGTCTTATCTAGGACACTAATATAGGAAATTCTTGACCACTAAAATAACTTCATGAGGGTATCTAAAGAACAATGCAGAAGACTGAATTTCAGCCTTGCAAAGTTAGTCACAGATAATTCATCTATGCAAAACATGCTGCCTTGTTTACTGCTGCCTCTCTTTTATCCCCATCATATAAGAGTTTAAAGCTACTTATTCATTTCACTGAACTCTACATAGGGTTGTTCATCACATTGTACCATTATGGCAAGTGACTAATGACCTCGAAAAAAAATTAAAAGTAGCCATATGAGCATTAGCAGAATAATATATACTCCAGATTAAGAAGGGAACGTTCAGCTTTTGCTCAGTGAGGTATGTAGCTTGCTCGACAACAAATGATTTATAGGGAAAGCAACAGGAAAACTCATGATGTTTTTGAGATATGAAGAAGGCACAAACAAAGCTGTGGCACAATGCAAGCAGAATCCTAGCCAGGCACCATGGAAATGTTAATACGCTTTTGTGCTTCAGCTCACCTAACTTGGCCTTATTTAATTCCTTGAATTCAGGGCCATCATGAATAACAGGCTCTGTTTCCTCCCACAGACTGGGGAAGAAACAGGAACAGAGTCACAGCTAGTCAGGGTTAGACTAGGATCTACTATTTTCCTCCCAGTCAAAGGAGGCATTAATTCATAGGGAGTAGCTGGAGATGCAAAATGCCTTGCTATGGACCCCCAGTGGTACGGCCCATTTATGGACAGCAGGCTCATAACTCTCATTGTTCAGGCTTTTTCCCCCTGAAATGTGAGTCAACTCTCGATCTCTTTAAAAACCTTAATGCTGCTGATACCTGCTATCTCGTTCAAGTATTCTTATTCAGATAAATAACAGTGTTCTCTTCCTGAAACCTTTGGCGTGCATGGCGGATTTGTAGTGCTGAGCTCCAAAGCGTGTATGAGAGCCATGCATGGAAAAGAAAAAGCAACACAAAAAGAAAGGGCAGAATGGCCCTGTTTTCATTCTGTTGAGTCTCATCTCAGCCACGATTTAATACAATTTAAGCACTGCCCAGTTTTACTCTTTACTCATCCCCAACATGTTATGGAACCTGAAGATGGAAGTACCCAGGCAGGCTTGTCCCACGTCAGGAGAACCCAAAGCAGGTAAGGGGAGAACAAAAAGAAGCAGGAAAATCATAGGATCTCTAAGGATGCTTCTTTTCATCGTGTTTCTACTCAGAAAGCTCATGGTTTCAACACAGGAGCAACAAATAGTTTTAATTTTATAAGATTTTATAGGTAGATAAAAGATTCTTTGTAGTTATTCTCTCTGCACTTGATCTGGCTTACCTCTTTTAATATCAATAGAGTTAAAAGAGGGTGAATGCTATCTATCTTAATGGGCTTCAGTTGTCCCACTTTTACTTTTTACAAGAGCAATCAGCCAAAGGTAAAAAGTAACACCACTGTTCTGACCCTGTAGAATTTTACCTGCACTTGGCAATCCTAGGTGTTGTTTCAATTACAGGTTAACCAAGAGCGAGACTCTTGCTTTCAGGTTGCAACCAAAATCTGGCCAAATGCAAAAGGAGTTTTTCCAGGTAAGTGTTGTGATGGACACATGTCTGTAACTGTTGCACCCTGAAATGCCTTTGGAAACGTAAGGTACCATGTTGAGAGGTTGGCTACATATAGATTATTGAGCTGGAAAATTATTTTGGACCTAAAGTATCTGTGCTTCAATTTTATGGGTAATTAAACCTAATGTGTTGTCATTCAGAAAGTAATTAAGTCCGATACCTAGAAAGCGGTGTTCCCTTCCAGTGAGTGATGGGAATGAAATGACAGGATTCATTGTGCTGATGGATCAGTTCTGGGGACCCCCCTTGCAACCTCAGGTCCTCTCATAAAATAGGAATTAGGCAAAACATGGAGGTGGAGCAAGAGGGTGTGTTCCTTGGGCTGCGCCTCGCACATGTTATCAACTGCACATCCAGAGCAGGTGCATTACCTGACTCAGGGAGAGCCTGAAAAAGAGATTTCCCTGGCAATTAGACACTTTATCTGGATATTGTTGTATTAAGGAGACAGGAACGGTCAGAGGGGAGAAACCAGATTTCTGTTCTTCGTGAACGTCATGTCAAACAGACTGCGCACCCTGAAGGTCTTCTCACTTCTTCTGTTGGCACAAGATACCAACTCAATTTGGCTCAAGTCATCAAATCCATCAACAGAGGTAATACAGACATTGCAAAATCACCTTGGCCAAGAGCTATGCTTAGCATGAGGCTTCTGATTCTTAAACACCAGGAACTACCCAATCCTGAGCAACTCCTCATTCTTGATGTGATGGGGAACCACTCCCAGGCCATGCCTACAGGCCTAGATGGACATGAACCAAGTCAGCTGCAGGCCACGACTGGGTGCCCCTGAAGCCCCCCAGCATCCTGCCAGGCCCACCTGCAATGATGCAGCAGGAGTTGCTGTGTCCACCCCAAGCTAAAGTGATGCTCTGGGCTTCCTCAGCCCCCTGTGCAGACCATGACCTGCAGTCCTTGGCGATACAAAGGCTTGTGCTTGGGTCAGGCAATCAAGAAAGGCAGCATGAAGGAGCCCATTAGCTCAAAACACAAAGCTCAGCTGCTACCAAGGTCAGAGAAAAGCAAGTTGACATCTCCTGAACAGAGAGGCAGGCTTACGTCAGAGTACCCATTTATACCACAATATTTGTTTTATATTACATTATTAAATTTAATAACTGGTGCACTGGGACATAACTGTGATCAAAAGGTTCATGCAAGGTTAGAAACAAAGTTGGTTGCAAAGTAACAAAACCAATCTAAACTCTTGCTATGTAGTCCTATACTTTGTGAGGAAGATAATTGTTACTTACAATGGGTATTCAACATGAATAAAAACTTCATAATTGAGAATGTGTATAATGCCTATTTTTTTCAGCGTAACTATGGAGCAGGGAAGGAGATCAGTAAGGAAAAAGTAAAATAAACTGGCTTACCAGCCAATACCTCCACAAATATTGCATCAAATAACATCTCAGAGATGCTATTACAATTGCACTGACCTAGCCAGAGCACTGACCTTTTTAATAGGAAAAGTCAGCACCAAGCAGAGATCTCTTACAGCATTTTTCTCTTCCTCTCTTATTTTTTACCTTATTATTTGAATGCATCAGCTCTCCCCTTCCTTCATGACTGGGCAGCTCAGTGATAAGCCAGGGCATTACAAATGTTTTCTCCATCTTTGAGAGCAATATGTAATATCATTAGGTTTCCACAGTTTGCTTTGGCAGTGACACGTTCAACAGACAAGCTGCTCTCCCTGTTGCAGAGCTGGGACCAGCTCTGAGTAAGCAAGATAGAAGAGGGACATTAGCAGAAACCCATTATCTCTGTTCAATTTTTCCCTAAGAGTAACCAAGGCTTCTTCTGCGACAGAGAATAAATGAAAACATTTATTGTCTGATAAAAATTAGCAACCTGCTCTAACACCTGCCCATACCAGCACATTTCTCTGTCGACTACACAGGAATAAGGTGGCTTCAGGTAATGAGCAGCAAATGACGGTGACAGCTCCAGCAACCACAGCTCCCACCACTCAAAGATCTGGCTCAGAGAGCATAAGGGTGAAGCTAAAAGCCCTGGCACCACTACTGGAAGGATTCATCTAATCAGTGTATAAGTTAGGTTTCTGCAAACAGAACAAAAAAAGCCCAGTCCTGTTTCCCTGCCTGCCTCCATTTGCACCTCCTCCTTCGAGCTGGCGACTACCACATCATCACTGCCCAAACTGGTTCTGGGTCACCAGTTGCTGCACCATAATGGCAGCACATTTAAACTATTATCATTCTTCCTGAGCACTTCTGGAAGATGAAGTGTCCCAAGGTGCCAGGCTTGCAGCCTGCTGTATGGCCTGGCTAGTTTCACACCCTGGCCCATTCAAGAGAATATGATCAACAAATGATCTGCTAATGGGTCATATTTCTGCACCAGATCCTCCTGAGCTGCTGCACCGGCTGGCAGTGACCTGTGACACATCAGGAATGTCCCCGTCTGTTAACTGTCACAGATTTGCTTTCACCTTCCTGGAAAACTCAGTCCCAGAGTCAAGAGTCAGATTTTTCACTCTCTACTTCAATGCCTCCCATCAGCATGTGCCAGTTAATGACGGTGTGTAATAATCAATAAACAGCTCCTGGCTTTCAGCTGATGGTGCATTACTGCCAGATAGGAAGGGGAAGCTGAGCCGAGCAATTTCTGCTCTCTCTGCTGTATACAACCCCAACAGCCTCCCATACTAGTCCTGCTGATGGCATTATCACTCTCCTAACTCTTTGCTGTCAGCATATTATTGTATTCTGGAATGACAGCCCCAGTGCCCTCCCTGCATTCAGTGATATGCAAACAGGCAGCGTTTTAGGGATTTCCAAAACCTATGCCCCAGCACAGAGGTGTCAACGAGGGTGATAGAGGCAGGTTATCCCAGAAAGCTTCATGCTTTCAGGATGTGAACTTGGATACAAAGTTGGAAACAGAAAAACTCAAACCTTTCAGGCTTTAACTCCTCTAGATAGATTATTACTCATAGCCTACATAATCATTTGATCAAGTTTGATTCTGCATATGGGTTTTAATAATAACAATAAATCACTCTGAAGTCCCTGTACAGGATTTCAGCTTCTGACATTGGAGCAGATGATGTGATGCAACTGGAGAAGGCAAGGGGACACAGAGGATTCCCGTACTCTACTCTCTCACAGTAAGGGACAACCACAGTAACTCCATAGCCAAAATAAAACTGCACACCAGAGGTCAGCCTGGAGTGAATGGCTGCTCGGACCTCCCTCAAGCTGGCACAGTGAGACTGGGACAAAGATGGATCACTGAGATACAGAGACAAGGGGAGGGCCTGTTTCAGCTCCTGCTAAAACACTAGCCTGGGAATGCTACAGAATAAGGCCAACACTTCCTGCATTTCTTTTCCCATCAGGAAAAGAAAAATATAAAAACCAAAAGCCAAACCAACAAATGCATCTCAACATCTCCTCTTTTACTCTGGCTTCTTTTCCAAACTAGATTCAGCACATGGCATAAAACCCATTTCGGAGCAGCTAAGTGCAATACAAACCATTAACCTGAAGGTGAGAAAAGCCGTAGCCCATTCCAATGGACTATTAGGTGCCCCGTGCTGAACCCTTACACAACAATTGAAGTGTTATGTTATTGAACATCACTTCTCCTACAAGAGTTATGCCACGTCATGTTTCTTTAAAATACCAGAGAAAGCCATAACAAAAAAGCAGACTTGGCCATGGAGACAAATACAGTCAAATAGACGCCAGCAGAGAACCACAGCAAGCAACAAGCCAACTTTTTCATCACTTCTGCATTATTAGATTTCCCTCTGCCATCCTCAGATGTGGTGATGTGGTTCTCCAGTCTGCCCTGCCACTATCACTTGTTTTCTGCTCAAGTGGAGAATTCAGGTGAAACATTAGATCCGTTCAGATGGTGCATATAGGGACCATCCCCTACTGCCTGCATCTGTTGACAAAGGGAAGCCTGGTACGCTTCACTGACTTATCAACCAGAATCCTTTTACGCTCTGGACCACCCCAAGCCTTTGTTGCAGCAAGAAGGGTCTTATTTGCAGCCAGTACACAGGACTACTCATTTTTAGGGTTCAGTATTCCAGACTCAGGTCATGAGAACCCCCACAGGGTCTATGATAGACAACCCATGTCCTGATGCGCTGGTTAGTGTGGATTGGACAGGGATTTGTTACTGGGACTGAAGTGACCAAAGGGGGCTCTGTAGACAGTGCTCACACAGGAGTGACTCTCCTAAAGCCTGGCTGTCTCCCAGCTTTCTTCCATCAGCAGAAATCCCTTCTAGCAAAGCATCCATCTCAGGAAGGCTTGTGAAAGATAGAAATGGGTCATCTTCTCCCACAAACACTCTGCCTTTCCCACCCCAGATAACCACTTAAAAGCATTAGGTGACAAATGTTTGTTGCCAAGCACTGCAGAAGGCCCATGGGGCTTGTTCATTTGCCAGCAGAAGTGGCAGAAGACAAGTGCCATAACAACATGACAAGGGATTTAAAACACAAAGTCTCCCCAGACACCCCCTGGGGGTGCTTTTCTATGAGACACAGGCTGGCAGCGCTGCTGCTCGTGAGATGCCACGTTCCCACATTTCCTTGTTTTACAAGAAATGGATTTCTCCGTTGAGTGAATCTTTAATGTGACAAAGGGAAGGGGCACTGCAGTAGTGCTGGAATGCTTTTCTTGGACACCATGATGCAAAAGGCTGCCTAGGGAAGAGTGTTCATGTTGCTCCTGGACCTACCTTTGCATGACCAATCATCCAAATAAATAACTCACTGATAGAAGGAATAAAGAGAGTATTAACATTTTGGCTGTGGAATTTTCATTGTGGGAAGTGCTAGGAGGGGAAATAAAGTTGGATGGGATGGATACGACAAGTCATCTGGCAGGATGGGATAGTCAGGTCCTGGTCTCTCCCCTCCCAGCTCTTTGATATATGCCAGTGCTCCCCTCAAGAATACGTAGGAGCCCTTCGGTGACAGCCCACAGCACATTTCAGCCTCCACCAGCTGAAGCTGCATTATCAATGACTGTCTCCTTACTTCCAGTACCTGCCACTGTAAATCATACCACAGAGCAATGCTTAAGAGAAGGCATCTAAATCACAAAATAAAACAGCTCAGAGCTGCAATTATGATCAGTGAAGCAGGCATCAGTATGTTGTGCATAATTAAAATGACTGTAGGACTTTTCTATAAATATCAGCCAGAAAAGCGTCTCTTTGTGTGGGGGCATAAAAATGAGATGTGGGAAACAGCCTGCTCCGAGGTGACAACATGACCTTGGAACAACTTTGATGCCTCCACACCAGAGTAATTGGACTGTTGAAATGCAACCAAGCCTTTGCAGCAATAAATGTGTAACTACTAACAGTTCAATAAAGATACAGAGATAGACTAATTCTGCAGTGGCTGCTGCTCCTTGAAGTTCTCTAAAGCTGCAGTTCCAAGAGCAAAAGCTCTTGTTTTCTCCTTTAGAAGTCTGAACCCAGCTAGGAGATGAATTCTTTGCTACGATTCTATGAAATCCACTCAAGATGATAAATGGATACCATGCAAAGCTTGTCTTACACACGTCTTTAAATATTTTACTTACAGACCATCAATCTTTCCTATGTATGCAGCATTCTCAACTACTCTGCAGTAAGGAAGCCAGCTCCTTCAGGGAATTTGGGAAGCGAAACACATTCCCACTCCTCTCAGCACTATGATGACAGTAAATATGGAAATGTTACCTAAAGAGTGGTGCTAAAGCAGAGAGCTGCTCCAGACCACTGCGCTATTGGCAGACTGAGCTGTAGGGCACAGGCTGGCCTTCTCTGGTGCCACAGGTCACGGGCAAATCCATGCAGCGCACTTTGGATCTCATGAATCCCACCATTCATGCAGTTGCATTGGGAAGAACTCAGAGCCAAGTCAGAAATGCTGTGGGCAGCCTCCATTAGAAAACTTAATTGGTGATTAATATAATTATTAATAGGCAACACAAAAGGATTTCTATTATCATAGAGACAACACAAGTTCAGCAAGCGACAACATGCATGGTATGTTTTTATTCAAAGCTATTTCAAAACACAAATACTTCAATCAATAATTACTCGCCTCCCATTCAATAACCCAAAATCCTCTTTTGTCTAGCATAATGCCTAGACACATTTTTATTGAGCCAATAGTAAACTCCTAGGTTGTACCATTCTTTGACTACTAATGGCCGGGTATATTTCTCCCTGGAGTCAAGTATTTATCAGGCAGAAGACAAACATGTGATTCATTGACTCATAATACATTACCAATAAGTAATAATGAAAGACCTATGAATCATTCTTGTCAATGTGCTGGGAAGATTTGCTGAATGCATGGGGGGGGGGGGGGGGGGGGGAAGAAAAAATGACCAGAAGTGTTAACCTGCAAGAAGAGGAAATAGATATAGAGGCATAAGCTCACTTAGGGGGCTAACAGGACCCTGCCACCAAGGCCACGCTATCAGCACTACCCAATGCATTGTCTGATCCGATGCCCAAAACCATAGCACTGGCCCATATTCCAAAAGAAATGCTCCAAATTACCCCAGAACTCAAGGTGTGGGTGCAAAATATATATGGGGGGGGCAAAGAGTGAAATGGTGGGATTTAAGGAACTGAAGAAATGTTTGTGGATCTTTCACAAGCTGGATGAGGAAAAGAGTATTGAATAAATGTATCCATATTAATGATTTTTCATATGAAATATTAACATGCTAGCCAGCGTTCAAAAGTCACAAATCCAAATAAAAGCCAGCAATGAACTGAACTGGAACACTATGGAAAATAAGAGGGGGAAAAAACCCAGTGGAGGAAACAGTTGTTATACAGTTGTTATTCTCAATCACTCAAATATAGATCTTCCTTGCAAAGAATAATGGCGCATCAAAAATGGTCATCTCCTTAAAATAAGCTATATAAAGCACTGAAAGGAGAAGCACATAATACATGACATTGTTGCAGCATTGTCAGGTCACCATTTTCTTTTTAAGGTGTTATACTGCTAGAGCTTCTGTTGGGAATTCCCCATAATAAATTCCCCTTTTATGTCCTTCTTCAGTACTGTCACTTAAAGGATGCTTCAAAAAGATTCAGAGATCTCCTGGAATAACTACAGGAAGCTGGTGACCCTCAGCAGCAGCTCCCTGTCAGATGCCCCACTTAACAGTAATGTGTTTTGGTGCAGGACAAGAGCCAGGGAGTCTAATGAGCCAGCTGGATGCAAACAAACTCCAGGTTCAGCTCCTCTAGTGCTCTGGGAAACCCAAGGTGTGACTGGGAAAACCCCTCCTAGCAGGTAGGATGGGGAGACAAAAGCATTTCAGCCTGCTGTAGTAGAAACTGTGTTGATGGAGCACAGTTATCTTTAAGAGCTTGTCCCCTTACAGAGGAAAGGATCTCCCCTAAACCATTCCAACTGCCTTAAGTTTAGTCCTGAAGGAAACCTATTTTGTAGCAAAGCAGATGGGGCATATTTTGCTATCTTAAGGGATTAATTTGATAATGGTTTTATTCTTCTCAGAGATACAAATGTTGTGTGCATATGTGGATATGTCCATACACATATATACATACACACATCTCACATACACTGACTCCACTTTACAAGTGCTCTTGGCCTTCACTCGGGTCAGCATTGGATGCTTCACCCTCACACACACAGAGCAGCAGCCAGCTCTACCACAACATATGTGCAGCATTTCAGCCGCAGCCATGGTGAGAACAGAGACACAACATCACACGGAACAAATTAACGCGCAGTAGCAAAGTACAAGTCCAACGCCATTGCAGCCCAGCACTGTGCTAAATAAAGTGGAAGAAATGTCCTTAAGCCCCAGCCTCCGCAAGGCACGGCTTCTGCATGGGCTCACGCGGCAGGATGGTGGCCAAGTCTGGGTGTCTAAGCAGTGCCTTCTGTGTTTTACCAGGTCACGCATCTCCTGTTGCTCAAACTCGGTTCTCATTTCTTCTCTCTGTTAATACATTCCTCTGTCAAAGCCTGTTAACTCCCCATCTGCCCTTCTCCATATCCCTCACCCTTCCAGGAGACAAACTCAATTCAAGGCAAGTAACATAAAGAAAACTCATTTCCTTTGAACTTATTTACAAGTTTTACCATTAAACTTGCCCACATTATGCAAGCCACTTGCAATCTTCCCTAATTCTCTGACTTTAATTATATAATTGAACAACCTAAAAACTCATTTTTTCCAGGAAACATTAAACATTACCATCTTAATGAAATTCTTAATGAAACAGTCCTCTCTGCATGCAAATGACTGGCACTGGATTTGCTTATCACACTGATAAGAAGGGCATTTGTCCTTTTGCCTTTATCAATCATCAAGAGTGACAGGCGTTAGAAAATGACGCTCCAGATGGACGGATGGATAGTGCAGACAGAAGGAAGACAGAACAGGGAAGGGTGAGGAAGCAGCCAGGAAAGGTCAGTAAGTGTGGGTAAACCAACCACAGATCCACGGCTAATGCAAACTTCTTCCTTAAGTTCAGCCAAGTCAGAAGGGCTTTGCTTCAGCTGAGCTTTAACACAAGGGAAAGGGAGAGCCATAGCTGGGGCTGGATGGATGACACAGCCACACACTGTGCCACTGGCCCAGCATAAGGAAAAACATATGGGGCATTTTAGACACTTGACTTCTATAAACTCTTTCAAGACACATGGCTCAGTGCCCCTCCTAATGCCTAAAGGCACTACAATGCCTTTATCTCTGGCGGGCTCTTAGCTCCATAGCAAGCAACTGTATTGCAGGGACCCAAGATGTCTGCAAGGGTGAGAACTCCAAGGCAGGCTGCAAAGGAGCAGGGGGAAATAGAAACCAGTCCTGAACTTCTCACATACCTCCCACCAGCTTTATCACCTCACCCACTAACTCACCAGTCCTTATTCTATACCAGCTGTAACGCAGAGGAGCATCTGTCCCCTGCCAATAGCATGGAGGTAACCTCCTTGGCTCCATGTCCTCTTCCAGTGTCTGCCAATGACACTGCTGCTGCTCCCCACAACAGACCTTTGAGACATCATTCCCTCATCATTCCAAGCACAATACAAGATTTCATTTAACTGTTTTCCTAATACAAACCCATTCTGCTCCCTTAAAGTGCTTTTGGCAAGGAAAAACCTGCCTGTGGATACGCAGCCCATTTCTTGTGCAGTACCAGGCTCCGCGCAGCTGAAGAAATTTTCATCACAAACACTTTTGGTGCATCCATTCCTTCACTGTCACTTTGCAACCTCTAGTTCTTGGTTTTGATACCAGTTCAAAGGCACCGGGAACGTCTTTCATTTTTATTCCCATCAAAAACATGTGTAGCTCAAAGACACGACCTTGGTGTCTGTGCTTCCTCAAACAACACCGGCCTCAGTGCTGGTCCAAAACCCACGCCACCAAATCAGCTTGCTCAAGACTCTTCTAATTCTTTCTAAATCTAATTCCCACAGAGATAAAGAGCAGAATAATTTTATTCAATAAGCATTAATTAGCTATTCTGTACCTCCACTCTCCTGTACTTTTGGTGTCCTACCCCTTTGTCCCACAGACACTCCTCACCATGCTGCAGCTCCTAGATTCCCCTGGTTAGTTATTGATAATACAACTCAAGCCCCAGGTGCCTCTCCCTGATTTACACTTGGACCTGCAATTATGTGGCACATGGTCACAGCAAACTTGAGAATAAACAGATAGTTTGGGTTAGTAATTTAGAGGGAAAGAAGGAAAACACAAAGCCATGTCAATGTCCTTGCACTACCGTGACCAGAAGGTCAGGGGGGGAACCACAACCTGCATGATTTAAAGATCCAGCAGTGCTTTGGAGATGGGGGTCCAAACCTGTCCCCTCTGTGGTCTCGGCTATCAGCGTTCCGCTGCTCAGATCCCTCCAGCGTCAGCTGAATGTCTGGCATTTTTAAGAGGTGAGGGCAAAACGGTCTCTTCCATTTCAAGGTGAAAAGCTGGAAGTATTTTTGAGTCAGCTACACATATCTGACAAGCTAATTGTGGGGTACTGGTAACAGAGAAAGAATTAACGTTACTTAGGTCACAAGTCTACTCTGGGGGAATTTCTTGTGCTGCTTTGAAGCAGAAGTTTGCTGAGGTCCCCCCTCCCCCCTTCTTGATTTCTCAGCTAAAAACATGTGCTGAGTTCTCCCACATTTACAAACAGATTCTATTTCTCTCTCTCTATCATTCCTTAAAGTATTATTCCTCCTCCAGTTCCAGTCCTACTCAGTGCTGCACCAAGACATTATCTGTGTTGGCAACACAAAGCCTTTTTAAAACAGTGGTAAGTACAGAGAATCTCTATCCTGTGACAGCTTACAATCCTAATCAACAACAGGAAAAACCGAACTCACAATTAACACACTCCTGGTGCTCAAACAGTCCACCTGAAACCTACTGATATATTTGCCAGTAGAGGAAGAAAACATCCACAAAGCACAAGGGATCAAAATATGGCCTGTGAGGCCCAAATCAACTCATTAAAAAATAGATGGGAGCAATTCCATCAGCTCCAGTGGGAATTTAATCCTGCACACAGCTTTGTGCTTTTCATTCAAGTGCTTTCATTCGAGGCTTTCTACAGGAGAGGTGCATCATTATTTGCAGTAACCCCAGAACCTTCCCCTGTTCTGGTTTGGTTTTCACTATATGATTCATTCCACTCTCTCAGCGTATTCCCTAGTTGGGCATTTTTGTCCTTGGCACTGCTTTCTGTCCTTTGCATCCCATGTGCTCTGTTCCTCAGCAATTATTTATAGAAGGGACTCATCCACCCCCAGATCCGTGCCCCCAGCCGTATGTCAGCACAGATCCAGCTGTTTGTCTCCCAGGAATTCAATCACCTTTCTGCTCACAGGCTGCAGCTCGACATTCATGACAGCTCATCCTCTCTGCAGCAGCAGAGTTCCATCTTCCCCGATAGAGGATTTCCATTTAGCCTCCATGCCAGCCATTTCTGTATGGAGGCATGAACTCCAAATGAGTAAAAGCAGGGTCCTTGGAACCTGTGTTTTAGGCTTGCACAACACTGAAATCCTATCTTATTCTAATATAAAATTTGGCTCTATTCATCTCAACACAAAGCATTATTTTTGTCATAGTAGCCTTTGTGATGGAAAAGAAAAGCAGATCAAAAATCACTCCTGCTTGAATACAACACCTTTAACACAGGGACAGCCTCCATCCTACTTTGATACACAGACTGTACTTCTGCCCCATTTGATTTTCTCTACTATACTTCTCCCTTTCCCTCTATTCTTCTTTACTTGCATTTTTGCTTTCCCTGGTGGGACGTCTGCAGTGACAGGGTGGGGAAGGGAACCCTTTAGCAACGGGAAAGGAAAAACAGACAAGCACCTTGGAGATGCACCAAAAAGTGCTGACTCTGCTCCTGAAAGCCAGGAGCAGCCTCCTGGTCATGCTCCATAGCCCTGACCAAGGATGCCCTTTCTGAAGAAGGTATATTGATGAAAAGCGGCCAACCCATCACAACCTCCCTTGGCAAGAAGTCAGTGCAGAACATCCTCTCCTCTCACTCACATCTGTCTCATTGACTGGAGATTCTGCAGATTACAGCAGAGTAACCACATTATTCCGACTAATGAGAACGTGATGTTTCATTGCTAACTTCCACAGTCACTTAAATCCATCCTTATCTAATTAATTTTACAAAGCAAAAAGTGACTAGCCAAATAAACTGCACATCATCCTCACAGCCAGTGAAGCTGTAGGGATAATGTCTGTTCAGAAAACAGACCAAGGAAGCGTAAGGGCAAGCAAGGAAGAAAGGATGAATAAACTACTCAACACACGATTTACTTCAAAATCAGTGCAAAAGTTGGAGGGCAGCCGTGAACACTTTGGCTTTTCAGACCTTGACCATAGGCATTACATGGATAACTCTGTCACAGCATTAAGTTTCCTGTCCCATGGAAAACTAGCAACTAGGTGTAGAGAAAACATGTTGGGCATAGCCACTGGCACCTGTACTACCCATATACAGATGGGTGAACACAGACGTGGCAGAGGTTTGCTAGAATTACATTATCAGTAATCTACTTGCAAAGCCTTGAGCTGGAGTAAAAGAAGGGATGGGACTCGCTGCTTCTTGCTGCATCCTTTCTATCACCAAAGAAACATTTTGCATGCCTCATCCACACAAAAGTCAGGAGATTGCTGGTCCTACTTCTCCTCATTTAGAGAGAGGCAGCACATCCAAAAGCATCCAGAACACAGTGAAGGGAACAGACTTCATTAAAAGGGTAACTAACAAAACTATTCCCCAAAACTTTGTCCCAAGCACAAGTGCCTATTTCATAAGGCTTTAAGCAAGAAGCAAAAGGATAACGGATTAGGTTCTCAATCCATCAAGTCTCACTCCGATAAAATGAACTTTTGTCTTAGCAGGGAATGCAGGCTGACATCTGAGAAAGGAAAACAACCCCGCCACTGACCCACTTAAACTCCGTACAAGTGTCACCCCATCATCCTGCTACTGAAAGGCATGGAGGCTTACGAGTGACAAACTGAATATAGCCAAGAACACGGAACTAAGGCAGCCACAGCCCGTCTCAGAGAAGCAAAATTAAACAGCATTAGCAATGACCCATTTCCTCACTCGGCAGGGACCAGCGGAGCTAATCTGGCACCTGGAGGGAACACGCTCTGGGTTTTCCCACACGGAGAGGGCGCTTGCTGCCAATGCGCACAACACTCCCATTAAACCACATCACCCCAAAGCAGTTGACCGCTTCTGTTTAAAGAAATAAGTGGGGATTAAAAGGAGGAAGCCTGAAATCCAACTGGCTTGAAATGAAACGGCAGGGAAAGTGGGCTGCTGAGAAACAGCAAGGTGCTCTGGGAAGAGATGCAGAGCTGCTGTGGGCCAGGGAAGCTGCACAGGGACTGTAGCACTTGCATCCCAATGACCCCCTCACCAGCATGGGGGTTCGGTCATTGCTGGGGTTTGTTTTTACCTATTTAAAGTTGAGAAAGGAATTCTCTCCCTGTTCACCTCTTAGGGTGAACCACACAGATCTTTCACTTGTGCCATGGGTAGCTGTTTTCACTGAAGTAATCCAAACTGCAATCACAGGTGCCTAAAGCGCTCGCTCACCCCATCACTGTCCCTGCCACACTTCTTGCCTTGCCTAAATCTACAGCTATTTGCATCCTATTTACTACCATTTACATCTGCCCATGTGTTTCCTTAAAAAGCAGAAACCAGCTCCTCAGCTGGTATGGACTGGCAGAGAGCTCACTGTAATCAGAGCAGTGCTCACGTATTCCAGCTGAGGATCTGACCCCCGTGCTTAAGCTGTAACAGAAGTAGAATCAGACCAGGTCATTACACGTTTGGGAGCTATCCAAGATGCTTTCAGGTGCTACAGAACGCAGTGCCAGCAGTCCTGCAGGTCATAATGCTTTCTCCCTCTCCGAATCAAACGGGGCTGATCACTACAATAGGTATGGGTGCAGGGAGCTTATCCAGAAAGCCTGCTCTTTTGATTAACATCCATGCCATAAGGTTTAGTTGCAAGGTTAGGACTCCAGGAACACACCCCAGTCCACTTGCCAACTCAAGGCTTACTTGCATTCAGTTTTTTGTTTCAGTCCAAAGAGCAAGAGAGCCCCCATAAGTCAGGCAGCCTGGGGTCTGCTGCATACGGCAACTCTTAATGTGTGCCACTTCAGGCAAACAGACCTATCCCCAGATCCAAATGTAGACAATGACGTTAAATTTGAAAGGAAGTCAAAGCTACCCCAAAAATCCAACCAACGCAAACCACTGAAACAGGAGGGGACGCATTTCACACCCCAGCATCCAAAGCAAAGGGGGGGGGTTCGTTCTCCCCTTTTTTCCTTCAGACTGTACTATTTCATCATGGGTTCTCCTCATCTCTCGATGGGAAAGACTGGCCAAGACAAAATGAAGGACAGCAGACATCACCTGATCATACCTTGAACAACCACATTTCCAGCTAGAACATGTGGCAATTACGTTCAAGACACTGAAAGACTGCCTTCCCTGACACATGGTCTGGTTCATGGTAGATTATTCTATAGTATCTTTGGGGTTAACAATGATCATCTTCCCCAAACACAGCTACATCTGGCTGGGGGATACTCCGTATTCTGCCTAACCAAAGCTGCAGAGAAGTGAGAAAACCCTCCATGGAATATTAAAACACTTAAAACAGCAACTCCAGCTCTACCCGACTACTCACACTAGAACAGGCCACTACCATTTGCTTAATAAGGTGTTTGACAAGACAAACAAAGAGCAGCACAGGATGACAGCAGCACTGAAACCAGCCTCAAACCAGAGGGCTGTGCCGATATGTCACTGCATACACACACCACCAACGAGCCTGACCCTGCAGACGCTGACAGCCACTCTTCCTTACAGGAGAATTCAGTCAAAACCTGACAAATACCATTAACAGGAAAGCTCCAAGAACAAACCCATTTCATTGTATAGTTATTTTTCCATTCAGATCATGTGTTCTGGCACAACTTGCCATACCCACCACTTCTGCCCCATTCTCCAACACCTCTGCTACACCAGGAACACAAATACAGCTCTTCCTCTAAGCAATCTCATTTCTTCCTTAGTTTGTCTATCACTACTAATGTCTTGGGTTAACTAATTGAATTCAAGTTGCTTAATTGGAACATGTTAAGTGCAGCGCCTGTTTCTAATGCATCAGGAAGGGAGGGAAGATGCCAAACCAATGAGTTTCAGAGCTGTCTGCATTGGTTGGCAGGTGGGGGGTTTTGTTACCTTGACGTAGAATAGGATGTTCAGAACAACATAACAGAAACTATTCCAATTTCCACCCAAGACCGAGAGAGAAAACATTCCTTTTGTGCAACAACATTTCTGTAAGTTTTGTTTAGCTTGCGTGGGATACAGTTAATTACAGTCATTTATCAAAGTGGCACAAGGTAGTATTCACACAAAAAGCTTTTCCTGCAGTCAGAATCCTTAGTTTTATATGAGACTGGTTTGTGCTAATTGAATTTTCACTTGGGTAGATAAAATCTTTAACAACTCTGGAATAACTAAGTGCTCTTTGTTCAATGATGTGGATCAGAATGATTTACAGCACCTTTCACATAATCATGCTAATTTTGCTTTCATATGATTAATTAAAACAATATGTTCTTTCTTCGTAAAATAGAATTAGTGCACCCACAGAGACAGGTTTTATTGCAAACTTCTTTTGCTGGTAAGAAAAGCAATTTTCACGCACCACCTTTTTGGCAAAGCTGGGTGTCCTAGGTTCAGCAGCAGCAGTCATTTTTCCCCTTCTTGGTAGCTGGTGCAGCACTGTGTTTGACTTTCGGCTGGGAACAGCGCTGATAACACCGATGTTTATAGTTACGGCTTAGAATGTTTGGTTTGACCAAGGACTTTCTGAGCCTCATGCTCTGCCAGGGAGGAAGCAGGGAAAGGACACCTGACCCAAACTGACCGAAGAGGTATTCTATACCAGAGCACATCATGCCCAGTATAGAAACTGGACCCGGAAGAGTTAGTTCACAGCTCGGTTGTCAGGTGGTGAGCGGTTGTATTCTCTTCCCTTGTCATTATTATTATTGGTGGTAGCAGCAGTGGTTTGTGTTATATCTCAGTTATTGGACTGTTCTTATCTCAACCCATGGGAGTTACATTCTTTTGATTCTTCTCTCCATCCCTCTGGGAGCCAGGGGGAGGAAGGGGAGGGGAGACACCAGAGACCGTGTGGTTTTTCTGAGTTACAGCTGGGCTTAAACCATGACACTGTGTAAACACGCTTAAGTGGGCAAGAAAACTGCAGCTGGAGTCAGATCCCTTTGTGGTGTCACCCGATTGCACCAAAGATGGTTTAGCCCCAGTGCTGTGAAGCAGAGCACAACCAGCACAAAGCTGGCCTGGACATTCCAAAAGCAGAAGTCCCTTCCCACTGCCATAGTTTCCTACACACAGGCTCTCTCATCACAACTACAGGCCAGCTGAAGGACGCAAATGCAACAAAACAGAAACCCAAGAGCTAGAGTGGATCATGCCTGTGGATCAATCCAAGCTCTGGATTCAGTACAAACATGACCTTTCAGCACCATCCAAGCACACCTGGAGGGATGAGATTGTCTGACTCTGGTGGTGAAGGCTGACTTAAATGGCCCTTGAGAAACCATCTGCTAAAGCAAAGCTTACGTGCTGACTCCTTGGCTCACTGCTCAACTATGGGGATGTAAAGCATCACTGAGTCCCACAGCTATTGATGGCTCTTCTATGCCGGATGGCTTTTGACACAATACTGATGCTTCCCAGCGAGACCAACAAGCTCAGAACATCGAGCATTGTCAGCAGCATTGAAGTGCTACAACTCATCACATTAGTGCTTCTTAATAGAAAAAAATAATAACCAAAAGGGGGGAAAAAACCCAATAAAAATGTTTTTCATGACCTATTTTACCACAACACCACAATTCTACTTCATTTAGAGTCTGCACAGGCACCAAGGTATTAAAGTTCACTGAACAAGAACACAAGTGTCTTTCAGGTCTGCTGAGGAATGCAAGGAAGCAGAGAAGAATCATCTTCCGCCATCCATATTCAATTCAGCAACTTCCCTGCACAAGGCTTACCCACTCTTGGTTAAGTGACTACTGAGAGCCACCAGTTGCTCTTACGTGGGTGCAGTGACTAATGGTATGAACAAAGAGTCGGTTTTAACAGAGATACCTGGCAAAGACCTGAAACCATCCAGGTGCAGATGATCAAGCTCAACACAGGTTAATTCACCCAGTAAAGAAACCACTCTGAGCCAAAGTGTCAGGCAAGAGCAGCCCACCACATGACTTTACAGCCTTTAAGGACAGCAAAGGAGGTCTGCCTGGTGCTGTAAGCTCACAGGGAGACACACCACAAGCTTTTTACACTTTCCAAACAGATGTGGAAACCAGAAACTAACCGTGAGTCTGTAGCATTTAAGTAAGAATTGGGATTTAAGCAAGAAATTTAAGCAGCAACAGGGACCTACACTGCTCATCGGCACTGTCAGAGAAAGGAGAAAGAAAGGGAACCCAGAGAGGTGCAGCAGAACCTTACAGCAGTCCAAGAGAACACCTACAAGTCCTAAAGTTTGTTAATGACATGGAGTTACTGTGCTGTTCCTCCAAGTAGCTACAAACAAGGTGAAGAGAACAGCCAAAATAGCAAGTTAGGTAGGGCTACACCATGTCTAATCCTTGGAGCTCAGATATCAAGAAACACCATTGTGGTAGAAGACATTTCAAGAAGGTAACCCACCACCATAGCACATAGAGAAACCTGCACAGGGACAGAAATACAAGGAGAGTGATGATCAGTCAAAGCAGTCACTTGGAGGGGAGGGAATCAAACTGCACAGATTGAAACGGAATACAGCTAGTTCTTGAACCTAACTTCAATGCTAAAATAGAGCTGCAAGTGCTAGGCAGAAAGCAAAATGCCTTCTAGAAAGCAACTGTGAAAAACTTAGGCATCAGACAGAGACAGCACATCAGCAGGTAAAGGAACTTAAGTTTAGGACAAGCTGAGTAGAGATGGAACAAGCACATCCACTGACGCAAGAAAACACAAGCACTCACAAAGAGACTAGAAAAGGCATCTTCTCAGCAAGGCAGTGCAGTTGATAGGGATACTGAAATAGGAATATTCAAACCCAGTTCTGATTCCTATCAAAGGGTGAGATGCAGAACAAGCCAGATAAAGAAATATAAGGAAGAAGTTTGCATACATGTGTTTCTGTACCTACCAAAAAGCCTCCAAGGATGACTGCACAGGTTCTCACTAACAGAAGTAGTAAACCCAGGGATGCTTCAGCTGGAAGAGAATCTTTTAGCACCAGAGCACATTTGGCAATTGCAGGTAGCACAGCCTCCTCTTTATTATGGTAATTGGTGAGCTAAAGTGTTTATACTGATCTCAAATAACTAGAGAATCTTTCAACTGTACCAATACTTAATGCACTATCAGACTGACACAGTTTTGCAGGAAGATGGATATACTGCTTGGGTCATCGACGTACCCATAACTGTGTTTTAAAGTCACGTTTGAGTTCTAGAGTGAACAAACCTTTAGAAAAACAAAGCAGCAAGCGCACCTCACACATGTACAACCATTCCTGGAGCTCTGGCAAGCAAGTGCTTAAAGACCAAAGCATCTGCAAGCCTGCACCCTCTGTAACTGCATTAACAGTCACATTGGTTTTGGTGGAACAGCCACATGCTTTGTGGAAAGCACACTTACTTTGTTGTGCTAGGCACAGAAGATGTCATCTCCTCAGGAACCGGTCAGAGCCCATGAAGTAAAACATCTTTTGCATGACTGAAGGACCACCGCTACACTCTCTGCTGCATCTCCACATCTCAACTTGCTCTCTCCAGCAGGCAGAAGGCTGCATGGCTATTTAAAAAATCCCTACCACTACAAATAACTCACTGTGCACACAGCTGTCTCCGGGGCAGAGGATGAGCATAACAGCAAACTGCATGTGACAGGTCACTTAATGCATTCCATGGTGATGCTTAGGGCTGCAGTCAAACTACCTACTATCAGACTCTAATTTAGGTGTCATGACTACTGCTCTTCAGTGGCTGATAAGCAAGTTGTTGTCTAGAAGCCCTGTCCAGTTCTTGGTCTCAACTTCTCTATGCTCATGCTATACAGTAGCTGTGGCAGGTAGGGAAGCTGCCATTGGTTTATGCCTCTTGGATTTTATAACACTGAGGGCACAATAAAACCCCCATCTAGAAAAACACGGAGAGAACAGACCAACACGCTGCTTCTAGCAAGGGGCGGTCTGGACACTGCCGGTGGTCAGACAGCGTGGTCAGCGTGTCTGTCCTCGTGCTGTCTCCACCACAGTCCCACTGCAGCCCAAGCAGGCCGTGTGCTTCATGCTCCTGCCACCTCCTCCAGCAACAGGCGTTTCCTGCTTCTGTGAGATTAATTTGATGACTGAATTAAACTAATAATTGCCTCACTTCCAAACGTGGTCTCTGGGTGCACTTGAGTTAGAACGTGCTTCTCCTGGGAGGTACCAGGCAGATCTGGTTGCATTACTTAAGGAACCTGGGCTAATTTAATTAATTTTTGACGGAAAGTGCTCAATTTTGCAGCCGGCAGCTGCCTGCATGGCCACACACAGTTGCTGATGTCTTTTCACTCTCCTTGGTGATGTAAGAGATGATAAAGGGCCCAATTAATAAAGTAATCTTGAAAGGGAGACCTTCTGCTAATGGGAGAACCAAAAGCGATTCACCAGTTGGGAGAACTCTGGTTTCCTCATTTCTATCCCATCAACCACTCACCCACTCACAATATGCCTCTAGAAAACAACTGACTTCTTCAGAAGTCCATATGCCCACACTTTCACAAAGTCTTCCAAAGCAAGGTAACAGTTACAAGCTTAACTGGAAATGACATTCTGAAACGGTGCCATTTCCCTCTTTCACCGAGCATCACCTCCAGGTCCACGTGTGCTCCCATAGGGGCCAGCCCATGATCACCAGCCCTGCAGCAGGAACAGGGTGCTCACATCCTGTGTTAAGAACTGACAATGCAGAAAGAGAACCACAGTAAACAACAATAAACAGTCGTTCCAGAAGTAAGCCAGCAGCGTGCAGACAAATTCCATTTGCCTCTGGGACGCCACAGGACCAGAAAACCCAAACCCAGAAGAATGAACACGCACCCCAGCAGCATCCAAGCACGCTGGCAGCGGCCAGCCTGGTATCTCATGACTCCCCTTGGGACACGGACGAGGGCTCGAAACACAAAAGCTTGATCCGGCAGCACTGACATTATAAGGCCTGTGGTACAATATTAAATTAGAGGCTCTGTACTCCCCCCAGGACCACATACTGTTACTTGTAATGCAGTTGAGCTGCACTTAAATGAGGGCTTCAGAGAGGAACAGGCCACCATAAAAAGAATTCATTTTCCTCTACTCCACATCAGAGCCGCAGCACTCAAGTGAGTCCTTTGGAAGCAAATAACCAAAAAGCAATAAACCTATTAAAAGAATAAACTTTTACTGCACCAAAAGGGTGAAATAGTGACCTGTCACATGAATGGCTCGGAATACATTTTCTAGGGAAATGGATCTCTTTTTTGAGGAAATGCTTCTTTTAGGATTAGGCATGTTGGAACTGCAGCTCGACTTTACAACATGGCTGTGCATTAAGCAGATTTTTAGTAGAGCAAAGAACTTGGGGATGTAGTTAGTCAGCAAAAAATTAAAAGTGGATGATCAGAACAGTCAGGCATTAAAGACTGAGAGACGCTATTCTGCATACAAAATGCTCTGGAGCTGCAGCTTTCAGTCTGTGGCATGATCATGTCTGGTGTCCAGTGCTTTGGGGAGGGGCACAGACCCCATTTAAAGGCAAGCGCCCCATTTCCCAATGACTCTGTTGCTCTCAGCTATTCTTTGCCAGTGGCAGCTATATCTTTGCACCTATGGCACGTCGCAGCAAGGGCACGGGTGATTTATTTAAAGCTCTGTTCCCCAGGTTTTACAGCAGGGAATGACCGCTTTCACGTTCTCTCATAGGGACCTCCATCAGGTTACGCACGTCCTGTGTACACAGTCAGCATTCTCAGCCCCACTGCTCCAAAAGTCCTCGCGTCTGATGACAAGAAAAGGTTTGGCTTTCCTCCCAGCCTGATGCGGGTAGGTCAGATACTGAAATCCACCCATGCAGATGGAGATAGAAGGCTCGCACTTTATAAGCAAACAAATCAGGCATTTCTGAAGACTGCGTTCCTAGAAAGACATCAGGCAAGGACTCAGAATGAAAATGGTGGAACCAGCAGTGGTGACACGTACCCAAAACCCTGCAGTGGTGAGAGGGAACTCTGCCTCACCCACAGCCCCCACACAAATTCATCCATTCTTCCACATCAACAAGGTTTTATTAACCTTAAACAGATGCATCCAGACTTTGATAAGCTCTTGCCGCTTTTTAACCTATCACTCAGTGAGCTGCTCTTGCAGGGAGTGCTTGACACTGAGCAAGAGGAATCAGTGCTGGGCAAAACCTGACCTGCCTGCTTTTATGGAGGTACTGAGCATCCATCAGGTGTGCTGCTCACCCAGCCCAGCCAGGCACTGCTCTACGGCAGTTGGGCAGACATCACAGCACTGTCTCCCACTCAGTGTTCCTTCTTCTTTACCTGCTTCTCCAGGAGAAACCCAAGCAGATGGTGTCCTTCCTCCTCACACCCTTTCACACTTTGCCCTGCTGAGCTCTACATCTTTTTCTTGCTCTGAACACGGTGAGGTGCAACATCTTTTTATTCAACCTTTAATAACATGGAAACTGGCATTTAATTTTTAATGTTAGCTTAAAACCCAGGTGGTTGCCAAGCTTTACACATCAGCAAAATCAATATCCTTTTGGGTTATTTAGAGAGTTCAGGAGTCCGACATTTACACCCTGCAACTAATCCCTTCCTCCCGCTCTTCCTCCTGCCTCAAACACCCGAGCAATTTTGCTGGACTAAAGGCAGGGGTAAGGTGAGACAACTGCAGGGGCCATAAACCAACAGGAATGAAATCAGGATATATACAGCAGGTTATCAAGCCCATTTCCCTGCCAGCACACTTGAGTGGCCCAAGACACATCCCCTTGTGCTTCATCTACAGCTCTCAAATACAGCTTGCTACTATTCGCTTCCCGTCACTAGGACTGGGCAGCTTTCAGGATGACCTGCAGGCTGGTTTGATCCTACCTGCAGAGGCTGTCTTGTCCAAGAAAGAAAAACACAACCCAAAACCAGTGCATAAAGGAACAGATAAGAACATGTTCCTGCAGAGATGAGCCCCTGAGGTTTTAGGGTTTCATGCACTACCAGCAAGTTCATTGCACTTGTGAGATGTGTCCATGCCATCAGTGTTTTAAAACCTACACCAGAGAACAGACTGCTTTTTCTTCTCTTTGGATTTTCTAAAAGGAAAGATCAAGGAACCAGAATGGAAGAGTGGAGGGGGGGGAAGCCACAAGTAGGACCTGTTTCAAGAACCAGCCACTTGTCAGCTCTGCAAAATAGCTGTTAATTTATAGAGGAGAAGTGCGCAGGTTCTTTCAGAGCCATACGTCAAAGCTTTCTCACTATGATACCTGGTTTATTTGGCCTTCATATCATGGACCAAATTGGATTTCTCTGGTTCTGGCTAAACCGCACAAGGGTGATGTACACTGTGATTTATTGCTGTAAGTGCTCAGAATGCCTCCCACTAAATTTGTTGTGACCTTATCACGCTATTAAAACCTGAAGTAAATAAGTGCACTGAGTAAAGGTTAACAACACACCAAATAAAACAAACAGGAAACAGAGGGGATAGGACCTACTCACTCACATCGCTGGCACACACCCGGGAATGAGATTGCTGCATGTTCTGGCAGCACAAGGGAAGCGCTCAGAGCAAGCAGAGCCATACGGAGATAAGGAATGGGGGTTAACTCCCCAGAGCAGCCCACTGTGTGTGACAGCTCTGCTCATGCTCTTCACCTCCAGGGGCCCCTGGATCAGGCCCCATGAAGAACAGCATCCCTCTACCTCCAACCTAGGTTCCCAAGGCTCCCTCTGCACATAGGATCACAACCCCAAAACCACTGAAGAGGACTCTATGCAAAAGCATTCAGGATTACACATACTACCAGGAGGTAGCAGCCTTCAAGATGAGCCTGAAAGGAACCATACACCTTATTTGCCTGCTTTAGCCTGATTCCTCTTCCTATGTGGCAAGATGCTCCCAGCCCATACTCAAAAGTACCCAAAGCAATGAGCACAGGCAGGTTCCTGAGACCTTCCTCTTCTCAAACAAGATACCTTGAGCTAGAAGTTCCCCATCTCCACTGCCTCACTGAGCTGGCTGGACCCAAAGGGCTGAACAGCACAGCATAGGCGAGAGGGCAGAGCTGCCCATTTCTGTAGCAGACTTAAACCACCAGATAACAAATCAGTAACACATCAAGTTTATCACTGTCCCCCTTTTCAGTGCACCAGTTCGCACCCCTCTCCAGACAGGGCAGTAACTTCTACAGCAATAGCTCTGTTGCCATGAGATGTTTTAGAGAAAGAAACTTTACATTGTGGCCTGAAGATAACAGCCATCAGGAACAGAACTAGCTCAGTGCTTTAAACAAGGACCGAGTATCTTTGCTATACTAATTGTATTACTTTGATTTGCTATGAAAAACACATATCTAGGTCATGCCTCGTATTGTCTTTCCCAAAGACTCAGATCTTATCAAACACCTGAATAAAATCAGCGCCAGGAAGCAGAGAAGCCTTTGGAGAAATAGGAGCAACGTGAAAAAACGCAGACAATGACCAAGAGAAAGAAACATTTAAATGCCTGATATACACAGATTCTTTGCTGTTCTGCAGGAGATGCTCTCATCTCCAGGTGCTCATTACAGCTAAAGAGACCAATAAAGCCATGTGCAAGTGGGAGCAACAGGACACACCTGCCTGAGGGCAGAGCTGGCTTAAGTGAGGAGCAACAGTCAGGGGATGGAGGCGTTTTTCATTAGGGAGCCTCAAGTGTTTGAAATCCACAAGAAAAAAGAAAACCCAAGCAAACAACAGTTTCTGAATAAAAACTGAAGCAAGTTTGTGCTCAGCTCCATTAGAAAAGGGGGTTTTGTTCCAAAGTAAATATTCACATTTCAGGGAAGACTGAAGTTTCTCCCCAAATGTTAAACTGAGCATTCCATTCAGTATTCCAAACCACACTATTGATACACCAGCAAAAGTGAGCGAGGGCATCAGCAGCTCCTTGTTTGTTATTCCAGCAACAGTTGCGATAAACACGTTATTCTCATAATGGCTCCATTATAACTGAGTAAGGGTTCACACTCATTTCAAAAGTCTCACCATGAGGCATTACCAAACAAAATAACAATCAAAATTAAATTAATCTAACCCCCTACTTAGGAGAATCATAGAATTATAAGGCATTAATAAAATAAGTAACACACACAAGGAAATTTACATAACACCCGATTAAAAATCGGGACTTTGAGGTCAAAACAGAGAATTTCTTTTTTACCTAAACGCACGTAATTGACTTTTTCCGCTGTATGAGAGCAGATAGCCCCTCACAGCGCTAAAACAGATGCTGGGCAGCCACACAGGGCCACCGCCGCAGGGCTGGTGCCAGAGCCCAGCAGCGCCGAGCCCCTCCCGCCTTCTCCCACGTTTTCCTCTACAAAGCCAGGGCCGTTTCCACCCCACTCACTCGCTTGTGGCAGGGCAGCTCCTTGGGAAGCTTCTCTGCAGCATCCTGCGACCTTCAAGCCCCCGGGTTAAGAAACTCATCTTTGGCTGCAGGGAAGCACCACGGCCGACGCCTGCTCCCCACCAGATAACCCCAGCCTCAGCCGTGCTGCTCCCCATCCCTACTACGCCCATTACGCCCACAACGAGGGGCAGCTGTGGGAGAGGCGCTCAGCCCCTAATCACAAACACCCTTTCACCGGGTCTGACCTGGGTCCCACGTACTCAAATCGGGGCGTTTTAAGGAGAAAAGGCTGATTTTAAACAATAGGCACCTGCTGTGCCTGTCTGCTTTGAGTGCTCACGCTCCTTCCTTGCAGGCGTCACACCAGACCGCTATTTGTTCCCTGAGGCTTCTCAGACTTCATGGCACCATCCATTACCTTGAGGCTGCTTTGTTGTTTGCTGTTTTGGGGAGCACTAAGCCCCACCTTAGAGTGCGCTTTCAAATGCCCTTCCGTTAGGTTGTAGCCACTTTTAAATTAAACCCCTCGCAGCTCTTTTGTTTTAAGCATGTATTGAACTGCTCTTGCTGGAGGAACGGGTTTTCTCGGCAGCAATGGAACTTGTGTTAATGCGGAACAGCCTGTTCTGTAACACATGCATGGTAACCTTAACACGTTTCTCTAGTACATTTCAATATGTAGGTCAGAAACAGCATGAAGAAAAATGCTACGGATCAGATTCCCATCTGCCATGCCCCACAAGGAGAACTAATAGCATCATTTTATACGAGTAACTTGATCTCAGCATCCATTTTCACACTTCAGAACGTATGTCCATGTTCAAAAACATATTAAAGCAAACACGCAATTCCACCCCTGTCACTTATCTCCTGTCTCTGCCTTCCTGAATGAGTCATTAACTGCATTTCATCTGTTCAGCTCCCAGATCCTCAAATTCAGCTGCAAAAATGGAACCCCTTTGATCTCATATTGCTGCTAATTCATTATTGATGACCCAGTCTGGAAGGAAGGGAAAAAGCTCCGTCCCCATTAGTTGTTCTACTTAGTACGTTCTGGTGCTTCAATTATGCAAAACCCAACTCTGAGGGTGTGACAGCCTTCCACAATGTGAGTCAATGGGGGGGAACAGAAAAACTGGAATAAAGCTGGATTGAATTAGCCCAGCTGTAAATCTTTGTAATGGCAGAGATGTCACCAGAGTGATATCCAACACTGAACAATCCTGTTTGTTGTCCCAGCTGCTGCTTTGTAGAATTCCCAAGGCAGCCATTAAGGGTTTCTCAGTGGAGGACTCATTCTCTCTCACTCACATTTTTTTGGTGAAGTCATTAGGCTGTGTGCTGTAATGCCCCTTTTTGGCCCAAGGCACTAAAAGCCTTGGAGTAATATATGAGCTGGGGAGTGAGTAAGGGAGAAGGAATAATTAACACAAGTCATTTTGCTCTTTGTTTTGTAGAAGAGAAACTTCCACTTCTGAAGATGTCTGAATTATAAATGGTAGGAATATGAGCATGAAAACAGCAATGTGCAGACATCACTGGGCCAAAGTGTGGTTTTCTACTGGCATACTCTGACAGAAGCAGGAGTACACAGCAGGGAACTCAGCTAAAAAGGCACATACACCTACATCACCTCATGTGAGTAACCAGCAATCAGAAATATGGATATGCCTGCACCTATGTTCAGTCACCCAGCAGATTTTGGGGCTTAAGGAAGACTCATTTGACTCACATTTCTCTTAGACAAAACTGTACGAACATGTAGCAAGGTCCCAGGAACCAGGGGGAAATGGAAGACTGCAATCGGACAAGCGCTGCTCAAACAAGGGCTGATTCTAAGCAGAGGATGTCGCACTGAAATCAGGTGGATCAGCTCTTCAGGACATGCTGGTTCCATAATTCTCCCAAATTCACCCACATTAGCACAAAAAGAACGTAGTTTGATTTTCTACTAGCTTTTGTCAAGTGACTGATGGGCTTCGTGCTTCAGGAAGGTATCAACTCCAGTTGTCCAGGCCCAGGACCAGGTCTCTCTTCTGGAGCCCATCAGAGCTTTTCTTATAGGATCTTATAGGATCTCTGCTCTACCTGTCACTGGTTTTCTATAAACTTCATTCTCTTCTATACGTGTCTTTACCTGTCAAACTTGGCCAACAGATCCTGGCACTGTTGGGAAGTGTGGCTGATACACAGAGTGCAAAGGCTTCAGCTTCCTTCCTGTAGTAAACTATGCTAAAGAAAAACACAAATATTTGCATCAGAAATTCAATCGCTTTCTCTCCCATACAGTGAGCTCCCCATAGTGACAGAGTAAAGACAAAGGCTTAGAGCAAATAGAGGAAACACCTTCATACTGCATTTATTGCCAGAGTATGTCAAACCTCCTTGCATTTTCTGGTACATTTTAAGGACTAAGCCATTAACCTCTTATATGGCCAAATGTATTGAGTTCTCCAGACTTCCCTTGCTTTGTCCATACTTCCCTGCTGAAAACTCTTTCAGTACCTGGAAACTGCAGAGTAGACAACGGCCTTTATAGACAGAGAGATGCTACCTGTCCTGACAGCCATCCCCTTTTCCCTCTTAGCCACATGCTGCCACCCACCCCGCTCTTTCTTTTGCCCTGCTGCCATTCCCAATGCTGATTCCCACCCAGATTTCCCCTTATTTCTTAAGAGAAAAACATGCCCCAGCCTTACACAAGTGGATGAGCGCAGGATACTGTTATCTTGCTTCCTTGGCAAGACCTTTCCCCATGCCCCAGGGGAGGTTTGGGAATCCCATCGCGAGGCCAGGAGGACCGGGACCATTGACCAGAGGCCAGTTCTTGACTTACGTTTTGCACCTCCTGCTTTGCTGCATGTTCTCCTCTTGGTTTTATTTCTTACAGACACCTGGCAAAAGAAAACCCCTGCACCTCACAGGCGTTTTGATCATTCATATTCACCTTCAGTGACTGCAAGTGTAATAGACAAGCACTTACTAGAATACAGTCACTTCTTAAGGCAGGCAGTTTTCAGGAATGAAATCACAATAATTAGCTCTAAGAATACGTATGAATAACAGACATTCAGTCCTCCTGGTTTTGTTGTTTCATTCACCTGCATGGAAGCCTTCCACTATTTCCCTTGCATTTTTTTTGCTTAGCAGAGACCTTGCTTTTAATTGGACTGAATATTCAGCTGGGTTCAGCCCCAAATTTGTATGTAAAGAAGCTATATGTGGCAAGCAGCTCATCCTGGAATCCATTAAAGAGGGGTTGAAATGAGATTATTCCAAGAGCTCTCCTGCATTCACAGGAAACCAGATTTACTGCCCCTGAAGGGCAGTCTTCCCAGGCCAGGGAGATGCAGGTGGTAACATTGAGTCCTCCTGGTTTTCCCTTTTGTCCACAAAGCAGAACCATGCCCATTTCTGAGCTCATTTCATACCTGAGAAACGGCTTGCCATGCACTGATAGCCCATTATCCACTTCTACACCGAGACCAATTGTATTTTAAGCACAGTGACGTACCAACAATGCCTGTTTCTGCAGCCTCTTTCCTTCAGCCCTTCCTTTGAATGCTTTGTATCCCCCATGAAATTCAACTGAGCACTAAATGGAAGCTACGGAGAATACAGTAACCTGTACAAAACAAAACCAAACCAGTCACTGAGGGGCGACACCAACAAAAACAAACCAGTCACTAAGGGCGACAACCAGTCACTTGGGGCGACACCTCCAAGAGGCAGAAAGCAGGTTGAAAAGCAGCCTCAGCATCATGCTGCCACAGGGGAGCTGACCACATCCCTACCACCACCCCAGCAAGCACAGCCACCCTCGCATGGGGCTCTAATGAAACTGGGGCTCAGCACATGAGCAGCAGTATGCTGCCTTTTGGGCAGATCACAGTGCCAACTGCAGCCTGCCACCTCAGCTGCTGCTTCAGAAGAAGAAACCCCACTTTCGCAAGGTAATGAATTGGTTTTGGGGACCTGCTGTGGAACTGTTTAATGGCAAAGAACATGGGGAAAAGGACAATTCTGACTTTCTCAGCAGGCAAAAGCGACAGCTTCGTAAGTCGGAGGCACACACTTCCAGGCTGTGGCTGAGTTTTTGAAGCGCAAGCCCTCCACCAAGACTTGCCTTGCTGGTTGCCCTCCAGGGACCTGGTACAGCAGTCCCAAAAGAGGCCTTGAAGTCATCATCTCCAAACACACAGGCTGGGATGTGCCTCCTCCGAGATAACATTCCTTCCCGGGGAGGATGTACATTTGACTCCAGGACTACGGCCAGGTTGAAGCAGCAGCATGTTCTCCTGTGTCAGGTGAAGTATGGCCTTTCAAGTTGCTCTTCAAAGCAGGGCATCTTCCTTTGGACCACAGAGGCATACACAGCTTCGGCTGCTGGTGAAAGGTCTGTGCTCAGAGAGGCTGTGATTAGAGGCCAAACAAAACAGGATAAATCTGTAGTGGTTTTGAGAGCATGTTTTACTGACTGTCACACACCTTTAAGTCTTGAAAGTCTGTTGATCCCAAAAGGTTCAGGCCACTAAAGAGAAGTCACAGGAGCCAAGGTGGTTTCCTTTGAAGTCTTGCTTCTAGTTGCTCTCAAACCAAATGAGCTGAAGTTTGGCTCTTGGTAGATAAAGGTCTTACATCTACACTATACCAAAAGAGCTCCCAGAGCACAGAGTAATTCTTCTGTGCCAGGCAGATTCTTTGGGTGACAGGCATTAAAGCAGTCAAGCCCCATTTTTTCCTTACACACTCCACATCAAGCTAGTTTGTTTTCCTAAGGGTGAACTGACCATTAGTATGGTTCAGTTCTGAAGGAGAAACTTAGCTGATATAAATTAACAGAACTCTGACCCATATTCCTAATTCACACCTTCTTGCCAACGCAGGAATAGATGTCTGGTGGTGAAACACAACCAAGATAACTATAGTTAACCATAAAAGCCTTGGCTTCAACACGGTTAAGGACTCATCAACTTACCTTCATTGTGATGTCCTCATTCCAAAACTAGAAGAGGAAATAGGCTTTCATTTCAGTATCCTGGAGAATTTCATAGGAGCCTGTGACTTCTGTCATCTGCCAACTCATTTTCCCTGGTGCATTAACATAGAAGCGTGCTGGGCAAAAGCAAAAACCAACCCAACAAAACCAGTGACCATGTTTGGATCTAACCTAATTTGGGAATCGATGAGATGCAGGGGAATCTGAACTGGCTACCCAGTTCTGGCTGTGTGAAAAAAAACCCTGGCTTCTTTTTGAGCTTATTTATGTACAGATCAAACAAACAGACTTGTAAGTGCTTTCATTTAACTTTGATGCCAAACTTTGATGTCTTCACCATTTGCAGTAATCATTTTTATGTGCATTTAGTATTATTTTTTTAAGTACAAAATGCCACACATAAGACCAACTTCATTTGAAATATGCAGCATTTTTGTTATTTGAAAACTCTGCGGTTTTCATTTGTTTCTTATCAGCAGAACACTTCTGGGGCAAAGAGAACATCAAGTTTAGAATGCCTTTCAGATGACTTAAATTCACATTTTATGTTTGTATTCAAAAGAGCTGGCTAATAGAAGGGTGTTGACATCTTTTCACACTCTTTCATTGGCATGTGTTATATGCAAAGTAATGGTTACTTCTCAAATGTTTGGTGCTTTGCTTCATGATGAGTACCCAAAGGTGACACTTCCACACAGTTTAATCCACTTGGATCATTGCTCAAAAGCCTTGTGCCCAAGCTGCGAAGGAGAGGTACCCCAACTTTTCATGACTAAGATTTAGTTGATGCTATATAAACCCTTTGCTTTAGCTCCAAATATCTACCTTTGTGTGCTTGAAAGCTCTGTTTCCCCCCGAAACAAAGTAGAGGAGCATTTCTCATCCTAGCTCTGTATTTCTGCCAGGCTTTTTCCCCAAGAACATAGGAAGCCAGAAATAAGAGTGAAGCTTTTAATCAAAAGGGGCCTGAATGATTTCTATTGCATTTAATAACCACTTCATCACTGTCACTAGATGAAAGTGCTGTATTGGATTCCATAGCTGACAACAGTGGTGAGGTAGAGGATACTCTTCAATTAGGAAGTGATACCTCTCTCCTTTTAAAACTGATGGAGGAGGACAGTACCTGAAGTTACTTTTTCACTGCTGAACACTCTGGCTAGCTTTAATCTAGGTAGCTCAGAGGCTCGTAGCAATCTAGTACCAATAGGATGGAGCTCAGTTTCTATCTATCATTGTATTTAACAGAATTAGGGTCAGAGTGATGCCATGGTCATAATGACCAGAAATCTTCCAAGATTCTGTTAAGAAGACAGTACTAGATGGCTAAGGAAGCTGGGAATCATTCCCAGCAGGCATTCGCTAGCCAGAAACTGAGTTAACTCAGCAGGATTCACTTAAGAGATGACCCCTGGGCTTCCAAAACCAAAAGTAGCTTTTTAAGTTGGGATTCCTGCCATGCTACTCCTGTTTAGAGCACAGCTAACCTTCAGCTCACTGAATCAAGAGCACACCTTCGAGCAGGAAGGATCACCACTCTGCTCCTTACCTAGCCACATATATTCCAAAGATTTTCTTTGTGTTTGTGTATATACACTTACAGCCCTAAACCTCCCCATGGGCCTGACTACTCTGAGAACTTAATATACATACAAACTGCTTATGCTCCTCAGTTGAAACAAGTGGAGTCAACCTGGACCAGCTGTGCAAACAAGCCAGCAGAAGGTCACCACACACATATGAAAGCATATGAAGCATCCCATGAAGAGTTTGAAACACTCTGGAAGCATTAATTCTGCCATCGCTTTGGTTTACAGGAAGCAGTCGAACGGCTCAGAGAGGAGTCAGCAGAGATGCAAGCTCTGACACTATCCCTGCTAAAGCTACAAGGACAGACAAGATCTACAAATTAAGTGAGGAAAAGGAGCAAACTCAGAGGAGGAACATAATTACACAGTGGACTTCCATGCGAGTGTTAGCACTGCACTTTTCCAGAAAGAAACCATTTGTGCCATTATCCAAGCGCACAGAGTAGAGGGGAGAAAGTTTTCCTCTCGAGGGCAGCTGAAGGAGGAAAGCACTGAGAAGCAATCATTAGTAAAATAATTGGCTGCCTGCTTTGCACAGTTGCCACAAAATGTTTACGCTGTCAGTGCCATGAATGTGTTGGCTTGCCAGAGGCACAGCTGTGCCAAGGAACTGTCTGCTGCTGGGGCTGCTGTGGCATTTCACCTTGTAGGTACACGATGCACTCCTGGGTCATCATCCCGATTCCCCTGCTATCCCAGGAACCAGACTGGGAAACTTTACTATTAGCCTCCTTCTGAAACCAGGAATTTTGGATGCCATAATTGCTATCAGAAACAAGTAAGGCACTCAAACCCTACTTTTGAGAAACGACGACACTGAGCTGTCTGATAAAGGATGTGAATTAAGTAAGTCTTAAAAAAGCAGTAATAAATTGGAAGCTTCCATGTCAGAGAATAAGAAAAAGACCTGTTGTTTGTTAATGCTGTAGAGAGAAAGAAGCATTGATGTCTTACATTCAAGGACAATGATACTGAGTTTATTGCACTGTGCTGGAGTGGAATAGAAGTGCTATTTAATGGAAGTATTTTTGTTGCTTTTCTCTCCTCATTTCCCAACTAACTTTAACAACGTACACCTTGAAGAATGAAGAATGTCTTTGCTTCGTACCAAAGAGGATGGACATTGAAGAGCTCCTAAGAGACCCAAAAGTAGTTAACTGAGCACAAGCTCACTTATCAGCAAGCAATCATATTAAAGGGTACGGTCTAGGAAGAAAAGACATGCACCACACAGTAACTTATTCATACATTCCATGTGTAAGGAGAGCTTCTAAAAGCACAATCCTGAAAGATGCTGCAGGCTCCCCACAAGTTACTGCTGCTCTCAGTTCTGATGCTGTGGAGCATACTCAGCACATTGCAGGATTTAATTCTGAGGGCTAACTGATCCAAAAGCCAAACTGTTAAATTAATAAAAGCCCTGCATGCTAGATCAGGACATGATTAGATTGCCTGTGCTGCAGAGAGATTATCAAGTGAATAAATCTAGCATGCAGTAGATAAAACAAATACCTATTAAAAATACAAATCTCTCAACACTAGGAAGAGAAATGCATTCCCAGCACAGAGTCTGAAAGCCTTCAAAAAGACAGGCGTATCCAGCACAGAACAGATGGAGATGAACAATAATTGCTTTTCAAGCATCCATCCCCACAGAAGTAGTGAGCACAGGCCCCCTAAAGAGACAGCTAATAAAAGAAAAATGAAGAGTATCTTTGAAACACTTAGGATTAGAGGAGAATAGGTGGGAATCTCAGCTTTTAAATGTGACCTAGTAGAGACAAACTCAGACATTTCCAGCTACTTAGCCAACAGTTTAGTTGCTACTGCCTTGATCTTGGAGAGAAATTTTCACTGACTCTTTGCAGGTAAGAGAGGTTTCTTTGCACCAGACTTCTGACCCTTAATCTTGGCTCCAGTCAGCCCAAGGTAAATCCAAGTTTCACACCGTTTTGTCCCCTCCTTTCCCTGACTTTGGAAATCACTTTCCCCTTAAGGGCACCAAAGTTTCAGTTGATTCACACTCAGATTTCTCCAGATATATCTCTGTCATTTTACATTTACCTAAGGCCCTGGGCAGACTCAGGATGAAACTTAGCAACTGTGCTATTGAAGAGGTTGCCATCAACAGGGCTCTTGGGTGGCCTCTCCAATTCACGTGGACAGGGCAGAAAGCTAAAGCTGTGTCAGTTATGATACGGCACACTGGCAAAAGGCATTTAGTTGCTACAAGGGAAACTACCACAGGGCAGATGTCCCACCTCCGTTCTGCACCACAGTGGGGTGCAGCTACATCACCTTTGTGGTGAAAACTTTCCTGATGTGCAGCCCTGCGAAGAATTTTCCAGTACATTCCCCTGGACTGGAATGATTCAGGGAATTCAAACTCCAGAGGAGAGGGCAGCAGGACGAGCCTGATTATTAACGATTTAATCAGCCATTCGTGGGGGTTTCTGGGTTGGTGCCAACTCCACCTTCAGAGGTTTAGGACACACACTGTGTGAGGGGAAGTAGGGCTTCTGAGCGCTCTCTCAAGCTGTTCCACTACACCTGATTTATAGCATGACACCACTTGTTCTAGCCCATAACCTTGAGCTTGTAAACTGTACGGAGAAAATTTACTGAGTTCATCTTGAGGCACTACTGGGCACTATTTTAAGTGGGAAAAAAAAAGAAGGCAAGTAATCGGGGGCAGCTTGAAGAGTTGGTTTTGAACATCAATCCTTTTATGGCCCAGTGCAGTGCACCTCACAGTCCACTCTGTTTTCACTTAATTAAGGTTTTAATTTACATGGCCAGCATACAGTAAGGGCCCATGTTTGTCTTGCTCTGAAGGAGATAATCAATAGGAGAGGTGTAGACACATTTCACTGCTTGTTAGCTGCATACCCTGATGGAGTTTACCATAACAGCATGTACAAATGCCTTGACTCCACTCTTAGCTAGCCTGTTTGATTAATAACAGAAGCTGGAAAACCATTTTGCAACTTTTCTATTAGGAAAGACAATTATAACCCACACAGCAGAACAACTGCCTAGTGGTAAAGGGGTCCTCATTAGTGTACACCGGAAAGCAACAAGAGCTGGGACACAGCTGCCACAGGTACTTACTGCAGTTCTGATGAGCAGCCTAAAAAGGACTTGGTTTTTGCATGATCAGGCTGAATAAGAGCCAACATGCTCTCATCACAGTTATAGCAAACTGCATCCTTGGCTCCACTAAAAGCATGGCCAGATGACAAAGGGAAGTTATCTCCCTTTCATTGGTGCTGCGGAAGCTGTACCAGGAACACCGAGTCAGGTTTTAGGTTTCCCACTACAACAGAGACAGGGAAACTAGAGAGTACAGGATGAAGGCTAGAGAACAAGATCTATGAGGACACTTATAGTTGAAGCTGGGCTTGTTCATCCTGCCAAAAAGGTCATTAGCAGGGTGATCTGAGAGCAGCAAGAGAGTTACAGTGGGACAGTCAACCGCTTCTCAGTAGCACCAGGCAACAGAATGAAGGATGAGGACAACAGAGCTTGGGAGGCTCAGGCTGGGATTTGTAAGAGGTTCTCACAAGGAGAATAGCGTAGCACTAGTACAGGCTAGCAGAGAGGTGGCTGGATTTCCAACAGAGACTTGATGCAGTGTTAATAATGGTCCTAAATCCAAGCTGATTTAAAATAAAGGTATCATATGAACACAAATATGGTTTAAGCCTCCATTTCATTATATTTGGAGAAAAAAAAAGCGAGTGAGCCTAGGTCCATATATGAAAAATTCATGTTACCACACAAAACTCCTACACAATACACGGAGTAGCACACACAGAGGCAGTAGTTATTCAGATGCTTTGCCCCACACCTTTAGTTTCAAGAACGCTCTGTTCAAGTGTATCACACAGACATTCAGCTTAATTTCCTCAGCTAGTATCTGAGGTGGATGGCTAATTTGCCCAATATAAAGTTACGCTCTCCTTGGCATGTTCTCTTCAATGGCAGCCTGCCCTCTGTATTAGCATATAACTTCCCTGAAACAAGAAGAGTGTTGATGTTATAGAAAATACAAAATTATCTCTGCATTTGCTGACTACTCCCAAGAGATATCATGTTCCTTACTTCAGCCTAGTACTCAAAAGTCAGTTCCTGAAACTCTTAAGTTCTTTTCCCTCGGTAAGACTCCAGCAAACACTAACCTGTGTGATTATTATTATTGCTGTTACAGTCTCGTTTGTTTAGTAACTATTTTAACTTACATGGCTGAAGTGCAGCTGGACAGACGTCACTTAGCATAACTGCTTGTTCTTTGAAAAGCTTGAAATAGGGGCATTTTCAACAGGACGGTATGGTGAAGAATGTCACAGTTTGTTCCTGCGGTTCACTGAGGATATCAGGAGTAACATTATTTCTATTTAAAGGAGAATTTTGTTTGCAAACAACTTTCCAGCATCCTAGCAGTGTGTTTTCATAGGGACTGGCAGAAAGCAAACAGTGATTCCTATTGTTCCTTCACTCCAGTGACTGAAGGATTGGCCAGGCAACTCCGCAGTGCGGTGGCAGCACTGTTACACACCTCCCGTTTGTGCAAGCAAGAGTAATGGGAAGATTTGTGCTGCGTGACCTTGGTCTAGACAAGTTCATGCCACATACAATGACACAGCTGAAGCCCTGGGCAGAACACGCCTTGCTGGGCACAGATACCACCCAAGCCCTAATGCAGGCCACCTCACAACAGCAGTTTCCAGTACAGACCTGAACAGGTCCAGTCACCATCACATTTATCTTCCATATTTGTAAGAGGCTGGTGACCACTTTATAACTATATTCATGAGTCCTTCTTTACCTTTGATAAACTAGCTCCCCAGTAACTGCCCTGGAGTTTTAAAAGGGAAGAAAAAATAATCAAAACATCCAAAAAGCCATCAGGCTGACAGAAGTACTTCAGCTTGCTCACTGGATACTTTAAAATGCTGGTGAAAACCTGCTCTTGGGCTTGTTAACTTTTCCTCAATTAAATCTCCCATTGCGAGCACAGCTCACAGTGCTGCTCTCTTCAGATTTCCCTGAAGCCTTACTACACCTTCACGCATACTTGTTCCTTCTCCAGCTTCTGACATCAGCACATACATACACAAGTAGTGAGTTTACAGTGCCCCCAGACGACACTCATAAAAATCAGCATTAAGTAGAGATGCCACTCTCCCCCCCTCCTGGTGATGGCTCATTTAAGAATGTTCTTTTATTGGAGGTCACAGTAATAAATTATCATCTGCTAAAGACTTGTTGAAGTTAGCATGGCATTTTCTGTCTGAATCCGTATCAAATACTTAACTGAAGTGTAGATGTATCACTTGGCAAGAAAGCATGGTGCAACCAAACCCCCCAAATTTTATTTATATATAGAACCTGACAGTATAAAGTTTTATCTCTGGATCTTACTGAATTTTATAAAGGTTCAGACAGGTTTTTATAGCAATATTTTGATGCTTTTATCACAGAAATCACTTCAGACACCAGTGGCAGGCAGAATAAGCCAGCTGAAGCCCCTCATCTCACCAAGTCTCCCATCTTTGTATGTTACTGACATGATCACAGAGCTTCCTTGGCCAGCACTATAAGGATCCATGATAGGTTATGCTTAAGAAGGCAGAAAGGGGTACTAAGGAGTAAGAGGAATGTTGAAAAGCATGTCACAGTCTTCCCACTTAGTATTTTGAGAAAGAAAATAAGAATGAGAAGCAAGAACCTTGCTTTTTGACTGAAAATTTTAAAAGCCAGGTCTGTTTACCTAAAGGAGTGTCAGGCCCGCTTGCTGCATAACAAACAAGCTGGGAAAGACATCAGTGACATTCTCACTTCTCTCCCCATCTGCAGATGCATAACTAGAGTGATGATATCTACAAGGATACAACTTTGTCTGGAGGTCCAGAGGGGACCAAAGCAAAACATACAGCATGCAGGAGAAACAGGCCCTGGAATAAAATACCTAGAAGCCAGATTTTACATGCTTAGATGACAAGTGCTTATTAAGGTTGGCTTATTCTGCAATTCCTTAGTCTTCTCCCAGATCACTGACTCCAAAAAAAGATTAAGGCATTTAAGTTTGCTACAACTTGTAAGAGACTCAGTATGACAAAAGAGTTTAACAGCAGCTGGCAGAGCAAAGCAGAGCTGTTTATCACACCACAACAGAAACAGTTCTTCAATCCCCCATCAGGGACTGCAGAGATAGTTTTATCAGGAACGTACCTTTCAGACAAAAGTTACTAAACCGGAGGTTTGAAGCAGGTAATGTGTCTGGAAATGCACTGCAGAAAACCAGACTGCAAATAAGCACCCATTAACAATCCTGAGCTATCCATGCACTGCTTGTGTAACTTCACAATCACTCTTTAACATCATGAGACCTTTTCTTGGTAGCCATAAGAAACAGCTGTATACCACCTTCATTAAGACACAAAGATAATTTGTCTCCTTACAGGAACTGTCCCTTTGTCATCATTCAAGTACTGCTCAAAGAAAACACCTGTAAGAAAATCTACCACTGGTTGGCGTGGTAAAAAGACCCAAATTTAAGCAATTTATCTCAGATTCTAATGTTCCCAGAATGGAAAAGTAAGGCCTAAATATCAGGCATTTACATAAACAATCAACTACTCATTCTTTTTATGCTGATGTTTTTATCCTGATGATCTCTGCCCATCCCAGTTGAAAATGTGACTGAATGAAATGAGATTTTCCCCTAATGACCTCAGTCTTTTTCTCTTCAAAAGAGTTATGATAAAAACGGAATTGTTTTCAGAGTTTGGATTTGTATATTCAACAAGCCATTCCATATCAAATCCATGAAGCACCTTACTTGCCTCAACATTACAAAAGCAATTTGTTTCCAAAGCAGAACCATTAGCTCACTCTCCAGCAAGGCAAGCTTTTCTCAATACCATGCCTGTTGCCCACACCGAGTTTCCAGAGAACAACCCGAACCCCATGCACATATCAGACTGTTAATTCCATGGTCAGAATCAAGAACAGCTTCAACACCGAGTTTTCACTGCCACTTCCCTCTCTGACAAACTAAACATTGCCACCTACCGACTGACAAAAACTGAACTTTAAATGGGTTTTTATTCCCCACTCCCAGACACAATGCCCAAGATGCACAGCAGAGACTCTAAGAAAACAGCATGACAATCCAGATAAAGAAACCATAAACTGATGCCTGATAATCTCAACTATTATTGTTATTTGTTTTGTTCCACTGTTGTAGCTACTTTGTCAAATTTTAGCAATTTTAGTGTAAGTCTTGATCTTGCAACATGACTGTCAAGCACGTATTTTTACAATAAAACACCCAACCATATATAACCAAGACAGCTGCATGAGTGTAGGACAAACACAGCTCCTGTCAAGCTTTATAACAGCACTGTATACTCTAGATCTGATAGTCCAAGGTAGAGCTTGAATGCTGTGGTTCGAATAACTCAGAAAAAGTAACATCTGTTGCTGCTTTTCCAAGACTTTTCCATACCTATGGCTTAACAAGTAAGAACAAAGACCAATGACCGTTCTTGCATCATCCAGCTCCAGCAGCACCCAAGATATCACTAAAGCATTATTTTAATTATTCTTTTACGTAATTACATTATCAAACAAGAAATACCTAGATAGTCACAAAAGTTTGTCACAATGTATTAACAAGGGTTCTACTCCGCAGCTGCTGCACATATTCTTTGGCTTGGTCAAACCCACTCTTTGGTGGCTCTGGAGGAGGAGGGGGCCCTTCCACCAGCTTCACAAAGTAATGGCACCTGACGATTTTCATGATGCCAAACATGCCTTTGGCATGGTAACGAATCCGCTTCGTATAGCGGCCTCTGCCCGTCGTTGACTCGGCTGAAAGAAAAAGGCAGGAGGGAGAGAGAAGAGTGTTCAGTGACTCAACTAACACACATCTTCAATGAAACACTGTCTTGCCAGTGTATTTTTCATGGCTGCATATGAAAAGTTAATTCTACTCAGGATTCCCTCCTCCATCTTTCTTCTACTACAGTTAGCAGACGACAGCTATAGAGGAACCTGTGAGTTGAATTAACTCTCTTCAGGAGCACCAAAAATGTGAATTTAGAAAGCATGCATGCAAAGATGAATGTGTAGTAAAGGAAAAACACAAAGGAAACCACACTGAGCACTGACTGGGTTATATAGCTCTTCTGAAGGTGGTATTAATTCCACTGCTTTTCAGCAGTTTGTCTCATGAATTCCTGTAGAAGTCTTACAGAATTCATTTCTCTCCTTTCTCCCTTTATTGCATTCATTATGAGTATTTTCATTATCTACACATCCAGTCCTGCACCAGCAGATAAACCTTCTTATGGCAGAGGCCTGGAAGGCTCCAAAGAATTCTAATCAAATCTGCTCTCCCATCCAGGTTACTCAAAGCTTATGAGGTCAGCTTAATAACATTTATGCCAAATCTGGAAAGATGAGATTTTTCTCCCCTTTGGGGCTAAAACCACCTACAAGTAAACATTTCTCTAACATCTTTTAGACAGCACTGTAGTTATTACAAACTTATCCTGTAGTCATCTAGAGCAAAGCCTTTTTATAAAGAAATCTACTGTCAATATTAATTTACACTGTTTCAAACAGAAGTTTAGGTTCTCATCCTGCAAATCTAGTAGTACTAAGCCATGGGCAAAGCTTCCAGCATCTACATCTATTGGCAACAATAAAAAGTAGTAACTATTTGCTTCTTGTCGTCTAGTCTTTCACGATCATCTCAATCATCTTCCTCTTCAGGACTTTCTGTTCACATAGAGAGCAGAAATTCAACTCTAAGATGAATATGTCTTAAAAACAATGCATCCAGGTGTCAGAAGAACATCAGTCAGACACCAGCTATAACAAAGTGATGGTTGAAGGCTCAACCACAACACTACCTCCAGTTCTGCACACGTGCCTTTCATGTTTTGGTAAAGCCAAGTGTACTAGAAACTATCCTCTGTCACTTCAGCTGATTTAAACAAAACCTCACTTGAAAGAACAGGGGGAAAAAAGTACCTATATGTAAATTTGATTTGAATTCCACGTTGTGCTTTTTTACTGCTAATTCCTGTGCTTCTAACAGAACCTGTAACAAAAGGAAAAGAAAGGGAAATGCTGAGTAGGAATTTAAGCAATGCTATTTCTTATCTCCAGATAACATGCAACAAATTGCAAGCTTGTAGAATACTTTTTCTGTAACTGACTTAGAGATCTATATTGTTAAAAGACAAACATCTTGCACATAAATATGTTCTTTGCATATAGACTGAAAAAGGTACAGGACAATTTTATTACATTTTGGGGGAGGAAAGGGAGTGGAAAAGATGGCTTCTACCAGCGTGTGTCAGCCTTCCATCCATGGACCTTTGCCTAATTACACATCAGACTGGAAGCAAATTCCACGATGGGCAAAATGAGCTTAGGCCATTCAATATTTTCAGCTAATACAGTATCCTACTTTGTCATTATGATGCCAAAAATCAATGCTTTGGCCAAGAAAATGAGTAATTTGGGACTCCTAGTAACTACAGTCTATGAAAAGCTTTCATGCCTTTACAGAACCTTCCCTGGTGGTTATCTTTCATCACTCACAACTTTAAGAATCAAAGCACATACATGTAGGAACTGTTAGTGCAAGGATTCTGCATTGTTTACCATGAACTTAGCACCAAGCGTTGTTAAGAGATGTACCCAGTGTAATTCATCATTATTACAAGTTAAACCAGCAGCACAAGGGGCCTCGGCATATTCCTAGGTCACAACATTACATGACTGCTACAAAAGCATTGTTTGACTGTGCTCCCAACAGGCTTAATAGAAACAGAAAACCACAGAAACATCTCCAAACTTCTGGTGATGAGTATTGATTTGAAAGTTTTCTTGAAACTAGGAATGTTAAAGAATCCTACTGCATACCTCTTTGATCACCTTTGCTCCCTTTTTATCACTGAATTCCAGCTGAGCCAGAGCCTGATCAATGGACATCCCTTTTATCTGCAATCAAAGCGTTAGTTACCTTCTGCAATTACAAACATTTCCCTTCTCTTATTCAGAAGACAGTATTGAAATTATTTTGTCATTATAAAAAGCAAATCAGAAGTTTCTTTAATTACCATTTCTTCAACGTAATATTTTAAATACAGAACTTCTGAGCTAAATATTCAATAAATCTTGATGAGACATTTAATTATCTTTTCTTTAAAGAGAAAACCAGTCCATTACTATCCTTCAAAGCTCCCCTTGCCAGCTACTACTGGGCAGAAGCAAACACAAAAATACTTCCACAGTGCATGATCTGCACCTGATCCTGGGTACACATTTGAGAGCGTAGTAGGATAAAGCAGCTAAACCAAACTACACACAGCCGCTCGCCTGTACAGATGCGTGTTCTTCCCTAGGACTCTATTACAAAGATGCTGATTCGTCTGTGCCTGCACAAGGCTGTTAAGGCAAATACAGCACTTAAATTTGCTGTTCTAACAAATACAGTACAAAGCACTTCTTGCTTACCAGTTTTGCCAGGTACCACATCTTATCTTTGCTGTATTTTATCTCCCTCCGACAGTGATATATTTCCTAGGTGCAAAAAAAGAAGTGGGAAGATCAGTAATTTTGCTGCGAAAACAAGAATGGAGCATATAAGTCTTACATTATGTTCTTATTAAGAATAGAATAATATGACTTCTCCTACTACACCATGAATACCCCAAATCAGGCATGCTGTTGAAGCTGAAAGCACAAAAGAAAAAAAGAGAAGTAGCTAGACAATCACACGCTTTTTTTTCATCACCTCTTCATTTCCTCCTCCCCCCGTTTTGAAGCAGTCTAGGACTGACATGCCCATTCAGTCTTAAAAATACTACTTTTGCTGTCAAGTCAACTTACTGGAACAGCAACTAAACACTATTCCAGAGTGAACTTTGTTAGCTCTTCAGAAGTGAAGAGGCTTTCAAGTCTGACCGGCATGAAGAGCTGTCTCAAAGACCCAGTTAATATTATTACTGTACTAACAGGGATTAAAACTAGCTAGTTTAAACATCAATATACTTTTTTTTTAAAGAGGTGGCATTTGTTATGAACAGGTAAAAAACTAATTTAATAACAGAGTTGGTTGATAAGTGAATTTTCACATACACTGCATTAGTCAGCACAGTATTTCTATGTCCTAGGCCATAATGTTCACAGAAGTGATAAATGCTCATGGCCCAGAAAAGCACATGTCCAAAAACCCCCTATCCTTTTGAGATGCAAACACTTTACTTTGCTGCCTAACAGAGACCACAGCACATTAATTCCTAATGAAGAACAATTACAAAAATACAATTTCAAAATATCGGCTCTTGAGAGTGAGGAAATACTGAAGAATTAACCTAAAATTCTCCCGGGTCGTTCTATAGAGCACTGGTTAATCCCATCATTGATCAAACACAGGACTCTAAGTTTTCAAGCACAACTTAATTTAAGAGGCTTGCTTCTGTTCAGAGGTAACTGTACTTTCCAGGGACAAGGAGAAACAGGCATAAAATTGCTGTTACCAAAAAACAACCTATTATGACTGCATTGAAAAATCCGACCAGGTTATGTATGCTGACTTCACCAAAAGTTGTCTTGAACAGCAGCAGAAAACCCTACACTGAGCATACAGGTAACAAAAGGATGTTTAGATTCTTTTCTGCAGTTTATGGCTTAGTAAAACACAAGTTATTGTGCACCAGACTGAAGAAATAACCCCACTGACAGCATACATAAAACAGTTTCCTAAGAAAAACACCTCAATAACATGCCACATCTGACTCTCATATCCCTCCCCATAGAACTTTAGAACCTCTCAGTACATATTGAATGCTTTGAGCAATGGCTATGACAGAAAATGTCTGAAGAGCTTAATTAAAGGGGAGACCACAGCAACAGGCAATGCATTATATATTCTGAGGTCTGATAACACAGAGAAATTAAGAAGTGAAAAAAGCATATCCTCTATTATACCTACATCAAAGGCACCACTAGTGCCACTACTCAAGGAAAGTTACTTTTATATCTTTGTGCACAGAAGCAACAATACAGTGACATTCTTCTCTAGTTACTTACTGTCACTACAAACAGTGTATAATGATGCATCCTTGGTAACTTCTACTTCCTTGTAGTTCAGAGACTTCTACAAACATACAGTGAAGCCTCAGCAGTTTGCATCACATAGTTGCAACTTGAAGCTCCAATATCATTTTGAAATGGGAAACATTCAAATTGACGTTAACTTTTACAATATAAGTGTGCCAAACTAACTAAAACCTTAAATAACAGATGAATAAGCTATCAAACCAATGCCTTGTGGAGTCACTCAGAGACAGACACAATCTAATGAGAAACTGCCAAACATAAACAGGTAAGGAAATTCCCTGGGGCATCCTTACAGCTGGTCTGCGAGGTTCTCCAGGCAGTTGTGGGGGGTAAACAATCCTATTCTTTTTCTCCCACTTTCCAATTTGCTGCAGAGCTGTGCATGATGTGTGGATCCATGACAGAGGAAAAAGGCTACTGGCTGCTAGCCACCTGCAAGACAAGACCACAGCGTTTGCTGCTGAACATCAGGGCTCTTTGTCCCTACTCAGTTTATCTGGAAACTTGTGAACTTACCTGTCCTGACAAAGAGAGCTGACACATTTGAGTACTCACAAAATAAAACTGTTCAAGTCCTCTATAGCTTACATTGAAAGGATGTACATTACTTTAATTCAGTAAGAAGACTCAGGCTTCCTAAAGCAAACCGTGACAGCGGTTTGGTAAGTGACAGGGACAAAGCATGAGGTTCCACATTCAGTGTCTCAGGACTGTCACACAAAGATGTAATCACCTCTTTGTTCTTATGGAGGGTTTATTACTCCCACAAACCATTTACATCTTTCCAAGACTACCCAGGACACATTTACCTTTTACCTACAACATTTTGGCAGCAAATAGTTTGTTTTTCAACTGTGGACTGAGTATCCGGGAAATAAGATAAGTTTATAAACCTTCTGAAATTTGAAAGGAAAGGTAATCTAAGCTACTTCCCAAATGCAATCACATCAATGTAGACCAGTGATACAGCCAAAACCTCCAATTCTCAGTCGCTCACCCCAGACACAGAAGAAAAACCAAGCTCTATTTTGCCCTCTGCTGACCAGATAAAGCAGTACAGGGCAGCCTAACGACAAGAAACAGGAGCGCAAGACCCGGCACTGTGAATATGACTAAGGTTCGAACAGCTTTGTGTACATATTGATCAGTTTCAAAAGGGCATTGTATACCTTACAGGTTTCACATCCTATCAGTAGGGAGTAGCAGAATATACAGATTTAAATGCTACGGAATATTTTTCCAGGGATTTAACAAAAGCAATTTATTTGCTTAATACTTAAAATTTTCACCCATCGGGACAATAATTTATCAACACCAGAAATATTATCATCCACTAATACAGGGAAGTATTTGACAAGGGCATGAAGATCATTTTGTTAATTAATTTTGTTAATCACTAATGAACTTATGGTATTAGCGGAACATTAATACATTTAACAAACCAAAGAATTGTGCATTCCCCCCACTTTAAGGTAATCTAACCTCATAGGAAAAGCAACTCTATCATAACGTTAGAACGGGACGCAAACACTTGTAAGCAAACGGTGAAAAGCAGCAAACAAAACCACATTAGAGATGGGTAAGTAATGGGAACGGGAAATAAAGCTTTCTAGAAAGCATCATGCATAAGCAACAAGTGGGACATAGACTAGAACTGAGTAAAACAACATCAGCATGTAACTGTTCAAGTGCAAGTCAGTGAAGCACAGGAAACAGACGCCTATTTCTTCTTCCTTCAGCGACACAGCGACTCCAATTCACCCCCATAGGCTCTAGCAAAGACCAAAGCTCTGCACTTTGGGAGCCCACAGCAGCCTTTCTCCTGAAGTCAGGGACACAGCCAGGAGCAACCAACGCTCCCCCGGCACCACTCTGCCATTCCTCCAGAGTGAGGGGAAAGACCAACAGCTGCATAAAAGCAACAAGGGAGAAAGCAGAGAGAAGCCACACGCACTGCATGGCTCTGACCTGCACCGCACACCACACCGCGCCACAAGCACACAGAGAGACGCTACGGCCGCACGGAGCGGCCTAGTCCCCGCAGCCCCGGGACCGCGCCAGCGCCACACTCACCCGTCCCGCCGCGGCCAGCCGAGCAGCCCGCGCACACAGGCGCTACCTACGAGGAAGCGGCAGAGGAATCAGTGAGGAAGGAGCAGACGGAACCCCCCCGACACAGCGCTGCCCCGATCCCCTCGCGCGTACCCGCGAACCACGGCGCCGCCATCTTCCCGGCGTCGCTTCGCGGCGAGGCGGGGCCGCGCCGTTCTGTGACGGCGGCGCGATGGCGGCGGGCAGCGCGGCGCGGGTGCTGCCCGCGTCCCCCAACTGGTACAGCAGCCGCGGCAGCGACGCCAGCAGCGACGGGCGCTTCTTCGGCTTCGCGGCGAGGCACCGCGTCTGCCTGCTGCGGGTCGGCGGCGCCGCGCCCGCCTTCTACGGTACCGTTCCAGCGGGGTGTGTGTGCGTGTGGGGAGGCATGGTGAGGAGCTCCCGGGGGTGTAATGGCGGTCTCTGTCGGTGCAGGGGAGCTGATCGGGCACACGGAAAGGATCTCCGGGTTCGTGTTTTGCCGCTGCCCCGGGCAGAGCGGCCTCTGCGCCACCAGCTCCGACGATGGGAGCGTCAAAATCTGGGATGCGGAGGCGCTGGCTCCCGTGGTGGAGCACAGTCGGCACCAGGTGGGGAGTCCGCGGGGGTGAGGAGGCGGGAGAAGGCACAGGGTGGGGAGGGATGTTCGGGTCTTGCACACGGAGCAGGGTAATGTCGCTGTAACCACGGTTGAATTTAACCAGAGAAGCCGTGGCTGCCCCATCCCTGGCAGTGCTCAAGGCCAGGCTGGATGGGGCTTGCAGCAAGCTGCTCTAGTGGCAGATGCCCCTGCCCGTGGCAGGGGGTTGGAACTGGATGGGCTTTAAGGTCCCTTCCAACCCAAACCAGTCTGGGATTTTATGATGTCAAACCCAATGAAATACAAACCGTTGAACGCTTCTGTTCAGCTTTTTATTGTAGCCTTAGGCCGGCAATGTTGTTGCATCACCTTAATAAGCTGTTGGTTACTGTCAAAGCCTCAGTAAGTGCCTGTGCTTGTAGCGTGTACGCATTGCATTTAACCCAGCTCGCTTTAAATCTGTTCAGCAAGTTACTCTTCCACAGAGGACAGACTAAGAACCAGCATTTGAACAGTTACCTTGACTCAGGACACCATACTGGCCAATGCCCAGAAGAACTGGAACCCTTTAGAACAAACTCAGCTGATGTTGGGGTGTACATGCAGATTATTTTCTACCTGTTATTCCGTGTTAGATGGTAGCAAAAGAGCTTTGAAATGTATTCAATCCTCTTCTCTTCAGAACACGATCTCAGCGCTGCACTGGTCACCTCTTGTGAAAGATCTGATTGTGTCTGGTGATGAAAAAGGTGTCATTGTTTGTTACTGGTACAACAGAAGTGACAGCCAGCAGTTCTTCCCAGAGCCTCGGACAGTTTTCTGTCTCACTTGTTCTCCTCATCATGAAAACCTGGTGGCAATTGGGTAAATATTCATTGTTTTGTTTTCCATTCTTCTTCTGCAAGAACCTTATTGTGAATTTTTGCTACACAGTTGTAAGGTTAATTTTAAGTGGTTTTCTGGTATACAACAAACTAGAAATAACATTAGGTTTGGTAGACCTTCCAGACACAGAAATCTGTAACAGTGTAAGGGTCCAGGTTTGGTTTGCTGCTCTGAAGTATCTTTAAACTGTAACTTTTTAATGAGACTTGACTGGAAGCTGTATTGCTAATGAACTGCTGTCATTCTTTAAGCCAAATATACTGCTGCTTGAAAAGGCAGCTGCAGGTACACCAGTGCTAAATGGAGCTCCCCTGGACCATTAGGCTACTGCTGGTCCCCTTGTGGCTTGTGATTTGGGTTCTCGGTAATACAGTAATGGTGATCCTAGTAAAGAGCTTGAAAATTGACTTAAGTATTATTCCACAAGGATCCAAGAATCTCTTCATTAATTTAAATCTCTGGTTTTAGCTACAAGGATGGCATGGTGGTTATAATAGATATCAGCAGGAAAAGAGAAGTACTGCATCGGCTGAGAGGCCATGACGATGAAATACATTGTCTGGCCTGGTGCCCTGTGCCTGGTGAAGAAAGGTTATCTGCTTGGCAAGATGAGCTCCCAGGTATGTAGAACTGATTAATAGTTTATAAAGTTGTGTTTAGCTTGTTTAAATGTCCTTCTAGTACATTGAATTCCATATAGAAAGTCAGTAAGTCGCTAAGCAAAGGCAACTGGTAAGTTCAGTAATGTATATTCTGCTAAAAGTCAATATCTCTTTAGGTAATTTCCATAAAGCTTTGACTATGCAAGTATAATAACATGACTTCAATGGTATTCAGTTCTTCCTTCAGAGGAAGGCGAAGTTCCAAATGGGGAGCTGACACCGGACACTACCACGAAGAAAGGTTGTTACCTGGCTTCAGGAAGCAAAGATCAGACCATACGAATATGGAGCTGCACCAGAGGCAGAAGTGAGTAAGACTGATAATGTGAGATAATAACAGTAGGTGGAAGAACTCTAAATGCAGCCTTGATTGGTTAACTTGGTAGTTTACAGCAAGGGGAGCATACTTCAGATTGACAGGACTTCTTTTTCTCTCTGGGAATGTTGATGTGTTTGATGCTGAGGGTCTAAATGATCCCTCTTGCTTCCATAGGCGTAATGACTTTGAAGTTGCCACCCACAAAGAGAAGAGGTGGAGCCATTGATCCCACTGTTAAGGAGCGCATTTGGCTGACTGTTCACTGGCCGCCTGGTCATCCCACTGAAATTGTATCCAGCTGTTTTGGGTAAGTAGGGCACACAGAGCCTGGGTACTAGCAATAGCTGTGGATTCATTTATTGATCCTTAAGGAAGAACTAGGTAGGAAACGCTGATGTCCCCGTCTTTCTTCCCAGTATAACTAGAGAGAAAACAGACCAAGAGTTAAAGTGTGAGTTCAGACTTCTAGAAAACTACCAGTCCTATAATTTGTCTGATAATCTAACTTAATATTGACTGCTAATGGTACTTACTGGGGTTTTGCCCATCTACTGGGAGGAAATTATGTCAGTTTTCAGTGCGGTAACTAAGGATATGGTTTGTAGGGTAGCTGTTGCATGTATGTATCTGCTTATAGTTGTACGATGTGGATGTGTGTCAAGCTGTATTACTCTTGTACTTGCAATATGTATACATGTAATATAGTGTTTGTATATTATTAGCTTATATTATAATTTTGAAGTGAACAATGAAGGACACATTTACATGTTGCAGAGGAGAACTGCTGCTCTGGGATTTGACCCAGTCTGGCAAACGGAAATGGACTCTTCTAGGATCTTCAGAAGGACAAAATCACTCCCGGATTGTGTTCAATCTGAGTTCTGTGAAGCATCAAGACAAAGAGCTGCTTTTTTCCATTTCAATGGACAGAGATGTAAGAACCATTCATAAAGTTAACATAAAAATAGCCCTACCTATACAGTTCAACTGAGTGAGCCTACCTCATTTAGGGCCACAGATTTTCTCTTAAAGTGGCTTTACTGCAGCTTTTTGTAACATCATTGCTTAAAATTTGTCTGAGTCCATGTGTATATTTTTGTTAGTTTATAAGCTCAACGCTTACCATGTTGGCGTGAATCATTATGACATTTTAGACGTGAATGGTAAGCATTTAATAAGGGAGCTTACCGTCTTTTTCCTGAATGTTTAATTTAAAAAAAGTCTTTTTCCTTTTTAAAATCATCTACTTGGTATAAACTGAAAGGGTTTTGGTTTTGTTTGGTTTTTAACTTTCTGCCTTTTCCAGGCAGGAGAGTGCCTCGTATCTTTAAGTTAGAAGAGGACTGTAGGATTAAAATCTAGTCATTTTGTCCATTCCATTACAGTCTTCCAGCTATTGCAGCCCTGTCTGTGACACGTAGTCCTCAGGGTATAGACCACATACTATGTCAAGCCTTGAACTTGACCTTTTATCTCACTCATGCTTTGTTTTTCCTTGTCACACCAGTCTCTCTAACCATTCCTTTTTCCTTACTTTTCAGGTGAAGTGCTGGGACCTATCAACTCTGGAGTGTACCTGGACCATGCCCTCCCTTGGGGGATTTGTCTATAGTCTTGCCTTCTCCCCTGTGGACACAGGCTGTCTTGCCATTGGTGTTGGAGACAGCATGATCCGGGTGTGGAATACTTTGTCCATGAACAATATTTATGATGTTAAAACCTTCTGGCAAAGCATAAAGTCCAAAGTTACAGCAGTAAGTGTTCTTTTGATTCCCTCTTTTTTTATCTTTTTTCACTCCCATTTTTTTCTTACACTCCAAAGAAGGTTCTTCCAAACTAACAACATAGAAAGCCAAGTTGTTCCTTTTGTACTTGATTCTTTTGGTACACAATACATTTTAGAATCTGGCAACAAATTTTCACCTATCCTAGATACTTGCATTACATGTAGTAAAATCAGCTGAAGTCCAGCTGGCTGTGTCACTGCTCTTTGACTTTTGTCCTCCATCATGATCCTTCCTTTCTTTATCCGTGGCTGCCCTTGCTCTGCTGGGAAGTTTGACACGCTCAAAACCCAACATGGATGTCTTCAGTGGGTTTAACCAGTGGTTAGCCAGAGGCTACTGCCCGGTGAAATTGATCACAGCAGGAAAACATGGGAGTTATTCACACCAAAATTTTTCTCACCATTCTGCCACAGTCTCCATTTCTATTTTGTAATGCAAATATCAAATAGTATTTCAGTGTTTTTAATCCCTTTCATCTTATCCCATTATAGCTGCTAGGGGGAGAGCCTTTGCTCATAGCAGAGTGATCAAATCAAGTGGCTGTAGTTGTAGCTTGTGTCATTCTGAGTCTCTTTCTGTTTTGCTTGCAGTTATCCTGGCATCCGACTAAGGAAGGCTGCTTGGCTTTTGGAACAGATGATGGAAAAGTTGGCATATTTGACACCTTCTCTGGCAGGTAAGAAAGTAGCTTTCAAATTCATTAGTGTCAGATCCTGCTGGTATGTTACCATGCAGAGGAGCTGTGGTCTTCTCTGAGGTGTATCTTCACTGTTAGACAAGAACAGGATTAAAACTTGTCAAACAGTTGGCTTGTCAGTGCATCTTTTCATCTCTCCGTTATTATTTGTTAGCTTCTAAGGTAATCTTTACTTAATGTAAAATTGCATGACCGGAGATCCTCTGTGCAAGAACATCAGTCAAAGAAGACTTTAGCCAGAAAGGCATTTGCAAAGAATGAAAAGCAGCATGCAAGTCAAGGTCATCAGAACAATTTTGTTATGATTTTAGTAGTGTCCTACAGGAGATGTTAAGGAAGGGTTGGTTGTGCCATGGCTTTAGGATGTTAAAGCACCTGGTGTCTTATTTCACCACTGGAAATATGTTGCTTTTGTTTTTGTATTCCTCTCTGCTGAAATCTGACTGTCTCTGCTTCCTCGTCTTCCTGCCCAGTGCTAAGAATAAACCACCTCAGATCTCCAGTACATACCACAAGAAGACCGTATACACATTAGCCTGGGGGCCTCCAACTCCTCCTCTGTCTCCTGGTGAGTCTTCCAGTGCCTTGTGACAAAGTAGAACATCCATGCAGAGCGCACAGGTGCCATGAAGTTGGTATACCATCCCTTCATAGGAGAAGGAGCCCTGTTTGCTTGGTAGCAATCTTTTCTAGCAGCTAAGGATGCATTCTGCTGAAGGAGCTGTTAATAGTCTTGCAAGGGGACAAAACAACCTTTTCCGGTTTGAAACCTAGGAGCTTCAGGAAACAGGTGTGCATCACACCCCTGTTCTTACTTCAGGGTGGTACAGACCAGTAACTCTCTGCAGAGGCTTCCTGCAAAAACGTGTTCCTTCGCTCCAGAAGTCTGTTTCTACCATTTGAACTAATCAAAACAACTCCATTAGCTCTTCACAACTTGAATTTAAGGACTAAACTTTAAAGGGAATTTTAATGATTGCAGTGATGATGCTATGCAGCGATCTGTTGGTAAAAGCAGAGGATTTAATTGTGAGAATTTCTTAGTTTCAGTACAGGCAACTGAAGCATATCTATATCCTTTTAAAACATTTTGATTTATAGTAGGAGTGATTCCTTTTGGGAAGACTGATGAAGAACATGATGTATTTAGCTCTTATTTTCTCCATTGGATAGGAGGAGAAGGTGAACAGCCCTCTGTAACGTTATATAGTTGTGCTGGAGAAGGTATTGTTTTTCAACACAACCCCTGGAAGCTCAATGGAGAGGCACATGACATTAACAAAGTCATCCGAGACACTAATTCAATCAAAGTGAGTACAGTTTTGAGGGGGTTTTATGGATTCATGGTAACTATAAGTCATAGTTTCTATGCCCTTCTAGATTTCTGATTTTGCCTTCATGATGTATCTGTAACAAATGAAAAGTTTGAAACCCACAGTCTCCACAGATGAACTTCAGAGACATGTATTGACTCAAACCATTTAAAGAGTCTTGTGTTTGTCTCTGAAAAAGGGTCTCTTTTCCCCTTGATCTCAACAGGCACATCTGTTTCCAGCATCAGTTACTTCATTTTCTTAACCACAAAACAAAATTAAAGTAGAGTCTGGTTTTAAAGCTGTGTGTGGCTGTTTGAAACATTCAGTGCATACAGAGCTTTCCAGCTTCAAAGCACTTGAAATAATACCCTGAATAATGTCCTGAATAATTGCTACTCCATCCAGTTGCAATTCTTGCCCTGTTGAATGCACATGAAAGAGATTGAAGAGTGTTTGGCAATAGTTGTGTCTTCTTTCTACAGCACAAACTGCCTGCGCGTACAGAGATCAGCTGGAAGCCGGATGGCAAACTCTTGGCTCTTGGCAATGAAGATGGGTATGTGTCACTTGGAGGTGAAGGCGGTTTATGTGCTGATCTGACCAGAATCTCTGTCATGAAGCAAAAGTACATTTTGTTGCCCTGGTTTGTCTCTGTTCTTTCACTGATGATGTATTTGAATTGCGATAATGCAGCATTCCTTGCTGTTAGTTGGTTTAGCTGCTCTTGGCATGGAGTATCCACATCATCATATTAAATTACTTTTTAAGGATCCACTCATGATTAAAATGCACTTTTGCTGATGTGCTAAGTGAGGGTTTGAGTTGAATCCAGAAAAGAAACTCATTTAGTTATCCTCTTTCATATTCTGTAATTCTGCTCATGCAAGGTAACAAAAAAATTCCCATTTTCACTGACTGCTGGAATTCTTACACTGTTGTTCTTACTTTTCAGCTCCATTGAAATATTCCAGGCACCAAACTTGAAGTTGCTCTGCACTATCCAGCAGCATCATAAACTGATTAACGCTATTCGTTGGCACCACGAACATGGGAGCCAGCCAGAGCTGAGTTACCTGATAGCTTCAGGCTCGATCAATGCCACCATTTATGTGCATAATCTGAAGAGCGTCATAGGTAACAGATTATACCCCAAGTTTTGGCATCTTGTTCTGGTTTACTCCCAGTTTGTTTTGCTGCCCATACCTGATGCTTTTCTTTTTTGTTTCAGAGAGCACTTCAGAAGGTCCTCTGACAATAGCAGAGCCTTTTCGAACTCTGGCTGGGCACACAGCTAAAATCACAAGTCTTTCTTGGAGCCCCCACCATGAGGGAAGACTGGTATCTGCTTCCTATGATGGCACTGCTCAGGTATTGCTTCACAGCCTCTTAGATGTGTATTTCAGATTATCCATTCTGTAGTGTCTTAGAGCTGACTAAACAGCAAAGCTTTTGTGAGATACATGACTGAAGTAGTGCACGTTTACCCTTGTGAGTCACCTCCTGGTTCTGGATACCTGATTGCAGGTATCTGTATGGTTTTGCAACTCACAAATTGATTTGTAAGTCCAGTTGCTACCAATTTCATATTGGCACTTTTAGATCCTTAAAAAAGATGTTACACAAATGTATCAAAGGCAGACAAAGGAAGCTCTGATTTTTCTCTGTGGTGGTATTTGAAATACCTGTTCAACACCCGTAGAGAAGCTCCTACAAGTGCAAATCACTGAAGAGAAAACACAAGAGTATTAGGGAAGATGAGACTTTCTCAGTAACTGGATTTCTTCCTTGTTTCTAAGGTATGGGATGTTATGAAGGAAGAGCCGCTCTGCAACTACCGAGGGCACCAGGGCCGGCTGCTGAGTGTCCAGTGGTCTCCAGTGGATCCAGATTCTGTTTATACAGGAGCAGATGATTTTTCTGTTCACAAATGGCACATCTCAAAGCAGGAGCATACACGGCCTCCTCAAGGTAAGTATATTCAAACATCAGATCCTTTCCTGAACACGATGTTGGAACTGGGAAATAGAGGGTTGCCACATTGATGGGATATGGTAAGTTCCAATGCCAAATTCCAAAGAATAAACTGTGTCTAGGTTTAAATTGAGTTGTATTCTTACTTGGAAACTAATTGTTTATCTCTACAGATAATATCCAGGTAACTTTTGCAACCTTTTACAGGCAAAAAGAGTATAGAATTGGAGAAGAAAAGAAGTATGCAACCAAAAGTCAAAGCCAAGAAGAAGAAAAAGCCTATAGGAAAGAGCCCAGGCAAGCAGGATCCAAGTGATGCCATGAATGGAGATGAGAGCGCAAGGGAAATGTTGCCAGAGGAAAATGGAGTGTCGGACCATGAAGGAGAAAAAGAAGCTCAGGAGGCAGAGTTGCCTGATAAAGTCTCCACAACTGGTAATAATCAAATCATCTTAGTTCAATGGTTCCCAGACAGTTCAGTGCTCAGATCATCATCCAGTTCAATATTTTCATGGAGATTTTCTCATAATACCTATTGAAATAGTCCTGGTGAAGGAAAAATGGTTCTGGAATGTATTTCATCACTTTCTAAACAAGTTTGGGCTGAAACAATGGAAGTTTTGATCAGTGTTGCCTTCTGTTCATAAATCTTAAAATACTGGTGGACCTTCATTAGTGTCTGTGGCACCTTGTTGAGCTTTCTGACAGTTCTGTAATGTTTTCTTAATACTTGCTAAAAAGCTATTCAGTGTCGTGGCAAAGGAAAGCTTGCTTTCTGCATATTTCAGAATCCATGTTACAGGATGTGAATATGTCTTAAGAGTTCTGCTGTGGGCCTTTCCATGAATTGTTTTTCCCTTTTTTATGACTTACCTCCACAGTGTCCAAGGATACATCTTCTTCTGCATATGATTATTCATCACTCAGCTTGCCAAAGCCTTTTGTGACCCAGAAAGCCGTTCCTTTGAAAAAGGATCCACCTAAAGAGAAAGCAAGTTAGTATGTTTTAGGTCCTGCATCAAGGTCCTCATTTTAGACGCTCTCAGAGCGCTTTTAAAATCTCTTGAACATTTTAAGTTGCTGCTTCTTTTACCTGCCCTGATTGTCAGCTGTTCATTGTGGGCTTAGATGCTGCCTTTTAGTTGCTAGTTTCATTCCAGGCAAGATGGGCAGAAAACTATGCCAAGTGATCAGTATTCAGAAGTCATAGTATAGGTGCATGTCGCACTTTGCATCTGGTTTTTGTTTTCCTGTGTGAGGAAGAGGGGGTTTGGAATATCCTGAACTGGAGAGCTTTGCTGTAGGAGACTTGTAGCTCTGCAGCAGTGAGTAAAATGTCTGATTTTTCAGCTCCTGATGCCTCTCTGAAGAAGAGGAAGCCTCGTTCTATTCTACCCTTCAGCACATTCCTGGACCACAGATCAAAAGATGAAATGCATCAGGACTGCTTGAGGCTGGCTGCATGTCTGAAAACCAAAGGTATCAGTCTAAAACTAAAATACATAGAGGACAGGGGCTCAAAAGTATTCAGAAGCACGTGTCCAAGGACTTGGCTTTGACCAGTAAGCATTATCTTTCTAAAATCCTTCCCTTTATCCAAGCGTGTGACTAGCTGTGGTCTCTTACCTGACCTCTGCAGTGTTCCAGCCCTCTGTAGCCACTCCAGCCAGGTTTTGAGTAGGATACAGCCAGGCGTTGATTTGTGGAGATAGAGTAGAATTCTCTGTTCATGTGCAAAGTGTTTTCACCTGCAGAGGTATAATATGGGCAGGAGAAAATAAACCATGAGGCAGATGTTAGTATTCTCACAGTATTCCTCCTTAGAACATGCAAAGGAATATGCTGTGCTTGATTTAGAATAAATGTTCTGCACAAATATGGTCCTGATCAAACTTAGAAGTAAGTTCTAGGTGCTGATCTGACAGAACATAGAAGACTAAAGTATTTGCCACCAGTTGAGTGTAATGTAGTAGTAGAGTGACTTGGCAGGTCCCAGTTCCCAGTGTTGTACCAAATCTCCAATATTCATTCTTCTTACCTGGTTTAGATCATAATGAAGATACGTCCCCTGACCTCAAGGATCGCATCCACTTGGGACTGTTCACAGACAGGGCTTCTCTGCACAAAATGATTGATGTGGAAGGTAAGTGGAATAATGAATCCACTTTGACAATGCGTCCACTGTAACTGTTATATTCCAGGAGAAAACAAGTCGGGAAAAGTGCTTGAATAATGCTGTTGCATTCCAGCTGATAGGAAATGTGTTTGCTTCCAACAGGAAGACATCACTTGGAGAATGGACATCCAGATCTCTTTCAGCAGCTCATGTTGTGGAAGGGAGATATGAAGGGTGTCCTCCAGGCGGCTGCTGAGAGGGGAGAGCTGACAGACCAGCTGGTGGCCATCTCACCCATGGGTATGTTTTGTCTTGTAACACATAAACAGATGGAATTAGCTGCCAAGGGAAGCCTCTTTCTGATTGCTCAGGGTTGGAAACTCGTGATTGTTCCAGACTGGAAGTTGCTTCTTTAACTGCCTGATAACAAAAATCAAACACAAAACACATCCTATTTATGACTGAGATCTGAATATTTCCACAGGCGCCCACAGGCTGGGATAGCAGGAAACAGAGTGGCTTCCTTTGGGACTTCTTGAAGGAGCAGGCCCTTATTTCCAAGCGTAAAGTTGGTTCTTTGTAATATGTTGTGGTCCTTCCAGCTTCCTGATGTTTGAAATACGCTTTAAACTTATTTTCCTGGTAGTGAAGCCCTACAGTTGGTTAAAAAACTAGTCTGAGGCAGAGAAGAGGTACATGATGTCAGCCCCCAGGAATTCTTCCAGTTCTAAAACTTTGCCTTCTCTTTTGCAGTTGGGTATCAGGCCTGGGTTTGGACGGTAGAAGCCTTTGCAAAGCAGCTGTGTTTTCAGGAGCAGTACGTAAAGGCTGCCTCCCATCTCCTCTCCATCCATAAAGTGTATGAGGCCATTGACCTCCTGAAAGTGAACCAGTTTTACAGGTTGCTGTACATTTATGTTCTCCAATGGGGTAGATTTGATTTTTGGGTTCGCTTTTTGTATGCAGTCAATTAACCTATCTTGCTTCTCTTATGTGCATTAGGGAAGCAATTGTAATTGCTAAGGCCAGGTTGCGTCCAGAAGATCCAATTCTGAAGGATCTTTACACGAGCTGGGCAGCGGTGTTAGAAAAGGATGGTCATTATGCCATGGCTGCCAAATGGTGAGTGGGACTGGGAAGAAGACAGAATTGGTTCCATGCCTGAAACAAAGAAGGTTCTTGGTTTGTAGTAGCTGCAATCTGTTAACTGGTCTGGTTGTTATTTGTCTGAGGTGGTTTCTGAGCCTGATCTCACTTGACTCCCTCTGACATAGGTGGGAAAAGAAGCTCCAGAGGGCAGTTCAGAGCAGAAGGTCCAAATGCTGTACTACAGGAGAGGCCAGCTCCTTCCATAGGCATTACTGGAAGTCTCTGAAAACAAGTCTAGCAAGACTAAGAGTAGGATGTCTATGAAGAGACTAGGGGATGTTCCCAGCCTTTCCACTGAAAATGTGCAGTGTAGCAGTTCATCTTGAGTTTCTTAAGGACTTGCATCCTAATCACTGGGTCATTCTCCTCCAGTCAGATTGTTTCAGAATTGTGACTGATTTTATGACCAAAATTACTAACACTGCTTGAAATATTTCAGCTGGAATAACATCCTTTGCTTGATGCTGATTCCAGTTCTTGCTTGTGTTCATGCTTGTGATTCAGCTGAAATCCAGAGCAATGCATTAAGGATAAACTACTGTAACCTTCTCTCCTGAGTCTATTCCTATTCCTCATCCAAGCCACGTATGGTGTACACACCACCAGAGGTTTCAGTCCGGATTATTAGGCTGTGTGACTTCCCCTTTGTAGCTTTGCAGCAGATCAGGCACCGTATGTCTGTTGTAACCTTTAGTAAGGCAAAGTGGTAATAGCTCTGAGAACCCGTGGAAAATACAGGTTTATCTCCAATTGTATGTGCTGCAGTACAACTCAAAACCAGTATTTAAGTACTAACCAAGCTGACTTGCCTTTCTCTCTTTTCAGTTATTTGGGGGCTTCCTCACCCTATGATGCAGTTAAGGTGCTGGCAAAAAAGGGGGATGTGACATCCCTTAAAACTGCTGCTGAGCTTGCGCTGATATCTGGAGAGGAAGAATTGTCAGCAACTTTGTCTTTCAGATGTGCCCAGGACCTGCTGCTATCCAGGAACTGGGTGGGAGCTCAGGAAGTGCTTCAGCAACATAAAACTCTATTTGTGAGTTCGGTATTTTCCTCTCAGCTTTCTTTAGTGTTGTTTCACTTCACATTAACATGTACCTCTGCAGAGGCAAAGGGCCCATGGTGGGGTAACAGTCTATCACCAAGGTGCTGCTAGCCATGATGTTCTTACATTTGTCTATCTGCCTGCTGTGGTCAGTAAGGGATTGCTTTTCTTTGAGCAGCAGCTCAGTGCTCTTGATTTATTTCTTTTTCTTCCTTGTTAAAGGGACAGAGACTTGTTTTCTGCCTTAATGAACTGCTCTGCAAGTGCCTTAGTGAAAGAAATCCCTGCAACCGAAAGAGCCCTGTGCCTCCCTGCTACCACAGCTGGGAGCTCAACAGAGAGGCCTCATTTTTGGACATGGTGATAGAAGTGTGGCAGAATGTACTGGGCATGGACACCACTGAACAAGCCACCTGTGCATGGGAGCAGCTGCGCCCTGTTGAGCATCCTCCTTCTACCAGCAACACACACCCAAAGCAGGTAAATGGATTTAGATCTATGTGCACACTAAGCTTTACTATGGGATATGCAGGAAAACATAGCCCATGGTGCTGTGCCAGTCATTCCTAGGGGCTGGTGTTGGCACCCTGCTGCACAATGAGGCTATAGTGTGGGAGAAGTAGATTACAGGCAGCTGGGACAGCTTGCATAGCCACTGGTTTGTCTGCATTTGTTTCTGTTCAGGGTAAGAACTGACATACGGTGTCAGTGATGAGCACTGAGATGAGCTGGCTGTGACTGGCATAGCTGAGTGGGCTCAGCACTGATTCAGGGCTTTGTGTTGAGCTGTTGGAGTCAGGGCTGCTTGTTGTTAAAACACTCTGGAGTTCAGAAGGTCTGTTCATTGTCTGGTGCTCCTGCAGCTCTTGTCATTGACCTTTGATGTGCTCCCATCTCTCATCTGTTTAGTAGGACACAAGTAAGCACAGCTGCTGAGTTTACCATTATAAGTAATGTTGAAGTGCTCTATCACCTGTGTGAAGAGGACTACGTAAATTGCACTGTTGTTAAAATTGCTTTTGGTTAAGTGCTGTGTTTCTTTGCTCCTCCTCAATGTTCATACTTTACAGTATTCATCATGCTCCCTGGTGCTTCCTGTAGGTGCTTTTCCATATCTCCCATGACCTGAGCCTTGCAGCCCTGAGCTATCGGAGCGCTACTTGGCATGAGGCAGTGAAGAGTATTCTTGGAGCTGTGACCCGCAGTTATGATGCTGGTAATTTCACTCTGATGCAAGAGATCTGCAGGATCATCCTTCCTGAAGGTAAGGCTCTTCTTGGGTATCTCTTGGCACTGATAGACAGGAGGATCTTCCCTGTAAGTGTTCATTATTATCAATAGGCATAATAATGCTTGGAAGGAGCAAGACATACCCATATCTGTGGAAACCTGTGGAATTTGGCTAGTGCAAGGGCCATTTGGCCATCAAAATTCAGACATGCAGTCTCATGCTAGAACAAAGTACTGTGTTTAAGAAGATGCCAGAGATGTCTGCCTTTGCTTCCTGCACCACTCCGCCAGCATCTGAGTAAATCTCTGGTTTGGATCTCCAGGATAGCTGTTCATTTACTAAACCTGCTCTTTTTCTTCAGAAGGTTCTAGAAACTATTTGTAATCCTTGGTTTTTGGGTTTTGGTTTTCGTTACTAGGCTGTGATAACTTGAGACAGAAACTGGACAGCACACATCCTCAGAGCATGGATGCTTGCAGAAGTTTAGAGGGCTTTGTGGCTTACGGACTGCTGTATGACGTGTGGTGGAACCCACCCAAAGACTCCCTTGGCTTGGAAAAGGCTGGTTTGGATCCTGTGCTGTGTCCCAGTGAGCAGACAGGTCTTGAGAGAAGTTACGTTTCAGGTCAGTCCTCCTCTGAAGAAACTCCTGATCAAAGTGCAGTTGAGATGGATGAAACTTGCTGCCATACAACTGAAGTTCAGACAAGTGAGACAGAAAATGACTCAAGAACTACCTCGGTTGATTTAGTAGACAGACAGACAGAGCTGAATGGCTGCAAAGTGCTTCTTGTAGAAGAAATTGCTGCTTTACAGAACACCCAGAGAGATATAGCTGAGGTCCAGCAGATTTTAGCAGATATGATCCGTCAGCATCAGCAGGAGAGGAATAATCTCAAGGAAAACACAACTGGAAGCACCCATGAAAGTAACCTCCAGCAAAGTTCAGAGACTGAATCAGACAAACCACACTCTGACAGCAACCAGCTGAATGGGTAAGCTTCAGAACATAAATGAATGGATTGCAAAGTTTTACTCTTTGTGTGTGTTCGTGCAGCAGGTTTCTTGCTTAGCTCAGATTGCCTCTAATCTCAAGCTCATCACCCAGGGACACTTCAACATACAGCTTTCACTACTTCAGAAGTCTGGCATTTTCCTGGGGCTCAGCCACCATGTGCGTTCACTTACTGCAGCTGGGGAATTCCCTGATACACAGGGTCTGTTGTTACAGTGAATAAATAGGGCAGCCTGAAAAGGGGAGGGATAATGAAATGGACAAGCATGGTCTGAGAGGTCTGTCTCTTTGCTGAACAGTTACTTAGGACTTTGGCAAGAAAATGAGCTACAGCATGTTACACTTGTCCAGCTCTCTCCTGTGCTTGCTGTACAAGGGGAGGCAATGCGGTTAGTTAAGCAAAGCAGTTGCTCACAACACCTGCTCTTTTCTTGACAGTAAGGATGAAGTAAAGCAGCCGATTACACTACCTGAGCTCACAAAGCAACTTCTGAAAGCAAAGGAGAAACTAGCAGAATTTCCAGACAATTTGAAGGTAAGTTCTCAGAAGATGCATTGTGGTTCTGGAAAAAGTCTTTTTGTAAGGGCAGTCTCCTCATAGAATCCCTTTCACACAGAAAGTAAGGAACAGTGACTTTCATCCTGTGGCAGTTTTGAGAGAGAATTAACACATGGCATCAGGGTGATAACTTTCTTTAAAGCATGAGTTTCTCCATGCAGTTGGAAAGTATAGGTAAAGATCCTGCATGGAAAAATTTAAGGGGATATTCATAGAGTCATGGAATGGTTTATGTTGGAAGGGTATTCTGAATGAATCTCTCCTATGCATTTTAAAAGTAATCCCTTGCTACTTAGAATTGATTATGTAAGCAAAATCATTGTGATAAACAGTGAGATCAGAAATTTAAGGTATAAAATGGCCTTTAGAAACTATAAAAACTACACGTCACATGTTTGAAAACTGTTGCCTAGGTTGTCTCATCCCCTCTGTTCTCTAATCTATAACTAAAGGTAATCATGGTGATTGTGCAAAAGGGGGCAAACCTGGTTACAGCTAATGCTGATGCACTAGAAGAAGAGTCAAAAATACATTTAATTTATGACTATCTATCTGTTCTAAAGATACTGCAGAGCAGTGTCTTTGGAGAGCTGCTGCCTCAAGTATGTTATAGCTGAGCAATAACAATTGAAAGACATCACCTCATGTTTGTCATCTTGCAGATCTTCCCATTCCCCGACGTGCTGGAGTGCTGCCTTGTGCTCCTTCACACTGGGTCGCTGTGTCCTCCTAAGCTGTGGGAACAGGCTCTGGATCTCCTTAGGAAACACGGCAGTGCTGGTGCGTACAGGAAGGGTGGCAGGAGGTTCTTGACGTGACACCTTGAGACCACGCTGTCTCCCTTGAGCTGCCTATACTACCACTGCTCTTCTTTCTTCAAGTGAAGGCTTGTTTTGATGGCTGGGGTAATTTTTGGATAAAACCACAATAAATCAGGTTTATACAGACTCACTTGCAGTCAACTACTACTCGTTAAGGAGATTGGGTTAGCAAATTGCAAGGCAGCAGGTTGTGGGCTTGAACTGTATACAGGACTTTTGTATGGTCTTTTTTTATTTGATGGAAGTTACGCTAATGAAAGCTCTTACTACTGACATGCAAGAGAAAGTTTGGAGCAGCTATATGTCTTTCAGCAGAGAAGGAATAGTAGCTACCCTGAAGAAAAACAATGGTTTCTGTAAGCAAACTGCCCCTTACCTGAGTATTGTTCTTAAACGTATTGTGAGTTTATCTCCCCTCCTTTCAATAAAGTCTTCTACCAGCATGAACTGGCATTTCATTTGGTGTACAGGAATCAGTATCAGTCAAGGGCACAGGCACTGAAAATAAGCAAGGGTGGTTTTGTTGTTAAACGTACTCTGTAAATCAAAGTTAGTAGATAAGACAAGTGTGCTGTGATTTAGCTTTGCATGGTGAAGCCACCTGTGCAACATAAAAGGGAGGGTGAGATCATCTTTATCTGTTTCCAGCACAACTAGCAAAAGGTAAGGGATTTTTCGAGGTCAAGAAAAGTCCCTGCTTTCAGCAACATCCATGGCTGAACAAACTGCTTTCTGCTCCAGCAGTGGTAAGTTTAAGGTACTATATCAAGTTCTCTAGAAAAGATGCTGTTTTAGAAGTGCCAAAACCAACCTTAGATAATGGGGTCTTGAACATCCAACATTTCAACCAGTCTTACAGCTTACCTGAAGGCTTTGCCTGTCTTGTTAGCAAAACTAACTCTTCTTAAGAAAAGAACAAGGCTGCGTAAGCCTTAGTGACCACAGCATCTATCTTAGTAATTTCTAGAAGCAAGTTTTTAAACGCTGCAGAAAATGTTGCGGTAGGATGGGGTGTCATGAATCTAGAAAGTTTCTAAGTACAATATAAGAGTAGGAGGAATGGATTTATGAGATCAAGACCTGTTCCAGATTCTTGTCAGCCACGCAGACTTGCTACTGATAATTTCCTGCTCCAGGCTGAGTAAAGCCTCAGAACAACTTGAAGAGCAGTAGGTGAAAGCTGGGGGTTTTACTGCAAGATGTGTTAAATGCAGTAAACTGCTGCCACTAACTTGAACTTCCCCCATTCTGTACAAAAGTATTTGAAAACCAGGAGGGGGAGCCAGTGCTTCACCAAACAGCTTCTTTCCCTTCAAGCAGTAAGTTTAGATGGAGCACGAAGAAAACGTTACACAGAACACAAGCGAAACGGCTTTGGCTAATGCTGCACTGAAAGAACACTCAACACCACCACCAGTTGTGCTGAGGTAAGCAGGAAGAGAGTACCAGTTCCCCTAAGAGAGCTGGAGCTCAGCTTCCATCAGCTCCTACACAATAACCTCCAAAGCAGATTTTACTAAGAACTACCACAGCAACACATCATAAATGATAAAAGAAAGTTGAGCATCTTTGAGCATGTATCACAACTTCAGGTAAAGCCTCAATTTTGGGAATTTTAGTGCTTGATGGAAAATCCAAACCAAAACCTGGTTTAAAAAAAAAAATTTATTTTACAAAAATTAAAAACAAGTTGTATTTACAAGCATTTGAAAAGCCAGCTCTAAACCTCAGCTCCTACTCATGGATCAGTTAAGCTTGTTTAAAATGCAAGATAAAGTCTTAACATTTTAAGCTTACCATGTCCAAAAGGGTTAAAGGGGCTTTTAAGAAATATCAGAGCCGTTGAAAATAGAATAGCTCATTGTTTAAAAAGTCAGAATCCCAAACTGTTCCTCCATCCTCTAATGACTTCAGATGTTTATAATGAAAAGAAATGGAGCTGTTTCATTTGTTGTTAATCAGATAGTAAAATTAGGGGCTGGAGAAGAGAAACAAGTATTGATCCTGAAGTTCTTGTGTTGCAAGGAGAAGAATAAAATTTGGAGGCTAAACTGAATAAAACTAAAGTCCAAGCATCTGCCAAAGGCAAACTTCTAGGCCTCAAGCTATTTCCAGAACAGTTTAATACCCGTAAGAACTAAGCTGAGGCTCAGTGTGGGTCAACCTGTACCACACAGAATTAGAAACTATGGAGAGCTGCTCAAATCAGCTCCATGAATATCCATCCCCACCGCTGTTAAAGCAAATCTCTGAATATTTTTAGCTGCAAGGATCATTTTTAATGTCACTGTTCCCAAACCTCCGCAGTGATCAACGGGAGCCATTTCCACAGACCACACCAAGATAAAATAAGCAACACATGAGGTGAAGCAGTCACCCTCACAACATGCAGAAGTTTTTAAAATAAGCTTTATAAAGCACAATTTACACATCTGTGTGCATGTCTGTGTCCATTCTCACTGGATTTCCAGACCCTCAGCCCTACTCAATATTCTACCCTTCCTTGCAGATTCTGTACAGTATAAAGAGGAAAAAAACCAGAGGTATATACAGTAGGTTCTTTCGCCCTTGGTATTAAAAAGATGGCAAACCACAAATGCTGGCATTAAGAATTCAGTCAACTCTCTTCTTGTGGGTTTCAAATGAAGATGTTGCTCTTCAGCAAAACTGCGGGCCTTGTGCAGGCTGGATGTGCTGTAGATGCATTTTGTTTGAAACAGTATTAGGGAAAATGGTTGAGGACAGCAGCTGCCAATATGGTAAAACCAGGTTGTGCTGAGGGGTGCCGCTCATCACGGCTGCATGTTGTTGATAATAGCCAAAATGCTCATTTTCTCCTGGGCTGAGTCCACATCTTCATTCTGTTTCTGAGCCACTCCTGTGCCGAGGCCATACAGCCGCCCGCAGTACTTTGCATCATCAATGGTATCCTCAAAAAACAACTGCAGGTTAAGAAAAGGAAGAAATGGGTATTGTTTAACTGTGCCTCTAAATCAGAAAGCACCCAATGTAAATTAAACAGCTTATTTGAAGTCAGCTACCTCCAAGATGCAGCATGTGAATTAAAGTAGGTACATGAAAGAGGAGTAAACAAAAGTCTGTGCCAGTATCACCACTTCAACTAGTGTTGACAGTTTCAAGTGTGATGGCCACAAAACTCAAAAAATAAAGCCCCCCTCACAAAACAAAACAACACATTGTGCACATTGACATTTATGGATAGGAACTGGAAAAAGGAGAACTGTAAAGAAGAACACCACAGTACCTCTTTCATTCTGAAGAATGCCATTCCCGTGAGAAGAGAGTCCGATCCTGCTTGGTGCTGTCGTCCAATTCGCTGCAAATCCAGCTGATCCGCCACTTCCTGAAGGCCACCCTGCAATGAGAACACAACAGTGTTTATGTTGGAAGACCCATCTCTTACCAGAATTGCCATACTTTTCCAAAGCGTGCCGAGTGAAACACAGTAGTAAATATTGTTCAAGAATGCATAAATACTCATCCCAAATTCAGGAACCTTGCTTTCCTGCTGCAGATACTTCAGATGACTGTGGGTACAATTCATAGATTATAAATGCTGGCCCTCTCTCTCCCTCCCCTCCCTCAAACAAGGCTGTGATTCAGTAGATAAGTTATTTTCAAGCCTCTGAGTGTCTACCAGTTAATCAAGTCATGGAGCAGCTCATGTAAGAAGAAATACTCCACCTTGCACGGGGAAGATAAGCAATGCTGCATTGTAATTAGCCTCTGACATTACTGATACACAAACCGGAAGATTATGGGAACATCCCCTATGTAATATACATATTGATAAGACTAAAGGCAGGGAGGCATTATCTATGAGATACCAACTTAGTCATAGGTGCTTATGTGTGACTACGAGCATTTAAACACGTTCCAGTTCAAGGATGACATATGCAGCAGTTCTGTCACTTGGCTTTACAATTTACAGGGTTGATGCCTGTCATCGCTTGCTGGGGACATACAAGTACCTTGAGGTTTTTGCAGCTCTTCATTAAGTACTTCACATCATAGATAGATGGGAAGAAAAGGTTCAAGATATGGAAAAATTCATGTTCCTCTTCTGGTAACCTGGAATCTGTCAACAACTTCACCATGTAGCCAAAGTCATAACCACTGAAAACAAAAACAAAGAGAATTCAGATAAGCAGAAAACACCTACACTCAGTTAGTACCAATGTCTCGTTTTCCACAAAAGTTTCATGTGCTGTAGCTTTCAGACCTTCACATTTTCTGACATTCATAAAACTTCTCTGGATCACAGCCAGATTTCACCCTGATCATCTGGGTCAGTATAGGACTTCTGAATGCTCCCTGGGTGCCTCGCTAACCTCTTGTGGAACAGCTAAGCCACTGGGAAGAACAAACCTTTCTTCCCAACACTGCAAGTTTCTGTAACTATGGGCAATAGAGAAAAGCAGGAAACCCTGTAAGCATCTGTTGCCACTACCTCTTTCTCTCTCAAGTCCTTTCACTTGCGATGGTATCAAGGACCAGAGGATTTGTCATCAAGTTGCTTGAAACTCTACAAGAAAGACATCTTAGCTACACAGATTTACGTAAACACAAGATGGAAGTTGGGAACACCATCAACACTGTAAGGAAGAAGAAATAAAACCCTTACTTCACAATGCACACAAGTTACTAAGTTTAGAAATCGTATTTCAACTTCTTCCATAGAGAAAGACTGTAGCAGCAAAAGGATTTGCAAGCAACGCATACACAAAATCCAGACCACAGCAAGTGCTAGTACAAAAATCAAGGGCCAACTGTCCTGGCTTCTTAAACTTAGCCTTCATATCTTTAAGCTAATTTTAAGAACTGCAGAGCTGGTAATTCTCCCTAGAATCTGTGTCAGCCTCCAGGGACAAAAGCAGGGGTGTTTCAATCAAAAAGAGATTTCTCACTTGCCAGCATCAGTGATCATCCCAGACCTACCTGTGGAAGGACAGCCACTTCACACTATCACTAAGCACGACCCCAGATGTCATAAGCAACTCAGCAAAATGCAGAGTATCGATCCCTTCTTCTTCATGCTTCTGGAACTGCAGCCCAGAGCTGGCGAGGAGGTCTATGGAATCCTGAGAGTACATGTCCTCCCTGAAGGAGAAAAGCAGCTTTGCACTTCAGGTGTTAACAAATTTCATTAGTTCTAAAACCACTGCTGCAGCCTCTTACATCTCTAACAACCCGCTCTCCAGTCATTAATAATTCTGTTGCTACTGCAAATTCCAAAGATTCCTCTGTAGAACTGAATGACTTTGAGAAATGTCACTTCCGCACGGCAAACGGAAGCACCATGGATGAGAGCCCGGAGAAAAGGGGAATCCTCTCATGTAGGCACATGTGCAACTCCAAAGCACCGAGCATCATTCCTGTCTACATTTTTCTTTTTCACTTCACAGCGGACAGCACCGTATCATCATCTCCAGCCCTATCTCTGGGAGTAAACAAAATTGCCTAACACTTGACTCAGGAAGGAAGGCAGGGATGAGTGATGAGACACTTGGTGGAGAGCTGAGCAGGAACCCGACTTCCACACCGGTTGGTTTCATTTGAGGGTTGGGGGAGGGAAGGACATGACAACACACAGCAAAATTCAGGCCAAATATGATAATGGAGTCATATGAAGTGATTGCACTGTGCAAACTTCACTACGATTTCAATACTTCAAGAAGCTCAGAAGTTTGTGGAAGTAGAGATTGCAACTTTTGGGTTCAAGAACCAGATGATCAGCACACACTAGCTATGAGTTTTTGTCATATTCTCCAACGACAGTTCCATAAAAACACTGACTGATTTCCTAGAAACATGTGGGTTTGCAAAGATAAACCCTCTCTTTATTTCCAGGCAGCTCTACTGGTAATTATGCTGAGTTTTCTCCGAATCAATCTTTACAATTACAAGGGGAGGGATAACGAAACTTGTTTCAATTGTAACCCAGGATATTGCAGTATGGAGGAGACAAGAACAACTGCCACACTCCATTGAGCAAGATCCATTCCCCTGAACTGGTGTGACAATTACATCATCATTCTTCTTTAGATCCCAGTTTGTATTTTAGCAAGGATCTGTAAAGAGGTATTTTTCTTTCTGCTGAAAATTGCACATCCATGTATTTTTAGCAGAAAGAGATACATTTATCTATATATTCATATATAGACATGTATACGAAGAGTATAAAATTTCAGACTCTAATAGTGTTCCAGAAAAAAAAATTTAGGGAACACAGAACTACAGGGAAAGGGTATTAAGGGTATCAAGGGAAAGGGTATTAAGGACAAGATTCTGGCACAGCTTTGGCTTCCAGAAATACTGCAAACTCCATTCATGCCACAGCAGTTTCCCACAAAAATCTATGTTAGAATCTGTACATTTATGGCTCAGAACCAGCCAGTAATGAACATACAGACACCCATGTTTGCCAAAGGAAAGCATCACTTCAGCAGGAGAGAAAAGGCGATTAGTCCTGAGCTCAGAAGACTCACGTGAGGTTGAATTTGAAGTTGAACTGCCAGGTATTGATCCCAGAGGGATATTCTCCTTTCTCATTTGTGAAAGTCAGGCCCAGCTGGATAATTTTCAGCAGGTCAACGTTACACCGAAGGAGCTGGTACTGATAGTCTATGGAGCTGCGGAATTCTCCAATCGGCCTTACAACAACTCCAGGAAACTCCGTGTCCTAGGAGAGAAGGGAAAAGCTTATTGCACCACTTGTTCTATTAGGAGTCATTATTATCACTCTATAAGGACTTTACTCAGTTCCATGCTCACAGGTCTCAGCACTGCATTCCCTGAATTGTTTTGTAAAAATCACTTCTGCCCCCCCCCCTTTTTCCATATTCATAAAGGTTTTTAACTGCTACATGTCAGACACTAAAAAAAACCCCCACAACTTGTTAACCATTGCATTCATGTAATAATTCTTGCAGCTTTTATTCCATAACAAAAGAGTTACAAACTCATCTGATACGCACTACTGTATAACCTAAACATCTCTCTCACAAAGGACTCTCTCGTTTTCCCTAAATCTACTAAAATGGACATTTATTCAGTGTTCTTTCATGTTCTAAGTACAAATTAAATTCAGCACTGTAACCACCTTAGTTTGACAGTCCAGGTGGCGATAACCTACCTGGTTTTGAGGAACAGCCAATGCCTACATGAACAAACACTACTGCCAGTCAAAACAGACCTTAACAAAAGAGCAACCATCTCTTGGTGATGAGAACATTTTACTTGGCCAGTGACCACGAGCTATCTTTGCTGAAAACCCAACTTCCACACTATTTTTACTCTCAGATGAGGTCATGTCACTTCTACTGACTAGAGTGTGTGCAAAATCTTTCATGAAGGATCCAGTGCTGCATATGTGGCAAAATCTCTCCCATGTTCAAGATCTCTGTGTGTCCACTCTGCCAGCACAGCTGCAAACACAGGTCATAAGCACACTCTCAGTGTGATCAAACAGAGGCAAGATAGCTCATTTCCCACTGACACGGTAACAAAAAGTCACATTCACTTACACAGCTGTGTTCTACTCTGAAATACCACACACTCTGCGGGGGCATGTGGTTTTATGCCATGCTTTTATTTAGGACTTCTCATATCTTGAAGTTTAGTGTTCCTAAGTAAAATCAGTGTAACTTCCAGTATCATAATTAACCCGTTATCTATGTAAACAACCGGCTCCAGCCAAGACTTGAAGACCAGGAAGAGATTCCTCCCATCTGGGGGAGATTCCAGTCTTCTTAAACAAAGCTTTCGGAACACGCTGTTGTACTTACAGCCAGAAAGCTTCTCTTCCCTAAGAATCAACATCTGAGCTCACTGAAAGCCCAGCTGACTAGTTGTCACTTGCAGACTTTTTGTCCTACAGGACCACGGCATCTTTCATAACCAAACAGAGAAAGACATTCAAAAGACAAATACACTGGAGAACTAAAGATTTACACCCAGCTGTACATCTGACCCGTTTCATTTTTCTGTTGTGCAAGCTCATGAATTAAAAACAGCTGAATGTTAAATGAATTCATGTTTTTAAGGTGTATATATCCTCCCTTTCATTCAACCCAAACTCAGCACTACTTGTATTAGACTCCGGAAAGCTTCTATTGAACAGCTTTCTACCTCTTTACCACTTCTAGCTCAGTTTGACTCAGTTCCTCACTCAAGAATCAACTTCTTCCTCTACCTCCAAAATCCCTTGACAAAGGCAACTAGATCCAGTATAAAACACTTACCATTGCAATGTAGCTGTAAGTCAGAACAATCTCTCGGATTTTCCTCATCTCTTCCTCCAGGTTGTTAGCCCACACCTCACAGATCACCTGGCTGTTCTCTGCCAGAGCCGCCGGCATCTTGCAGAGACCGGAGGAAAAGGACCGATGCCGAATTCAGATGAAGGGTTGAACTGCAAACTGTGCGATCTTATCGGCGTGCTGTGTTAAAGAGATCAATAAATAATGCTTTATACGAAGAAACGGCTACGTATAAGAATGAATTATAAGTTGGAGTCAGTCACACTTATATTTTCAGCTTCAAAATAGCCCATTAACATTTATACCAAAGCTTTTTCTTGCTTTTATTGACACCCATAAACATGCTGAGAGAGATCTAGAGCATCCGTTCAGGTTACAGGAGCGGACGCACAGCTAACAGAGCAGTTATTCGTGAAGAGAATCATTCTGTCTTTTTCTCCTGCCATAAGCTCAGAAACTTTCGGCCATCAGCTGTACTAGCGGAGAATCCTGATGTTTAACATTCGCCTATCGCAACAGCTTTTAGAAACAGCCACACAACGCCTTACGGACCGCACTGAGGGACACCAGCTCCCGCGGCGTAACCCGGGAAACGCTGAGGCGAGGTCTTTCAGCTCTCACTAACGGCAGCCTCAGCGGTAAACCGCCGGGTGCTCACCATGCCCTGCACCAACACGGGCACAACGACCCCAGCCTCTGCCATGGGAGGGAGTTCACTGAGGCCGGGGGGGGGAACTCAACACACAATGCGGCCGCGGGGGCTCAGTGAGGCCGGGGGGGGGGGGTCAACGCCGCGGTGGAGCCGCGCCGCTGCCCGCTCCCCCTCAGCTCCCCCTCGGTGCTCCCGCCATCCCCGCAGCCCGCCCGCACCTGCTCGCGCGGGGCGCCGCTCTACCCCTCGGACCCCCCCTCGGCTCTCCGCGCCGCGACCCCCGAGGCCCGCACACACCGCTACCTGCCCGGAGCCCCGGGCCCCACCGGCCACTGCGCACGCGCGGTGCCGCCCCCCCCCCCCCCCCCCCCGCTCTGAGGGGAAAGGGGCCGGGGGGCCGTTTGGGCGGGGGGAGCCGGTTCTGCTCTCGCGAGACTTACGGGGAAGCGGCTCCGGGGCGCGCGGCTGTGTCGCGGCCGCGCGCGCGCGTTCCCGCGGAAGGGAAGAGAGGAGGGGGGGGGGGTGTGAACGCCACGCGGGGAGGTGCGCCTGCGCACAGCCGCGGCACGCCTGGTGAGCCGTCTTTCTGCCCCTGTCCACCCCCCCCCGGTGCGGGTAATGGGATCGCCCGGGTTTCCTGAAGAGGGAGCCCGGCCGAGTCCATTCGCCTCACGTGGGAGGGGGGTAAGGGTGGTAGGTGTGCCGCTCTGCCTGGGGAGCGCCGCCAGCGAGGGGGCCGCCGCCGGTTCCCGGGGCACCCTGTGCCCGCGCAGCACCACGCTCGCAGGAGGGAACCTCTCCCTTGTATCCAACCTGGATCTGCCCCGCTTAAGTTTGAGCCATCCCCCCTCGTCCTATCGCTGCAGTCCCGGATGAACAGTCCTTCCGCGGCATCCTTGTGTGCCCCGCTCACGTAGTGCTATTTAAATCTTATTTAAATTACATTAGCGCAGATGTCTGTATTCAATAAAGCACCGTAATATAACTGCGGGTGTAACAGAGCCGCCAACAGTTGCTTTGCTGGCTGATGCTGATGGCAGATATGCAATTTATTTGGAAGCTTATCTACTATAATCAAGCTTAGATAGTATTTCCCTTCTTTTAGAGTGCAGCGTTCTGGACAGGGTTGTATTTGCGATCAAATAATGCAGTTCTGGTACTGAAGCAGAATTGGCCACCAAATCTCAGCTACTTGCCTACTATTTTCATATAAGTATCTGGAAACCCAAATCTTGGCATCTTTTACCCATCAGACATAGTTCAGGGGCTCACATTTAATGTTCATCCCTCAGCACAAATGTAACTTCTAGAAAAGAGGAGGTTTTTCCATGTGCTGCTCTCCATCAAGTGACCTTGGTGCTGCCAGCATCCTATGACATCCCATTATTGAGCGCTACTTTGACTCACAGTTTGTCTTCATGGATGATAGATAGCCACCATTTCGCCTTAGCTCTGCAGTCTCTGGTGTTGCATAATTTATATATTAGGCAATAATAATACTCTGCTAGACTGGCAGAATGTAATCACCTTTCTTCCCATGCTCACTTGAGGCTGGGATTTCATGCAAGAAAACACACGTTGGTAGCAGGTAAATAGAGCAGGTTGGATTGCAGCACTCTGTAAGTATAAGGTTAGGGTTTTTCCCTATAGAGTTCAGAGCAAAACATAGATATCATTTGTCTTGCTCATAAAATCAGCACTTAAGGGTATGGTGAATCCAGGGGGAAAAGGGAGGATGGATCATCTCAGAACAGAAAAAATGTGTGTGCCTTGCTCCTGTAATAAAAAATGTATTGCAGGAAATAATCACTTGGGATAAACTGTGCTTGTAATGTTTAACAGTTTGTGTGTAGTTGGAAAAAAAGCTATTCAAGGATGCACCTCCTGTATGAAGATAGGCTGAGAAAGTTGGGGCTGTTGAGCCTGGAGAAGGGAAGGCTGCGTGGAGACCTCAGAGCATCCTTCCAGTATCTGAAGGGGGCCTATAGGGATGCTGGGGAGGGACTCTTCATCAGCGACTGCAGTGAGAGGACAAGGGGTAACGGGTTCAAACTTAAACAGATGAAGTTTACATTGGATATGAGGAAGAAATTCTTTACTGTAAGGGTGGTGAGACACAGGAATGGGTTGCCCAGGGAAGTTGTGAATGCTCCATTCCTGGTGGTGTTCAAGGCCGGGTTGGACAGAGCCTTGGGTGGCATGGTTTAGTGTGAGGTGTCCCTGCCCCTGGCAGAGGGGTTGGAACTGGATGATCTTAAGGTCCTTTTCAACCCTAGCTATTCTATGATTCTATGTTTAGAACCACTGGTGGGGAGAGCTGGAGAAGTATTTTACTGAAGGAGATCAGAATTTGTTTTAATCATGGCTAATTTTGATCTTGGCTAATGAGGATGAATTCCCAATAGTGGGAAAAGGCACCCTGCTCTTTAAGAAAGTCCCATAGTTCTTGTATTTGGAAGTAATCAAACTTGCTTTCAGGTCCAGCCTCCAAAGCAGGTTCCTGAAGAGTCCTCATACCCTCTGTAGTTAGGACCAGAGTTAAAATGCTTTGTGTAGATCTAATATATCGTAAGGTGGAATAAAAGGCCGTAGCTCAGTATTTTTACATTCGCCAGCTGCAGCCCCATGTCTTGGATCATGCCCTGTTGAAACAGTTCTGCATTCCCTTTAGAGCTTAGTAACAGCACCACAAATGGTAAAAAACTTACTTATGGAAACCTTAAAAAGTGAATCAAGAGTTAAAAGACGCAGCTATTGCTGAATGTGTTTGAACTGTTCAGAAAGGCCATCCTTTGCATTTTCCTAACCCTTCTGTTGCCCAGTTATGCTCCCAAAGCCTGCCACTGCAGTACCGGGTGGTGGCACACATCTGCCCCGGCAGCTGGTTAGGAATACAGTTGAGAATGGAAGAGATTAACAGTTAAGTGAGGTGTGCTGAGCTCAGATTCCTCTTCCATGTTAGAGAAGCCATCAGTGTGGGTTTGCACAATCCTGAGAGACGATGCATAGGTTTTATCCTTCTGATGATTTTTTCAACCAGTGAAACAGTGCCTATTACAAAAATGGAGAGTGAACAAAGAGAAGTTATTTTATGAAGCATCGGATCCAAAAGCCTTTCTGCTGAGAAGAGATCAGACCTCTTGCATGCCTCAGCACTAAGGTTCGAGTGTTTGTAATGAAGACAGCAGAGCAGGACACAAGCCACCCAACAGAGGCAGCTTTTACATTGCTGCCCACCCGCCCTAGACACAAACTTGCAGTAGAAGGTAAATGACGTTCACACCCTTGTGACTAATACGCTGAGCTCTCTGTTCCTGTTGGGTATAAATATGTCAGACATAATCAATGCTGGAATCAAACAGCACTTAAAAAGCAGCACCGGTATCTGTGAAATTCACCGGGTTATTATCCACTATTGGCTATTGGATGAACAGTCCTCCCAGTGCAAGCTCCAGCCCAAAGAAAGGTCATTTCAGGACAACGTTCATACAGCACCCCTCTTGAAATGCCAATTCCCACTTCCTCCTCTACACGTGTGGAAATAGCTGGAAGGAATCGCATTCCTCCCTGTTGAGTCTGCTGTCTTATGATAAAGAACAATTGGTAGCATCAGCTAGAAATTACAAACTCTTTTCCTACTAGGGAATAGTTAGGGTTAGTGAAGAGAAAATGTCGAATAAAACAGGAACAGAGTCTTAAATGTGAAATGAAGCAACATCAAATGTTTGCCGTGCTAAGAGGACGGTGTGAGGGGAGTTCTGGGAATTCTCTCTTTCCAGAAAGAAGTTAGTAGTGGTAGGGACAAGGAAATGGGTGCAGGCAATGAGGCATCACTGTTCTTCATACTTGGAGGTCTCTCTACAGCAATAGCTGCTGCTAGCTTGAGGTGTTGCTTCACCTATGGATGGCCATACAGGGCTGTGAGGCCAAGGTGGTATTCCTTGTTATTCCTTGCGTGGAAGAATAAATCTCAGAAGTTACGGCAAGTAACACCCTCATTTCTCCACGCTTAATTCATAATAGAGCACTGTATATGAGGTAAGTAACAGAGATTGGGGCCACATTTACATAATAAAGACCAATGCTACTGGAAATTCCAACTTGCTCTTTGCAACAGCATAATTACAGACTTCGTGGTCTGTAAACATTGTATTTAAAGACAGCTGAGCCCAACTGCATTCTAACCTATTTGCATCTTGTCCTTACAGATGGAAGCTATACCTGTAGCTGGTTGAAGACACCATATAGCAGCAGCATTGGTACAACTGATAGACACCAGGAAAACTGGACACTGGGGTTTTGCCAAATTCCACGGTGACTCTTATTCCTTTCAGCAAGTACACTTTTGACCCATTCAGTTGCACTGGCTATTTTGTGCTCAGAACATGAATTAGTGCATTATAAAAACTATTTATCTGTAAGGTTTAGGTGGCTTTTTTATTCTCAGATATAGCCATTAAAACTCCTACCTGCAGAGATGTATTCCTAATGCTTAACCGAGTGACAGCTTGTGTATGCACGCCAGGAACGCTGCCAGTACTAACAGTGACATGGCACTGGCTTCACATGACTTGCCTGGGAGGGGACAGCCAGCTCCTGCTTGGAAATACACCCCCGTCTCCTTCGCCTAAGCCCTCATAAAGTTTCCACAGCAGTAGTGAAAGGTGAGGAGCTGAACCCCGGGCTCTGAATGGGCACAAAGGACCTCTCCTAGGCTGCCATCAGCAGGAGAACGGGCAGGCAGAGGTCAGGGTGTAGCAGCTTGAAAAGATGCAATAGAAACGTCGAGGAAGTTATTCAAAGCCAATGTATCTCTGTGTAAAGGGCAAGTGTAAGCTCTTCTACGAACTCTGGCTGCCTTCAGACCTGTGCAGTGATTGGCACAGCAGCACATCCACCAAACGCGACGTCCAGTCCTGTGTCTGCCCACATGGCGTGGCTGATATGAAACAGTTTGGGTGACCAGGTAAGCTGTCCTGGTTTTCCCTTTCTATGCTTTCATGAATAGCTGTAGCCTTTTTTCCTCTCAGGTGGGTTGTTTTTCACTGTCTGGGCACTGTAAAGGTTGATTCCAGTGGAATAAGGTTTACAACAGAAGAATCAAGCAGGAGGGAGGAATACCAAGAAGCTGGGGTGGGCAGGCAGGCCATCACAGCGATGTACTTGGTAGTAGCATAGTGTATTACTGCGTGTTAGTGTAGTGTATTACTGAGCTGTGCCTGCCAGCAGCAGGACGGTCTGTTTGCTGTCAGGACACAGTACTGGGTACAATACGAGGAGAAGCCTCAGCTTCGGGCAACAGAAATTGAGGGGACAGCAGAGATGGGTCATAAATAATAATGTAAATGTTAAAACAGGTATTAAAAATAGGGCAGTTCTTTCCTTTTCAGATGAAGTTGAGCATTTTAAAACATGACTCAGACAAACTAGCTTTTTCTGATACCTGAAGTAGAAAATTAAGTGAAAATACATCTGTGACTTAATGAACAGTTGTTGGACAAGTGATAAAGTACATGGAAATAATTAAACAAAATGTATTGGAATTCTTTATGGACCAGTGTATATTTCGTTTCCTCTTTAACATCAAGGAACTGATTGGAAAAACAATTACTTTAGGGGTGAAAATTTAGTTTGAATCAAATATTGTGTTAACTCACTTGAAATAACCAAAAAGGAACCTTTTTTACCCCCCTTTTAAGTGAGCACCTGTTCTATCTGGAATTTGGAAATAGCCGCAGGCAGCTGAGACCTTCACTGGTTGATTCGGGGCTGTGTAACATGCCAGCACGAGAGCAGTGCCAAGCAGCTGAATGGCTTTTTTGTTTGCCGGAAGAGCCCTGGTTACACCAATGCTTTTTTAATGTATTTGGTGTATTCTGAATCAGAAGAGCTATTATCCAACAATAAAAGAGCGCAGGTAGTGATATGTTGGGGGAATCCTGATCCATTGAAGTTTCTCTTGTTTTAAGGCACGTAATGTCAATGTTTACCCTGTAAATATGACTTACCTGAGATTTTGGGGAGAGGGAGGGTAAAGAGATGCACAGGATTGTTTTGAACTGGAGGTCTTTGCCCGAGCAAGACTTCCATCATAATTTGGTTATTTAAAAGGAGTACTACTAGAAGCATGATTATAATTTTAACTCTTTCCTAAACTCACTGAATGTGGGACTCAGTCAAGCAATGGCTCTTTCTCCTCCTAAAACCTCAAAGCAGAATCACATTCTCTGCTGTGCTCTGCTTGTGAGCTCATTCACACACAAAGGCTCAGCAGCCTTTCATCAAGCAGCTAGCTGAGATACCCCCCTTATGTCTGCCTCCCTGAGAGGTAATGTTGTATGACAAGGTCATCAGAGCTGAATAATCTCTTTAACCACAGAAAACCGTGACAATGCTATTTGCTGTACTGTGTCAGCAGAATCATTTCATATTGCTGTTTTCATCTCCCTCCTGGGTGGTGGTAGAGAAGACAACAGAGCAAAAGGGCAAGGGATATGAGATATAACAAGGGACATTCTGATTAGATACTGGGTGGGGGAAATCACAGCAAAGGTAGTCAAATACCTGGACAGTTTTCCCAGAGAAGCTTTGGACTCTCCCTCCATGCAGACACTCAAAACTCAACTGTTCAGGGCTCCAAGCAACCTACTAAGAAAGCTGGAATGGAGCAAAGCCTCATAAAGGAATGGATTATTCAAGCTTGATGTATTTCGAGCGTTAGTAGTGCTTTCTTGGAGGCAGTGGACACACCTGCATTGAGAGGACCTGTGTGATAAGGTAGGTGTATAGTGCATGTTTTGTGAAGTGAGTGCATCACTGCAATCAGAAGGGCTTTTGGAAATGAAGATAAGATCCATTTGTCCTGTGGCAAGTAATTTACGCTGTTCTGTTCAGGCTGGCAAGTTATTTGTGGTTGCTACTTGCAGGTATTCCTCATAAGATATGTTAGAGTCCAACTATATTTTTTCAATCAGGTTGTGTTGGCAAACTTGATATAGTGGAGAAATAAAATGCACAGATTTCGCCTACTGGCTGCAGTAGCTCACAGGTCTAATAGTGAGGAACTCCAGATCTCAGGAAACATGAGAAGCCCTAGGACACTGTGACTTCCTTAACACATTCTCATTTTAACCAACACCACCTCAGGGCACTTCTCTTAATACTGCTTTGGCCAAAGGAGGCAGAGTTAACTTGTTTGTGTTTTTCAAGGCTACTACCAAAAGTGAGCATTTCCCATAGGAGCACACGGAGCCCTGTGTCGAAACAGGGGGTTGGGAGTTCAGATCCATGGCTTCAGGTTTCCAATCACTTCTTGCCTAATTTTATTTCTTCTTCTCGGAACCATTTATCATCAGCTTCTTCCCCTGAAGTACGTGGTGTGGTGGCTGGCCTTGTCCTTTTCTGTCCTTGGGAAAACGGGAAGCAGAAAGAAGGTGTCCAATTTTTGTCTCATGCTCCTTGATGTGCATGGTAACGTAGGGATATAACATAGGGAACACATGGAAACAGAGCTGGAAACTCCTATAAATAAACTGAGTTGCTTTTGTAAGGATGTACCCAGAAAGCTATCGTTTCAAACCTTCTGGCTAACATAGGGACTTCTTTTTGGCAGTGTATTCCTTCTCTCTGAAGCGTTGCAAGAGGAGTACTCCCAAGAGGCTTGCTACCATCAGAAAGGTAATGGAATATCATCTTTCTAATGAACAAACTTCCAACTGTTTCTCTTTATACATTGGGTAACACATTTTGCCTCTGCTTGAATATTCTTCTGAGTATGAAAAGCAAAAAGGATTTAATTCTGCAGCCATGAGTAATCTGGCCGTCATTAGAATTCATGTGTTTGTGTTCAGGTGAAGCCATGAAGACTTTAAGGAATGTTCTGTTAGCTTTTGCTAATTATAATTTATAGTAAGAATGCAGCAATATCCAAACAGTTACACAATAATCCCTAGGACAGCAACAGCAGGTCCTGAAATACAGAGATCTTGCCATGGCCATGGCCAGCAGTGAAGCCCCAGCAGCTGCTTTAACCTTGGGGCTTATTTTATTTGAATTCTGGTTTATTTTTTACCAAAACCAGCAACAAATGTTCAAATGCACGGAGATTTATTACAAGATCTTGCCTGTTTAAGACTTTAAACCACCAAACTGACCATAGCAGGACTTGAAGCAAAGATGATTTTCTCACTGTGTTCTTAAGCTGGAACTTACAGTTCCTCTGCCACGAGAGTGAAGGCTGTGGGGGGCTCTACTGTGTTAATTCTTCATGGCACAAACTCAGTTTGTTGTAGCTGGATTTTTGTTTCCATCCTTGTTAATTTAACAGCATGTCACCATTCTGGAAGAGCACAGGTCCCATATCATTATTTCCCTGCAGTCAGTGAAGGGCTGCAGTTCCCACTGGGTGCAATGTATTCCTGGGCCAGGTCAAGGGAGGAAGCTGTGCCACACCGCACCAGTGCCACGATCAAAAGCTTTGGGTTTGGCTGTTCTCCCATGTTTCTTTCTTTGTTACCCTTGCATCCCTGTTAGTCTTGTAGACAATACTCGTCAGGACGTAAAGGGATTTCTCTCCTCAAGAGCTCAGTTTGCTCAGTAGCCAAGATGAAGGAGGGAGCAGGACAGCACAGAGCACAGAGGATAAACACTTGCAACTGAACTAGAAGCTGGGGGAGTTTGCTGTTGTCAGCAGTGTATTCTTCCACTTTCCAGCTGTACAAGGCTCACTTACTTAGATCACTGTTTGTTTCAGATGAAAAGAGACTCTGCGTATCCCACCATGGCTGAGCAGCAGAAGCAGGTAAAGACTCCAGGTTACCTTTTAAAGTATCACCTTTTACCACTACAGCAACAGCTTCCCAGCATTTTCCCTTCCAGTGGGCTGCAGCTATAGCACCAAGTGCTGAAGGGTCTGTTATCTTTGCCTGTATAGCAAGAGACCACAGCACTCCCCTGTAACCAGAAGCTGTACCAACTAACTGAGCCCAGGCCTCAAAGTGGTCCTGCTGAATAATATGTTTCCCTCTTCTACACTTAAGGAATATTCCAACTTCTACAAGCCCTTTAAGAGCAAGATTATGGATCCATGGATCAGAGTTTGGCAACTAATGTGCTGGAGCTGTTGGCATGAAGAGAAACAGGGTGGTAGCACTGGGACTTGATGAACAAGATGGTTTTTTCCCTATGTAAACTTCTGTGCTCCTACAGCTCATGTAATTCCACTGTGTGGGATTCACTCACGTAATTACTTCATCACATGCAATAAAAACACAGCCTCAACACAAGCCAAAAGGCTTTTAAAATAGCTTAAGTGCTGAGCATCAGCCCCTCTCTGCCCTGTCTCGAAGCAGGACACACGCAGTGATGAGCATTAGGAGTTAATAGTTTTTGAAACTCAGTTCTTCAGCTAAATAACCTGAAATACTATTTGGTCTAACTAAAAATCCTGACCTCGTAAGACATCAGAGTTTTTTCTTTGGTGTGTTCTTCCTTCATCCCAGAAGAAGGATTTATGGGATACCATTCCCTTAAGAATGTTACAAAAGCTTTGTATAGCTTTTGTAACCTTTTTTCCAAATAATAAGAAGATGGTGTTCCAGGGTCTAGAGATTAAGAGAGTCTTATCTCATGTCAGCAGACATGAGATACAACACGGATGCAACTGGAAGCATGAAACTGCTGAGAGAGCAAATCCCCAGCCCTGAATCCAGCAGGCACCCTCTGAAGCTGGAATAGGTGGTGGCTTTTGCCAGCCTTGCATTTGTAGCTCCATACACCAGTGATAACGCTGGCAAGTGATTGCATTGCTTCCAGTGTAAAGCTGCGGGGTTCACAAACATCAAGCTGTAGGGCAAGAGTCCTTTAAATTACTCCCAGTTCCTAACTCGATTAAAAGGAAATGGTAAGAGATGAAGGTTGTTTGTTTTAACAGGGAAAGTTTCAGTGCTAATGAGCAAAGTTCTGTCCTGGCACAGGCAGATATCACTGACAGGTCCTGGGCAGCGTTTAATGTTCTGTAGCTGTTACCGAATCTTAAGGCACTGAAAGCCATGTAGAGAGGATTCCTCCATATTGCATTACCCTAAACACACGTGCATTCAGCATTTATTAGTGAGCTGTCTCTCTAGTTTGACCTCTCTGACAGGAGGCATGCAGGACAGCAACTGTGAATCATGCTATTTTTACTCCAGTCTGTTTGTGCAGCACAACAACACGGTTTAAAAACAGGAAGGAGAGAGTGATGGGACAGACACTCACGGGTTAGCACACTATAGACTTTTAGAACTGCGCTGATTTGTTCTTAAACATTTATCCTGCAGGTAAATATAATCCAGATCCGCCCAAGAAAACTAAGATTGCTGAACTCCAGAACCAATTCCACCTTGGGCTACTCTAAAAGACAGATAGTTAATTATACAGTTGTCGTATATTTGGCTAAACAACTTGGGTTTGGATATTTAAATGCTCACATTGAAGATGCTTTCCATAGCTAAAATCCTTATTGTGATAAAAAAGTCCCACCAACATCACATTTTATGTCCTTATGCTGTACACAGAAGGAATTTTGTTCAGTAGATAACATTTCTGTGACTGAGAACAGGGAGTTAGAGCACTTTATACTTTTGAGTATTTTAGCTCCTTGTTCATGGGCAGTTGTTCCATACAGACGGCACTTATTAGCCAAGTGGTACTCTCAGTACTAGAGCTCAGTTGTACCTCTGATGGCCTAAAGGCACACAAAGTGCATTATGCAAGGAAAAGTATTAAACCTCTCTTACACTTGGGAAAAGAACAGGCAGGGTTCTGGGCACATGAGCCTGACTTCACAATCAGTCTTCAAAGCAAAGAGGAAAGTGGAGGAGTAGTTCTGGATTAACTGGAGCTGTTACTCAGTTCATCTGAGCGCAGCAGCTCTGGACTACTACAGGGGGAAGCATAACTGCATACCGAGAGGGAGAAAATACAGAGGGAGGGAGCTGTTGAGGTGAAGCGCCGTTCTTTACCCTTTCTTCCTTTCCAACTGCTTGTGGTTATCCAGAAGCCCCTTACATTGTAGTCCTCCAGGTACCAGGAAGCGTGCGAAAGGAAAACAAAGAGGGAAGAATCAGTGACTCTTTGTCTCCCTTTGCTTATTCCAGAGAAATTCCATGTCAGACCCTTCAGGTCTCTGTAAGCGTGGCAGATGGATGTGTGTGTAGTTCCCCCCTGCTCAATCGCACACAATGTCCCATAACAGCTTTGTTGTTGTGCTCTTTAGAGAGTTTGTGAAACAAAACAGCCCATCATACGACTGCCTTCATCCCCTGCATTTCAAACACAGAAAGTGCTAGTGCAGGACACAGCAGCACACGCTCACTCTTGTTGCTTGCTCACAGGAAGAGGAGCTCTGGGATGCCATGAAGGTCACTGCCTGTGTCCTCGGAGCAGGTCTGCTCCTATTCACTGCCTTGGAGAGCTCTGCTTGGTAAGATGGTTTGAACAAAGGGGCTTGAGGAGAAGCTTTTCTATGGAGAGGGGAAGTGGATGATGAAAAGTTGGGCAACCAAGAACACTTATTCCTGCAGGTACGTGCAGAATATCTGGGACACTTGGGGCCATTTCTGGCAAACAACATGGCTAAAGCTCTACTACCTGTTAGAGGGAAAGGAGTTGACACTCTTCTTACTTGGTGAGTTTTAACAGCTCTCTACTGTAGGAACCATCCTTGAGTTACAGCTAAAAGGGGGATGTGGACATGCCTGCCTAAACTCACTAATCCTCTCACTGAAAAAGCACACATAAGGTTCAAAGAGAGACAGAGCTGACACAGTGCCACTGTGCTGGCTTTGGACTGTTCACATTAGACACCCTATACAGATCAAAAGGTTGATCTTTCTGCTGCTGCAGAAAAGGCTTCATAAAGAGGATACACTTTGTTCCTGTGAGAACTGAATGATTCAATAGAATTACTGAAAAACTAAGTAAAATCAGTGAATTTCACTCTTGCAATAGCACCTATATAACTTCTCTGTCTGTGATTACAGCTGGTGAACAGGCCTGGTCGGGATCTTGCAAAGGTCCTATAGATCAACTCAACCTTATCCTACTTGCATTTAAAAACCACCCATGACAGAGATCCCCCAGCCTCCCAGAAAAGCCCTTTCTTGGCCTCAGCTGTGGCACATTTCAACCTATGAGATATTTGTCTATAACCTTCTCCCATTTCCTAGGTCTTACTTGGATGTTGAACGTACCCATATTCCATTTTAAAGCATCTCAGCGCAGGGGATACGCATCTGGCACATCTGGGTCCCAGCAGGATCCTCTGGATAAAATGCCAATGTATTTTGTTTCCGATTTAGCCTTAATTTATTCACACATCCCTGCCTTTTCTTCATGCCACAGGGGCTGCACTGATGCCTACCCTTGCTTTCTGGTGCTTCAATGGAATCCTTATGGTGGCTGATGTAACAGGAAAGCCAACCTTCATTACTCGCTATCGCATTCAGCTGGGCAAGAATGATCCTGTAAGTATTTCTCACTCTGCCTCTTCTGCTTGCTAAACATTTCCTGCTGTCCCTCAAGCTAGGAGCAGGGAGAAGAACCTGTTATGCCTTCCTCTTGCAACCAGATAGGATTCAAGGAGAACCAAGCTGAATCTTCCATACGTACTGCAGAGAGGAAGGCAGTTCTTGCGATGAAGCTGCTGATCAGCTCTGAATTGGCTGCTTGTTAAGAAGCTGATCACAAAACTAACATGGGAACTGCCTACAAAACTTAAAGCTCTTTCTCCTTCCCATTCAAAGCTACATTGCTCCTGACTTAGCCTCAAACTCTCTTTTGCAGGTGGACACAAAGAAGTTGCGCCAAGCCATCTACACAGCGCTGTGCAATCAGGTCTTTATCTCCTTTCCAATGCTTCTGTCCATGTTCTACATCCTGAAATGGTGGGGCAACACCTTCAGCAAGGAGTTACCCACCTTCCGCTGGTTCCTTCTGGAGCTGAGCATCTTTACCATAGTGGAGGAAATTCTCTTCTATTATACACACAGGTGAGCTGAGCACAGGAACAGGACTTTGTGGTTTCCTCCATGCCTTTAAGCTCATACCCCATCTCATGCAACAGCTGTAGTCCCAGTCCCCCCTCTTCTACCTATCTCCTGTATCTATGAGATGACTTACAAGTCCTGAAATCCACCCTTACAACGTGAGCCTTTGGTGCTGCCAGTAACTACAGTGAGAAAAATGGGTAGAATTACAAGGGTGGAGCAGCTTAAAGGCTAAGGAGGAAAGAGACCAGACAGCTTTCCACCAAAGCTGTGACCCAGTGTTCCTTGAAAAGAGAAGAACAAGACTGACTGTCCTGAAAGAAAAAAGCTCAAGAGGTCAATGACTGACGTACTGTTCACTTGTATGGCACCTACAGAACAGGGCTCCTGACACTGCAGGCTTTCTAGCAGTAAAGCAAGAAGAAAAGAGCCTGCAAAAGACGGCACAGGAGCACGTGCAGCATTCTCAGAAATAGGTTTCCCTTTTGGACAAATGCACATACAAGACTCAAAAAGCCATTTCTTATGAAGAACCCACAGAAGCTGAGGTTCTGACTCTGGTAGCTGCCAGCAGGAGAAGTCAAACCAGTGACAATACAAAGCACGTCTTTCCCTAAGGAGTGCTCCCAGGGTTGAGCAAGAGTCATTCAGGGACTGATTTATGGGACTTATCTGGACTTAAGTTTAACATTGGCTAGTGGGCACATCCATTGAGTAAGGCCATGACATTCAATACAGAGAGGGAAACCAGGACTCCTACACTCTTATTCCCACTGCTCCAAAATGGTTATGTTAGAAGGGGCATGAGCAAGTCCCCAGCAGCAATTCTGTGTTATGTTACGCTATGTTCCTTTCCTGCAGAGCTCAGACCCTGCCTTTCTCTGTGTTCTCTGCTTAGGCTTGTTCACCTCCCACTCCTGTATAAGCACGTTCACAAGAAGCACCATGAATGGACAGCCCCCATCGGCGTGGTCTCCATTTATGCTCACCCAGTAGAGCACATAGTAAGTGGATTCTTCTCATGGTCACCCTGCACAGAGTGTGATTTCTATGGGATGAGGAGGAGTGGTAAGAAAAGCAAATGAAACAGCACTTCTTTCTTAGGAAGTTCAGCTGCTCTGCCAAGTGCTACGTGGCTGTAGAAGGGTTGCAGTGTCTGTTTATACCGGATGCTTTAAGAGCACAGATCCAAGGACCTCCAACAGATAATCAATCTGGGCAGCAACAGCCATTTGTGCCACTGGTAGGACATGATGAGGTGATGCAGCCGCATCATCACATTGATGCTGTTGCACATGTCCACAGCCTCTGCCCTTTTGCACTGAGGTTTCCCAAGAGCAGCTTCAGATTATTTCCAGAAGATGAAATTCAGACCTCAGGCTCCAGAGGGATTTACTGGAATGATGCTGCCTTTGCAACCGTGGATTGATCTCACATCTAACTTCTAGTACAAGCTTAGAGCTTGGGGTGGGACTATGTTAGTAAAACTCAGCTCACTAATTCTTTCTTTGATGCCGCTGTGATTTTAGTAAGGTGTTTGAATCTGCTTGTCATGGAGCCATTAGTAAGGCTGAGTTTGCTATTCCTTTCTAGCTGTCCAACATGTTGCCTGCCATGACCGGCCCGATGCTCATGGGCTCTCACATCGTTTGCATCGCAGTGTGGTTCTCCCTCGCTGTGGTAACAACGAGCATCTCACACTGCGGATACCACCTGCCCTTCCTGCCGTCACCGGAGTTCCATGACTTCCACCACCTCAAGTAGGTCTGGGCACTGCTTGGCTCCCTCTTCCCCTCCTGGAAAGCTCCTGAGGGTCAGATGGGTTTGCATAGGAGAAGCTTTCCCCATCCCAATAGCCGGCTGAATGCTGTTGGTTCCTAAAACAGTTAAAGAGACTGGGGTTTTGGAGGACTCCAGTCCTACAGCTGCTGGGCACCCCATTAACATCCAGCCTCCTCCAGCAGCTGGCTTTGAAACTTCCTCCAAAGCATGAATGCTGAGGCGGGCGTTCCAAGTTCCCAGAGATTACATGGAAGCAAAGCACGTAGTACGGTAGAAGTAGCAGCTACCACTGGACTTCGCGCAGCATGAGCATAGGGCAGACAGTTCTCTGCAAGGCTCTTCCTAGGAGCTCAGAACTGCATGTGATCTAGAATGAAGACAGAGCAAGGGCAAGCCACAGAGATGGAATAGATTTGCAGCAGCCTCTCTGTCCCTTTCCCATAGAGGGGGAACACTGATCAGATAACACCTTGCTTAGGCAATCACCATTAACCCAGAGGTTCCCCACCACCTCTTACGCTGGAGAGAGCAGGGTTCCAGCAGGTTGTTCCAGGGATATAATGCCACAGCAGTGCAAGAGCTGTTCCCATCTCGCACATGTGCTCCCAGTTCAGACATATTCCCCACAACAACTTGCCCCTCCTGCAGAAAGAGCCAGCTCTATCAACACCCAAGTGCTGGACATCACCCAGACCACAGTGCTGGTTCTCATTACCAGTCCTCTCCTCAAGCTCAGCTCATGTCAGCACTGTAGAGCTGAGATGATCTCAGTGGTAGAAGTTGCACTGAGCATCGGGGCTCCGAATGGGGATGTAAATAGGGGGGTCAGGGTAACCCCAGTAACATCCAGTGATGCTCATTCCATTTCCCAGGTTCAACCAGTGCTACGGAGTGCTAGGAGTGCTGGATTACCTGCATGGAACAGATACAGTGTTCAGACAGACCAAAGCCTACGAGAGACACAGGGTCCTGCTCAGCCTCACACCGCTTTCCAAAAGCATCCCTGACGCACCCAGGAGGGCAGAGTGAGGCAAGGCAGCAGCCAGAGACACTGATTTATGCCAAATAGTATTTGCATTGGGACCCAAGTTATTGTTCACACATAGCAGAGCCCAAAGCTGAATGTAAACACGCTACTTGAGATGACTGCACTTTTGCTGCTGCTGTTATTTTCTCCCCAAGGGACAAACCACTGCTCCAGGAAGCTATTTTTAAACAAAGTTGAGTGTTTTCTCTTCATTACTTGCACTGTTGCTTAGTTCCAGCTGCCTGCGCTGGGGAAATGCGGTCTGGGCCACGTGGGACGCTCATGGGATGCTCTCATTATGAAGGTTTCAACACTGCAGTGTTCACAGGCCGTGCTTTGGTCTTTCTCAGCAGCATTCTATAGAAATACCAACCAGATCACAGTACCTACATGGGATTAAACCCTCTATTCTGAGGGTCAGGATGCCAGGGATGGGGGATGCAAACCCATGGGAAGTCACGAGGCGTTAGAAACACTTTACTCTGCACATGCAGAGGCCCGACTCCCCTTGAGCAGTTTCTTTGTGCCAGCTCTGAATGAAGGGCGGTCACATCCTCATCTGTGCTCCGCAAAGCAACGCCTGCAAACAGCGAGCTTCCCCTCATGGGACAGGTAAGGAGAGCCAGGAGCTGATGTGCCACATGGCAGAAGCCTGCTCCTGAGCCACATCTCATTCCCCACACACCCAAAGGAGACACAACCCAAACCAATGTACAGCGACGAAACTAAGGAAAGAGACTTGCCAAGGGAAGAAGTAGTGTGGGGAGCCGTGGAACCCTAAGGACCCCAGAGAACACACCTTCGTGCACATCAGTTTGTTATCTGCACAGCCGAGATGCTGCCCGTTCCCTCCAGGATCTTTTCAAGCCATCATCCCATCTGGAGGCCTCGGACAACAGTGATGCATCTCTCACCACCTCTAGAGCAGGCCCCCGGGGGCACACACACAGGGCAGACTGCTCACCCCCCCGGCTCAGCAGAACACAGCTCGGGCTCCGTTGCCTTTTGAAGTTTTTATTTTTATACATTTGTTTTTGTATTAAAAAGGAAAAAGCATAATTACCACAAATTACAAAGGACTAAAGCATTACTAGAATAATGAATCACATCAGCCTAGAAAGCAGATACTCTGAATAATATTAATGTTATAATACAAGCTCTCATTCAAGTATTTTACATTTTTTTTCCTCTTTTCCTTTTATACGTGATGATGATCCTAGCACATGGGTCAAAGATTATGTACTATCGACAGAAGATGGATCATGTACAGCGGGGCCATATTAACAAGATTTTTCCTCCCAAGTGATACATGGTCTGTGATGAGTCATTTTAGGTTTGTCTCTACAATAAATGCAGCTGAAGAAGGTTGCACACACTTTCTAGTTTGGGGGGAAAAGAAGGCTGAGGTTGGGACACACACGGGGTTGGAGAAGGGCCAGCACATGGAAACATCACCCCTTTTGCTCCAGGCAAGCGCACAGCTCAATGAGGGGTTCTGAGCCACACATCCAAAAGGTTCCAACCCCAATGGGATCAGGACAGGAGGAGGAGGAGCAGGGCCGCTCCGGGGAGGCTTGAGGGACCAAGAGGTGCCACTTGGGCTGTCACCCGGAGGGTAAACCACAGGGGACAGCGCAGGGACCCAGGGCAGGTGGTACCCAAGGTGCTCCCTGCTTCCCTCCAGAGCTTCCCACTGAGGGGATGTGCTTGTCACAGATACATCGGTCCTATGTTCAAGTGTCTGCAGAAAGTGAAACTGTAAACTACTCATTGAAACGCTGCCCCCCAGCCCCCGCCCCCGAGATGAACGTTGTCTTTACATAAAAAACAGAAAAGAAAGAAGTAATCCATCTATTACCTGTATTGGAAACTTAGGGGGGAAAAACCAAAGGAAAGAGTAAGTGAGGCATTTAACACCAAGTGTAGCAACCCTCTCTTCAAAAGAGCCTAGCAATCCATTTGAGAACAGTGACAAAGGGACGTAACCAGCCTCGGAGGAGGCGGGGGAATGAGCACTGCAAACACAGCTTGCTACATGGACAGTTTTCCTTTTTTTTTTTTTCTCCTTTTCCTTTTGATACGGTAACGGGAAAGGCATTAACAGCTGAAGGCCCCCCTGCTCTGCCGTGCAGAACGCGTACGGACGCGTGGCAGGATGCTGAGGTTAACACATCGTATTGTTACAGTACAATCGATCAGTCCCAAGCAAGACGAGCAGTCGCCGAAACTCGAGGGACCCCGAGGGCTACAGCAGCACCATCGGGGTGCGAGGGGGGCAGCAGAAGAGGGACAGGCAGGCGAATGGAGCAGCAGGATTATTACTTTAATTTATACCCCCCCATCTTCCCCCAGATGAACATGGCAAAGCAATAAAGCCCCCTCCAAACACATCTCCTACCTCCACGCCAGAGCTCTGTACCTGTTGCAACTGCCTGCATCCCAAAGGCAGGCTGACCTCGTGAGGAGCCCTGTGCTGTAGCAACCTGGATGTCCCAGGAAGAGGGGCGAGATGGGGAGTGCTCCCCATGCTCTCCATCCCCCAGCCTGCCCGAGGGCAGCCAGGGCTCCCTCTGTGCCGGTGGCACCAGCACCAAGCAGCCCATGTGAGCTGCGGGATGGAGCCGCGCTCACAGGAGGATGCCACCGAGACCACAATTAAACACAGCACAAGCACGATCGTGGCCAAGCATCCAAGCCAAAAGCAAGGCCAAGGGCAGGAGGGCAAGAGCTTCCTCCAAAGCACACCCCCTCTCTGGACAGCCTGTGGTGGGGTGAGCAGCGCGCGATGCCTTCTGCACGCAGCTCCGCAGCACGGGGTCCAGCGTCTCTGCGGACCCGTACCCCATGCAAGCCACAGGACAGGGGAAGCCTTGCTGCAGTCAGCCCTAGCACTGACCACATGCTGCACAGGGGCTGTGCCATGGCCACCAGCAGCACAGGGGTGCAGGATGCTGCCTGAAACCAGGGCACCGTGGAGCTGTGACTGCTGGGCACTGCACCCTGATGTGACCAGCCCAGAGACAGAGCTGGGAGCAAGCCACGGCTACCTCGGGCTGTCACATCCTTCTTTCCCTGGCTCCCTGGCTACACTGCTGTCCACGGACAGTGAGACAAGGCACGCGCTCCACAAAGCTGGAGGGCGACGACGGGGAATGATGTTCTGATCCACCTCCCCCTGGGAAGCAGGAGAGAGGATTCACACAGAGCCCTCAGCAACACTGATGTGACAAACCACTGACTCAGCAAAGCGGAGGAAACCTCTCCTGTGCCAAGAGCCTCAGCCTTGGAAAGTAAAGAATAACTTAAAATCAATTCAGATTTGGGGAAATTCTCTGGGAGATTTCTTCTCTCTTCCACCACCCAAGCAATTCCACAGTCTGCTCCACAAGCACCGACTCCACAGCAGCAGCTCCTTCCTCCTCACTTCCTATTTCGTTTGTGGCTAAAACGCAGACAGCTGGCTTTGAAAAGAACACGCACTGAAAAGGAACACGGACACGGCAGCATGGACCACCCTCAGCACATCCAGACCCGCTTCAACTTGCAAACAGCCAGCAACGTGTCTCCAGTGTCCTTGATCAACCCCCATCTCCAAGGCTTCTCCTTCCCAGGTTGGAGCAAACCTGGCCGCATCCATAACCTCAGAGATGTGACTCCATCCACTTCACAAGAGAGGGGGAATCCAGGGATAACAGTCACGGCCACAGCACTGTACAAGCGTTACCTGCCTGTCTTGCCCAGTTACCACCCTGCCATCCCAGAGCACTGCTGCTGTAATGGAGCAAGCCCCGACAGGTTGGTGTTCTGAAACAGGGCCTGTGCGTGGTACCAAGCTGCAGAGCGATGGGGCACGGGTGGACAGACCAGGGCAGGATCACAGCAGCAGGAAAACAGCAATGCAGCAGCTACCCTCACTCAAACCCAGCTGTGCTTCCAGTTCCAGCAGCAGTTCACAACGCTGCATCCCACCTGCCCCATCACCAAAGCAGCACCTTTGGCACAGTGTCAACTTCAGCCAGAGCCCCCCATGAGCCCCCACAGCCGCTGATGGACAGTGTGCCCCAGCTCACCCTCACCTCTTCTCACCCAGCAGCCTCGCAGCTGTGTAGGGATTGAGATCACTCCTCCCTCCCAGCTATGAGACTCCACATGAGCTGCATACGCAGGGCAGACACTGTTCATTACCAGCTCGTGGCTCTGTAGATTGGGTAACGCAATTAGCTGCATCCAAGTAGCCCATCCACTCCCCACTGTACACAGGAGCGTGCTTTACAGCTCAGAGTGCCAGAGCCACAACCAAGCCAGCTGCAAAGCAGGTATCCCAACCCAGGAGATGGAGCACAGCAGCAGCAAGGCAAGCGGCTGCGGCTGCTTCCCACCCTTACAGTGAGAGCACAACTTTCCAGTGCTACTTCTGGGCCCCAGGAGAAGATCTCACCCCCTGACACGAGCCCCATGTGAGGGAATGCAGCTCATCAGCGTGGGGAGGGTTTGCCAGCCCAAACTCACCCAGCGCTGGGCAGAGCAACCGAGTGAATGCCACAGCAGCTCCGCAGCCATGCCCTTGCCTTGGCCAAGCAAGGAGCAGCACGGTGTTAGCGCAGCCCTCGGAGATGTACAGAGAGACTCCAGGCAGCCACCGGCCAAGACACGACGCACAAGGAAACCCAGGCAAGAGCTTTCCTTTGCCAGGCAGGTCCCTGGCTCACACCCAGCACAAGTCCCACAAACAGTGATGCTGTGAGAGATGGGTTCCCTGGGGCTGCATCACCCCTGTGTCAACAGCAAGGACCAGTCCCTCCAGGTGCTGTGACCCCTCCACCACGCTGGAGCCACATCCAGCCCCAGCCTGCCTGGAGAGGGGCCACCAGCACGTGCAGTTGCAGGGAGGATGCTACAATGGTCTATACACAACAGAGCGGCTTCAACTACTTTGCGAGCACAAGTCTTGGATTCAACTGTCCTCAGCAGCTTCCCCCGTGAGGAGCAGGGCTGCAGGGGCTCCGAGCGAGCCGGGGGGTCGGAGGGAAGGCCGCGGGGCAGGATCAGCTCAGCAGCAATGCCGTGAGGAGTCTCTGGGCCGAGGGGAGCAGGAGCCCAGCGTGCCCCAGGGTGCAGGGAGCCAGCGGCTGCCCCGGGCCAGCTCCACCATAAGGCAACTTTTTTTTGTTGTTTTTAACTATTTTTTGGGTTTTTTTGTTGCTTTTTTCTTTTCTTCAATAATATTTCCAAGGAAGAAAGCAAAGGGAGATGTGTCTTTAGAAAGTTTTTTTTTGTTGTTTTTAGAGGGATTTTGGGTATTTTTTTTTTGTCGTTTCGTTTTTTTTCAAGGGAAAAGTAAGAGAAAAAACCTCCAGCAAAGTCCTGTCTTTGCATGCGATGGGCATTCCTGGGGCAGCTGGTGCACCGTCCACGCAGGCTCGAGTCCAGGTGACCTGCCGGCTTCCCACTAGCTGTCCTTGCAGGAATGGAGTCAGAACAAGCCTATCCTTGGCAAAGGTCCTTTGGTTGACTTCCAAACTGTCCGTGACAGAAGGGAGAGAGGTGGGCAGAGGGAGAGCCAGACCCTTGGGGAGACTGGAGGTGAAGACACTGGGAAGGAGGGACCAGGAGGACAAACACGACGATGCTCCTGTTGTGGCGGAGGGGCACCGCCGTACGCGGAATGGGAGATGTCAGCCAGGTCATGGAGATCAGAGGCTCCGCAGCATCGCTGTGGCATCGGTCCCCCATAGGGAACCTCGCTCCTCCGAGCCTCCTGAGCGGGCTGCCCTGCGATGCGAGGGGCAGACACGAAGGGGAGGTGTTGGGGCCGCACAGAGCAGACTTGTTTTGGTAAATCCAGACAAACTTCTAGCAATAATTTAAAACTTGATATATATATATAATAATAAAAAAATCTCCCCTTTCTAAACCCAGCCAGAACGTATTTGTTTGTTTGTTTGAAGAGACACTAAGACATGAGTGTGCGCACAGGACGGGAGGGAAGGGAAAGCAAAGGGTTGGGTCTGCTGGGAGCGGGTCTGGCTCTGGTCATGGTGTTGTAATAGCAAAATGGTGTTTCAGATGCAGATCATCTTTGCTTTCCAGCCACAAGAGAAAAGAAATTGTGTGCGTTGAAGGTTTCTCCAGAGCAGCCTATTCCTGGGCACCCACCTTCCAGCTCCCTTCCTGTCTCACCTCACGTCTCCCCCTCCTCTGAGCCAGTCCCCCACCAACCCACCCCATCCCCTGGCAGGAAGCAGATGCTGCAGCCTCTCTACTTCCCCACTGTCTGCGATTCTGCAGCCGCCGGGGCAGGGGATTGCTGGCTCGGGTTTTTGGCATCCTCTTGTGCAGGCTGGCTGGCTGAGGCGTGGGCTTGGCTGGATGGGCACTGGCTGACCGTTTTGCTGGAAGACTGGGATGGGTAGCGCTTCCTGCCGTCGCCCCCTGACGTCGTCGGGTATCTCTTGTGTCCACCTTCCTCCCCCATGGGTGGCTGGAAGAGAAGCACCCCAGGATCAACACAGATTCCCCCTGGATCAAAGAACAGTTTTCCTGCAAGCTTCCAGTTGCAACTTCTCTCCCTGACCCACAAAGCCCAGAGATGCCCTCCTCCCCGATCTACTGCTGCCACAGAAAGACAGACTGGCTTCCAGTCAAGAACAATGGTGACAACTTGCTTCAAACCCAGGGGCACAGCCCAGAAATCTGGGAGCCAAAGCTCCAAATGCCAGCTCCATTCAAGCCAAAGCTCACTTTTAACTCCCTCCTCAGCTCATACGGAAAGATGGGCTCGTCCATGGGTCACTGCCCACAGCAGGGGAGCTGGAACTAGAGGATCTTTAAGGTCTCTTCCAACCCAAACCATCCTATCATCCAATCCCCCAGAGAGCTGCTCTGAAGTGGATGTGCAATATCCCAGCCCCGCAGCTTGTTCTTGGCCGGGCTGCAATGATCGGGCATGACACTAGATGTCACTGACTTTCCCCAAATCCTCCCTCCTTTGAGAGGGCCAAGGAGCTTTTGCAGGGGCCATTGGTGTGGCGCAGGCACTGCATCTACTCACATCCACTCGGAAGTCCTCGAGGCGCTTGAACTTGCTGAGGTATTCTTGCAGTTTGCTGTTAATGTCCAGATTTTTGGCTTTGGAATACTTTAAGAAGGCCCAGAACTTTTCCAGCCCATAGAGCTGTCCTGGAGGGGAAGAAAACCAAACCAGACATCAGAACACTTCCCTCCAGGCTTCCCTACCACTTGCCCCACAGACCCTCCTGTCCCACTAGTGGGCAAAACCGAGGCAAGATGGAGAACCTGGAAAGAAACAAACAACTGTAATGGGCTGCCCTCTTGACAGGGGGCATCCTGGTGGTGACAGAGCATTGAGGAATCCTAGAGGAACTGGTGCCTCTAGCAAAACATTTTGGGAGCTACAGCCTCTCACTGCTCTTTTCCACCCCCCCAGCAGTCTTCAGGATGATGAGCATCCACTCAACCCTCTACCATGAAGCAGCAGGACATCCAGCTGGTCCCTGTTGCACATGTTAATGTACAGCATTACGTGGCTTCCCCAAAGTCATGGGAAGAGGCCCAGAAGCAGCCATGCAGCTGGATTATATTGCTGTCAATCCCAGGGGAGGCCAAAGGAGGCACCTACCAGCTTCGTAATCCTTGATGGTCTCTTCTTGAAAGTCCTTAAATATGTCTGGCCGGAATTTCTTCTCCAGCCCATAGCTGTAATATCTGAAAAGGCACTCCAGACCGTACCTGGAACAGAGCAGCACGTGGTGCTCAGACACGGCACATAACACCTGAGGAGAGAGGCTCTTGAGGCAGGAGCCCTGCTGTGCACCAGCAGCAGGAGGGGACTGGGAGCAACCCCAGTCCTACCTTGCAGCAAGGCAGAGATGCTGCCTTTGCTTTGCTGTGAGCCCTGCAAAAGGCTGAACCCTTCTGCCCTCGCTCCCCTCCCAGGGAAGGCCACTCTGTCCCTCCTCTCCTACCTGTATCCCTCCTTCCCGTCCTCCACAGCAAGTTGCTTGAACTCCTCATACATTTTCTTGTTGAAGTGATCTCGGAGGAAGAAGGACCAGAACCGGAAAAGTGTGTTCATCTCCTGGGACTGACCAATGCCCAGTCGTTTCCGCTCTGTTTCAGGAAGGGGGGATGATCACAAGTCAGATCTTCTCCCAGGGACCCAGCTCTTGCACAGGGGCTCATGCAGAACACCCGCCCTAGTGCTGGACACCCTGCGCCACCACCCATGCTCACCAAACACTGTGGTGAAACATTAGCTACCAGCACAGCTGTCCTGAAGGACCCTGCCTATCTCCATGTGTCGGGAGCACAGACACCCTGCCCCACACCCCAGTGTCCCTACCGTTAAGGCAGCGCCGACGGTACTTGTGGTAGACGTGTTGTGTGAAGCCATTCTCTTTGAGCAGCTCGTGCGAAGGATGCTGGAACTTGGGCAGCGACTGCGGGGTGCAGCCATAGCTTCCAACGGCCGGGGTCCCCTCTGAGGGGCTGGAGCTGAGCACGAGAGACTCCCATCAACACCGCTGGCATCACCCAACTGACAGAGGAGGGGGGCCAAGCTCCACCCCACAGCACTTGCCTGTTGGTCCCTACCCTACTGACTCCCTGCTCTGGATCTGGGACCTGCGCCATGGGATATCCCAACAAAAAGGGGAATAATGTTTCCAACTGAGTCTCATCTAATTTTTCCAAGGCTTCAAAATTCCCTCAGCTCCTTCCAGGAGGGATAAGTTGGGTCCCAATCCTTTCTGCAGCCACCTAACAGGAAACTTCCCCTGCAAGACCAGGGACTTTCCCTTATAGTGACATGGTTCAGTGGTGGACTTGGCAGTGCTGGGGTAAAGGCTGGACTCAATGATCTTAAAGGTCTCTTCCAACCGAGCTGATTCTCTGAGTCCAAGACCAGACCCTGCTTTTTCCCTTCCTTCCCACACTTACTCCCTTTCCCATTTCTAGCTCCTCCATGAACACATAACACCCGTCTCTGGTACCTGATGGAGGCAGTTCGTGGCCTGTGCTCCCGGGAGTCCATCACCCAGCCCACGTGGCACTCCATCGGAGGGTTCGAACTGTGCCTCGTCTTCCTCTTCCTCGGAGTCTGCAAGACACAGCGCATCACGGACGTGCCCCCTTCCTCGTCAGGCCCCAGCTGGGAAACCCCATCTCCCACCCCATCACCCAGCCCTGGTCCCACCTTGGCATCTATCGTCCTGCCCTCTTTCACCACCGGGTAGAACCGGGGCGTCTGTGTTGGGTCCTTCAGCTGAGGCGTGCGAGGGGTCCGGGGGGTCCTGGCGTTGCGGTAGTTGGGTGATTCTGGTACAGTTGTAGGCAAAGACCGGGCGATGGTTGAAGGTTCAGGGACTCCAAACAACTTGTTAGCCAAAGCATCTGTGGGTACTACAGAGAGAAACACCCCCCCCCCACGGGTCAAGCTGAGCTCTGAGCATGAGAGCATCACTACAGCCAAGGGACATCCATCCGGCAGATGAGAAGCAGCAGGGACAGGAATAGAGACACATCCTGGCCCTCTGAGACAAGCAGTTTCAAATCCAGCATGTCACCAGCTTGGCCACATAGCCCAAAGCCTAGCAGCAGGTACAAGGACTGAGCTCTCAGGGATCCCACAAGGTATCTGCTTCCCAATGGTGAACAGCAGCAACAAATCCCCCCATTCCCAAGCGAAGGTGTCAGGCACAGACAAACAAGACCCAGCAGGCAGCTGCCTTCCAGCTACTCAGAGAGGGTGCAAGAGGTAAGTCACAACCAGTGAGCTACTTCAAAGCCTGCCAAGGTCTCCTCACTCAACTGGGACACCTCTGCTTTTGGGCCTCCTCTTCTGGAACCCCAAAACATTCAAGCTGGGAGAAAAGCACTGCCCTGGGAAAGATAATCCCACATGCCTGTGGCCAGAATTCCTTCTCCCCGGCTGGTACCCAACCTCCAAGGGCCTCTTACCAGGAAGAACAGGGACAAATTCAGTCCCAATTGTCTCTTACCTTGCTGGAACCTGGGGGGACCAGGAGGGACTTCCTGGTTTGGATCCACTGGGGGCTCTGGGGTCAAGGTGTCAAACTGCTCTCTGCTGATCATGTTCACCTTCTTGAAGTTCTCCACCTCTTGCTGCATTGGAAGAGGAAGATGATGAAGCAACCAACTGTCCTCTTTTCCACTCATCATGACCCTTCTACCCAAGCCCTCAGCTACTGCCACCCCAGAGAGAAGCACTGCTTCATCAATGTGCAAGGTACTAGCCATGGGAACGCTAAGCCCAGCTGACAGCTCCAACGGCCACATCTCCTCACAGCCAAAATGATTTCCATCACTGAATGCGTGTAGCTAAATCCCCAACCGTGAGAGTCACCAAGCTGGAACTCCAGGGCTTCAAAGCAGCAGATGGGCTTGCTATGAAAAGCCCAAGTCTGTGCAAACTGGCATCAAAATGGGGAAGAGCTCAGGCCAAGTGCAGCCCAGCCATCTATGAACCAGTAAGTGCAGCCTCCAAGAGACTGTGCCATGAAGCACTGGGCACTATGGACAGTGCAGAAACATCCATTTTCCCCCATAGACCTGGCACTAGCTGCCAATATCCTGGCAGCAAACAGAGCAATGAGGCCTATGTTCCAAGTCATCTCATTATTGTCACTGTGTTTACCTGGCTGCAGCCTTACAACCATGTTACAGAGCTGTGTTTATCCCCGATACAACAGAACACGATGCTGGGAGCCAAGAATCAAGCTCTGCAAGAGGACTAATTCTGGCTTAGCTCTAACCAATCCCACACCAAGGCAGTCAGCCTCCTGCACATGTGCCTCCCCACACCCCACATGCATTCCCTTCCTTCGATCAGCTGCTCTTACCTTAATCTGCGAATACTCTGGCTCAAACTGCTCTGTCCACAGGTCCTGCTCGTAGTAGTATAGCCCGTCATTGATGACCTTGGCCAGCTCCGAGCTCATTTTAGCCCTGGATGTGTGGTTGCCAGTCCGGTCCCCACCAGGATGCCGGCGCAGGTAAGGAGGTGTCTGTGTCACGATGAGGATCTTGTTTACATCCCGGTCGTCGATCTCGTAATCAGAGTCTTCGTCTGACCAGTCGGTGAAGGTGTTCTTGCGGCCGTCCATCTGCTCCATCTCCTCATCAAACAGGAAGTCTAGCTCCTCTGGTTCATCTTGGTCCTTCTGCTTTTGTTGCTGCGGTGTCTTTGACTCCTCTGGTTTCTACAGGTAGGGGGACAAGGGTGACGAAGAGTAAACACCACACAGTGACACAAGCATACTGCTTGGAGACACAGCTATTGCCCCTTGTTTCTTTACTGCAGCCAAAGCTGCCCATATAGGGAGAACACCTTATTTACACACTGAGGATCAGCTCCAAAGCGGGTCAGATGTGGCCAGGAGAGACCTAGGACATCACTCCCATGACAAACAGACCCTATCTGATTTGAAACCTGCCTACTTATGATTCACTCAGACAACTGGGAAACCCCTAACCCAGCAGAACAGCTCCTACATCAGTGCCTACCTTGGGCCTGGCCGGTGAGGGCCGAGGTCTCTTCTTCACTTCAATCCATGTCTCCGAGTCCAGGTCTGGCAGACTTGTGGACAGGCCCTTGGGCATCGTCTTCAGGTTACTGACCTCCTCTGTTTTGGTGGGGACCGGGCTGGCAGCACGTGGCGAGCCAGGAGCAGACTCTAGAGACAGCAAGAGTCACAACGTGCTTTAGAGGAAGGAATGGAGCCTGGGGGAGTGTGTAAAGCACTTGACCAAAGAGGGGGCTATTCTGGCAGCATGGCAGTTTGATCTCCTGCCAAAACTAAGTCTTACAACAGCACCAAGAAGATTCTTCACTTGACCTCTTGGGCCCAGCCCTGGGCTCCTGACAGCCCCTATGAGATGGGTTGACAGGAGCAGGGGGCAGCCCGTTAAAAAAGACAGCAGGCCCTTTCCCTGCAGTCAGCTGAGGGTTCTATACCTGCTGCCCCATTTGTGCTCAGCATCTCCTCATCCACTAAGGAAAAGGTGCATCATGAATATCCTCTGCTCTGCCCAGCAGTAGTAGAGTATTTCCAGGCACACCCAAGAGACTTCCAGCAGGACTAACCCCTCCCTGAATCCCTTCAACCCCACAGACCCAGTCTCTTTCGTGTTTCCCCACAGAGGTCACAGCGCTCTGGAGGTCTGAGGATAAAGCCCACAACATCTCGCTTCACGAAGCAGAAAGCAAACGGCAGAGCCTTGCCTGGGGAACACTCCCGACTCTCACAGCCTCAGTCCTGCTGCAGTACCAACACTGCATCCCACACCTCCCTCCACATTCCCCAGTGCCCACCTGTCTCTTTCTGGAAGCTTTGCCGGGGCACAAACTCAGGGCAGTTGATGAACTGTGAGAAGTCGGTCTGTGTGTAGTCTGCCATAGGGGGGCCAGGCAGAGCCCATTTCTCTGGCTGCTCTTTTCTCCTTATCTTCTCATCCACGATTTCCACCACCTTGCTGTCCTTCAGAGCCTGGAACCGAGGGATACCTCATCAACTTGCAGCCCTACCTTGGCACACTGAATGGCTCAGCCCCAGCCCTTCCTCCCCAGGAGGAGCAAAAGGAGGAGGGGGCAAAGAAAGGACAAGGGAAGGCTCCACCTGCATCTCACCCATAGCCCATCTAGAAAACAGGCCTCAGAGAGGGATGGCAAGAAGGAAAGTTAATCTTTCCTTGCCCCCACCTTGATGATGAGGCTGATGTCAGTAGTCAGTGCCTGCACCCGGTGGAAGCTGGCAATCAGGGTGATGGGAAGGAAACCATCCGAGTCCATCTTGCGGCGCAGGAAGAAGTCTCGCTCCAGGTTGTCCACACTGAAGTAGTATTCACTGTATGGACAACACATCAGTGTCAGGCAGCTCCAAGCCACCTTCCTCTAGGTACCTCATAAGAAGTAATCCCCCACACTTCTGCTACTGCAAGGCTGATAAGAGAGCCTGTGGAGCCCAGACTTGGGGCAAACTGGTGCTCTAAGGTGTGTGGCACAGAGTCAACACATCCTGGCTCTAACCCTACTCACAGGATTAACTACACAGACCCCAGGGAGAACTTCTGTGAACATCCCAACTATCAGAGGAGAAGAGGTGGTGCTTACATCTGCCGCTTGATGTAGTCTTTGAGCAGCTCCTGGTCCACGCTGTAGAGCTCAGCACTGCTGATGTTGTCAAAGTAGTAAGTGATGTTGCTGGCGTACTTCTGCGTGCGGGAGCCATCTGAGCCCTCAAATTTCCGGTACCCATACTGGTAGTCAAAGTGCCCTGTGGAACACCAGGAAGGGTCAGCACAGAGATCCTTGGACCTGCCAGGCAGTGCTAGACTCTTGCAAAAATAGCTCCCTCAGCACTGTTCCTGGGGCCCCACAGCAGCCCCCAATGGGGCATCACCCACATCCCTCATCCTCCTGCTCTCAGCCTTTGCCACAGAAGGGATCTCAGTGAAGCTTTGACACACCAAGCCAAAGAGAGGCCATGAATCCTCTTACCCAGGAGCAACTAGGCAGCCCAGATGGCACATAAAGACCCTACACTGAAGCTGTGCCAAGGTTAGATGCTGCCCTGTCAAGTGCCAGTGCAGATGCTTCCCCATCCAAGCCATGACTCCTGCTTGGCTCTAGACATAAAGCCTACACGGAGTATCAGCATGCTTCAACTCCTCCACGCAGAAGTACTGCAGGGGACAGAAAACAGGTGGAGGAGCTTGGCCCGAGTAGCAGAAGGGCATCTGCCTTTATTAAAATACTAGAAAGAATAATTTGCTGTCATTAAAATCAGCTCAATTTACCGGCTGGGATAACCTGCCACAGTACTTCCCTGTATCCCTACAGCGCTCTGCCCTCCCCACGTCTCACACACACAGAGCCACGCACACTTCAGCACATGCTCCCTGCTGCCACAAAAGCACAAATCCAGTGATCACCTCCTCTGCCCCGGCCACGGCCCCTGCCACGGCCCCGGCCTCTGCCCCGGAAGGTCCCTCGCACGGCTCCTCCCTCGCTCTTCACGCTGGAGGTTTCATCATGGTCCTGCCAGCTGCGCTCGTGCTTGTTGTCCGGGTGCCAGCCTGCAGCAGACAGGGAAGGAGCGGCAGGAGGAGCGTTACAGTGTGAAAACACCCTCCTGGAACAAGCCCCGCTCCACCCAGAGCACCTTGAATGCAGGAAAGGTGCCCACTGCGCCATGCCTGGGCATCAGGGCTTACTCTGCCCCGTGGCCAGGGCAGGGAGAGAGGTCCCCAGGCTGAGCCCCCACCTTTGAGCTCGCTGCGGTTGTTGGAGGGGTGCCTGTGCTGCTCGTTTTGCCGGTTGTTCCGAGAGGCCGTTTTGTCCCTAGGCACCTCTGACTTCATGTCTATCTGCAAAGGGACCCACTTGTGTTTGTTGCCTGCAAAAGGACAGGGTTTGGGTGTGACACAGGTTCAGAGAGCGTCTGCTTCTTTCCCCACAGCCCCATCTTGTCACACAGTCCCCACACATGGAGGGGAGAAAGCATCAGGGCCTTTTGGACCGACCCTATCCTCAGACATCCCTCCAAGCCCTATTGGATGCGGAAAGTCTCCAACCAGAACTCTCGGGCATGGAGGGACATGGCACACACCTCCCCTGCTGCTTCACTGGTTTTGTCCTTCTGTCCCCTTCGGCTCATCGAGGCTCAAGCCACACTGAGCCCATGTGTCTGTCACTCATGGCTGATGCAACCCACAGTCAGGGAGTGTACTGTGCCTCCAGTGCACATGGAAGGGCAGACTACTGCCACACTGAGACACACAGACACCCCTGCTTGGGCCCTGCTCCATCAAAATGACACTTGAAGCCTGCAAACACCATAGCTGTCCCTGCACTGGGACCATGTCCTGCAGCAAGGTCCCCAGGGAAGGCAGTGGATGCTTCCACCTAGCTGAGAGCCACAGAACAGGGGACAGACTGTCCCCACTAGGTCCTGCCTTACCTTTCTTCTTCTGGGCTGACTTCTGGTTGTCATCGTCACCATTCTTCTCCTCCCCAGACTCATCCGATTTGGTTTTCAGGCTCTCTTTGCCATCGCTCCCATCTCCTTTCTCCTGCTCTTTCATGTCTTTCTTGACAGGCAGTTTCCGAAGGGATGGTGCTTTATGTGGCTGCTGGAGACACACCAGTGGAGGGAAGATGTGAGAGGTGGGAGAAATGAAGAGCTGGAGGCAGACCTCAGCTGTCCCAGCAGCAACAGGAACCAGAGGACCTTGCCCTAGGCTGGAAGCATCCCTGTTCTGTGCCCCTCAGAGCTGTTCTGTTCCTGGCAAAGAGCAGGGCAAGGGCCTCCAGAGAAGCTGGGAAGCGCTCAAGCTGTGACACAAGCCCCAGGCATAGAAGTTACTAAGATGGACTGCCAGGGAAGCCTGGTGCTCCTGGAGAGGGCTATCCTGCAAGGGACCAGACTGCCCCAATGCAGTGAACCTCATTCCCTGACAGACAGCCAGGAACTGGCAGAGCAGCATTTAAAAATAGAAGGGTTTCAACGACACCCATGTCTGGAGCAGGAGAAGGCCATGCCCCTTCTCATGCATTTTCTCCTATGGAAGACTTCTGCCCAGGCCCCTTCTTGCACTGAGCACCCTGAGGAGAGCAGGTCTGCGAGCTGCCTTACCTGCTGCACCCAGCCCAGGGATTTAGACAGGGCTCCAAGCTCCCAGAATAGCACTGAGGGAGGGAGCTGGACAGACAGAGCAGCCCTAAAAGGAAATCCCCTGCACGCTATTCCTGGCTACCTCTGCACTGACACTCAGCACCTCAAATGGCCTGAGCTCAGCCGGTGCTTCCAGAGGGAAAGGGAGGTCTGCAAGGGCCTTATCCTGCTCATTGGAGCGATTCTGCGTTCTCACCTGGACACTCTTGTGGGCTATCTCTCCTGGTGTTGGCCAGTTTGTGGCATCACCAAAGTCCCCGACCTTGTAACCAAAGAGAAAGGTTTTGTTAGTGCACAAGCTGCAGATGCCATTCCCGGCATCAGCAGCCAGAAGCCCTTCCACCACCTACCACCATCCTGCAGATGGCTGTCCCAGGTTTGGGGATGCCATCCAGACATACATATATATATATATATATATATATATATATATACAGACCCTGCTCCCACCCAAACAGGGACCCAAATCCATTCCAAATAAGTGCAGACAAATTTAATGTCGATAAGGGGCTGTCCTGAGGCTGCCAGCAGCCCCATAAACTACCAGCCTCTCAGCTCCCACCATTTAGCCCCAACAGCAGTATTTGGCACCAAGTTGCCCAGGTTAACTCACTCATTGCAAGCACCATCCCTTGGACAGGGAAAGCACACAGCTTTCAGCATCCTAAATCCACGTGAAGCAACTACATCCCGTTAAAGAAACTGCCTCTATCTAGTGGCAGGTTACAGCCAGGCACAGCTTCACTTCAGGGCCCAACTCAACCAAGGGCTGACAATAACAAGGCAAAAGGATCATGTAGAAGTGGTGGGAAAATTCAAGCAGGAGTCTGATGGTGATGGGTGCTCCCTCATTCCAGGCACCACATTGGGGACCACCAGTCACTTCTCTGCTAAATAAATGACCTGGCCACTACCATCATCTCTACATCTTCCAGGTTTCAAGAGAGGATCTGCAGGACACACCATGAACCATGGCCGGGCACAGAATTTATGAGGGCACAGAAACGCCTCATTCCCCTTGTGGGGTTATCAGTTCTAAGATAATTTGGAGTCACTGAGTCCCTTGGATCACATCTCTACATGCAGGTGCCATGCTCCTCTCCCCACAAGGCAGGTTTCCTTGGAAAGCTACTTCCAGCGCAAGGCCTGTTTCAGCCAGGAGCACCTTCCATCCCAGGACTCTCCTCTCCCTGGTGTGGTACAGATAAGGAAAGTCTTATCAAGATTAGATACGTCTTCACTGGCTGCTGGGAGCCAACACCAACAGCCCGTGTCCTTGCCTGTGCCCCAGCTGCATGCAACATCCTCTGAAGCAACTGTCCCTCCATCACATGCTGATCCCTGGAACAGATTGCCCTGGTTGCTCCAAAGCAGTTGAATTGTTTGAAATCAATTACCCTGACTCTCCATGTGCCAGGAAAGAACAGATTGCACAAGAAAGGACCTGCAGACACACTGCTCCATCACACCACCGCCCTGTCTGCACTGCAAAGCAGGGCACTGGCTAAGCTTCCAAGGGATTTGTATGGAGCGGAGAGAGTCTCCACATCAAGGACTGTGCTCCAAATGCCTCCCTGTGAAAGGGGAGGTGAGAAGGTCTCTCCCGGCCTAGCTGGGCAGAAAACCAGTCCAGGCAGCACTCAAGACCATTAAAACACTGAAGAAGAGATGGAGAATCGGGATGTTCTTGCAAGTGACCAGGCCAGTACATAACCCTCCACAAGCAGGCTTGCGATGCTGGCTGCTCATGTAGCGCTGCCAAGGGCACCAGGAGCTGGAGGCCAGTGATGGGACAGCAGACACAGCCTTACCTTGCTTCCTTTCCGCGGTCTCGGGTTGGCAGCCCTCACCACCTTCGCAGGAGTTGTATGTTCTGCAAGAGGAAGAGAACAAAACTGTTAGAACACAGCTGAGGGCTGTGGAAGTGTTACCCCTGGAGGAAGCAAAGGGTGGCCAAGAAGAAAAGCTGAACAGACAACAGAGCCAACTTCTGACCTGGATCTCAGAAGGGCTGCAGCAAGATCAGAACACTTCTGATTCATCTAAGTGGCCAAGAAACGGACCTTTACCCCCATCCTGCCACAGGAAGGCACTCCCTGACTTAGCTCAGCCCTCCCCACTTGGCCTTGCCAGCCAGGGAGGAGGGGTGGCGAGAAGTTCAGCTCGCTCCGTGAAGCACCATGCAGAACGTGATCTGCTGTTATGCACAGCAAAACAAACATGCCCTTGAACAGGCAAGGCCCATCACCACCAGTGTGGCCAACCCTCCCCAAGGGAGGGGAGAAGGGCTCTGACACACGGACACACATGGGCGCTGCGCACCTTGTGCTTTGATCTCTTGTGCATCCCAGCATGGGGCAGTGAGTTCATGAGAGGGAATGTACAGAGGGAAGAAGCCAGACCTGGGAAGTGCTTCAACCCTGCTACAGGCAAGAGTATTTAGGCACTTGGGTGCTGTACGTAAGAGTGCAACTGTGGGGGTCTGCACCACTATGGACTTGTAGTAAGTCAAGACCTCAGCTCCACCATGATGTGTCTTGCTTCCTGCTCACACACCACCTCCTTATAAGCAGCAGAAGAAATCAGACTCATTTTCTTCTTCCTCCCAGGGCTGGCTGCAAGGTCTGTGGATCTGGCTCACACAGAATCCAACAGAGCAGCACACCCCCACCGAACACAAACCAGCCCAATGAGGGCCACGTGAGTGTCTGCTCTACAACAGGGAGAGGAGAGCCCGCTGGCCCCTGCCTTGAGGGGCACTTCTGCTGACGCCACTGGTTCAAAAGACAAGCACCCAGGACTGGGGTGGGAGGAAGGTGAAGAGCCCTGAGGGATGGTAGAGGCTATGTGGGGATGTCCCGGCAAACACCCTACCCAGCCCCACTCAAGGCTGGCTTTGATCTCCTGTGTACGGAAGGCCGGCTTTGCCTAGATGATCAAAACCGGCCCCTTGCTAGCCTGGAAACCTGTGATTCATCCTGCCAGCCCAGCCTTGCTCAGAGCTGCAGGCTTTGAAGCGTCAGCAAGGCAGAGTCAGCCATGGCAGGACGGAGCCACGTGCGTTCCCGCTTCCCCAAGGTTCCCAAGGAGGGATTCCACCCCCAGGAGACACCAAAGCTCTCAGATGGGTTCCTGAATCTTCCCCTTTCCCCACAGAGCCTCTCCCCACAAAAGCAGCATCAGTCCCATGTGTCCCTCACTTATTCCACGTGCACCTCATTGAGAATCCCAGCTCCACAGCGCAAAGCTTGCCACGAGGCTTTTAAACTTCCCTGTTAGTGTAGGAAGAGGGAGCGCTTTCCAAACAGCCCCTAAAATCCTCCACTCAACACCCACAGATGTCACCGACTAAATATAGCTTCAAAAGGCACCCAGTGCTACAGCACAAACCCACGGCCAGCCCGGTTTTCCACAGGTACGGAGCACCCCTGCCTGCTCCTACAGCACTGACAGCATGGCACTGCAGGGAAGGAGAACTGAACTTGCTCTGCAGGCTGATCAGGCACCCATCTCAGGCTGGGGGAGAGCAGGGCTCACTCAACCATCCCACCCCAGTGCCTGCTCCCTCCACACTGCAGCCTCAGCCTTCACATCAATGGCATCCAGCGCTTTTCTCCAGCTGCTTCAGCTTCAGAAGCCTCATGGCCATCAATGTTCTTTCGGGGGTCCAGGCAAAGACAGGACCCCTCACAACCCCTAGTGAAAGAGGCACACACAGGCTGCAGGAGTGGGTGCCACAGACTCCATGTCTTTGTGGGGGAGGAAGGAGACTGAAACAAGTTCTGCTGCTTTCCTTATCTGCAAGATAGGAACAAGGATCCCTTATCCAGCAGAGGTGCGGAGAAGACTCATTAGCATTTGCAGAGCACTGCAGAAGACAAAACACAAAGCAAAGCAAAGAGCTGCAGCCCGGCAGGGAGGCTGCTCCAGGGAGAGAGGCCAGGCCAGCGCCATGGCAGGGGCTGAGGCACCTCTCATCAGCGTGGATGGAGTCAGGATCTGCAAGTCACGGTGGAGAGCGCTCAGAGCAAGGCAGGAGGCTGAGGGTGTGACTGTGCTATGGACAGATATGCAGAGCCAAAAGCCATGGCAAGCAGAGGCTGAGCATGCCCAACACCCTCCAGAGCACACCAGCCTAACCAAGCGCCCCCAAGCCCCTGGACATCGAACCCAAAACTGCCCTTCATGTTCCCTTGCAGAGACTCAAGCAAATCCAAGTGTTTAACAAACCAAACCCAAACCACATTTGGGCTAATGCAGGTGCTCAAAAACCTTCCTACAAGGACAGGAACACATCTTGTGTTCCAAACCCCACTGGCCTTCATCACTGCATCAACTTGGGCAATAGGGAGCAAGAAGGTGATGCTCACCCCCTCCAGTAGCTTGGACAAACAGTGCAAACGAGGGATACTAGATACTGGCCTGGCTGATGGCTGAACCCTTAAAAGCTGCTCACAGATGTCTCAGACCTCCTGGCATCTCACAAACCTCCTTTGACATCTATTTGGTGCAACTTTCGGTTGCACTAACACTGTCGGACTGCCCTCCCCTCAAAAAGCAGGGCCCTTCTGTGCAAGAGGACAGACAGAACAGCTACAGCAGGAGCCAGGGCACTAGTGGTGTGAGGCTGGCAAAGGAACGTTGGGCAGGGAAGGAAGGAGCAGCTTTGCCTGCAGCCACAGAGCAGCTGTTGGCACAGCCAAGAACAGAAACACAGGTTTTGATCTGCTGCCTGCAGCCAGAACCACCAGATCCTTTGCCCCTGGGGTTGCCCAGCCACGAGATTATTTCTTAGCAACCAAGGGGATGAGGCAGAGGTGGGAGCAGCACAGCCCCATGCCAGCACTGCAGCCAAACCCCTCCCATGGCCAGGGCACAGCAGGAGCATTCCTTGGCTTTTGACGCTGCTTCCCAGCGAGCACCAAGCAGGGTGATGCGGTGCAGACACCTCGTGCTTCCCTTGCAGCACAGCAGCCCTCCAGGCAGGAAGCTCAAAGGGGTGACCAAATGAACCAACACCTTGTACCTGGAAGGAAGAGAGCTGTTGCACAAGGACCAGACAGGGTGACAGCAGCTCCAAAGCTAAATGTGTTACCCCTCGTGCTGAGATGGACACATGCTGTAGGACCACTGAGCTCAGCCCAGGAGACCTATGTACTACCTCACCTGCGAAAATCAAACCCAGTGCCTGCCAGCCTGTTTCCCTGCCTCTTCTTGTACCTAATGCAGCTTCTAATGGGTTTGTAGAGAAGGCAGATGAAGAGGTGGAATACATCTGCAGGGCTGGCATTATACTGCAGGAATACCTGCACCTCTGGTAAGAAAGCTGTAGTGCCTGCTCCTGCTGTATCACAACATAGACAAGGGCTCAGGGCACCTCAGCACCAGCTGGGACAGCCTCAGAGGGCAGCCCTGGTTCCCAGAAGGAATGCAGAGTGCTCAGCTCCGGCTCTGCCCCTGACACAGCAGAGCCCTCCTTCCCCACACGACCTGCTGCAGCCCACAGGACAAAGTGCTGATGAAGGCCATTCTGGAGCCAAGAGCGTGGACTTTGCGCTGGAGAGGCTGAGGCAGGGTGCATGTCCATGCTGCGGGTCCTGCTGGGAATGGGAGAGCTGAACTGATATTCCCAGAGCCCCGAGGGTACAGTGCAGGACAGCCGGACACGCGCCCTACGGTCCAATGGGATCCACTTCACTACCCAACAGCCTGAGTGATCTCTTCCCCTTCCCATGCTCCATGGGACAGTCCCAGCACACAGGAGGATCACGGTTCATAACCAACATGATGGACACCCACTCTGACAATGTTTCTTCAAGGTCTTCAAGTGCAGCTTGGGCAAGGGTGAGCTGAGTCCTGAGCAGTCTGAGCAGGTTGCAAGGGGAATACTGTCCCAGTCAAAGTGACACAGCAAGGAAAAGTTACTTCATTAACCTCCTGAGAAACAACGGACAGCCAGGTATGACAGCTTGTGAGAGAAGACAAAAACCATCAGACAGCTTACACTGAAGAGGACTATTACTTGCCCACAATTACATACACTCACTGTCCAGGCAGAGAACATCAGCCTGGGAATTAGCTGTTTCCCTGGAGATAGCTAGAGTTTTCCCAGGAGGGTCCCTCCTGGGGTACAACACATAGGACAGAAGCGGTGGGACAGCACCAACCTGCGAAACGATTGCTATAGGAAAGAGGGAACCAGCAGGCAGCCAGAGCCAAGGCTGCAAGGATCCCACTATGCCTGCAAGGATCCCCTCGCTGGTCTCAGAGGGGACCCCAATGCAAAACAGCTGCACAAAGGTGCATCCCCACCTTGCCACCATGGGAAACTCAGGGCACCAGCCTTGCCTCAAGCTGTCTAACAGGGCAGCCTGACCCACACAGCGGCAGGGACAAGACACTGATTCAGAGGCTCTCCTGTGGTACTCATCACTTCCTATGCATTCACACTCCATGACTTGGCATTTCAGCCTGACTGAGCTATCAGAGGACACAGCTGGTGAGCTTCATGCCCACCAATGCTACACCTTCTCCAGAGACATTTGCAGAGTCAGTCGTGCAGACCAGATGTGACCTGCAAGCCAACAACAGCCTTCCCCCTCCCACCAGCAGCCTCCCGTGGCTGCTGCACCTGGTTCATCAGCAAGACGGCAGCAGTGGCAACGCATCCTTACTGTAAAGGTGTTGGGAAGCACAGGCAAACAGGAGGGGATTTCAGTCTCTGCAGGTAGCAGCCCTGCATGCAGAGAGAGGTGCTGATACCCCCAAAGACCAAGCAGTATCTTCCACCTGTGCCTGCCTCCAAGGAGCTGCTCCCAGCACCAGCTTCAGCTACATGTGAGAACTAATGCCAGACTGAGATGGGAAATGCTTGTCTCTGCAGCTCCATGCACGAGCCTGGGATTTACAGTACTGACTGCTTGGCATGCTCACATTTTACTGAAGACATCCTAAGGCACATAAAACCCAGCAAGGATCAGGGCAACCCAGGCACACAGACTGCACCTCCTCTCGGTTTACAGTGCTTTACAGCTCTGCCTCTCACCAACTCGCAGTAGTAACTGCAGGTGCATGGAGGGGGAGATCAAGAGAGCACTGGATGGAGTTCTCCAACAGCTTTAAATGGGATGTTATCACAAGGACATCTTCCAGCATAAAGGAGTCAGTGTGTCCACAACAGGGGCTCTCACTCACTGCTGGGGACTGAAGAACCACGCCATGCGCAGGATGCAGTCTGGTGGCTCCCCACTGGCAGCCCGGGTCCTGGCCCTGCTCACAAAGGTAACAAAGGTATTCAAAACACCACAAGTTTCCTGCACATCCAAGAATGGGCAAGGTCAGGACCAAGCTGAAGACCGGATCCCTAAGCCGCATAGCTGAGTGGGATTCAGGCTTGTAAAGCACGTGGGAAGTCTGTTCAGCAGGAGCAAGAGACAAGCTGCAGACACCACGGCTCAAAGCCTTCCAAGCCATTTTTCTGCAGCTCCTCATCAGACAGCTCCACCTTCCAAGCCCTACTGTAACAGCAGAGGAAGCAGGGAGCTGCCTACACTTCTCTGCAATGGAAGCTCTGCAACTGCTGCAAAGATCACTCGCTAAAAATAACTTCAAAAAGGGCATCTGACAGCTCCACAGAGAGCATGAGGAATGCTCCCTCCCACCTGGGTGTCCTCGCAGGCTCTGGAGTCTGCCCTGGAAAACTGCATGGGAAGAGGTCGGGGTACGCGCAGGTTCAATACCGCGTATGTCAGGCACCGTCACAGGCTGCAGTGTGGGCACAGGAGTTATGTTCCCAGCTCTTCAAGCCCTCACATCCCTCAGCTGATAGTCCTGAGACAGCCCCGGAGCAGAGGGAGGTAAAGCAGCTCAAGACTCTTGCAGAGCCTGTCTCTGCTGCAGCACAGTACAGGCAGCAGACGCCTTCCGAGCACGCAGGGGCACCACATCCAACAGCCCTGCCCACAGGAGCTGATGAACAGTACTGCTTTTCAAATGCATTTAGCTCTGCACACACAAGTTATCTACAGGCTCTGACTTATTTTCAAGGAGAATGAGGGACAAGAAGGGTCTGGACTTACCAAAGATGCACAACTGTCCTCTTTGCAGCCTCCCTGTCCAAGACACAAACCCTTCAAACTCGTGGCCAAGATAACACGGCAGAAGGAGTGGGTTAAGAAACGCTGAGAGGCATTCCTAATGTTAACAGTGGCAGCAAGGGCACCGTGGATTCTTCCTGGCACAGAGAACTACTATTAAAGGTAGCAAATGAACTCTCTCTAGGGTGAGTGACATCTTCCCACTGCCTTTTCAAGCCAGGCTCTTCCCTGAAGAGGGTTTCTAGGAAACTTTTGACACACGATCCACGCTCATTCCACCACACCAGTCCCAGAGACGCTGGGCTCATGCGGAATGAAGAGGCACAGGAACCACCGACCCCAGTTTTCCATGGAAAGGCACCCACCATCCTACCACCCTGCATGAGAGGGTACAGCAGCACCAGCGCCTGACTCAGCTCGTCCAGTGCAGACAAGTCTTCAGCCAGCAGAGCATTTAGCCAGCAATCCCTCTGCATTCATGGAAGAGAGAAAAAGCCGTCTAGCCTCCTAAAAATGCTCCATTGGTTTAAATGGCTCAGTGCTGGAAGAGGCAGCAGCATTCCTGAGCAAACACCAAGTCAGTCCATTATGGAGGCCTGAGGAAAGGCATGAGTTGATCCAGCTGCTGCTCAGGGTAACAAAGCACAGCAAGGACACCTCGGCACTGGGAGAGGAGGGCACCACAGGCAAGGCTGCAGGGGCTCAGGGCATGCCAAAGTGTGGAGGAGCCGGAGGGTCAGGCTCTCCTCCAACCAAGGCAGCTCAGGGACCAGCTGGCAGCTCCTGACCTACAAAACACAAAAGCAGTGGTGGGGAAGAGGGAGCGACACGAGCAGGAACTCCAGGACAGCAAGGACAGACACGAGGCAGGGCAGGACTGAGACTCCTTAGAAAACACAGCAGAACCCAATCCACTCACCTCGGGGGGCAACTGCTTTGCAAATTAAAGGGGGGTGTCCACCCTCCGGGAGGGACCAGAGTTTCCTCTGTTCCTGCTCACCTCTGCTGCAGGGCTCTGCCGGGCTCTAATGAAAAGCTAGTTAACAGCTAATTACTACCCATTCAGACACACGATCCCCTACTCTGACCGACTGTGGGCCAGAGGGATAAGACAGTCACGTGTTGCAGAAATCCCGGCCTTATGAAAGCACGGGCAACTATATTTAGTCGGAAAAATGATGACCTAGGGAGCTTGTCCCTCCCCTACCCCCCCTATTGGAGGAGCTGACCTGCCACCTACACACATCCTACCTCCATGGCACCCAGGAAGCCCCTCATCCAGTCAGGACTGAGTCTGCAACACCGGTTACAGTGGGAGTCCAGCCTGCATGCACACACATGGGCTGCCCTAGGGTAGACAGGCTAGCATGCAGCCTGGGCCAGGGGGATCTTCTCTCCCATCCTCAGCGCTGCACAGCAGATCACCCTGTCAGCAGCAAAAGCAGATAAGCACCAAGAGCAACAAAAAGGGCCCAGCCCAAGGTCCTGGACCTTATCTTGAAAGTCGAAGGCACACTGGGAACCTGACCAATGTGACCAGCTGAGGGGCAGCATTCAGCACTGATCCTTCGGCTGCTGGCCTCTGCATGCTCATGGCCGTGGATGGGAGTTTGCCTCGCCTGGATCAGCTCACCCCTCACTCCACAGCGTGGCTGGGCAAATGAGGCAGACACAGCCATGCTGAGAATGGAGAGGGAGCAAAGGCAGCCAGGCAGTGGTCACACACATGCCACTGCTGCAGAGAGACGGTCCTAGAAGCGAAAGTGCGCAGCAACAAAAGCCAAGAGCATCACCCACTCCCCCTCTCACTGCAGTGGAAGGGCTTCAAAGGAGAAGAAGGAAAAAAAAAAGAGCCTGAGGACCAGACATCATTAATCTCCTGTCATCAGCAGAGGGGTGCTCACCGCCCGCATCCCACTGCGGCCGATGAGACAGCACAACTGGTGGTGCCCATAGCACCCGTGAGAAGGGGTCACCACGTCGCAGCTGAAGCCAACGCTGTGATCCCTTTAATGGCCGTCAGCCTCTTCTGCAGCTGCATCTGGGGACTTGGAAGCTGACAAAACCCTTCCTGGGAAGCATCTGGTTCATCTCACTGTAAATACTTCACATTGAAGAGACAGGAATCGAGAGCCAAGCGCCTGCCATGAGTCCCTCCTGCTGAGCATTTGCACTGTCTAGAAGTCTGCGCAGTTCCTGCTGCCTGTGCCAGTGGAGGGGAAAGGGGTTGTACAAGGCAAAGGTGCAAATGTGCTTCTGGAAAACCTGGCACCTCAAAGATGACAGAGGCCAGGCTTCTAGAAATGTAATGTAATTTAAATAACATCATTTCTGGTGCTTCCCAATGTGATTCCTGCTCCTGACTTGGGCTCCTTCTGCAGAGGGACCTCTGCAGGGCCAGTGTGCCCCCTGTGCGATGGCCGCTGGCAAAGCGACAGCTACACCTCACCCTTGAATCCTGCACCAGGTCAGCTGCAAACTTGCCTCCACAACTGTGTATAATGCAAAGAGACTGAGCAGCAGCAGGCAGAAACCCAGCTCCGTCTCTTGGGACAGAGGAAAGCAATAGCGATTTGGTGTTGCAAACATTCCCAGGAATTTAGGGAAGCCAGACCAAGGTCACCACTAAGCAGAGTGTCTCCAGATAGAAGCTACAGTCCCATAGCCACCTGGATTAAACTCAGCACAGGTATGGGGGCTTCCCTCCATTGGTGAATCCAGAGGATTAGACCAGTGACAACGGAACAGCAGCCGAACATCCTTGCAATCTCCGAGATCAGTCAGAAGGACTCCTTTTCTGCTACCTAAGCATCACTGTACCTCAGCTGAGCTGAATTCAGGACATGCTCTCCAAGCACAGGATACAGCATCATCACTTATGCTGCCCACCTTAAGGCAGACACAGTGAAATCCAAGATTTTTCTAAGTAACTTGGATACAACAAATGCTGCCAACTTCCTTCCTGGGTGCACAATCACATGGATCCTGCTGCATAAACCACTCTCTCCAACCCAGCTAATTCCTGTGCTGTAGGTGGCTGCCTCCTCTGCCTCAATACACAGCATGAAACAGTAAAGACACCCTAATCAGAGAGAGCCTTTCCAAAGCAGTCAGGAGCACCCAGCTACAGGAGCACAACATGGCACTTCCTCCTGATCTAAAGATCCATCTTCCTTTTCTTTATAAAAAGGTTTAAAAATGGCTTCCTTGTAGTGGGAGCATCACTCACATCTCCGTATGGAAAACTTCGCAGCATTCCATTCAAAGTGGCATTTATAACTCAAGAAAGACCTTGGCCACTGCTGACAATTCTCCAAAGAGAGAGCATCACTTGCTGCTCTGTGGAACACCAGCGCATCCACAGCGGCACCCTGCAGTTAGCTCTGGTCTCTGCATTTCAACAAGGGCACAGCAGTGCTACAGGTACACAGAGAAAAGCAATTAAACTGCCCAGAGGCAGCCCCTTAAGAGGTGAGGTTAAAAAGGCTGAGGTCCTCTACCACTGAGAAGGGCCGGCTGCAGCGCAGGATCCCAGGAGGGCACAGGAACGGCACTTGAGGCTAGCAGGAGATCCATTTAAAGCAAGCAAAGGATTTCCCTAAACTGCAGGCAGCAAACTTCAGCACACCATGTGGCAGCAAGTCCTGGAAAGCAGAGAGCATCAGGAGAGCATGAGCAGCCTTGCAGAGGGGTTAATGTTCAGGTCCAACACATGTGCAGAGGTCCAGGTGGAGATGCGCCCTCCTCTGTCAAAGAGTCCATCCCTCTGCTCTGCCACCACACTGCTGGATGTGGGAGAGGACCAAGGAACTGCTGTGCTAGACAGAAGGGAAGTCAGTCGCCTCTCTTGAGAGCAGCTTTACTTCCAAATGCTGTTAGGTAACCGGGAGGCAAACACTGGTGCCCTTTCACCTCCACAGCACTGGCATGTGACACCAGGCTGAAGGCAGAACGCCTCCAGCATCCATACACTAAACAAGCAAGAACATGCTTTGGGGCACGCTACAGCTACTGTGCCTACAAAATGGCTGAGTTTTGGCCCATGCTCCTCACCTATGCATACAAGTCCCAGCTCTGTTACCACAGCTTGGCATCCTCAGTCACTAAGCTACCCACTTCCTTGGGCAGAAGGACAACGGACTCCTCACCAAGAGGCAAAACCAGCCGTACAGACTCACCTGGCCATACAAGATTAACCTTAAAAAGTAGGCACAGACATAGATATGTGAGTACTGGGGATTTGCAGAAACAGACATGAGGGAACTAACTCATTAAAGAACCTCAGCAATGAAAGGGAGGTGAGAGAATCAAAGCAACAGCCTCAGGACTGCACAACTCTGATGCTCGGAGCAGGTATGCTCCAGGCAAGGCTGCTGCCTTTGTCTGCCGCCTTCACACTTCACCGTGTTTTGAGATACGAGGGCTTCCAGATAAGCTGGAAAAAAAAAGCACGGCACCAGCTTTTCTGAAGAAGGCATAAGAAAGGACTCTGCAGCGTTCTGTGAAGCGACCATTAAAAGGAATCTTGTTTAAGCTTTCACTTATCTCCTTATAAATACAGAATTGTCAAAAAACCTCCCCAAAGTAGGCTCCGTAGGTAATGTTTTGTGCAGCACTATTGACATGCACTTACTGAAACACTATTATCTGCTGCAAACACACACTCATGCCCCACCCTGGAGGCAGTGAAGGTCCCCAACCAGCTGGAGAGCAGAGGATGGAGTTGTGCCAACCAAAGGACACCTCAAGAGTCTGAAGCACAGGCAGACAAAACCCAACACCCAATGAAGGCAGATCTTCAACAGGGCAGAGGAAAAGCCTGCTGTGAACTGGACTCATGGGAATGTACCTTTGCTTCTTCAAAACCAGTCTTAGTATTTCAGTCACACACATGCTCTGAAAGCAAGAAAATCATGACTTATGAATGGGTTGGGGTACTACCGGGGTTGCTCCTCTAACACAGGCATTTTCTGTTAACACTCCAGTGCACCCAGTTATACACCATGGCCTTGTTAGCTGGCTAGACCTCTGGAAACACATACACACAGCGTTAAGCCCTCTGTTCAGTTCCAAAGCCAAATTACACTGTCCTGGATGTTATATCAGATGGTTCACAACCAGTGAATTATTTTTTCTGGAATCAGCTTTAAGACAATAGACCCTATTTCCATACCTCCAAATCCCAATCACGCAATACTCTACAATCAGCAGCGATTTATCTTCACACTATCACGTGAGCTGGGGAAATGTGATTCCATGCAAAGCCACAGATGCAGGTAGGAGGTGGACGCAGTGATGTACCCAAGCCAAACACTGACCTCCATTCCCAGATCTTTTGCTCTAGGACATCCCCACCAGGCACTGCAGCTTTGAGACAACAGGATCCTGTCCTTCAGTTTTGGCATATCAACATCAACCTGAATGAAGAGCTTCCAGCGATTTGGGAAAGGCAAGGAACTGAGATCACCAATACCTGCTTTTAAAAAGCATATCCCCTAATTTGGGACCTCCACCCACAGCAGCCTCCCTGGCCTACCTAGGGCACCAATCCATTTGTGCACGGTCCCTCCTAGCCAGGCTGCACACACTACTGGGCCCAAGAAGTTTTCATCCTGCACTGACAGCAATACAGTGTGTATCTCAGTCGTCATTAACAGTGATGCTCAGCAGCAACACACAGACTGAACAAGTCAAAGGGGAATCTACATTGTTTCAAAGTATTGCAAATTCAAATATACATCTTCAGATTCATGGACACATCAAGCTGTATATAACAAACATACAAACAGCAGCAAGTCTGAGTTCCATCTGCATCTTGACACAGCAATGTTTTCAGTTGTGTGTGATGATCAAGACTGACAAGTTCTGAAGCTCTTTCACCCTGGACACCCAAACTTGCCACACTACAATGCATGGGAGGACAGGAACCTTCCAGCAGTTGTAGTTAATCACTGCGGGAAGCACAAACCATGTCACTGCCCACAGGAATGGCCAAATATTAGAGGGACTTTCTTGGCTTTGGGTTTTTTTTGAGGAGGAGGGTTGGGTTTTTTGGGTTTGTTTTTTTCAGTTACTGTCTGTTGCATTTTCCTGTAGCAGTCTTCTAAATCTGGATAGCGCTGACTCTGCAGGAAGAGAAGTGCAGGGGAGAAGGAGGTCTGAAGAGCTACATTTGCAATTAATACATACCAGACTGGCCGTCAGCTGGGAATATATCTGAAAAAGAGAAAAAAAGAGAGAAAAATATCAGTCCTGGTTGCAGCTGGAGCGTGAATCGTTTAAAAGGTCCCTCCTTCCTTGATGTGTTTGCTTTAGCTAAACAGAGAAAGTATTTTCTTAGTATCCCAAGTTAAACAACAATCCAGCCTGGAACCCACCTCAATTCAACCACTTGTTGGGAGAAAGATTTTGAAGGAGGCTGTGTTTACCTGGATGCATCGCTCTTATAAATAACCTTCTATGTTGGCTTCTAACAGACAGCAGTGGGCAATAAAAAGGTCATTGAGATGTAGAAATATCCACACAATGAGCTACCTGGCGGCACCCCCACGCTCCCCTGGCCAGCATTATCAAATGGAAAGCTGCATATAGAGTATCTACCATGGTGACCGGCCAGGGAGCAGAGGTGGCAGCCAAAGCAAAAGCAAAACGAGCGTTTTCCTGATGGTCCTTGGTTTTTGCAGCCACAAGGGACATCAACAGCTGCACCCAGCTCCAACACAGCTTCTATACCAGAGAATCGCCAGAACGGATGCTCTGCCCCTCAGTACATCACCCTAGGGAACACCTTCCCCATCCCATCTCAGGTGGCTCTAACCAAGCAAGCACAGCCCATTGCTGGAGTCTAGAGGGGATCCTGAAACAGATTACTCAGCCTTTCCACTCCCCCAAGTTCTTTCCTGTTCGAGATGCGGGTTCTTCTCCTGATGGGCCCTATTTATTGCTGGGAATATTTTTATGAAGTAGCTGGGAAGGATCAGATTCTTTTGAGAAAGGGACAGATTCTCTCTTTTGAGGAGCACAGAGGACATCATGTGGAGAAACTGTTGATAAAGGCTCCCCCAGAAGCTATGAAAACAGCACTTTTGGGAGAGCAATACACTATGTTTTCTTCAAGAAACTTGGAAGAGGAGGCAAAGGGAGGCTGCCAGCAAGGCAAGGTCCTCCTGGGACAGGGGCAGGCCCCTGGCTCGGGCTTATCAGCTGCCCAAAACACATATTCATCTGGAAAGCCACAAGAGTTGCAGACAGGGCAGTGCTCTCTGGCCTGGGCTCAGCCAATGCAGCAGCAGCAGAAACACGCCTCTACCAAAATAATTCCTCTACCTCTGACAGTGCACCATGTCCAGAACATCCTCAGGCAGGGATGCTTTCATCCCACCTATGAGCAGCACAAGCAAAGGGACACGCACAAAAGTAATCAAAACTCCCTCTGCCACCATACAGGGTTATAGCCTGCGGCCATTCTGAAGGTGTGATCTCAGGGAAAATCCAACACATCCAGAAAAGCATCCAAGCACCAGTCTAGATCCTTTGCAGACTGCATGTTCTACTGCAATCCTCCACGAGCACATCACCTGAGCGCATGTAAACACCTTGTATTTCTGTGATGGACTCTGAAGAGGTCAACCTTCTACAACAGTGAGTACAAACAGCCTGTACTCGATCTAACAGCTCCTAAACAATGGGGCAATTTCTGCATTTCTCTACTTGGGTAACTTCTGCACAGCTTCTCCACAGAGGAACAAGGTGGAAGCACTGACACCGCACCTGTCTGGGTCAGCTACCTGGATCACCTATTACCAAAAACCCCCAAATCAAGTAATAATAATAATACAGTGGCTGACAAAAGGAATTCCTTTGTGTCAGCCAAGAACTACAGGTCTTGGCAACAATACCCTCGCTACACCCCACCAGGAGCAGTTCTCAAGTTCACATTCCTGCTAGCTGCCCAACCAACTCTTCAAATGCACAGCAAGGTTCACCTGGCTTCTCTTGAGCTCAGCCACAATAAATGATAGCACATTTGTCACCACATTCACTAGAAAAGCAGTGGAAACTCCTCACTGGCTTAGACCAGTAGAATGCAAGGACCATGCGTGACTGCCAAGGGGGAAATACTGCTCACATTCACCTCCAGGGTTTGCTAGCACAGCCCTTGTCAAAGAAGGACACCTGCCTCCAGTCCTCAGCCCTCTTGTTTGGAAGATACTGAGCTTGTCCAACTCATCACACCTATGATTAATGCAGCTCTGACTCCAAGCTCTCCAGAGCAGAGACCCAGAGAGCTGGGCTTGCAGGCAGCTTTCCCCACTGCTGACAACAAGCACAAAGCAACATCGGCAGGACTTGCTCTTCCCAAAACCAGGGCTGCTGAGAGGACACATGAGGCAGGGCTGGTTAGGGACTGCCAGGCACAACGGCCCTCTGGAACACCTCCTTCCCTTGCAAGCACAAGAGACTAGATTAGAAATTAGCCTGCCAATTGAGAGCAGCACCTGAGGTGCCCAAGAGGAGCCTAAATCAGGCAGAGCTTTCCTTTCCCAAGAAAGCCACGGTAGGGAATGAGGCAGAAACGCATGTGGCCCACAGGGCAAACGGCTGCTCTCCAAGGAGCCCATCTAGCACACAGCAGGCCTGAGGTTAAAAATCAAACATGAAGGACTGAGGCACAGAGACCAGGCTGGGCTTTCACTCAAATAAAGTCCCAATGCGGAAAGCAGAAGCCTCATCAGTCCCACAGATTCTTCCCACCACACGCACTGCTTTTCCCCCCAACCAAGGGCACCCCTGTGCCAGGTATCCTGATACAGGCCAGATGCTGCAGAGGATGACGATGCTCCAGCTGAATCCAGCCTGTCCCACCAGGCCAATACAAGTTAGCCCCAGATAGCCAAATGGGAAAGAGCAAGGGGCAATAATATGGCAATGCAGGCAAGGAAGACCCATAAAATTTGAACCCTATAGTCTTACATTTCCTTTCTCTCCGTGCATGCAGACACTTTGCTTCTCAGTATAGGCTCAAAGCCAAAAAGATGGTGTCTGAAGAGAGGTATTAGAATTGCCACAGGAACCAGTGAGCTATTCATTGCAACATCAGTCTCTGCCAAGCCAGGTATTTCCCAAGCCCTTTACCCCCTCCTCAGCTCTGTGCATTATCCATACAGCCTATAACATCCCAGCGGAAAACAAGTCTCACAAATCTCCCCACTATCAGCAAATAGGGGTGGAGGAAGGAATGAGCAGGAGGAGGTCAAGGCTGCATGCTGCAGCTGGCAGGATGCTGGGACGGGTGCGGAGCATCCCCTTCAGGACAGTCACATGAGGGTGCAGATGTGGCACAGCAATACCCAGAGTTGCTGCACAAAAAGCCCAGGAGACATAACTAAATCGAGGGCACTCATCCTTATTGCAGGTGATGGATACAGAATCCCAATTTTTGCCTGATGGTATTTTTATATGCAGGAGGAGCCATATGCTAAAATGGGGCATTTAAAGAGAAAAGCTGATGCATCCACACACATACCCCCTTCCCCAGGGGCTATCTGGCCACCGCTGCTATTCAGGTATCTGGGACAGGTCCAGAAAGGCCACCCCATTTATGGGCCGACACCTCCCCTCCACTGCAGAAGCACACTGCCAACCCAGCTCCTCCACCAGCCACGCTTCAGTGCCAAATCCCAACATCCTCACAGGAAGCCCGCCTTCCCCCTGCTGAGAAGGGACCTCCAACCACCAGCCTCCCTGCCAGCAGCCCCCCTTTTCCACCACAGACGCTGCTTCTTCCTCCCTGAGCCCGAGAGGCAGCGGCTGAAGAGCAGCTCATCAGCCCTGATGCAAGAGAAGTGCTGACTCGTTATTACAGCAACCCGCAGGCATAACTGCTGAGCATGGCCGGGCCAGAGGAACCAGCTCCATGCGCCCCACTGCTCCCCCCTACCTGCAATTACCCTTCTGCTCTCCAAACCGGGGGGGTGTGTGCGTGTTTAGAAAACCACCTCAGTGAGCTTTATGTCACCTACCAGTCACCAAAGCACACTGACTGGTACCATCGCACAGGTGTGCTGAGCGAGGGCTGCCCCCTGCATGCGCTGGCATGCATGACAGCAGGCTCCTCAGCTGCTGGGGGAGGACACCAGCTGATCTGTCCTGAAGTTGTAACTGAATCATCCTCCACCTTCTGCAGACAAAAGACTTGGACGTCAGCACAAAAATGACCTCTCCAAGGTCACGTGGGGACTCAGTGGCAGAGATGCGACCAGAGCCTGGTTGCAGCGGCTCAAAGGCTGTGCTGGCTGCCCAGCAGAGGGAAGCACTGGTGGATGCAGGATGGATGGGGATCTCTCCTCTAACCTCACCTGCTGCCCAGCCGGGACGATTCAGTTCTGCTCCTCTGGCTACGATGACAATCCTCCCAGTGCAAACAGCACAGGAGGGGAAAAGGTCCAAATTACAGAGTCCAGTGTCTGCTGCAAAGATACCAGTGCTGCTTGCATCTCTTCTCTGCCCCAGGGCAACGTTTTGGCTCAAACACCCATCCTCCGGCTCCCCCTCTGAGGCCAAGGCAGTGCCCACACAAGTTCCTGAGACAGTTACCTTTGTCTCTCTGTCTCTTTACCTCTCTTTGACAAGCCTCTTCAAAGCAATGCTCAGCAGAGAAGGGGGCAAGGTCTGCTAGGAAAAAGCAGCAAAGCAAGAAACCCCAAACTCCAAGGATTAGCATGGACAATTAAATACCTCATGAGATCTCGCTTGCTTCCTGCTCCCCTCCTTCATTACCTGCTGAGCAGGCTCAGGGAGGGTCCAGCTCTGAGCAACCCAGCTCTTCCCCAACTTGCCCCCTAAGCAGCCAGGTCCGGGCAAAAACCTCTCATGCCTCTTAACAGCTACTGTAATAAGAAGTATTTTTACCTCCTCAAAGAGAAGCTGAAGCTGGAAACTGACATATCAACCCTAAGCTGGTAGGGTCAGGTCCTAAGACACCAATAAGGTCTGCGCAAGAAAAAGATAAAAAAGCCACAGAAGCAATATCAGCTCCCAAATCAGTTTCTCTGCAAGGGTATCCAGACCACCGGACCCCGGGGTAAGTGCTTTTCTGCTCTCCACCCAGAGGAGAGGCTTGGTTCCTCCTCAGACACCCTCACCGTGTACACTGGCTGAAGAGCTGCAGAGTGTGAGCTCCAACATCAATTTCCCACAAATCACGTGGAAACAAATGCCTGAAATAGGTTTTCAGCATATAAACAACTGTGGCTTTGGTGAAGATCAGCTGGGGTGCCCCTGCTAACTTCATGGACTTGAAAAGGGATGAAGACTTCCAGCATCACCAAGTTGCAAGAGGAACACCCCTAGAAAACAAATCACCTTCTCCAAAATCAAAGCATTATCTGTGCGAGATAGCTCCTAGGGTTAGCTTCACACCACACACTGAACTACAGTAATACCTCAGTGCTGATGTTCGGTCTCTTCTGGACAGAAGGGGAGCAAAGCTGACCAAATGGGGCTGTGACTCAGGCTTGAATACATACTCACCAGTGGGACCAGTGCTGCACCCAGTAAAGGCACCTTTCTGAGATCCACTTGCAAGAGGGCACAGGTCTCTTGTCCAAGCACCAGAGGTGCTGATAGGGTTCTGGGGAATGCTTCTGGTTAGCCTGACCAGAAAACACGAGTGCTCTCCAAACAGACAGTCCTGCGAATCCAACACTCGCGTATGCACAGGCACACAAGGAATAACTGTAAGGTCACTGCTGTTTTTTCTCCCATCCACTTATCAGTGCTTGCATTGGAGAGAACAAACACTGGCTGTTCCCTCCTATTAACCCCTTCTCCCCCCATCTCCAAAACAGAGAAGCAGCAAAACGCTGCTGTTCCAAGCATGAGTCCTGACACTCCTATTCACACACCCAAAAAAAGCTGCAGAGAAAGTACAAGGCATCTTAAAAGAGCTTGACTGCTGTTCCCATGAAGCCTCCCTGCCTCTCACATCCTTTGATCAGCAGTAACTCTGAAGAGACAGTGCTAGAAGTCTCCAGCCTTCCAGAAGGCCAATCCTTGTATACATGAGTCTGGGCCCAATGATCACGTTCACCCTCTTTTAAGCTACTGAATACTGAACAAGCAATAAAATTTCAGGCATGATCCAGCAAAATTAACGTGTTTTGGAGACTCTTGTCGAAATCCAGGAGCCATTTTGGTGTGGTCCAGCAGCCAACTGGATCCCATGCTATGGAAATCAATACAGGATGGCATTTCCTTCTGACAGGGCTATCATACACTGTGCCGCAACACATGCACATCAAGGGCAGGAGGCTCAGACACCACAGCAAAGCTTTGCTTAAGGACAGCTCAATAAACAGTAGGCAGGACAGATCCTTCTCCATTGCTATAGCCAGAAATGCAGCCTCTCCATGAAAGAGGATCTCCCCCACCTCCTCAAAAGCAGCAGTACCAAGGTTTTGCCCTGTAATGTCAGGCAGGGATGCCATAAATCCCTGTGAAAACCCCAGGAACTGAAAACTGTAAGGTGTTCTTCACCTCAGGGCTGCAGGCAGCAGGCCAAGCAGGGGATCTGTAGGATACACAAAGCAGCACAGTGAAGACAACATAATTAAATCCCTTAACTGAATTAGAAATCATCAGACTCGCAGTCTGAGATGTTCCTCTGCTCTGGTCCAGGTTATCTGGTTGGTTTCAAACACACAGCTTTTCCAGTCATTCTCCAAACTCCATCCTTGCTCGGTTCCACTTCCCTGCTGATAACTACACCAACTCAGATTTCAGCTGCAGCTCAGGTTAGGAGCGTTGTCTGTCTGTCATCTGCCATGCCTCCTCCAAATCATCCTCAGTTGGACTTCTTAATTTTTCATTTTAAAAACATGGGTCACCTACTGCAAATTCCTTGCACAGCACGCAAGTGACCCATCTGTCATTCTCCAATGAGAAACGGGTGCTACAAGAGCTCCTGGGATTGGGAAGCCAAAACAAATCAGTCCCCCTTCTGTTAAGCTCGGTGCAGGACCCTCTGCAATGGCAGAGGATTTCTGAGCACTCGGAAGATGTGTCAGATTATATCAGGTATTCCCCCCAGCTCTCAAGGTTTAGCTGGGAGAAGGAAGTGAAATTTAATATGATTACAGCCAGCAAAGCCTCATGCTTTGTCATCTGAGCACGTGGTAGAGTCACCTCCATGATTTGCTTTTCTGTCTTGCTGGGTGGGATCTTGCACACAAATATCCTACCAGTTCTGTTTCACCCAGTTCACTCCCAAGAACAATTTGGGGATGCATTTCTCCACATTTCAGTACCAGCTGCTACAGTCAGCGTCACACATACTGCTGTCACTCTGCGCTTAATTCTTCACTCTGCTTTTACCTTTACTTGCCTCCTTGCAGAGCCTTGTAGCTGACTTGCCAACACGAGCCTGTCTGGAGGTACACAGGTAGTGAAGTGCTTCAGTCACTCCTTTACACGTCTCTTTGTGTGCTACATGAAGCCAAGAACATTGCTATTTATTATGGTCAAGCATATTATTTTCAGCAGGCTTGTTCTGTGAGGCTGGGATAGCTGACAGAGACATCGCTCCTGAGCTATGTGGACTCTGTGATGATGTGGAAGGGCTACAGTAAAGACATAAACTTACTGTAGTGAGAATCCTAAGTGCCCTGCAGGAATAAACTCTGCTTCTTTTCCAACATTTAATACAAAAAATGGAAGCTCTGACCTTGGAGAATCTGAAGAAATTAATTTCCTGTATGAAGTGAAATGAACGTTGGCTTATCACACTGAGTGTCGCTTATTCTCACTATTTCATTCCATCACTAGCTTCATCATCTGTAAGTGCACAAAGCAGATAGACTGGTAACTAACATTTGGTAAATTGAGAATCACTCATCTACATCACTGACCAGAAGCTTTCAAAAGCAGAGTTATAAAAAAAAAAATAACGAATAATAATAACAGCAGAATGATTTAGTGTGAAAGCTGAAAATACATTACAAATAATCTGCGTAGAAACTAGGTATTCAGTGATGCACCCACTTTCTGGCAGCACCTCCGAGTTACCAGGCAGGTAAAACACCAACCTCCCCACACACCTTTTGTCTTAACTTTCCCATTAACAAAACTCTACCCTTTCCTCATTTTTGTGGCTTTTCCAATTTCATACTTGTTTTCCCACATATTTAGTCAGGAAAAAACCTCATCTTTCTCTCCGTGTTTCAGACTTACTTACAACCTGACTTACCCAGCCCCGAAAACCCTCTGTTCCCTCCACACGTGCATCCAGCAGGCAAGTCAAGAAACTCAAGTGACTGCCAGGAAAGAAGAGATAAGCAGCTCCCTGCACCCTCCCTCCTGCTGGCGGATCCCTTCCAGCACGCAGCCATGCCCTGCAGACTGCAGAGTCACTCTGCAGGAGCTCAGCACACGCTGCCGCTCAGCTGGAAAAACGTGCTCAGCAGTGTGCAGGGGATGGATGCTGCTCCCTCCCTTCGCTCCCCAGGGCTGTACCCCCATACCTGGGAAGGGAAGAGCAGAGCAGCACCAGGCTTCCACATGTGTGCTGGCCCCCATGGGATTACAGAGCCCCTCCAGGGCATGCAGCGGGAAGGACATGCAGCACATTTCCTTCCCAATCACAGTTCAACTCTGGCGTGTGTGTCAAGGACAGTGAGGTTCACAAGCCCCATTCGAGCCCCTGTTTCTCCCCATTGCCCCCTCTGGCTACTGCACTCATCACCACCAAGGGGTCTCTGCAGAGCCTGCTGGAGACCAAACAAGTGGTAGCTGAAGCTATAAGGCACTAGAGATGCTTTTCCTCCAGCACATTCCGTCTGGAGCTGGGATGCTTTTCCTGGGCCCTGTCAGAGGCCAGGGCCACTATGGGGAGTAAGGAACGGAGAGAAGCACCGGCAGGCATGTGGCCAGGTCATGGGCCAGCTCTGCCTGCTAAAGCAGCAAGCTGCAGACCTGCTCCCAGTCACTTCAAGTGGTGCCCGGCAGGAAGCAAACGCACCTCCTGGGAGCACAGGTTGAGGCAAGCTGCACCCGCCAGCACACTGTCCCACACGCGCTCTGGAGAGAACCAGAGTGCCATTTTCTACATCAAGGGCTCCTGTGTCACCTCTGAGGGCCACCAGAACCACACTGAGCAGCACTGACACCTCAGGCACACCAACAACCACCTCTGTTGGCCATTCCATGGAGGCTTGCACCTGACCTGTTGTGCCACAGCATCCTCCATGGTCATGTCCCAGGCAGTCAGCCCCAAGCTATCCACAGCAGAGATGTCTACCAGCCCTTCTGACCTGTAAAGAAACAGGACGACTCAACCCCGAAAGTACAGACATAAGATCACAATCACAGCAAAGTGCTGAAGCCTGTACAGTGCTGCAGCACATGGAAGTGTGGAGGCAAGCTGCTGCTCTTAAGTCAGCTTTGCTCCAGAAGGACACTGAAGGTAAACCACTGATAATGCAGGTATTAGATCAGCCAGTTCACAGCCCTTCCTCCTGCTCCTTGCATGTCACAGCAGAATATCCCCCAGCACACGTAACTCTAATGCTGCAGGAAGAGCTCCTGATCGAGTGTCACACCAACACTCGCCTGGACAACTTGCTAAGGATGGCTCCCGCAGGTCAACCAGCATCATCAACCCAGTGCAATACTGAAAGCAGAAGCGCTGAAACCAACCCATCGCACACCAATTTGCTCAGAAAAAGCAATCCATACATAATCATCCCACAGAAGCCCCCCCAAAACACAGCACAATGCATACTGTGGTAGAGAAAGCTCAGTGAGGAGGATCTTCTGGGAACATGCAATTACAGGATGAACCTGTGCTTAGAAACATGTTGCCACTTGACTTGACCACCCTTCCCACAACCCTTCATGAAAAAGAGAGGTGTATCTTGTGCAGTATTAGGACTGCCATCAGCAAATGCATTTTCACCAAATGCTTTGTACCAATTTTTACCCCATGTGCACACCCACTTCCCCTTCCAGCCAAGCAACCCAGACCGACCCTGACCCAGGACTCTCCCCACAGTCTGGTAACTGATTTATTCAAGGCCAAATTCAGTTCCCATTTGTTCTGGTCACCAATTACTGTTGCCTAAATACACAAGTAGCTGCTTTAAGTTCTCACAGCATTGCATTAACTTCTTCAAAGCCCTTCTTTTACCTTTCCTCTGACCCGCTCAAGTCATGCAGCTGTATCATTTGCTACTAGATATTCCGATTAGCCAGTTGTTTCAATGCAAAGAGATAAGCCTCCCAACTCTACTCAGAGATCGCTAACAAGGACCTGGACCTGGCAGAATGAGTCTGGAACTCAAGGATGGTCTCAAGCAAAGAAAGGGACATGCAGAACCGGCCATGTCAGACACCACATCCCACAGAGTACCCAGAGTTTTACCCAAGTCCAGGACATGACTTCTTGCCCACGCAAAGCTCTACCTAGACAGCATTATCACCATGAAAGAGCCCCGCGGGTATGACCACGGAGGCATCACCTCTTTCCCTGAGCTCCTATGCACACAGCGAGCCAGGGATTGACAAAGCCAGCAGCATGGAGACATAAGCCCTTGGTAGGAAGTCAGCAGTAGTTCCAATGCCAAGATGACCAGAGGATAAATAACATTTTAAAGACCAGAAGGTAAATGCATACTGTGGTTGCGAATGAACAAAGCTCACCGCTCCCAACTGGACTTACGGCAAGAGCAGAGCAAAAAGCCTTCTCCTATCGGTTATCTGCCAGATCTACAGCAAGGCCACGTACCTCCATTCACCTGGTTGCTGAGGTGAAAGCAGAGCTCCTCCAAGAGGTGCACCACCATAAAAGCCACCACAACCCCCTGACACTATTCAAGTATGCTTCAGTTTTCATGAATATTATTTGGTTTTTTAAACCCTTGCTATTTGCAGCTGTAGTAACTGAAGGATTAAAACATTCAACCTGCTCTACACAGCACAACTTTGTACCAAAATGCTCCTTATTTTGCCAAACAAGCACCACCTCTGAGGTGGTGTTGGAGATTCGTTCCAAAGTAGTTTCAAGTATATAAAAAGCAACCTAACTCTATCCAAGCTGGCATTTGGCATTCCCCTAAGGATAATTTCACACTGTTTGAATGCAGCAAAAAGATCAGGTGTCATAATTAGGAAGGGAGACCAGAGCATTGCAGTCCCAGTGCCCCCATTCCCAGCCCTGCTTTTTGCACTTGATCTGCCTTCATGTCTAACCCAAGTTCTGCTGCTCAGGCCAGCGATCCCAGATGCAGCCCTGGTGGAAACCCCCATGGCACCACAGGTAATAAACAGCTTAAAAGAGGTGCGAGGGTAGGGAGGCGATTGGTGACAATCCTCCAGCGATTCCTTGGACCTGGCAATCTGGAACAGGAGGTCACAGCAGAAGCGAGTGTTGAAGCCCAGCAACCAGGGCCAGTGAGTCAGCTCCCAGGAGCTGCGCTGCATTCCCCAGCCTTCCCGAAACAAACAGTGCAGAACAGGGCAAAGGTCCAGCACAAAGCTGAAGGGCAAAGGTAGGTGGGGGAGGGAAAACACTGAGCTTCACAGTTTTTTTTGAGCAGTGAGTTCCAGTTACCTTCATCCTCCCCAACAGGATGGGAAGAGTTACTCAAACCTGAGTTGTGGGATCCAAACAGTATTTCAGAGAGGAAACCTGGGGCAGTAGGGGTGTGGGGAAGGACTCCTGCTGCGATAGCAGCTCTGTTGCAACAGCCAGGAGAGCTCCACAATTACATGCCACGACAGAGCGAGAATTGCCCAACACTTTGGAAATAGGTGTGTGCAGCACTACCAAGCTGGATACCCAAGCAGGCAGACACACGCGTCTATTCTGAAGGCAAAGAAATGCCAAAAGTAAAATAAGGTTCCCATACGTCTTATCTCCTGTACTAGAGGCTGGTTTCAAGGAAAGCCCTATGGGGAGTTAAGTCAGTGAAGGGTGAGAAGCCAACACATCTTTCCCTGCTTTCTCCTCAGTTCCGGTAGCCAACTGAGTCTCTGCTCTGGCATAAAACAACACATGCTCTCACCGAACAATAGTCAGCGAGCCTCCGGTGCTTGCTGCTAGGAACTAAGGTGTGCCTTCTGGAAAGTACTGCTTATCCGCCCAGTGCATTTGCCAAATGGCAAGCAAGAAACTACTCAAGAAATGAAAACAGCTCCTGCATCTCCACTAGCAAATATGCCATTTTCTCCTGGCTGAGTGTTTGCAATAAGAACACAAAAGTTAGCGCAGGCAAAGCTCAGCAATCACAGTGCCAGGCATTAAAACAGAGTGTTCTTATTTCCAAGATATAAATGGCTTTAAAAATTAAGAAGTGCCAAGTGCCTTGATGCAACATTTCTTGAACTAAATCCAGCAGGTTTTCAAAACGGGGTGCTGTTAACACCTGCCTGCACCAATGCTTGCATCAGCAGCAGCCCTGGTGCAGGGCAGTGGAGCAGTACATGTTCCAGAAGGTCGAGCTGTCTTAACTGCAAGGCGCTGCTCGAGAGAAGAAATTGAGAAAATACTTTGAATTTGGTTTATAGCCAAAAAGTGCAAAGCCGTTTTTGCCAGAAGATGTTTCCTCTGCTGCTGCAGACACACACGATGCCATCATGTCTTCGCCAGTCAGGCTGCTGGCTGCATTTATTTACATGATAAGAAGAGAGTGTGCAACAACCAAGGGACAGAGGACAGACCTCATTCCTAGATCATTAGAGAGTAAACACAAGGCATCATCACCAGCTCTGCCAACGTCCCTCACAAGCAGTAAGCAGTGTCCAGTGCAGGCCTTGCCATGTAGGACAGGACCATGTGTTTCCTCAGGACTCAAAGGACCCTCTCTGCTACCGCAACTCTGAAATGCACATGAACAGAAACGTAACACACATCTTGTCAAGACAGCAGGAAAATCTTCTGCTGTGCCACCGCAGCTGAGCCTCAGCCTCTGCTAACAGCACCAGTTGTCTAACTCGATCTAATGGTTGCTCCATTTAACTGCCACGCCGCTGTGCTTTTGGGAGGAGGGGTTAAGCGGCAAGGAGAGGCTTTGCTTCAACAGTCCTTCCTGAAAAAGCAGAAGCATTGACTCAAACGCCCAATTACAGACCTCACTGACAACCTCGAGCGTAAAAACACCACAGCAGGTAGGCAAGGCACCAGCTTCTGAAGATAAACCCTAACTCATCAAATTCTCCAGTCCCTGCATCAGCCCCCCAATGCATTCAACTTCCCCAGCTGCAGGGACTCAAACAGCTCAGAACAGTCAGAGGTGGATTTGTTAAGCTCTTCCCTATCCATATTCTGACACAGCAGAAACTCATCTTGAAGGTGCCTCTGTTTCCTCTGGGCCAGAGCTCAACGCTCAAGCACCAGTTCTAACATAGACCATTACAGGATGGGTGAACACTTCAGGAGTAGGTCTTGTCCATAAAATCTGCTCTGTGGGTCTGCAATTAAATATCCATTATCAGAAAAACAGGGTTTTCAAAGCCTGTGAAACAAGTCATAGAGGAATCCCTTTATCTTTACAGATACTAAGCTCCTTGGTCTTCTCACTACCTCAGGCTGGAAACATTTAGTATCTCCAGCACACAAGCACTGCCGGATCATGAGGATGGTTTTCTAAGCTCTGCTGAAAAACCAAAAGCATCCAGTGGTGACTTTCTGGAGTTTGAAAGCTCTCAGTCTGCTTTAAGCGTACAAAGGACTCACTTTTCTCAGGCCATCCTCCCGGACGTCACTGCAACACAACAACTCACCTCACCAGCACCCTCTTTCACACTAACTCACGTTCCAGCTCTTGGTTTCTGTAAGCACCTGCCAAAACAAATCCTCCACTCCAAGCACTGAACGCCCAACGGGAGCCTGCGAACTGTACAAGAAGGTCCTTGGGCGAAGGGCCACCAGGCAAGGTCAGCTGCCAGCCTGCCTCTCGTGGGAGATCACCAGCCGTGTTTGTTTTACGCATATTCCCTTTTGCTAACCAACCGGCAGCAAAAGAAACAATGCCCCAAGAGAAGAGAGCCAAGTGGCAGTGTTTGGGGCACGGCAGGATCCACTCATGGCTTCCAAGCGTCTCAAAACAACTCCATTATTTACACACCTTTGGGAACATTGAGATGGACCCAAGAAAACTCTGTTGCAGCATCACCCCGTTGCCCTGCCATAGGGTGGACATGCCACTGACACATTCCCTCCCTCATAAAGTCATCTCAATGGTTGCCAGGGCCCGTTCCTCATGCTGGGCAGACTGCTCTGCTTGCTTTGACAAGTCACCCACTTCTGTGATGGGCACCAGAACGAAACTGGAAGCATCTCAGACATGAGCCTTAAACAGGAACATTCAACCACGTGTTTTAGCACGTTTTCATTTATTTCTAGGAATTTTTACTCAAAAAGGCAGCACAACAGAGTGCAGCTTTCACACAAAGGAGTGATTTAATCAGTTTTGTGTCATGCCACAAACGTGGACAGCAACGCTGCCCTGGATTTCCTTAGGCTTTGCTTATGGTGGTGCGTGCAATGACGAACCAAAACAATCTGAACACAGACTTCTAACTGACACAATTAACTTCTCCTCTATACTCCCCATTGAGGTGACAGCTTTCCAGGTGGAAACTGCCAAGCTGTCCTTCTTCCAAAGATCAATACCTCTGATGAATCATCAAGCTAGGCAGTAAGAGTTCTTGCAAAACACCAGCACATACCGTAACTGGGAATCTGATGTCATATCTGGCAACGCGATTTTACAGTTAATAGAGGCAGGAAGGGAAAACGATGATTCCTTCCCAAACAAGCCCCTCAGTGAAAACTTCTCTGTCTTCCCCTCTTTCACCGACTCACTCGAGCCAGGTAGGAGCGAGGCCCTCCAGCACCTATCCCAACTTCCCAGCAAATGGTGCTCGGCAGTTCCAGCCTTTGCTGACGACAGCAGCGGGTTGCAAAAGCGATTTGGACAGCGTCGCCCCGTCGGAGCCGCGTGGGGAAGCAAAGGGGCAGCGTCCATTCAGGGACATCCACCAAGCCGTGCGGTCTCCATTGCCGACCCCACCATCAACTCCCATCATCAACGCTCGGCCGCAGCCCCCGGCCCCGCCGCCATGAGTCGGCAGAGAAAGGCGGCGCGGCCTGCGCGCCGGGGGCGAGCCGCGGCACACGTGGGCAGCGCCAGGCCGCGGGGCCGGGGGAAGCCGCTCGCCGGCAGTGCCCGGGGAAGCGACCACGTTGCGCTGCGGCGGAATGCTGGGAGCTGGGCGGGGGGGGGGCACCGCGTGCCCGACAACAGCCCCGGTCCGTCCCCCCCCCCCCCCGCCCTCCGCCGCCTCATGGCCGCTGCCCGGGCCGCGCTCCCCTCCCCCGCACACGCGCTCCCCGCCTCATGGCCGCGGACGGCGCCGCCGCTTCCGACCTCCCCCGCCCGAGCCCCGCCGCGCTGCCCTCCCGCCGGCCGCGGCCCCGCTGCCCGGCCAGGCCGCAGGCGCCGGCCCCACACCGTGTGCCGCATGGCGCGGCCGGCCGGGGCGCGGTCGGCGGCGCAACCAACCCCCCCCCCCCACACACACACAGAGCCCCGTTTCCTCGGCTCCAACCGCCGGCACCCACCTGGAGGCGACTGCCCATTGACCGCGGGCGCGGCGGCGTTCTTCGTCCAGGGGTTCACCTTGGGCGGCGGGGCCTCGATGAACTCCCTGCGCCCCGCTCCGCCTGCCTCGCCGCCGTCCTCCGCCTCGCCGCCGGCCCTCAGCAGGCTCTCCTTCTCCTGGTTGTTGCTCTCCTCTTTCTGCTGCTTAGCGCTGGGCGGCCGCGGCGCCGCGAGGCCGCCGTCGGGGCCCATGGGCGGTTCGCCCTTCTCCCGGCTGCCGTCCTGCGGCGACTTCAGCACCAGGGCGCGCTCCTCGCCGGGCAGCAGAGGGGCGCCGGGCAGCAGCGCCTCCACCTGCGTCGCCATCTGCGCGCACCCGACGGGGACCTCCCCGAGCCCCGCCGCCCCCCCCCACCCCGGCCCCCCCCGCGCTGCCGCCGCCGCCGCAATATGGAGCCGCGCGGGGACCACGCGACTGCCGCGGGGGCGCGCCCGCCCGCCCGCGCGCGCCGCCGGGAGGGGAGGGGAGGGGAGGGGCGGAGCGGGGCGGGGCCCCGCCGGCGGCGCGCACGTGCCTGATGCAACGCCCGGTTGCGCGAGGAGGGCGGGAGGGTGTTGGGGGGGGGGGGGGGGGGGGAAGGCCGTTTAAAGGGGCCGCGCGGTCGGAGCTTGGGGGCCGGGGATCGGCTCCGTCCCCCGACGCTTCGCCCCGGGGCTGCCGGAGGGGAGAGCCCCGCGATGCGCTGCTGCGGAAACACGGGGTGGGTGGTGTGGAGCGGCGGGCAGCGGGGGTGTTGCTGCGGGATCAACCCGGAGCCGAGGGATGGGGGTGGTCTCGGGTACCCGCACCCGGGGGTAACGGACCGATGGAAGGACCGGGAAAGGAGCCGGCGTGTGACCGGGGGAGATGCCTCTGTCATGAGGAAACCCCGTCCGGTGTCCTCAGCCCGGCAAAGCACATGGGCCGCCATGCGAGGATGTTAAAGGCTGAGGCTGATGGGATGAGCAATGGGATGCCACCCGCTCGTCATCGCCGCTAACATCTTTGGTACCTGATCCCTAATTCTTATAGCTATGAAGACAGAGAGCCCAAACCCTGCGGGCTGTATTTATAACACGCGTTTCAAAGGCAGACTGCACTGCTGGTACTGTTTTAGCGCAACCCTTCCAGTTCACATTGGCCCTTGGTGCTCTTTCTGTTCTGATCAAGCCTCTCCCTGCCTTTTCCCTCTACCAGTGAACACACCGCTCTGCTTCTTACCAGAAAAGTTCATTTGGGAGTCCCTGGTGTGTCCTGCAGCCCTGGGGGTACATATGTGCAAACCCCAGCAGTGTGACAAGGCACTAAAGATGTTGGTTCACGGAGGATAAAAAGCTGATTTCCCAGAGGAGCTGTTAGAAGGAAAGAAGAGGGTGAGAGACAGACACAAGCTCAGCACTCCATTTGGAAAGGCAGCAGCGTCAAGGGTCTGGCAGGTCTGCAGAGCGAGTCTCAGCCTGTCAAGGATGCTCCACTGGGACCATCTTGGCTCACATGTCCCTTGGTACCCAACCCTTGTGTGCTGCAGCCTCTGGGATCACCAGTGTGTACTGCATGGGAAATGCATATAAGAACTTGGACAGTAAAATTACAAAAGGAATCATAACCTCCCAGACTGGTTTGGGTTGGAAGGGACCTTAAAGCTCATCCAATTTCAGCCCCCTGCCACGGGCAGGGACACCTTCCACTAGAGCAGCTTGCTCCAAGCCCCTGTGTCCAACCTGGCCCTAAACACTGCCAGGGATGGGGCAGCCACAGCTTCTCTGGGCACCCTGTGCCAGAGCCTCAGCACCATCACAGGGAAGAACTTCTGCCTGAGAGCTCATCTCAGTCTCCCCTCTGGCAGATTAAAGCCATTCCCCTTGTCCTGTCCCTACAGGCCCTTGTCCAAAGCCTCTCTCCAGGTTTCTTGTAGCCCCTTTAGCTATTGGAAGACTGTTCTAACAGTCTCGCTGGAGCCCTCTCTTTTTCAGGCCCAGCTCTCTCAGCCTGGCTCCAGAGTAGAGCTGCTGCAGCCCTTGCAGCATCTCCATGACCTCCTCTGGACTCTCTCCAGCAGCTCCACGTCCCTCCTGTGTTGTTGCCCAGCGAGCTGGATATGGGACTGCAGGGGGGGTCTCACGAGAGCAGAGTTAAGGTGGAGAATCACCTTCCTCAGCCTGCTGATCATGTTCCTTTTGACGCAGCCCAGGATACAGTCGGCTTTCTGGGCTGCAATCACAGTTTAGAGGAAGTTTATAACTCCAGAAGAGCAGGCCAGTGTCCTGGCTGTCTGGCTGAACACCCAGGGAGGATGCTCTGACACCAGAGTTGCAGTAACACCAGCTGCATCCTGTACTGCATATAGCCCAATGCTCTGCTCCTCCCAAGCACAGCTCAGTGGCTACACAACTCCCATCAGCTTGGACCACCTTCCTGCCAGCCATGCTCACACCTTCACCCTCTCGAGGAGCCCTCTGTTGGAAGCACAGCCTGTTGCTGGTTGAGGAAGGTGTCTGTAGCTGGGTGACATGCAGTTCAATGGGGTCCCTGTCCTGTCCCCCATTCGTGCTGCTTGGTCCCTTTGGGATGCTGTTCCACTTGACACTTGAATGGGATGGAGACAGTGGTGAGAGCCAGACTGGCTCTGGAGCTGGCAGGCAGGAGGGAGGTGGGTTAGCCTCAGTGGACAGCCAGGACAAACCTTGGTAGAGCTTTCAGTGATAGGAAATAGATGCATGGGCAAAGGGGGAGAAAGAGAAGTGTTTGTGCAAGCTTTCTGCATCAGCCACAGGATCAAACCACCTTGGCTGGTCAGCTCTCAAATACCCATCCTTCACGTGAAGGGAAACCGGGTCCATCAAACTCCACACACCCCAGTGCTCTTCTACTGGACTCGTCTTCTCCTGCTCTGACCACATCTCCAGCACTGGGATATTCTGCTCCTCAGCTCCAGCAGCTTGCAGAGAAGCAGCCAAAAAGTCACCACTTTTCCACAGCACAATTCACTGGGAAACAATTCAGCTTTGCCTTCCCCAAATTCAATGAGAGCACCTAACCATCACCCCCAAGCCTGCTTCTCCACCACATCCCTTGCCCCACATGTGTCCCCAGGCCTGCCTGGCTCACACCAAGTTCTGGGTGCTGCCTCCCAGCCCTGTGCTGGCCGCGCAGGCTCCAAGGAAGCAGTCTCCAGGGAAACTCTGCTGCCAAGCAGTGATTTGGGCAGGAGCTCCCACCTCCCTTGCTCCATGCACAACAGCTTATTTCTCCATGACTGAAGCGTGGCTTGCATATTTATCACAGATGCCTGGCTGCTTTGACACTGGCCTGGAGGTCTAAAGATGCTTTGATGGCAGCTGCTAACATCCTTGAGCATCTCTGGGTCTTGCTTGGCCCTCAATATCCCCAGTTTCTCCTTCTTCAATCCAGTTTTTAACCTCTCCTTACTCCAGGTTTTTAATCCCAGAGCTCACACCCCTGCTCTAGGGAGAGGGGCCATGCACAAAAGCACAACATGCAGGTGGAGCAGCAAACTCTCTGCATCTCCTGCCAGGGCAAGGGGATGAGAACACAGTGAGTGCTCATGAACAGTCCCATAGGCTTGTTCCGTCTGTAGCTGCGTGATCCAGAGGGATGAAAGATGGTCACTGGCTCCAAGGTAAACATGTTTGGACCCTCCTAGCGAAGCACGTGAACAATCAGCATGAAGATGGAATGCATTCACACTAATAGGTAATTTTCAACCTGCGTAATAAAACAGCAGACACTAACGAGTTCCATTATAACCCCATTAAAAAGTGCTTTCACATAGCAGGGCTCCACGGCCCTGGGGCTCAGGCTCTGTGGTTCGATGCTGCAGCCAGCTGAAGGCACCGTGCTGCTCAGGGCACTCATGCCACATGTGGGGTTGGAACCAGCTCCCATCAGCTCTGTATGGAGCCACTGGCGCCTTGCTGCTTCCACCCATCTTCTGCCACTGGGAAGCGATGCTGCAAATGTGTTTGTGTCCAGTGTGCACCCCATGGATTTGCCTGCTTATTATTAAGCTTATTATTAAGCTGTTCCTGCTTTACTTATTAAGAAGTAAGATTGAAATGAGAATAAATATCCCGTAATTAAAAAATTTGAACTCTGCTATGCAGGTTTTGTGTGCGTTTAATGATACCGAGCTACTTTTATCACAGAATCATAGAATCATAAAATCTCAGACTGGTTTGTGTTGGAAAGGACCTTAAAGCTCATCCAGTCCCGACCCCCTGCCAGGCAGCGGGGAGGGACACCTTCCACTAGAGCAGCTTGCTCCAAGCCCCTGTGTCCAACCTGGCCTTGAACACTGCCAGGGATGGGGCAGCCACAGCTTCTCTGGGCACCCTGTGCCAGTGCCTCAGCACCCTCACAGGGAAGAATTTCTGCCTAGTGTCTAATCTAAATCTACCCTCTTGCAGTTTGAAGCCATTCCCACTTGTCCTATAAGTACTTTCTCTCATAAAAAGTCCCTCTAAAAAGTCACAGGTATTTCCTCCAAAAGCCACATTCTTGTAGGATTCTCCCAAAGCCAATAAATAACCTTGTCTGCGCAAGAAAAATCCTGAAAACACCCCCATTTCCTAGTTATTGATAACATTGGCTGTAGAAAGCGATACCTCCTCTAGACCAGGATTTCCCACCTTGTCTGTTTTGCTGGAGATATATTAGTCCAAGGTTGCTTAACATGTCCCCTAAGTCATTTGAGTTTTCAGGTGCTTGTGAAAACATGGCAGAAGTTGACCTCTGAGGCTGATACTTTCTTTGAGGGATATTTCCCTCCATGCCACCCCTCTGCCACCAGAAATCTCAGCAAAGATATTTCAGATATACTCCTGCTCCTTTCAGTGGCTTCTACAAAGAGAAATGAGTTATAAATGCTCTAGCATCCTTCTTCAAAATGCCTTAAGCATTCTGTGCTTCAGATGAGATGTCCTGCATCCCTCCCAGGGCCTGCTTCCCCCAGCAACCATGGAGGCCTCTGGCTCAGCCCAGTCAGGGATGTGCCATTCCCATGGAGAAGCAAAGTGTGCTGGCAGTATGCTGTGAGTACCAATAGACCGTGTTTCTCTGCCATCAACACCTTGTGCCAGAGCTGGCCGGGGACATACATCTTTCTGCCTCGTGCCTAATGTGCAAGAGGCACAAGTGGCTGCTCCATAGAGCTCAATCAACTCAAGCGGTGCATGTGCCCTGAAAGCTCCCAAAGCCTCAAGGTGAGAATCAATAAGATTTATGGGCGGAATTGCTGGGATATTTCCCTCTAAGCACCTGAGGATAATTATCAGCCAAAATGCTTCGAGTCAACCACCAAAGTTATGAAATACTAAATCAGAGGCAGCTCTCAGCAGCGTCCTTTGCTCCCTTTGCAGGCTGTACATTCACAATAAAACCATCACGCACACATGGCCACAAATTCTCTCCTTTCCCATGGGACTCCTGCTCCTTCCAGTGCCTGGCAGTTATTTAAATATTGTTTTACCCATCTGCAGTCAAAGCAAAGCCCTGGGCTTTGCCATTCAAATCCTAGCCTGGCCAGCAATACAATTGCATTGCTGCCGGGTGTTTGGCAAGGCAGTGCTGCTCCGATACGTATGGATGTGATGGGTGCTGTTCTCCTCAGATCGCTAGGGGATTGAGAAACAGTGAGAAGAAAAGTTAAAAGCTGCTTGTTATTTTGTGTGCAAGTGTTCAGACTTTTACATTCTGATTTCTGAGGGTACCAGGCATTCTATCATGATGCTTTCTGCCCACTTTTGAAGCCACATCTACTCCAGCACCAGGCACAAGCAGCCTGCGCATCACAGTGGTACCAGAGGAGGCGGAATCAGGGAGGACCCCCATCAAGAGCCAGTTCTGAATGGTGGGGGCAGCCCTCCCACATGGAGTCCAGGTCTCCATCACCAGCAGCGGAGGGTCTGCGCACCCAAGGTACAGGGGGGACCGTGCTTCAGCCTGCTCTGGGCATCCCTCCTCTCCACTTGTGCCCTGCAGTGAGCTGGGCTCTCTGGCTGTATCTCCTACCCAGCTTCACCAGCTTTGTGTTTGCTTTCCCAAATATTTTGCTGGTGCAAAGGAAACATCAGTGTGCTAAATCATGTGCTGAGCCACCTCCATGTCTGAGCTGAAGGCCCGCGATGTGGGTGAGATGATGCTAAAGAATAGAGATGATGCTAAAGAACAGAGTGGCACACACTGGTCCTCCCCATCCCCTGACGCCAAGTCAATTTGGGGACAGTTCCCTTAGCCAGGACGCTGGCACTGCCACTGAGTTCACCACAGCCTCCTGATTACACCCTGTCAGCAGCTGATCAGTGAGTCAGAGGTAAAAGGGCTTCAGCAAAGTGCAGTGCCAGCACCCAGCCGTGGCCACTGCTGTACAAGCACAGTCTGTGGGACACAGGCAAGTGGGATTAAAGGATCTGTGTCAGCAACAGGCCTGTGTATACAAATACAGCAGCTAAAAAGGCTCATGTTCATGCTTTGTCCCCAGGGAGGTCATCAGGGATGGGAATGGGTTGTGTAGGGGCAGATATGCCATGTCTGTGCCAGCCTGCCCTTCGCTGAGCAGCCAGGTGGTGACAGGGCTAAGGACAGCAGAGAGACATTGGCCTGGGCGAGGAGAAACCCCTTGTCCCCCTGCAGAGACCTGGACAGGGGATGTCAGATAATGCTGTAGTACCTTGAAGGCTGTAGGGAGCTCCCTGGCTCTGTAGTGGTCCTCAGGAGAACCTCACCTGGTTCTGGAGATGGGAGGAATGGAAAGGAACTGCTCCATCAGTGGTTTTAAAAAGTCACCCCGAAACTGTTGCTGTAGGAAAGGTTCATTGAGAACAGCAGCTGTAAAGACATCAACCAGAGTATCTCTAATTAACCCCAGAATATAGCAGATCTGCTTTTTCAGCTCCAGGGGGCAAGCAAGACTACAGGATGCTCACAGAGATGCTCATATAAAAAGCATCAGGAAGATCCTGAATCCATTGCCCACAGAGAGCCAGTGAACCAGGATTTCAGGCTGCGAGATACTGTATTTTATACTTGCCCTTGCCTCTCCTGCCCTTGTACTTCCCAATGAGGTTCTCGACACCAAGCAAGTATCAGGGGAAAACGAGACCCACCCCAGGGACCCAAGTCATCATCTCTCTCCCAATGCTGTCAGTGGGAATTACTGTGGGATGGGAAGTTTAATTGCAAACTTGGGGATGCAGGGGCTGTGCTCTGCATCACTGCATCCATTTGTACAATTATATCAAGCCATATCAATTATATCAAGCAAATGAAGAAGTCCTGATGATGTTATAAATGGTTGTTGCGCAGTGGCAGCTGCTGACCAGCTCCAACCACACTGGGTGAAGGGGATCTCAGGCCAGAAATGCAGAATTTGCAAGGGGATTTTGTTATATCTTAGCTGCCCGATTTCATGGTGATACAAGTGGCGCTCCCATAAAGGGAGTCTGACCTCCTGCCGGGCTGGTTGTTACACTTTGAAGTTCAATCACAACAGCCTAAATGCGACGTGAAGCTGCGTGTAGCCAGAGCCAGGATCTCACACCTGTGCTTCAGTCTGTTCGATTTTCATGCTTGTCAGCAAACCCCACTTGTTCTTAAACACATTTTCATCTAACAGCAGGCAGGGCCAGGACTTCAGAGTGGAAACAACAGCAGCCAGGCAGTAGTTCACCCTCTTCAGAGAGAAACACCTTTCAGCTCCTCTCCATCCTCAGAAAGAAAAGACAGAGGAGATGCACACATTGCCCCTCTCCACCCCTGTGAATTGCTTCTAAGCAAATCTCGTCTCTGTTTCAGTAGAGGCAGTTCAAGGTGAGCACAGGACCACCCCAAGGCAGCACTGAGGACTTCCCAGCTCTCCAGGCATCCTCAGAAGCAATTTAAGACCTAACCCAAGTCTGCCAGGCAGGAGATGCCTGTTTACGCTCAGAGCAGGGTTTTCTGAGCTCGCTTCTACTGTACAGCCTTATCTTACTGTTTGTAATTCCGGTGCTAAGGATGCAAAACCAAAGCTCACGCCAAACCAAAACATCCCCGCGGTTTATCTGGGCAGGGAGGAGCCCGTAGTGGTGGCCTGGAGCATGGAGTGGGACAGCAGCTTGAGCCTGCAGAGCAGCCAGGGGTTGTGAGTGCTGGTGGGGCATGAAACCTGCCCAGAACAGCACCGGAGGAGGACAAAAGCCACGTCAGAGGCTGCTTTTGACTTTCTCCCTTTCCTGATGATATGAGGCCATCAGAGAGGGGAAACTCAAGGCAGCATCAGTCACACACCTGACTGATGATTACTGTTAATGTCATAACTTACCTTAGTGATCCCCATCAGGGCACCTCCTGTCTTTCTGCACCTAGAGACAGAGTGTTATGATGGCTGATAATGCTGGCAGGGGCTGGAGCATTGAGCCACTGGTGCTCACAATAGCTGCAGGCACCCTGGCACATCATCTGCTTGATCTCCAGACTGATACCTCCTCCCAGGGCTCTCCAGCCTGTCTATCCCTCCCCATGCCCCCAAACACTTCCACGTTGTCCCCTTTCCAGGCAGGGGACCCAGTGACTGATGCAGGGATCTCAGCTGCTCTTTGGGATGGCACTGCCATTTCAGAAGGCAGTGGAAGATGCTCCTGTGGAGCTTCCTCAAGTGCTGCTGTTTTGGATGCTTCGCCTAGTGAAGCTGTTCTCCATGCAACCCCTCTAGCGACCTACTTGGTTGTGTGATAGCCCAAACATCAGGAAAATCCCAAGGGAGATTGCAGCGAGGTCAGATGCTCACATTTAAACGTTTTCTAACACACTGCATAACCTTTTTCACCCCATCTTGAAGGTCTGATGGCTGCTGGAGGGCAAGCCTGCCCCTTCATCCCACTCCCAAGGACATGACATCAGGCTTTAGGCCTGGACCTGTCCCAGGAGCAGCTACTGGTGTTCAGGGGATCACCAGACCAGTGTGAGAGCAATCAGGACCCATCCTTCTGGGAAGAACCAGTTCCATAGGCAGCAGCAATGGCTCTTTCCCCTGTGCAGAGGCCAGGGACTGTGTCCTGCTCATGGTGCCTGTCAGATAGGCAGGCTGCAGCTCCTGTGGCTCACATGAAGAGGGGAGATAGCGCAGCCCGGCTCTGAGCACGGGGCTCTCGGGAGCCCACAGCGCTTTGCCCATGATAAAAGCTGCATCACCCCTGTGTGTAATCAGGAGAGGGCAGCCCCGGCTCCCAATGCATCTGTGGTGCGCCAGGCTGGGTGGGGTGACACAGGCACCCCGGCCACCAGCGCCAGAGATAACTCGGAGCCCCAGGAGGAGGCTGAGCTGGTAAAGGAGAGAGGGGCTGCCCTGACAGGGGGAAGTTCCCACCACAGCACATGCTGGTGCAGCTCAAGAAGTCATGGAGCTGTGGTGGGCTTCCCTGCACGGCTGGTCCTTTGGGAACTGGCAATGCCAGTGCTGGTGCTCCCTTACCCCGGACCCTGTAAGAGAAATCCCCTCATCCCTGCTTCCAGGGACAGGAGAGACAGGGAGTAAAAGAGAGCTATTTGGGGGTGGCTCAGCACTGAGGGATGCAGATCCTCCACTTCCAGCATCCTCAGCTGGTCCCAATCTCCTCTCCCACTCAGAAGCAATCACAGGCCCAAAGACTCACTACATGCTGGCAGCAGCCTTCATGTGCCCCTGTGGCCAGGTTTGGGCTTCCTAAAACCATACAGCACCAAACCAGGAGCTTTGTAAGCCTGCTATGCCTCTGGGGACTTTTTGACCCCATCCCTGTGTCCACCTTTCTGATAGGAGCTGCTCCACCAAGGGCTCCATGCTTGCAAAGCAGACGTTGCTTTCTCCCTATTTAACTCCTTTTCAACAAGACGGGGTGTTGGAGGAGCCCCAGAGACTGGAGAAGATGCTCCCAGCTCCCTGCCAGGGGTTACACTTTCTTCCCCTCACTGTTTCTTTGCGGGTGCATGGCCTCAAGCCTCCATCCAGCACTGGGTGCTTGCCAGCCCTGACCCATGACTTGGCAAAACCACCCACCCCTGTAAACAAGCACCCCAGAGTGCCCTAAGAAGGGGGTGTCCTTGGCCCCCTCCCTGGCATCGGTTGCCAATGAAGAGCTTTGGCTGCCTTAACCAGCCCTGCACCCCCGTGGGCCCTGGCTGTGCTCCCAGCCATGGGCAGGTGCCATGAAATCCCACTGGAAACCTGTTCATGCTCTCACAGCCCTGTGCTTTGTTTCATTTATACCTTCCCAGGAACTTTCCCCCTCTCCCTAACCCCCCGGGTTCCTTATTGAGGGGGATAGGAAACCACTACTCAACACAGTGGGAGCTGCTTATCCTTCCCAGGAGGGCCAGGGAGAGAAATGTTTGGGCTGCCACTATGCCCCACAGGGCCCTGGCAAGGTCATGGTGGCAGCTTTGGGATGTCTGGGGATGAAGAGCAGCCCAGAACCAGCTTGAATTTCATAGAATCATAGACTGGTTTGTGTTGAAAGCTCATCCAGTCCCAACCCCTGCCACTGGCAGGGGCACCTTCCACTAGAGCAGCTTGCTCCAAGCCCCTGTGTCCAGCCTGGCCTTGAACACTGCCAGGGATGGGGCAGCCACAGCTTCTCTGGGCACCCTGTGCCAGAGCCTCAGCACCCTCACAGGGAAGAGCTTCTGCCTAAGAGCTCATCTCAGTCTCCCCTCTGGCAGGTTAAAGCCATTCCCCTTGTCCTGTCCCTACAGGCCCTTGTCCAAAGCCTCTCTCCAGGTTTCTTGTAGCCCCTTCAGCTATTGGAAGACTGTTCTAACAGTCTTGCTGGAGCCCTCTCTTTTTCAGGCTGAACCAGCCCAGCTCTCTCAGCCTGGCTCCAGAGCAGAGCTGCTGCAGCCCCTTGCAGCATCTCCATGCCCTCCTTTGCCAATGTGCTTCCCTTTTCCTGCTGCTCAATGAGCCGGGGCAGGCCCAGCCGGGAAAAGTCACTTGTCCCGCAAGGAAAACCCCTTCGGATGGAAGAGCATCTGAGCTGTCCCGGGCTGAGCCGGGAGCCCGGCTCTGCTGCCACCTGCCGCCCGCCCGGCCCGGGACCGCTCCGCAGAGACGCCGAGGGGGGATGCCGCGTTTATCCCCAGCGCATCCAAACCAGCGCTTTCCCTCCTTCGAATGGGAGGTTTTCGACCTGCGGGCACAGAGGGCTTGCTTGAGACGCAGGTAGCCCGCGGCGGGAAGAGCTCCCGCAGGAAGCCTCCTCCTGCCTGGCTTCGGACCAGAAGTGAACCTCAGGGACACGTCAGGACGATTGCACGGTGTCCTCAGTGCAGGACGGGTTGATACGCCCTGATTCTGCCTGGCACTGCCAGCTTGTCCCGGAGATAGCATCTCAGCTCCCAGAGCCAGCATCCCGGTGCCAGGTGAAACAGCGATGCTTCTGCAAGAGTCTTTGTGTATGTATTGAGGCATATTATGTGCAATAAATTGGTGTAAACCCCCATTTTCCATGGGTTCCCAAAAGAGGCGATTTTTTGTTACTGTGTCCTCTGCTGTTGGGGCCAGAGAGAGCTGATTCCTTCCTCCTATTTCCCAAAACCTCAGCTCCACAGATACCCCATCTGCTACCGGTCCCAGCTACACCCCAGAGGGCTGGCAGAAACTGTGACAAGCCCGGAGGTTTCGTGCTCTTTGCAAGTTTGGAGAGGATTTAGTGGAACAGCTCCTAAACCCCACTGTTCCCTGAGGTGCTCTGCGATCCTTAGGGGCAGCAGAGCCCAATTCCCCACCAGACAGCAAAAGTCTGTCTGGGAGGATGCGCCGAAGGCTTGCAGGGCTGAGGGGAGGCGTGGTAAAGTCACCCCACAGCCCCCCAGAGGTTCATATCTAAGCTTCGGTGTCCCTTTGGGTCCCGTGTGCCGGGAGGTGAGTCCCAGGGGTGCCAAATCGGCGCCTTTCCCACCCAACAGCAGCCAGACCTGGAGGTTTCTGCCGCGGGATCCGGTGGCTTCCAGTCGCTTACGCCGAGCGTCCAGGGGGTGGCACATGCGGACTGTGGCCAGCGGCTTCGCTCGGGGCTTGGTCCGACCCAACACTCCTGGATCCTTCTAAAGGATCATCAGCAATAAGCATTAGGCTACGGGATGGAAACCGTAATGGGGGGCCTACACCTATAGAGACACAAAGTGAGGCAGAAGAGGCTGAAGGGCAGTCCCCTATGGCCTCACAAGCCACCTGAATTATATGGAAAGGGGATGTGGCAGCTTCCTTCCCAACCACCCCCCAAGCTCCCACTTCCAGCAAGGGGTGCGTGACAGGGCCGTCCCCAAAACCTGTCCCCTCCGCCGCCCCAAAACCTCCTGCAAAGAGCTGGTCACCCCACCTTGGGCTTCACCGCCATGGCTTCTCCTCCAGCTGGATCCTAAAGATGGCTGTGATCCTGGGAAGGTGCTCTGGTCCCAGGGGAGATTGCATCCCCGGACCGCACTGCACCCCTGCACTGCACCCCAGCAGCACAGAGCATCATTCCCAGCCCTCGCCGTGCTGGCTGCTGCATCTGCCTGTCAGCAGATGGAGCCACTGACCCATCTGGTCCCCGCCACCTGCACCTGCTCCCCAAGTGCGGGACCAGCGCTGAGCCGAAGGGATGAGGGTCCCGGCAGGATGGGGGTCCAGAGGGATGAGACATTCGGCAGCCAGAGTGGCCATGTCCAACGCTCCATCCCCGACCTGTCCCATGGCCATGGGATGAAACATCCCATCAGTGTCCCTTTGCCCAGGCAGCGATGCCAAACTGACAGCCAGCCCCAACTGGGTTTGGCATAGGAGAACTTGGGAGAGCAGCCCAGAGGAGGGTGATGGGTGTCAGTGGGAGCCATGAGGCTGGGACAGGCCAAGGAGATGCATGGAGGGTCCCACACCGGCCAGGCCAGGGCCTGGAGGAGCCAGATCTCAGGTCTCCTCCATCTCAAAGGGTCAGCTCCTCTGTGATTAACTGCTGTGCTGCGCTGCACATGAGCGGTGGGATTGCTGTGTTTGATGTATGGGGCAGGAGGCCAGCAAGGGATTTTCCTCCCCTTCTGGGGTTAATCCTTCCCTGCCTATCGCAGCCCTTTGATTGCAAAGCCCTGCAGATAAACCTCCTTAGTCACCAGCAGACAGCAGGCACCGAGCAAAAGGATTCGGCAGGACCACAGGCTTGGGGTAGATACTGGATTTGGAAGTCTTCCCTGGAGCAGCCAGTGGCTATGGAGCTATGGAGCATGTGTGCTGCTTGCAGCTTTGTAGCCACCTTCTGAAAAGAGAGAAAAGTGCTTTTCTTCATACAAATCGTGATGAATCCTGCTTATTTAACCAGAGAGCTAACTTCACATGAGAAGAGCCATTGAGACCCCAGTTAAGCACAGCTCCCCACCCTCTGCTTGAGTGAAACCTTTCCAAAGCCAGAGCGCTTCAGCAAATCACTAGCACACCCGTGAACATGCGGTTTGGGATATGGCAATAGCCACACCACTCTGCTGCTAGCCCCAGCCAGCTTTTGTCACACACATACAACAGCCATAAAAGCCAGGCTGGAGCAAGCAGGGTTGTTTCTGCAGGAGTGGTCGAGTTTGGGATTTTAATAAGCCTCAAGCCTCTCATAATTTTTCTCTTTAAAATGCTAAAAGGCACCAGCCCAAAACAAGGCTTAGGGAATTCCTCTAACGTAACTTGTGTCTAAAAGCCTCCAAGCTTCCTTCTTTTGAGCTTAGAAATGCCACCTCCAAAGCTATGCCACAGGGTCTCACGGGTCCCTGTCCCACTGCAGGGCAGGAGCTGCTTAGAGGATGCTTAGGATGCTGAGAGGATGAGTGGTCCATGCTGTGCTGTGACAGAGAGGTGGATGGTTTGTGTCAAGCATGCCCAGGAAATTTGGAGACAGACAGAGCCACTGGAACGGGGACAACCAGGGATGTGGGACAGGGATGTCCTCCGGGCATGGCATCACTGTGTGATCCTGGCCATGGAGCTCAGGGGACTAAAGTCTTCCCAAACCCCATGTCAGCACCCGAATGCTCCACATACGGCCTTGTCCAGCTTGTTTTTAAATACTCTTCACATGGCTCAGGCCTCACTGTCCTCCTAGGGTGCCTGAATCGTTCATCTGAATACCTAACCTTTGAGCTTTCTCATGGCAAATTAAGTTAATTACATCTTGGCCCAACTCCAGCAGACCCCCAGACCGATTGATCACTGTTGTCTCAGAGGTCTTGGAGGCTCTTATCACATCCCCCTCTGTCTCCAGCTTTCTAGAGAAAACAAACCCCATCTCTTTGGCTGGGTCGGACCATCCACTTTGTCATCCCTGCTGCTGCACGGACTCTGAGTGTCTGCATCCCACCCTGAGCCCTGTGGGGCTCAGTTTGATCCGTGGTCAAAGGAGGTACCCCAGTACACTGAAGACCACCCTAGGTAGCTTGCTTTGCCTACACACTCGAGTGCACACGAGTTGAGGCCTGACAAATGACTCACAAGTTTCAAGTGCGGTTTGTCCATATGGGATCCCTCTTCGGCACACACTGGCCCCAATGTGCCTCTCAGTGATGCTGCACACAGCAAAGCACTCTGCCATCTGTTTCACTCAGTAGCACAGCTCTGGTTTCCAGCAGAAGGACATGGGGCATGGGCTCTTCAAACCTTGAGGTTGAGACAGGACAAGAAGCTGCATCATGGCTGGGGCTGGAGGGACAAAGCTGCCCATGGACTCCAGGCTGTGGTGTTCCTGGATCCTCAGCCTCCCTGCGAGGGGCTACCAAATGCACATGAGCATCTGCATGCACATCCACACACCATGCACTGCCTATCCAGCTCTTCAGCCAAGGATGCTCCAGCCTGAAGGTGGAGCGAGCCAACCAAGAGAATGCACAGAGGATGCCATGCTTTCACAGTGGCTGACACCCAAATCCCTCTGCAACTAAGGTCAGCACAAAGCCCCCTCCAACTGCCCAGACTTTAATGGTAGGGGTATAACTTTTTTCACCCACCCCCCTGCCAATCATCCTCCCTTTCTCCTGGCTCTGGGATTTAAAGTAAGAAAGATCCACTGGGCAAACAGCTCGAAGCAGCACCAGAGCAATTATAGGAGTGCTTTCTGCCAGCTGCTAGACTGCTCGTCACCAATCTGATAGGTAGACTAAACAGCAAGGACCTGGGCTGATCCCCCCCTGCACTGCTCTGGCCTGGAAATGGAGTGGAGCATGGGAGAGCGCAATGGTTAACATCAAAACTGGCAGCAATGTCCTAACGGAGAAGGCCAAGGGAATCCTGTGGCAGATGTTAATGGAGGAGGGTGGGAGGAGGCGGAGGAAGGGATGGAGGACAGAGAATGGAGCCCAGGCTGTGTGAGTTGGGGACCCCTCCCAGGGTGAGCTGGCTCCCACAGCTCTCCAGCTTTGCATCATCCTTCCTCTATCACCAAACCTGCATGCCCAAAGCCTAACACACCAGGGCTGGGGTTTCAATGGTGATTATTTTCCCCTTCAGTTGCCCAAACCCTCCTCTTCCTCTCACTCTATGGACAGATAACACAGGCGGTTTGCGCAGGGGGCTCATATGGAGCATCTGGTGCCATTATCTGGGAGTCTCTCCCTTATCTGGCCACTCATTTTGCCTTCAGGGAGTCAGCACCTCTCAGGTGAGGAAGGCTGGGATACCAGCTGCCATACCGGGCACCCAGGGGGGGTTATCAGCATGGCCACATCCTCGTCTGGCCAAGGACCATCAGATAGCGGTGCTCGGACATCCCTGGGAGTGACGGTGTGGAAATGCATTGGGGAGGCTGAGGAAATGCTTGCTGCTTCCTAAAAATAAGGGAAGAAAACCCAAAGCTTGGGCTCAGGTTTCCCTTTCCATCAGTTTAGCAGCAATGCGTGATGGAGCCAAAGAGAAACACAGTGGTAGGGGTGCTGGAGAGAGCGCTGCAGCTTTTATTGCTCTCATCTCCCGGCTTCTGGAGGAGCGCGCTGCCTGTGTGGGGGTCTGGGCAGGGACATGGTGCACACGCCATGGGGAGAGCAGCTCCTTTCTAAATCACGGCTTGCCATGATTTACACAGAGGCTCGCGGGTTAGGTAACTGCAGTAAACAGAATAAACAGGCCTCCCTCTGGATTTATGGACTGACAAAAGGACCTTTAACCACAAAAGAAATGCGCTTTTCAGCCCTCTTCTATCACCAGATCCCAACTGAAGGCTTAAATGCTTATGTCAAGCCTACAGAGCTCAGGATTTGGGGCTGGATTCAAACTACCCCTCCATCCTGCATGCTACCCAAGTAGGTCATCTCATAGTTCATCTCCTATTCACCTCTCAGCTGCCCACTGACACATGGGCACAGATGATACCAGAGGAGCCAGAGGGAGCAGGGAGAGGGTTTTTCCTGTTACTTGGGCTTCAAATAAGTGACGACTAAATGCACAAGCAGAAAAAGGTGTGCAAGTGCTCTGCAAAGGGTCTGCTCTCTCCTGGAGCTGCCTAAAAGTGGGGATACCTTTTGGGATGCTGCTGGGCCCTTCCTCCCCAGCAACTACCCACAGTTAAGTGAGGAGCTTTGCTATTGCCAAGATAAACCTTCCCTCCTGGCTAAAGAGAAATTCAGGGTGTTTTTCTCTATTATTGGAGTAAAAGAGGTGTTAGATTTTCATGTGGTTCTCAAATATCTGATGAGTTTCTCCCTGTCGATGTGGAAACTTGTATAATGATGATATTACCAATGTTTCATGCCAAATCAAAGGGTGTGTATAAAGGCATAGAGCCCAAGGAACCCTTTCTTACCAACCTTTTGGCTGTCCTTTATAATGTGCCATCCCACGAGCAGCTTTAGAAGAGCCTGTCCATCCGCAGTCAGTCATGGCCTGTGCTTGGGGAGCTGGTCCCACTGGTGGTAGGAGCATGATGGAGAACACAGGAGGTGAGCGTAAAACCAGGAGCAGGCTGAAAAACACTGGAAAATCTGGCATTAATAGGACTTCTTGCTCTCCTGTATTCGTCAGCTGAGTCAGCCACAGCATCAGCCACACAGAGCAGGCAAGAAAACACATTGCTACCAAATAGGCTCTCAGAGCCCAGTGTTACCTCCTCCCTTGATAGCCGGAGAGGGAAAAGCATCCAGGAAAGCGCTGCCTCCCCTCTATCTTGCACATCTTTATTTAATTCCATTGAAAGCAAGCACACATATTTGAAATGGAATGATTTAAATCCACAAATTGTTCTAAATCCAGGAGAACTGCCAAACTCCATGTCTTAATACATTTTCAAATTGCCTTTTCCTCCTGTCTTGGGGAGCCAAGATACGGTTATTTAATTACAAGCATAACCTCTACTTAAGAAGCCCTGGTAATGAGGCTGGCGTGGAAAAGGCATCCAAGTTTTCCATTGTCTGACTGACTAACTGCAATTAGTGTGTTTTATCCCTGGTTTGCACTTGGCACTGCTCAGCGAGTGATGCTTTGGGGAATGGGCTAGCAGTAATCTCTGTGCTCTGGGCTCTTCGTTAGAGCCTGTTAGAGGGGACCGAGTCCAGACTCCTGCTTTCTGCAGTCTGAAGCTGGGAGCAGAGGCATTTAGTCCTCCATGGTATGGCTTGGGAAAAAGGGAATTAGAAATAAATATAAAAGGGAGAGAGCTCTGGGTCAAACAGAGGCAAAGAAAAGTCATGGTAAGGGGGGGAAGCAAGACTGGCCTTGCAAAGAGACTACGATGTGGTCCTTGTGGTAGCTGCACAAAAATATTTCCCTTGGCTTGCTTTGAGCCAGGAACAAGAGCCGACCCATGGAGTGGGTTGTTCCAGGTATATTAGGAGCTGCTCAGCTCTGAAAATCACTGCAAATGGCTTCCCCAAAGGACAGGGAGATCTAAATGTAAAGGGGTGGGATGCAGCATCGTTTCCCATCTGGAATGCCCTAAACTGAGAGTAGGGACCTCCCAGCGCTGGAGCCACCACACCCTACCAAAAGGACCAGGGTATATAGATCCCACTTAGCCCTATTCCCACCCCAGAAGCCTAATTTAGGCAAAAGCACTTCCCTGGCACAAGTGAGGACCATCCACTTACAAGTCCCCCCATGCCATCAGGCTGCTGTGCTAATAGATGCGGTGTCAATTGTGTCCCCACATCACCTGTCAAAGCCATAATCCCATGGAGGGGACCAGGATGGGCTGCAAAGCCACCCTGGAGGTGATAGAGCAGGATGGGGGACATCTCCCCACTGCCCTGCCACCAGGCAGCAGATTTGGGTCTACACTGCCCACTTCACTCCATGGGCGCTGGGATGTGGAAAGGACTCCAGCTGATGTGGGGGTACCAATGCATGGTACCAACCATCGGGGCTGGTGGAAGGCTCAGCATCCTGTGCTGGCTTTCCATCCCTCGGACATACATTCCTCCAGTCTCAGGGAGTGCTGGGGCGGCTCTGGCTCCCAGGAAGCATCCTGGCCATGGTGGAGCCAGCCTCCTCCCCATCCATCATCCTTATCAGGCAGTGCTGTCATCTCAGTGGTCCCTGGCAGCAGGGCTGCACGGACGGCGAGCCGGAGCCATGCGGCGAGAGACAAGCAGGAGGCATGGCGGTGATAAGCAACACTGCAAACAAACACAACAACTCCCCTCCCTGGGGACTTCAAAGCACCAAGCTGAGATTTATGTGGCCACAGAGCCCCTGTGGGTGCTGGGAGGGTGGGGGCATCACAGGGTGAGGATGTGGGAAGGATGCAGTGCCAGGACCATGGTTTGCCCATGTGGAGCTGTGGATCTGACGGTCTCCTGTGGGATGTAAATGGGATGGAGGCAAGGACCAAAGCAGGCTGTGATGGATACAACACAAGAAAGCAACAGCTCAGCCCCAGGCAGGACTGTGTCCTGTGGTCATGGGCTCTCTGCACTCACTGGCTCCCAAAGCATCCCATAACAATGTATTCGAAGTGATTTGCCAGGAGTGATGAGGGCCATTTCCTTGTCACTTGCAACCACCTCACCAGGAATAAAATAGCTTTGAAGACCAGCTCGTGGGCTGTCAGGCGTGAGATTTAGGACTATTCCCAAGGAAAGCGAGAGCCCAGACACGACTGCTCTCCACCTGTACCGGACAGATCCCATGTGCATTACCCCTGCTTACATTAACTGCTATTTTATTCCTCTGATGGTCCCAATGAGATCCGTGAGACCTCTTGTGGCACGAGCTGAAACTCCACACGCATCCGTCAGACATCGCATCAGGGCATCACGGCTCCAGGGCTGCTGCCAACCAATCCAAACATCTCCAGGAACAGCATCTGGGCAGCACCAGAGGAAGAAGTATTTCAGGAATAACTGGGAAGGAATTGTGCTGTGGTTAACTCAGGGGTGAAAGCATCTCAAAGTGGGGATGGTGCTTGGATGACCTACTGCTGTGAGCTGCAGGGAAAGAGGCATGGAGAGGAGACCCAAGGGAGGTTAGAGGCATTGCAGCACAGCAGTGGCCTTGAGGAGAGCTGGAATGTGGTATAGGGGAGGTGATGTACAGCAACATACATGTACTCACAGCATGCATGCATACATATGTTTATAGACATTAACTTCCAGCTGTACATACACATATTCAAGTGTAATAATGTTATTGAAACAAAATGAGACCTTTGCTAGCAATTGCCTCCTTTTATAGGATTCAATTTCATCGAGCTCTGTCTGAATGCCAAGCCATGGTGAAAAGTTAATGATCATTAACTTCCTTAAAAGTCTCTTGAACTTCTATAAGCATTATTCATCAAGGACTCTTGTCTTTGTCAACATAATGATGCAAAATTAGGATTTTTAACTTTATTTGATTTAATTTCCTTGCCCCCAAATTTAAGAACCTGATCATCCCCTTTTCTTTCTCTCCTCCCTCCTTATTTTTAGTAAATGAGAGGAGACTTAAGAGGATCCCCATCTATTTCACTTTAGTGAATTAATAGCAGAAGGAGTGCTTTTCTTAACCTGGCTCATCACAGATCAGACCTATTCCAGGTGAAGGGAGAAGTGCTAATTTCACCCTGTACCTCCTGTGGAGAAAAAGCCCATTCCCTCAGCTGCCCCCACAGGAGGTGTGGACAGTGGCTGTGGTGAAAGGCATCCTGATGCTGGAACACCCGCATTCCCTGCTTCATCTCCTACACTGGAGCAGCCTTTCTTCTGCCTTCCTATTCCTAAGATGCCTATGGGCTGGGCCTCCCTTGGCACACTGCCACCCTTCCAGAGTCCCCTCTCTAGCAATGGCATTGCACGCCAGCCCTACATATGAGCACCAACCACCTTGCACCAGGATCACGGATGCAACCACCCACCTGCAGCATCCAACCACCAGCTCCATCCATCCTCTGCCCTTCCACAGCAGAGCGCCTTCAGCTTTTATACCACAGGTGATGACATCAGTAGTGCCTGCCACACCTGATTGGCTGGGGGGTGCTGGGGGGCGTGGTCTCCCTGCTCAACCCCTCTTTAAAGGGGGCAGAAGCCCCTTTAAAGGGGTTTTGCGTTCGTTGGTGGCATCCTGCCTGGTCCCCTTCCCTGCTGCTCTGCCAGCAGAGAGCACGCCTGCACATATACCTACTTACACACGTTATGATATCTTGTTTTAATTGCATTAGAGCAAATGACTCCTTCCCCTATGGTTTATATCAGTACTTTGGGTTTGTAATTTATCTTGGCACAGTCTAGACTGGAGCCACTTTGAAGCTGTTTCAAACAGGATGAGAACAAACAATTTTTCCAAAGTGGCTGGATTAAGAGAACTGGCAGCCATTCATCTTCAGGGGAAGGCTTGTGGCAGTGCCGTGCCCCTGCTGGAGCCCTGCCAGCCTCCTGCTCCCTGTCCTGCTGGGACAGAGAGCTCCGAGCCCTGTGGAGGGTGGGAAATCAGAGTTAGCTACTGTGTGCAGGGGAGGGGTTGGCAAAGGGCACCGTCAGGGGGGTCTGTGCAAGGAAAACCTGATTTATGGCAGATTATTTGTGCTGAGTTTATCCCTATGTGTGAGATGAGGTGGTTGCGTAGCAGGGGATGCAGTGTCCTGCAGTCAGTCCTGCTGCTCCTCCAGCCCATGGGGCCATGGTCACCCCATCCACACCCAGAGCGCTGCTCCTTCTACCCCTCTGCTGCACTTTTCCTATCAACCTTATTGGCATCTCTAATGCCAGGAAATCTCTCCTTATTTTCTTCAGATAAAAGTAATCCTGAAAACATCTTTAATAACCTCTATGGTTTCCCCAGGGTATTTCTTTCTTTAACAAAAACCAACACCAAGTCTTTCATTGACTGGGAAAGTGGTTTCCTTCTAAATCACTGTCTTCAAGCACCCCAATAGTTGGAGGGCTCATTGTAGAAGCATAGTAAAGGGAATATGTCTCCTTGAGCCCTGCATTGAGCTTATACAGACCCCCTTCCATGGGCAGGGTGCGAGTCCTGGGGGGCTCATGGCCACTCGTTCCCTCAGGCCTTGTTCCCCCATCCCTAGCAGGGATGTCTCTTCATCACCTTGGCTGCCATGCTCCCTGGCTGCCCTGCACTGCCACGGCTCCAGCTCGGAGCAGCAGCAGAGCTCACATGGAAACACATGTGTTTTCTATATTTTTCCGCCCAGACGCTGGGTTTTAAATATTCCAGCAGCACTGTTTGCTCGGCAAAACCTGCCAGGGTTTATGACAGATCCCTCCTCCTTAAGGCTTTGAAAGAAGGCTGTAAACATGCTCGCCAGGCTGAAGTGTTGCCTGTAAAGGGGGTTGCTCCCCTCATCATGCGCCTATTGGCTCCAATTAGCACTGGCAGGAGTCAACCACAAAGAGAAGGCAGAGCTTATCCCTGGGAGTGAATTGATTTATTTACAGCATTTTCAAAGCAAAATGAATGTGGCTTCTTTTTTTCCCTTTTCCTTATGAAGCTACCCATTTGCAACAGGGAAAAAAACCCCAACCATCCCCTAAATAGCTGGAAGCAGAAAGAAGCTGTCTGATTTCCTTGAGATGGAAATTCAGCTTTGTTTAAAGAGGGTGGGACAAGATCACCTGTCCTTTTACTGAAGCCTTGACCTGGCCATCACTGGGCTGGGGGACAGGGAACCAGTCATGCCTGGAGCGGGAGACCAGCACCTTGGCACTGATCTGGGTTTTCCTGGGATGCTGCCTGGGTACCACCAAATTGCACTTGGGGAGGAGATGGAGGAGCTCAGCCCAGCTGCAATTCCAAACCCGTGTCATCCAACCATCCCGTCACAGATTTAGGTACCTTGAGACACCTGTGTTGGGAAGCAGCAGCTCCACTCTGCTTTGGGACTTGCTGGAGGCAACACACTCTTTGTGGAGCCAGTTTCAGTCGCTGCGGAATGGGCATCCTGGGGCAAAACCTGTGGAAATTCCATGAGGAGACAAACCTCCTCCTGCAGGAGAGTTTGGGAGCGGGCCAGGCAGCACCTCTCTGTGGGGCTTTGTGCTCCCATGCCAGCATCCTCAGTGAGAAGCAATGGGAGGGTAAAGCTGTGTGCTCAATGGGCCCCATAATACCCCATGCAGTCATTACCTCAGGTTGGCCTGGGCTCCTCACCCCATCAGCACAACAATGCACCCATGTTCATCCATCAGGTACCTTCCATGTCTGCTGCCCACAGCCTGAAGGTCCCTTCTCCAGCAGAGCAGCTGCTTTCCGTCACGGTGCCTTTGGGAAGGAGCTGGGTGAAGAGGTGTTTGTACAGGCAGGAGTTACAGCCATCGCCTGCTACTGACTGCACTCTGCTCAGTGGCGCTAACTCAGCGCTGGAGCTGCCCAGGCGAGGTGGTAGCTGACAACAGGGGGGTTATGGACTTCGGAGGGGACTGTAGTGCCAGGAAACACTGGAAGCTTGTTGTGCTCATTAAAGGAGGGGAGGCGATGCGGTTGGCAAAGGTGGGAGTACACCGTTCCTGCAGGTCCCTGTGCCATTGCAGCGGGTGGCAGCTTCGGTCTTTACTAGAGCTCTGGATCCTCTGAGTGTCCCCTGCAGCACCTCAGCCCCCTGTCTCTTGCTCACCAGTGAAGGGGTGCAGTGCTGTGGGAAGATGAGACAGGATAAGATCACGAATCTATTGGGTCTGCCCAGGGATAACCTGTGCCTCAGTTTCCCTGCAAAACCTGCTGGTGACATGCTGCCCCAAGGCAGAAAGGCAGCCGGGGCTTGGGCACTGTGCTCAGCTCTTCCTCTCAACATTAAACAGGGGATGCTGAGCCCTGAGCATCCCCAGCACTGAGAGCCAAGGCCCCACTTTGGGGCTGGGCTCAGCTCAGCAGCTGAATCAGCAAATAATTAGCAGGACCAGAGCCGGAGGATTAGCATCCCTCTCCTCTCCAGCCATCCAGCACGGCTTAACCCTTTCATCCATGTGTCTCCAGAGCTTTGGGGTCTCTGGGGGATGCTGTTGTTGGGATGGTGCCACTGTGGGGATGCTGTGGCCGGTGTCCCCTCACTGGAGCAGTGTCCTTGCTGCAGTAGCAGCCATGGAGCTGGTGTATGGCTCCGGGCGAGCCGTCAGTCCCGTGCCTGGCGGCTCGTTTGTTCACCTCCGGGCAGCCCGATGACAGCGCTTCCCTTTACTACCAGCTGCAAAAACCTGGCAGCTGATTTAGGAGAGCTCCCGGGGCCCAAAATGTAAACCGTTTTTCACCAGGAATGTATAAGCAAGCCATAAAATAAAGGATTTGAGTCTGGTCACATGGGACAAAGCCTCCCATAAAACTGAAGCATTGATCTGTATTTTAGTGAGCAGCTTCGAAGCTGCCCGGATGATTGAAGACCTGGGCTTTAACAAACTCTGTAATCTCCCCCCATACATCTGAAGTGGCATGTTTGAAGTCTGAGGACGAGTTATTTATATTATTTGTATAATACACGGTGAAAGGACATTAGCCACAGCTCGAGCACCGGTGATGGGTACTGCTGCCAGAGGGATGCAGTGGCTCCGTGTCAGTGCTGCCCTCATGTGTGATAGATGAGGTGACCCTAAACTGCAGGATCTGGCCATGCTACTGCACAGCAATGCTGTCCCGGCTGCCCTGTGCCGCCTGTAGCTGCTGGGCTGGGACTTGTGGCCATCTCTTGCCTTCCTGGCATGTGTCACCCACTTCCCACTCGGTCACCCCCTTCTCAGTGCCTGTCATTCCCTTAATGATGTCTGTCACCCCCTTCCCAGCAACCTGCTCCTGCTATGTGTCATGCCCTTCCAAGCATCTCCACAGCCACCATCCTGGTGTGTGTCACCTCATTCCTGGTGTGTCACCCCTTCCTGACATGTATCACACCTTTCCCAGCGTATATCACTGATTTCCAGCAGGTCACCCACTTTCTGGGATGGATCACCCTGCTCCTGGTGTGTGTGTCCTTGCTCATGGAGGAGCAGGGAAAGCCACGTGGGGAAGAAACCCACTGCCACCCTTTCATTTCCATGGCCAATAGGAAATTTGTTGCAGACGTGTATTTTCACTATAAAAAGTGTAAATTTGGGGATAAACAACATTACTTATAAATTCCAATCAAATTCTGGTGAGGCCAGAGGGGTGTTTGGGATATGGGCTGAGAAAGGCCAAGAGCCATTTAAAAACATGACTTGGTTTTCCATGCCTGGGAGGTGTTTCCTCTCAGCCCTAACTTCACTTACCTTGGACTTTAAGGGGTTAAGCAAAATATGGTTAAAAGCTGAAAAGTGTCTCCTCCAAACCCAAACCAAAGCAGAACAATTGGGGTCACCTAAAGCATATCGCAACCTTTAGATGAAGCTTCTCAATAGCTTTACTGCACCAGAATCTCCATGGTTTCCTGTTATATATATGTATTTTGGGGGCAGCTGTGAAAGCCAAACCACCCGGTGCTCGGCACTTCCAAAACTCCAATTTTTCCATTTCCTGCTTCTTTCTCTCAGAACATCAACTAACCACAGGAGTTTGCCCATGGAGGTTATCATGTAAGCAACCAGTAACCCCTGGAAAACCCCCCAAGCTCCCCACCATGGGAGCCACAACCAGTGCCAGTGCAGCATCCCAGATTCAGCCCTCCTTTCCCACTGCAGGCTTCATGGATAGGTGGAAAACTGCAATGTTCAGCCTCCAGCAAGTATTCTGTGTCTCCCGGTGCCGCGCTCCCATGCCCTTGGCAGGACGATGGGAGGTGTGATTACTGAATCCCTTGCCCTCTTAAGGCAGGCTCGGCGCTCCAGGCCATGGCGAGGCATATTTGGAATGCTTTGGGCCAGATTCCTGTGCTATGCAAGCTTTCCAAAGATGACGCGGGATTCCCCCCCCCAGAATAGCCCCTGGCCATGACACCAAACCCATGCTATTGTGGGGGTCCTTGGGGTGGGCACTGTTATGCCTTTGGGAGGATGCAGGGGACAGGGTCTGCTTTGTCTCATAGAAGCAACCCTGAGCAGAAGAACCAGGGTGAGACATCCAGGGCTGGCTAATGTGGGGTTTTGGGAGCTGTGCACCAGGGTCCAGGCATGGAGGGGTCTGGGGGAGCCACTCTGATCCCTGTGGGGTGCATTGCTCCCATCCAACCAATGCCGCTGGAAAGGGAGCAAGTGAACACTTAAAAGAGGGCTTAAGTGTACAAACCTGATAAGGGATTAGGAGGGTTATTTCTCATTCCCTCCCCAGTTACCAGATAAGACGGGGCTGGGGCTGCTGGCGAGGGGGCTGAGCTGTGGGGTGGGCAGGGGGCAGAGCCCCCAGTGCTTTCCTCAGGGGGAAAACCACAGTAAATGCCCAAGGTTTCACCATATGGGGAAATTATTAGGGCAGCTTTTTGGCAGGGGTCAGAGCATCACTTTAATAGCACTGGCTTTAATGAGTGAGCGTTTGTGTGTTGTTGATGGCTGTGAAGTTCCCTAAACCCATGGAAATCGCTCCGGTTACCTGCTTCACTTCCATGGCCTGGGACAATCAGCATCTGGAAAGGACTTGAGCCCATCTCTTCATCTGTCCTGATAACCAAAACTCCTTGCAGCCACCCGCTGCTTGGCCAGAGTTAAGGATCGAACCTCATCTTGCAGGGAAATAAGACAAATCAGCTTCGAACCCTCCTTACAGCCAGCTATGGGGCAGGTTTTACACCAAACTGTGTGAAAAATCAGCTTTTGGTCAAAAAATACACATTTTAAAAGCTTTAAATGCGATCACTTAAAAAGGGGTGTGTGTGTGTGTCAATAATTCTAAGTCAGTCCCAGGAGCTTTGCTCGCCTGACTCATGATTAGGGGGTTTATATATATATATATCACATCAGAAAATACTGTAAAACCCACTTTCAAAGCCTCAGAGGACCTCGGCCTCCTTGGAGTATTCAAAAGCATCAATTACATGAACATTACAGGCAGGATAGTTTGTACGAATGCCGTTAAAAAGTCAACCTGAGACCTGTGCCTCTCAATCCCCCCGCTGCCCCCAGGGCTGGAACTGATTTCTGCCCGAGCTTTGGCACTAGGAAATGTTTCACTTGAAAAAACGTTGAAAAGCATTAAAAGCAGCCCGTGTGCACTTATTATTGAGAAAATCCCACACAGATGGGCTGCACTGAACCCCCAGCAATTATTTTCTGCCTTTCTCGTGAGCTAATGAGATGATCAGAAGTCCCCGGTGGCCTTCTTTTGCCTGTAGACCTGTGCATCAACCTCCTCCTCTGCAGTGTGGGGCTGGCACGAGCCCCTCTGCCAGCCCTGGTGCTCCACTGAGAAAGCAGCAAAGGGGAGCTCTTGGGTTTTATGGCTTTTTCAGTCCTGAACATGCTTTGCTGCGCCTGCACATCAAGGACCCGCAGGCTGTCCTACGACAAACCCATGGATGAACAGGGGCAGCCAAAAGGAGAAAACAATCGTTTTACCCCGTATTAAAATCAGGTTTGAGGTTACGCTGCCAATAGGGACCTCTTTCCTCTATTACTTGAGCATGGGATGCGGGTGCTAAGCTGGGTCAGGGCACAGCATCTTCCCCCATCGCTCCCCCCAGCATCTTCCCTCAGCATCTCCCCACAGCTCTAGCAGCAATGGGGAGCCCTGCTCAGGCCAGACTACCCATTGTTTACATCCCCCGGTGCCTCTGTGCCGCTGGGAGCCCTGCACGCAGCCGGGCGGGATGCACACTCACCCCTCTGGCATGAGCAGAGCAGAAGGTGGCTGAGCTCTGCACCCTTATCAGCACCAGAGCCCTCATTACTGTCCAGTCTAATACTCCAGGCTTGGCCTGTACCTTACGGGCCTGATTCCCTTAGACAGAAGCTGTTATTGTCCAGATGAGGGGTTTGAAGTCTTGCAAACACAAACCTATCCTCAAAGGGAATTTCTTTCACTGACACTTCCCGAGACAAAGAAACAATTCCTGCCTGTGCTCTTTGCAGATGGATCTGGCCTTTTTTCCTCCCCTCCTCTGGATATTTGCAGGGCTGCCTGCTTCTGCCTTCAGTAAGGAGGGCAGACCCCACTGCATCCCATTTCACCACTGTGCTGGGATCCGTTTTACTGGCACTATTCACACAGGTCTGGGATGGATGTGGGTCCGGGTAGCCGCTTGCCAGCCCTTTCCCAAAATCTCTATTTATAGCCGGGACATGGGTGGATCGTTCTTTAGTGCCAATCGCTCTCCTCCAGTGGGATACGAGGCTCCTGCTCCGGCTGGGCTTGGCCGAGCAAAGCAGCAATGGGAAACCCCATGGCCTTTCTGCACTGTGAGTTCATGATATTGTGCCTTATTAATGGTTCACAAGGCAAGAGCCAGCTCCGCACTCACCGAGCCCAGAGCAAGGCTCCTGCTGCCCACACTAGGATAAGAGCAGGCTCTTGTACACCGGTGGAAACAGCATCTTAAAGAAGTAATCTGATCAGATGTAGCTAGTTATTATAGCGGACTCGGTGACTTTAACGAGCTCCTGCACAGACTGGATTACCGCGGTCACTCATCCATAGTTCATTAGGGCTTCAGAAAGGGGATCCACGAGCACTCATGAAATACGACCTCCTAATCTCACCTAAAGCAGGAGAAGCCCAGCTATAAAGAAAACACCTTTTAAAAAGCCCACAGAGTGAATAAATCTCCCTTGTGCTAAAAGGCAACGAAAGCGGACCTGTGAGAGGAGGGGATCTGCTAGTGGGATGCGTTTTCCGTGTGCGCAGTTAAAAGAGTCCTCGCTTGGCTGGAGGAGCAGAGCTCCTTCTGGTTCTCATTGATCCAAAATATCTGTCTAATGGTTTTCTTGGGGTTCCTGGGGGAAAGGAATGAATGCTGGTTGGGTGGAGGAATGAGGTGGGCAGTTCTGCTGTCCCCATGGGCGGCAGTGGGCAGGTTGCTGGAGGAGAAAGGTCTGCCCATCCTGGAGGGATGCCCAGTTTGTGCGTCCCAAATGCAGGGCTGGAAACATCATTTATGGACAAGCTGTTACCCACGCCCCTGAGTCTGTCCCCAGCCGATCCCTTTCCCAGGAAGTGCAGGTTTGGCATCGCCCCAGGTATCTGCTCACAAGAACAGATCACCAGGGTAAGGATGCTCCTCTGAGCACTGCACATCACCTGGTACCACTGTGGTAACATCCCTGTGAATGGAGGAGAAAACGGAGCTCCAGAAAATGTGGGGACAGGGATCCCATTTGCACAATGGGAAAACCTTTAACCGGGAAACCCACCTCACTCCATGGGTAAAAGAGGTGGCATGGCAGCAGCGATGCTGGTATGGAGGGATGCAGAACTTCCCAAGCAGGACAAACAAAAAGAAAGGCTGAGAAGATTCCCTGTCCCCTATAAACCACCCCAGCCCTTATCGGGAAGATCATTCAGCAAGCGATTAACTGAAGACTTCATTAATACTGCTGCAGCTGGGACTGCTCAGGGGCTTAACCTGAAGCATGTGCTCCTCTGGCTGAGGGTCTTAATGCACTTAGTGAACATCTGGATACAGCCCGCCCCTTCCAGACCTTTCTTCTCTCCATGGGCAATCAGGTTATCTGGAGGGGAAGGAAGCCTGAAAGCTGACTCTGTCCTCCAGGGCCACTCTCATTCCTCGGCAGCCCTGGGGGACGATTTGGCAGCAAGGAGCATCGCAAGGAATGTCCTGTGATGGACAGCACTTAACGGGACACCTCTGCACACACCCCTCTGCAGAGTGACCATGGATTCAGACCCTGACCCGTCCCCAGCAGCCTCTTGGCGTGGAGCAGTGATGCTGAGGCTGAAGGATGCTGCTTCCCCTCCAGACACCTCCGCGCAGGCACGGGTACCTCTGGACGCGCAGGCTCTGCAGACTCCAAGCACCGAGAAATGTTTGACAGAGCAGCGTACGTATTCCAAACACTGTTTGATTCATGTTTTAAAGTCCCACTTGCAAGCATACTTCCCCAGCTCAGGCATCAATCACTGCAAATATGTTCTTATAAACAAAGCAATACAGACTGACTGTCTCTTCTACCCCTTACCATGTGTAGGTCACCGGGCAGCACCCTGAGGAGGGGCACTTCCCAGTACATCTGAGCCTCCCTGGAAGATACTAGCACAGGTAGCTGGGAATAAGCAACAGGAAACCTCTCACTGATGGCACAGTACCACCTAAGGGCATGTATCCCAAAGACAGATGAATCCACCATCGCTGCGCTGAGGATGATTCGCTCCTGCTGCACAGCTTGAAGAAGGGTGAAAAGGGTGTCCATCCTTGAGGTGACCAGGCGTGCCGTTGGATCCTCATCTCCATCACTCCATGTCTCCCCAAACACACATCCCTGCCATAACAGTCAGGGATGACGGATGCCATGGTCAGGACAGAGCATTTCCCAGCACCCAGAGTTCCTGCATGCAGCTGCACACTTAGAAGGGCAGCAAGAGCAGATGCCTGATTTCATTTTATATTTTAATCCTGAATGTCTCAGTATCACATCCAATACCTACAAAAGAACCCCTCCTCAGCACTGGGAACCTGCTGCATGTGGTGTGGGCACGGGCAGGTCATGGCTGGCTGCTCCCCATCATCACCGCACTGTCACCACCAATGATACCCTGCCTGTGCTGCCTGCAGGAACATAGGGTTGTGCCAGGACAAGGCTGTATGTGTTCCCACCACCATGAACATCCCAGACCCTACAAGCCCCTGCCCTTGCCACCACGTAGGGCACACACATCTATGGGGCCACCCCTGCTTCCAGCCAGGCACCCCAAGAATCCTTACAGGAGCAGTGAGACGCGATGGGGATGGTGGTAGAAACGTCTGCTCCAGACTCAGGGGTTATGGAGACTTTATAAAGCAAACTTCCTTTCCTTATGACGCTTCAGCACGGAGCAGGATCCTGCTGATGGGCAGCTCTCGTGCTCCTCACCCCTCTGTTTAGGAAAATTAAATAGGAAAGAATCCAGCAGCGGCGCTTTCCTCCCACTGCGCAAGATGGATCAGCGCTTGCCACCGAAGGAAAACTGTCCCACTGTGATCCAACCCAGTGCTTTGTCCTGAAATGCTCCACTACAGCAAAATAAATGACTCCTCGGGAGCAGGGTGACACATTCCAGCCCCAGACAGTGACACTGAGAGATGCAATCAGCCTGCGAGGTTTAATGGGAACGTGGCGCTGGCAGAGCTGGCGATGGGAAATTTATGAGGGATTTGGGAGAGGAAAAGGAAAACTAAGAGTGTTTGCTGGTGTGGGAGGGAGGAAGGTCCCAGTGGGGAAGTACTGTGGGTGATTTGGTGGCAGAGGCCTGACTGCAGGGAGGGGACAGCACCATAGTGGGTCTAAAAAGGAGTCCTGGCTCTGTCACCCATGAGCAAGTGATCAAGAGGTGACATCGTGGCCATCTGCATGGGAAATGATCCATGTGGTCCCGGTATGACTCCCATCCTGCTGCCGAACACACACAATGCTGCTTTTCCAGAGCAGCAGTATTGCATCCCTGGGTTTGACCAGGCTCAAGTGCTCCCAGGTCAGTGCCATGCATCCACGGCACAGGACACATCTAGCAAGTGGAAGGTGTCCCTGCCCATGGTAGGGGGCTGGAACTGGATGAGCTTTAAGGTCCCTTCCAACCCAAGCCAGTCTGTGATTTTAAGCGGCTCCGGTTCATACAGCCAAGGCTGAGCACCAGCCTGCTCACCGCACCAGCTCCCCATTCCAGCTGAAGCACTAAGGCAAGGGAATGTTTGGACACATACTCCGTGTTTTCCACCCCAGCCCTTGCCCTGCATCCCTGTCAGCAGGACAGAGGGGCTCTATCAGTCTACATCTTGCCTGAGCCAGCCCGGCACCAGCCCTGATGGCCGGAGATATCAGCAAGTGGCTCAGCCGCAGAGCTCCAGGGGGACAATTAGAGAGGAGACAGCCCCTGCTGCACCCAGCTGCCTTCCCAGGGCTGGGGGCCTGCTGGGATGCTCGGCAGGACTGCACTGCTTTGGGGTATTTCCTCATAGAGGGGTGAGGAAGGCAGCCCTGCCACAGGTCCTGTGTCTTACAAGGCACCGCTGCGAGGGCAGGAGAGGGGGAAAATATGCCTCAGTGCTGCAGGGAGATTTACAGGGCTTGTTATCAGCACAGGAAGAGCCAGAGCTTAGGGGCAAACGGGAGATGCTTTGCCTATTGCGGTATTTTTTCCTACTGTGCTCTGGCCCCGTGTGAAGGCAGGCAGCACGCTCAGCTCCACTGCTCGCCTGCCAGCAAGCTTCATGTGAGCCCCTTCACCTCCTGCCTCTGCTCGCTGAGCCCAGAGCAACCCCGTGCATTAGAAGAAACGGTCTGCGTTTAAGTGCTGGTGCCGTAAGTGCAGCAGAGCCACTGGTGTGGCCACAGGTTAAAGCCCAGCTTGCTCAGACCTCCACATCCAACACATTTGGGTCTCAGCAGCTGTTTTTAACTGGGAATGTGGTTTGTAACCACAGCCAGGACCAAGAGAAGGGTGGTTACAGGGATTCTGTGGGTCTTCCCAGTCCTGCTGCCCACCTGCACTTCACACCAGCATCACCACATTACCCATGGGTCAGATCCGGAGGTTTATATCCAGGCTGTGAAGAGCTTGGGAGTGCAAGTTTTATTCCTGGTGAGAAGGGAGGCTCCCTGAGGGTCATGCTTCGTGCTTATTTGAACCCCCTGCAAATACATGGGGGAGCACAAGGTGATAGGGAACCAGTGGAATACAGGGGGTACATTCACTCACTATTATGTGTCTGAGAGGGGGAAAACCTACTTCCTCATCCCGTATATTAAATAATAACATCCATGTGAAGGAAAGCAAGGTCTGAGTGAGTGAAATGCACTCGCAAAGGCCTTTATCAGGCAGAATCAGAGAAAGATCAGCTGCAGCGCCGGAAGCGAGCGCGCTGCTCACAGGAGACCCAGCCCATCTAGGGTTTCGGCTCTGGTTAATGACACTGCAAATTAAGCCTGTCATCTTTAGACATGATGTTTCTTGCCGGTTTGGCTCAAGAAAACCACCACCACCCTCTCAAATGGTGGTTTCACAGCAGCGTGGCCCCTTCCCTCCCTGTCTCCTCCTGAGGAAAACCATGGCAAGGAGCAGTGCTCATCCAGAAGGATCCCAGTTCCCCTTGTAAAGGCAGGCTCATTTAAATCCATGAGTAATACCAGTTTTTACCTGATTTCACAGATGTTGGGCTGAGCAGCCTGGGAGGCTCTCACTGGGCTTCCATAAGGGGGGCAGCTCCATGTCAAAACTCCATTGCAGAAGACCCTGGGACAGAAATAATTGCCCTTAAATCACAGTCTGACGATGCCACTAGCGGAAAAAGCAGCACCATGTATATACACACAACATATAGGTTCACAATATATATATATACACACAACATAAATGTTGTGCACGTATATACACAAATAAACAATATATACTGTATATAACATATACACAAATAAATAAATATATATCTAAATATGTGAGGATTGCTGGTGTGTTTATCACTGGCTTAGGAATTACTGGGATTTTTCCTTCTGTGTTTTAGGGTAATATGGAGTCAATGAAAAACAAAAGGGCTTTATAAAGCCCTTGACACTGCGTTGGGGAAGAGTTTTTGCTCGTCCTAGGGTGAGTGTCCTCATCTCCAAAGGGATGGGCTCTCTTGAGAGCCCCTAGGAGAACTGGGGATGCTCAGAGCAGGGATGAACACTGCTCCAAATTCTCTCCCTGCCAGAACACACCCTTGCAAGCCTTCATCCAGATGGAAAATATGCCGTGCTGAAGCTGGGGATGCTTCACTGTCTGGGACAACCAGGATTTGTCCCGCAAAACATCCCTGGAGCTGCTCCATCACCAACACTGAGGGCGGGTTTTGCCACATTTCTAAGGGAGCTCTTGGATTTATGGTGTAAAACAACCCCTTTTTGTCCAAATGAGACGCTTCCTGCAGAAATGGCTGGTTTGGGTTGGGCGCTTTTTACTTTAATGGCTTCTCAAAGGGCAGAACTGGTTCGCACGAAGCTGCTCCAAATGTTTCCAAGCAAAGTCTTAGAGAAAACTGGAGATTCGCTTAAGCGTGTTTTAATGGGGAAGGCTTGTTTTTCCTTCGTGTTCACTGCTCTGCTTGGGAAACAAGGAGCCAAGAGCAGAAATGTCTTCAGCTCAAAGCAAACTATTTTGTTTCAGTTTCGAGGATTGGGGTGGGATCGGCATTTTTATGGGAGAAATGGTTTTTTTCCTTCCAAAAAGCTCCATTTCAAAAGTTTTCTAGACCAGAGGATGTTAGGAGGAGTCACATATTAATGTATGATAAATAAAGGCATTATTCTCTGAGGGTCTGGATTCACTTTTCACAGCACATCCACATCCCATGACTCCTTGAAAGCCTGCACCATGGCCCACACTGACAATACAACACCCCATGCATCTGAACCTTTTTTCCCCCCAGAACATCCTCACCACCCTTCTATGCCCATGGGTCCCCCAGAGGCAGTGGTACCAATGCTCTGGGTGCTGGATCCCAGCTTGGGATGGGGGAAATCCAGTGCTTGGGAGCCAAATTTCCACCCTGAACCCAAACTAGAGGCTGCCAGGGTGATGGGAGTGAGATGGGGGCAGCTTTTACAAATAACAATAATAATTTCATGAAAAAGTTGTTTTCTTGCCCCAAACCATCCATACTTGGATACAAGGCCAGGGGATGGAAGGCGCAGAGAGTGTCCCCAGCACAACATGGGCCTGGCAGCTCCGCAATGCCTTTGGGATGGTGTATTTTGGGAGCACATTCCAGCACCGGGATGGCGGCTCCAGCAAAGAGCCCAACCACCCTCCTGCGCTACACTGTGTTCTCCATATAGCACCCCCATACAACACTAGCTTCCATGGGCTGTGCTTATAAAAGCTGGTGTGGCTGGACACAGCCCATGGCCAGCAGCAGCTTTGTGTGAGAAGATGTTGTTTTTAATGAAAGAAACAGATTTCCAGGATTCCCCCTTCATCTCCCTGTCAGTTTTTTTTTGGGGGGGGGGGCATAAAGCAAAACCCAAGGAAATAACACAAATAACTGACCCAAAACTTGCATTCTAAAAACGAGGCTATCTGCAGCCCCAGTCTGATCCCAGGCTGCACTCTTGCTTCTGCCGCCTTCCACTTATAAAACAGGGGAGAAAAAGGGTGGAAAAAAGCACTAAAATGGTTTAAAAACTCCAGCCCCCAAATAATTTTCAGTTGCAGACCCAAAAAAAGTCTTTACAGATGGCTGTTCGTTTTGAAAACCACCTCTATCTGCAGAGAACAAACCCAACCTTGACAAAACCGTCTTGCAACTCTCTATAACCTGATGGCCGACCCAGTGCCTCCATGAACCTCTTGGGTCGCAGCGAGGAGAACCAGAGGAATACCAGCCCTTGGGAGTGGAGTAGCTCCTGCACCCAGGGAGAGAGAAGTCCTGGGATTTTGGAGAGCTGGGGATAACAGTATAGTGAAGCACCACTAATTGTCCTTTTTCTCCCACCCTGGAAGCGCTGGGGAGGCAGAGCCATACCTGGCACAAGGCACTGTGCAATGAGAAGTGAAGTTGCTCCCCAAAACTTACAGACAAAGTGAATGAAAATCCCGAAGTAGATCCGCATGGAGAGGAGGGTGGGAAGTATGGATACCGGGACATGGTCTCACCATAGGGAAGGATGCTGCTCCCTGGCTCTGGCTGCTTCCCAGTGCCAGCACTCTGCATTGAGCCTGCAGCACAGTGGAGCCTTATCAGAGCACCACCAAAGAGTCTGGTGGCCTGGACCACTGTCACCAGCTTTCTCCCATGGCAAAGCCTATTACCTGCAATGCACACATCACTGTGTAAGACAAAAGGAGCCCAGCCAATGAGCCAGGTCAGTCCCTGTGCCAAGAGGGGGACAAAGACACATCTCACCTCACGACCCACCTCCCTTTTCCCCACTGGCACATCGAGATGACCTGAACCTGCACCCATGAAGGGGAAGTTGGAAGCATTGGCCCCAGCCCTACCCCATCCAGAGCCAACAGTTTGTCTCCAGCTATGCCCCAAACCAGATGCTTTAGACAACGCCAGGAGCTGCCTTAATAAGCGCTTATGCAATCCTTCTCACGCGGAGGAAATGTCTTTCCCAATCCCCAGCCATTAGCAGTTGGCTGATGCCCTGGAGCGGGACATTTTAGAGCCCTTGTAAATTTGCTTCAGGAGTGGAAAGTGGACGGAGGAGGGGAAGGTGCTGGTTTTCGTCAGGGAGCTCTTCTCTGTTTCTCCCCATGCATGGAGAGGTGCCACCATGGGTCAGCACTTAAACCACAAGCCAAGGCATCGGGGATGATGGTGGCATCTCCTGCTCCCCAGCCACAGGGCTTTGGGGGGTGAGCATTGGTCTCAGCAGGGAACCTGAGTGGGGAAAGAAGAGGTTTTAGGGCAGAAGCATCACTCCTGCATCAGCGCAAAAGAGAGGTCAGCTGGGGCTCTCTGTACATGTGTGTCACCTACGCTGCCAGTCAGAGCTCATGGACTCATTTCTTCCATCATCTCCAATTGTGTGTCTGTGATGGATATCACAGATGCTCCCTTTATGGCAGGTAGAGCCTCCTTCCGCTCATTTCTGTGGCAATCAGATGAGGGAGCAGCACTGTTTCAAGCAGGGAACCTACACCAGCTTGGAGCAACAATTCTAGGGCTGATTCCAGCGGCGAGGCTGCCATTCCCTTCCCTTTGCCTATTGTTTGCATCCAAACCTAATTGCACATTGACATGGGCCGTCTTTGGGGAGCCCCGCTCTGCTCCGTCAGCACAATGAGCCCTTGTTGATCCAGCCCCAGCAGTTTGCCAGGTTAATTTATGGCCGCCACACCCCATTAGCGGCAATAAACGTGGAGCCCGGTTTTGCCCCAATTGTGAGTTACGGTTTTTCAAATAAATACATTTTTTCCTATAAACCAGCGCTCTGTTTAGTTGAATGTTCCTCACAGGCACATCCATCTACATAAAATACACAGGAGAGGAAGCCGAGCTGTGACTTTGCTCTGATGACATAAGAACCGTGGTAAACACAGAGTCATTTACAGCACTAGCAAAGAGAGAGCACCAAAAATAACCAGCGAGCGCCTGGCGCATCCCTGCATGAAAAGAATTGATGCTTTCTTTCTGTAAAGCTTTGTTTCCCTTTTGATTTATCCAGGCAGGGCAATGGCTGTTTGGCCATAAATAGGTTGTATTTCTTGAGCGGCAATGGTTGCAATCATCTGTTGTGTTGCTGGAGGGGTGGCACGGGAGGTGCGGGTACAGGGATGCTGTAGATTGATGCGGAGAACAGGAGCATCCAGGCTCAGCACACCATGGGTACCCATCCACCCCAATTCCTTCTGTTTCTTTGGAAGTGCTTTGACGGCCCGGACCCCACTGTGCATTGCTTGTGTGATGTTGTAGGATCAAGGACCAGTGATGTACTTTGGGAGGACTCGGGTGTGATTTCCCCTGCATCACTGTGGTTCTCCTGCTCTGACAAGGCCTATACTGGCACAAGACACATGTGGCAAACCCTCCCAGGAGGAGGGATGTCCCGAGTGGGCTTTTACAGCTCTGATGCTCATAGCCCAGCCTTGGCCATGACCCTAGCGCTGGGCTGGTTGCCGATCCAACTGACCTGAGTTCACTTCCGCAGGTTCTCTCCCTCTTCACATCACCACAAGGAAAATAATCCCCCCCCACCGCCCCACGCGTGATGCCGACCCCACGCACTTCCCCTTGAAGCAGACTCTGCTCGTGCCTCAGTTTCCCAAGGCTTTTTGCAACCATTCCCCCCAGGCCTCCAGGAGCAGAACTGTTACGAAGGTGCTGAGTGATTATTATTGCATTATTTCGGGCGAGTGCTATAAATACCCAGGGGCACCTTTAGACACAACCCAGCTGCCCGGGGGAGCTGGCTCAGCTTCTGCTGTTGGAGGGGGGGATCGCAGGGTATCGAGGTACCTTTGAGCATAACCTGGTGGGGTACTCAATGGGGTACCCCATGGGGTTACTGTAGGGTGTTGGGACTGGGACATTCCCGGCTGTACCCTGTGGTGGAGCCTGAGGAGGGGGGATGCGGGCGCAGGAAGGTGCCGGGATGCTGCAGGGAAGACAAGGAGAATATTTTACGGGGCTGCAATGTAAACAGAGCTGGAGCAGAGCCCCTTTTTATGGAGTCCCTGTCCTGCCAGGGCATCTGCCAAGGCACTGATTTACGCTCCTATTTAGATAAGGGAGCCGGGGACCGGGCGGGAGGGAGCAGAGCTGGCGTCAAAGTCACAGGACACCCCGGGCTGCCGGGTGCTGATAAGGAGGTGGCAGAGGGGCTGAGGCCAAAACCATAGCCCCAGCCTAGGGCAGGGAATGGGTGTGGATCCATCCTACTGGGATTGGGGTGCAGGGGGGTGCAGAGACCTGGCATAACCTCACCTCCCAACATGCAGCACTGACACCCCCATCACCATCATCAAGGGTCAGGAAATCTTTCCCTGGGAAGGATTTGAAGGAAAACAGGTGGAGAGAAACGTGGTTCCTCCTGCCCCGCCAGCCATAAATCCCCTTAACCGAACCGCTTGGCGTTCCTCCCCTGCACAAGCAGAGAGAAGCGCAATTAAAGGAACTCACCAAAAGTTGGAGAAGTGCTAAATTTGGACGCCATGACCAAGGCAGCCTGGTTTGATTTAGAAGGTGCCGGCGTGAAAAGGGCTCTGGTTTTATTATTTTATTAAAACACGAAAGATTAGAGCGATTTTCCAAAGGAAAATCAACCCATGGGTCCCACTATTTGCTCAGCTGAGCACTTCCATGCTGTGCGGGGTCCAAGGACCTTGAAGGATGGTGAATAAAGCAAGATAATGCCCAGGTCTGGGCTGTGCTTACCTGGCTCAGAGGCTGGAGGTGGCCCTGGTGCATGGCTTGAGGTGATGGCTCCAAGCTGGACATGGCTGTGAGTGTCCTGTACAATGCAGGGCTATGGGGATGGAAGGGCTGTTTTGGGGATGGAAGGGTTGTTTTTGGGGTGTGGGAGGGTGTTTTGCAGGGATGGGGTTGGGTAGCACAGACCCCAGCCTGATCCTTTGCTGGATCAGGAAAATAGAAGGATGGGGAGAGGTTCAATGAGGAGCTTGGATAGCTTATGAGAGGGAGCAAGGCACTGCAGGTGATGCTCTGCTGGTGCAGGGGGGTGAGGGATGAAGGGGGACCCCTGAACCTCTCTTAGATGGGCAGCAGCCCCCCCCCAGCTCTAAGCTGGGCTCAGGGATCCCACCCAACCGTGGGTGTTTTGGAGGCAATCAGAGACACAACACCCTGCCCAAGGCCTGACTCTAACGAAGAGTAATCACTAGCAAATGTTTGCAGGGCGCTTGTTTAAAGGGGGTGGGAAGGGGGGGTGGGCTTTGCAGCAGCTAAGAACAAAGCGGGGGGGGGGGGGGGCAAGATTGGGCAGATCCATTATGGCCGTTTCCCCCCCCCCAAGCCCCCTGGCTGCTGGAGACCCCCTTGCACCCTGCCCCCTCGGCCTCCTGCCTTTGCAGCTCGCCTTGTAACAGCTAACGATGGAAAATCCGAGGCATTTAAGTGGCTCCCGAATCCGCCCGGGAACCATGATTGAGAGAAGTCAAATAAAATTTGTCATCTTTAAAATGCAGGAGGACGTTAATGGTGTGTTAGCCCGGATGATTAATACAAGCGCCTGCAAACAACCCTCCAACGTTTCCACCCTCCGCTGCAAGATGAATCGCTGCAAAGCGCCGTTAATCGCTAACATACCTCGGGCCCGAAGCCCCTTCCTGCCCCGCCGCGCTGTGATCACCACCGCCGTGCCCAGTGTCCACACTGGGAGTAATGGGAGTGAGAGCAGGGGTCGTTCCCAACGTCAGCCGACAGAGCGGGGTCTGGCAGGCATCACCCCAGGGATCTGCATCCCATGGGTGCAGGGACGAGCGGGATGTGCTGCCCACTACAGGACCCTAAGCTGGGCTCGGGTTTGGGGGTTACATGAAGTACAAGATCCCAGCCCTGACAGGAACCCCCATCCCTTTGGTGGCCAGGCTGGGACAGGGAATCGCAGGGCAGGGCCCCACTGCTCTGCTGTAAATGTATTCGCGTGTGTGGACAGTCTAATCTCTATGTATTTATGTATGCATGTGCAGCGTCTGTGCATGGCTGTGTAGTATATGTGTGTTTATATGCCATACATCCAACATGTGTGTGTGTATAAACAGCACGTGTGTGCATGTACACAGCACGTGTGTGCATGTAATGTAAGTATGATGACATTGTGTGTGTACCATATGTGTGCTGCTGGGGGGTGTATGTAATATATATGGGTGCAGTTAAGTGCATGTGTGTAACCTATCTGTGGCATGCGTATGTACAGCACAGACAGGAGTACAGTGTGTGCCCATCTCTGTTTGCAGGATGCGCAGGCAACATGTCCAGTGTGTCTGAGTAACATACGTGTGTGCTCTAACTGCATACATGTGCTGTACATGTGTGCAGTATGCCTGAAGGTGCGTAGTGTGCATCTGTGTGCTGCACAGCATCCGCATGCACATAAGGCATGCATAGGCAATGTATCCCATGTGGAAGGAGCACCCCCTGCCCTCACCCTGCCATGCCCAGCCCATGGTCTCCCCATTGACTTCTGCCCGGTTTGGGGTGCTCCGAGCCCCCCGCACTGCCCGGGCTCCGCGCCCTGGGAAGAGGGAAGAGGAGGGGACGGAAGCACTACGGGGCGGGAAGCTGGGGTCCCCCATCGGGTCCCTCCTCACCCCCTTCTCCTTGCAAGCGGGGGGCAAGAGCAAACAGTGGAGGTGTGAGCCCAAATAAACCGACTCGACAGAGCGGCGCACGCCCCCTCCGCCGCCCTCTCCCCCCGGGGCCCCCGAGCATCCTCCCCTGCCCATTGGCTCCGCGGCAGGGGGGGGCCCGGCCCTATATAACGTCTGGGAGGCCTCAGAAGGGGTTAATAGGGAAAAAAAAAAAAAAAGAAGGAAAAAACCCACCCCAACGAACCCAAAACCCCAAACCCCGTCCGCCTCAGCCCAAACCCCAAAGCCACCACCACTACCACCGCAGCCTCACGCCGGAGCCGCCTCCCCGCTGCCCGCCCGGCGGGGAGCCCGTCCCGGCTATGGTGCGCTGCTGAGCGCGGCCCCCGGGGCCAGCGGGGCGGACCATGAACCTGGTAGGGGGCTACCAGCACCACCACCACCACCACCACCACCACCACATGCTGCACGACCCCTTCCTCCTCGGGCCGGCGGCGCGGTGCCACCAGGAGCGAGCCTATTTCCCCGGCTGGGTGCTCAGCCCGGCCGAGGTGACCCCCGAGATCCCCGGCCAGAGCCCGAGTTACGGCGCGGCCGAGTACGGCTCTGCCGGCCCGGGGCGGCTGGAGGCTCTCAGCGGTCGCCTGGGCCGGAGGAAAGGGGTCGGGGGACCCAAGAAAGAGCGGCGGAGAACGGAGAGCATCAACAGTGCCTTCGCCGAGCTCCGAGAGTGCATCCCCAACGTGCCCGCCGACACCAAACTATCCAAGATCAAGACCTTGCGCCTGGCCACCAGCTACATCGCCTACCTGATGGAGGTGCTGGCCAAGGACAGCCAGCCCGGGGACACCGAGGGCTTCAAAGCCGAGCTCAAGAAGGCCGACAGCAGGGAGAACAAGAGGAAAAGGGAGACGGTAAGAAGCGGGTCGGGACTCCGCTGGCCCGGGCTGGGAGCGGGCAGGGAAAAACGTCCTTCCCGGTCCCGTTGGAGCCCTGCTTTTTCCCAGCTTAAAGACAAACATCCGCAGGAGGGAAAGCCCATCCCGGCTCCCGGGTGCTTTCCCCGAGGGATGAACCCCCGGTTTCTCCGTCCTCTCTCCCGGCCGCTTTCCTGGGAGAAGCGGGCGCGTTTTGGGGCGAGGGCGGCCGCTTTCCCCCCGCCGCAGCGGGCGGGGTGCAGGGGTGGGAACCCCAAAGACCTCCTTTTTCATCCTCGGGTTGGTAGAAACCGCGGGCTCGGCTGCAGCCCCGAGGCGGGCACGAGGTGCCCGGGCCCCAGCTCCCTCTGACCGTTCCTTTCTCCCCCTTCTCCCCGTCTCCTCTCCCGCAGCAGCCCGAGGTCTACTCGCAGCCTTTGGGCCACGGCGAGAAGAAGCTGAAGGGCCGGACGGGCTGGCCCCAGCAGGTCTGGGCCCTGGAACTGAACCCCTGAGGGCTTTCCCACGACGGCGCTCCCCGCTCGCCCCTCCATGTGCAATGCCGCAGAGAGCCCGGCCCGGACCTCGGAGCCAGCCCGGGCCCTGTTGCCCCCGCCGAGGCCGATGCTCCGCGGGAGACAAGCGACCGGCGCCGTGCGGGGCCGGATCCTGCCTGTCCCGTCGGCACCGGGGGCCGGCCGGGCCATTCCCTCCCTCGTCCCTTCCCCTGTTCGCAGTAATCGTTGCTCCTTCCCGCTGCCAGCAGCGATCGGCGGCTCCTGCCCCCCCTGGCCGGGCTGAAGCAGTTTAGTTCGTTTGCTGTTGTAAATACGAGCCCCAAACCCTGTCCCCGTCCGCTGCCTGACCGACGTGTGGCTGCGGTGAAACTACCTAGAGGTGCATTTGGGAACGCTCCTGTGCCGGGTTTTCTACCTCAGATCCGCATGACCACTTCCCGAGGGACCGCGCGCGCCGCACCACGTATTTAAAACGGAATAATTAACAAAAGCATTAAATAAAATACAAACTCTATGCAAACAGCCTCGGCTCCGACCCCTGCGCCCTCCCCGCCTGCTCGGATCCCGCTCTTTGCCGGGATAACGGATCCTGCGGGATTAAGGACTCCCCTGAAATCAGTACCTTGCGATAGGGCCGATCAGTGCGAGGGAATTCCCTCCCGTGGGATCTTTTGGGACTTGCTCATGCCGTGCTCGCTGACCTCAGGAGCTGGTGGGCTCTGTGAAGGGTACGCGCTGTCCATCGCAGAGCACAAACTGCTCCTACCCTACAGCCCTTTTCTCTCCTCACCCTGAAGACCTCCTAGAGGGACCGGACTTGTGTTCAGCGTGGGGAAGGATGGCAGGATCAGGCCTTTACAGTGTCTGGATGGCGCGAGCACTGCGGAGCTGTGAAGCCTCTGTTTTAATGCTGCTGAGTGTAGAGAACCAGGGCTCGGCTCCCCTTCCCTGCCCCGGCAGCTCCCGACTCCATTCTCACAGGGATCCCCTCTTAGCTGCTGCCTCGGCTGCATTTTGAAGGAGCAACGTTCCCCCCTCACCACCAGACACATCGATACCACAAGCCTCAGACACACCAACGCTCACATAGCCCAAAGTCCTCTCTGTCACCTCTTAGGCTTAAATCCTTAATAACCCTTAATAGTTAAAGCTGAATCCTCATTCCTTTATTCTGTGCACGCTCAGCTCTGTTACTGAGCAGTGGCTTCCCAAATGCGCTCAGGGCCTGATCCTGCCTGGCCACGCCACCGGCTGCTTGGGGCAAAGAGAACCAGCACGGGGTTGGAAGGTTAATCCGAGGGCTCGGCGGGGAGCATTTACATTTTCTATTTGAATCCCAGCTTTTGCTTGCATCTAAAGGTATAGAAATAGTGATGCAACATCAGTAAATCACTGATAGATCCATCAATCTGTGTGTGTGGAGCCAACACACCCCCGAAACACAGCAGCTCACCAGTGGGGAAGCAGCTCGGGGTTTATAACTACTTTGTGTGTGTGTACCAATACAGACTGATGGACGCACAAATACATTGGGATGTAATTAAAGTTCCTTGAAAGATGAGGCTGCGGGAGTCAGCCTCCTCATGTTCGGGAGCTGCTGCACCACTGCTTTCCCGATGTGTTTTTTGATCTCTTTGAATGATGCGGAGATGAGGATGGAGCGATTGCCTGAGCGCAGCAGTGATGCACTGATGGGGTTTCGGTTTTGTCTGGGCTATAAGAAGTTCAGCACGGCACCAGAGCCATGAGTGAATTTAGAACAGGACATTCCTAAACCCCAATACATTTAAAGGGTAAAAAATAGAAGGAAAAAATAAAATGCAGAAAATAAGCTCCAAATATTTTGTAGCTGGGTTTCACGGTCCCTGAAAGTGCTGGGGTTTTACGGGAAGGCTCCCAAGCCATCGCTAACGCTAATCCAGTGCACTGTAATTGTGCCCAGCGCCAATCCTGGTTACATGTGCCTGTATACCTGCATCTGTACAGCATCTGTTGGGGCTGCTCTCATCAGATAAGAGAAAGGGTTAACAGGGGGAGTTAGGTATTGCTCTGCTGCATGGGGCTGGGGGTTCTGCACAGGAGTCGGAGTCCTCAGTCCCTGCACACCACAAACACGGTTTGCAGCCTGTGGACCCCCCTCTATCTCGCCGAGAACCTTTGGTGTTTTTTCCCTGTGAGTTTTCCTTCTGGAAAAGGGGCACCCTGCCAATCCAAGCGATGCTCTGCCTGCATCCATTGGCTGCTGCTTTTCTTATCACCAGCTTCTGGTGGCGGTACCTGCTGGTAAACCTCTGGGAAAGTCCATGCCAGCCTCTCTTGCTTTGTTGTAATTTTGGAAAGGAAAACACTCTCTGTTTCCATCTGCAGAGGGTTTTCCTGCCCAGCAAGAGCATTTTCCTGCAAGACACCGGCTCAGCGTTTTGGGGTAGGACGGGTGAAAAAGAGCACTGAACAATTCCTGTTCCCTGGGCTTTGCTGCTCCCAAACCCCCATGCTTTAGAAGCGATATATCTGCAAGCAGCAAGCTGCATCCCTGCCTCATCTCCGGGGCTGGGAAGGGTGCTGATGCTGAGCTCAGCAGCCTAGGATGGGGTCACCCCCTCACCCCAAAAGGAAAGGAGCTGCAGGGAGGTGGGAGCCGTACATAGGGACAGCTTCTCTTCCTCAGGCAGCAACCCATGCAGTTGGGAGCTGCATCCCAGCAGCATCCCAGCCGGCAGAAGCAGGGCTCCTGGGACTGGCTGCATCAATCCTGAGTGGAAGAAGAACAGTGTGAGCACCAGCTTTGAGGTTTTGGCCATCTGAAAGCCTCACTCGTCCCCAGGGGAGGTGGCTCAGCACACAGCTACAGCTCGACCCTGCCGTGAACTTGATGCCATTGGGAAGCAGCGCGCTCCCTCCCGGCACGCGGGATTCAATCTGCAGTTGCCTGGATAGAAGCACACGCACACAGGGATCGCTTGGCCCCGGGGCAGCATCATACGTGCTGTGCACTGTCCCCTGCCACTGGAATCCAGCTGTGAGGGTCCATGGGGGGGGGACCCCTGCTGCTCTGCTTGGCCATAGGGCTCTTCCCACCCCTGGGGTTTACGTGCAAAGAAATGGCTTTCCCCCCTTTTTTTTTCTCCCCTCCCATCCTGCCAAGCCCAGTCCCTGCTTCTTGTTGTTGTAGGTATTTATGGGCCTGTTTATCTGATCTCGGGGGAGCCTATTCTTATCTCGGGAGCAGCAAGGGAAGGGTTACACTGGACAGCTCGGTAGACAGAATGGAGCCAAATAAAATACCGATCTGCCAAAAAAGAAGAAAAAAGAGAAAAAAAGAGAAAAAAAGGAAAGAAACACCCAGCCCCAGCCACCCGCTCGGAGAGTACCTGGAGCAAACCTGCAGGGCCAGGAGGGTGTTCCATAGTGCTGCACAGCTCCACTTCCCTGCTCCATGGGATGGATCCTGGAAGAGAGCCGGCTCTGCACACGCTTCCCATGAGCAGAGGGGCTGGAGCAGCAGATCCCAGATGAGCATGGGCTGGGGCACAGCTCAGTGCATGTTGGCTCCAAAACGGCTGTCTCCAGGGCAGAACCCAGGCAAGAAACACCCAAACACAGCTTTAATGTCACTGGAATAAGGGAAGAAAAAGACCTGTTTGGTGTTTCATGTCAGCTGTACAGCAGTATGGCCACGAAGCTGCCGTTTGCTGCTTCCTTGGGCTGAGCAGGGAAATGTCCCTGCTCCGGATGAGAGGTCCCCAGACGTGAAGGTCATGGCCAGGGCCAGGGCTGCTGCCTCCCATCACCGGCCCCTCTGGCCAGTGACATTGGGCTGGGGGAGGCACTGGGGTGGGGGAACCCCTGGTCACTGCTGGACTCTGCTTTGGCCCCTCTGGAGCCCAGGGGTGCCACATGGCTGGGCCAGAGGGAGTAGGTTGGATGGGGTGGGATGGGATGGGGATGGATGGGATGCCCCCTCCTGCCATGGCAAGCAGGGGGGGACAAGGGCAGCCCCATGCCAAAGGTACCCCCCCCCACTCTAATTACCCCCTCTTAAGGAAGCGCCTGATGGTTCTGGCCATTTAAGGTAGCCCCAGCCCCGCTCAGCAAGGGTAATTGGGCCATAATTTGTTTTCGGTGTCAAGATGGCGTCAAAGATAAGACAAAAATCTCCAGGTTTGGGGGTTAAGGAGACAGGAGAAATCCTGACCCGGGGCCGACCTCGGAGGAACGGCCACAAGCCCCCGTGAGCACCATGGCGGGGGGAAGATTTACTGCCAGGGGAGCTTTTTGATCCTCTCCCAATACCCGGAGCCTCTCAGCCCAGGCGCTGGCTCCCAGGGCAGGCTGTCTCCTGGGAACACCGCTCTGGTGGGGAGGATTTTCTGGCTCCTGACATGCAATAGCTCTTCCTCGAATCTCCGTGCTTCTGGAGTCATGGAATCCAGAGACCCATCGAAAGAGAAGATGAATTTCCAATCCGTAGCTGTAGAATGATGTCCAAGCATGGGAAGACGGGAAACATGAGGGAGATGAAGCCTCCAACTCGTTCTTCCCATTTCTTTTATATTACTTTTTAAACCATATCCAAACTCTCTGGGTTTTCACACCGTGGCTCTCCCTGCTTGGGGCTGCTGGCACTGGAAGGCCTTTTCCTCAGTGCAGGGTGTTGGGAGAAGTATTTACTCCTCGCACAAGTGCTTGGTGTGGGGCTAGCAGAGGTGCTCACCATGGCTTTCTGCAGAACGAGCCACCCATGTCCTCCTCAGCGGTGGAGCGATCCCATTAGCAAGCATCTTCTCTGGCTGCAATGCCATTTTGCTGCCATTTGCCTGTTGATCTCCCTGACATCTCAGCAGAGCTGTTATGTGAAGCTGGATGGTGTGGGGTGGCACAGCAGCCTACTGGTGTCCTATGCAGCAGACAGATTTCAAGTGCAGGATGGAGTTGGGGCTATCAGGTGAAGGATCAATGCTGTACAGCTCAGGACAGTGGGTAAAAACCAGGCGGACCCTTTGCTCAGCAGGACTCTGTGCCATCTCCATGCTGTGTGATGCTGGATGAGCTCTGCCTCTCCCGGTTACCCCAAAGCTGAAATGCAATAGCAAACCTCAGAGGGGCCGAGGAGCCAGGCAGAGCTGGGAGGAGGATATTTACTGGTGAGAGCGAGTTACCCAAGAGGCCTGAGCAGAGGGGCTGCAGAGCAAGAGCTCACACCGTGAGCCCGCTGATTCCTCACAACGAATCCCTGCAGGAGGGAAGGTCGCTGCTTGCAAAGTTTCCCTTTTCCCTGCTTGTTCTTTTGGGTGAGAAATCCGGGTCCTGACCACCCTGAAAGGCTTTACAGTAACCAGAGAAGCAGGGAATTTATGGCGTCACCAGCGGCTGAAAGTGAGGAACTGAGAGGAAAAGGGTTTTCCCCCCCCTTAGACTGCAGCTACCTTGACAAAGTTCTCATGGCCTGTAAGTGACCCGCAGGAGCAGCCGGGGGGGATGCGGGATCAGAGCAGGCTGGTTTAACTGCTCGGCCAGCCACTCGTCCTGAACTGGGGAGCTGGAAGGAGGTACGAGTCTGAGCTAGTGCATAGAGCTGGTGTCAGCCTTCAAACTCCCTCCTCTGCTCACCTTGTGACCAGAAAGAGATGCAGGCAATGCTTGCACACCTCTTGGACTCAGAACCTCCTCTCTGCTTTGTGACCACAACCTGGGTGAGCTCGCTCGCTGATGTGGTGCCCATCATGGTGCTCCCTGGTCCCTGGCAGTCCATATGGAGATCGGAGAAGCAGCAGAGCCATCTCACCTACTCAACACTTCCCTTTTCCTCTGTCTTGCAGCCTCTGGGCTTCCCCACGACATCACGGCACTCCTTGATGAGGATGCTGAAGGGATCACGGAGTACTTCCTGCAACACAGAAAGGGAACAGGTCTTAGAGAGTGTTCCAAAAACAACTAGGTAAAAGCAGTTTAGGGGGCTTTGGGGTACTTAAGGAACAAGCATACAAAGATAAGAGATGCGAAATGGGCTCCAGCTCCTGGCAAAGTGAGACTGAGTGCTGGCAGAGCCATGCAGTTGTCCCTTATTGGATACAGGGGAAATAAATCAGAAAGAAAAAAGCCCTCAGGCTCTCCCCTGCACTCTCAGCCAGCTCAGCCACGTCTCTACACCGTAAACCCATTAAATCCACATTCACATTATTCCCAAGTCCTCTGCGCTGCCCTTTCTGCTGGGAAGCGCGGAGCCGAAGCCTGGTTTCCATCAGTGCTGCAGGGAGGCCGCGGGACGGCTCACGCAGAGGATCGGACGTGTTCCATTTCAATGTCCAACCAGGGGAAAGAAAACCCCACAACCAGCCCCAAACAAACCGGTTTTATGATCTCCACATCCCACTGCAGCCCAATACCTGCCGCTGGCATCCGACAGGTACAGTCAGCTCCTACCGAGGAGGCAGCTTCGGGATGAGACACAGCGCTCCCTGGTCCTCCCGCTGCTGCGCTGGGCCCCGAGGCCCTGCTGCCGAGCATCCAGCGCTGGGTTCCTGAGCTAACACTGCCCTCGCACGGCAGCTCGGAGCACAGAGATGCGCATTGCAGGCGCATCAGACCGATGGGGCTGCTCAGTTTCTCGGTGTGAATTTCTTAAAGACTGAGCAGGTTCCTCCTTGGTTTTGGGCTTGAAGTCTTCTGCGGGTTTCTTGGCATGAGGTTAAGCAGCATGATTCATTAGTCTTCAGAAAGAACAGATTAGCTGGCAGGGTGTATTTGTATCACCAGAGATCCCACTATACTCTCTAATGCTAGAGGTGTCTGCATAATAGGTTGTTGCTTAGAGCTCTCCTGCTGCAGCCCTTCTGCCCTTTCTCCCCAGGGAGGACACCTCCTCGCTGTGCTGGCAGAAGAGCCCATACTCACCAGTTTGGGAATGCAAATGACACGGCTTTTCCCCTTCCACTGGGTTATGCTGCCCTTACCTGGAGGCTTTTCCCTGATACCTCCTCAAAAAGCCCGAGAACACACAGGGGATGCCCTGGGAAGTGATCCACACTTGCTCCATGCTTCTGTGTCCCCTCTGGTCTGACCTTCTTCAGCTGAGAGCTCCCCGAGACAGGCACAACACCGGTAGCAGGGCAGCAGCACATTGCCTCGTACAGAAAGATCCTAGTTCATTGCAAAGGCCTCCAGACAAGTCCGTAAACACAGGCACTGAGGATACTGGGATTGCTTCTGATGCACCAGCTCAGTCTCTCTCAGGTCTCCAACACATCAAGGTCAGCCTTTAGCTAAGAGAGTATCAGACTCAAATGTCACTGCTGACCACTGGTTGTTTTTCACAGCAGAGTAAAGCACCAACACAATTCAGTTCAGCTCTCTAAGATCTCTTCCCTGCAGTCCCCACTCCCTTACTATCAAATGCCCTGGGACGGAGGACAGGGGAACAAGTGCCTCCTGCCTGCAGCACTGGCAGGATCAATAGGCATGTTCTGCATGGCTGGAAGTAATGACACAGCCACAATGCAAGCTGGCAACCTCCTCCCAGAGGACAATTTATCCCTTGCTGTGAATTGAACAATGATGAGGAGACAGCACAGTTGGTTGTAGGACAGAACCAAGGAATAAGGATACAGGAGATGTTGGAGAATTATCAGTGCAAATCTTTACTGCACATCAACAGTGTAATTTAACGTGACAGTGATAAATTCAGGTCACATCTTTTGAGTGTAAAGCTCTCCACATCCTCCTTTGTGAGACCCAAGAGCCTGAAAAGCTACAACACAACCCCTTTCCTGGCTAAAAAAACAATGTTAAAGGATGCCTCAGGCAGTGCCAGCAGAGCCTTAGGAAATTCCATGACACGGTTCAGGAGAACAAGTATTAAAGCCCCTGTTTCTGGCATCACTCACTTCCTCACTGCATCTTTGCCTGTAAGGCTGAGAGTCAGGAGGAGAGCAATATGGGGAAAAGAAATGAAACAGCACTACACAGAACAGGATCTTGCAGACAATGGGTTGAACATTGGGATGCCATATGACAGCATCGCTCTGGAGTACAACCCACCTCATCAGCCGGGATGCAGCTTCAACTCTGGACAACAGGAGCGAGCAGTCACGCATGCAGGAGACATAGCCAAGGGTGTACTTGCAGTAAGCAGAAGCACAGGGCTGAACTAAAGAGTATTCGTTAGGAAACATCAATCGAATAAGATGCTGCACTTGACTGTTCATAATACAGGGGGGGAAATCCCCAGCACAGAAAAGCCCAACACCCCAAAATACAAACTCACGCGGCTCTCCAACAACCTCCTTCTTTCTTGTGAGTTGTCTCACTGTGGCATTCAGCGTCCCCATGATTTACACCTGCACAACCCACACAGGTTTGTCACAAAATACCCCATCACCTGAGTTTTCTGCTTCAGGCCCGACATCCCCTACTCAGCAGCGCTGTTCCCCTCTGTGTCTGGTGGGAAATGACAGGGAATCAGAAAAGCCTGGCACAAAAGGGTCATGCAGAGCAGAACTCCATTGGCTCCGGAGCTGAAAGTGGTAAGGGCAGGAAGACAAACAGAAGGTAATGTAGGCCTCGTTGCTAGATAGATCATTTATTAAAGTGAAATTCAGCATTGTATCTTTGTCAGACAGTACAGAGTTAAAGTCTCATACACAGTGGAAGCAGGACATCTCCTACACGTCAGAGAAATGAGTTCTACAGTTTTTGCTATAAGTTACTAAGTTGATTTAACAATACACAGCTATATTACACAGTTAAAAATACAAGGTGTCCAAAACATTTGGCATAAGATCAGCACAACACATGGAGGCCAGAAACAGAAGAGGGAACACAGTTTTTCTCTCCTGGTAAGCCTGCTGAAAGACTTCAAGCCGTGCTGCAAGTTACCTGCTCGTCACCTCCCTTGCACTCTAGCTGTGGAGTAAACCCAGCCCTGTTTGGGCTCAGCTAAGGGGCTCCTTGAGCCTCCTGATGGACAGGGTGGCTGCAGAGTCGCTTGCAAGGGAAGCTCAGGTTTAAGGCAGGAGCCTCCCCCTTTCCCCACACTTCAATTCATTCCAAACAGATGTGTTCACCAGGAGTCCAGCCCACGAGACCAGGGATAACTGTGAAAAGTGCAAGGAGTACCTTACATCCTAACAGTTCATTTGCACTTTGAAAGCGGAACATGAGAACTCCCTGACTTGATAAGCTAGAGATGGTTAAAGGGCAGCAGTGACAAGAGGAGTGAGGCATCAATAACATTCCTTCACCTTTAGGGCTCTTCAGTCAATACTTGGGGCAGTACAAGGACTCCTTCTGTACAGGAGGCCCCCTCGTATTGCCCACTTGTTTAAACTGTAGAGGCAAAGTGACTCTAGTGCTCCAGGGAAGTGTATGATCTGCACATTTAAATAAACAGTCCCTCAGCAGACCATTTCTTTCCCCTCCAACTGCAGTTACTGCTGAAGCTCTCTCATTGGTATTTACATTTGGCTCAACCAAAAGATGTAAAGTGCGCAGCTCCCCCCTTCTTCCCCTCTCAAAGAACATCCATTACAAGAGCTAACACTGAACAAATCCTCCTCCACGCTGCTGACTGTTGTTCAGTCTCTCTGTGGGCCATGTCCTGTTTCATCTCTGTGCCAACATGACCCCCTTGAAAATACACACTCACTGTGGGTTATCGTGGCTCTTGTTTTCAAAGCCTCTCTGAATCCAGCCTGCACTTCAAACTAACTTGAAATGCCAGACTCGCTATATTGTGGTCAAGTCTTGCACACCAGGGTGTCTAGTGCTTTACAGCCACATTACTAAGGAAAACCAGGACACCAGAGCACTGGGGACAAGAGGTACAAACCTGCCCGCTCTGCTTTTCTCAGGCTTGAGCATCTAAAGTGCCTGACAAAAGAAACATTAACGTTTAATGCCATTGCTCACTTCATGTTATGCAATATGCTTTGAGATGCAGAAACTCAGACCCTGCATTCTAACACAGCCTCCTCAGATAGAGTTGCACTTTTCAGCCATCAGATTGCCACCAACTCGAGGCTTCACATGTTTCCAACTCCCTCGAGTTGAGCTCAAGCCGATAACTATCAGCAATGATTTTCTTCTTCTTCTTCCCTTAAAGTGAGCAGAGGGTCAGCAAACAGGATGGAATTAACCCCAGAAGAGATGTTACTGCATTATTTGGATCTCATACTACTGGCTTTGGATCTATTCAGAAGTCTAATGAAGTTAATGCAACTCTTCAATGAGAACTGAATTATGCAATGTAATTGAATTAGGCTCTATAACGGCTGGAGAGCTTCAAAGACGATTCCTCTGCCCCAGGGTGAATGTCACCTATGCAGGCTTGTAAGAAATAAGCTTCCACTATTAGAACTGGAAGATGACATCTGGTCATCCTCCATGCCCCCAAGGCTTGTGCTCCATGGTTCAAAGCTAGACAGAATTTAAGGCCCATCTGTGAAAAGCAAAAATCTAAAAGGAAAACCAAACTCATCATACCAGCCAAAGCGATTTGGGTCTTCCACCTTTCCAACAAGTCACGTCTAAAAGTGCTGAGCAAATGTCCCACCTCATGGCTTCACAAGTGTGAGGTTCAAACACATTTACTCTGAAGTTTAAACCAAAAAGAAGTTGAAAAGTCTTTTGTTGTTTAATTGGCATGCAGCATAAGGAATCAAATACACAGCATGGTTTCATACAGAAAGACAATTGCATTGTTACGTTTTCTGGTTATTAGACACTAAATGCTTTTCAAGAATCACAGGCACCCTGAACATGGATATTGCTACTGAATTGATGTGTGATTTCAGTTTATAGCATGGGAGCCATAAAGTGGCTAACCCTTCCAACAAGACATCGGCTTCTTTTTGCTCAAGGCGTTCAGCTCAGTTGAGAACAAGGTAATAAGGCATTTGCAAGGGTTTATAAGGCCGTGGGGTCTGACAGCCAAAGATGCTTCTGTTTCTTTGGTGTCTTGCCTCCAAGCTTCTCACCTTATAAACAACTGCTAATGGCTGGTAAACATCTCTTCATCATCACACCACATTAAGAATTTCATTTTTCTTCCCAAAAAAGGTACAATTGCTTTAAGAGTGACCCAACAGGATCACATTTCACATCAATTGACTATTTTAAGGAAAATAAAAATAAGTTTCCTGGATACCACCTCTGCACAAAAGCATTCCAGTGAATACACCTGAACAGATGGAACCTGCCACCGTATTTCCTTGAAAAGAATCATTTTGCTGCTGGCTGCTAAAACACCCCAACAGATTTATTTACTCTTAGGAATAAACCAAAACAAAATACAACAAAAAAAGAAGGTAAATCCCAAACAAACTACATTTGTTTACAGTTTTGGTCTAGAAGTTACAACGAGGCATAACCCTCTCACCTCAGAAACTCATTTTCCCTTAGTAATACCCTCTGATTACGCGAGCACTTTGAGGGTTACCCATGCAGTCAGAGAACCCTCTTAGCTATCTGTCCTGAATGAGAGAAGCCAGATCATGGTGACTGATGTGGGAATTACTCCACCCTTTCAATAAGGAAAGGACCAGTAATTAGGAACTTCTTAAACATTCATGAAATACCAACACAAGACATTCTCTCCTCATTCCTTGAACCTCTCTCTTGTCTGATGTTCTTAAAATCCATACTGGATTGAACAAGGAAATGCTGAAACAATCACACTCCCCAAAACTTCACGAATGGGACGTGTACCGTAACAGAGTATTTCTGCCTATGACGCAGGACTGAGACATGTCAAAGTTTGTTGAACATGTTTTTGAAGTATTAGCAAACGCTTCAGAGCTGATGTGAACAGCTTGCTTTAAATTATGACTTGAATTTTAAAGAGACCCTGGGAAAGCTTCAACAAGAGCTTCACTATGTGAACCGCTCATACCTTCCGAAGCAGCACTGAGCTGGGATCATGACGTGTATTTAGCTCTTCAACAAAGCTTCATCCAGTTTTGGAATAGTAAAACCTGCCATTGAGAAAACGTTAGCCAGAGTTCTCTACTGTTCAGTTCGTTGCTTAAGGCTTGTTGAGAATATACTCTCTATGTGGAGTCTTGGCATCTCGTAACAGAATGGAGACATCAAAACAGCAAAAAAAGAGTGGTGCTTTAAATGATGACATCCCCTTGAAGAGATTTGAGGTCATTGGAGAACAGTCAGTCACAACCAACACTTTTATAAGCTCCTTTTGCCAAAATAACCACTGCATTATTTGTAAGGACACCTTGGCTTTAAATAACAAAATCAGAGCGATCTCCTACAGCGCCCAGTTACAGAGCACCAGCATCCTCCACTCACACAGCTCTTAGGAAAGCACATGTGATGCTCATAAAAGGCAAATGCTTTGATACTTCTTGCCCATTGCAAAGACAGATGAAATGCGTCACGCTCCACTCAGGTCACTCTCCCAGTTATGGCACTACACCCATCAGCGTAAGTCTGCTTTTACCAAAGGAAACTGCTGAGAGCACTGATCGACAGCAGTTCTGTGACAACTGCTAAGGGCATCTTCAGTATAAAATTCGTTTGTGACTGATACGTGATCTGACACAGAGATTGAGACAGATGTCCCTGTTTCACCTACCATCACTGAGCCTTGAATACAAAGGAAATACGCATAAGTGAATTAAATGAGCATTTCTACCAGCAGGACCAGACCCAGCAGATAAGCTGTATTTGCCTTTATACCACATTCTGAGGAAACGCAGAAGTTTTTAAATGCTTACAGGCAATTAATTAGTGAGCTCTGAAATAAAAGAAATTAGAAAAAGAGATTGCAGAGAGTTGTTTGGCATCCATGTCAGAAGCGGCTGGGAGGAAGGATGGTTAAAGAAAAATGAATCAATTTCACACTAGTGAAGTAAAGTTCACGGGAGCAGATTTGGTGAGCTGGAGCAGCTGTAGAAGATTGGGACTTGAAGCACTGACTCAAGGCAGGACAGAGCATGTGTAGGTGGGGAGCAAGCTTCAGGCAAACTTCTGGCCCATGCACCTCAATAATGGATTTAATCTCTGTCGCTGTTCCTGTCCTCGGCCAAGACAAACTGCAGTGGTGGCTTGTGATGCAGTCTGAATTCAGTGAGAAAATTCCATCTGTGATCTGAATTGCACTGAGATGCAGATTTCCAGAAATGGTTTAGAACACTGAGTTGACAAACTCCACAGTCCTATGGGTTTACTTGGTTTCTGCATTATCCTCATTTCTCTATTCCAATGCAACTTTGAAATGAGGGGAAGAAGTCTTCAGAAACATGCTGGGCACATGCTTCCCAATACTCCTGATAACAATGTCTATAGCTTTTTCTGTCATCCAGACTTACTGCATTTAAAATAAATTTACAATATACTTCAGCAGTTTTTGTATACCTAAAACGCACAATACCATCTGCTCCTTCAAGGTCTCTCTTATCCCGAGTCTCGCTCATCTTCATTCTAGTTGCTTGCTACCTTCCGATTTCTGGTCCAGCCTGCTCTTGTTGTTCTTCACCATATAGATGAAATACGCAAGCGTCTCTTTCTCATTCACAGGAATATTCCTGAAGTGACGACTGACAGTCTGGAAGGACAACACGGAAAAAGACAGAAAGTCTGACATTAAAAAGCAGAAATAATCAGAACAGGGGTTCTCTTCGCTTTCCAAAAACAATTTTATGGCCACTGAGAGTAATATACTTTTAGTCAAACATGCACCAATTCAAACTGTCAGTCCTCATTTACCTCTCTCTCTTTACAGCTGGAATGTGCCTATGAACACAGCAGAGTTTTGCTATGTCAGCAGTATTTGTTGCCAACCTACAAGTGAAATTTGGAAGCCAGAACGTCCTCCTGCCAAAGCAGCGTGGCCTCCCCTAAGTGACATTTCGTGCTGAGATTATCTGGAGAGCAAGTTCTCCCTGCAGCTCAGTATTCTAAAGGAGAGTGTCAGAAATACTCAAACACTTTGATGTGTGAACAAGATGTAGCAAAGTTTTAGAATCCAAAGGAAAACGCACTGGATAAATTTTCACTGAGAGGAACACCAGAGGATTTGCAAGGGGAGGGTTAGGATTTGGTTAGGGCTACCCCTCTCTGGCACTGGCATAAACCCTGAACAATTAGCTGCTTTTTCCTCAGAAAATGAACATAGAAAGCATGGAGCTGGATGAGATCTGCTTCTCATACGGAAGAAGCTCTTTTTTGATACCCAAACACAGCTCCAGAACTGGATTTTGATGCAGGCTGAGCAATAAGTCACTCCAAGAAGATTTATGGAAGTTTGAGTTTTCCTTACGGTGGGGTAGCAGCAGGAGTCTAAGAGCCTCAGGCAGCAGTGATTCAAGCATGGGAGCTGGACGAGGATCCAGCGTAGGGTCAAAGCTGCTCAGACTTCACAGGAAATCTGGGAAGTGTGTGACAACTTGAAGTTAGGCTCCCTTTATTTTCTGCTTGCACAGTAGTTTGATTTAACTCCTGGGCACATTCATGGTAAATTGCCTAAGTAAGTAGTCCTTCATGGCAGGAGGTAGCTGAGAGACAATGAACTGGTTAGGTAGAACATGACAAATCGGAACCACTACTGAGGACATACACCCACCCTGCTTCGCATAACTTACTCCTACATGCACTACATTACACATTCTCTATATTCTGTATATTCATGCCCTAGCTGACTTTGAAAGAGAGCAAGACAGCATCTTGCTGTCTTTTTTGGTCTGCTGGCTTTTGTCTTTAAAGCAAAACAGTTTCGGGCAGTTGTGACAGCCTCAGCTTACAAAATCAACCTTGTTACCACTCAGTAACCATTACAGATTTTTCAGTTTTACAGTTTAGAGAAGACTTTTCCCACTGAATGCCTTCAGATCAAGTCAGGAAAGAGAGCAGAGCAGATGCACACCAAGCACAACTAGCTCAAATAACAGAGAGATACTGAGAGTTCTTTCTTAAGTAGTTCCCCATATGGTGAGAAAGCAGCAGTAGAGGCCCTTAAGGAAAGAGCCTTTTATTGAATAACTACCGAATCATAAGACATCAGGACAAGGGAGGAAATAAGGAATCTGAAGTCATGGTCAGGGATTCTGCCTTTAATAATAAGCAATCCCAACCAGTTCAAGTGCCTGTGAGGAAAGAAAAACTAACAGGGGGTGAGTAGTAGTGTGTAAGTCTGAGTTTCAGTCGAACAGCCATCTTCAGCTAATACCCCGGCCACTAGAAACTAGGTTGTTACTGCACCCTAAAGGTAACAGATTGTGCCTATGAACAAGGAGGGAAAGGAAGCAGATAACAGCAAGTTACTAAAACATGATTTCAAGAGCCAGTTTCCACATCTTCTGTGACTGTCTCAGGTGAAAGCAAGCACACAGCTTTCTGTTGGTGTCATCTCCTGAAACCTTCCGCAGAGCACACAGTACGTACTAGCAAGAGTCACTACAGGTATTAGTGTCCACAAAATGAGCACATGAGCAGAGGAGATAAGAAGTGTTTTAATAATAAAGATAATACTATCTCTGTCATCACTTACTTCTGCCAGCTGAGCCTTGTTGAGTCCAGGCCTAGTCTGCAACTTATAGTGTCTCTTGTAACGTCGCAGAGTGTTCACCTGGAGCTGGAACAAGTCAACCTGGAAGTGATGCAGAGAAGAGGGGATGAGCACCACCTTTTGCTTGTTATCAGCCAGAAATGTTGAGGTATCTAAAAATAATGCTTTCTTCCTCAACAGGACTCCTCCCTGCCTGCATTCAGCACCACATCAGCTTGCCTTACTGACAAATCCAAGTATATTTTGTATCTGTTAATGCTGAAGGACCAAAACAGCCTCAGGGAAATAGAAGATTTTGTTCTGGTTCACATGCTGTCAACAGAATTGCTGGCCAATTTCTGCTCTCAATTACACCTCTGCAACCTCCAAGCAGAGAGGAACTTTTTGTTCCCACAAGGTTGAAAAAGCTCACACATGAAATATCAATTTAGCAGGCACTGAACAAATGGCTTCTGACATAAAACACAGTGCAGAGACAGGGAAGAAATGAAATTCAAATACTTAAATGGGAAGTGCACAGTTTAAAAGCAAAGCTGGGGGAGGCTGCAGGAAGGAAGACAAAAATCATGTGGAAAATGCCATGTTTCAAAGACAAAAGGAATCTCTGCTGAAAACCAAGAAGAAAATGACATTAAAGCTGACACAGTGCAGAGCTCCCTGACCAGTTAGGTGACGTGCATCCCTCAGTTTTTAACCACCAAATACCCTGCATGCTCTAAAGCACTAACATTTTTAGGTCTTCACCAATCATCCTGGCAACTAACATAAAGCCTGTATAGGAAAGGTTTGATGGAGAACCTTTTGGAAGGGAAACACAAACAGCTACAACAAAAATCAGGTATCCTTAAAAAAATACACAAACCAAAAATTTGCTGTTCCTTCAATGCTTCCACACCAGAGGTGTGTGGACAGAGCTTTGCAGTCAAGGCACAGCTCTGCTGCAAGGCAATTCTTGGTGGCTTCCCCCCAAAATTAAACTGCTTTTTGTCAGCAGAGGAGGCATTTCCAGCAGAGGGCTCTGCTGAGGTGGCCAGAACTCTGAACATCACCTCTGCACAACTTCTGCAAGGTCAGCAGTACCAGAAACATCACAGAAGCAAATAGGGCACACAGTGGCACAGGGAAGAGGTTATTCTAGAGTTCTGCAACACAGACAACCTCTCCCCGGCCTATTTCCTGCAAATAAAGAGGTTACAGATTATCTGAGGGTCGTTTTGAATAGTGCCAAAAATCCCATCTATGCAAAGGTCTGGAAAAGCTAAATATCCCTGGATAACAAATACCCAAACATGGAGAAAGTGACCTATTGAATCCTCTAGTTTACCTGCAAAACGATGCATATGAAGGTAACAAAGAACCACATTGGGGCCTCGGTCACCACTGAAAATAATTTACTTTTAAATAAGAATTAGTATCCAATATTGTTTTAACAGCTCTGTTTGGAAGCAGTACACTAATGAAGCTGTGCAGTTATCTTATTACACCTTTCTTTATAGAGAACTTGACATGAGCAAAGAACTCACACAAGAACGAAGAAGAAAACTGGGACATTTTCACACATCAGAACAAAAGTATCTCTGAAAAGTGAGAGCAACTCCACAGCAGCTTCAGTGGAGCTGCAATTTAAAATGCCAGTGTTTTCTGATACATGAAAACATCCAAGAGAAACTTCCACATGCTCAAAAGCAGCCTATACCCACTGGGCACCTACTAACCTCCGGGACATCCGTTTCATGCTCAGGAGAGTCACCCCCATCATCACTTGTCTTCCTCTTTCTTTTGTTTCGGACACTCTGGATGAAGTTCTTGTGAAAATCACAAATATACAGATGCCTCACCTAAGGACCAGAAGTGGTGAAAAAGCAATCAAACCGGGTACTGCAGAACAGCATTCAACAGCAGCCACCTCCACAGCAGCATTAGAGGTGACTGGCATTACTGCTTGCCTCATGTGGTAAGGAATTTCTAATCTTAAAGCCCAGGCCCGACTTCGTCCTCTTGAGTTACAGGTAATTTACATTACAAAGATGAAAAGCAAGGAAAATGAAGGACTGCAGAGCTCCAGCTGAATCTCTGCACATAATATATTTCTTTTTTATGGTTACAATTGTATGTCAGGAAAAAAAACCCAGGAAATTGTGTGGAGGAAGAGCATTTGCTTCAGGACTTACTACCAGGTAACAACCAAGAAAAGCATTATTCTGCTCTACTCTTCTGAACATTCTGATTTGAACAATACAGAAGATTAATGCAGGTGTTTTAAAACCTAGGCCAAATAGAAGTTAGGTAATTACCTCAATTCAAACAAGCAAACCGAACGAAAATGTCTCTGACAGCTTATCCTGCCAAGGAACCCCCCTGTTTAACAAACATTATCTCCCTAACCTTACCATAGAGAAAAACAAAAACCACAAATGATCAAAATTACTTGGTACCTGTAACGCAAAAGCCACAGACCCCCGACGTTTGAAATCACTTTATGCAGCCAGCTTCACACGCTCCCTTCATTTTGAGTTACTAGTCTGATTTCCTCTTTATTTCTAAAGCCTACATCTGTCAACAACGAATCATTCCTAGAGTGAAAGAAATTACTATTCCACTAGACATATCTGCTGAGGACTACAACCAGGACAAATAATCTGGGTTTTAATAAGACTGTATTTCAAACTGAGTCACTCTCCTCCCATGATGCGATGTACTCAGGCTGTCAGACCCAGCCAAGCAGGGGAGCTGCCAAAGAATCCGACACAAAACTTCACCTTTTTGTTTCTTGTTTTAATAATCTTCAAAGATCAGGTAAGAAAAGCAGAACTCCATTAACTGAGCTGCTTCTGAGAAATTCCTTCTGTACTCTTTGATAGGCTGCTGTGCTCTACCTATTTCTCTATCTGGCAAGCGACCTGTTTCTATCTTGAGGTGACAGCTGTCACTTAATGTCACAAAGCGGTCAGCAGCAAACCGAGCTGCGCAGTGCCGACCAGCCAACAAGCATGCAGGTGTCCTGGTGAAGAAGCAGCACACCTCACCTTTCCATCAGATGCAGTAATAACCTGCCTTAGGGGAACAGGAATTCTTAGCAACTGGAAGAACGCCGCCAGTGAGCCCCAACTCCAACAGCAACCCATCCTGCTGATTCCACCTAGCTGCAGCAGCGGCTTTCAATACGAAACCGAAATTAAACCCGCGTTATTACCTCCGAAGCAAAGGTCCCTTCGCTCCCCCGATTGTTATCTGCTCCCCACTGCATGAAAGCTTCCCCCCAAACACCGTTTCCAGTGCTGCTTCATTAACCCTCAGGAGACAACCAAGGAGAACAGCCGTGACTTCACCGCGGCATGTTCTTCCCGAGCCCCAGCTTGGTAACACTGCCGATGGGAAAACTCGGTATAGACGAACCGCTGTCACCCCGCAGAGCATCGCACCCGCGTCCCCACCGCCTCTGGGGTACAGTGACCCCCCTCGGGGCCACGGGAGGGCTCAGCTCGCCCGGCGGGGCAGCAACTTCTCGCCGGGCGGCTTCCCCGCAACGCGGGGCCGGGCCACAGAGGGGGTGTCCTTGGGGGTCTCATCGGCGCCCACGACTCACACTTTTGTCGATGTCCAGCTTCAGCTTCTTCTGCGAGATGCTCTTCTGGATCCTCTTGCTGAAGGACGCGTTGCCGGCGGGGCGCACGCAGCGGTCCCCGTCGTCGATGAGGCAGCAGCTCTGGCCGTAAAAGGGGGCGGCGGGAGGCCCGTCCCGGCTGTCCTCCTCGGTGCTGAAACCATTCATCGCCCACCTGCCCGCCCCTCACCCCGCCCGGGGAGCCGACAACCGGGGAAACGCTGCCACCGTCACCCCGCAGCCTCCGGTGGGGGGGACCCCGGCACCCCCGCAGGGGGCCCCCCGCTCTTTCCGGGGCCCCCTCAAGGGGGACCCCCCTGAAGCGCCGGCAGGGGAGCGCAGGCCGCGCCGGGCCCCCCCAAGCGCGCGCACCGCCCGCGCCCCCTCGCACACACAAAACCGCCCTCCCGGCAGCGGAAGTCCCGCCCCCCGCGCCCGCAGGCGGGGCGCTGGTTGGGCCGTAACGCGAGGGGGGCGGGGCGAGGGGCGCCGCTCCGCGCTCCCATTGGTGGGAGGCAGCGCCCGTCTCGCCGCCTCAGCGCCGCGCCCGCCCGCCTCCCCCGGAGCGCGGCCGCCGGAAGGTCGGCGGCGGAGCGGGGGACAGTGGCGTTACCGATCGCGGCGGGGGCGCCCCCCGGCACTGGTTCGCCCCCCGGCACCGGTTCGCCCCCCGGCACCGGTTCACCCCCCTGCACCGGGTTCGCCCCCCGGCGCGGCCCGGCCGGCGGCAGCGGCTCCCTCCGCTTCGCGGAGGCCCCCAGGACAGCGCCGGCCTCCTCCCTCCGCGCAGCCGGACCGCCCCGGCCCCGCTGCATCGCGCCGGAGTGCTCCATAAGCGCCGGCTCGCGGCTGCAGTCACCGCGTAAACCTCCCCGGGCTGACAGACCAAACCCGTGCTTCCTATGTATAAGGTAGGGAAAGGGAAAAGGTGGAGCTGGAAAAGCGGTTCCAGAGGTGAAGTTCTTTCCTGTCAGCTTCAGGGAGAAAAGCCAACCCAAGCCAAACAAAACCAACCGTATAAAAGGGGCAAGAAGTGAGAGGGGAAGAAATTCTTACTGATCTGTGAGATAAGGTGTTGGTTCTGGAAGTGCTGTGACCTCTGTAATGCAGACAGCAGATGCTGCTGTCAAAGGTGCATGAGCAGCGGTAAAGGAAAAAGGATTTCGTCTTCCTAAATAGAGGAATTTATGTACAAACAGGAAAAAAGGGTCTGTAGACTAAAATCACTTCAAAGCGTGGAAGCCTGGATGTAGAACAGCGCGTTCTGCATGGAATGAACCGTGCTAAATCACACACACAAAATAGCTTTGGAAGAGACTCCTCCAGCCCTCAGCCATGGGATGATCGTGCTCCACATAGCAGACATCTCACAACGTGCTCTGCTTGCTTCCCACGAGGAGACTGAAACACCAAAATCCCTGTTGTCCCGGCCGTCCTTGACGCACCAAACACAGAACAAACCTGGAGGGCCAGGGGCAGTTCTGCCTCTGGTCTCACAGTTACTGCTGGTGCCCTCAGGCAGTTAACTTTCCTTTTCACCCTGGGACATGCAAAGAACCACAGTGCACTCCCCCCTGGGGACACCAGTGCCAGGAGCCGCCTGCTCCAGTGGGAAGGAGGTGGAAACAAGTTACCCACAGACCAAGCAGCAGTTAGCAACCAGCAAAGAGACTGAAAAAAGCAAGATGCCAATGCTTGTAGCAGCCCCTGGCCATGATACCTGGGATGTGCCTGCCTCAACACGCTCCTGGCAATACTCACACAGATAGTCCCTTAGTCTGGGGAAAGGGAAAACACCAGAAGGCTGACAGCGATCTCAGAGCTCCCACTCACAAGCTTTCTAGGCTTAGCTTTGCACTCGCTAGAAACAACGTGTGATGAACTGGCCACAACCCCCATTCCCCATCTCGCTGCACCACTGGGGGAAGGTGGTGGAGAAAATCAGGAGCAAAGTTAAACCTAGGAAGAAGGGAGGGGTAAGGGGAAGGTGTTTTAAGATTTGGGTTTATTTCTTGTTTTCCCACAGATTTGATGGATAATAAAGTAAGCTGATTTCCCCAAGTCAAGTCTGTGATGGAAGCTGCTGAGTGATCTCTCCCTCTTTTTATCTTGACCTATGAGCCTTTTGTTATATTTTCTCTCCCTTGTCCAGACGAGGAGATAGAGCAGCTTTGGTGGGCACCTGGTGTCCAGCCAGGGTTAACCCACCACAGTCTTACCTCAAACCAAGCAGGAGGCTGAGGACATCTTACAGAAGGAGTCTTCTGCCTTTCGGGAAGCTAAAAGCACAGACTGCAGAGCCAAATGATAACAGCAGCCAGTAGATAAAAGGAATACGCTCAAACATGCAGGCCTTGCTTGTGTTCCCATGAGGAGATTCTGCAGGTGCTCCCTGGACTATTCTGTGGGAAGCTGGCTGGAAGCATTGGTGCTATCAGTGTTTCATCTTGGGCTGCAACCTCTGAGCCTATGCAAACAAGAGGACTTTAAGTTGCTTTACAATGCCCACTGAAAGGCAAGTCCCTGGTTTTGTCAGTGTTTGCTAATTCAGTGCTGAGAACCCCCAGCTCCAGCTAACACAATGACACCTTGTTCAGCCTTCCAGAAAGAAAAAGAAAGGTGCATGGAGGTGTTTGTGTAATTGCACTTTATTTCAGCACATTTATCCTCATGGGAACTTCAAGATTTCACAGTCTGCTAGTCCAGAACTAGCTTGCTGTGAAATAAACGGCCTCATAGAGGCAATCTTTATTAGGTATCTATCACTAACCCAATCCAATAATTCCTGGTGGGAGCTGCAATGAAGTGAGAAACAGTGTTTCATAAACCCATCATCACCCAGGCAGCTTTAGTGCCCTGGAAGCAGTAATGTCTTGCTCAGCCAAGGCAGCCCCTTAAGTAAATGAGGGGAACCTGCACAGGCCTTAAAATCTGAGCTGGAGCAGCACTACCCTCTAAAGACAGGCCTGCAGTGTAGCTGTCACCTGGAACTTACTGGTTTAATGGAGCTATTTGGGGTTCCTGGGACAGAAATGCCACCTCCCAGAAGGTCTTTGCTGCCAAAGATGTCCTGGGAAGAAGCCTTTTGAATTGTTTTTATACCTCCAGTCTGGAATGAGACCATTTCCAGTGTCTGTTCCTTGAGGACCAATGCAAACACCGCCCCAGCACCCTCCCCCAGCCTCACACACTGCAGTGTCTCTCTAAGGTGGCACATACTAAACTTGCTAAAACACTTGCACTGTTCCAGCTTTTGGCACATCCTCCCCTTGGGAAATGGTCCCGTGGCCAAGAATCACGGCAGTATCTTCCCTTGGGATCACACTTCTATCATAGAATCAACCAGGTTGGAAAAGACCTCTAAGATCAACCTTGCAGCTGACTGCTGCTCCCCCCAGAAAGAGCTTTTCTTTCCCTTCCTTTCCCTTCCCACCTGCTGACTTTCCCACATGCACGTTTTTCCATGTGCTATTGTTTCTCTTATTCCGCAGTTTTTCACCCCATGGAGTTAAGTGAGGTGCACCGGGAAGGCCACAGCAGAAATGGTGACAGCAGAAAGTGCTGAGGGTCCCAATGGGAGCACAGGTAGGGCCACGAGCAGCCCGTAAACTTACCTGAACAACAGCTCTCCCTGCATGGAAGATCAGAACACAAAGAGCGCAGCGAGTGGTTAAAACCCCTCACCTGCAAACTGAGGGGTAGGATGGATCTTCAGCAGTTGCTCTGAGGCAGATACCGTGAGAAAGAAGGATGACAGCTTCACCCCTAGACCACAGGAACGGGTAGTTCAGACAAGACACACGTATAAGCTGAGGTCATTTTAATATCTTATGCTCCTGGCCATGTATCTCAGCAGTAAACACACAAACTGCCTTTGAGAAAAGCTTCCTGTGCTGCTTTGCATACATGGTTGATGGCAGGCTCGGGGAGGGAATGTCCCTGGTGAGGTGAGGCTCTGGGACGGACAGCAGGGCCATTGCTCTGAGAACAGCAAAGGGTCACCGGCCAGGCATGACAGTGCCTGGTTGTAGGACAAGACTGCCTGAGTCCCTTGCCTGGAGTACTCATCCACAGGGAGCAGCCGCCAACTACACTCAAAGCTGCTCCCTATGGAAAACTAGCTGTAGCTTTGACCACGAGGCAATCACCATAGCAGATGATGCTCCGGCACTGTGTCATCTGCAACTGCTTCAACCTCAGGGATTTTTACTTAGTTGCTAATTAACACAAACTGATAATCAATAGTTTAATTACTGAGAAAAAAGAACATGGATACTGAAGTAAACACCTTTCCTCCTTCTTTTGGCTAAGTTTATTCTGCTCCTCTGTGTCCTACCAACAAGGACTGTCCATAGCCACCATCTCTCAGGGGTGTCCTGTCTCAACACAAGTCACCCACCACGGCCATAGCCCCTTTGGGACTGCGCCCTTGGGCATGGAACACTTCCTTGCACAAACCTATCTCCCTCCAAATCCTCCAGCCTTATCAACATCTTACATTTCTCCTCATGTGTCTCCTCCCCTCATGGCTGTGTCTCTTTAAACTTGTCCGAGTTGAAGTTCTGCAGGGTCCTTCGATGGGCTGGAGCTTTGGGGCACAATGGGTTGATCCCAGTGGCCTCGGAAGCAACTGTGAGGGACAGACACAGAGGTGCCCACAGGCATCTCTGCAGCCCCAGCTGGCTGTATCTGCCTTGGGCATAACCACAGTAAACCCTGCAATTATACCTGATGCAAAGGGCAGCCGGGAAAGACGCTTCCTGGGGGGATAAAGGAGAGCAGTCCCTTATGTGGCGGGAAGCCTGTGCTGGGGAAGCACCAGACCAGGGTAACAGAGCTCACTGTCCTAAGAAGCAGAGAGAAGGGAAATCAATCGCTAGAGCAAAGCAGGCAGGGACAGTCATTTTGGCATACACAGCTTTCAGAAAACACATTAAAAATTTATTTTAAATATATTATAAAAGGAAGTCCATTCAACTTTAAAAACACTAGGCATTCTATCCATGATTCCCAGTTTATGAAAGCTACTACATTAAAGTGCTACAAGTCCTTTACCACCCCCAGATATTAGGCTGTTCGTCCTAATATGCACAAAATAAATATACACTGATTCAAGAGGCACCATCCAGTTTTACAGATCAAATGCATGCAGTACAAGGAATAGACAAACCTATCACCGAGATCCTGGAGAATGCATTTTGAAACCAATTCCTTTCTCCACCCTAGAGGCTACAGCTATTTGTTACTGTTAGCACAATGTTTTAATCTATTAGTTCTATCAGTTTTCACCTTGTTTTGTGGCTGAAGTTTACATTTGCTTGCTCACTAATCGGGATTAGGACTTTAGAGTTGGACTAGTAGTTTTAAGACCACATAGATCCAGTGGCTTTATAATGGCCTTTGGGACTGTTTGTGATTTCTGATTTGGATACTCAGAAAGTAAAACGCAGGATCTTGCATGCTGGTGAAATGCATGAGCCTTCACCATGAGGTGGAACATCCAACAGCTAACCAAGACATCCCCTGGTCTAGCTTTGGTTGTTACAGCGTACCAAGAAGAAGCTGCCACCCTGTCCAAGTCTTCCTACTGGGAGTGACATCCCCCTTCCCCGAGTCATTACTGGTATTGATTTAACAAAGGAAACCCCAGAGCTTCAGAATTGCTGTCGTTCACACAGATTTTGCACGTACAAGTTGGACATATTAGAAAATACACACAAACACAAACACGGCACAATTCAAGCTTTCTCTGACATCCTTACCTCACAACCCCTTTCCCTCTCCTCTCTTGTCCAGCAAGGCACTAGGAAATGGTTCAAGTTTAAGCATTTGCTGTACATTTACATTTTAAAAGGCACATCTTTATTTTAATGATGCTGAATTCCCTTTCAGTAAGGCTCACACGTTCTTCGGTTGCGATGTGGAAAAGAAAGGTAATTTCCCAGGCATGAAAAAAGCCACCTTGCACACATCAGAGCCCCAAACCTATTACTCTGTTCATAGGCCTGGGAGATTAGCACCAGTATAAATCAACAACAGCTTCAAGAACAAATCAAAGTATTATCATGCAACATAACACACATCCAGGGATCCCCCTGTTGTCTGAGATCCTGATACTTAAAAGCAGCAGAATTTATGCAGCCATGGAGAGAGGAGTGTTTGAATGCTTTTGGGGGGAAAGATGAAAACATTTATTTTGCATATTCAATCTCCAGTCTTCACTTGCATGCAGATGTGAAGATTCACTTATGTGTTCATGCTTTAGCAATCTGGCTTACAAATAACCCAAAGTAATTGGAATAATTAACCAGTAAAGGCTCAATTAAAGATGTAGATGATGAAATACAGCCTCTATTTCTCAATCAGTGGATGGCTGGTTATATTAAGTCTCCTTATTAGTCAGCAAAGCCTCTAGGGTCTTGAAAAGTATAATTAATGAAAATAAATTAACAGCTCAAAGCCCAGCAAGCCAGTCCGAATTGGTGAGGCACTGATCACACTCAGATCCCAAACCATCAGAGGACAGATCAGATGAACCGTACTGAGAAGGACCCAGGAGGACCACTCTCACTGAAGCTCCCATTTCCATGCACTGGTGGTTGGTTTTGACAACAGGAATTGCCTCAACAATTATCTAATCTTTCAGTGCAAACTGCTAAGAGCTTTACTTTCTCTCCAAATTAAGACCACTAAGTGGTAAAAGACCTGTTCCTTACCGCAGCTCTCTCTGAAGCAAGCGCCCAGCAAGCCAGATAGCAAGGACTCTCTTCACCAGGTGAGCCCAAGTACAAAGCAAGCCATGCATTTCTCAAACAGAAGCTAATCCTCTCATTAGGAAACTAAGACAGTTGCAAGCTGCAAGCAGAATGACCTACAGTCCATTCCTATAATCTGCTGATTGCGTCCCACTTTTAAACTAGCACTGTTCATGGACAGCTTCTTGTTCCACAGGTATTAAAACATTCATAAAGACATCTAGTGATCCATAGTCAGCACTACTAGACTAATGAGAGCATTAATAACTTAAGGAAAGCAACAGACACAAAGCACTGGGAGGTGGTTCTGTCTCCCACAGAAATGAAAAGGGATCCTAACATATTGTAGTTACGGAGAACATAAGATGTCAACTCTGATGCTGGCCTCACTTCCATAGCAATACTGCTGTACAACTGTCACAAGGGAAGCCTAGAGCCATTTTTCACTCCCAAAATGTTAGATACCAATGCATTTGGCAAGCCTGGTCCCAGCTGTAATGCAGTACCTATGCTCCCTTGCTTTGTGAATGCATGTACCAGGTAAGTCAGCATGTGGCCTCAGCTGGGAGGATGAGAGAGGTGAGAATGAATTTGAGCCTCACAGTCAACACATCAGGCTTGAGAGGCAGATAGTTGTGTCCTAGTTTGCTCCCAGTGGACAGACACAGCGCTACATGGCCTCAAACACATCTGAAACATGGACAACGGTCCTACAATTGGCAACATCAGAAAGGGCTCCCTTCTGGAGCTCTGCAGAGGGAGCCAGCCTGCTTGTTTCTTGACAGTAGGCAGAAATCTCTGCCTTCACATAAGAATGACACCCTACCTGGGATGAGATTATTCTGGTTCAGTGTCTGGCACATCCTGCAGCCAAACCAGATGGGTAACACCTTGCACACCTAACTGGAGGTTAGGGTACCATTGAAATGGGCCCATCAGTCCCACATCTCTGCTTAAGCAAACAGATTTCCAGTCACGAAACTGTACAGTGCTGTGGATGCTGTGAAAAGAGGAGGGATAAATAGCGCAAGCCTAGAACGCTAGTGACCACAGGACTCACCACTGCGACAAGCTGCACACTGATGAACAAATGGATAAAGACCAACAGCTAATTTCAGCCCTGGCTTAACTATCCTGAAGTAATCTGCTCACACCAACTGTGAATTAAGTTAGCTTTCAAACCTCTAAAGGAAAAATGGAAGTTGCCTTCACATAATGGATTAAACTCTGAAAAGCTCCAGAGGTGTCCATGCTAAAAAGTTTTTGAACAAGAGGCAAATTTGGAACCTGATATTCAAAGGCTCTTAGCAAAAATCTTCACCTGTAAGAACTGTGCTTACTTCATACCCCTCTGCTCATCTTTCACCTTGAAGGTCCACCAGTGAGTGACAAACTGACTGCAAAGCGAATGGACCAGAAACCCAGATTCCTCATCGCTAATAACTACAGTGCTGTTCTCAACACCTGGCTGCACTTCCACTAGAGCTCTTTATTTTATCAAAGCTGTGATTTGGAAAGTGATAATACTCAACTGATTGAAATATATTTTGGTTTAGGGCAAGAAAAAAAATCATTTAATATTTTGATGGCCATTTTTTTGATGGGAGGATTAAATCTTCAAGATTTTACTTATATGGGCTTTGGAAGATAAAGCATCTCTGTGGGAACGCTTCAGCGAGTAGTACAGAATCATAGAACCAACCAGGTTGAAAAAGACCTTTAAGATCAAGTACAACCATTAACCCAGGACTGCAAAGGCCACCACTAAGCCATGTCACTAAAGACAAACTGATCTCATGATCTCCACCACAGCCACCTCTCATCTGCCCCCCATAGTAGCCCACAGTGTATACCTGCCACCCCTACCCCTCATGTCCAGCCCTCACATCCCATGGCTGCCCTTGCTCTCCCCTCATGATCTCTCCTTATGGCCACCCTTTCTTTCCCCCCAGTGATCTTCCCTCATGGCCGCCCTTTTTGCAGCTACAAAAAGTCCTGGAGGGTCCTGGATAACAAAATCCTTTAACACCAGACCTGGGTAGGAAATAAAGCAAACAAAAAGCAGTTTGAATCACATTCAGACTCCTCTAAAATCAGAGTTTCAGTTCAGTCTCAGCACAGAAGTGGCTCTTGCAAAAGCCTTTAACATTCCACCATCCCCAGAAGAGAAGGATGCAGCATCTTCACAATAAAGCCTGGCCTGCTAGTTAACCTTCTCCTGAGAGTCTCCCTTTTACCTTCATTCACTGTTTAAAAAAAAGTACTCTTAAAAAAAGTTTTTGTAACCCTCCCCAGTAAAAACTAGAATTGTAAAATATATATATATATGTATGTATTTCCTCAGTCTCTTAAAGATCAAGATTTCTGTTAAATTTTTCCAAGATGGTTGAGTTTGTATGTTCAAATATCCACTGCTGTGTTGGAGAGGAAGGATTGCAGCTATTCATAAAGATCTTTCGGTCACTCTCACTGCAGTCCATACAGCTGCTGCTTACTGGATGGTAGAGGCTCTTGTCCTGGAGAAGAGAAACGTGATGTGAGGTTGCTGAGCAGAGAAGCAAAGCTGGTTTAAAATCAACACAAGAAAACCAAGGTATTTTGTCACTTAGATGTACCTGAACAAGCTGTTCCACACCGAATTAGTTGGTAAGTGTCAAGATGCATTCCCATCCCTTGCAGCAGCATCCCGCCCATCTCACACCTCTACTGGGATGGTCTAAAGCTGTCTGAAACCAGGCTCTCCAGCCTGCAGTGCAGTCAATGCTGCAGTTGCTCCTGACACTATTCATATAGATTACAAGGACAGAACATTTAGTCAAGAACTTCCTTACCTGTTACCCACAAAAGTGCTTCTTAATAGGAGGATGAATAAATCCTTATCTACTTTTGGCATGTGCTCAGAACAAACCAATAAACACAGCACACCTCTTGGCAAACAGGTTTTGCAAGGGTATTGCATCACCTTACTGCCAGCCGTGGACAGGACTGCAAGGAGAGGGTCCTGCTTAGCAAGCCCTGGAGAGGCAGTCCTCACCATTTCTAACCAGTGGACCAGGGGAGAAACTTCTTTCTAAGCAAGGATAATTAAGGGCACAATGACAACAGATTGTCTCTTATCGCAGCTGCACAAAGAGAAGGAATAAAACAGGAGTGGTGACATTTTAAGGAAAATTGCCTGTAGGCACTGAAGTTGACACTTTAAATGAGAACACACTCACTTTTCGGTATCTCCAGAGCTGGTTCCCCTTCATTCCATGACAGTCATAGAGGGTCACAGGGCTGCTGTGGGAAATGGCATCAAAACAGAACTTCTTGGTGTGCTGAGGATCCCCAGGACGGATGTCTTCTCTCCAGCTGAAGGTGAATACCTGCCAGGACAAACAGGACCCTCAGGGTGGCTGGTGCTGGGCCTGGTGCTTTCACCAGCAGAATGACAGTATCTGATAGAGGAAAAGCCACTTCCACCTCTGGGGCAGGGAGTGCTGAGTAGGGGACGCTAACAGCTACCTTGTGGACTGCCACACAGCATGCTAAATGAGACTGTGCTGCTGCAAACAGCCATGCTAGTTAGCTTGGGTACTAATAGCAGCCTTGAATGTCTCTGCAATGCAGACATACATCATGGATTAAGTGAGCAGCTGACCAATTACAGCCTTTCACAGCTAGCAAAAACGGCAGAGAGCTACAGGAGCTCAGAGTTAACACCGGCAGTAAACACCTATGTCTGCAAAGAGAGCTTGCAGTCACCTTGAGAAGAGTCTGTCCCACGTCTTCTGGGACAAGAGACCAGGAGCCCACAGCTCCCCATCCCACCCCGGAAGGGCAAACACTAGGGCAGTGATTCCTGGTGCTCTCTTCCACTGAACCTGCAATGATCTTTTTCAGGTGAAATTAAAGGAGGGTTACTACAGAAGAGAAGGGGGTTTAGCTCTAGTAATAAGGCACAACCCATGCTTGGCAGTGCTATGGCATTGATGAAAACTACCAGATGACAGCACATGTGGCTTGGAAATCCCTGAACCACAGGGTTGAACCATGGGCAAAGAGTTGGTGAAGTACCACCACGTAACATGGCTCTGCTCCTTGCCCTGCCCCTTTGACATTAGCTTTTGGCCACAGTTTGACACAGCAGAGTGCTTTAACTGCACCCTCAGTCTGACGAGCATGGCTTGGCTGAAGACATGTTTTAAGCATCACAGGACTAAATTCCACTACTTGTTTAAAGGCCGGCACTGGTGTCAACCTTTCGCTTCATGCTTTGCCAAGAACAGCATCTCTGGCAAGGATGCAAGTGCCCTCTTGTGACCAGCACCAGCCAACGTGGTTCTGGCCAGCATGCCTCCCTGCCAGTGCCTGAGAGGAAGGGCTCTTCTGTGGGCTCCTTTCGGAGCAATGTGGAAGAATGGTCCTCTCCTCGGAGCTGTTTCAGGGGGCAGTAAGACAGACTTCTAATGAACAGGGTGCTACTACTTGAAGCAGCAATGCCAAGAACTTATGCCACGGTTCTTGTTCCTGTTTCTCTTTTAAACCTCCCTTGCAAAAAGAAATTACCACAATCATTTAGGCTCAACGCTACACAGAGGTTCAATCACATTATGCTTCTAAACACTAATTGTTCAAGATCCTCCTCAGGGGAACAGAGGCTTAGTTTTGGACTGCCTGAGTACATTGTTTTCATTTTGAGCGTTCATGCATCAGAACTGATATGCAACAACCCTTTGTCTCCTACCACTGAAGCCATTCCCCTGAAGACTTATGCATGGCTCTGTAATAGAGGCATTGTTTTCTTGAGCTTTTCTCAGCTCAGCTGCCACAGTTTAGACAAACTAATATTTCCCTCCCTTTTCTTACAATAAAGCTGTCGTTTCTGGCACCTTATATGTTGAGAGGGTGAATCTATAGCCTGGCCAGTTTCATCCCTCTCCAGCAATGGTTGGGTGTTTATAATGCATTTGCCTCCTGTCAGAAGGATGATAGTAAGCAGTTATTGAATGCTCCTGCAGGTTCATTAATATGCATGATGCTCCTCCATCACTTCTCCCAGCACAACCTTTGAAGTTAATATTCACTTTGTTACATATTACAGCTGCCTTGTTACTGGTTTATTATTTTGGCATATTGTTTTCTTGTGTTCCCTTTTGCTCGCTCCCGGAACCTCAAAGCGGAGGTGAAAGCGCTGCACAAAGCCTACCAGGCTCCAGACCCGCCACAAGCCCAAACCACATCCTGCTACAAGCCCACCAAGTATAATTAGCACGAGCCTTGGGGTGCAGAGCATCCTCCCTTCACCTGGCAGTGTTCTGCAATGACGTTTCTTCTCTAGCATTCATCATTTGTTCTTAACAACTTCTCCCTCCCCAAATTTATCTAGGGACTGATGATTTATCAAAGGGACCATTACCTGCACGTTGTTCCATGCTGCCTCTCCTCTGTCCTTCACACAGTTTTCTAGCCTCAGTGGGGATCCCAGGGCTCCGTGCTTAGTATCCACACACAGTCCAGTTCCTACATTGCGTATCTGAAATAGTAAGTTCGGCACTGAATCTCCTTCTCTTACCAAGTGATAGGAAAGAAGGCTTAAATTGCTTTAAATAGTGGCAGTATTTGTAAGAGGACAGCTTTAAGATTCCTCACTTCACCACGTATCTGAGCTGGCAGATGACAGCTAGAAGAAAGCACAGCAATTCAAAAAATGGAGATCTAGAAACCTCCAGGACACAGCAAAACCCATTAGCTACGGGACTGCAAAGCCCACTATGTTGTGGTGTGTAATAATCCACGACTTCACTCCTGGGGCAGTTCTTTTCCCAGAACACAGCAGACTTCCAAGAACAGGGATGGTTTTCCTGGATTTCAGATGGAAAGCTAAGGAGCAGTTGTGTAAGCCTTTGGAAGTACTACTGCTCAGCTGCTGCCTCTCTCTAGCCCTCCCTGTTGGCATGTTCTGCCTTCTCCAAAGCACACAACATGCAGAACAAGCCAAATCTCTATTCTCTCTGTAGCTGTGCACTGATAGAAACAGCTGCCTAACTGCCTTCTTTGATCAGGCTAGCGTAATGGTAGGGTAGTTCTGGTCTTCGAAACACATCGAGCAGGATCTTTAAACACTCACTTGCCACCTCACAGCAAACTGCTTCCGGGAGCCCAGGGGTAAAGCAACCTTAAACCAACCCGCAGCCTGTTTGCCCACTGCAGACTGCAGAGCACAGACTTGCCTCTCCCCACGCAGCTGCTGGAGGCTCCACTGGCGGGTAGAACTTTGGCAAGTCCCACGCGACCTCGGTCATGAACCACTTGAAGCTTTTGCAGTTGAGGTTGTTGCGGAGCTCCTTCTGAGCCGCGACGTCCCCTGCAGAGAGGTGCCGGTACTCCGGTCTGCGCTGGTAGATGTACTCTGCGTACTCGTCCATCCACACCTCTGCCACCCGCTTCAAGTTCTGTGTGGGTAAGAGCCACGTGTGAAAACCAGAGGGAAAAGCACCTGAGAACGCTCTGTACAAGCTACTGACATTAGCATTCAGAACAGCTCTGCTGCTTGTGCTCGGCAAGGATTTTCATGCACATCCACTCTTTCTGCCCAGCTTCAGGATGGAGATTATTTTTATTATTCTCTAGTTCCAAGGGACTTTTCAAAACCTATTTTTAGTTGAGGTCAAAACAGAATCCTGGCACCTGGCCATTCTATCTAGTTCCTTGTGGCTAAGGAAAACAACATTAATCAAAGGCTTTTCTTTTGCTTTCCTTTTTCTTTCTGTGAAGAAGCTAGTCACAAAATGACGCTGGTAAATACCACTGGACATTCAAAGGTCCCTGACAAAAAGCTGCTTTCTTAAATCCTTTTTATTGCATCCTCTAGCCCATCTAGGAATGGGATTTGCTGTACTCCCTTCTGGAAAGCTTCAGTTCTCAATACTTTCTTACCACTGTTTTTCAGTTTTCTTGGGTAAAAAGCTGTTTAAGAGAAACTCTGAGATACCACAGCAATACAGAACTTTCAGGTGATGACCTTTCAGAACAGAAGCAAAGGGCTTTACCTCCTAGCAGCAGCGTATTTCACTTATCACTGTAAAGCTTAACCACTGTGCAATTCCAAGCCAGCAATGAACACCATCCTGTTGAGATACCCACCCCACTGCTCTTTATAACACACTCAAGAGATTGTTGGACCTTGGACTGTTCTCTGGCAACAACAGGCACATTGTTGGTGACTCAGCAGCACTGCCCACCTTGCATAAATACAGACAGTCCAGCAATGGCCATTTACTACTGAGGACACCGAGAATGAGCAGTGTGCTGACCCTGCCCCAAACGCAGCCTACATACAACTTAAGGTGACTGTATGATCTTAGATGCCAAGAGACAGCCTCTCCTACACCCTTCTGCCATCCCCTTCCAGCACTGTGAGTATGCAAGAGCCAAATACTGAATCAAAAGAAACATAGCTCCTTCCTGAAGGGATGGCACAGAGAGAAAAGCACTCTATCGCTCTGACAGGTCATTGCTGGGCTGAGTAATAAATCCAAATCTGTAACTAGGGTGATGCCATTAAACAGGGAAGCATTTTAACACTGTGCAAGCCACGAGCCTGCAGAACAGCAGGGCACATCTTGCCGTTTTTACTTATGCAGCCGGCCTGGCTCCTATGATTTTCTGCTCCCACCAGAGGGCAATGCAATCCCTTCCTAATTTGGAAATTAACTGGAGAGATCGAATGCATGTAGGCAACAGCTCTTTCCTCTTTGGGCTACGCTAGATCAAGAGATAGGATGGCACAAAACATTCTACTGTGGAAAATTACAGCTCGCCCATTCAGTGGTCCGTGATGCATGAAGCCGAGAGGTCTTTCAAGCTCCAAAACACGATCACTACAATGAAGCCTGCTGCTCCTGGGGAGCACAGCTATAAAATGACCGAAGCATTATACAGATAAAGCCATATCTCGTTTTTATTGGTGATTCCATAGCCAGTGCCTGATTGCAAAAGTCCATTCCCAACACCCAGCAATGGCTGCTGTTTAGAGCATAGAGCTGCCTGCACGTGAGTGTGCAGCTCCTGGGCACTCTTCCCTTTGTGATACGCATCCACCACTGCAATACTGCTCAATTTGACCACCATACAAGCACAATTTATAGACTACAAAGCCTACATTTGCCTCCCATTGTGGGGTGAGAGGAGACAACAGCACAGTCAATTGCAGTCAGACATCTGTCACGGGTAATGCCATTGCCACTTACTCTGGCCAGGCTGACTCCTGTTGGAACCTTGTATGGAACATATTTTCTGTAGATATGACCAACTCTAGAGCAAGGGATGTCCTCCATGCGACCTCCACACATCCATACCTGTGGAACAGCAGAGATACAATTTCAGTCTGGGTTATATAGAGAAAAATGAAGAACAAAAACCACTTTCAAGTCATGAAAAAGCTCACCCCAGATGTTTTACTTTAAAGTACACCCACTCCCAAACAACCTCCCCTTCTTGCTTTAGTCTCAAATCCTGTAACTACCTGCTTAGAGCCATGCAGCGACCCTTGGTTTAGCACAAGTGCTATCAAGCCCAATAGTCAAACAGTTCAATTTTAGATTCTTTAGAGAAAGGGACAGAAACAAAAAACCACCCAGAAAATAGCACACAGCACACTTTAAATTGATATATGTTATTACAGCAATAGTAACCACTGTAGTTAAACTGGACTGCCATACAAGACCTGGGTGTAGGCTGTGTAAAAGGCAGGCCATCTCTATAGTACAGGTCTTGTGTTATGCAAGATACTCCAGGGAATTCAGAAGCCTGTTCAAGTGCCAGAAAGCAGAAGAAACTGCTGCGTTTTCCTGTGGTTACCACTGCTTTCAGATGGTTTCATTGCTGACATGCACTCACTGCTTTGCAGCCTTACAATTAGGTGGAAATCCCTGCCTGGTAAAAACATAATTAGCTTTAAGAAAGCCCTCAAAGTCACTGCAGCACACTGCTAGTTGAGAAAGACTACCCTGATGCTTGGTTAATGTCTAGATTTGGGCCCAGAATTTTTTTTTCCCACCCGGGAAGATTTCATTCTTTGCCATCACAGTGCAACAACCTTCTTTTATTCCTTATTTATGTCACAGATGTAATAGTTTTGTCCAAAGGAAACCAAAGGAGATGTTTCATGAATCAGCCAATCTACTTCATTAGATCTAAGAATTACATTCATACGTGCTTCCCAGGGATATCTAATGAATACTTAAAAGGTACCCTTCAGTATGCAAAACAACCGACTCACTGAAGTCTTGAAGCATGACACTGTCTTGCCCTTCAATTTGTCCCCAGATCTTATGTTAATGCCCCGAAGGCAGCACTATTTAAGGAGGTCTGCTGGTGCTGCAGGCTGATGCAGCGTTCCTGATCCCTCCATTCACTGTGGCTAATTTGAGCCACTGCAGTTCATCGTACAATGAGCTTAGTCAACAGCTTCACACATAGCAGGCAATTCCATTAATATTCGACAGCGACAATATTAAATACTTAGCTCAGAAGAGAAATATTTGGCCAAGGCTGCTGCATAATTATTGGCTCTGACACTAAAGTCCTCTGGAGTTTCAGCTCTGTCTACTGGCCCTAATAATTATAGTCATTTGCTGACTGCATATAACTTAATGGAGGTTGGTTGCTCTCAGTTAGGGGGATATTTTTCACAGGCAACTTCTAAAGTTCAAGGCACTTAATAACACGCCGTTATAGTGAGAGAGACCAGAAGGAAGTTGACAAACACTCCTTCTACAGAACTTCATTCCTTTTGTCCCTGCTGTGTCTCAAGAAGCTGGTAGAGAAGAGATGAAGACCAAAAAAGAAACTAGCACCTGGCGGTTTTGAAGTTGCCAGGGGAATTAGAAATGTTGCTTATGCTGTAGCTGCTGTGCTTTTTGCTGCAGAGGGCCACAGTGTGATTTCCCTGCTCGGGAGTTAACAGATAGACTGAGAAAACAAGAGTTTGGGGATGTTTTCTATGAGAGAAGTGGTTTGTGCAAGAGCTGCAACAGACCTGGGAGCTATAAAAGACTGCAGGAATAGCAGAAGGACCCTAGAGCTCAGCAGCACAGACACACATTCCTCAACACCCCACATTCAGAGCCTGAGCACTGCACCCTGCATCAAGAAAGCCCTATCTGTGGACATGCAGCTGCATTTTAGTGCAACACAGAGTATGCAAACAGCAGCTTGTGATTCTTGCTGCCTCACCTGCCCCTGATCTCTAAGGAAAGGCTTTCAGCAGGCCACATTGAATACACATCTCTGAAAACACGACTTCCCTCCTGTGAGAAACAGACCCCTGCAGTCTATGTGCAGCTAGAGAGAACACTGTCCTTGCACTGCAGATCTTGTGAAGCAATACTACAGGCAGCACTTATCTGCTGAGCAGTACACTGGAGAGGCAGGGGCTACGGGAAGCGAGATACAACTGACGCTCTGTTGGGCCAGGAGTTCCAAGCAGGTACAAGACTCCAGGCACAGAAGACAACATTACATGAACACATGTAAAGATATGATAAGAAAAGCTTCTTAACTGAGCTACTGAACAAGTACAATCCAAGATCAGTTTTACACGCTCTTCTTCTAATCTTGCTTTAAAATCTTTACTCCTGGTGATTAGCGGTGCTGCACGGAGGCAACAGGAAGCTCCCAATTCCTGCTAGCAGAGCTCAGTGACCCTTTCAAGGTACTTTGCCAACTCAGTGCCTTTTTACCACTGTCTTATGCTGTGACAGTCTAACACTAGCAGTACAAATCTAATTTTAAAAGCATGCCTTCCATTCATTCATTGCTGCTTTGATTTATTTTATTAGTGAGCTTCTTTGTGTGGTGACAGAACTCATTACAACCTCCATAAAGACAATTACCAGTCCTTATCTATAAAACTGGAAGAAGGGGGGAGAGGGAAAGAGCGTGACATGCATTGGTAAAACACAGCTACCAAAAGCACTAGAAAGTTAAAGGTCAGGTGAATCACATCCAGAGGTCTGTCAAGGAGTAACTGCTAGTGAAGCAAACCCAAAATAGCCGAGAGGATGCTTCCACTCAGTGATATTTGGTCGATTTCAAACAAGGGTACAGCTCACGCCAGAACTTACACTGCTAAAAACACAGCTCTGTCAAACAGCTGAAACAGCACTGTTCTGTGGGGCAGCACGCTGTGCCTTCATGGTAACGCTGACTGACACTTACTGCACTCTCCTTAGGCCAGGGGAAGCAGTTTCGTGTTGCTTTACAGCAGGCTTGAGATGGTGCCTCAGCTCCCTGGCTGACACGATTACAAACATCAGAGCCTGAACTTCACGTGGTTAATTTCCATCAGCCATTTACTAGAACGCCGTAAGAACAGGAATTAAAGCTGGTCAGGCAGGCAGTGCTTTATACAATGATCTAATCAGATCTCATTAAGAGAGAACAGGAAACTTCTCTTCCTCCTCAGGCACCAATTTTACCAACCTACATGTTGAGCTAGGAATCTCAGAGCTGACAGATCTGCTAGAATTAAGGGAAAGCCTGCCTACACTGAGGTCAATGTGCACACTGCAACAGGTTTTTCTTAGGGCACAATCTCAGCCTAATAAAATAAACATATAAGGGAAGTAAAATGACAACACCAGTGATATTACTCCCATCTTCTCAGTGGCCTGGAGAACCGTAACTCCATATTCATAAAACAACTCAAGAGCCTTTGACTCAGCTAGCATGCTATGAAAGCACAAGACAATATGCCACCTATTCTCTACATGGGAATGTTATGCTGATCCAGTTCCCTTCCTGCTATTTCAGAAAACAACGTCATGTAAGGCAGCTGAACCTCTCCTCTCAAGCACCCAATACAATACTGCAGTTGGTGTGTGAACACAACTACCTGGGTATACAAGGTTTATGGTTTCCATGATGAGGCAGTACTTCCCAAGAGAGGGAAAACACACCAAGGAAAAAGCCAAGCCTTGAAAAGAAAGCTGCTTCTGCAAGCCACATCAGAAATAAAGACCATGGAGCAATGGATGCTCCAATGGATGGGATGGAGCAATGGAGAGAAACTGGCTTGTCGGAACTCACACTGGAAGGTGGGAGGAAAAGGACACAGCGGATAAGTCGAGGGGGTTCTCGGCCTAACAAACTAGGTGACAGGATGAAAGCAAGGGCAACCAATAATGCAGGAAAATGATAATCCTCTGTATTGTAAGCATCAGCTATTCTTGCAGCTAGAACTTACTGCTCTACAAGAGATTAAGGTAGCTCAAAAGGCACTGGGATCTATGTGTTTGCACAACGCCTGCTCTCACACAGTGTACACCAGCATGGCCCCTCCTTACCGTCTGGAGTATCTGAGAGTAATGATAGCAGTTTCCAATAATCACCTTCCAGAGAGTGGAGGGGTCCACTTTCCTGCTGCTGCTTGGCAGGAGGCTACTCTGGAGCCTGAACCAAGCACACAGTGTGAACAGAGGCCAAAAACTCAAGTCAATGGTCTGAAACTGATGGCTGCATCACCAGTTAGGGAGGTAGAAGGAAGCCACCCTGTACTACAGCCGAGAGCCTTAGAACTGCGCAGCATGTGCTGGCTTAAAACAACCACAAAAAAAGCAGCAGGATGCTCGGCCGGTTTCAGTGTGGGCAAACATGAGCTGCTGGAAAGTGGTGTGAGGATGTGCCTGGAATAAGCATTGGAAGCTCACAATCAGCACTAACTTAATATACAACTAGAAACGCGGTCGGAAGTGATCCCTTGGCAGCTGCACCCTTCCCACACCAACCAGGGGCAAAACGTGCATCAGAAATGTGCTGCTGACATGGGGCAAAGGAGATGCGTATGCGAACAGAAGCTACAGAGCACTTGGATCTATTGGAAAATACGTGAAATGTTTTATACAAACCATGTTGGTGCTTTGGGAAAAGGACCTGGAAAAATGCAATGATCTACAATCATCAGAGTAAGTGCAGTGGATGCTTCCTATTGCTGAAGCAAGGAGTCGTGCCAAGGAGTACTGTCCATCTCTTTTGCCTTCCCCTTATCTGTTCTTCTCAGGACAACTGTCGATATGGCTTGTTTGCACCAAGCCCTCTGCATTTTATGAGGGCTTTACAATCTCTAAATTACAAGACAAACATTTCTCAAACTGAAATGATTGATCACCTAGTGAGGGACATTCAGATTCTCATTCTCTGCTCTTGAAGTACAATGTACAAATAAAGGACTCGGAACTACTCAAGATCTGAGGTAGAAAGTACATCTATATTTATGCACGTGTAAGTCAGAAACATCACTTTTTCCTCTTCTGTTTCCCCACACCCAAAAAATCAGAGACTGTATATTTAAGGAAGAGGGGCATAAAGCAGTTTAGAGAAGACTGAGTAAGCCAAACAGAATAGAAGCCACAAAAATACTGGAAGAGAGGCAACATGATCACAAGTAAAACTGAGCGTAGTACAGGGTAGCATTTGCAGTAAGGAAGAGTTTAAATGCTTTACAGATACTGCTCCAACTCAAATGCAATAATCTCAAAGAAAATGAAGTGGTTATGAAGGCAGCAGAATGAAGGATTTTGCAGGAACACTGAGAAAATCAGAACTATTAATTGGTGTTTAGAAGAGGAAAGACATTGTCACTTGGGGTATTCAGTTTTGCTCACATCACTGCAGAAAGATACAAAAAGACCAGGAAAAACTGTAAGAGAGCAGAGGTATGGAAGTGACTCCCAAAACCAAAAATACCCCTCCAGTGGAGTCAACTGAAGAGACAAGCTACAGCTGTAGAGTGAGGAGCAGTGGAAAGGAGAGGTAACAAGTGCCACACAGAAAGAGCTGTACACACTTGATTATCCTTTCTCCAAAATACAAAGGTCAGCATCTGGCAACCCACTGAGATGGATGGCGCTTATAGCACTGATATGAACGGTGCTTACAGCAGGCAGCTCTGCAGAGCAGTTTGCCTGGAGCATCCTGCAAGCAGGGTTCACGGAAAAGTGAGGCTCACTTGAACAAGGGTAATGCTGCAACTAAAATACAAGACTGAAATCTTCCTGTTGCATCCCGTGATGACCTGAGGCAGGAAACCCCCTGACCCATAGAAGCAGTAGGTTGTAGGCACTGAGCTATTTTGGATATACACAGGTCAAGAGGAGGAAGCAGCACACGCTTTCTTCTTGAATATGGAATGGATAGATTGATTCCATTTCTAACTTAGAAATTTCTGGTTTAAGGGATTGAGAAGACCCAGAAAACTACAAGCCAACAGTTACGGTTAGAAGGCTTGTTTCTAATTTAAAGTTAGCCTGCATTTTTTGGTCCCTCCAGCATGCTATGTTTTCTAGTGATGTCTGGTGTACGCATTTCATACAAGGAGCAAGGCTTCTATCAATAGAGTTTGATGCGCCCTCCAGCTAAAAATATTAGCCGAGGTGCTAAACACTGATGGTTTCTCTGTCAGCTTGCCTTCAGACTGAAAGTTTCTTCTGAGAAGGAAGCAGAGCCAGGTGATGACAGAAATACGTATGATCTCAAAACAGAAAGGCAAGAGGCTCCTAAATAAACTCCTTTATTTCCAGTCTCTCAGCAACAGAGGCCCGGGTTTTAAAATAAAGGCAGAAAACCTGGAAAAGAACAGGTTTCTCCATACATGGCCCAAAAGAATATCCTTAAGGAAAACAAGCCCTACTGCTGGTGAGTGAGGCTCGAGAAAGCTGCATCTGATGCAACGGATCAAAAAAGACCAGCAGTACAAAAGGATACCTGCACCCACAACTCCCAAGCCAGGAGTGGGCTCTTTGTTAAAGGTGTGCTGTCAATCTGGCACCCTTAGAATCTGAATCCCCGTTAGATAATAAATAATGTGAAAGCAGGTACCCCACATCTAAAGCCAGAGCTCTAAATTATTAGACAGTGCCTCTAACTACAAAGTCTCAGCCTGCTTCTAAAGGTAAAAACGTGGCTCTGAGCTCGCCAGGAAATGTCATAGCTTCGTAAATTCTGTGAACAAACCTTCTATTCTTACAATTCCAGCAGAATTATTACATCTATCAGCCACAGATGAATGTATCAATTTATCTTAATTTCTGAAAATACACTGAGCTTCTTTCAGTTAAAACTTCATTTTTTCCTGTTGCACAATGAAAGAAAAAGGGGGTCTTTGCAGAGATTAATTAAAGCCAATTTATCCCTCCATAAATTACCATCTCTGGACTGAAATAAACCACTGTGTTTCAGAGAGGATAAGCAAACAGATGAATGAAGTAGTCTTATTTCCTGCAGATCGAGCACTGTGACTGCCTGCTGTGGCATTACAGACAAAGGGCTTCCCCAGCCACTGTCATCACTCTTAGAAACCAGCATTTCCTAAAAGGGCCAAGGGAAAGAGGCTGAATTTTGCCATTGCCTCCCCTACAGAGAATGACAGCGTTACACAATTTCATCACATGCAATACAAAGAACTGGCTCTAACTGCAATGATATCTCCACAGAGGGTGCCCTCAGCCCTCCCTTCCTGCTACCACTACAGAGAAGGGACCTCTGATGTGACTTTATTACTTTGGGTTTGTTTGTGAGCAAACAATGGCAGAAAAGACTTTATCTTCAAAACAGCATCTCTTTTTCCCCATCATTTGCTGTACAGTAAGCAGCACACGGTGGGTATACACGGTAACATGGCTGGCTGAATACAGCTGGCTATGCCTCTGAATTGCATAGAGGCATTGGGATTTAGCAGTCGGTTTTGTAAGAGATCAGCCATGACTCATTTGTCAGGGGAGATATGAGGAATTTTAGCTGCTGAAGCTAAACTGCGCCCTATGTTAGCACTGCTACCATCTTCTGGCCCCATGCAGAGGTCAGCTAGCTTAGGTCAGTAGCATCCAGACAGCTGTAAGGTTATATATTTAACCTGTGAAAGAGAAACCACACAGCAGCCCAAACAGTTTAATGTAGAAGTCTTTACTCAGTTCTCTCTAGACTATAGAAAGGATTCTCATCAGTAAAGAGAAAACTAGCCATCTGCCTTCAGTGGTCTGGGACACCGCAGTGAGTTTCCTAGAATGGATTGCAGAGTGCCACATTCCAAGGTAACCCAGGTACCAGAGGTCTTCATGGTCACAGTGACTCCTTACTATTGGTATGCAGTTTTGGCTGTCTAACTCTTGTTTTAAAGCCCTCAACTGAACAGCTTGGTCAATCAATAAGTGACAGAGCTGTCCCCAAGCCAGGCAGTTAATGATCTGAAGTCATTGCCAGCAACAATGTTGTTATCCCAATTGTTGAGTATTTCTTACAGGGTAATTAATAGGCTCAGTTCCTCGCAGCCAGGAGTCAGACGGATTGACTATAGACAGTATGTTACTCTCATCTCTGGGAACTAGAGCTCAGGACTGAGGTACACGGTTGGGCAAACACTGAGCTGCCAGAATCCTCCTCCCCTCAAGAAGGGGAGTATTTATCATCTTGCCAGGGTGAGTAGCAAGAAGCCTACAGCCGGAGAGCTCCATACAAGCTGACTTACCCTTGCTGGGAGGAGCACATGCATCTGAAGCTCTGATCACAGAACAGGGGACACCCCAGCTAATCATGCTCCAAAACTGACCCTCACAAATGACTGCTGACATCATTGCTGTTTCTTCTGTGTACTATCTTACTTCTCCCAGCTCTTTCACCTTTTAGTCACACGCAAAAGCAAGGACAAAATAGATCATTCACATTCTGTGCCTTGGAACAGTTCTTACTTTTCAAAAGAGAAGTAATTTCCAGAGAACATAGCTCACCTTAAAGGATATTTCATACTGCTCTCCTCCCCATATCTCCAGACCTGCATCATACCCTCCCAGCTCCCAGAACCACTTTCTATCGACTGCAAACAGTCCTCCAGCCATTACAGGAGACCTTAAGGAAAAACCAGACTCCATATTACAAACACATTCAAAGATACAGATCTCTGGCTAAACATTTAAAAAACAAAGCAAGATTTGACAAATATTCTTTTCACCACCCAGTGTTCTGGTGCCTTTGCAGCCCTATCAGAGCATCAAACAGTTGTTTTTGCATTATCTACCACACTTCCCACTTGCCAATGAGGAGGACTGGACCAGGCTCCCTTCAGAACCAGTCAATGCCTCTCCTCCAGTAGTCAAGAGTTCATCATCAAGTGACAGGATATAACCTCTCCTACTGGGACCCATATGCTGCACATGGGATGCTCTGTCTCAGTAGCATGAGCAAGTCATTGAGCTTGACCTCAAAAAGTGTTGTTGGGGTTTTTTTGGAACCCTGCATAACTATAAAGGACAGCAGAACTGTCTCAATGTTGGCAAGCACAGCAACAGCAGGACATAACTTGAGCGCAGATTTACTTCTGCAATGCACTGCAATCATCAAAATTGCTGTAATTATACTGCTAGTTTTTCTTCTTCCCCCACCTGGGAATGACATATAAGCTGCCATTGGTTTGTTGGTTTTGGCAGAGCATTAGGGATACTAAGTTATGTTTGAAAGATTTCAGTAACAAATGACCACATTAAACGCTACACATTACAGTTTTAAATGAAATGTTAACTTCCGTGGGAATTAAGGTAGCAAAAAATAGCAATGAAAAGGAGTGTTCACAGCTACTACACAATGCATTTCTTTTAGACCAACTAAGCAAACAGCTGCCAAAAAGCAAGTAGCTTAACACCAGCTTCTGACTTTTACTACACTGAGGCGTAAACCAACCCTGTAACGGTGTTCTTTTGTTAGCCAGCTCTTAGCACACTTCATTTCAGTAACTTACTCAAAGGGATCACTGGGATCAAGTTTCTGTAGCTCAGGAGGAATAGGGATCCTCTTGTAATACATCTCCCAGTCAAATGCACCTCGCATTGCATCTCCAGCCTGAGTCTCATATCCAAAGTGGTCATGATCAATAACATCAATCATTGGGCAAACGATAGTCTTGCGGTTTCGGGCAATGCGATCTGAAGATTGGAGAAACATGTTAGAAAACCTGCACCAGCTGGTTTCTTTGACCATGAAATTACAGAAGAGAGCATCAAAATACAAAGTTGTCTAAGAATGACATAGTTCCTGTTCTTCCCGTTCATTATTTTGGGCAGATGCTCCCATTAGTATCAATTCATCCGGCATTTCTGCATTGAAATATCCAAGCTTGAACTATTGAGATAAAAACACTAGGTACCATGCTACAGTGGCCATTACTGTGAGAGTGGCGAGGCACTGGAACAGGCTGCCCAAGGAAGTGGTGAATGCTCTATCCCTGGCAGTGTTCAAGGCCAGGCTGGACAGGGCTTGGAGCAACCTGCTCTAGTGGAGGGTGTCCCTGCTCATGGATGACCTTAAGGTCCCTTCCAACACAAACCATTTTGTGATTCTGTTATCATCCAGGAGCAGAATAGAAAGACACAGGCACACTACCACAGATACCTAAACTGCCAGGCTGAAAACAGACATCCTGTACTTAGTGAAGAGTCCTCATTTTAATGAGCAACCGGGATGTGAACCTTTTCTGCACTGATTCAAAGCCAGGACAATAACCCATCGTAGCACCTACCTTTAACAGCTGTGCCAGAATCTGGCAGGAAACAATCCAGACTAATGACATAACTACTCTCAGCAGGCTCAAGAAATGCAAGTGTACCTCCTCCCCTCAACCTTTTCTTCCAACCAAATAATACAACACAGGATTAATTCCTGCATAAACATCTGGAACTTCTTAAATACTTTATTACTGAGAGGGTCTCTAGTTGGAAGTTCACTTGCAGAGCAGAGGTGACAAATGATATTTCGGCTTCCAATGCACGTCTAACAAATCCTTTCTATGCTTTAAAATTAATGCATACTGTACCTGTTCTCATTTAAATGGCATTTGAGCTAATTCTGTCCTCCTTCCCCAGGGCTCATGAAGCAGCAAATGTTTTATACTATTGTCAGATACAAACTATAGTGAAAGCAACAGTATATTACCATCCAGCAATCCTGCTGACAAGTGTAACTAGTTTCTCTTAAACCTCCCCTTGACTACTGGTGCCACAGTTTATTTGACAAAGTCACACCTCGGAGAACTTTGGTAGATCACTTTCAATAGGGTTGTGAAGGAGCTTGGTACTAGCCAGAGGCATGCAGGTACCAGAAACAGAAGGCACTGTCCTTTCAATTAGTCATCCCTGAAAAGGACTGACGTTGTAAGACTGATTCCTCCTTAAAGATGAAGCACTGCCTTGGAAAGGACTGCTTATGTTCTACAAAAACATACCAGCAGCTGTCATTCACAAGAAGTATTTTCCACAGGCTTGCAGACTGTGAAGTTAAATATAGTTATATAGGAGAAAAAAAATACCTAAAATCTATTTAAAAACTATATGTAAAGATCTTTTCTGTTTCATAAAGCCATTCCTCTCTGCAAGCTGCTGAATGACCATGCGAGAGCTTTGCCTTCTAGCAAGATATAAATTACTTAAGATTTCATTTAGCAAGGAAATAGAATATGATCTCTGCTTTTCAATTAAGCAAAGCATTTGATAGGGTTGTTGTACAGCTCAGGACTCTAGAATGGAAAAAATTAAAGGCTACAGGTTTCCAACAATTCACCCAAGTCTTGTGGTTGGTTTGGTTTTGCTTTTAAGACATTTCATCTTCCTTTTGTCCACTTACAGCATGAGGGGGAAGCAGAAGGTGCCAGCTCTTTAGCAGTTCAGTCTTCAGCCATGCACAGCACCACATGCTTACCTAGCAGAGGCGGCAGCCAGTTCACATTGGCCTCGCAATGAGAATCCAAGAAGGTGATGACATCCCCTATGGCCACAGAGGCCCCCAGCATCCGAGTCCTTATCAGCCCTTCTCTCTTTTTGGTTCGGAGGATTCTTACATTTGGGAACTGGGCCATGTAATCCTCCAGGCGTTTCTTCAGGTGTTCTGCATGGAAATGAGGAACTCAAACACTGTAACAATTAATTCCTTAAAAACGCTGTTCCTTCTTTACCAGAAGGAGATGTGTTTGGAAGTATGGCCTGAGCAGTTAACCAATGCAAAAACAGCAAAAAGGAGGAAAGAATAATTTCCTTTAAATCCAGGGTTTAAACGTAACTGCTTACCCAAGACTCCTGAAGGTGTTCCGAAACCTTAGAAGCAGTAAACAACAAAAAGAACTAGGAGAAGATGGAAGCGTGAAGGATGAGAAAGAAAGCAGCGGAGAAAAAAAGAGTAAGAAACCACACAGCAGAACTCTGAGAGAACTTTATCAGAGCGGAGGGTCCATGACACTTTTGTGGCAAACCAATGTAGCTTAGAAGAGACACAGGACAATTTACCATCAGAAGTAAACACTCAGAGGATTTAAGTTGCTTTGGGTTTCCTCAAAACATACAACATGACCATCTACTCATGCATAAACAAACAGCAAAAAGCCTACTCAGCCGTCCCCCCAAGCCAGCACAGCAGGCATAGCCACTGCGTGCGTCTGGATGGCTTCATTAAATGCTTATCAGAGGAGATATTTGCATTTAAATACGGAAATATTTACGGTACTGAATATGGACTGGAGCCACATCTGAATTAGGACAGACATTCGTAGTCACCACAATTAACAAGAATTCAAACAGGGGAGCTGCAGAAGATTACTGAGCGATCAAAACAACAGACAGCTTGTTTAGAAGGGGAAAGAAAAAGCTTGGTCTACATAGAGTGAGGGGCACACAGCTGTCTTTACATCAAAGAGTGAAGCACCAAAGAAAAACCTAAAAATAGGCTACTGGCTGAGGCTGGCCTAATCGCTAATGGGTTGATCTGTAGGCATCTGAAGTTTTGACTGACTTGACAGCAAACCCCATTCACAGTGTGCCAGGGACTGTTCATTAATGCACCATCTTATCCACAGCCATCAGCAACCGATCAAGGAAACGAGCCTCGCTAGGCAAAAGCTACTTTGTCAAATCTAAGCAATTAACTAATCTTAAAATCTCACACAACAGAACTTGAATAGAGGCAATCATTCAAATACAAATAACCTCACAGGCTTATTTGCCTTGACTACAGGGAACACATCCACTCCATTCTGCATAGCAGTCTTCCTTGGCTTCCAAAGCAGCTATGAAAGGCAGGGGCTGAAAAGGCAGCCAGTGTGAGAACACCCTGAACAGGGCACCAGGGAAGCCAGGTATTGGAGTAAGTCTCTAAAAAGAGCAAAGGGGCAAATAAACTTCACTAAGTTCTAAACTCTCCCTCATGGCGCTGACCCAGCAATTGTGCTTCAGGGTTTCATCAGGGTTTCAGCTACCCGAGGAAAAAAATGGGCAGAATCCCTATGACTAACACGCAGCCTGTACCTCCCCTTTGAAGCAGCCCTCACCTTCCTTCCTTCAAAGATCACCCAAACCAACTTTGCTTTTGAGGTATTCCTAGCAAGCTCTTTGCCCTTTTCAAAGCTTTATTTAACATCCCCCAGGATTTTTCGCTCACAAATGCATTTCAGTGTTTAGCCTGACAAGTCTGATTGTCCTACAGTATCTACGTAGGCTTCTCTGCTCAATAGAGCCCTTAGTGCTTCTGGCTGCCTAGCATGCTTTTCCATCATCCTTTTCAAGTCTCTTTTGAATAGATCCTCTCAAGCAACCAGAAATTTTGTCCACTCAATTATAGGGTTTTTAAATAAGAGCCTTCCATAGAAACTAGATATGTTATTACTGCAGTTGCCTTCATCCTGAAACAGTGGGTAGACCCAACAAGAACAAACAGAAAAGCCACTACCATTGTTTAACATCACAGCTCATCCCTCACCATTGTTAGTTTATCACAAAAGATTAGTTCAACAGAAAAGAGAACAAAACAACCCTCACTTCAAATCAGCTAAGCCCAAGACTGAAGGTACACCTTAGTGAATCTACCCAAGAGAAACATGAGAGTGGCTGCCAGTGCTCATTATAGGTAGGTATAGGAAGGAGGTAACTGTCACGCAGATGCTCTGGGTCCGATTCCCCTAACAACAGCCACAGATTTTGTAGCGCTTGCAAGATCAGACCCCACAGTATTTAAATTATCTAAACCGGACCTACAAAGTCTTAAAAAAAAATCTTAATAAGTCTTGTAATATCCAAAGCTCCAAAGGAATGGAAAATCTTTGTGTATTTTCTGCAACTCTTATTTTGATAGAAACAAGAAAATGAGACTGTGAAAGATCCCAGAAGTTTGTCTTCTACCTGCGTACCGATCATTTTAGGTTTTGGCATCATGCACCTTTCTGAACTGCCCTGGTTTGGCGTGCTCTTTCATGTGGGGTGACACCTGAAGGCAGCCTAACCAATTCCTCCAAGGGTATGAGCATAGCCCAACCGAGCCTGCTGCCAGGAAACACAAGCACAGCTTTGGATCTGGTCTCACACAGGAAGACACACACCAGCAAGTGATCAAAAGTCATTGGACTCGGCCGTATTTGTCGTGGTGATGATGGCCACTCTGCTACACACCAACTGAAGACAGGTTGATTTGTATCTATTAATGAACAAGAAGTTAAGAACTCAGAGAATTCCCCATTTTCATGGCATGATAGGAGAAAAGAAGGCATAGGAGCCATAGAGTTCTCAGGTGAGTACTCTGCAAAGAGACATCAAGATGTCTAATCCACTGACTTCCCATTCCATTCCCAAATGCTGGGTTTGCTTCTTTAGCACTTATTTACTATGTTTCCATAGTAAAAAAAAATACCAAAGCATTTCACACTTGCAGCACACGGCCTGCTCTGTGCTGCACTGTTCAGAAATATCTCGCACATTAGGAATCTTCTTATGCCTCTGATGGCTGGAAGAAGCAAGGAAATCTGCAAGTACCCACTCCATCAGCACCCATGTGTGATGCAGGGGACACATGTACCAAGCCCTCGAAGCCAAGAGCAATGATGCTCACATGAGCTGCTCTCAATCACTGCAGAAAAATCCATGCTTGATCGTTGCATTTTGTAAGGTTAAGACTGATGTGCCATGAACCACAAGCGAGCAGAATTTATTGTATCTACTTCCCCTTACTAAAGAGTCACAGACTGTGAAGCAACCTCACCAACAACATATAAAACACAATAAAACATACTTCTCAAAGACAAGGCTTTCTTATCTCCTTACCCCTGTGCTATTCCTGCATCCAGCCTGGCCTCCAAACACTCAGAAAACAGTTACTTCATTCTATTACAAATACTGTCACAACTAAGTCAATGTCTGCTTTTAAAAGAAAATCTCAGGAAAACAAACAAGTGGCATTAACTGCTACAAAATTTTATGAGGCTTTAAAAAATATATTATGGAATCTTGTCACACTGAGTAATTTTTATTACAAGGGCAATTTTCATTAACGAAAGTTGTTAGGTGAACTGGATGGATTCCAATGGCTGTGCCTATACCGGGCAAAGTAATAGAGCCCAAGCATATAAATGAGAGTAAGATTATCTGCAGATTAAAAACTAGGCTGGTAGCTTGCTAACAGACTTTGCAATAAACTTGATATACAGCATATACATTAACAGTACCAGTCAAGAACTACTGCTTTATTTTGAGCTGTAAATAAAGCTGTGTGAAGATAGCAGAGAAACTTAACGTAAGTGGTCCTAAAGCTGTCAAAATAAGACTTTTTTTCCCCTACATGAAATTCCTATGGTGATCTTACTGCACTTTATCCTTCTGGCCTCATCATCCAAGAGCAGATGCCTGCAGGTCGGATGCCACCAATGAAACCAGAGTTTCCTCTGCCCTGCAGTATCCTGCCTTCTCCTGATGTGCTTTGCTTCAGTTTATACTCAAAAGGCTGAGGATATGAAGACAGGAGAGCTATTGCATTCTGGAAACTCAGGGAACCTTCCCCCCTCCTGCTGAAGGGCACATGGCCCATGCAGAAAGGACTGGAGCACCTGCAGAATTCCCTTTAAAGCAGATGGGGATGGTTTCCCTTCCCTGCAGGTTATTTTACTGCTTTCCAACCACCAAAACCTGAAGTGCAACTGCTCATCTGTTAACAGGGTATCCCAGCTTCCTATTCTTACCCTCCCACATGCAGACATGCTTGTTTAAGATTACAAATGAATCCATTCTTCTTTACTTAGATACTCAGCCCTAACACGCTGTTTAACAATTTAAGAATGAATTAGACTTCTTCCCGAATCCATCACAATGTGCAAGCCAAGCCTCCCTGAAATAGAAAGCTCTACATCACCGAAATTAACTTCTCTCCCTGTTTTGGTGCAGATGACTAATCCTTTAAATAGCAGAGTGTGCCGTTATCCAAACAGGCAGCACTTACACCGGGTTTAAATTTCTTCCAATGCTTTCATGAGCTGATCACTGAAGTTGCTTGGGGGATAATAAACTGATTTAATAAATTCTACTATGAACACCAGTCCAATAATAGCAAACTGATTAAGCGAGTGACAGCTTTCCAAGCTGAATCTTCTTGCAAAGAAAGAAGAAAAGACCTTGGAAGTAAGAGAATTAATATCTGTTGCTTCACTGATTATAGTTCTGTAGTAATCTCTTAAAGGGAAGGAGGTCCAGTGCTCACTGCCCATTCTGTATCAGCCTTGGGGCCCAGCACAGCTTTACAAACAAAAACTTGGTGGAGGAAAAAGGGTTTCTGTGCATGAGACAACAGCTGAGAGTACAACCCATACAGCAGTCTTTAGATTGTAACAAAGACCAAGAGTTGGGTTCCTCAAAATCTTCCTTTGTTCTCTTTCTAAACGTTTTAAAGCCAAGCTTTCATTTTAGGAACAATGAATGCACAAAAGTGGAAATGTGGGGCATAAGAAGTAAGCCAGACTGCAAGTTACTGGGGCAGAGACCACTGCGTGAGGCTGTGCTGTGTGCTTCGATGAACTCAAGTGCATTAACTCCTGCTGTCTTGCGTGTATCATCAATCACACCCTGAATTTGCAAAGGGAACTCTCTCACCACTTCCTGCACTCCACAGCAGACATCCAAACCCTGCTCAGTTAGGACTTCAAGAAGATACTAGTACTGAACACAGAGACAAAGGTGTAATCTTAAATGAGAAAAACTCACATTTACTAGCATTTGCATATACATACTCACAAACCTTAGGGAAAGTTTAGTAGGCTGCATTTCCAAGGAGGAAAATACACAGAGAATAATGATCTCAGCTACAGCATCACCTCTTAAACTTTCAGGAAAGTTTCATTTGTAAAGGACGTCTATTCCAATTGTTTCTTCCCGAGGGAATACAAAAAAAAATCCATTTACTCATCTTTCCTTCATGCTGTAAGGTTTAAGCACCTTTTGCCCATTAGGAGCAGTGAAGCCAACCTGTGGTGTTACGCATCACAGTTCTTAAATGCTGTACACTGACTCCCCGGCCAACCCACAGCATCAGTTTTTCCTCCTGCGCTATAAGCCGTATTTCCCAGGGGAATCATTCTCATCAGTTTACGCTTCTCCCTTCCCATTTCGTTAAATATGTATCAAGATTAAAGCATCCACTTAGGTTTTTCCTCTTCTCTTGACTACATTTGATCTAAAGAGGTGATTTTGTGACTCTCAGTGATTTTCCTTGTTGATTGCTTTTAACATCACAGAGACTGCTCGGCTGACATACAAACTCTGCAGGTTTTGGTCTATGTAGCCTCTGCAGCTGCTGAAACAGGAGTGAGCTCCTTGCAGCACACTTGATATTCAACTCAAGCTTGATGTAGCCATGGTGACTAGCAAGAAGGGCATTGCTGTCCCAAATACTGCCTTCAACCCACAGGATCTGTGCCCTCATCTTAAGACCAAGTAAGTGGTTTTGATTATTCAGTTGTTTAACCAAGGGAATGCCTGTGCTCCTGCTTAATGCTAACACGCTTCAACTAAATTGATGAACACTGTATGGGCAGATGAAAAACATGAAGGCAACCCACCATATCAATAGCATCACCACTTCCAGCAGTCTGAGGCTAACACAACACACACCGGTTCAGGATCCTGTGAATTTATACTCCCCTTTCCACAGCAGTGTTACAAATCATGAGAGATCACATGAGTCTTTAGTTCCCTTTAATCTACATCACTGAGTGCTCTCTGAGCACTGGAGAAACAAGCAGGGGTGCAAAAGTGTTTCAGAAGTCCGCTCATAGGATAGAATAAACCCAAATGAAAACTACTCCTCTGCTACCCATAGGGTTCGTAACAGAGTCAGAGTAAGCTGCTGTGCTTGAGGGGTGTTTGTTTCTGTTGAGCATGTGAGCATACATTCACTGTTGATAGCTATGTATATCGTGACATGAACCCAAAGCCTACAACTGACAGCAACACAAAGCTTGCCATCATTTAGGGAGATGCAGGCAGATGAAGCGTTAAGACATTTCACGCTGGAACATCATGGAACATATCAAAGCTGCAAGATTAAAGCCTTAAAAGTCACTGAGTTTTTCTGGGGGAAAAAAAGCAAAACAATAAATGAAAAAGCAACCCAACCCAAACCAGCCCTCAGAGATTCAGCTTTGCCTTTATCAGCAGCATTCATGTACAAAGAATTTCTTGGCCTGAAAGTATTTGCTCTGTGCAAACCAACAGAAGAAAGACTCCAGAAGGAGCACAACAATTAACTACCTCAGAATTTTGTCTTCTTAGAGACAGCTCCATTAGGTCCATGATGTCACCCACTTGAAAGTTGCTTTGAGTTGGTAGGAGTGCATCCCTTTGGAGTCCAAAGGCTTTTATCTGAAGTGGCTAAGTGAGGAAGAACAACTATGAAGCCTAAAATTAGCAGCACAGCTCTACAGAATCTCTGCTTTGGCATTGCAGCCAAATGGAATACTGGAAAACTAACTGATAATCCCTCATTTCTACAAAAATGCTCATACATTAATAACCATGAATGATAAAGCAAAAGCACATTTGTCTTGTAATCTGCGTGTCAGAGAACAGAACACAAAGCATTTGGCAAATCAAAAAGTTACCAATAGAGCAGGAAAAATACGGACACTTGACCTGTAGAAACAAACTCTGGCATGTGAGAAACACATTCTACAAACTCGTGTTTTTCTCTCCTAGACCTCTTTGCCATCAGTTCCCAAAGCTCTTGTTTACTTCATTGGCAAGAAACACTACTATCACAATAAGTTAGTGACATCTTCCAGAAAGGTCAATAAGTCTATTAAATCCTGAAGCACAAATCCAGGACTATTCCCTGCTGTACCAATAGCAAAACTAAACCATCTCATGGACAATATTGTTCTCAGCTGACACACTCGCTTTAGCTGGATGACAGAGGGGAGAGGGTAGTACCTATAGCTGAAGGTACCCTGCTTTTAGTTCTTGAGCCTTGGCTTCCACCATTCAGCAAGGCAAACTGTGTTCCACTGGAGACATCAATGCATACTTTGCTTCTGGGAAGTAGGCAACAGCAATCCTTATGACATTTATGAATAGATGCTACAGTATGAGAATGAGTGTGACATCTCTTTACTAATGCCACTGCAATTAAAACTATATGGAAAAGGAACATGTTTTAGATTATCCACTTTTATCGTTAAACTGCAGCAGCATCACCTTCCAATTTTCTTAAAGTAAGGAAGTTTCCACCTTTATCAATGTCCCTATGTAGAAACAGCTGCTTTGTCAATACCACCCAAAATGCATGCTCCAACAGCAGAAACTGTGATTACCAATAATAGACACCATATACGAGCACTAACAGAGGGTATCTGAATCACATTTCTAATTAACTTCTATAGAGAAGCAGCTGTAAAGCATTAAAATGCTGATTTGCACTGCAGCTGGCAGATATCTCCATTTTTGACTCCTAGCAGATGAGGACATGTACTTCAAGGTGAGGAGAATAAAATTAAAGCTGTTTTCCCAAGAAATTCCACTAAAAACCACAGGGTTTCTTAGTAACAAGCAATGCAGCCAGATTTATTTAATGAGCCGTAATGGAGACTCTGCTCCTCAATTCTTTATTTAGACCTTAGTCTGCTGGACATCCTTCACTACACAATAATTAGCTAAGAGGTCATAGTAAAGCAGACCTTTTAAAGCTACCCCATCTCCTTTCTAGAAGGATCTTCAGCCATAACAACTCATCTTCGAGTAATAAATACAAGATGATGAAAAGTAAACTGGTTAGTTAATTTAAGGCAGTCACCAAAAAGCTGAAGTAAGCAACTACAATGAGCCCTCAGGTCCCTTAAAACACTGGAGAACGTATTTAATACTCTTCAGTCAGTGCCTAACGAACAATGCAGGGTTTAGATATTCCGTTATGAAGGGTATACACAAGTACAGAAATGGTGTTTAGAGACATTAGAAATGAATACTCCGAAAAGGAAAACTTTATAAGTGAATCCTATCCACATTTCACTATGGATCCAAAGCAAGCTCTGTCACTAACAATTGTCTGAAGTATCCCATGCCTACAAGACGCTGCCAGAAATGGAGAATAATACAATATTCTCATTTCGTATGGACACCTGCATCAGGTTCTATTTATTGCTCTATTTTTTGCTCACTAGAGAACAGACTATGGGTGAGCTCACAAATTCCCCCCTGCACCAGAAGGTACAGCTCTGCTGCGCTACCTGCAGTCACACTGGAGTGTGGGTAACAAACATCATATCTATGCTATGGGTCACATCCCCTTAAGTGACTCTGAAGCCTATTTCACTTTGTAATGTTTGTGCCACCACCAGAACCAGTGATATTCACCAAAGCCAGGTCACTTTCTACATGGAAAAGTGACACTGGTATTGGCTTCCATCAGAAGCATTTTGATAGTGAGATTCTTAGAACTTGACTGCAGCCTAAGAACTGCTTACGGGAACTTCATGATGTTAAAGCACAAGACAAATGAGCAGGTCCACAAACTGAGCATCCTCAAAAGCTTGAGATTTAATGAGATGCTGATATCAAAATGTGTATGTTTCATGACAGAGAATTTCATTCTAATGAAAGTAAAGAGTACATTTGTTTTCTTCCATGTCTCTTCACCTAGAGCGAACCTTTTCCCACTTACCCAAGGGGAGATCTTGTTGACAGTTAATCCAAAGCTGTTATCAGAGTCTAATCATACCTGAGATAGTCCTCAGTGAGTTCCAACAGCAAGGGAAAAAGCTATTGTGTCACTTAGTTTACAAAAATAATCTTTTTATCAGTTGTTTGAGACAACAGTGAGCACAACTTCTACAACAGACCTTGAAAGCTACATCAAAGGAAAGCTGGTGGGAAAGCAGAGTCGCCAAAAAAGCTTTTTCTTTTGTTATTATGTTAAGGTAAAAAGCTTTAAAAGAATCATATTCAAAATTCTGTAAGAGAGACTGTCACCACTTGGTTCTAAGCACAGTCACTCCATATATTCAGAGATGTACTAATAACCAGATGTACTTCAGTGCATTTGAGAGAAAAAACCCCTACTTTTACAATGCATGTGCCTGAAGATGAAAAGATAATCTCTTTAGCTGCAGAAATCCTTTACTGTTCCATTTAAAGATCAAAAAGAACTCAAGTATTAAACCTTTTTCTATTTCAGATACTAAGAGCATGATTTCTTTCAATTAAGGTCTGGCAGATGTGGTTAATGGAACTGCGTTGTATTTGCTACAGACCTGATGCTGCACCAAACGATGCATTAATCACCCCTCGCCTTCCCCCTTCAGTACACTACTTAGTGACTTCTGCCCTTCAGACCAAATTATGCTGCATGTGGGTTCAGCCAAGCAGCCTTACCCACATTTGCTTTTCCATACAGATTATCCCAGAATTACTTGTGCTGCGATGTCAAGAGAGATATAAAAAGTCATTGGGGATTTATCTTACAAGGGGAAAAGGGGGATTTGGCTGTGGCTCCCTCTGATGCTCAGTGAACGGCTCTGAGACTCCCCTGCCAGTAACTGTTCAAACAAGCTACAGGATGCTCTAAGACAGCACAACGGTGTAAAGCAAAAGACCAGCCCTATACGAGGGCAGAGGGAAACCCTGACCAAAACCAAGGGCTGAGATGACACTGCTAAGGGAAAACACCCCCCAGACTCCTTTATTAAAAGGCCTAAAAGCCTCTTGCTGCCTTTCAAAGATGAGCAGTGGCCATGTGCCAGAGTGTGAGCTCATAATGCTCTGCTGTCTCCCAAACGTCAAAGAGCTGCTTTAATTTTATTGCACAAAGTCCTGCTGAAAACACACAGCTAAGGCAAAAAGTGAGTAAAAGTGGGAAAAGAATAGGAAAGATATTTAAATGGCTGAACAAATATTTTCAGGACTCCTAAGTAAGCATAATTGTCAGGAATTAAAATAAGGCTCGAAGAAATCGTCATCTTGGAAGAAAGATGAAGCTGAAAACCAGAACCTCCCTAACAGCCAACCCCAAAGGAAAATGAGAACTCATAACCTTGCTTATGACAGAATTTTCTCCTCAAACCCAACTATAGCCAAGTTTGCAATGCTTCTAACACCCGACAATACACTGTGTTTAACCTAAAAGCCAGCAGGTTGGCTTTGCACATGTCATTGTTATGTTGGGTTAAATGTATTCAAGTAATTCAAGCTGAAACTGTTCCTGCCTCCCAGTCACAGACACAGACTTTGGTTACCACAAGAATCCTCACATATTGCCACTGTACGGACACACAGCGCTGTAAGGCAGATGGCCCAGCTGGGTTCACACTTCCAGAATGATCCTTATGGCTGGAGAATGCAGCGTTTTCAGTGCTGCCACATTCAAGTTTATTACTGTATCAACATAGTGCTTTGCATGTAACATTGTGCGTTAGAGATGACGACCGATGCTGCGGTATTCTTCAACTGCAGACAACAGTTGCTCTAAAATACGGTCATTTAAACAGACGTAGTCTTAAAGATGAGTAAGAACAAGCTGTCAGTCAATATGCAAATAACTGGATGCCGAAACATGACTTTTATATGAAATACAAGCACAGCCACTGAATTCTGCCAAGCTAAGCCATACGCTAGCCCCAAAGTACTTCCGAACCACTTGTGTGGTGCGTACATTCTCCTCTCTGCACACAGCTAACCCAGGCATGTGGCAGGATGTTTCTTTTAAATAACATTCAGCAATTAAGTCACAGCCTTCCAGCACACAAGAAGGTTACAATGTCTTGAATAACACAGTATATTTGGTTGCTGCAAGGATGAAAAGTAAAAACCCTGCCATGCTTTACATTAAAGGGAGAGCTGAAAAATACATGTCTGTTTGCTTCAGATAAATGTACAAATCCAAACAATTAGTGTAAGTTTTAGAGGTATTAGTGCTCCCTAGGCAGTTATGCCTTTTGGTGACTTGACAAAGGAACTATGGCATTGGGGCATGCAGGATGCTCGTGCAGCCCATCTTATTAGGTCTACTATTCCAATACATTTGGATTCCCTCACTCTTGTTTTCTTACCTATAAAAAGCATCCTGCCTTCAATCACTGATTCCCATAACATCCTTACGGGCAAAGTGATGAAATCTGAGCTAGATAAACAGTCAGTGAGGCAGACGGAAAAGTGAGCTCTAAGGGCTGTAATCAGCAGCACCAAGCTGAGGTGGAGGCCTGGACCATCACTGTGGACCCCAGGGGCCAATATCAGGGCTAATACCATTGCACGTCTTCATTCGAGGCCTGGATGACAGGACAGAGTGCACCCTCAGCAGGTCTGCAGATGGTAGAAGCCTGAAGGCATGGTTGATGTGCCACTTAGAGGTACTTGGACAGGCAAGAGAAATGAGCCAGAAAGAGCTCATTAGATTCTACAAAGGGGAGTACATATTCCCATGTCTGGGGATGAGTAGACCCATGCACCCATATTGAGTGGTGCATGGAGCTTTGCAGAAAAGGACCTGGGTGTCCTTGGGCACAACTGGAAGTACAGGAAATACTGCTTGAACGTTTCCTTTTGTTTAAGCTAAGTCACTAACAGTGACTGAACGGAACAGGTTCCCCAGTTTCATTATGGGGTCTCCATCCTTAGGGATTTTCAAGACTTTAGTGAATAAAATGGAGAAATCTGCTGTAGCTGAGCAGAGGGATTGGGGTGGATGATTGCTGGACAACCTTTCCAACCTCAGGTATTCATGATTCTGTACATGTGCCAGTCCAGCCTCCACCTGAAAGAGATCTCTTCTCCAAAACAGACACGAGAGGAGAGTTTGACTTCTACCTCTCACCCAGCAGCAGTATATACTTGATGTTCCACTGCTGTACAGAGCTACCAATTATGTATATCAGGTGAAAAGCAAAGAACATTTAGACAAGCACCCTGCAAAGAGAAAGCATGCCATCCTCTGCCCTCTGTTCCTTCAGCTTACCGCTGTTCATTTATCTAGCAAGAGACAGAGGACAGCATGTTTATTCATGCAAACACAAAGATAGCTCATACAAGAGAGGTGTCCATAAGCTACAAGAACTAGATGGAGACCAACAATCTATTTCATACAAGACAGAGATTAGAGGAGGACAGCTCAGTTTCTCACAGCTGGATTCAGACTGTAGGTCTATGGACTGACACAGACCCTGAAGAACCAGGAACTGCTTTGTCTGTTGCCTGCTATCAATAATAAAATGCCTTTAGAGCCGGTACGGAAACCTGCAGTGTTACAAACTGACCTGCATTTCAACTTCTCTTCCCCTCCTCCTATTTCTAGGATATAATAGAACCCACTTGCCACTCTGCTGCATGGTAATTAAATAATCAAAAAGCAAACAAATTTCACGTTTGACAGTCCCCAGGAGAAAACCGATACACATGAAAAACACATTTCAGTTTACTTAAAGCCATTCTGGTAACAGCAAGCTCAGAGGGATATAATTAGTACTCTGCAAGCCAGCATATGAAAAGGCTTAATTTAACTGAGATTGAAACTAAAGAATAGCTATAGAAATGAATAGTGAAGCCACAAATCCACACAGGACTGCCATAGCTAAGCATCTTTTATGATCAGGAATTCTAACATCGTACTTCACGTGTATTGCATTCCCATTTCTTCCTATCCAGACGGGTAGGTGTTATTCTGGACCACCCTTGAAACAGCTCAAGTTAATCCCTGGAGGTCACTCTGTGGGTCTTCAGCAGTTCCCAGTAGGCAATGCCAGGCAGGTTCATTCTTACTCTCCAGCAACAGTCTGCTGAATTGGTGCCTCCTTCTTCAATACAACCTATATTCTTCTGCACATTAAATCCCTACAGTTGTTCTCAAATGCTTATGGCCAGGAGAATAAAGTCCTTCTATCATAGAATCATAGAATCACAGACATTCCAACTAAGTTAGTGGGGAAAAAAGCATAAGCTATTATAGCAATCTTCATAAGAATGCTACGTTGGTAATGCCAACTACTATTAGAGAAAGTAGAAACCAGCCCCACAACATTTACTCTGTTGTGACCAATGGCACATGCTGGAAAGCAGCTTCTTTTAAGGAACTTTTAACCCAACCTAAGAAGGGAATCTCCATAAAGAAAGAATCAAGTGTCAGCAAATACAGCTGCTGGAGGTGACATGGTCTGCACTGCAAAGCAAACTGGATGCCTCCACTGTACTGCATCACCCTGACCCTACCGACAGGCAGCCCTTTTCAGAGCACTGTGGCCTGTGTGGAATCCAACCCTATATTTGTTTGAAGGCTGGATTTTGACCATTTGCATTATACTACAGGCATGCAAAAAAGAATTCCAGAGGGCAAGTTGTTCCAGCACAGTGTGATTTTTCAAATACGAAGCAATTCCAAAACACAGCTCTCAAAGCTTTTGCTGCCGGCTGTTGAGATTTGCTGTCATCAGGACAGCCTTTTCTGGTTGAAAAATGTTTCTTGCTAAAGGTCACACTATTGTTTCTCTCAAACAAATTAAGAAATAAATGGCTGTTGACACTTCCAGATGATGATTCATCTGTCCAAGAGCTGCAATAATGCAAAGCAACCCAGCTGCCTCTCAGGTATGCTGCAGACCACATACATCTATCTTCAGTCTCCTATCACTTTGTTAGCCAACTCCTCTACCTTCTTTGTCATCACACCCGAAATTCCTTACTCTCAAGCTTAAAAACAGATGAAAACCATATGAAAGTAACATCTGTCAAAAACACACCAGTGCATGCAGCAGCCAGGTTTCCATACTTACTCTATTATTAGCCAAGTCCTCTTTATGTGAAGCAAAGATTCTCCACGTATGAGATGCACAGATGAAAGAGGCTGATGGACTGGCACTAACATCTCCACCTCCAGAGACCAGTGCAGAACAAGAGCACAATACTAACAGAACCTTGAGGGCAGCTCAGCAAAGCCCAGTACATTTAACCCCAGCACAGGTCAGTACACAAGAAATGCTAGCAAGAGGAATGCAGTCTCCTTGCCAGGGAAAGCCAGGTTCTTGAAGAGTTATTAAAGTGCTGGAGGTCTGGCCTTTAAGACAGAGGTTTAGACAACCCTCAAGTGAAAGGCCATCATGAGATACAGCAGAGTGTATCTGGTACTTTATCTTGTCAGGGTAACCTCTCGATAGAAGAATTAATAACAGATTTTTATTGAGCGATTATCCTTTTCATCTTTTGCTCTTCACTGGAGTTTATGATGACTATTTACTGATGTCTTTGGGGAAGAAGCTGACATTTACTGTTCATACTATGCCTCTCTGATCTCAAGTGTGGCCTCTACTATGTCGAGGTCTAAAACAGTGATTGTATAATTTTAGAAGACAGATGCTGTAGCAGATCCGTGGGTCTAGCACTTGAAACAGAAGCACAGCATTGCACCTTGCAATGTCTCCTTATTCTTTTTACTGCTTACCAGTTCTGCGGCACAGCAGTGAAGACCATCAGCATGGACACAGCATTTTTATCCCCTACACAATTTAATAACGAGAAACGACCACAGCAGTCCAAATCCAAGAACGTGCCCTTTTCAAACATATAACATGCAACATAAAAATTATCCTGGCCCTTCATGCAGCTCAGTTTGATGAATTATCAATTCTCAGCTATTGCACTGAAGTGTTAGGTTTTGGGGTTTTATTTTTCAATTAATACAACGGATAAATTAAACCCAGAACCCAGCAGCCTCTCAAGTCAAGATCATGCATTTAGAACCTAACAGCCTCCTGAATCATAGAATCAACCAGGTTGGAAAACACCTTTAAGATCATCAAGTCCAATCATTACGCCAAGGACTGCCAAGACTGCCACTAAAACGCTAAGGATCTATTTAAACCTAAGGGGGGATATGGAAAACAACCCCAGGGTGGTCAAGAAAGAACGCTGACTACTGGTAAAGGAGCAGCAGCCAGCAGGAAACGCTACAGTGCAAATACAGAACTGACAGTGAAGGAAAAGTGTTCATCCTAACCAGCAATTGTCCCAACAAGCACAGATCAACTGAGCTAGCAGGAAAAACACTTGTTTAAACCAAAAAGTTCTATTAGCACTCTCTTTGTCTGTGTGTTATTCTCTTCCCTTGACAATTTAGCTCACTGTCCAACACCGGTAGTCTTTTATAACCATCTATAAATAGATGCTGCACACAAATTAATCTCAGCTACTTCCTGATGAAAGATGGATGACTGACGGAGAAGAGCTTGCATCTTATCAGAGGCAGGTGGAACAGAGCAAAAGCAAGCTGGATGAACAGCACGTGTACAGACTGACGAGGAACAGGGCTGGGGAGCCAGGAGTGCTCTCTTTTGCCTGGTCAGAAGGGCACATTTAGAGAACAAGGAAAACAGATCCACAGGAAACTAGATTTCACTACTCCCACTCAAAAGAAACCTGCTTGTACTATTCAGCTGTGATTACAGCATGAGCTTGTCTAATTTGCTTCTAGACTGAATAGCAATAAAGAAACCTTGTTAGGAGGGTGTTTGGGTTGGGCTTTTTCCCCCTTCCCCAGCTTAGTCTGAAAATCCTCTAAAGAAATACTTATTTCATATAACACCGATTTGTGGAAACCAGCATGCCTTGCTTGCAAATTAGAGATGTACTTTAGAACAAATACTATTGCTGTTGCGTGGTGCTTATTTGGAAGTCAGTATAGGTCAGAACACTGACTACTCACAAGCTTGTTTTCAAGCTCATTTTAGGAGCTTCCTACAGGCCAGATTTTTGGAGGTGAATCCTTCAGCATTTGTGTAGAGAGCTCTTTCTCCCCAGTTGAGTAATGTCAGTGGCACAACTCTTGAACTCTGCGGATCATAAAGCTAAATAAATAGTCTTACTGATTTTAAAGGAGAAACTAGAGTTGCTGGATTCAATCGTAACCCCTTAAAGTCACTGCGCCCTCCTCGGCACAGGAGATCACCAGCGACTTCAGAGGACTTTCCATGTGATCTTTCTAGCTACGCAGTGTCTACATGATCGAGGCATTCATTCCTCCTTCACTTGATTGCCTTTTTCACCATAGCAAGGGCACAAACTACAAGGCGATGTCTAGCTTAATTATATCACATAGCATTTAAATGTCTGAGAAAAAAATCCTTTGCCTTTCTGCTACAGAACAAGTAAATTCAGCAACTACATCTACACACTGCTGCTGCAGTTACAAGTGTGTGTTCCATTTGTGGTGATGCGCTATGACACAGACTACACATCTTTTAGCACATAGCACTTAAACCCAATCCAAAGTGACTACTCCTGGCGATGCAGTACGAAATAAAGAGTGCAGTCGCAAGCAAGTCAGCAAGCGAGAGCAGTGAAAGCTTTGGATGTTGCAGATTTACTTTTCAGGAGCACAAAATTCAAGAGAAAAGCCAAGTCATAGGCAGTCAAGGCAGAAACCTTTTATTATCAAGGCTGCTTTTACCATTTTCTGTGTCTAGAAAAAATAATGCAGAATGTGAGGAGCGAGCTGTTCCCCACTTTGTATTTTATTCCAAGCTTCAAATGTTTAACCCTGCGGTTAAATGTTAAGGGCCATACAGGCCTTTAGCAGAATATTAAAACCAGCTTCGCTGTTTATTCACGTTGTCCAACACACAGGATAGCCTATGCTATCAGCAGTTAAATCAGCACAAACTGAATACGGAACTTGAGTTTTACCTGAGCTGCGCTGTTGGCAAGTAAAAAACTTCAGTTATTATACACATATCTGCAGGGGAATTGATTTCTTAGGTAGGTAAGCATAGGTAGGTAAACGTGGTGAAGTTACGTACAAATGGTCATACCTCTGTCACTGAAGTCATCCACCAGCACTATCTCTGCTATCAGCTCAGCTGGGGAGCGGTTTAGGACACTGTGCACTGTCCGGAGGAGGGAAGACCATCCTTCATTGTGGAATGGTATTATCACACTGGTGTTTGGGAGCTTCTCCAGGTACAGCTTATTCTTGCAGCTGGACATAGACAGAGGAAGTCAAAAGGCAGTACCAAAAAACACCAGCACTTCCATATGAATTACCATCAAGTAACTTAGTGCATTCTTTACTCCCCAAATTGATGCAAAGTGCTTGAAACAAACACAAAAAACCCAACACCAACTTTCAAGCCTTATCAAGCCAGCAGTGCCCTGATCTAGCCTACCAGGAAAGAAAACAGAGAATTCCATATGGAGTGCGGACTGTTAATGGCCAGTGACACTTAGCAATGCAGAAAGTTACACTGATCTATTAGGTGCTGAAGCTGCTTTTAAAAGAAGCTCCAGTTTAGCTTAAGATACAGAAGTCTCTGAAATATTTGTTTCACTGTCCTTGTACCTCAAAGATCACTAGGAAGAGGAATTTCTATAAGGTTGTTTCAGAAGTTGAATGCAACCCATGAAGGCATTATCAGTACATTGGTTTAGCTCATTTATCCCCAGCTTTCTGGGAAGCAAAATCCTCTAATCACATATATAACTGTCATCCAATTTTAATATTCTTCTTTAAACAAAATCTGCAGGAAGTAAAGACTTTGTGTGACAGCACCTTCCCTGAACAGTCCCAAAGTTCAAGACATTGTTCACAATACACTGGAGAGATAGGATAATCGCACACTAAGAACTGCTCACTACAGGAACCCACCTCACTCAGTAATAGATCTACCTCCAACCTCTACCAAAGGCTTCCTTTGTCAAGAGGGACAATTATTCAGTTCAATTTTCCTAAACAATTAATCTTGCCTTCTCATTTTTCAGCACGCCTTGTCTGACACACAGGATCAGTTCTACAGACAGAAGTGGAGAAGGCGGACTTTGGACACAAAGCAAAGCAGAACCTAGATAAAGCTGGAGAGTTGTCTGCAGAGAGCCCATATGAAACCCTTGAATTTGGGGGTATTTCCCTGTCCTGGGTTCAGCAGCAGCAGTCATTTTACTCCTCCTTGGTAGCTGGTGCAGTGCTGCGTTTTTGACTTTTGGCCTGGGAACAGCGCTGATAACACCAGTGTTTCGGTTACTGCTTAGTGATGTTTTGGTCTGGCCAAGGACTTTCTGAGCCTCATGCTCTGCCAGGGAAGAGGGGCAGCTGGGAGGGACCAGAGGCAGGACACCTGACCCAAACTGACCAAAGAGGTTATTCCATACCACAGCACATCATGCCCAGGATGTAAAGACAGAGAGCAGAGACCCGGAAGGATGGGGGTGCACTGCGTGGTCGGGCTTGGTATTGGGTGGTGAGCGACTGTATTCTTTCCTTGTATTTGCCTTGTCATTATTATTAGTGGTGTAGCAGCAGTGGTCTTGTGTTATACTTTAGTTACTAAACTGTTCTTATCTCAACCTGTGGGAGTTGCATTCTTTTGGTTCTCCTCCCCATCCACCCAGGAGCGGGGGAAAGAAAGAGAGGGGAGTGAGTGAGAGAACGGGCTGCGTGATATACAGCTTAAACCACGACATTCCCCACAGCATTAATCTTAATTTTGAAACAATGTTCTCTTGCTTTATGGGGGTGTTTTCAAGGCAGCTTCATGAAGAAAGCTCAAACTGCAGCAGGAAGTGCAGTGTTTACTTTCCCTACATGTGCAGCCCTAAGTGGAGTTTGAACTCTGTTAAACAGGTAACATCTAAGGCCATAGAGCAAACACACTGCTCTCCCTGCACTGCCCCAGCACTGGACCTCTTGCATTAGCACTGTAGCAGCACTGACTTGTAGGCTTTCCCATGCCGGGCACTCAGCAAGGCTTTCACTATGTGCACAGCAGTAGCGAAACCACAGCACGCACACAGTGATTCCCTCCCTGCTCCCTGGAAGGGCAGATGGGAAGGAAAGCAGCTCTGGCAGTGCAGCTTTTCCCAGGGAATGGGGAAGGATACACCTATGTTATACAAATAAATCTGTGCTTACAGGAAGTTACTCTGGTGTCTGTGTGAAAGGACAGTAGCTTATTGTGTCTAATGAATTGCTTTGGGGTGCTGCCAAGTGCTTGCAGGCTATGGCTGCAATGCACAGATGCAAGATGCAAAATAAAGGTGCATGGACTGCTTTCCTCCAGCCCTTGGCATTGCAATCTTAGCCTTTTTTCCAAGAGAGCTACTACCTATAGTTCTGTTCCAATATGAAACAAGAGCCCTCAAGTATCTTCTAACTCTTCTTGAACTGGAATTCTCATTTTCTGTCTAGCTGTAACAACCGGGAAACTTCAGCTATGAAGTTTATCCATTAAGCATGAAGAGAAATTGTTTTCCTCCAGCTACCACATCTACAATTGCTTTACAAGACCTGCAAAATTAGTATTTAATATTAAAAAAACGATAAGCACTTAAAGAAAATGCTAGCAGACATGACTGTTGAAACAAACATCATGTGTGTGCACCAGGTAGATTCAGTACATGCCCTTCCCCAGGCTTGATTCCCATGATTAGCACAAAGCAGAGGTGACACTATTTGGCACATAAATGGTCCACACTAACCACCTATGGTGAGAGCTAGCACATTAGCTTCCTTTTTGTTCTCCCCCATTCATGCCAGCTGCTGGGGAGAATCCCAACTGTGGTCCCAAAGCATAGGACAGGACAGATGCTGCAGTTTCCCCCACACCACCTTCTCCCTCATACACCCTGCTTCCTGCAGGCATATCTCCAAAAGAGAAAGTGTATTATCTCTTACCCTACATAAAAGTCTAGGTAAAGCAAGTGCTCTAAAACACAGCTCTCTTCCTTCTAGAATGCTCCTTATGGACTTTGTCTCAGCCTAACTTCACTATAAATTGCCCTCATCAACCTCCCAAATAACACAAACCACACCATTTCAAGTATATCTTAATGGGCCCAGGGAATGCACAACAGACCTTTTCAGTCATGAATTCCTTTACTGCAAATCTCCATTTCACGTAGCCCTACTCCCTGCCCAGCTAATCCCAGCATCCCTTGTACACATGCTGTTTATCCTCTTGTTGAGACCTCCACAATTATAACTCACTACACTGGGGGAAAGAATGTGTCAAGCAACAAGCAAACCAGCTGCAGCAGCATCATTAATCACAGCTTAAGTCTTTGCTGCCCCAGACACTTTACTTATTAATTTTAACTGGGGACTGGAGTCAGAAGTTTCATGTTTTAAAAGAGTTTAAATAGCAGAATTAGCAACAAGGAGTCAGCAACTTTGGGAAACAATGGGGAATATGTTTGAGACCATATATTACATCCTCAGATGAGGAAATACTGGCACTGTCTGATGTTTAAATTCTCAGAGCCCATGGCAGCTCCTATAAATGGGAGCCAGGTATAAGTTAGGTTAGCAAACTCAAACTGTATTTCCTAGGGCTTGAGTATGTGCTGATCAACAAGAATCTTCAGTTACCTGATTTATCTCTATGTTTAAATATTTCAGCTGCATGCCTAAAATATTTATGGAGCTCTACTCACTACTCTGGTTTATGAGTATATATTGAGAAAGGGTGTCAAGCCAGGGTATTTGATTAGTTTGCTGTGACAGCTGAAGAGGTAATCTCTCAAATGTGCAGTTAATAAATTATAAAACCTGACTTCTGGAAATTATATCTCATGAATAAAGGAGATGTTGAATTCAGATTCACTAAATTGCGATAAAAGTGGCTTCACACAAACAAGCTTCCATTCAAATGTCTAACAATGCTTTCAGATTAACAACTGCACAAACAGTATTCAAAAGGCTCTCAGCTTTGTATGAACAAGGGTTAAGTCCCAACTGAAGCACTTCTGATAATGAAAAACTCCCCTTGGCTTGCACAAAATCCAGTTTGACGCCATCCAAATGGATAATGTCCCAGAATAGATGAACTCAAAAGGCAGCATTCAACTGGAACCGGTTTCTACTCGCAAACCCTGATGAGGTCTTCACGATGAAGATGTCTAAGAAACTGACCCACAAATCAGAAGGATTTCTGATAAAACTCTTCATACATAATTGAGTACTCAAACCTTGAGTCTCCTTTATTTCTTGCTGCAACTACTATACACTGCCCTTTATTAAGGAGACAGCAGGACCCAGCTGTGAAAGGACGTTATTTGATGAACAAAGGTACAAGAGTCCATCATAAAAAAAGAGCACACTTCTGCAGATATGGCAATTTAGGGCTTGTAAACTTTCATCCATAGAAATGTGAACTATATACTCACTTTGGATGTCTGATGTCTGGAAGGGAACGATTCAGAGAAATTTTATCACTCACAAAGATATTAAAGCCATTTTCCCTGTATGCCTGGTCCACTTGCTCTGCATCAGTCATTGGGTAAGGTTTTCCCTGTTCTCCATTTCCTATAGACAGAAAGGAAACAGGCATCGTTACCACTAATTGGTGCTTAACTGGCCAGAAATTAATTCATATATCAGAAGAAAAGCAGTCGTAGCCCTTTGAGAATTCCTCAATTAGTTTTGAGCTCTGTGTCATACTTAGCACGGGGGCAACCGTGCCAACCTAACCATTTTGTTTGATAAGCAGTTTTGCTACAAACCACTCAGCTGTGCAAATCACAGAAGCTGAAAGTCTTCCCTCTAACATCAGAAACAGATGAAGGGGCTGTGGCAACACTGTGGAGGATCTATAGAATGCTTATTCCTTCGCTGCAGAAAGAATGCATATGGTTTAAATACCTCATCACTATTGCTTTCTTCAGCACAGATGGATATGTATATTTAACAACCTGAGCTCTTGCACAGGGGAGGTAAAGCCCTTGCAGACACACCAGCGTAATGCTGTGACATTCAAAATAGGTCTTTTATGCAACGTGAGACAAAACCCAGAAATACAGAATAAAACTTGCATGAGTGTTATAATTTAGAACATTTTTCTTACCCCTCTTCTTCCTTTCTGCATCTCCCATTCTTGGGAAAGGTGCAGACACACGTTTTTTGGTAGGTTTTTAAGAAATCATGTTGCACCTATCCTAAGAATACTGAAATGTTACCAAGATATTTTCACCTCAAAATGGTTATTGTGGAGTTTGGGGAAAAGGCTTTAACTGGGATTAACACACAATAGCTGTTGCATCATGTCAAGAACATCTTGACCCTGAGATTGAATATGCTGTTCTGCACTCAACTTACAAATAAAACCAAACTAATTAACAGTACATATTAAAACATTCTTATAGGAGTCTTACCTACACGCTCAGAGTCCCTCCTTATAGCTTCTTTGTTGTGCCAGTCCTTTTTCCTTTGCCCATCACCAAAGTAAGGGTCTTTCTTTTGCCTTACATATGATACCTTTTAAACAAAAGATTGGATATATTAAATGCACAACATGTGAAACCTTTCCTTAACAGCCTCCCCTTCCTGTAAGAGGAGATTAAACATCTTCCTTAGGGTAAAACCATCACATAGAAGTAGTTTTTAACCTGAAAGGAGTGAGGCAGGAAGCAAGTTTTGCTTGCCTTAGAACAGTACTTTATCTATAGCTGCGAAGTGATGCTTTTTTCAGGGCACCATCATGTACGCGGACCAGTATTCTTAATCAGTGAATCTATTAAAATCTCCCATTTTCATTTTGGAAACATCCAATACATCTTACATCCTATTTAATTAACAAAAAAGCTGTAATGGGAGACCTACTGCTGGAATCGTTATTAATGAGCATGCTACTCTACCTGAATAAAATCAAAATAAGATTTAGAAGGTCATTTATTAAGGCTCCTGCTGCTCAACTTAAAAGCAAATCCTACACAAGGCATGCGCCTCCACTGAACACCATTAAAGTTTCTCTTTTCATGATGTTCTTCCTGGAATTCAAAGGCAATGGGTGCTTTGGAAACACGTTAGCAAATGAAAGATGGAGTAAATTCAGGATCAAAGAGACTAGTGTGGAACGAAAATCATGACACATTTTAAATACAGACATTCCCAAAATCCAAGGGCATGTATATATATACACGTATACAAACATACATATACATAGTATCTAAGTAGGTTTTAGAGTCAAGAAGGGAACACCTTCTCCAAAAATGAGTTTTCCATCATGCTGTAATATGCTGGCAGAGTATAAACAGAAGTCATTTGTAGTATCATTACTGCAGATGTAGCTACACAAAGAATGCTGAAGTTTTCCCCTTTTAATTCCTTGTGACCTGCAGAGAGAATTCCACAGGCTAGAACTCCCTAGAGAGAAAAAGCAGCTTCCCTCCTTGGAGGACAAGAGGTTTAAAGTCTCATTAATGGCTCAATCAAACCAAAACTCCACCAAAAAGCAACGGTTGGCATAGTAACCTTCGCAGGGTTATCAGGCATCTCAGCATCTGGGACACAGCCGTTATTTGCCTGACTAGTTAAATTACAAACTCTTCATTTTCATGCCTAGATTTCACTTGGAAAAATAGGAGATTTGGACATTTTATTTGTTATTCCAAGGCATCAGTTTACCTCACTGCAGTCTGACAGACAAGCTCTGGTGAACCTTGCTGCAAAGGCTTTGCAGATTACCCCCAGCACATCACCCCTATTCTACAACAATCAGTGGGAAGGAAGCCCTGTGTTTGATTTTACAAAATCATCACTGAAGACAGGTTTCAGCTAAAATGTCAAAGTGAACTACAGTGGCAGAACACAGGTACACGTTCTGCTCCGTCTAGCTCCTTAGCAAAGGACCTGCATGAAACTCAAGCATGCCTAAGGGTAACAAACCAGCGGCCTAACAGTATGAGACCTCAGTCTGATTAAAATCTGGCTTGTGAACTATTAGAACTTACATTTGATTTACAATCTTTTACATATTTGGGAAAAACCCCAATTAGATGCTTTCAATCACAGATCATACTATGATTTACACTTGGCTTCTTAACATTTTGCAGATGGTAACATACCTGGCAGAAGTCAAGTTTCATCCATGAAACCAGACACCCAGTTACACACATCAGTTAAGTAACACCAACACTCAGAGCATTCCCCTTCCTGCTCCCTGCTATTCCATTTTATTTCCACTGAAGGAGAGCTGATGGGCACTCAGGATGGACAAGAAGTCAGATACATAGAATGGTTATAGCTAGCACATGATGTGAACAAGTATTTAGGAGCTTCCAACTTGTGCCACATGGAGCTAACAAGGATATTCTCTGAAGAATACTAACGATGCAGGGAGATGGGAGTAAAGAAACTCTTCAGGCAGCACATGAAGAGCAGGACCACATTATGGGATGTGGTTAACAGCGGCAAAAAACAGACAACTGCCATAAAGGGTGGTTAGCAGGAAAGGCCAGAAGAAAAGCAACCACTTTAAGAGAAATCTCAGTAGAGGTAGATTTAGATTGTGTTCTCAATTTCTAATTATTTACCCCATGACTCCTTAATTTTCTTTATCTTTATTATCTTTTCTTTTAATTCTCCTCTGATGAAATTAGATGAATCAAAAGCAATTGCTCATTTTTATGTTGTTAATTACTGTCCTTTTAGTACATGAACTCTATTCTTCTAAATCTATATTTCTGTTACAGCACAGAATGGCACTGTACCTTCCTGAATGTCACTCTGCACCTCTGTCAGGACATAAAATGAAGATCACCATCTGCAACCCAGTGCCTTCAGTTTATCTCCGACTGCATGTGTTGAAGGACTCGCATTTGTCAAGGTAAAGAGGTTTCATGAGAGGCACTACAAAAGCCTCACTGATTCCCATTACGCAGGAGAAGACAAGAGCAGCTCCAGAGCAGCAGTGCTGCGATGAAAACCATCTCTTTCTGGAAGGGTTCACTTGAATTGACCAAATATAAACATCAAACTAAATTGCTTAGCCTGCCCTGTGGTTTTGTAACCATCCCATTAAACACCCATGGTCTTAATGTGAATTTCTACCTGCTCATAATGTAAAAGTACTTCTAAACATCGTGATGAATATGCAAGGCCAGGAACCAAATGGGAGGGCAAACTGAGCACAATGGATAACAGCACTTAGGAGAAAAACTAAGCATTTTGCTTAGTCCTTGGTCAATCTGAGGCTGATGTCAGCAACACGATCACAGAGCACCTTGAAAAACAGGGTATATGCCAAAACCAGCCAGAAACCTGGTGTTTGCTCACTGCAGGAGTCTACAGCTGCTTTGACACGGTGGGTGCGAGCAGAGGTGCTTGAGATGCTTCCTTGGGGTGTGGTGACAGAGCACAGTGAGGACAAAGGGCAGGAAACCCAACTCCAGCATCTACCCATGGCTCCATCTGACCTAATGCTCAGACAAGTGAATTCATGCGAACTACATCTGACTTCTGCTAGCTGATGGTCTGGATGAGAGCTGTGTGACAGGCAGCAGAAGCAGCGGCAGCTTGGTTATTTTTGGTGTGAAATAGATCAAACTTCCAGCACCAGTAAGCAGGCGCCTGTGCTACAACAGTCCACACATCAACGGGTCTGGCCACCACAGCGGTTTCTAGTTTTCCTGACAACATTCCAACCTCCCCATCATCCCCACTGAATAACCCACAGAGCACAGAACCTTTCCATGAGATTTCTGCCTCTGTTTCACAACATCCCTGCTTTTCAGGCCTGTTTTACTGTCCGGTTTCCTCTCCAGGATACTCCCATGCCAGGACAAGTCCTGGAAAGCTCTTGCAGACCAGAGCACCTCCTTGCCAGGAGAGCTTTGCCAGCTTTGAACGAGGCTTGCACACAAGTGTCATACTGGGCATGGGGACAGCTGGCAGGTCTGAAACCTCAGTATTTTAAGTGTCTTTTGTCTCCTATTTACAGCACTCTGGAGTGAACGAGCACACCAGGAAAAGAGTTTACAATGCCGCTATCCCTTCTGCCGCTTGCTGCTATTCAACACATGCAAACCCCATACTGGCAGTTACTCCAGAAATCCCACCCACCGCTGAAGAGGAAAGCATTGTGAGAGTGTCTAGGAACAGATCTAAAAGGAGAAATACACAGTGTGACTGAGCCTTGCAACACCTACTGTGCACATGGTAACTGAGCGCCCTGTGCCAAGCCCCATGAAGCCAGGGGTTAAATCAAATTGAATGCAACTTGTCACCTCCTGCATGATAGAAAATGGTGAGGCTTTTGCAGCACATGTCAGCAACATGTATTTAATACCTCCAGCGCAAGCAACAACCACACACAAGCAATTTAACCACGGCAATACTGAAAGCAAGTAATAGCACACGATCCTCCACTGCTGTTAGAAAAGGAGAAATCACAGGCTGCCACTGTATTATGTACAGAGCTCAAGTCATGCAGGCAGACAGCAGAAAGTCTAGAAGATAGTTACATTACTTCTCTCAGTCCCAAATAAATTTACACACAAAACCATCTTTGGGCTGGGCTGAGCTAAACCCTGTAAAGGTTATACATGTCAAGAGAAAAACTTCAGCAATCTGTAAACTTCAAGCGAGAGGGGAAACTATGGAGTTCATGCATCAGTTATCCAGATCATTCCCACTGTAGTGTTTGGAGGTACATGGAATAAGTTATCGATCTTTAAGTCCTGAGGAACAGGCTCTGCAGAACGCTCAGTCTTGGAGACTTACAAGGACCAAGTTTTCTTCATGTGGGCACCAGCAAAGTAAGGACTGTATAGGGTGACTCACTGTGTAGGGTTCCTCTGCCTGCAGTGCTCATGATGATGCTACTGCCCTGTACAACTAAAGCCAAACAAGATCCACACAAGATAAACACGTTAATCTCTACTGGATCAAGATACATCTCGAAGTGGCTCTTAAAATCATGAAGGTAGACATAGCTACAGATGGTCACGACAGATGTGCTGCATTGCGGAGCTTTTTTAGTCTTGGGCAGGCAAGTTACATTTGTCAATCCAATTCAGAAATGCTTTGTTACATTCAATTCAGCTTAAGCAAATGTTAAGGGGTTGGAGGATTTCTGCCTGTATCCCTTGCAAGCAAACATATAACACTTACATTGGCTTTGCAGGTCACTATTAAAACACCGTATCTGAAAAGTCTGCTGTGAGTCACTGACAAGTTCTGTCAACAATGCCTCAACATTAAAGTGACTTTCAGGGCCAGAAAATGAGTATCAGTGTCTCTGCTTCAGTGACCTTGCCAGAACCCACTATTCACATACCCCTAAAGGGAAGGTACAGCTGCAGCAGACTGATTAGCATCCTACTTCTTGTTAAGAATCACACTTTCAAGACCAACTTAATTTCAGCAGACTACCACAACCAGTCAGCTTGAGTGATAAAACATTGTCTTCCCCACTCTGGACTGCAATCTTTATGCTCATGTTATCACCATTAGAGGAGCAGCGTGCAAAGTTGTGGGCAACACATCAACATGGGCTCATCTGTGTGCTCAAAAGTCTTGCTCGTTGTGAAAATGGGCAGGTTGTTGACATTGCTGTTATTTTGCAAGCTTTATTTCCCCCTCCTCTTCCCTTTTTTTCCCTCTTCGTAAAAGATGTCTGAGCTCCAGAAATCCAGACGCAGCACACAGGGACCAGAACGTTGCTTTTTTTAGTGGTTTCCTTCAGGGATGCTGCATGGGATTTGACTCAATTATGCAAATTACAAAACTTGATGATACCCTTCAACAGACACTCTAGACTGTGATATCTAAGCAATCTGCAAAACACAGCAAGTTTCCTAGGGCTGACTTTTGCTTTAACTATTAAACAAGCATCTCATTTGAAGGGAGTTTCATCTTCTGTGGAATGCTTTATTTCTTATCAATTTTCAGTTTTATCTCTATTTCTCGTTAATTCTAATTGCATAGGAGGAAGCATAACATTTTTGTCCAAAGCCACCAGCACATCCTCCCCTTATCTGCATTTGTGACCATAGTCTGAACATTGAAGTTATCAATACGGCATGATTAGGGTAAATTGGCATTATAGATTTGGATTTCTGTCCCTATAAAACAGTTCAGCAAGGCTACAGCCTGTGCAATTATCTGTTCTGCTTTACCTCAGCTTCACATTTTGCAAGAAAAGGTTGAAAGAGGTTGTTGAAAAGGTCAGTAGTAAACAGCAATGCTAAAAGCAGATTCCAAAGCACGAAGGGTTCATTATGATCATGTAGTCAAGTATGTAAGTGCGCAAGCCATTGAATTTTATCCATCAACTCCTACCACAAGCTCGTAAGTTCTATTTCAGCTCAAGCACATTTTCTTTTGCTTAAGAATAGGAAGTTGTTTACGTCTGAGGAGCGATTACTTCCCCAGCAATATCTTGAGCTAATCTCCTGCCTGCTTCCATCCTTCATTTTTTAAAAACTGAAAATGACTTAAAGCAGAAAAGCACATTAAGCAATACATTGAGACTGGATTTAGACAGATTGCTGTAAATAAGCCCCTTCTGTTGTCTACCACGCTGTTAACACGCCGCCAAAGCAATGGATCAGCCTTCAAATGCCAAATGCACAAAAACGGGATTTTAATTTTTCTGTTTAATCACTATTTAGTGTGCCTGGCTCCCGGCAGAGTGAAAGCAGGGCGGATGGAGACATGAGCCACGAGTTTTCTACACACAAGGGGAAAACCACCTGAAGTGCATACACTTATCATGACACTGCACAGATTTCAAACCCCATTCAAACGTGTTGCTGATTCGTTATTTTCTTTAGAGCCAAGGAGCTATGATCTTTGGAGACAGTGTTAAAGGGGCACCCATTCCATCCCAGGTCTCCTCATTTACCCCAGCACCTCAGCAAGTGTATCTTGCTGTTATGTCCTACAACAAGATGATGGAGATGATAAAACAATCCAGAAAAACAGCTGGAAAGGGAGAGCAAATACAAACCACTCCTCTATTAAAGGAAGTTGTAACCTGAGGGAGTCTCAGTAAAGACTCAAGAGTATGAACCTTGGGTACAACCCAGTTGTCACGATCTGTGCCATAGCAAAGCAGAAAGAAGAAACATCTATAAGCAGATCTTCTTCCGTCTTCCAAAACCTGAAGTACTCAAGGGGTTTCAGAAGGTAGGAAATACGGAAGAATCCTCCCTCTCTTGTCAGCAAGAAACCCAGGTCTTCGTGATCATTGGACCATCCACGCTAAATGTGGTAACCCTTTCATAAATAAATAGATCTCAAGCCTTATTGTACCACTAAGAAATGAAAGTCCTTTTTGGTCTGTCAGATCCATTAGCATGTGTTGAACAACAAACTGGTGCAACCCCTGCACAGCACAACCAGCTTCCATCCATCCCCTGTACTGGCATGGAAACAGCTGAGACTTCCAGATGATCTAATGCAAAACAAAAATATCCCTAACATCAGCTGGAGGCATTTGTCCTGGGTCAGGAAGCTGCTCATAGCCCCGATCAAGGCTCTTCATTTACTGGAACAGCAGATAGCACACCACTAGAAAAAGCAAGTGCTAAAAGCCTGTCATGCAATCTACCAACGTGTTTTCTAAAGGTTAACTTTCGAAGCCATTTCAGTCTATCAAAAATTTAAAAGCTACATTAACATAATCCATACCTTCAATATTTCAGGAACTACTAAAAGGTAACGCAGGACTAAATGGCATCTCATCACGTGGAATAATTAAGTGCTTTCAAAGACAAAAAGCCCAGTGTATCTTATAGCTGCGCTGTGACTCAGATCGAAGCAACAGGCTCGAACCAAACCTAAAAGTTTCCTGCACGATGCTACCATTTGGCTGTTATGCTCCCCTCTCCCACTTGAAGCACCCATGACATTGAAAGCTACATGGATAGATTTGTGCTTTTCTTTAAGAAAGCTGTACTTTGGAGGATGGAAACAACCTGTCAGCTTCCTTCAGTACGCCGAGCCACAAGCACCATGAGCACTCCTGGGTCAATCCTTACCCTGTATCTGCTACTTAAAGCTGGACCAGAACCAGTTGAACTGCTCAGTGCACACAGACACAGAGCAGAGCCTTTCATGCAGAATGCTCAGGGAAACTTGGTAGCTGCTTGTAGAGCTGTTAAAGAAGTATGTTCCTTGCAGAACACCAGGCATACAGCTCCTTGGTGGACAGGACAGCCCACTGCTTGAGCATCACTCAATTTTAGCGGAGATCTTACATTTAATACAGAAAGTTTTCTGTATCAAGAGCTAGAACAGTACTTAATTGAACTGCAACTCTTCCCCCCTCTTTGAATAAAACTTATTAACTGAAGGAATTTAACCATAATTGCTAAAAATCCCTTAGCACAAATGAAACTTTAGCAGAAGGTCCTGGTACATCAGCTGATGAAAGTCTAAAGACACCAGCTGAGGACAGCAGTATGACATCCAGTGTCATCATCTCTATCAAACACCTTACACTCCGTTCTTTACCTGGCTTTAGAAATAATATTACAGTTTGCAATGTTTGCTGTTGTAAACTTACTGTTGGACTAATTCACTCCCGGCCTCCAAAGTGCCTTTACAATTTGTGCAGAGCACCAAGTGGTGACCTCTTGCCCGGGTTTCAGCACACCTTGTGATGGCACAGCAATTTCAGTCTTAGACTTCAATTTCAGCAGTTAAAACCCTAGCTGGCCTAGTTTTAGCCTTCAGAACAGGATTTGTTGCTGTCATTTGCTCCACAACAGCCTTATCTCTTCTCTTCAGTAAAACATTTACAGCCCTTCCCATCTACAGAAGTGCTCCGTTTCCCATGTAGTAGCATGCCTCGGGAATCTGCTCAAAACTGTGGAATAAGCTCCTGCAGGCATTTAGTTGTATCAGAAACCTCCTCACTTCCCCCCTCAAGCAATAAGCACATTCTTTGACCTCGCTTTAAGATACAGCAACACATTATGAAATTCCCAAACAAGACATCACTCCCTGGGCTTGCCTCCAGTCAAGATGGGAGACAACCTATTATTAACCCTGCCTGAGGAATAAAGAGACAGGAGGGGCTCCAACAGCAAATGCATGAAGTACAAAGATGTAGATAAAAGTAATCTCTAAACTGCCATTCTAAATGGGATTAAAGACTTCCCACCCCTCCCACCTTCCCTTTCTGCTTCACTATTCCCAGAAACTGGAAACCAAGGGAGCTCCCCCAAGGAGCCAACATAGATTATCATGTGTCCATGAGAGTTGGGTTTTGACCACAACTCCTGGCAGAATCTATGAGTATAAAACCCAGAGATGCAATTTGCTTTCCACAGCATTTAGTGCTATCTGAAGCTGTCTTAAATACAAGCCTTATATTCACAGAAAGAAGACTGAGCAAGCTGGTGTGGAAGATCAATTTGAGAAACGGACATTTGAGGCAGAACCCCTCAGATGTCTGCATATATCCATGCTCCCTTTAACATGAGGAAATGGCACGCAAGATGTAGTGGTTTCCTATAAGGACACACTTTGGAGTAACATTTGTGAAATCTGATTTACCAATTAGATTTTCAGATTATGCGGCATATGGTGAATAATCTACATTAAGATTTAACAAAAATGCAGGATACAAAACCTATTAATTCTATCATTTCCATGAATTCCTTGTACTGGAGCTATAAACTTCCGATCAGAATATCGGAATGTTAAACCAATCCAATCAAGGACTGCTCACATCAACACAACTTGCAAATGATTTGAATGCATAGAATCAAGCTATGTATCATACCCCAATGAGCATCCTCAACACAGAAATACTACACAGAAGTGAAATTCACAGCTCTCAGACGACTAATACAGGATTACAACCAGGCTTGGCACTGCACATACGTGGACCTGGCAAGAGTGTGACTGCAAATTGGGCTTCATTCCGTTTATTACAAAATTACAGCATTTGTAGCTATTTGAATGATGGAAGAACTATGCCAATTTGTGCCTTTCATAAAATGGAATTTCCCTGCACGAGCACCAGGTCCTTGGGGAAAACTGGTGTAACTCCTGGTATAAATGGGTATTAAAGAGATGGGTGCTAATGCTCCACCACTCTTTGAAGCAAGGACAGGACAATACGACTTGAACAAGATAGCTCCTGCTAACCCAGTGAAGGAAAGAGAATCACAAACACTTTGTTTTCCACACTCTTCATGCAGTGCCTTCAGTGCCAGCATTGCTCACTTGCCTTACAGGCACTGTGGAACCAACAGTACCTGGAACAATCACGGCAACAGCTTTGGTTTAGGGAAAATAATTAAAACCATTGTTTTCAATTAAGTATTTACTATTCCTTCAGGTGGTGCTCCAAACCAATTTTCCTTCCTGTTTCACACTGTTAGCATTGGTCTCAGCACAGGTTTTTAAGCAGCAAAACAGCATTTTCCTGGTTTTCAGCAATGGAATACCACTATTTTCCTTTTAGCTCTTTTAAGGATTTTAAAGTAAATTCTCTACCAGCCTCCTGGCAGACTTGATGCTTCTTGACAGTGTTATGTTAAACTGAAAACATCAGCACTAAAAAGCAACATTTAACACGCCTCTTCTTCCCAAGCAGTTATTTAACTGCTGCTCAGACAAGAGGTACATTGCACCCAGCAATAACAAATGCACAGATCTGCACCACGATTAATCACACTCAGAGTCTGACTTTTGCTATCAGCTCAGTTACTCTGAGCCATGCTACCACTAGTTTCCCCTCATTAATGCTGCCAGTTCATTTGATGTTCTCGTGCTTTGTTTGCATCTCTATATTTTCCTTATACAGCAGGCAGCACAGAGAATTACTGCCCTTGATGGTTAAGAAGTCCTGCTGCACACAGCAGTGCAGAGCAGTTGGGCTGTTGGAGACTCTTTTACCATTACAGTGTTCCCGTAGGCAGTTCTTCTCATCAGGAATCATGACCTGCTCCTTGAAACCAGGCACAGCTGCATTATGCCACTGGGAATAAAAAGCCAAGCACAAAAATCCCAACTTCAGTCTTCAACCTCTGCTAAGAAACCAAGCCACCAGCCATGGTTTACAAAGGCAACTTGCAGAACGTGCACATCACACTATTAAGGAGTAAAATCCCACCATGAACCATACGGGGAAGGTTCTCCTATACGAAGTTCTGGGCACCTTAAAAATAAATGGTGTCTATGATAACGGATAGAGATTTCTCACCAGTTAGAAGCTGAAGTGCCAAGTACATGTACCCAGCAAGGGAGCGTCTACCACCCTTTCGGCACTCCTCCCTCCACAAGAAAAGCATTGGCAGACTCCCTGCAGTACGTGTGTGTATATGTGCCATCTGATCACACTTCCCAAGTTTAATACATCTCTCCTAAGCAAGCTGCTCAAGAGGTCTGGCTCCACCCCTTTGGAACACAGCATGAAACTGGGAATGTCGGGCATCTTTATGACATCCCAAGGCTTTTAATTGTCCGTGTCTCCACCCTGGGCTGGCCCAAGGCCAGGAAAGGATCAAATAATCCACACTGAAATGTTCAATCTAGATCCTGTGTGGGTACATTGGTCCCTCCTAGAGATGCTCTGCTTTCTAGTAATGATCACCACTTGCAGCTGCAAGTTGTACTATGGCAAGAAGCTACTCTATTGCTCACAGTGCCAATGTAGCAAGATGGCATAATACCTGGTTAGGCACAGTAGAAACTGGTAAAATAGAGTGGCTGGGCCTGGGAATAAACTGGTTGAAAGTCTTGGGGCATCTGTGGAAGACAGATGAAGATTTCAATAGCTGAAAGATAAACACCTGGGGAATGAGGAAGAGCAGGGCTGGGGATGCAGATACTGAAAACCTGTACATGCCTAGAAGGTAACATCACTTTCGGGCGTCACCTGGAAAGTGACAAAGAGCTACAAACAGCAGCAGTGTCAGGATCAAAAAACTAAGAATCAAGCAGCTTCTTTCTGGGACAGATAGCAACTGGGCTGAAAGACAAGGAGAGGGATACATCACTCAGTAATGCAAAACTGAGCAGAGTCTTGTTATTGTTAACATCCAGGCGGGAATTCACTCAAACCTAATAAAAACTTACATGTTTTGATGCAAACATTCAGGTCATGTGTCAGAACAATCTTTCTAGACCCTAGAAAATCATCTATCGATTTCAATACCGGAATGAAAAGCATGCTTGTTAAATCCGTTGATGTTGCCAGTTGCGTGGAGTACAGGATTAAAATTCAGAACTGGTCCTGGCAACAGAACAACGCATCAAAAAACTTGGGATACAACTTAAAGGGTGAGTAAAGGCCGCATTAATTGCACAAACACAAGACTGGAACGACTTCTTATGCAGGTGTTCAGCAGCTGGTTTACCATCATTTCTGTGTGATGACAGATCACAGATTGTATGAATCTGTGTTCTACTCTTGGGAAAGAAGCAAGTTTCATCCTGAGATATTTACAGGAATATCATACACAGAAAAAGTGGAAAGTAAAGGATGCTGACTAGGGCAGAAACAAAAGGCAAGTATTACAATAGTCCTCACACTTTTCCACACTGCTGTGAAGAAGAAAGTTGAAAGACAAAGTTAAAAGCACAACACATGAAATTATGGAAGAGAATTTACGGCTACATGAGAAATTCATGCATTCCACCTTGGGCCAAGAGGACAGACTTCGAGGAGTCTCTTTTTACCACAAAGGTCTCTCCCTTGAGAGAACACTGACAACATCCCATCGCAGAAATCTTCACTGTTCACTTCCTGTACATGGCTACAGCAGCCAAGCAGTCTCATAAGCGCCCAGATGGAATCATGTAAGATATACACACTGCTTTCTATTTCCCTAGATTTACTCTAGTTCCTATAGCACAGTAAAACTATAGTCCAAAGAAAGTGAATTATTTGGAGCATTTACTGTCCTTCGGGGTCATTACAAGAGCATAGCAGTTAGCCCTATGATAAAACATAAACACTCTTCTCTATGGCACATAGCCTGACCTTGGTATAATGAGGATCCATGGAACTGAGAAAAACTGCTATATAACAGGACATTCTCTGAAACAGAGATGTGGTAGCTTGTCATACTGGAATAAAGAAGTACCAATTTGACATGAACATGCTATATCTAGTGTTTTGATGAGTCTCACTTCAGATTGAAAGAATATTGTCTAAGCACTAGACAAAATAAAAAAGAAAAATCAAAGAAATAATGGTTGCCCATGAGATACAGCAGAGAATGACCAACACAAACGCCTCAGATTTGCTTAGGTGGGTTTTCTACCAGATTTTATTAAACAGGGAAAACAAAGCTGCTAGGACTATTTCAAAGAGGGTGGGTTATAAAAGGTCCTGTTGCAGAGCATCCGAGTAACTCACCGCATGCATAACCTTTCTCATGTCCTCTGAAAATTTATGGTGTTAACACCTCATGGCAGAAACAGTGTTGGGAAAACAGTGCCTATGCAAACTGTGCAGAAACACTGAGCTCCAGCTCACCTGGCTGGAGGAATTCTGAAGGTGAGTCTCTGTTCAGTCTTGTATAGAAGTAACTTGGACTATCTTAAAGCCTTCTTTTAATGGGAGCAGAATAAGCCATATCCTGTACCCTATATTTTGGTTGTTTCCAGAAGACAAGTGCAGCTAGTCTGGGGAGTACTCAGGTCACATGTGGATGTCCCGTTTAAGAGCCATGTTCACTGGCTTTCAGTACGGAGAAGGATAACTCTGCTGAAAGGGGTTATGGTTAAGGCTGTTCAGCACAGCGTGAACAAAAGTAGGACGTCCCACAGCCTCTGAAGTGATATCCTACAGAAAAGCAATGAAAGATCATGGGTGTAACACGCAGCATTCTATACAGGTTTTCATCAGCCTCTGATGCTGATGTTGGTCACTTTTTCCGCCCCTCCTGGAAGAAGCACAGACATTTTGAAATGGAATTTCCAAGCCTTAATCACGATTTACAACTGTGGTATGCAGAGAAGAAAATCCACCTCCACTGTGAAGCCTGACTGCATGCTGACATTTAACATTTGTCAGATTTACTAAATCCTGCGACTTCTTTAATTGCAATTGAACAGAATTTCTTTTACAAAAAGTTCATCTACTTCAAGCTCCGGTTTTCAAGTGTTCTGTCAGACACGCACATCTGCTGAGTGGGGAAGTCACCTTGAGGGAGTAAGCAGGCTGAGGAAACCGGGAGCGAAGAAATGCAATTAGTGATGATGAACTGGTCTTATTACCATAGGGGACTGAGGTTCAAGACTTGATCTGTGTCATAAGCAAAGAATCAATCTGATTAATTTTGCCAATATCCACTCTTTGGACAGAGTTTTTCAACACTGATCAAAGAAAAAGCCCTGACCTGACGAAAAAGAGCAGCTTAGAACAGCCAACACTACCCAAGACCTGTCGGCCCTTTAGACACATCTCCTGACCACAGGAAGCTTTCAGAGAGATCCCTTTTGTTCATGACAACATCCTGTTTCATAGACACTTGGTGCACAGCCTCTTAAAACCCCTGTGATAGATAATAATTCAAGACAAAGATAATGGGAATGGGAGTTCCCCCCTCTCTCTGCAAGTGAAAAAAGAGTTTTCATTTCAGAATGATTTGAAGGAACCAGGCAACAAACACAGATACAGCAACACAGCTTATTACAAGTTTTTATCGATAGCAACATGCTCAAGGTGTGAACACTACAAAGTCTTAAAACCTTTCAGTATAAATGAATGCCTAAAAGGTTCTGAATGACTTTGCTTAGGAGGTGGACACCACTGTGTGCTCCATCTGACCTTACCAATAATCATTCAAGCTTCAAGTCTGCTGCTAAAGTCTCTGTTGTAAGCAATTACTTCCCTCTGTGCAAAAATCCTAATTTCATGCTCTGTAAACACATCTCCTTGTGAAAGACCAGCCTGCCCATAAAGATTGCTTTTGACAGCCTGGTGACCATCTCCTGCAGCAAGTGCCTGCAGCATGTTCCGGTAGGTAGAAACATCTGGTCTCCCCTCAGTAAAGGAGAGGACATAAGGAGATGACATGTCTGCGGGTGAGCCACACAAAGGGAGCTGGAGAGTTTTGGTACTTACTTAAACCAGAGTCACTTGACACAGTAAAATTAAAGACAACAGCAATTGCTTTCAAGTGGCTGTAATAATTTGTGATGGCATTTAATCAACTAACCTGTTGTGGAAAACATCATCTCTGCAGTGCTACTCTTAGGGAAAGGATGCATGGAAGATAAAGGGTATGGTAAGAAGGACGGCTTTTTAAGATGAAAGACAGTTGTCAAGCTCCAGGAAGAAAAGCATCATACTCTTTAACCAAACTAGTACTACTAAATAGGCAGATTATTTAGCCAAACGAAAGTCAGCCACACCTAAACCTGTGAGCAATCTCTCTCCATGAGATCATTGGACATGATGCTACAAGACAAGCTTTTTTTTTTGCCCAGGAATGTTAGCCTGAATCCCAAACTAAACCCATAAAATACACAGTTCTAGTTTGGGATGTCAGCATATGCAAGACCACTGGGAGACAAGCTACATATTTTAAAGCAATATAAAAAAGCAACTGCCTTCTGAAAATGCAAGTAAAGTGCTACATGTGAAAGTTACCACCTTTGCTAGAAAGGCAAGAGAATCATAAATATACCAGGCATTTAATGCTAGGAAACAACTCAGCTTTGAATAATTTTATGCTATTAAGAGACACACACTGAATATGGACTCGGATCACTTCATAATTCATATCTAACACATACTAAAAGCCAGCCTCAGACTGCATAGCAAGCTGCCATCCAGAGTGGTCTTTCAGATGCATCTAAATTCACTTCAACATGCATACAGAGCAATGAAATACTTTCACCCCTCCTCAAGTTTCTACTTCTCTCTCAGTATCGCTTCACAGATGCCTTCAGCTAGACCTTTCTTCCTATGCCTCATGTTACAAAATACCCTAGGGGCCACACATTAAATGACCTTGTCTTTCTTACTTCTAAGGACATCTCTTGAAACTCACAGTAACAGGCAAAGAGACTTCAACATTTAAGTCTCCATACGACGCTCCCAGATTAGGAAATATTCATGTATTTCGATACACTTACCACTGTGCAAAGAGGCAAGACAAGTTCACCGTCCCCAAAAGCATAAGCCAGAACAGCTGCCTGTTATGAATTATACAAGTAAAAAGCTCAGATAGATGTCAACATTTCAGTAACCCCATTCAGGACAGCTGCTCAGAGGCAGCCTCCATGGGACTAGATTTTCACAAGTTACATTAGGAAGAGGAAGGACCTTAACACTTACTGGAATGAGGAGACGGCAACCTTGTCAAAAGTAAAAAACAACCACCTTAATAACTGCAATTTTGTGGAATTACTTTCCAATTTGTATAACAAAACCAAGCAAAAACCAAGGCTACTACGTACTTTCCAGTAATACTAACCTTAGATTGATAAATCCTGACACAGATGGCCATGGCCTGAAGTAAATCCTTGCAAATTCTTTGAACAGGTGAGACCAGTCTTTCTCCTCTATGCACGACAGCAAAACCAGTTTGCCGAGTTAGACTCCTGCTCTACACTCATCACCTTTGGCAGCAAAGCTCAGTTGAAAGGCTTTCTTCTTGTTTCAAATCCAGCTTCTCTCATCTATCTAGTTTACAGGAGGTCTGCATCCAGAGCCGTACGAGCCCAACGGAGGAGAAAGCAAGCTGCAAAGTGGGAGCAACATCATATTGCCTCCATAACTGAGGCAACTCATGTCAAAGTCCTCCTTAACACGCACCATCTGGTTACTGGATCATTATTCGTCAGGCAGAAGAGCATATCCAGACAATTTGCTAGTCCTCCTGCTATCTCTACCACTCAAACTCAGATTCACACCTTCATACTCCCTCATACAGGAACACACATCAATCTCCACTTTCCCCTGACTTTCAGGCTGATGGAACCAAAGAGAATAAAAACTTTCTAAAGCCAAAAGTTGCTTCTGGAAGAACAGAAGGGAAACCTCAGAGCCAGCCTTAAAGGAATCAATGCTTACCAGTCAGTGGGAAATTCAACACATTTTTGGCTGCTTGAGTACACCTATGTTTAACATCTCCAAACAGCTGAATCCAATTGGTTCCTGCACATTAAATCACCTTCCCTATATAAAACTTTAAGCAGGCTTTTGCTTTAGTTTTCAGAACTGCATCAAACCTATGCTAACATTTTAATCTCAGTGACAGCCAAAGAAGATCCCAATTAAACAACACCACCATAGCAACACTGCTCTATTTAAGTAATCTTCTTTGCAAGCTTCAGAAGGATCACTGCGTGCAAAAGAAACCTGCCAATGCTCATGTAGTTAAAAGCCTTCACCACTTAATCCTCCATCCTCAATAAGAACAACTCTGGAACAGTTTACGTAGCAGCTCTCACTACAGTAAGCCAAACATTTCATTTCCAAGAAGGGAAAGTATGAGGAAACTAAAGTACATGGCGGTGATTTGGGAAAATCCAATACTTTAACCTCCAACATTCCTTTAAATGCGTTTTCAAAAAGCAGCAGTTACGGACAAGCCAAGATATTCCACTTAGACCACAGGGATGAGAAACCACCCCAAATTCCTTCAAGTTCAATAGAAGCCAACTTTCTGTTAGTTCCCATTAAAAGTAGGATCATTTTCTTTCCCTTACAAGAAGGCAAGCCAAAATTCATAGCTGCTATGGATTTAAAAGTATTCAGATCAATCTTCCAAGTGCTGCAAAAAAGTACTGCATACTTTTGATTGATGCTTCAGAAAATGAGCTGTGGCTTGTCTCTTAATCAGAAAGATGAGGACTTCAGGCTTCATACCCAGTTCAGAGAAGGGACCTCTATGCCTAAGTACATTAAGATAGCTGCAGCTAAGTGGCACATCCTATCTTTGAGATTTCTTTTTTCCTAAAGAAGTTATGGCAAGAAATCAGAGCAAAGTCTAGAGACAGTAGATGTCTAGAAGACATCCTGGATGAGTGGAGAAAACACATCTTCATTGCTCAGGTGAGAAAGCACTAAGAAAAGATAACAGCCAACCTTCAATGTAAACTTTCTTGATATTTTGTAAGACAAGAAAAGATGTCCAACCAAACACATAAATACAGCAACTTATCAGAACTCCCCCCCACCAGGCATTTGATATATACGTTTTCTAGAGTCACTACATAACTGGCAGGTATCAAACCCAAACCTTTGTTGGACAAAGCCTTGGGTGGTGCGGTTTAGTGGGAGGTGACCCTGCCCACAGCAGGGGGGTTGGAACTGGATGATCTTAAGGTCCTTTCCAACCCTAACTATTCTATGATTCTATGTTTCATTTGTTATAACACATCAACATAACCATTTAATGCTCCTGTACAAATAGAATTGAAAATGAAAGCTTCTTCTATTTGCCAGGCATCAGTGAGAACTTTTGTTCAGCTGCACAAGAATTCAGTATAACAGCTCATACACAGGAAACAGCAGGCAGCAGCGAATGTTCACCATCTCAAAGCATGAAGGGATTTGCTAGGAGGATTATATCTAAGCAGTTCCAAACGCTAATGTGAAACAGCAAAATATCCAAATCATTAGACTTGCGTTTGCTTGATTTGGCTCCCTGCTGCAGGGCAGCGTGCCATGCCCCTTCAAGAAAAGCACGCAGGTCCCTGCTCAAGTAGTTTACCCATTGATGTTTGCCATCTCTAATCTTCTCTTGGAATTGCTCTCCAGTGCCAGGCAGTCTCTAGGGGTTTCAATGAGCACAAGCTGGCTTGTATCTAAACTGGTCCAAGGCTCTTTGAGGGTAACACAGACTGGCAAGAAGATTCTCATTGGTTACCCTGTGTGGTTCAAATTACACATATTGTTAATATTGTAGATATGTACAGATACACACCTTGTTCTGAAATACCTTTTTATAATAAAAAATAAATTCTTGCACAAAAAGCTACAGATAACACTGAACAATCCCCACTTCCCCTCAAAACTCTATAAAGATTTTTGGCAAGATCCCCAACAATGTCAAACATTTAGGACCACCATTACTTGATGAACTGCTGACATATAAAGAATCAGATGTACTGCCTGTTTGGCACATCCCTGACTAAGGGTGCATTTCCACTACCCAGTTGTGAGCATACAGCCTTGAGGCACTCAGCCTGTGCTCTCAGGACATCCTTTTTCTACTCCTGCACTGACCAGACTGAGGACTCAGGGTGCTCTGTACTGAGTCACACTTTAATGAGGTGTCAGCAAAGCACAAGTATTTCCCAACCTCTCAGGGTATGGAAAAATGAGTGAATGGTTTATGTAGTCATGAATCAAGCTGTCTGAATTTTGGAAGTGAAAGACATCTGATGCAATTCCCATGTCAATAAACATATAGTCCTTTTCCCACCCCCAAAGCCATACATTTGAACATGCAAGCAACATTCTGTACCCCACAGATATGTATCTATATATATATATATGTGAAATGCCCTTCTTGCCAGGTGTCCAATTCAGACCTACGGAGGAAGGACAAAAAGCACAGAAACTTCTTTACTTTAAGTTCTTGACTTTAATCCTGAACAAAGTAATTGAAATATCACAGACGTTTGTGTAGTACAGGGCCATGCTGTTATCAGTGATGCACAAACCACAACGTTTCCATATGTTTGAATACACGCTTCCATTTTTTCTGCCTTAACGCTGAAGAGTAGCATGCCTGCTCCAAATTTCAGTTCAGCACTTAGATATAAGCTGAAGTACCCTTTCAAACAAGTGTCCACCATCCAGTATTAGCAATAGAGGGCCGGTAAATAACAGTGCACAAGCCCACCTGCGGCAGTATTTGTTCCAATCTCTATATGTGTCCCAGCTAACATCTGGGCATGTCTCATGAAGGAATGCTTTCAGCTAGCAAATCCCCCAACAAAGGAAGAAGGTAAATTTTCCTCAATTCAGACACTGAACATTTAATTCCTAAAACTTTATTTCCAACATTTCCTCAGAATATACTGCATGCAATATTTAGAGCTGCTGGCTTCCAAGAGACATTTGTCAAAGCCCATTTAGAAGCGATAATGCCTAAAACATCTGCAGCTGGTTATAATGCATCAGGAAAATAAAGTTGTCTGGCCTCAGCACCATGCCAATGCTTGAAAGGGAAAAGAAAAATCAAACCCATATGCCTGCTCTTAGTTTAGTCCCAAGTGATCTATATTTTATAAGGTAACTTACCATTAATTTTTAAACTCCCATGAATTGAATTCTACTAATTGGACTTTTTGGTCTTTTTTTAAAAATGCTTTTTAAAATAAATCTTACATTTCCCATAATCCAGCTGGTTTTGATTGCACCAAACATCCAAAAGCTTTCTGGTAAGGGGCGTAAGCTCCAGAAGTTATCATAAAAGTGCCAATCCCAGAATAACTCCCTTCACTTCTCACCCAGAAATAAGTTTCCTGTGATTGTCTTATCCAGGCTATCCCATTACCCGTGCACACAATGACATCCTTTCCCTAGGAATTTACACTGTGATTTTTAAGTTTAAACGCCATCTCAAATAAATAGTGGGTTACTGTGGGAGAGCAGGGATTTTAATCCAGTCAGAAACTCTATCGTGAGCCTGGTCTGCTATTTTCCCCGAACGAAAGCCATTCAAAGGTGACAGTGCTTTCCTGCTTCAAAGGTTCTTGAGCTATATAAATCAGCACAGATCTAAAGGACACAAACACTGATACTGGAAAAGCACAGCAACATACATCTCTGGTGCAGCTGAGACTTACCAGGCTTATGGACTCCCTCCCAGCAACAAAACAGGGACAAAGTTTCACCACTGTGCATGGAACCAGGATGCTCTGGAAAGCTTCTCCCTTCCTTCAGAGAGTGCTTCTACACAAACCTCCAAACGCCACCAGCTCAACATGCTTTTCCTAACTTTGCATTTGCTCATGCCAAATTACTGTATTTAAAAGTCTTCCATGGCTTTGGCTTTAGCTTTAGAGACAACTCAAGCAACACACTCTGGAAAACCAGCTATTTCAGCTGTTCCTAATGCCCACACAGGCATTTCCATATACAGTGGCTGAAGCCAAGCAAAACAACTTGCCCAACAAGCAGGCAAGTGCGTCCAACTCAAACAGCAAATGCTCAGCACAACTTTGTGGTCTGCGAGTAAAGAGCCCCACAACCCTAAGGACAGTCCAATGAACAGACCCAACAGACTCAGAGTGAGAACACTGTGAGAATGATACATACACTGCAAGCGGAAATCCTCCACTGTGGAATGAACACATCACTTGTGCTCAGACTGAAGTGGTCCAAAAACTGTAAACCTTCCCCAACTGCTCTGTCCCAAAACATGTGGTTTTGTGGGTCAGAGAGAAGCAAGTGTCACACAACTCTGTTATTGCCTTGTCTTTTAAATGCAAGCAGCACTAAAACCTCCTTTGCTGTGAAGGAAGCACCTCTCACAGACAATACAAATCTGCAGAAGGCTTTCAAGCACAGAGCAGGAACAGAGGAGCAAAGCTTGTGCTAGAATAACTGACCTCTCTGGGTAAGATGTTTTAACAAAGAAATTATATAGTACAGTGATAGAAGAGGCTGAATGCAATATATTTTAGGTTCATATCTCCTGGGAAACCTAAGGAAGATAAATGGCCCTGTCATACTTTGCTCTCTTAGGAAAGAGATGTTTTCCTTAGCCCCATAGATTAATGCACTCATTTATTGCCTTCACCGCTTAATCTCTGATCTCAGTGCAAAGTTGGTAAGAATTGCCTCCTATCCTTCTTTCAGAACACAAACGACACTTCAGAATTTGTCTTCAGCTTTTAAGTGCTCAACAGCCATGTAGTTTCCCAGTAATGCTTTTGCTGACTGACCATTTAGCAGGCTTTCCTGTTACTTAACACTAATTACACAGCAAATACTGAGACAGTCGCCCATCCCCACTGCAGAACCTTTAATAAGGATAGATAATTACATGGCTTTCGATATATCAGAAGGTTGAGATGCAAAACCATTAACATTTCACTTCTTGTAAAGAATTTTGGGCTGGTCTACATGACAACAGTGCTCTCTATAACCACACATTTGTTTTGGGGCTGAGTACTAGTCTGACATTTTTGAGGCCAGGTTGGACAGAGCCTTCGGTGCCATGGTTTAGTGTGAGGTGTTCCTGCCTATGGCAGGGGGGTTGGACCTGGATGGATGATCTTAAGGTCCTTTCCAACCCTAACTATTCTATGATTCTATTACATGCTTTTGCAATTTCCAGTCAGGATCTGAACATCAACTTGATAAGCACTTTCACGGCTGCTCATGGCTCCTAGCAAAAGCAATATAAGCTGCCAAGGTTCAGAGTTCAGGGGTTTTTTTTACACCTTTTGCAACTTTACAGAACTAAACAAAATGTTGAAGCCCACCTGCAAGCTCAGGAGGACACCTCTGCACTGACTTCATCATCAAGCCAGCATCCAAGCTTACCTAACGCTGGTTGAGTAAAGGGGAGATTGAATATATCGCTCTGCAGAAGGCAGCTGCACTCACCAGGAAAAGGTGACAACTCTCCCGAAGCCACTGGCTCCTCCAAACCCCCTGCACAACGCAAAGAATAACATAACCTATGCAGAACATGGATTTGGAGGGAGAGCAGACCCAGAGCTCTCTTACCAACACACCTTTTAAGCTAAGAACTCTGCTTTACAATCACAGAAATTCACTTCCCTCCAATACACAGCCTACTCAGATACACAGAACACAGCTAGTTGCAGTGTGCCTTTAAAATTCTCAAATCCTAATTTAAACCCCCGAACAGCAGCACTCAATCCATGTTCAGTACACATGCCTAAAAGTCATGACAGGGTGTGTGTTGGAGGCTCTAATCAATATTTTAATAGCAGAGAACCACCTCTTCTCTCAGATTTTGTTAGGGGCAGACCCATAACAGTGCAACTTGTCATTAAAGGCACATCTCAAGCACTTGTTATCTTCAAGTCACATTAGCAGCGTATTAAATACTTGCAGCACCACAGCTGCATGAGCTGCCAACAGCTCCACACCATGCAATTCTCCTGTAAAGTACAAACCCCATCATGTATGATCAGCCAGCGTTAGAGAAGCAGCCACAGGTTCTGCAAAGCAAAACAAAAGCATTTTAGACAGCAGTTAAGTCTATTGTCTTATGCAGCACTATCTAGTCTAACATACCCAGGGATTCTGGAAATGCCCTCCCAGGAACACTAGACATTTTTCTTCCATTGCTGCTAAAGGACCAGAACTACCCAATTGCAAAATCCTAAAGAATGACTCAATGGCAGTTCACAGAAAGACTCCTGCGAGGAAAAAGAGATAATCACACGTTTATTTGAACTTATCTGTAACCCACAAGCAGCACAATCTTACTTTGTAACCCATAGCAGACAGCAGATAACTCTGAAAGGAATGTACAGGCAGTTTTCAAAGACTTCTAGAAAATGCCTGGAACATTTTAATAGCTTAACTCTGACTTAAAGAAAACTTTAATTAAGACAGCATTTAGAAAGTACTTTCAGAACAATCTGGGATCCTGTGGAATGTGTTAAGGCCTCCAGGAAAGCCTGCTCTGGCCAAGAACTGAGATCAGGCATGATGCAGAGAAGGGAAGCAGTAGTCAGAAGTAGCCAGCATCACCCAAGTCTTAACATGCAATTCACCTGTTTGCCTGTATTTGGCACCAGGACCACCCCTGCCTATCCTTTACCATGTTCATTTGAGGAGTTTGGTCCATTTTTTCCTGAAAACTATGGCATTACCCAAATCACAGTCACACAAGACTTGACTTACTGCTGCTTACTTTCACACTAGCAAGCCACTGCTAATCCACACGCCAGTAAAAAAAGCAAGAGAATTAGGTCAAGGGAGCTTAAGAACTACTAAAATATGTTGGTTAGGGCCTTAGATCCACAGCTCAGACAGCACTTCCTCATCCACGAGCAAGGAGCAGACATCTAAGTCAGGTTCAGATAGCCAAAGGGTCTTTGTCTGGATACCAATGAACTTTCCTTTACTCTTTAGAGAAGGCTTATGCCTTGAAAATGTCTACCAAATACGTGCAGTTCCTAAGAGATTACTTTGAGGAGATTAAACCCTCTTGGAGTGCTGTGAAAACTTTACTAAAGTACAGCAGGTCTCTTTCTAGCAACAGAAACTCAAATATGGAGCGGCAAAAGCTACTGCAAATGTAGACATACCTTTCTTCCTGGAAGCTGCCCATCCATCTGATGCCACTCTATTTCTAAATGGTACATGACACTGCAAGACACCAAAACATCTTAACATTTACAGTTTGTTCTAGATGCAAAAGGTTTCCATGATAGACATTTTCTTTCAATCTCAAGCCATAGACCACCAGAGAAACCAGAGCTATTCTGACACATGAAAGCAAGACAGGACACAACCCATCACCTCCAAGACTGCTGCTTTACTGCAAGCGCTTCCTGAGCCCGCTGTGCATTAACTGCTGCTCCAGAATGCAGTTCCCACCTTTGAGCTGCATGGACGCTTTGGGAGCACAGATTGTCCCATGGACTTGATTATCCGCAATGAAAAATTAAGGCTACTCAGGTAATGCCATTAACACAGATTAATAGTTCTGTCAAACACTGCCAGACCAATGGGATGCCAGCTGTCTAGTACAAACCCGCCAGCATTTGTAGAGATAGTGCCAAGTGTTTTGCCCAGTGCAGCCCATTCTGCCAGCTGGGTTTGGGATAGGATGCCGTCTGAGAACTAGATGAAGAAATGGATGTTTACTTCATCTTCTCCTTGAAGTCCATTGCTCCAAAGAAGCAAACCCAGTCTCATTCCCACATCAGTTTATGCAGTTGGAAAGAAGCACGGTTAGTGACTGTCCTATGTTGGGCTTAAATGTAAACCACCATGAAGAATGTAAACTGCCATGAAGCAGCATCCAGTTTCATACTGGGCACACAGCTACACACTAAGGTGTAAGAGGAAAAGCTCAAACTGTTTGACTATCCAAGGAACAACACAAGCTTCCCTGCCTGCCCTTTCAGCCCCAAACAAGTGAATTATGAAGACCTCATGTGCAGCAATCAGAGGACAAAAGGTCCAGCAGCATTCCTTGTGTTCTCTTATTGTCAATTCTCTACAGAGTTGGTAAGCAGAAGTCAACAGCAAAGAAACAAAACCCTGTAATGTGACTGAAGCGATGGTACAGCACTACAGGGCAGGAATGCACCTCACTAATTCTTGTCTAATTCCTGCTGTCATTTCCCAAACATGCGGCGTTCCAGGGACACAAGCCAGTATTTGTGGCTACTGGATGAGCTACAATAAATCCCTTTGGAAAGCTGCTCTGCAGTTCTTTTGCTAAAGAGCATTGTTTGATGCTCCCGTCATTTTGGCTGCAGATGACAGTAATCCCTCACATACTCGCCATAGGTTGTCCACGCCATTCTGCACACTAGTTAGGAGGAATTTTCCTAACATAAGCTAAAGCCAAGATTGCTTTAAACCACAAAGACACTCAGAACTTGAGGAGCTTCAAGAAACCAGGTGATACCTTTGCAACTGCCGCCTCTCCCTCCCCACTTTTTCAAGTATTAGTACTTTTTAAGATCTTTTGGAGGGGATTCATTGTTTCAAAGAGTTTAGCCCCAGCAGTTACTAAGCAGAGTTGCTAAAGTCAACACAAACCACATAAGCCCAGACACACAATTAAATTGTTGGATTACATATCCTTAAAGTTTAAGAGTCCTTTCAGGGTCTTTGCCAACCAGCTTCCCCTTTGGAGGAGCCACTGAGTTTTTAGAGGCTTTTCACCCTGTGATTTCAGACAAGATCCAGGTGCATGAACTGATCTCCTCTGTTTTAATTCCTGACCCTTCTTGCTCACTGCATACAACACAGAAGCAAGAACAGGTTACACGCACAGAATGGTGAGGTGTTACACGCTGTTCTGCTTTAGGAAGCCAGAACAGAATCTTAACTGCATAATTCAGCAGCGCTGAACAACATGTGTGCAAACTTGTTCATGTTAAGCTAACAAAGTTTATAAATAGGATGGAAGAGAATTTTCTCTGGTATTCTTTTCCACCTCCCGAACAGAGCAGATTGTCAGAGGCAATGAACAAGTCTACCCTAACAGCGCATCACCACTCCACGAGCAAGATAGTTTTCAATAGCCTTCCATCAGAAGGGGAGGGATGAACACTGTGCCCCACTCATCTTCCAGTCAAAGACATTGCCTTTCTTTTCCTACCCAGGAGCTTTCAGAGACCACTTGTGTACATACTTCTGCTAAAATCCCCAGATTTATCTGCAGATAAAACCCACACAAACCTTCCAGTATCTGAAGGGGGCCTACAAGGATGTTGGAGAGGGACTCTTCATTAGCAACTGTAGTGATAGGACAAGGCGTAACAGGTTAAACAGGGGAAGTTTAGGCTAGGTATAAGAAAGAAGTTCTTTACTGCGAGGGTGGTGAGGTGCTGAAACAGACTGCCCAAGGAAGTGTTCAAGGCTGGGTTGGACAGAGTCTTGGGTGACATCATTTAGTGTGAGGTGTCCCTGCCCATGGCAGGAGGGTTGGAACTGGATGATCTTAAGGTCCTTTCCATCCCTAACCATTCTATGATTCTATTACTAATGGACCTAACTTCAACAAGCTTGAAAAAGCTTTCTCTGCTAAAGAAGTCCTGTTATTGTGAAGGTGAGACTCACAAGTGAAGTAAACTGGCGCTCCTCTTAAATGTTTAGACCTTTAACAGTTGTGAGGAATTAAAAAGAGATTAAAAATAATCAAGGTTACAAAGTCAGAGCCTTTCACAGCTCTGACAAAGCTAAGAAAAAGGAAACTACATCCAGGAATCTCATGCCTGAGCCAGCAGATTCAAGTATAAATCAAATACAAAGCCTAGAGACTCCACACATCACAAGACTGAAAACACCCAAGATCTTTACACACTGGATTCAGTCACCAGCGAAGGCCCAGCTGTCCCTTTCAGAAAGCTGTGCAGTATTTGTGCCAGTAAAAAATCAAGTTATTGCACTGCTGAGAAGCTGCCTTTTTTTGGTGCAAGTACAAGCAAACAATCCAATTTTTAAGGCATTTTCTATAGAGCAATTTTAGGGACGGAAAATAAATATACTTCCAGGGGATGTTGCTTTATGGGAAGCAGTCTTCCTTTGGGTGTTTTATTTTCTCCTTGCAGATTTCTGACTGGGCCTCCTGTGTGCTATAGAAATACAAATCAATCCTCACGAAGCCATCACTCCCTAAAGGGCCCAAAGAACTTCATTCTGTTTGGCTAATTATCTCAAGAGGTGCATAAAAGCAAGAACTTTACAGACGAGCAAAAACCAGACCTAAAATAGCTTGAAAATCTCTTAAATGCAAGGAGAAATTCTACACAAAAAAGCATAAGACTGGAAAAGTCACAGCTGTATTAAGCTCAAGACAATTATTTCATAAGTTGGATTTATTTGGAAATAATGTGGCTTCTTGCAAGATTTCTTTGGGTATTAATAGCCAAATGCCTACACCACAAAATGTAGCAGTCTAATACATTGTTTTTCTAGTTTTCAGGGATTCTCTAGCCTCTTGTGACTTCCCTTAATCCAAGTTGTATTAAGCTGCTCTGACAAAGATTTCAGAGGGGAAAACAGTTTTCATAAACAAATACTGGCAAAGTTCAAATACAGCCATCAACTGTGACAAAGGGAACAGGACACTTTCATTTCGCTCCTATTTATATTGAACAGAAAGATTTTGCTGTACTTCAATGTAACTAACAAGATATGAAGAACAGGGTAAGGCAGAAGAGCACCTTTTATCGCACTTGAGTGATGGCTGCATCTGTGATGTTGAGAGCTAAATCGACAAGAAGCTGATGCTGCAATGCTGTGCATCTCACAGCTCAAATTCCAGCTTTGTGATTCCCACAGTGGGGTCTATGTGCTTGAATGAGATCTGTAGGTACCTGCAGGATCAAATTCAGAACAACTGAGTAAGACAGGCTTTTAACTTCCAACTTCTTCAGGTCTAAGATACGTGGCTCTTACATACAAGGTGGCCTCTACATCACATAAGAATCCCTCATACCTGTATGCAGATCAGTCTCTGCCTGAGTCCTTATATGCACAAAAAGAGTTGGGTACCAAAGTCTGCCACTTCCTAGGACTTTCAGTGCACTCTGGTATAAACAAAGCATGCAAACACCTGCATCATATAAAAGAGTGACAGATTTAAAGGACAAACAGTTTTCTAAATGAAGAGGAAATTGCAGGAAACATACAGAGACAGGCACCAGTTGTCCTCTTAGTTAAACCTCAGCTGATTTGGAAGAAAGCACATCATCCACATACAGATAACCCTAAAAAATAACTATTTTCCATTCCTACTGCAAGACCAATCCATGAACCACTACATTTCTCATGTTCTGTCCATTCAGCTTTTTTCCTGCACACAACCATATTTCTCCTGCTTCATCCTGCAGCACTGGTCCCACTAATCACTGACATATGTTCCAGCACAGAGCATTTCCTCTGGCATGCTTTAAAAAGAAGCACTGTCACCAGAGCAATATAAGTGCTGGCAAATACGGTCTGTCAGATTTTGTTTTCTAGGACTATAAAAATAGACTTCACTGCATTAGGCTTGAAAACTCATACCCTCTAGAAATAATTTTAAAATACACATTTTCAGATGCCTTGTTATTGTTTTCAAATATCCAGAGAGAAAAATCTGTAGGTTTAGATTTCATTTAACATGTTCCGGTTAAGCCAATATTGGAGTTCTTCTACACCACTGACAGCAAATTTATCAACAATGCCAGTGTTCTCTGCTCACGTGCATCAATTCACAGCTTCTCAGATGTATTTTTACTATAAGCAGCCTCTCATGGTAAAAATATCAGCACTTGGGAAGCCACAGGACAGCACTTGTTTCCAGAGCTTAGGTCTTCCACCCATGATAACCAGTATCAGTTTATGCTGATAACAGCTTAGGCCAAAAGGCAAAGAAAAGGGTCTTGGCAAAGACTGAGGTTTGAGACACTTCATAATGGCTTTCCCAAGGACTCTTTTCCTGTAATCAGCTGGCCCAGGTTCCTATTTGCCGAAAATATGCAACTATACTGAAAGAAAACCTATTGTGTTCTATACACAGGTAGTCTGCAGCAATCAGAACCAAGGACAACACAAGTAGGACCTTCACACACTGCAGGTAAGACTTTTCCAGCCTTCTGCATCCTTACTTCCATGCCCACAGAATCGGGCAAGCAAACTAATTGAGAAGTCTCATTCCAAACACCTTAGCTGGACCAATCTTAACATCTTTGCTGCTGTGAGCAAGACCTGTGAACAGATGCTGGGTTTCTGAAGGGAGACTCTTTTTTTCCCCCCCCAGGCTAAATTAGTACCTTGAATCAGATTCCAAAACAGCCACAAAAAATGAGGCAGCAGGCAACAACAAAACACCAACAGCAGTTTTAGATATTTCTAACACAATCAGCCTCAGCCTGAAAAATCAAAGAGAAGGGGGAGACCAGAGTCTATTCGGTGGATCAGCAAAACTAACATATGCAGTGGAGAAAAAGGGTTATTCCTTACTACTTGGCTGTCACAGGCTAAACCCTGGGAACAGGCCACCTGGAAGATAAATGAGAAGACAGAAGATAATCACAGGGTTCACTTCTTTCCGAGATCCAGAATAAGCCTGTTACACAGTGGCTAACATGAACTGACAGTTGGGATAAATTTAAGTGACCTTCCATACCGTTACAAGAAATAACTTACTTTCCTAACTAAAGCCCTTTACAACACAGTTGTGATTATATTTCTCTGGTTTTGAGGGTTCTGGTTTTCCTTAATGAGGGAATATATCTTGCTTTTACATATCTGAGCTGAGAGTAGTCCCTAAAGAGAACCCCTTCCAAGGAAGCAGAGTTAAGATTGAAGTCAGTCTGAGCAGAAGTAAAGGGATTGCTCACTGTTTTAAAAATAATAATATAAAAAAGAGAAAACCAAGAAAAAAAAACCCTTATGGGATGCCAGCCCTGGTTATGTGGTTATTTTTGTATCACACCCCAGATCAAAGTCACAAAGACTCTTACTTTTCAAAGGAACATCACACTCCAAAACACCTTTGAGAACTTTGGTATAAACATTAAGAACACTCAAACTCTGTTTCACCTGTTTTATTTATTAAGCAACGGCTCGTACTTACTAGTCCCTGTGAACATTTCTTCTTTGGACTTCATCTGAAGGATCAGAAATGTTCGGTAAGCTCAAGAAAGAAAAAAAAACCTACCTCTTTTCCATCAGGGAGAAAAACTGTTTTCTTGCTAGCATCACAAACTAGGTAAAAGTAACTTCCTAAATGAATTTTAACACAAACAAAGACAACTTATACAAAGACAAGCCTGTATGATCTTCCAAACAAGACTGGCTACTACAGGTTTTAAATGTTAGATCTTCCAAATAACAATAATCAAGGATGGAGAAGAGGATGACTTCCCTTTGAAAAGTCACCTTAGCATGCACATGTAACTGCAAGCAAAGGATTTCCGGCTTTAGAGATCAAACAGAGTAGAACTTCTTGTAACAACTTAATCTTGTAAAAACAGTTGTTCAAGAGGGTAGAAGCAAAGCAGCTCTGCATGTAGGAGGGACAGCTGACAGCACTCCCAGATAAGATCTGATGAAGCTCCAAACATCACAAGCCTAAGAAAGACAAAGTGCCATTCTAATCAGATTTTTAGAAAGGGGTAGTAGTCAAAGAAGAAGGAAGAGCTCATGCATCCAGAAAGTTCTTGCAGGACACAGACTGAATTACTGCTATTCTGCAAATCCTTTATTTTTATGACCAAACAGCTCTACAGCAGGAAGACAATTACAGACATCCAAGCTAAATGCACAAGTTCAAATGTTTGTACCTGGAAAACCACCCTTCAGTGTCTGTTTGAAGTTTAACCCCTTGGTTGGTCAGTATTTCAGCAAATACCTGCAGTTTCTGTGCATTTGAAAGAATGCTCTGAATGGCCTTTTGGAAGTCTGACTTCAGCAGAACCACAGCCACAAAGAATGGGCCAAGTTCCCTATTTGAAAGCTACATCAGGGAAACATGTCAGGTCACTGCTACATCATCTACACAGAACATACATGTGAGAAATACATTAGTGTTGAGGGGAGACGCTTTGGACAGAAATCGGTTACCTCACTGCAGAGGCGATGCTCAGCCATCATTCACCATTCTGAAAGATGGGTTTTAGAAGTTGCTTTCTGCTACTTGTGCTAATTGTAATACAAAAAGTATTACAGCTGAAAAATTAATAACAAGCTGAGAGACTGGAAGACACAGTTGCAAAATAAAGGTTAAGAGGGAACTTCACCACCAGACTGGGCAGTGCTACGCAGTCAAGCCCTCACTGACTTCATCCTCCTCCCCTTCCTTTGCTTTCTACTTCTGGCCAAGGAAAGAATCGCAATACCCACAGGAGTTACAGCATCTCACTTAAAATAGGGTTTCCACTTTAAACCCTTAATATATTCAAATTCCTTATTTGTGTTTGACTCAGGAGTACAGAAAAGCAAAGGACACTGCGATATAAACCAAATTTTGTAGGGTGCAAATTTAAAGCCATCAGCTGCTGTTCAGTAATTGCCTTCAAGTGTGCTCCTATCCCCTGTAGTTGCAAGACCTCCAAGAGAACCTAGATTAAGCGAGGAATTTCATCCCTGCCTCACCTTGGTGGCAACAGGTTCATGTGTCTACATCATGACCTGCAAAAGAGGAAAGGCTACTAAACATCACTGACCATTGGTACAGTTAATGAATGCTGTGCTTTAGTTCAGATGCCCAGAGTTGCAGTAAGACCCAAGGAAGTCAGACCTTAGAAATGAGCTGGATGGCATTTCCTCAAGCTTTCTCATAAGGAACACTCATTGCAATAGCTGGCAGCTTGTGTTTCCAAGAAAATGACAAGCAGAAGAAATATTTTTCTTCATTTTTCTTCTTGTGAGTTACAGAAGATGTGCCATTAGTGGTCATCAACCATAGAAAGATAACTTATCAAGTGGGAAAGCATGAATCCTTAGCAGAAGGAACTCCACGGCTGGAATAGCAGAGTTCAGTTGTAATAAAATCAACACATTTCCTACTGAAGCAAGTTTCTTCCCTGGGTATTAGCAATACCGGAGCAATACCAGAGCAATGCTTGTACTCCACTGCAATTGTGGTTAAAAAGCCCTAATTATAGATATATGGTCCAGAGAGCTCTCTTTTAACCCTGGAGCTAAGATTAGAGAAAATAGAGGAAACGCAGAAGGGCAGAGAAAAAAACCCTAATTATCTAGAAAGAAAAGCAAATTTAAGGCCCAAGAAATGGTAGACCTTCCTTCTTTGAAGCTGTGACTTAAAGCTTTATCAAGTCTGTGAACAGAAAGAGACATGTCAAATGACATATTCCTTATATTGTAGGGAGTGCACAGGACTTTGGATGCAAAGCTGCCAGCAAAGCTCAGACACATTTCTATCCAGACATTTGAAAAGGAGATCTGTCTGGCAACTCATTGTGCTACATATTGATTTACTTATCTGTAGCCTTCTCCAATTGTCTGCCAGACCCTTTATATCTAACAAAAGGGGCACAGTATGACAAGCCAGCCATAATTTGATATCCAGTACTACTTATATTCTTAACAAAGTTGCTTAGATAAACACCCCCTTCCTTGTTACCTTTTCATCATCCAGCCAGGGTAGCACACAATACAGGAAATACTACCACAAGTGTTGGTTACACTGATGGAAGAGACACCATTACCACTTAGAGATTATTAGGCTTCATGTTGAATAAAGCAGGACCAGTAACACTTCCTAGCTCCCCCAGTTATAAGAAATCATGAGCAGCATGCCAGATCTGAAGGTAAAACCACAAGTTAACCTGTAAAGAGATAGAGAATTAGAAGTTTATTCATCACAAACAAGGCAAAAGGCAGTCCAAAAGTAGAACAAAGATTTAAAATTAGAAAGGGGGAGGGAGGTGCTATTATCCCTGGATTTGGAATTAAAGCAGCGCGCTGTTATACTCCTGAAAGTGACTTGAGCATCAGGATTTCTTCTGGAGTCTGTGAAATCTGATAAACACATTCACGCTTGCTGCTAACTGCTAAAAATCCCCACCGACAGCAATTGGCTTTGCAACAATCTGGGACCTGAAGTTGTCAGAATATGTTCTTCTGGAAGCAGAGGGATCCCAGCCAAGCTGCATCTAGAAAGAATAAGAGTGGCCAAACCACAGAAGGACTGACCAAGACCATTCTGTTCAGGGACATGAGCTCATGGTTAAGACAAGGGGCAAGTGTAGAGCAGCAAGGCCATTCCCAATGGGATTCCAAACAGGAACAAATACAAAATTAACAAAAAGTAGCTACTCGGCTTTAACTCAATCTACCTCAGTCTGATTGGATTAACACTTAAGTAATATCTAAATGAATGATTATTTAAATAATCATTAATGCCTACTTTCTATTGCAGTATATCCCATCAGAATGCCTGATTTTTAACCCATTCAGCCATGGAAAAAAATCCTTTTTGGTTTTCAAATACAGGCAATGCAGAAGAAAATCTACACATACACTTGGGTCACTTAACCTGAGAGTACCTGTTACTATTAAAAGATTTCACATGCACAAAGTCACTGAAGCCACCTCTCTCCCTGTGCCTATGCAGTATCATGCATTATTCATATTACTATCAAACAACTTTAAGCAGCATAACTTAAGGGCTACTCTACAGAGAGCCTGTTAACTACGGAGTTAACAGGATGGAAGACATGAAGCTTGATGGACACTAGAGAAAGTGTGTTCTCTGATGGTAAATACCACAGCAGCTTTGTCTACATAAACATTTACACAATCCTGAAGTGCCATGAACCTCACCCCGGTTAAGGTGCACTCCATCGAAACAACAGCTCTGCTAAAGTCAACAGGACACCAAGGCAGCAGGTTGAAACGCCTGCTTTCAGAGAGGATCTAAATGAATTTCAGCAACACTTCAAGCACACAGTGGAATGCCTCCTACAAACTCCTTATTGCACCCCACCGGCTCTTTACTTTCCAGAAAGAAGCTGAAGGCAACCTCCCTGCATTGCCTGGTATAGGAGAAGGTTGCAAAGGAACAGGAGCCGGACTGCTTTTACACAGAGGGAACAATCTCCTCAGTGATTAAGCTAGACAGGATCTATTCTCATGCAGTGTAAGCAAGGCTACAGTTGGCTCCATAAGGAAACAGAGTGACAGGAAGGTAAACTGCAGTTCTTTATCTTTTTATAGCGACGCCTGTAACTGTATTTAAAAGGAGGGTGGAAGGTGATACGATATAACTCAAAGTCTGCTCGGCAGCATTTTCCTGCCTAATTTCACCAACACCGGTGGTAAGAAACTTTTGATGAGTTTATCAGTCCATTTAGTGAAATGGATGGCAGTTAGCTGCCACAAAGCTTGTAACTATAGCTGCTCTTAAATCTCGCTTTCTTTCAGGATGCGATCCATATTTATACAGGAAAAGAACACAGCTCTGGAGATCATTGGATGATTATGCCTTCCATTGATGACCTAAGAAGTAGCCCAGGTATCAAAAGCCCAAAGTTTTGCTGCTCAAATCTTCATTCCAGAAAGAAAGGGAACCACTGGAGCTATTAAGAGCTGCATACAGAGCATGTTTGAACGTCAGAGCCACCTGCTCCATGAGAGAGATAACATCCCCTAAAGAACAGCAAGTATAATAAACCTTTTACTTTCACACAGCACTGGAGATTCAGAACACAGCCCATTTGTTCACTGTGTTGCCATCACAGCAAAAATCACCAGAAGGAATAACAAGACACTGAGTGAAGACCACTGAAAGCTCCAGTTTATTAGAAACATATTTTCCAAGTTCGCCTTTGCACCTCACAGCTGTGAGATGATTTTGGCCACTTCATGTTCACTTCAGCTCACTTTGCTAATCAGAAGTGAGGTGCATGCTTATCAAGCCATGGAAAACCTGCTCATTTCACAACAGCAATGAAGTGATCAACTTCAGAGTAGCCCATACTGGAAATCAGTCACTCTTTATTCAGAACAGGCTCAATCAGCTCCAGCACTTGCACTTCTAGTCCTCAGGTACCCGTTGCTTTACACTATGCTTACCAAAACAAGCTTTTCAAAGTTTGCTTTTCTATACCGCTGCTCCAATAGGTCTGCAAGGAGCCAAGTCCCAGAGTTCTATGGCAGCTGCAAGGTTTAGGGCACAGCCAGCCTCACTACTAAAGAAATCTGCCTATCAAGTACAGCAGATTGGTTGTTCTATTTACTTCTGGCTGGCAGAGAGCTGAAAGCTTTTCCTCTCACTTTCCCGAGCCTTTCTCTTCCCTCCCCAGCGCTGGCAGCACAGAGTCTGCTAAACCACCCTCTTCCTTATTAGCTTTTGCCAACCACAACATGAAGCTGACAATCCTTGACAGCTTCATAGCTGCCCCCAGGTCAGAATGGCAAAGCCAATCATCCTCTGCTGAGGAGGGCACAGCAGCAGCAGTCTGGAAGGCAGCACAGCATCGCTCCCCACTCAGCTCATCATTAGGGCTGTTGTTTTCAGCAACACCAGCTGGAAACTTAAAGCTTAATTGCACTAAAGTCATTTTACGACCCAAAACTTTCCAGAAGAGGCATTCTCACAAACCACTTTTCCATCACAAGTTTACAGTTGGTTTCTCATTCAGAACATATCAGCGAGCAGGTACATCCTACTTCACTCCAGCCGGCTGGCAGCAGAGGGCACCACACAATCACCTATGTGATTTATACACTTCCATCGTACTCACGGGTTAATTTATAGAGCGCAAATTACTACTACAACAAGCTACAGGGTGACTCCATAAAGCATGCATCATATTAGATGAAAGCACATGCAATGAAAGGCAGCTGATTTGCTACAATGCTTCTAGCCAGCAATTCAAAGAAATGCTCAAGCTCAGCATCTCCAAGTTCAAATGCAACATTCGCATAATGACAGGTATCATGTAGAGTGAGGATCTCCAGCCTGACCCCACAGATACAGAGTAGCATCTCTGCTGAATCACATAAATACTTGCATTAGCCAAGGCAAAACCCACTACTCCACAAACTAACTCATCTGCGGTTTACATGCTGCAGGATACATCATTAAACATTTTGGCTGAGGATGCACAGCAGCCTCTGAGGCAGAGAGCAGAGATTCAAGAGACAAAAAGACTTCCTGCATTTCCCTAGCTTTTTCCTATTCCTACATATGTTTTTACTTGTTGGAAAAAGAAAAAGATGAAACTACACAAAACTTAACCTGCATTACATGAGCACATTGCTACATGCATACTGGTGAGCAAAAAAAAAAAAATACAATCAGAAAGTATAAGAAGCTCCTAAGCTAATATTCTTGCTGTCAACAGAAACACTTCAGTACCTTGATACTATCATCCCCATTTAAAGCCATGACGCTAGCCAAACCTGTTACACACCCTGCGGAAAAAAGACCTCCTGTTCACATCATCTGCAGAGCTGTACATACACACACTGATAAAGGACATTTCTGAGTGTGCAGCCATAGTGAAGAATAACTCAACTCATCAGCTTTTCTAAAGAGATTTGCAGCATGACCTTGAGGACAAGACCTTAATGACTTATGGCCATCCCTTTGCTGCGGAGCCAGAAGCACCCAACAGCGCTCCAGAAGAACAAACCCAAAGGCCAAAGGAGAGAACACAGATCTAATCCATCTTATTAAAGCAATACATTATTTTCAGCCACCATAATGTTTCCCCTGAACATGTAAATACAGGAACAATTTGGTACCCAGGCACTTCTGCAGAAAGCCTTTAGCATCTTTCCTAGAATATATTTACATGGCTTCTGATTGCTTAATTTTCTGACACATTTGTTTCAGGCACTCTAAAGATTAAATAAGGTAAAAATCACCCACACTGATACATCACCGTTTTGAAGGTAATATGCAGCACAAAAACTCCTTGCAGCTTTTAAACTTCAGATTTTAGCATCACAATTCTATGTTCTAGCTTTAATTCTGCTGTTACTTAAAACCTTCCCCTCCAACCCCCCACCTTTCACTGTTACTCTGAAAGATAAAAATCACTGACTGTAACAGCAGACACCATTTAAAGAAGAAGAATGAGCCTGGACAGAGATTTCATTGAAAAGCTCAATTCTGTATCACATCCGAAATGTCCTCAATTCAAAATTAGACTGCACAAAAAGGCAAATTAAAGCCAGAAACAGAAGAAAAATCTTTTCTGACTGCTATAAGTATCATTCTTTATGAGATAGCCTCCTATCATCTAGGGGTTTAGTATTAAGAACTCAGCTTTTCAGAACAGCTTTGCGAACAAGCAGACAAACAGCATATTCATTTACAAGCTGGAAGTTGATTAGTAAGTACAAAACCCATGAATGCTTGTCAGAACCAAGGAAGAGAGGCTGGAACTACTGAAGCTGAGGATGCCCAAAAACCTCTCTGCAGTCAGCAAGCAGATACCTCTATGACAACAGTAAAAAAAACCAACAAACCAAACCTGTTTGGTTTGTCTTTATACTGCTTCATCTGAAGTTATTTTTACCGAGAGGCAGCTGTTCTTTAGGGCATGTTTTCCCTTCCTCAGTCTAACAGGAACTATCATTTCAGGGCCAAATCCCTCAAGAAAATAGGCATATGATACAAGTACTTCTTCACTCACAGACCCACTGCAGCCTCTAACTCCACCTTAATTAGACTGGAAGATGAAAACTTCAGCCTGCACCTCAGTAACTCTGATTTACAGAAGCGCAGAGAGGTTTTATTGCGGATTCTCCTGTAAACTGCACAGACATTTCCTGCCCAGCTCAACACACCATCAAAACAAAAGCAGATCTCAATTTACTGGCAGCCGCCATAGTTTAAGCAAACATAAAGAAAACCAGAGTCAACATTCTGTACAATGTGGGCAACATGGGCTATCTAAATACCGAGAACACTGAACACGCAGAAATCACCAATGAGGAACTGCACTGTAGGAACTGCTCAGTTTACAGCTGCCCAAAGCCCACAAAGACAGTGTTTGAAGAGCAACAGAGTTAGTTTCGCTATTCTTTCACCCTTATAGATTTGACCAGAATTAACTGCTATTTCCAACAAGGAACTTTGAAGCCTCCGAAGAATCATTACCATTTTTCTCCTCACCACCTCCGGAAAACACACGATTTTACAATAGTCTTCATTTCACCATGGGAAGCTATGGAGCAGTGGACTACAGGGCTTGATTTTTATTAGGCATGCAAACCAGATTCCCTGCATTGAATAGAAATACAAGCATAAGTGAGTAACATCAGGAACTCCAGGTATGTAATGATCACTGTGTAGGTCAAAAGGATTTCTGTGCAGGCTTTGGGATCCATTACAAATTGATGCTTTATGACAGTTAACAGCTGATCCCTTTCCCTCCTGGCATTACAGGGATATAATGGTTATACCTAGATGCACCAATTGCTTCAATTTCAGAACACATTTCTTCTGGAAAGGAAGAGCTTAGACTCAGTTTGATTACAACGCTTCCCGAGAGCCTTCTCTCCCTCAGAGCATAAATTGCCATAGTAGGTTTCTCCACCTTTATGTTACAGTCATAGTGGCAAGCCTCCAAGGGGGAAAAGAATTAGGCAACTAAGAGTTTAAATGGTTATGAACAAGCAGAGCTTTGTAAAGTAGCAGCCAAACTAAGATACACACTGACATTTCAAGCTTTCAAGTCCCAATCATTCCTAATGTACAAAGCCAAATCCAGAAGAAGACAAAGCAATTGCATAGCCAAGAGTAAACGCAGCTAAACTGAGCATCCAAATGTCTAATTCGGGTGATCCAGCTTCCCTGTCTCACATACTAAACAGAAAGATTTGGCTGTTAAATTTACTACTACTCCAGTGGGACAAGAAAGGAATGCAGCCATGTGCTGCAATATCGTCAGGCCACGTATCCAGCAGGCATCTTCTGCCTCTCAGGAACAGTTATCCACTCCTCTCTCCCTAAAGGGGGCTCAGCACACAAACGTAATGCTCAGGCTCCACCTGGCACTTTCTACTAGCCCTTGCCTTAAGCGCTGCGGGGACCCGGAGGTAACAGGCAATGTCTGACCCCTGTCCCTTCCCAAAGCAGGTAAAGGGAAGTGGCACGCAGAGAGGCACAGCTTTGGGAGACAGAATCACCGTCCTCTTCTATGTAAGGATGAAGCAGGCTCCTCTTCCTTACTCCCTAGAGCAAGGAGCCAAAACCCTTGTGTTATTCCCTTACCAAACTCAGCCCCAAAAGGCGAGCAGACCCTCCAGTCCGCGCACCTATGAACTGCCGAGAAAGGGCTCACGTTCCCCTTCCGACCCAGACATCTCTACGGGAAAGCGGCTCCTTGCTCAGGGGCACAGGAGCCCACCCCTGCACCCCTCTCCTTCATCCCCTCCTCTATAGGGGGCGGCTGCGCTCCTCCTCCACGCACAGGCTGAGTCTCCCTCGTGTGACACGGCAGAGGGGCATCCCCAGCGCCCCACCGCACCCACCTCCCCCTACACACATCCCCACACCCCGCGACCGCCGACACTCACCGGCGCTTCGCCGGCTGCCACCCCCGCGGCGGCGGCAGCAGCAGCAGCAGCCCCTTCCCCACCGGCTGCCCCGCCGCCCTCCAGCTGCCGCTCCCGGTAGAGGGACCAGAGCCCCACGTTGGGTAAGAAGACGAGGGCGGCCAGCGCCAGCCCCACCGCCTGCAGCAGCCGCTTCTGCTTCCGCCGCATCGCAGCCGCCGGAGGAGGCCGGAGCCGGGAGCGAGAGGGGGGAGCGCGGCGCGGCCCCGATGGAGCCCAACTTTGCCCCGCGCACGGCGGCGGCAGCGGGCGGCAACTCCGCCACTTCCGCTCCGCGCTCCCGGGGAGGCGTGGCCGCCTTAGCCCCGCCCACCGCAGCCGGAGGGAGGCTCCGCCCACTGCCCCTCCCCCCCCCGTGCACTCCCTTCGCTAATGAGTTTCCGTTAATGAGTCTTTAATTAATTAAGGCTCTCGAATGATGCCGCGGCACCCGCGGGGGCCTGGGTGGGCGCCGCGGGAGAGGGCGGGGGGAGCCGAGGTGGGTAATTGCGGCTGAAAGGGTCCGCAATTAGCGATGCCCATAGCAATTAGTGATGTGTTGCAGCGGCAGCTAGTCGGGTTCTGTGGAGGGGATGCAGCTCTTCCCATGGACACACTGGGGGGCAAGGCTACTGTCCACAGTGCTCCATGGATGAAGATCCCATTGCCTGGCCTTCCGACAGACGGGATCGCTCCGATCTACTCCCCAGCGGTGGTTCCCGTTATAAAGGAATGCTGTTCATTGGGGTACCAATTACGTGGTTTCTACTGTATCATAAACTAGATAATGTATAGGCACTGGATGGTGGGAGATGCTTTAAGAAACAAACAACAGTGGTACAGCTTTTCCAAAACCAGGGAGTGGATGAATTCTTTAACTGGAGAGCAAACAGCTCTGGCGACGAGAAGATGCTCTGCCAGGGCACAGCCGTGCGGCTCGGCTAATATCAACAGCAAAGCTGTGACAACCCCGAGCCCTGCTGGGGGACCAGTGAAATAAATATTATCTCTTCCAGTGTAAACTCCCGCAGGGAAATGTGAATAACAACAGCAGAAATCTACAAAACCCACTACACCCCCCACATCTGCAGTTTTGCCACCTTCGCCCCACACCAAGAAGTGGATTTAAACTTAAATAAACTTTCATAACCCACTAGATGGCACCTTCCAGCAGATTTCAGCGCCTGCTGCTAGACCCAAATTATCAAGGAAAGCGTCTGACAGCAGGTTACAGTTCCCAAGTCTAACTACATGTTGAGGCAGCTTGTACTTTCATTTTAATTATCAATGAGGTTTTGCTGCCAGCTGATTTCTTTACTAGAGATGTTAATGCTTCCATTGTTCCTTCGTGGGTGGAGAAGAGGCTGACCCATGAAATCCCTTTGCTTCTCCCTTTAGAGAAAAATGTATTCCTTTTATCATCACTGAATCACCTCCGGCAGAGCGAAGACTTTGGCTGCTGTTGAATAATGCATAGCCCCTAAAATGGTACAACAATGAGGCTACATATACGTTACCTGGTACTGCGAGAATCCAGGCTGGAAAGCTACAATGCTCTGATTTAATACTGCAGTGCCTCGTGCTGCCATATGGACCCTTATAATAACATCCCCATCCCCTTGCCTGTGCAAGAGCTCTTTGAAAAGTGGCTGTGAAATAGCAGGCGGTTTCGTAGGTATGCACATAGGATTACAGCCTGCCCTTGGCAGAGCATCCTCATTTATATAAAGAAATGACAGCCACAAAGTTTGAGAGTTAATTAAAACAAAGCTACTCGCTGGCTTGACATATGTTTAAATTTAGGATTGTGAGCCTGCTTGCTAATTAAATGTTTGCCTCGTAAATTGACTTCGGCAGAGTTGCACAAGTTGTAACTGGGAACAGAATGTGGCCCCATGCTGCAGGTAGATCAGTATTTTGTGTATAAGAGCATCCTGAATAATCAAACCTTCTAAAGAGCCTCATAGGAATTAAAATGGATATGGATGCTCTAGGTCTTTTCTTCCCACTTTAAGACCAAGTAAATACTGTTGAGGTTACCAAGTCATTTATACGCCATGCAGCTCACAAATAGATGTGTTTCTTCTACTAAAGGTCCAATATTTTTCCCTGTCCTCTTTCTCCTGAAGTGTTTTGTTGCAGACAGTGCTCTGATTTTGTCCTGTTGGATGCAATGCCTTGGGGATAAATTTGGTACATGCAAAATAAGCATGGATTTACGTTTCTGAGAAAGAAGAAAGCCTGTGGCTTTTAAGCATCTAACTGGAAAGGGAAATGGTGTACCGTCCCCAGGCATCTTTTCAAAGCAAATATAGGATCAATTAATAGCAGCTCAATCCCCATTTGGAGGCTCTCTTTGCTAGCAGGCTGGGCTGCCTGGGTTGCAGCTTGTGTGTTGAGATGCTGCAGGGCAGAGTGCAGCAAAAGTGGGTAACAGCATCATAAAGTCTTGCGTGAAGGACGAGGAGCAGGGGTGACCAGAGGGACTTGGGGTGCTGGGAACAGGCAAGAGAGAATTGCTAATGGGTGTGGATGTGACATGAGTTCCTGGACCAAAGCCCACAGATGGCATGACAGCATGGAAATGAGATGGCAGGGACACAGAGAATCAGTGCTCTGCTGCCTTCTGGTCTCCTCTGGCTGCAGCTCCTTCGGGCAAGGACTGATTCGTGTGAAGGGATGGATTCCAACCTTGGGACTCCTGCAGGGGTGGGTAACGGAAAGCAGCAGGTCCTTTGCATCCCTGAAAGAGAGCTGAACCATTATGGCATTCCCTCTCCTGCTAAGTGGTCATGAGTGAGACAGACTTTGTTTTCCACGGCCCCAGCCGCTGTGCCAGCACAGGCTAGGGGGAGAAAATACTGCTGAAGGGATGGCATATCTGCAAAGGGGACATAGGGACCAAAGTACCCCCCAAGAGCCTGCTTTTTCTTGGGCTCATGGATGCTGCAGATACATGTTGCCCCTACAGGGTTGGACTGTGAAACTCCGGTCCAGGTGTCCAGGTCCACACTGTGTCCTGTGTTGGGTGCACCATACGGAAAGTCAACTCCTTCACTCATCCTTTGGGCAGTTTCTGTGATAGATATTTGTGTGCTGATGAAGTTTCCTCTTTTCTGCAAATCTCATTTTTAACCAGGAAGAGAAAAGGAAAAACAGTCTGTAAAAAATGAATGAACCTCAACCATGGCTGGGCCACAACAGGATTTTGTTTCCCTTGGCTTTTCTTTATCCTTTGGTGTTGGTTGAAGTTCAGCTCAAGTCTCAAGAGGACAGAATTGATTTGTTGTGGGCTTCTTTCCCGATAAAAGGCAATGCCCAGAAACCGGCTCACCTGCAGGCAGGAGCACAGCCCTCCTCTGCTGCTCGGCAGGGGGGTGCCTTCAGCATCGCATCCCCGCAGTGATGCTGCGGACTTCCCCAAACCTGGAGCTGCCTCCAGCCTGCACTTGAGATGCTGTGAAACAATGCAAATGCTTCAATAGCTTACAGAAGTGAGGATGATTACAGGCTTTTAGAAGAAAATCAAGAGTCCTGGCACTGCGGGAAAGCATCCAACCCTGTCCCCATCTCTCCCAGGGGTGGAGAGGCAGCACCGACATCCATAAATCCTTGTCCCCTAGCTGGGAAGCAAGACAGAGAGTTACCTATGGCATGGCTGACCTGGGGGTTTCTCTGCACAGGACAGACCTATGCACAGCTTTTAGCAGTAAAATAAACAAAATAAACCCACTGATATTCCAAATGGATCCACCTGAGCAGGCAAAGTCCCTACGATCAACAGGGAAATCTGCCTGCAATTACTTTGGATAAACAGAGCCCAGCAGCGTGGGGTAGGAGCAGGTGACTGGAGCTGGATGCTGATGGAGGACACTCAGGGTCGGTGCCATTGCCAATGGTCACTCCTCCAGCCTGATGCAAAGTGCAAGGAGTGGCCATGTCCATCTTCAGCCTGAAGTGGTGCGAAAGCAACCAAGTTATTGGAGGAGTTTCATGGAGTGTAACACACTCTTATCTCCCTTGGCCTTAAATCAGGCGGATAATTTCACTGATCGCCTGTGGCAGGGAAAATTGCTGAAGTTTAAGTTGAAACACAGTCCCGGAGGAAAAGGCAGCAATGGCTTGCTGGGAGGATAAATCCCTGAGCAGAGCGTGAAGCGAGGCGGGATGTGAGCCTCATGCATTCCACGTTGCAAACAGATGCACCAATATACTTGGGGATTTGCTTCGCATGAGAATGCGCTTTTCCCCAGGAGGGACCTGAATCTGTTGCCCACCTCTGGGCCAGGATGCCCAACCAGCAGGACCATTAGTGATTGAGGAGAAAAAGCCCAGAGCTGCACTTTGCAGGGTCTGAATGGTCCCTGCTCTCCCCTCTGAGCTTTAGTAGCCAGTGAGGACCCCGCTTCTTCAAGCAAAGCCTTAGTTTGTGCATAATTATCAGTGGGGCTCAGTCTGGGGATGAGCAGACAGAGGGTCTATTCCTGGCTGTCCATTCAAGTAACCTTATTTAAAGGGAAAAAAAGAAAACCACAACTGTTGTTGCAGTCTTTCTGGCTGGAATAGGCAATGAGCCTTGTCTGCTCCCTCTGCTCTGAATTCTGAGCTGCTGCAATGAATCGGACTGATTCCAAATCCAGCAGAGCCAGCCAGGCAGACTGCAGTCAAGATGTCCCCAAAACTCCCTGGCTCCTGCTTCTCTGAGCACACTGTAAATTCCAAGGCCAATGTTTTCTGTGCTCCTCGAGGGATTTGGAAGCTCACGCTCTAATAATTAAGGCACCTTTGAGCATCTTAGCCTTCAGCCTTGCTTTTCTGACTGCTTCCTGTAGCAGCCGTTAGTGCTTGGCACAGGTACCGGCTTTTACAATGTACTCGCCATGGGCTTGCATGGTTTTAGCAAGAGGAACTTAAAGAGATTCTCTAATACATACATGAGAGCAACATAGAGCTGATTTCAAGGGAGCCTTGCAGCTTTCCTGTGAACGTGAGTAGTTTGCGCATCACTGAGCTGAGCCTGGAGGAGAGGTCTGCTCTTCTTCTAGTTTCCTGGATGGGCCTTGGGATGAGAGTAGCGTCACTTGGGTCTGAGGTCTTCTTCAGGGTGGATCAAGAACACTTATGTGCTCAAGATCTCACTTAAAGATTATTTGCTAAGTGTGACAAACTCTGTTTACACCATTAAAAAATAACCTTATGGAAAGGGGAAAGAAGAATAAAGATGCTTAACCCAGCACTGAAAAATCTAATGCTGAAGGTAGCCAGGAGAAAGGGAAAAATAAAGCTGGTTACGAGAAAATTTAAGTGAAGTGCATAAAAACTTGAGCGATATGGATAATATCCTCTCAAGTTACTGTGCTCAGCCCCATGAAGGGGAGAGGAAAAAGGGCTATAAAACATAAATAGAGGAGAATCAAATTCAGAACAGATGTCAAGAAGCGCCCTCCCATGTGGAGAATCAAAAAGGCAGGGAATGACCTGCCATGCAAGGCTGGAGTGGGCACACTGCTCACTGCGGCTTTCCAAGGTGAGATGTGTCCCTGGAGCACAAGCCTGAGGCCAAGCACAGAGTGAGATGTGCCAAATGGCCTCAGTGGGATCCTGTCCTGCCTTCTGCATCTGACATAAAATCAGCTTGAGGATTTTTCAGGCTGAAAAAACAGTGACTGCCATCTGCAAGGGGAGCCTGGGCTGCCCTTCTCATGGGCACATCCTGCTCCTTCTGCCCTGTGTACTGAGAAAGTGAGATGCTCAGCCTTGGAAGGGTTGGAGCCACACAGCAGGGGCCCTTATCCATCACCAGGGAGAAGGTGGCATTGCATGGGAGTCAGTGCAGGGGGTGCATGGTGGGGACCTCTCCGCAGAACATGTATCTCCCCACCTTCCCCATGAACCCTGCTGGAGCATCGGTTGCAGACACTGATTTCTGCCAGTGCTGGAGGAGCATTTCGTGGCTGAAGTGACTGCTAGCAGGTGTCTCAAGTGCCCGACTGCAGGGCATGGCACTGAGCCTGCCCTTGCTGAGCTGCTTTTCCAGTGGGGGGGAATGCTCTCCTTTCTTAAAATAGGTCCTTTCCAAGGGCTCTTGTGTTCAAGAGCCAGAAGGAAACCAGGTCCTTTGTCCTTTGTTTTCCATCTCTAAAAAGAAAGGCAGAATAACAGTGTTTGAGAAGTGGAAAAGCAAGGCGGATGTGGTGTGGGATGGGAGGAGAGGATGAGATGAGGAGGGCAGGTGCCCACCAACATTGTGGTGCTGACCTGCGGCTGGAAATGCTGAGAGCTTTGTGCCACTGGGAACTTGTTACTCAGGCCTTGGGTTATACTTGGTCACTTGCAAGTTATATACTTGGTTATAATTGCAGCATGGGTTATGCTGGGTCAGGTCAGCACTTCCACTGTGTCTCAAAAACATTGCCCTCCTTCAAGGAGCTTCACATCTCAAGGCTGCCTTATGGCTCCAGATAATCACCAGTCAAGGATGGAATTGCTTGGCTGCTTGGTATATTTTCTGTTTTCTGTCTTTTAGAGATGAACTCAGATCATAAAGCCAGAGGTTTGGATACCCTCCTGTTTCCTTTCTACTGCCCAGGGTCCCCGGGGTCGCTCTCATTCTTTCTATTGCTTCAGAGTCTGCTGATGCTTCTGGCCTCTGAGACACACAAAGACATTGTGTAAGGAATTATACAGCTCCCCTCCCATCAGCTGAACCTTATAGTTTGACCAAAATCCCATTGTTCTTTAGCATAAGAGAGTGCGCACAGACTATCTGGAGGTCAATGAAGAGGCACTCGTCTCTCTGGAAGGCACTGTCCCAACAGGCATTTCTAACAGCTCTTTTGGAGGTGTTTTTACCTTTTTTGACTGCATAAAATGCTTGCTTGGACTTGGAGAGCTGAAGTTCAGCACACAGAGTGCTGCCTTCATCCCGAAATCCCAGATTCTTCCTTCTCCCCTGCAGTCTGCAATTGCTGTTACTATTGCCAAGGATTCATAATTCAGCGGCTCTGTGGTTAAGACTTGAGCTTATTGAACAAGGTGTCGGTCAGAGCTGTCTGCCTTATTCCCAGTAGATACAGCAGGATGAAGGATAACTGGCAGTTTCTTCAAGTGTGCTAATAACTGTCATCTTGCGGTACAAAGAACTGCAAGGCAAAGCACTTCCCATGAGGATCACGCAGACTCCCCCTCCTGGGAAAACACACCTAAAAGTCTCAGTGGAGTCAGGAAAATGCGTCCTCCCAGGGGAAGCTGAGGCTGAGCCCTGTCTGTATCATGGGGAGGAAGCAGAGGGGAAATAACAGCCCCTTGGCTGAGCTACACAGTCACCATCACAGTGGGCCAGGGGCAAAGGGGTGGTATCAGTGTCCCCCTATTACCAAGGAAGAGGCACACAGGAGGTGTTCATGGTCTGCTGTGCCCCAGCGTGTCCAGCTGCACACCTGGTGTTCGCTTGCTTAATTTGTTGGAAACTGGGAACAAATAAGAAGTCAGTTTTGGGAGTCCTGAATTCCAGCCTGGAGCTGACTCGTGGGTTTGCCTGGGAGAGAGAGGAATGGAGTGAACCAGAGTTCAGAGAGCAGTGTCTTGTTTTGCTGCTGGGCTGTCCAAGAAGGGAGAAGAGTTACTGTGATTCATCAGGGTTTGAGAGCCACCCTGGGTCCCTGCCAGCTCCTGGCAGAGCCTCAGCACTGCTTACTCCCACTGACACAGAGCTGGAGAGATCCGCCCTTCCTTCCTCTGGAGCATGTTTTACCTACTGCTGATGAAGCAGGACCTCACAAACACACAGTAAATGTCCAGTGCTGAAGAAGAGATGCTATCACCTGGTAAATCACATTTCCCTGCTCCTTACACAGGTCTCATGGACTTAAACAGGCTGTTTCTCCAGCCACCATCATGTCCAGCTCCCCCTTCCATCCCAGAAATAAAGACAGACTGAGAAAGAGCAACACGACTGCAAATCTTGCTAGAAAGCTGTGCCAGAGCCACTTGCTCTTGTAACTGTGTCTAACGGGGTATGCAATAAACTTAATGAATCTCTGTCACAAACCCATGTGCACGTCTTGCTCAGAGGCTGGTAGACTTCACATAAGGGCTCAGTCCTGGAGCTATTCCTATGGGAAAGAGGGAACAGAATAGAATATGCAATGCGCCGTTGTTGAGAACCAAGCACAGAGACAGGGAATAACATAGCTGACGTCTTCAAGATGTGCAGATGTACCCGTTCACCCCCAGACCAACAACCACCTCTGCCCCTCGAGATGCTTTTCTGAAGCACCGAGTTACTTCACTATTGCCCTTCTCTGATGGCTTTTCAGGATCACCTGTGTGCTGCAAACAGGGCAAAGAGTGCAAGTCATTGACTGGTTACAGCAGTCTGTGTCTGATGTTGTCTGGGTACCACAGGAACTCTTGGTACAGAAATCCACTCCTGCCTGTGACATTCTCTGCAGCTAACACGTATTCCAGGTTGGGCCAATGTGCCAAAGATGGCTTTTGATCTTGCTAAAACCATGCACCTCCCCATCCTTCCTGCCTGCTGGAGACAGGACACCCCAGTCCACAGACAGACAGCAAGAAGAGTAGCTCTTGTGCTGATGTAGAACCTCTGGGAGCATCTCTAGGAGCATATCTGTTATTCCGGGCACAGTAAATGATCTCCTGAGGGTTTCCCAGCCCCAGGCTGACAGGTGGTAGAGGAATCAATGAACTTCTTGCCCAGCCAGTGGAGACAGTCAGCCTGGCTGCTGTCTGGGAGGGCTGGAGGTTGTTTCTCCAAGTCAAATGCCCTGCAGCAGTGTGGTTCTGCTAGATGTGATGTTTCTTACCCTGTCATAGGACTGATCCTTTACTTCCACTTCCTAAATTTGTGCCTCTTAGTGCTTGGCTTTAAGTAAGCATAGAGAAGTGTGGCTACAAGTGCTGTCCTCATAGGCAAAAGCAGCTGAAGGCTCAGGGGAAACCAGGGAAGAACCTGGGTGTTCTGGGCTTAGAGGGTGCAGGTGGTAGCTTATCTGGGTGAGATAACTGGAGACCTCTTGGGATTGCGCAAGCTAAAGAGAGCCCAGGCTACCTCTTCTGCTGAAGAAGACATGAATAGGCTAATTTACGGTACCCGAATGAGAGCTCTGCCGGGAAAACACAGCCACAGGGCTGGCAGAGCTTTGTCAGGAGGGAGCAAGGGGAGATTGGGCTTGGAAGGGAAGAGCCAGCCATAAATAGTGCCAACAACTGAAACCAAATAGCCCTGACACAAACTGAGATGTAAGAAAGACATAGCATTCTCTGATGTGCAGGAAATGTGCAAAGGAGCAGATTCCTCTCCTACGCTCCAAATAACCTTTCTGCTCTGGACTCAGGTAGGTCTCATCGGTGTGGGGTAAGTCAGGAGAAAGCTGTATGCTGGTGGATGGATGGTGTGGCCCTCGAGCCACTCTACAGGCAGGCTCCAGGGGACTCCTGGTGCTTGAGCTTGCTGGTGGGGATATAAGCAGTATATTTAATACATGCATCCTAAATGGGCCTTTTGTTATAGACCTGAAAGAAGTCAGCTAATAGCTTGCTCCTGCCCTTCTCTGAGGGCTCTTGAGGCATTTTAAGGGAGGGAAATGCTAGTGTTTCCATTTCAGAGTGGTGTCAAGGGACTCACCAATGCCTGTGCAGCCATTCAGCATCAGACAGGCTGAGAAGGAACCCCAGTGCCTGGTCCCTGAGCTCCTGCATCCAGAACCAAGGGGACAGCCACAACTGCACCTTATGGCAGGTACCAGGTCCTGGCTTGGGGCTGCTAGGCTGCCATTCCCTCTGTGTGAGCCTCAGGGACCCTGTAAGCCTTAAGGAAGGATGCTGAGAGGAGATAGATAGCAATGGGCAAGAGGAAAGAAATTATAACAACAAAAAATGAGCTGACAACATTCCTTTGAGCTTCTGCAGACATAAACCCTCTGCTCTACAGGCATCTGGGTGTCTCTCATCAGCTTGCGTTGGTTTGTTCCTCTGTATGTTTTAGTTGTCTGGATGAAGAGAAAATAAATGTCATGGCAGAGAAGAAGAAAGATAGAAGAAGACTGCAAAAAGCTTTGAGCTGCCAGTGTGTTTTGAGTTGCTTTATTCTGAATCAATATTGAACTGAAGAGGAATTATAAATCTAGGAGATTACAGCTGAAGCAATGCCAGGGCATCTGTTTCCAGATATTCTTTTCTCTTTTTTTTACTGTCTAGAGCAGCTGTTTTTACAAGAATCTACAGTAAAAGAGTTATTAAAACAAAGGGGGCAAGGAAATAACAATAAACAGGAGATATATAGCAGAAAAGGAGTAGCAGACATGCGGGGCTGCGAAATAAATGGAAAAGGAAGGACCTGACAACCAACAGTTTGTAACCAGCATCAGGCACTACAAAATCTGGAAGATATTTGTTTTACAAGACAGTGATTCCCAGCTCCAGGATTGTGCTCTGTGATTTATGGCTCCTGGCAGCAGCTGCAGAGGTTGAACTAAGAGCAACACAGATAGAAAAGTGGAAACCACCCTTAGCACTTGTCTGTTGCTTCCTGATGAAAGGAGATTTATTGGTAGGAAACAAATGGGGGTTGCTGGGGTAGATTCCCAGCTCAATTGCTCTGCATCGTCTAGGATCAAATTAACCTTTGATGAAGTTCAGGCTGTAATTAAGGTAATGGGCACAGAACCAAGAGCATTCATGTGGCTTAAAGCCTTACTGTGCTGAAGCTGAAGTGATGTAATCAGCAGAAGCATGCTCATAGCCTGGCCAAGGGTGGAATAACATGTTAGATTAAAGCACCATGAGGTCAGGAAGCCAGTTATCCCAGCCCCGGCTGGACACCACAGCTCAGGTGTGAAGCCGTGTGAAGGTGAAGGTTCACACAGGAAGGTGTGAATCCGCTCAGCCCAGCCAAGCCCATCAGCACTGGTCATGGGGCTGTGATGGTGCTGGCGTGCCTAGTCTGTTCATTGGTCTCCAGCAAGTTACACAGCCTTTGCTTTCCCAAAACCTTCATGTGATGTAACAGATTCCCATAGAAACTATTGTAAGATAGATAAAATTAACCAAAACCCGCTGTCCCTCCCATAGTTTGTCCTTTCTTTTCGCACCACTCTGTCACAGACTCTAGTTCACCAAAGGGTGGCTCGCAAACCTTGAAAAGCCCCTTTGCAGTGGCATTTTGCTGGATTTTCCCGGTGCCGCTCCAGTTAAATGTGGTTAAAATGCTACATCCTGGTTTTGCTCATTCTCTGCCATGGTTAGATGCTATATTACAGCACGCCCACTGTTACATGCTTGTCTTGAAGTCAAGCAAAGACCCCATTTCCGAGAGTGGCTCATCTCTGCAAGCAGGGGCTCTTACTCCTTTTATTACTTTATCAGCACTGATCATCATGGCTTGTAGAACTAAGAAGAGCATTTTGGCTCATACCTGAAGTTACTTAGAAGCCAGAAATGTAAATCAGCTGTCAATAATCCATCGTACTTGGCTTTCTGTACCAGGAATGACCCTCCTGTCTGCAGACAGCACTTACCTGAGAAAAGCGGAGGGCACGTGGGAGGCAGCATCTGCTGCAGCAGACACAGAGGGTTTGCCCTTGTGTTTGCTTCAGGCTTATTGATTCATTTTTGCAACAATGCACTGTAAATAGATGTATTCTTACAGTTATAATCGAGCCGATGAGAGCTTGGAAAGCGGAAAGAAAGCTGAATAGAAATCTAGACCAAAAGAAGATTCTCATGGAATTAATAGATCTCTTAGATGGTGGGAAAAAGGGATTAATGTGCCTCTCTCTGTACATGGCACTGGGCATAGCCCTGCACACATGAACCCAGCCCTGCTCTCCTTTGGGGCCAGCTTCTTTTGCCCGTAGGAAACCTCACTGTTGCCCACAACCTCAGCCCATGCTGTGCCTTCACCATGAGCCAATGCTGAGCGCCCTGGAGTGTGCCTTAAACCCTATTTCTCTTTCCTTTCTTCCCTCCTTCCCTGTGGCAATTCCCTATTTGAAAGCTTAATTTTTAATGTTTTTTTAACCTCTACCCGCTCCATTAAATGAGGAGAAGCAGGATTCTTTCCCCTTTTTCTTGTGTTTGTGTCTTTAATCGATGAATCTTCTATCTCTTCTAAAGCAGCCAAGGATCATGGGGAACGATAGTCCTTCAGCCCTTGCTGCATCTCCAGGATGCGACCCAAAGAGAAATTGCAGTTAGCTCGCAGACAGCAGCTGAGCAGGAAGGTAGCAATCTTCCCTTAATCCACCATTTGATGCAGATTATTCATACTGTTGATATACCTGACTGGGACAGGATAGAAATGATGCCTGCTTAATACTACAGACAATAACAGCATCTGCTTTCAAAGGACGCATTGACTGAGCTATCGTGCCTGAGCTGGGGAGACAAGTGTCTACAGGCTTCAGCTTAATGCGGTGTGGAAATGTATTGGCTTGTATTTATGCCCATACACAATACTTAACTGACTATTGTGCTGATTAAATATTTAATTGGCTGTCTGTGAGGAGAAATGCACCATTAGTCTATAGGGAATTGCGCTGTTCCTTGCTCCTGCTCTTAAATAAAATGTGTAATTCATTGTCACTTAAGCATAATGTTAAGTGCCCGTTAAGGACCTTACATTAAGGAGATGTTTTCAAGGGAAATAAATACAAAACTTGCCTGCTGCATGGACCCCTATGTGCTTCAGTGGGGGCACAGCCCCTGGGGCACCTCGGGGCTCAGAGAACAGTAGGCATGCTCAGCCTGCACAGAGACAGTGAAGGGGGTTGGGGGTTCTTGCACTGCCAAGAGGCTTCTGGAGGTGCTGGTGGAGGCAGATGGTGATTTCAACCCCTTTTCTCCTGGTCTTTTCCTGCGTGGTTCATCCAGGTGCTGTAAGTGGGGAGAGAAATGTAGAAAGTCCAGTGGGATGCTCCTAAAAGAAGCGCCCTGCTGCAGCCAGGTGAAGAGAGAGGGCTCTGTCAGTGATTGTCACAGAACTTTCCTAGCCTGGCTTTGTTTGATAATCTGAATTCAATGAGGGGAAGAGGAGGAGGAAAGTGGAAGTGGGGAACACTTATGAAAGCAACCATTTCTTCCCTTCCTCAAGGCTATCCTGAGGTGCAGCAAAGCAAAAAGCGCAGAGCACAGCTCACTTACCTTGCAGACTGCGCTGTGCTGAATCCCTGCAAGGGAAAAACTGTTGCTGAGTTTTATTCTTTATCATTATAATTTAATGAAAAGCCTGGGCCTTGTGATGTAAAAGCCAGTTGTGTTTTATTAGGAGAAACTCCGTGCTCTTAGAGCCCAACATCATACCGGCAGCTTCCAGCATTACTGTCCTGGGTTCAGCAGCAGCAGTCATTTTTCTCCTTCTTGGTAGCTGGTGCAGCGCTGTGTTTTTGACTTTCAGCTTGGGAACAGCGCTGATAACACCAGCGTTTTCAGTTACTGCTTGGTAATGTTTTGGTCTGACCAAGGATTTTCTGAGCCTCATGCTGGGGGCAGTTACCCGGAAGGGTTAAATCACTGCTGGGTCGGGCTGGGTATTGGTTGGCTGGTGGTGAGCAGTTGTATTCTCTTCTCTGTTATTGCCCTTATCATTATTATTATTGGTGGTAGCAGCAGTGGTTTGTGTTTACCTTAGTTACTGGAATGCTCTTATCTCAGACCATGGGAGTTTCATTGTTTTGATTCTCCTCCTCATCCCTCCGGGAGAGGAAGGGAGGGAGGAAGGGGGGGGAGTGAGCGAACGGCTGCGTGGTTCTGAGTTACCAACTGGGCTTAAACCACAGCAGTTCTTTTTGGAAAAGCCTACAGCACCCAGGATTCCCAGGCCGTCTCCCACCCAAGCACTAACCGAGCCTGACCCTGCTTAGCTTCCGAGATCAGACAAGATTAGGCATTCTCAGGGTGGTGTGGCCGTAGTGATCTCACCCTTCTGGGTAACTGTCCCCAGGTTATATAGTTGGCATGACGTGCTCTGGTATGGAATACCTCTTTGGTCAGTTTGGGTCAGGTGTCCTGTCTCTGCTTCCTCCCGGCTTCCCCTCCTCCCTGGCAGAGCATGAGGCTCAGAAAGTCCTTGGCCAGAGTAAATATTTGAGCAGTAACTGAAAATATCGGTGTTATCAGCACCCTTCCCAGGCCAAAAGTCAAAAACACAGCACTGCACCAGCTACTAAGAAGGAGAAAAATGACTGCTGCTGCTGAACCCAGGGCAATCATGTATCCCAAAGGCTGCCTCTGCCAGCCGAGTGGGCAGAGTCCCCACCATGGGCTGCACGGCTCTTTGGTTCATCCCAGCAATGAAGCTGCCATCTCTGTTGAATTACTGATGCTTAAGCAGCGTAATTCTCTTTCCATTGACAATTTGGCAGCCTTCACCAACTGGCTCTTTCTCTTGAGCAGATTTTCATGTCCGTGCATGTGTGCCTGCTGCAGGAGCAGCTCCAGGGCAGCATCCTAACTTGCAGCGAGGTGCCCACTCTGTTTTCTGCTTCAAAAGCACTGGCCAGCTATTGGGATTCAATAGCAAAACCTGATATTTTGAATAATGCAGCTTCATCTGCATCCTTAGAGCCTGTGCTGGCCTGAACTATGTGATAAGAATGGCTCTTCGCTGATCTCCCAAGATCCCTGAGACCACTACTCTATGATGAATGATACTGGTCATGCAGAACCTAGAGTCAGAGTTACGTGGAGTAAGGCATCTTCCCACCCTCTCCTCCACTCCACCCTGGTGGGACCACAGAACACACGTGGGCCTGGGGGAGCTCAGACAGTGCTGCCTCAGGGACACTGCTTGAATGTGGGACAGAGATGGTCCATAGGGAAGCTGGGATTTCCTGGGTCACTCCAGTCAACACCAACCAACAAAAAACCAGAAAATCCCTCCTGGTTTTACTGCAACCAGCTCCAGGACAAGGGACAGAGCTGGGAAGGAAGGATGCTCCTCATGGTGTCTGTGGGTGCCTGAGTCCGCACAGTTGGAAGTGAGGAACAGAGAGAAGTTCTTGTCCTCCCTTTCCAACAGCATCACTGCCCCTAACAGCACCCCCATCCCCACCCCTTGGATCCCTCTTGTGAGGTGTGACACCGAGTCAAGAGCTACCACCCGCCTCATGGAGACCAGTACCGCCACATATGGGACCACCAGGGAGGTGTTAGCGCAGCCCCCTGGAGCTATTGCTTGGCTCTGAAATGCCCCATCATGAGCCATGTCCCCCTCCCTAGGCTGTGGGACCGTGGGGAGGTGGATGCAGATTGCCTTAGTCAGGTTGGTTGGGTTTTCTTTCTTTTTCTCACTTTTTCCTTTTTGTTTTGCTGCTTTCACACCTCCCCTCACTCGCTATTTTTGATCAACTGAGTCAGCCCTGGGCTTAGTGCTCAAGGAGAGGAAAGGTGATGCCGCTTCTTGAGGGAGGGGGACACACTCCTTGATCCCATCCTTATGATCAGTGGGACACAGCCCGCCCCACTTCCCACCCACCCCTGCACTGCTCCCTGGCCCACGCTGCCTCTGCACCAGCAGCTCCATGCCATGAGCACAGCCTAGGGGTTGCCACTGTGAAGGCGGGGGTTAAAGGGCTGAGATCTGAAACGTCTGGTACGGAGCTGTGCCAGCCTTTGAGAGATGCAGAAGCGCATCCTATCAGCTCTGCAGACCCCAACCTTAAAACTGGGATACCAGTGGAACATCAGCTGCTCTGTGCAGGGGACAAGGGCTGAGGGAGATGAGTGGCTAGGGCAAGATGTTGCAGGGAGCTGACATGGGGTCAAAAGCCCGTTCCCAGTCCATGCATGCCTGTGTCAGCCCTTCCCAGTGCCAGAAGCACATCTGGCTTTCATGCCCTTGCTCCAAGCTTGGTGGCTTGAACTGGGCAGGATGTGTGCGAGTCCAGTTCTGGGCTTTGCTCAGCCACCAGCAGTGGGCTAGGCAGGACCCCATCGTCCCTGTCATAGGGCTGAGCCCATCTCTTGCACCCTGGGGAGAGAGGGTGAGGAGAGGCATGGGGAGTTTAGCTTTTCTTTAGAAAATTAATCACACTTTAATTACAGTGAAACCTGGAGACACGGCAAAGGATTAAGTGGATTATCTTCAAAGTAATTCATTATCAAATATTTATCCTTCTGGGAAGGGCGATGCAGGCTCAGAGATCCTGCGTTATCTGTGCTGCCAGCCAAGGACATGCCATGTCCTTCTTGTCTCCCCCTGTACCTCAGTCCCCCCAGTCCCCTTGGTGCAGGCTTAAAATGCAGAGCAGCATTCCTTGTTCCCTGGAGCCCCTTGTCCCCTGCGGCTGGTGAAGCCAGCACTGTCAGGACTTTTCCCCTGCGAGCCCATGACACTGCAGGAGGGGAGATGCTGTTGCCTTAATGGTGGTCTCTGCCCTGTGATGCGACAGCAGGATCAGACAGCACTGCTCTCAGCTCTAGCAGTGGGGTGGAAGCTCCTGGCCCTGCTCCCTGCATCCGCAGCAGCAGGGAAGGGGCTCGGGGGCTGCTCTGGGCGGCAGCTCCATCGCTGCTGGAGGAGCCAGCAAGATGCATGGTAAATCGGATTCAGCCTGAGCTCTTTATCCGTTCGGCAGACTGTGGGTTTAGTGCTTGGATGCTTCATTAACTAATAATAATGACTCACTGTATTTGCCTCCTGGGCTTTGTAAATGATCCAGTGTCAGGAGATGCCACGATGATGTAGAATCGCAATGAGGCTGAAACAGGCTGAGCATCTGGGCGCAGATCAAACTGATGCAGAAGTACCTCTGTGCTCCCCACCTTGGGGACACAGTCCCTGGGGAGGGGATAGACACGCAGGGACCAGGGATGGGACCTTATGGTGCTGGCTGGGATCATGGCAGTAGGGTGCTCCCATGTGCACTGGGGCCTCGGTGGTGTCTCCCTCTTCCCCTCTGCTCACGAGCTTTGAACAGAAGCTTCCCTTTCCCTTCCCATTGATATAGGGGCTTCTCTAGCCTGCACTGTCCTGCAAACGCTTGCAGTCCCCCTGCGGTGCTGCATCCCTCGGGATGATGCACCAGCTGCACTGGGACCACCTTTATATCTTCCTCTAAGGATAATTCCTCCTCCAGAGTGAAAGCAATGTGTTGTGTAGCATGCCAGAAATATGCAGTCCCTGGTAAGCCCCCTGCTCATGGAGGAGGGGTGTGAGTGATGCCCATCCAGTGCCCCAGGATCCCATGTGCCTTCACACTGGTGAGGGAGCAGCTCAACTACAGGGTTGACATTCTGTGCCAGTTTTCAGATGTGTATGACGCTAATGGACATGCCACAGATGCCTGTCCGCTTCCCCATGCCTCATCTGTGAGTCTATAATTTGGCTGTGGGTGTGCTGGTGGGACAGGAGGAGAGGAGGACCCAATCACTGCTTATGGACAGACATCCTCTGCTGCCAGCATCACAGCCCTCATCCCTGCAGACAGCATCCATTTGCATCCCAGCTCCACATGCAGAGAGGCAGTGCTCCCCTCCAGTGCCCCGCCACGCCATGAGCTGCTCATAGCCCACATTTCATCACAGCCACATGCCCTTTACTAACAGGCATCACATCAGTTCTGGGGGACCAGGACACCCTCCAGTTCAGAGCCGGGGCCCTGCAATGCATGTGCTAGTGCAAGCACACCCAGCTCATCATCCCATCACGGAATGAACCAGCTTTGTTTGACATGACATTGTTTTCCATGAACGACATGGACTGGCATTAATTAGATCTCTATCTGTTAATTCTTTATTAATTGAATCTTACATGAGCTTGTCTTTTACTTTGCCTAGGATTAAAGGCAGGCTGAGCAGGCAGCACTGATTTGGGTCATCCCTCATCCCTTCTCCAGGAGCTGACTCACCTTTACCACCCCCTTCACCTCCTGCAGCATTCCCAGCTCCAGGCTCTGCTGCAGGACCTGGCTCAGGCAAGGCACAGGGCCAAGGCACCCTGGCCCACTGCTTCCCCAGTGTTTATTCCTGGCAGATGATATTTAATAAGGACAAATAATGAACTAGAAAGTGCCTCAGCAGCCTGACGTGAGACAAATCTGGCTGCCTGCTCGTTTCCAAGTACCAAACAAATATTTGCTGCTTGTTTCTGCCTGTTATGTATCATCATTTGCAATTTTACTCTCTCTATTAAACATTTGTCTGTAATAATACAAATGCAATTTTAAAAACTCCTTTCTTATTGCCCGTAGCCCTTCCAGGCATGGTTTCCCCCTGGTATATTCATATTGGGTTATTTTGCATTCTTAACATTTCACATCTTCTATAACATCGCGAGTGCTATCTAGTTTTCCTTGGCTATATATACATTTTCCCATTGTAACTGCTGCTTTCATTTCACCACCAAACCACAAGAGCTTTCATCATTTCCTTCTCTGACCCTGTAGCCAGGCTTTTTAGTCCCTCTGTTTGACTCAAAATGCTCCCCCCCTATTCCCAGCCATGTATTTTTCCATCTGATGCTCCCACCTTGCAGCGCGAGCCTTCCCGAGGATGCGACGGCTGCTTGCATAGTTCTGCTCTCTTTCACTCCAGGCAGGTTTATTCCCCACCATGGCAACAAGGTCTGCTGCACAGAGGCACCCACTGTACCTGAATCCCAGTTCTGAGTGGGATCCTTGGACCACATAGCCCTGGCTCATTCATTGCCCTCTCTTGTCACCCTTCAGCAAAGCAGAGGGATGATCCTGACCCCCTCACTGTGACTCAGTTTCCCTTCCCGAGTGTGTCCATTACACAACACCCCACCTTCACTTGCCTGTGGGAGGTGAAGCAGCAAGAAAACTCCCACTGCGCTGCTGGGGGTGGGAAAAACAGGGAAAAGGGAGAATGTGTCAGCACGGTTTCTCTGAGCAGCAGCAAGGAGCCACTTGTGTGACGCTGGTTTTATCATCTCCTGAGACAAGAGCTTCACTGCCTGCCTGCAGCCCTGAGCAGGGTGGGATGCCCTCAGCACATGTGGATTGTTGGCTCCTGGTCCTCATGAGGGGAGGTAGAAGCTGGTGCAGGGAGTCAAAAGTAGGCAGAGACGTGGTGGAAACACCCCATGGGACTCTCAGAAAGCAGCATCCACATCCTCCAGTGAGGAGATGGCCCAGCACTGCCCCAGTGAAGCGAGGAGAAGCATCTCGTCTCCTCTCAACCCAGACACATCACAAGTTTCTGTGTTTTAATCACATTTTCTGTGATCTCAGTGTCTGCCTTCAGGTTTCTGAGTGTTCAGGCTTGTTCGCAGTGTGATTCCCAGGCCGTCTGCACAAGTGCGAAGTCTGGAAAGGTGCTCCCACTCCGAAGGGAAGCCGCAAGCCGGGGATAACCAGTGCTGGGGGAAGGCAGCAAACACCACAAGGCTGGTGGGGATTAGTGATTCCACAAGATACAACTTGTGCGCACATTCCCTGCTGGAAGCCGGCGGCAGCTCTCCCGGAGCCGGCTGCCTGCACAGCCTGCCTGCTACCCAGCAAACACACACGTATACAAGCACCCGGGTGAAGTGGATCTCAAGTTTGGAGTCCCATTTGGGCATGGCAGGAGGTGGCTGCTGGAACATTGCAAGGTCAGCCTGGTGAGGTGCCGGTCCTCAACCAAACCCCAGCAGTGCTTCCTTGATGCTGTGTATGCTTGGCCAGCAAAGCCCCATCACTACGCTCCTGTCCCATGCAGGGTGTTGCAGGTTTGAGTTGATGATCCCAATGCAATCAGGAGAGCCCTGGAAGCAAGCAGACATCTCTGTCCTGCAAGACCATGTTATCCTTGCCTACTCGCAGTTGGGTGAGTGGATCTAAATGAATATATCAAGCTACAATGACAGAGTGTCTGGGGCTTGAATTTGTGTCACTGCACAGCTTTCCTGTGTGCAGGACTTGGGCAAAGCTACATCAGAATGGGGTGTCCCAGAGCAGTGGGACCCCACTTTGCCCATGGGGTGATGGTAGGAGAGCCAGTCGCTGGGCACACAGATACTGTTGTGGCTCTGAGAATAGGATCCATGTCTCCATGCGGAACAGACCATCCTTCTTGTATGGGAAAATATCATCCAGGCTCCAAAGCAGCAGCCCAAATGACAGTCATGGGACAGACGGACATGCAGGGCTCCAGAGCAGGTAAGGGGACAGGAGCAGAAGAGGGAATGAAGGCCCTAAAATGAATCAGAAACACAAAGAAAAGTTTTCCTTCCATCATTTAGCTGGCAGAAGGTGACACTGAGCCTGCCACCCCCTTTCATTACGTCTCCAAGGCTTGTCATGCAAATTCAGGCAAACAATTTCTCGGCTCCCTTTTAGCACCCTGGGAGGGCCGATTTCATTTCAGGAGCAGTGGGGAACAATAATCATCTTGAAGTGTCTTCCATCCTGAGAGATGCAGATAAGAGCTGTGCAGTGGACTAACAGCACTAATTTGACGTTTTCAGCTGATAGCTTTGCAGATGACAAAAATCAGGCGCCATAAAAGGCTGGTAAACTCCATAGCAGCAGGGGTACCCCCTCCTGTGCATCCCTCCCTCCCTGAGAGCAAGATGAAGCCCTGTCCCTGAGTCATCGCTGCTTATTGCCATGGGGAGGTGGTTTTGGTGTGGATGAGGCAGGTTTGGCCAGCTGCTGAGCCCCAGGGAAGGAGCAGGACACAGGCTGTAGGATGCAGGGGAATGTATGGTAGGTGCAATGCTGTCCATTGGTGCTGCTCTTCTTCCTGGGAGAAAATATCCTGGCTGTCTTTTTGGAGAAGTCCCTGTTCATGTATTCAAAGCGAAATGGATCACTTTAGTGCTTTGAAATATCAGCTGCACATTCCTGATCCTGTCCATGGAGCCAAGCAAGAAAAACCACTCTTCAACAAACCTTTCCCAGGTATTTTCCAAGCTCCCTTTGCTGTCTGAGCCCACGCAGATGTCCTTGCCCCCACCCCCTGCACCCAGCCATGCATGCAGCCAGCCCCCTCAGTGCACATGGGGATGAATGGGTCTGCCTTGTGGCTCAGTAAATCCAGCTCCTTCTGTGGGGTCCCATCTGGGTGCCCAAAACCTCTGGGGGGTGCTGCTGTGACTCGGAAAATGAGTGGTAAAGTGACAAAAAGTGGCTGTAAACTCTTTGTGAGCTTTGTAAGCTCTTTGTCCCCATGAGTGCCCATGATGGGTATTCATCTCACCCCCACGCAGACACTGGCATCCAGAAAGCTGGGAGCAGGATTCATTTCCCTAGGTCCCTTTCTTCCTGTTTCCCTCCTTGGATAAAAGACAACATTGAGTGACCAAGACAGGTACGAATCCACCTGGGGCCATCTCCAATTTCTGACAGGCATGGAATCTTGGGGGAAAAAAATGGGAAGACAAGCACCGATTTCCATCCAGCTCAACCAGCAACTTACCTGAATTGGGACAAAATGCAATATCAGGTCGTTGGGGTTTTTTTCATAGAAAGAGATATTCCAAGCATGTGGCAAAAGCTTTAGGAGAGCTCAGTGGGGTTCCTCGGCTCAACTGTGTGACTGCTCAACTGGTGCCCATTCGTTTTGTTTTCTCCCTGAAGGCAGAAGTGGGACAAAGTGAATGTCTCTGGTTCTCCCATCCCTTCTCCAGGAGGAAACTCAGCATTTTTCATCAATCTTGTAAGATTCCCAAAGGAAAAATTCTCATTTTTATGGCAGTTGCATTTTCAGCCAGCAAACTGCTCCCAAGGGAAATTCCTGTCTGGCTTTAAATTCACCTCACTCTCCTGGGCTTTGATTGCTTTCTGCTTCCTTTTTATTATTACTATTATTATTTTGGCCACAAGCTGCTGAGGACAGGCCCTGCTCCTCCTGGATCTGCCATCAGTCTCCTGTGGGATGAAGGACAGAGATGCTGAGGTCAGCCTGAGTCCTCCAGGAGCCAGGGAAAGATGATGCTGTATGCATCCACCAAAGGTTTATTTTACCAGCATCTGCAGCTCTGTTTCTATCCCACATCACTTCCCCTTTTCTCTATTTTTTATTGCACCTTTCTTTTTGATTGCTGATAGCAAGTGCCCCTTCGAGCATCTCATCTCTCTGCTAACTCCTCTTGTCAAGTATATGCTCAGCTAAAGCCGTAAATGTCATTTTCTTGGTGTCATTTTCCCCTGCTGAACAGATTGGGGTTTGGTTGCATTGCACCAGCCCACCCTGGCGCTGGTGCACAGACACCTGATGTGGGGAGGAGATGGCCTTGGCAATGTCCTGTCAGCATCCCTCACTGCCACCTCACATCACGCAGCACCAGCAAAGGCTGGCCCCTTCCTCTGACATTTACTGTGGCTCTGCCAAAGAACCCAGCACCATTTGCTTTGTCCCTTGCAGGGAAACCACACAAGATTTCTCATCTCATTCCCAGATGTAATGGAATGATGTCTTTCTGGCCTGGCTGAGTGCAGTTCCAGGGAAGAAGGCTTTGCTAATGCAGTGATAATGCTTTGTTGATGTAGGTTATGTGTTACTGGTGCATCTCAGATGACTATCATTATATTCATTTTCCACAGCTGATTTCATAGATCTCATCAGAGATGACCCTTGCCAGCTCTGGGGCAGGACCAGCTCTCCCAGTGCCATTTATGATCGATATTTGTCTCCCCTGCTCTTAATCCCTTCCATCTTCTCTGCCCTTGGATCTGGGATGCACATTCCAGCATCACCTCTCCACCTCCTCTGCTCCAGACTGAGCACATTCATTTTTCCCTCACACAATGGCTGTGGAAAAGTGTCTCCAGCCACTAATGCTGTGTGTGTCCCGCAGCAGTTTCCAACAGCACTTAGCCACCAGGAAACCCTGGAGGTCAGTGTGTGGACAGCCTGGATGATGAATGGTTACAAGAGTCCATGGTGACCATCCCCAGGGACCTGCGTCTATAACGTGCCCCAAGGTCCAGCTCTATGGTGATGTAAAGATCAATGGTCTGAACACATCAGCTTGGCCATTGCCTCAAGGGCTGGCTTTGGAGCAAAGAGTTGCCCAGCCCATCACTTCATCCTGGCTTGTCTTCTTTTCAGCTTGTCCCAGCTTAGCCCCAGCCCCATGCAGAGCTGAGCAATTCACAGCCCTGGCTCTAGGATCATGTAAAGCACAAACAAACTCACCTTTTTTTGTACTTTTCCTTGCAAACAGGAGACAGTTCAGCTGCGTTGACTGCAGGGCTGGGGGCTCAGGTGTGCTTCCGCACAGGACCCCAGGGAATTAGCGGTGAGTCTGAGGCAGTGGACAGGGTACTCAATGCCGCTGTGCCACTGCTGTGAAACCCCCAGCGATTCCTCCATGATCTTTTCTAGGGAAGGACTTGCAAGATCGTGATCCTGGAATTGCCAAGCTAAAACGAACCTTTAGGAAAGGCACCCTTGTAAGTGACACCTCCAGTCTATGCTTTTATCTTAGCACTGTTGTGGACCTCATTGCAACTGGGATTTTTCTGTTGAGGCCAGACATGTGGGGCAGTGTTTGCAAAGTGAATGCAAAAGCATTCAAATGCCCTCATAGAATCATTGAATAATTAGGGTTGGAAAGGACCTTAAGATCATCCAGTTCCAACCCCCCTGCCATGGGCAGGGACACCTCACACTAAACCATGCCACCCAAGGCTGTGTCCAACATCTTTGCTAACTATCATCAGGGATAAGAGTGTGAAAAGGGAGTGTTTGCCCTTGTACTTCCTTGAGAGATGCCGCAGGAGAAAATCTGCGGTACTGACATCCCTTTGCCCTTTGGTGCCCACTCTGGGGCTCTGGCTAAGGGATATCACAAGTCTCAAGTGTCAACTCCGTAAAATCAAAGGGGGGAAGGTTTCCTCTGGATCTCTATCTTTACTCTCTTGCTGGGTGCGTGGGCCAGCAGGGTTCTTAATGAATGAATCTCATCAGTCCACTTAAGGTAAAACACAGTCAATGATCTGTTTTGAGAGCCCTGCTTCTGAGATGGGGCTGGATCAAGAATCAGCCTGCCAAGGCTGCTGGCTGCCTGGCTGTGGCTTTCCAAATTCCCCCCATGATCTCAGCTGAAGGATGCTCTTTTCTTACCTTCCGTCACAAAACTGCAGGAAAGTTCATCTGTGCTGGCCTCTGGTGATTCCTTGGTCACTGCCCTCATATCACAGCCCCAAATTCATGGCCTTTGCTTCCTCCCAGAGCAGCTCATGCACACACACTGGAGCTGGTTCACACCTTCCCCACCTGAGTCCTGAGTTTGGCATCATGAAGAAATAAGACCCTGGTTCTTTTTATCCATTTGCCAGTTTATAGCTCCTGGCTTTGCTGCAGCTCTCAGCTGCTTTCCCACTCCCCAGCCGATCGTTGAACACTGCTGCCTTAGTCCTTGGCCTTCCAACCGAGGATGCTTTCTGCCATTGTCCCTCGCAAGCAAGGCTTTGCTCAGGACTGTTCATGGGTGACAGCAGAAATATGTCAGATGACTTTTAAAACCCTGCGGTTCTTGAAACTTTTATTTAGCTGCAACAGCTCCTGTGTTATCGCTGCTCGGTTTGCTGGAATAACAGCTGGAGACTAATGTGGGCTGCGTCTCTTGGGGACCACCAAAGCCAGAGAGAAAGGCCATCAAAGGTAGTGACAAAAGTGATGATCTTGCTAAGAAAAGCTGTAACAGAAAACCCCGAGCTGCCCATAAATCCCATCGTCTCGTTATGCTACTGAGCAAAAACCAAACCCGAGATAAAAAACCATCACAAAAAAATGCACTGCTGTAAAGCCTGTGTGTTATAAAACTCGAGGCATAAAAACGATAATAAAGCTGCATGAAAATCTGGAGGCACAAGCTCTGAGTAAGCAATAACAGACCATCCAAGGCATACTGTGGGCAGGAGAAGGCAGCCTGCAAGGTCTCACCGCCAGACTGCTGGGTCCAACCTGCAAAACTTGTTCTGTGTTTTCAGCTCATTGGAATTCCTTGGCCTAAGGGATAATCATGTGAAACGTTTATGAAATGCTTCCGCCCCTGCTACTATTTTAGTTGCCAGCCCCTCTCTTATCAGGGCAGAGAAAAGGGAATAGGAAGTTTAGAAATCAAAGAGAATCACCCCAAGGAACAGATGGAGCGAGGAGGGGGCCAGGCAGGGATTAGCACTCTGCACACACCTCCATGCACACACACACCTCAGCACATCACAGCTTCTCTCTCAGCACGGTGAGAAGAAGCCAGTTCAAACAATGGGTCTTGCATTAATATCTCATTCTCCATAAATAAATCAATAAAGGGAGCGCTGTTTGACTGCTCCTCCTCTGAATTGTTTAGGAGCCGCGGGACGCTTTATGTTCTGCTTCATCCCTGGTTGGAGGTTAGTGCGGAGGGGACATCAGCATCCCCTCCCTTGTACGGGCTTTCAGAGGCTATAGGCAAGATGCAACCTCCTCTAAGCCCCCCTTGGACCATATTATTTTGGGGAAGCAGCTTTGCGGCCCCTAGGAGCAGCCTGTTTTGGAATGGGGTTGACCCAAAAGAGGAGCCTCTGTCCAGAGGTTTGAGGCTGTTGCCATTTGTTTGTGGCATCAATATATATATATTGATGGGTTAGACTGGGTTAGATAGGTGGCAATATATAGGTGGGCTAGAGTGGGGGCAAAAAGGAGAGTTTCAAATCTGTTCCAAATTTTATTAGAAATAAGTGACTTGGGGAAAAATACTGGGGCTGGAGGGAAGGGCAGCTGTGTATTTCCATAGAGGTTATAAAGGGAGCTAGAATGATCCTGTAGGAAGAAGGCAGCATCATCTGCAGTGCTGGGATCCTGCACCCAGGGTCACCCAATCCCAACATGCAGGCTGCAAAACCAAAGTGGGTTTTGGCGAATGACGAAGGGCATAATTAAGAGCCTGTAAAGATGAAAGTGTCATTTGACAAAGTGCAGCATGGGGCCGAGAGCAAATCCAGCTGCACAGCTGAGGAATGGCGGGGCTTTGGATGCTTCTGCCTCCAGTCAGTTTGCAAGTTTCAAGACAGCGTGGTTGGGAAACGCAGAGCTCGCTTTGCCTTTTCTCCATCCCTGCTTGCAGGCTCCCTGTCAGTTTTGCAGCGTGTTTGCTCTTTTTTCCCCAACAGCTTATGTGTTATTGAGGAAATACGAGCTAAAACACTGAGGCTCTGATGGATCGGGGCTCCATGCAGAGAAATGCGATGTAATGTCTGTGCAGCAGACATTGCAATTCCCAGTACATTCTTAGGTTCTCACTACAAGCCCCTTGCTTCACTGGGTGCCCTTGTTCTGGCTCTCTGTGTTTGGTTTCTCTTTGCTCCCTGGTGCAGGCAAACATTGCGTGCCATCCCTCCTCAAATCCAGGCTTATCTTGCAATTACCAGGGAGGTGGTGTCTTGACACTGTATTTCAAGGGGAGGGCTTTGGGAAGAGCTCCCTGCTGTGTGCAGAAAGCCTTTCAGGGTAGGAAAAGAGGTGAGAGGAAAGGCAAAGCTAAATGAGAGCGAATCCAATGGGAAGAAATGCTGCAGCTTACATCCTGCTTGGGCAATGTGATCTTGCCCTTGTCATGAGCCTGACCTTGACTCCTGCTTGTCCTGGGGGAAGCTATCAGCTTTCTCTCCGTCTCCCCAGCACAGAGACCCTGTTACTGGGGACACTCAGTGTGTGAGGAGCTATCGTGGTGCTGTGGGACATCAGCAACAGCCCCAGGGCGCTCAGAGCATGCTGAGCCCCATCTCATTTCAGACCCCTCTACCATGAAGCTCTGAGCATTAAGCATCACCATCATGCCTTGGACAGAGTCCTCCTGTCTCACCTCTGCAGCTGTCGTCAGTGCTCTGTGGTAGCTCTGCATCCTACTCAGGGATGCTCTAATTGCTGCCACCGGTCATAGGAACTGTCAGCTGGGAAGAGATCAATGTTCCCTCCCTCCAGCATTTCCAAAGCAGCTGATGGCAGCCGCTCTGTCCTTTAATGTGCCTAATCACACAAAGTGCTGCCAAGGGACATGGTTGCTGCTGCCACCCACCTCCTGCCCTGCAACACAAGGAGTACACCTCCTCTGGTGTTTCTCCCACCTCCAGCATCCACAGAGGTTGCTCTAATGGTGCATTCCCCAGCCACGGTGGCCACTCGCTTGCAGCACGTGTGTGGCTCTTGTACCCGAGTCCCGTGTGTGAGCTGAGCCCTTGGGCATTGTTGGGAGGCCCTCCAGCACTGAGCCACCCTCCTCTCCCTTTGCTGCCTGCATATTGCATTAGGCTGCTAGAGAACAGAGGAGACCCTGCAGGGCACTGGCACAGGCAAACAGGGATGTAGGGAAGAGCAGTCTGTGGGGATGCTCCCAAGTGTTCATAAGCCCCTTCTTCACCCATGGAATAAATGAGCAGTGGCTTTTGTCCGGATGCTTATGGTGACCACCCTGGCACTTATTCATCAGCTCATTGAGGATGGCACCATCTGGGCTATGGTTTGGGCACACAGCCAGATGTGGTCCCTGCCTCTGAGATGCTGGTGCCAGGGGCACCTCCTAGGAGGCAGCACTCACAGCACAGACGTCTGCACCTTTCCATGAGCAGGTTTTGCCTGTGTTGCTGCCATCTGAACAGCAGTTTAGAATCTCCCCCATCAAAGAGAGGTCCCCCCAGCAACATTTGCAGCAAGCAGAGCCAGAGGGTCACGTATTTGCAGCACTAACAGCTACTGAGATGAATCTGCAGGATGCTCCCTCCATCATCTGCTGTGATGTACCTGCCGGCTCCAAATGTTACCCATGAGCCAGAGACAGTGGCAGCTCCTTTGGCAGGCTGAGCCCATCCTCTCGCCCTTAACTGTAGTGTTATAAACATGAAATCTCAGCAGGGCTGCCAAGGAAAAGGCTCCAAATCACAAATACCTGCCATTATAGTAAGATAGCCAAACAAACAACTTCCTGCATCAGTTCTGCCTTTTAAGTATTCTCAGCTGGGGGCTGATGCAGCTACTTTGGGTTTGTCACTCAAGATTAAAAACAAATCCATTTTTATCAAACAGTAAGATCTTGGTCACAGTCCAACTTTCCCGCTTGCTTGTTGACTCAGATACCTTTGTCATGATGAGTGCTTTAGCCAGGGAGGGAGAAAAGTGCTTATCTTTTACGGGAAGAATGGGCAGGTGCCTGGTTCTGATCCCAGCTCCATACACAGCCCTTCCCAGTATGTGCTGGTGTTCACATTACTCTCCTCAGCTCAGCTTTAGCACAGTGGCGAGGTTCCCCAAACACTTTAGTGCATAATAGGACTGGTTCAATAATCCCATCACAGTCTGTCTTCAGGATGCCAGGACTAATTGGCAGGCGCTGGGACCTTCATCCCCAGCTGGAATTTTACTGCTCATCACAATTAGCCATGATGCTAAAGTCTCTCGGCCACACATGTGCCATTAGCTCAGTCTGGAGCTGTGTCCTGGCTGGGCACTTTCAGGGCCCCACTGCACCGGGTCCCCAGCCTCTGGCAGGGAAAGTACATGATTATTGCTGCAGCTGATTTGCCTTTATTTCATGCCGTTTGCAGTTTAATAGGATTTATTTTGCGCATGTCCAGTTGGAGCGGCTTGCTGCACACAACGCTGCCTGGAGCTGGGGAAGCCAATGGCAGCCCTAGCCTGGAGCATGGCCATGGCACAGGGATGAGTGTCCTGGGCTGGCGCTGCCAGCGGAGGGGCCACAGGAGGGGCTGCCCTTGGGCTGAGCCACATCTCTCTATCACAGCTCTTGGCTTCACCAACTGCCCCTTCTTACAGAAGCATTTGGCATGTGCTTCACTTTGAACATGGGCAGAGGCTCAGCTCGCTCCAGTTCCCAGCAATGGGAACATTTGTTTAAGTGTGGGTTTGGTTTTTTTCCCCTGATCTAAAGCTGTTAAAAGGCAATCAGAGCTCATCCTGGTGGCTTGTTTTCAGCTGCTCTGGGGTGTGCCATTTCTAGGGCTCTGGAGAGAGCAGAAGGCTGAGGACAGGCTGACAATGCAGCTGGTGACAGTTTTATTTCCTTTTAAGCAAATCAGACTTCAGAGACTCTGCTCCCAGAGGCTCTTTGTAGTGATGAGGAGTAAACTCTTTGCTTCTGCTTTTGTTCCCCATCCTTGTATGTGACTTAGATCCCAGCGCTGTGGACCAAGGCTTTGAAAGCACACAAACCTCCTCTCACAGCGTGTCCTTCAGATGGAGACTTATTACCAGAAGACATTGCAAATGCCAGAACTTTGCAAGGCTTCAGAAAGTGATTAGATGAGTTCTAGGAAGAAAAAAATCCATCAAGAGCCATTAAGCATCGAGACAAGCTCTGGGACCCAGATGGGTGAATGCCAGGGAAGTGTCCCTCAAGTCTGCCTGATCCCTCCTGCTCTCTCCATCTTGGCCAGGACCAAGGCTGGGATGCTGGGATGTAAAGGCCCTTGGTCTGGCCCAGATGTGCTGATCTTGGGTTCTATTTCTCCTCTCCTTTCTCCTCTCCTTTCTCCTCTTCTCTCCTCTCTTCTCCTTTCCTCTCCTCTCTGCATTCGCAGGGGGTTATTGCAGGGTCTCCATGCTGTGCAGGGCTCTTTGCCATTAGCTCCTGGAGTTGTTTCTTTAGTCAAGAGCTGTTATCTCTTGGCACTGGAGCAGGACAGCAGGAGTATCTGGAGTGTTGCAAAGAAGCCTTTGGGATGAGGATCTGTTGTGGAGCCAAATGGGGGAAAGCAAAGGGAGATGGCTCTTCAGACAAAACCTTCTTGAGAAGAGGAGCAAAGGGAGGCTGGATTTGCCCTGGTTTTCACAGCTGAGGCTGGCATGCAGGAAGTGACAAAGTCTAAAAGCCCAAAGGATGCAGCAGGGAAGGCTGTTCCATTGGGATGCATCCGTCGGGCTGGGGCTGAGCTTCAGCTGCTGCCAGAGAAACCTCACCACAGAAGCAATGGGTTTTGTGTTAAATGTGGGCTATAGAATCAAGTATCCACCACGCAGCACCATAAGGTCCATTTCAGTCCTCTCTACACTGCCTTTAAAGTTGTACAAACCCCTGGTTTAGTCCATGCCTCCCAGCTGTAGCTGTTATCAAAATAAAACCCTCCCCTGAATTCATCCTTTCTGGCTCCAGGTCATGTTCTCTTGGTTTCAAGCCCATCACCCTGCCCTGCTGGCACCCCACAGTGAGATGCTGCTCCCACACCCATGCTTGGGGAATGCTGTGTCCCTGTGAAAGGCAGCATGCCTGACCCTCTTTGGTCCCCAGCTACTGCATCTCCCCAGTGCCTGCCAGCGCTCACACCTGCACTACTTCTCTCCAAATAACTGAGCCAGCCTCATTCTCCCACTCCTGTGTCCATCATCTTTTGGAGGATGAGATCCTGGTCATGCGAATCCCTGCCTGCTTCATCATCTCCTCCCTATCCAGCAGGGAGGCTTTGAGCTGTCTCCCTCTGCCCACATCCCCAGAGGGGGACATGAGGATGGAGAAGGGTGAGCACTCGGCTCCTGCCTCCTTAGTTGGTCTTCAGCTTTGTTTCCAGTGTAGAGCTGTGGGTTGGGGCAGTATTTCATGCTTGCCGGTGTTGGCTGATAAACCTTTGATTTTCACTTCTGGGAATAATAGCACAGTAATGAATTATATTCACAAGAATAACTGTAATAGTCATAAAACTGCAAATAGAAGAAAACTGTAAATCAGTCACCCCCTTGTAATGCGCTTACTCCATCTGAATCACCCTCCCTGGGCAGATTATCAATTTTATTTGGCTTTTCCATCCTAAACTTTTATTAAGTGGGGTGCCTCATGCGTAAAGATACAGAGTACAGGCCATATGTTCCGTGGATTTATCTGTTTATTTTGCCTTCCTTCCCTCCCTCCCTCTCTCCTCCTGCTCTGTGTCTCTTGGGACCTGCAGGCAGCTGAGGTGGGACCATAAAAGGCACATGTCCCTTGTGTCACTTTACCTTTATTATGCTGAAGAAATAAGCTGCAGGGTGATGCAGAGGCTTTTCCCTGTGCTTGCAGAATTAGCCAGACCCTGCAGCATGTTTAGACTTCCATGTAATTAAAATAGAAAGCCATTAGCATAGCTCCAGGGTAATCAAGGGGCCACATCCTGGACTACAGCATGTGTTGGGCTGCAGCATAAAGATGCTGCTGCTCTCAGTTGATGGCACGATGCTTGCTTGGAGCCCTGCGGGTAAAATGGGGACAGGGAGGGGTGTGAGAGCAGCTGGGGCAGCATCTAGGGAAGGACGGTGACAATTTACTGCTGTGTTGATGAGGCTGAGCATAGATGGAGAACATGGCTTGGACAGCAGAGCCACAGCACTAAAAGTGCCACCAGGCATCTCTGCCACTATGCTTGCACTGCTTTCTCCTGGCCATGAAGGGAGGCAGCAGCAGAGAAGATCTTCTGGGGGCAAGCATCTTCTCTTGCTGGGTTACAGCATCGTAACTAAGTGAAGTCCTTGTCTTCTCTCTTTTTATTGGAGAATCACGTAAAGAAATCCCATCTTGTTTCTCTCATAGCCCATGCTGTCTTCCATGTTTCCTATCAGACATCCACTGGTTGCTGTTGTATTCAAGGGGTGCAAGCTGACATGAGAACAATGTTGAATCAATGCTGATGGGAAAGGTCAAAGGAGTTGGGGAAAAGGTGCAAATTACAGTCAGCAAAATGCAGCTGTGGGTTTGGTGGCCTGCAAGCTGGAGTGGGGTTTGATTTAGCTGGACTGGAACTTGCCAGGGCTTGTATGTTATTTCATGGCTTTTGGAAGCACCAGCTGCAGTTTTCCATTGTAACACAGCAGGGAAAAAAGGGAAAACCACAGACCTTGTGATTTATGAGATGCTTCTCTTGGATATTTCCATCTGCGATCTGAAATTATCAAGTAATGTAGAAAACTGGAATTATTGCTCCAACTACTCCCACCAACTGTGCTTTTGCCATGATTTCTTATGCAAGTCCAGCTTCTTCCCTGCCCCCAGTAGCCTCCAGCGCTGGATCGGTCTGCAGCCGCCTCTGGCCATGCCTCCTGCCCAGCAGCAGGTTGGTTTTGTGGCTCACGGTTAGTGCATTTTGGATAGCCAATGATAGCTAATGGAGCTGAGCCCATCTGCTCCCATCAAGAACTCTTGGCTTGTCTCTTTACAGCTTAGCAGGACCTGAAACACATCTGCTGAGTGAAGGATGTGCTGGAGATGAATATTCTGCTCTGGCAAGTAGCTCCTTGCAAGTCTCAGCCTGTTTTCCTGAGTAACAGGCTCTGGGAAAGTGCTTGGGCTGTGTGTATGTGCGTTAGTGCCAGCACCATCTTTGTGGGCTCATCCTCCTGGCATTGCACACATGGACATCACCTGGGTTTTCCTTAGTGCAGGCTCAGGGGTGACCAGAGAAGGGTCAGGGGGCTTTGGGCAGCTCCCCTGTTCCTCCTTGCATTGCTTCATGGAATATGGTTTTCTCCCTGAACTGCAGAGGTGACTGAGCGGGAGGATAGAGGAAGCATAGATGATCTTAAGGTCCTTTCCAACCCTAACTATTCTATGATTCTATGATAGGCAGAGAGCACAGTTGCTGCTGTGAGTCATGCAGGTGCTTCACTCAGCACCCAGCTCATGCTGTTGTCCCACACGGTGTTATCCTGAACCTATGTGATCAAAAAGGCTTGCTGGGGGGAGCAAGCAGTTGCTGGTGTAGGGAGAAGAGACTATAAGGCCAGAGTGCAAAAGGCTGGAGACACCACAGCATCTGCTGGAGGTTCAGCCAAGAGATGATCCCCAGACAGGGTCTTGCTTGCAGGCCCCAGATGATGGGTTGGCATCTCCTCTCCTCTATTTCCAGGGGTCCCAGAGACTGGGGCGACAAGCACAGGAGCAGAAAAGCCCTGTGGGGTGTGCAACCTGCCCTTGGTCCTCCAAGGAAGGCCGCTGGAGTGAGCTGCTGCTTGCGCTGCTTCATAGCTCTGCAAGCTGGAGCAGAGCTGTGCTTGGAAGAGGAGGGAAGAAAACCTCGTGGGAATTGGATTTTAAAGGCAAGTCCAAAGTTCAAAAGTGGCTGCAGTGTGAACAGAAATCTGCTCTTTGAAGCCAATTAACAAGGCTGAGAAAGCAGCAGGAACGTCTCGGGTTGTAACAGCATTAAAAAGGCACAGAAACTAAACAGCACAGATTGAACATGCCACCCATGCAAGCTGTCACTCCAGCACCAGTGATCCAGCACCGAGATGATCTGCTGGTGGCCTCAGCAGCCGGTCCAGCAAAGTCCTATGCTGCCCACTGGAGCCGTCATCCCTGCAATGCTCTGCCTGCTGAGCGAGTGTAGGGGTGAAAACAGCACAGTTTTGGTTAACTCCATCCAGAGCAGTTTTGTGTGCAAGGGTCTGTGTTTATATCCCTGGTTTTAACTTCTTAGATTGAAGGTTTTCTTGTGTGGCAGGGTCTGGTTTGGGCTGTCTCTGCTGCAGGGGGGCAGGGTAGTGGGGATGCTCCGGCTGCCTGACTCTGCTCCAGTGAACAGATGAGTTTGCAGCTGTTTCACTGTCCCAGCAGAGTGAATTGATGAGTATGGCTCCAAATTCATTTAGCAGACTTGGAGAGGCAGGTGGGTCTGGCGCAGCATCCAGCGTGAAGCTGAGGGAGGCAGAGGGTGAGTGGGATCCTTCCCGCGAGAGTATTGCCTGTGTGCAGGGAGAGGGATGCTCTGTTGTCCTGACGATGCAAGAAACTGGTCCTCAGGTGATTTTCCCAGGGCCTGTGAAACACTGGGAGTCCCAGAGAGGCAGATTTTGTTTCTCTCGTACAAACAGCAAAAGACTCCATGTCTGCTGTCTGGGGCTCACACGCACACACAGAGTCCCTCTGGGACCTGTGGAAAGAGGCTGATCTGATACTATAGTGCAGGTGTGCCCATCGGTATGAGGCTCCAGGGGCACTTTGTCCCAGCTAAGGCAAGAGGAGTATCTCCAGACACTTACCACAGAGGGCATGGACAGAATGAAGCAGAAGCTGAGTTCTGTCCGTTGTGGCACATGAAGAGAGTAGAGACTCGCTCCATGGGTCACCTCCAGACCTTCCTACCCCACTGACATGTGTCCCTTTACCAGGATGCTTCCTGGACAGCAGCGAGTGACTGAGCCAGTGCTGCTGGGGATGGCTCCCCTCTGGCTAATGCAGCCCTTGCTGCAGCCACTGTGGTCACATCTCCACTCCCTGCTCCTCAATCAAGTTACTGAGTCACCTCAGGCATCGGGAGCGAGCAGTGAGGAGCTACTGGGGGGAAGATGGGTAAGGGATGCTCCCGGTTACTCATTGCCCCACTCTGGGATGGGGTTTTCTGGCTTGGATGTGAATGCTGGGAAGCAGCTCCCTCCATTCTGCCTTCCCTCCCTCCTTTTTTACCTCAAGCCAAAACAAAAAGCTGTGACAGCTTGATTTAGGGCTGCATAATGAGGCAGTGGTGAGCAGGATGGGTACAGCGGGAGCTGCGCCTGCCAAATCATTCGCCTTAATTGATCAAATATTTTTATGCATCGTTTATTCCTGTAAGGTGACCATCAGCCCTGCCTCCTGCTGCGTGAAATGAGAAGAGCAATGCTGGGAATCACCTGGGCTGAACCCTGGTGTGACAGAGAGGAGGTGGGTGGCTGCTGAGGACATCCTTGGCCACTGAGGACTTGCCTGGCTGCCTGCACCAAGTGGATGGTGGGTGAGTGGACCCAGCCTCTCCAAGGCTTGCAGCAGGCAGGGGCACAACACAGGCAGCATCCATGTGGCAGGGCTTGTCCTGAAGTCCTGGCTGGAGCATGGGTGCATCCTTGTGCGCCACCCAGGCTCTGCCTGCCCTTCCATGGGGCTGGCTGTGTCCCCAGGGCAGCGCGCCATGGGAGAGCCGCACCGCTGTTCACCATATGAAGGGAAGCACACGGTGAGCCAAGACAGACACTTAAGTAATTGCCAGAAAATGTTTCCCCCATGCAATTAAGTTGCTGTAATCACTAAATCCCTCAGTCAGAGCTGGACCTGTTAATCTACAAAGAAAGAACAAACCAAATCCATTCCTTGTTGGCTTTTATCTCACACCCTCCTGCTGCAGGATACCAGGGGTGGGGAATCACTCTCAGTGTGCAAAGGATGGGGAGGCACAAAGCTCTCATCCAGCCTCCTCCCTTGGACATCGCTGCTCCAGGACTCTGAGCCTCCCGTGTCCCCTGTGTCCTGGGTTCAGGCTGGCTGGCACAGAGCTGGGGATCCCCTTGCCCATCCAGGCTTTAACACATGGCATTTGCCACCAAGGAGAAAAGCCACTGCTGAATGGGCTGTCAGACCCGGGTGGGTTGCGGTGAGAGCCAGCAGGCAGAAAACCTCCTGATCCTTTTGGAGCTCTCCCCTATCTGGCCAAGCCCAGATGAGCTCCATCACCCCCATGGCAAGCAGAGATCCCTTCTCTCCCAGTTGCAGCCAGTCTTCTGCACTTTACCCTTTGTTCAGAGCAAATCAAGTGGCATAAGGTTTCCTTGATCACACCCCCAGGGATGCTCCATTATACTCCCGAGCTCCAGGGATGAGCAACTAGACCACAAAGCTCGGGGAGAAGGCTGGAAATCCTGGGGACATCTGAAAGGGAGTAAGACAATTGGATGGAGGTGAATTGATAACTGGAGCTGCGTCTCCCATCCCAAACTCATAGGAGGAAGGTGTCTGGCCTGTGCTCCTTGCTGCCAGTTGAGGAGGACACTGTAGCTGAGGCATGTCAGGAAGAATTGCTGTTCTTTATGGCTGCTAATGGTATTTGCAGCTCTGCATTTAAAGATGATGATAAAGGTAATCAAACTGTCAGGAACAAAGACAGATGGGGAGCTTGCTGGAGCCAGCGAGGGATTCCCTGCTTTCACTTAACAGCCATGATTTATATTTCATTCACACCTACAGACTTGGAGCAAGGAGCAGGGCAGCAGTGCTTTACAGAAACACTGCAGGGAGAGGTACATCAGAAACTAGATTTATCTGCACTTCAGCTTCTAGACCTGTTTGTGCCTTCTTCAGACATCACCATGATATATGCAGGGGGTTATTCACTTTACCTATAAAACATTTTGACCTTCAGAATTCCCTGATGAGATAACAACCAGCAGCTTAACTTCCTGCGGCCGGATGTGTCCTGACAACCAGCAACCCCCTTTCCCTTCCTGCTCCTCCCAAGCAAGGTTTTGACTAGGTCCCAGCAACAGGCACCACAGTCCCTATGACCTATCCAAGCTATGAAGTACATGGTTCTTTCACAAGCAAGGCCTGTGACAGCAGCAGCAGGGATGAAGGAAGAGGAGGGAGGTGTAAGGACTCAGCAGCCCCAAAGCCACTGACCTTAACCTGCCAGCAAGGCCCATAGCTCAGATCTCTGATGGATGTGGATCCCTCACTGTCTATCACAGACATCTCTCGCTACTCTCCGAGCTCTCTCTTTATCATGGTTCTGGCTTCCTTCTTTTATTCTGTCTTCAGTTGTTGTCTCTTTTCTCATCTTACCTACGTACAGTGTCACATCGACAGCAGGGACAGCCAGCAGCCTTACTCCCTTTGTGACAAAGTCATTCAGCACGGGGTTGTGCCTGTGCTGATACCGTATCCACGCAACCTGTCTTTCAGGGATCCTGTTTGCTTTATTTCTGTGGATTAAAAGAGCCCAGACCCAAACCAAACAGCAAGAAAACAGCCTTACTAAGAAGAGTTCCAGCAGTTAATTAGTCTCAGCATTGAAAGGGCCACTGCCCGGCAGCTAAAAATCATCGTGTTGGAATGGTGAATTAAGCCAGCCAAGCAATAAATCTGAGCAACAAAACAGTCCCTTTAGCTCAGAGGAGCTCTCTTTCCTCAAAACACTGATAAATGGCTTCTTCTGGGAGTCCAAGAGGTCATCAAATTAATAAAGCATTTCAAGTAATGTATGGAAGTGAAGTGACACCCTGCTGCAAGAGATTTGCCATTAAAGCCAACTCTCCGTAACTGAGTGTGATGCGGAGAGGATTTCCAAAGCAAACCCGTCCTCTAATTGAGGACAGTTGTCCAAACTCCTTCATGTCTATTCTGGTCCATTGTCTTCCACCCTAGTCATTATTTAAGAGAGATAAGCTTGAGAAAAACTGACAAAAGAAAAGAAAGAACAATGAAAAACTTGGATTCTCCCTTTACTCAAGATACTCAGAGTATTTACCATGAAGGAAAGTGAAGGGAAGGGACCAAGGAGGGAAAGTAAGTGAGATGCTGAAAAGCTCTCAAGATAATGGCAGGACATACTCGTTTTCTTTGGAGTGGCTGCTTTACATCCCCTACCACATACGTGTACAAAGCTATGGCAAGAATGCTGCACCCAAAATACCGGATTTACTCGCTTGACATGAGTAGGGGCAGGGACTGTTGGCTGCTAGCACTACTGTCAGGGACATTTGCATGACAGCAAGACGGTCCAAAGTCTACGAAGCAACACTCAGACATCCAGGCATTAAATAAACAAAAGGAGTTTGACTTTCAATTAAATGCTGCAGGTTTAGCCTGAACACAGGATGATCTCTTCAGACATGGCAGGCATATAAAGCCAAGTAAGGTCCCCGCTTTATGTCACCCTCTGATTCCCTTCCTGGGTGTTTGGGGTGGCCCAGGCTGTTCTCAGTGCCCTGATCTTCAGAGGAAGAGAAAGTAGCACAGGACACAATAGTAACTTTCAGCTCTTCTAGATGGCCCATGACAGGCCATATGCCAGAGGCAGAGAAAGGGAAAGGCAAGGGGAACTCCAGCTATCTCCAACTACTTGACTAGAAGTTTGAGTAATGGCAGCTGAATACATCCCCTCACTTTCCACTTTCTGCAAGCTTGTATTACACTTGGCATGATTTAACATGAAATATGTATTTAATAAAACGGTAGCATAAAGAGGCACTGAGCAGGACAAACATAAAAAAGAGCTAGCAACAGCCTCTGCAATATTGCATCCACCGGGTGCCCTTCTTCATGAAATCCTGGCCCAGGCTTCATCTGCCTTTGATTTACTTGGAGTACAAACCTCTTGAGACAGCCTCCAGTACATTTATACACTGCAGTGCTCTGCCCTTCGAGGGCTCAACCCAGCACTCATCATTAGAGTGGTGCTGCCCTCGGTGCTGTGTGGGGACTGCTGATGTCCTGGGGGAGTTCTTCATCACCCTCCCAGTGCCTGATATTCAGTCCCAGCAGCACACACACGATGGTGGCTCCAGCCTCTTCACAGACCTCATTGACAAGCAGCAGAAACCCCAGATACCATATGGAGTGTGGATGCAGATGGATGGACATATGTGTAGTCTGCGTGCACCCCTGCTGACGATCACGTCCCAGCGCAGGCATTAACACTCCAGTCTATGGGTTTGTGTTTGGGGCGTGCAAGAGAATCTTTCTCCCATAAAATAAATAAAATACATTCTGAGCAGCTTGGGATGAAGCCAGTCTAATCCTTTTATTCCTTCCAAAGGAAAATGATTCCATATTCAGGGCACTGTGCAAACAATTAATTAGCCTAACAAAAATGAAAGGCCTAATTGCTCGGTATTATTACAGTCATTGGCAGCCAGGTGTGACCAAAGAATAGGTACTGTCTTACCAGGGATAAAGCTCAACTTTCCAGCTTTGGGGGCTTTTGTGATATTTGGACATCTAACAAAACAGGGTTTTTTTGGAGCGATGGTGTAATTCCCCCTTCCACATGCAGAAAAGGTGGCAGTGTTTGGAGACCTCTGCTATACAATAATGAACATGGACAGAGACTCAGCTGGGTCTTTATTGACAGAAGTCGACAAAGCTGTAACTTGACTGAGACGAATGAAATGGTGGTATCTCCATCACGTGTCTCTGGCTAGAGACCTGACTCACAGGATGAGAGTGCTGCAAGATTAAGGAGAATTGTAGTTTTTAAGGAGAAACACCTTAATTAAAGTACAACAGTTCTTAATGCAGCTCCCTTTTCAATGAGTTGTTGTTATCCAAATGGAAAAGTGCTTTAAATTCATGCAGATGAATTTCTTCACTGTGGATAGGATCACGACGAGTCAAGTTACAGGAGCTTTGAGAAACTGAACTGTTATCATTCGTGCATACCTCGTAACATGGAGATAGAAAGCAGATGCTGACTGAACACTGACCTAGCCTGAGGAATGTGGGTCCAATAATTCTTCCTTTAAGCAGCTGATTCCCATGGGAAAATCCCCAAGATCCAGGTTTCATTCTAGGACCTACTTTGCACAGAGACTGTGACCAGAGAGTATTCCTTATAAACAAAGTGGGTGAAGTCTGTTCTCATTCATTATTGACTGTATTTAGAGGGTTTCTCAGCAAGCTGGGTTTTTGGTGTCTGGGGTTGGTTGCAGTTTAAACTAACTAGGGGCACTTGTACTCTTTGTTCCAGAGAGGCAGGACATGCCCATACAGAAGACATCCATTATCGTGCAACATCACACGCTCACGTGGGAGATACGGCTTCCCTCTGTAAACAAGGGGTGATGAGTAAGTGCCTTGCTTAGGGGCTTGGGATCACCCCCTGGCAGTTTAATACACTGAACTGACTGCAAAGGGATCAGGAACCCAAGCCTGGTTATCAAAATGAGGTAGGATGGTCCCCTCCCTCTCACTCTCAGTATGCTTAGCACAGCACTCCAGGGGTGTTATTCCCTCCCCAGGTAATTGAATAAACTGCTGCAAAACTTGCAAAGAGCAAGAGTGAAGCCAGAGCCCCATCTCCTCCATCTCAAGGGATGCAGTGAGAGCAGCACACACACTTATCTTGGCACAGGAGTGGAAATGTCTTTATGCCATCTCAGCAGCTCACTGGAAAAAACACGATGCGGACTCGGTCACTTGAAGCCTTTAGATACTCCACGTTAGTGTTGTGTTGCATTTTAGGAGGTAAGTTGTGTCCAAATACACTGGGGTTTGAGGGGAACTACAAAAAATAGAGGTGATTACAGTACAGCATAGTACAATCCTGCGAAAAGAACAGAAAATACAGGTTTGTGGCTGCAGGTCACTGCACTTCACAATCACCTTCTTAGCTTGCAAAAGTGAACTCAAGCATATAGGGGTCCTCCCGAAACTATTTCAGGCCTGGAACCATTCGTTTATGCATCCGGTAACAATTATTGCACATGCTGCTGAGCACTTTGAGACATAAAACAATGGCAAACCTAAAGATGATCTTAAGGTCCTTTCCAACCGAACTATTCCATGATTCTGTATGATTGTGTCATTGCAAATGACTGAATATCCCAGAAACCTTTGACAGGCTGGCTAACAACAACTGCTTAGCTGAATACAGCTGCTTTGTAACCTCAGACAGACAGGTACTTACAGATAAACAAGAAAACTCTAACAAAAGAAAGCTTCGGTTTTGAATTTATTTTGCAAATCTACCAATTTGTTTTATGAAAGTACGAAATCTTATGGGTTACATTAAACAGTTACATTACAATCCAGGTAATACAAAGAACCACTACAAAGTTAGTTTTAGGTACTCTTGGATAACAAGTAGATTTTACATTATTTAAAGTAAGTCACAAAGAAAAGAGAAAACAGCCTTGTGATTGTCAAAGAATTTAGTTTAAAGCAAGGAAACCAGTGTAGATTCTCCTCATCCTGAGGAAAGGCAAGAGAGCAACACTGATTTTTACATAATCCTTCAGTGTTAATGATCAATTCAATGTATCAAACAGATTAAAGTGCCCACATCTACTCAGGATCAAGAGTACATGTTGTTTGGAAATCAGCGTCATGTGGAATTACATTTACTGTATAACATCACCATCGTCCTTACTTTCAGATGCATAAAAATCCTGTAATATTGTTTGTAAAATACACCGGAGCTTCAAATCTGCTCTAATTTAATTCAGTAGGAGTAGGATCAATTTCTACATTTAATAAGTACTCCTGATTTACTGAAATCCTTACAAACAGCCTCCTTCCCAGGAATGAAATTAATTTAGCAAACAAAATACTGCAGTAACTCCGGAAAACTCTTTGCTTTGCTATGAAGCAATGCAGTGCAACTGCGTTTATGAGGATCTTTATGCATCCTCATTCATGCCTCTCCACTGGCAACAGGACACACGAAGACACCAGTTACTGCGATTAGTAAAAACTTGAAGCTATGTAAATAAAGTGTAAATATCAAAGAACAGATTGAATTCATTTAGCAACCACTCTCCTGACACCCATCTGACACACCTCCAGTGTCATTCTGCTGACTGTAAGCTGCCGCTTCTGATGAGACATCTGTCAATCACAACTGCATAACTGCTTCTCAGGAAGCGATTAAATGGAGCTTTCATTTTGTAGCTGCATCTCTACATGTGTATATAGTTAGGGGCAACATGTCCAAGATGCTACTGCTGCATACAGTGCAGCAGTTTCACAGAAGCAAGGAGAGCTGCTCAGGGGGAAAAAAGGCAGGTGGAGGTACAATCCTCATGGTCTGTGGCACAAAAGAGATTAAAGCAGATCATTCTCTCTTGAAGCCTTCACCTCTTTCAACTAGGACATCCAAAAGGGTGTAAAACCCACAGTCTCCACTCATGCAAGTGCAACAAACCTGCAGAGCCTGTTGCAGTGCAAAAGTGAAGCCAGAAGCATCTTAGCAGGGCTCCTAAGAGAACTGGACATTTATCCACAAGAGTATCTTTTAACACTGATCACCTCAAAAAAACTTAAAAGAATCCAGACAGGTTACACAAACCTACATAAACTTTTCACCTGGACATAAAGTGCCATCAAACTATGGAAGCAAAAAAAGAAGTTACTGTTGAGGGCAGTAACTGCTCTAATTCTCTGCAGAAGGCTTTATTCCCTTGAAGTAGATAAAGTTTAGTACAGTCTTGGAAACAGTACCAAGCTGGTGGGAATGCTGCTATAACCCAGGCTAGCAATTTTCTTCCTTCCTGAAAAACATCACTTGTACCTGACAGGCCAAAGCCAACTATGGTGCATTTACTGGTGGCTGACTGCAGAGCTCTCCCCAGAAGGTACTTTAAAATGGTAACAGATGCTTTACTTTCCTCTTCTCTAATATGATTTGATAAATATAATTTGCTCAGACCCTTTGTTACGAGCATGCATCACAACAGATGGCCCCACCCTGGTTTTACCACTCTGCCTGCTTGTTTTCCATCTCTACTCATGTAAATGTAATGTCAAATCCTCTTAAGAATCCTGAGCAGCCGTCCAGAATCATTTGTTCAACTGACATTCCTGTAATAATAAGGGAAAAAAAAGAGTTGTGGGGAATTAAATGGTGCTCCTGTTGCCAAGTTGTTAAAATTATATGGCAATATGCTTCCAGTAGTTGTAAGAAATTAATTTGTGGAGTGCTTACAAGCTTTACATCTACTAAATCTCAACAGGATACAAAATGCTATTTAAGTGATACAGCTTACAAATGTTAAGGAGAAAAAGAAAAAAATCAGCACCAAAGAGTGAAAGAAGAAACCAGATTCTTGTCTGCACTCTGACTCCCGGAGGCTGGATCCCTACAGCCATGCAGGAGATCCTTGGTGAAGCACTTATGTGCGTGCTGATGTCAGCTCCGGCACTTCTCCCTTCAGTGATAAAGACAGGGCATGTTCAGGGAGATACCCCATTCCTGTAAGCAGTGGCTGGCAAACAGCTCAGCCAGCCCCTCCACTAACTACTCTCTCTTCTACTGCGTTCTCAAAGTACTAGCCAGAGCAAAGTGAGTCACCACTTTTCATTGCCTTTATTGTAACGTTGCTCAGAAAGAAGTGCCCGAGACACCTGATCTGTAGATGAATTCATTTTTACATGATGCCACTATGCAATTACTGTCATTCTTTTCTCACAACAATGTCAAATACAATAGAAAACTTTGGATTTTCTACGGTGAGTGAAAACAGCAAAGTCAAAAGTCAGACCACGCTGGCAGTGCTGTTACTGCTCCGTTCTGTAAGACAGAACCAGGGTAAGGCGCTTTGGCAACAAGCACCAAGTTTAAGCAATGAGCTCTGTAACAATTTGCCCTCCACACACTAGAGTATGCCTAAGTTTTCTGCAGATGTATGGAAAACAGAGAACTCCTGGTTGCTCTCTAAGCTGCTTTGAAACTACAGCAATTCTTCAAATCCAGCAGCAGATCCTAGTCCTATTCTTTTCCTAAGTACAGTACATTTTGATAGCAACATAGAAGCACACAACACAGAGCAGACTTATTCAAGCTCACCATGGCTCTGATGGGCTACACACACCAAGAAGCAATTCAAAAGGAGCACACAACTCAATGCATCAAGCACAACAACACTGACTCAAAGGAATTCCAGCTCCACTTTGTGAGGGAAGAAAGAGTTCACAAAGGAAAAGATTTTATTGCAAGTTGTACCCCTTGGCTCGGCCACTTCTAATACGGATCAGAAGTACCAGAAGCTACCAAGGAGCTGAAGACAAAGAATTCCTGTTTTGTAAATATTTTGAGTGCAGCAAGCTTGCTTTAAAAACAAAAGCCACTGCACAATATTCCAAATGGCCCTTCTCTAAGAGACTTGAAATCATTCAATCAACACTGACAGAAAACACCCATTTCAGTAGCAGTTCTGGCACCTGGCAATTTGGAAAACACTTGTGCATATGGGACTGAGGCAGATTGTTTGCAGACCCCTTTCTTGTAGCATCCTAGGGTGCCTGTGCTTCCTGAACAGCTCCCCACTGGACTGAGCAGGCGCCCTCCTCAGAAGGTGCAAATTGGCAGCTATCATGAGAAACAGTGTCAATGCTCTGCACTTCTGACTGCGGGTGAATGGACACCTGAACAGCTATCTCCTGACCTGGCTCATTCATGGACCCATCGTCTGAATCCCCAGCTGGTGAATTGCTGCGCTTCATCTCGGGGTTGATGGGGTATATGGCAGCTTGGGTACCACAGGCCTGGGGCTGTTTTTCCTCCTTAGCAACTTCATCGGGATCGTCAACTCGCACAGCCTCAAAGATCTCCTCCATGAAAGCTCTGCAGTTAAGGATCAGAGGTGGAAGAGGAATGCTTCTGGCAAGCTCTTCAATGTACCGAGCAAACTCCATGGTCTTAAACTGAGTGACTTTGGCCAACTCTAGTGTTTTGGCAGATGTAATGATAGGGATACGCTTGGCTATCTCAAAAGCCTTCTGAAGCTTCTCAGCCCCTTCCGTCCTGAAGAACTCATTGATAGCCTTCTCTGTTTTGCGGAGGTGACTGCTCATCATGCACAGACGGGTTATGTTTAAGATGAGGGTGATGGCAAAGGCAATGAGGCACACAATCATGTAGTAGATACTCATGTCTCCTGAGGTGAAGGTTACCCTTAGGGTGACTGTGTAGTACAAGGTGTCATTACGATTAACTCCTGCACAGGTGTATCGGCCCCGGTCAGCAAAGCTGACCTTTGTGATGTTAAGGGAATTCTCAGCAATCTTCCACCGGCCACCTGGAGAGTCAAAAGGAACAAAGTGAGCTAAGGAAACAAAAATCACTGGGAAACTAGACACAAGATGGTTGCTCCATCAATGGGAGACAGAGCTTGGAAATAAGCAGTCCGTTTCGAGCACAATACAAACAGTACACCAAGGACTGAAATTTTCTTTTCATGCCTGTGATACAGAGAGCCATAATCCAGCTACCAACCCGACTGCTTAATGGTAAATTATTCTTCATGCTTGCTGCTCTGGTTTTTCTTCTTCCTCTCATCTGCACTTTCTTGAGTGCTTTTGGACAGCTAGCTCTCTGTGACAGTGAACCTAGTTCTTCACTAGTGCTTCTCACTGACTGTGTAACACTATGTTGAAAGACTGTCTCTATAAAGCCTAATTTTCCATATTTTCAGAGTCAGAAGTGACCCATGAAAAAGATCTGAGTCTGTAAATGGCTCTGTTGGCAAAAAAACCCCAGGATTTTCATGAGATGCAGTTTTCTGCTGAGCATGCAGTGCTGATACACAAATCCCATGCAAAGGAAATCAATAAGAGGTTAGCTTTCGATGGTGTTTCCTATGCATTTATAACTTAGGGGGAAAAACTGTTTTCATAACTCATTCTTCTAATTACTCTACTTTGAACTAATCTCCAGATGGCATTATAACTACAAAGAGGTTACTGAATACTTAAGGCAGAAAGATGGCCTCTGAGAAGATCCTATCAATTAGCTTGACGACCTTCATTAATACTAATAGAGTAGAGAAAACCACATGCATCACTAAAAGACATTATTTTGTGAAAATTAAAAACTACAGGGACAGACCTCTAAGAGCCAATGCTAAGAAAATACATTCTCTCTATATACAAAGAGGTTAAATAGCATATATTTTGTCGTTGGCCATTACAAATTGCGTTCATTTCCACAGTCACACTGGTGCATAAACCAGAAAATAAATGCAGCAAGTTACCCCATGCTTTAAAAAATCCTGTAACAAAATTAAAGCCTCGATTGCCAGCTGGGAAAGGGCACATACTGAGGAAAATTGTTTAATTTATGTGTTTGGAAAAATATAATATAAGCCAGAGCAATCATAAATAAAACACCAGTTAGAATCTGGTAGGATGCAGACTCATTTCTTCTGTGTGCTGCTGTAGAAGGATGGATGGGCTAGGACAGAACAACTCGGCTATAATTCACATGCTACAGAGCAAAGGGCTCTGTTTTGCTCTCTCCTTATCTCCAAACTGTAAAAATGGGAGGATAGGAAGACAAAATGATAATAAAGTCCCAGAGGTTTTCAGATACTTTGTATATAAGTGGAATACTGAAGGACAGAAAGCAGCAGGAAAGCTCACCTTCATCTTCCTGTTCAAGCAGGTGTCCTCTGGAGTTATACCAAAGAATATATTCATACTGGCTGATGTTCAGTTTACATTCAATTAAAATACTGGTCCCCTCTTTGGCTATGATATCATGGTGTGCTGGAGAACTTATTAAAGCTTGAGGCACTGTATGAAGGGGTGCATTGAAAGACCCAAAAGCAACTGTCCCATTAAAAGCTACATTTTCCAGCGTAAATCCAAATGAAAGATCAGCACTAACAGTCAAAATTAACAGGCAATAGCTGAGCTTCATGGGAAGCCAGACAAAATTCTTCTTTCATTTAATTTGAAGAAATGAGGTCATATGATATTAAGCTGTCTGTACTGCTCTGAGACAGGAGAGGAGGCTCTCGATCTGTTCAGCGACAGAAAATGTCTGGGATCCAAATGCACTTTCAAGACCATCAATATTAGAAGTGGAAATTGGAAATCCAACTGGAAAAAAAGAGAAAAAGAATTAACTTTATTAATGACAGCAAGCTTATGGTGTATTCTAATTTCATTTCCAGTAAACAGATTTCAATTAGCATAATACAAACTGTCAGCCAACAGGTTCCAAACCAGCACTTTGCTCAGAACACAGTAATGAAACAAGGGTAAGAAGGCATTAGCACAACCTTGGGTCCTCTGGATGTTCATCTTCCCGTCCAAATAAATAACCTCAGGAACAATAATCATTAAGGGGAAAAAGGCTTTTAAAAAAGAACAAATTGTTCAGAACTACTCAAAATGCAGAACTATCTTTATGGTCAGAAAGTGGATTCTGCATGTGTTAACAGAGAAAAAGTGCTTTCCTAATAGAGGAAGATTAAGAAGAAAGAGGATATAATTTCTGCCTCTCTCCCCCAGAATTGCTTTTAACAACTGGTTTTCTAAAGACAGTCTTTCATTTAGCCCCTAGGAAAAAACCAACGCACACACACATGTTTTTTAGCATTTATACATCTACTTACTTGATTCTAGAGGCACAATTAGTGTTAGATATCTAAATGCTATATAAGATGCTTCTGATTTCTTGTGTTGGGAAAGCTCTCGTGGCAGTTATCTAAAGCCACAGAGAGGGAGTCTCTTGCTGAATATCAGGACACTGATGTCTAAACATACTTCCTTTTTTGCAATGCCTCTTGCTGCTGCTGCTGCTGTATTTTCTAATTCTGCCTCCTTTTTTCTTGTATGTTTTACAATAAGCTCCTGTTGAAAATCTTCTGATTTATGCTGCCACATCTCATGGGTCAGACCTTGTTTCTCATCTTCTCTACCCAAATGCTGGCCCATATTTCCAAGCAATTTGAAAAATGGTTTTGTCTAAAGACAGAAGTGGCACTTTTCAAATTAATGTGCACACAAGGTATTTCAGGAAATCAGGATACAGCCTTTATGTTCTTTGCACACAAGGAGTTTCCTTTTAAAAGCCAGAATAAAACCAACTGATAACAAAGTAAGATGACACCAGTAAGAGAAAATCTGTGATCAGTTTTCCTGGAAGCCTGATTCAAGAAAATTTCTAAGCTCATACGCATTCCCTGAAGTTATGATTCCATCCAGACTGCCCCAGAGCCCCTAAAAACCCCCAATTTACAAAGCACAGAAGCCACAAGCCAAAATGTTATCCTAAAGAATACCTCACTTCATCCCATTGACTGTGTGACTTCAGATATATCATCTTTTCTTCTACCAATAACAAACGCCAGGAGACTTGAATTTCATAAATATCACAATACAAAGGAATACAATTTCTTAATAAATAATGCACACACTTCCATCCTTCCAGAATCACCAGCTGACACTGCTTAAAGCAGACAGAAACCCTGTCATTTATGAAAACATATGTAATACAAATAAACACAGGTGATTTGTATTAATTGTCTTTTCAGCAGAGAAAAAATAAGCAGATTCAAGCATGAGAAAATTTGGTGATAACACATTACCCAGACTAGGAATTCTTTTCTGTTAATCTGTGGGAGGTCAAACCAGACTCCAGACAACATTAACTGACCCACTTCTGCTGCGGCTGCTGCCAAAACCAGTCTGACAAAGAAAGCAAGTAAGACAGCTGTGTCCAACTCTCCTTCAAGCTTGACTAACCAACTCACCCACTTAATCCTGCAAGAGAAACTGGAAAACAAGCTCTCTGGTTGCTTCCCTGTAAACAGCAATCCCTCCATCTGCCCTCTTTTTAGTTGGCCCCACTCTGTTTTATATCATGCATTCGTTCAAGATGAGACCAATGCTGAGAACTCAATTAAACCATTGTTCTGAAAAAGCTACTTTCTCACAGCTAAATGGTTAAAAACGTTCCCAAGGCCTCTTTAGGTCCTGTTTTCCACCAGTTACACATTAGGGAAAGTGTTGCTGAGCCCTGCTGCCTCTGGAGAAGAGCACCCCAGCCACATCAACTGCACAAGACAATAGTAAGGTTGGTGCTGATCAGCAACTATTCCTCTGTTTGAAGGTGTGGGTTTAACCTTCCTTTTTCAGACCCCTATTATTTTCAAGAGTGTTTCAGAGCCTTCAGAAAGCTGCTAACAACTGAGCTGCTTATTGGTTACCTTGTGCAGACTTCTTAAAAGCAGGACTGTTAGCAGTTTGTGGACCACTGACATTTGAATTGCTGGAGCTGCCATTTGAGCCTGTCACAGCTTGCGCTCTGATGACAGATTTTCAGCACACATCACCCCACAGCCCAGCTACCTTCAGTTAAAAATGCCACCACACTTAATGGCTTTTGCATGCATCAGGACCTGACTTTACAGCATTTGAGGCAGTTACAGCTGATGACAGCTCTGCAGTGAAGACAAACCCTCATCTTCAGGACCAAATCAAACATGTAACTTACAGTCCTCTAAAACAATAACCTCCCAACTAATCATGTTTTAGATTTATTAGAGAATAATTCCAGGACCTCTTGTACTTTGCCTCAATTATTGTAATTTTAGATTGTAAAATTTAAATTGTTAGAGTCCCAAGAGTCTGTGACACTCCTAAAATGACATCAGGAACCTCAGTCAATTATTTAACACAAGAAATACTCATCAACATTTTCCCTCATAAGACAATTATCTTCAGTAATTGCATATGCTCTCCAATATATTCGCACTGAGCTTGCATAATGGGTAAAACATTGGTGATGGGTCATTGAGTTTTACTATTAAACTCTTCGAGGACGGATTTATTAGAAATTGTTTGTCACATTTTGCTTTGGAAAAGCCATTACTGCTAAGCAGACAATGATCTCTCACTGCCCAGTGCTGGGAAAAACAGAATAGTTTGTGAAATTCATATTCTTCCACCATCACACTTATGCAAAACAGCTGCTGGAGCTGATAAAGGATCCAGAAAGGATAAAACATGTACAGTGCCCACATTGCAATTCTTCCAGAAAACATTAAGCCCAAGCAAGATGAAACGTGCAGAATAGAAATTGGCTATTTTACAACTGAACCTGAAATGGAGCTGCACATACTTAACCTTTATTAAGCCGTAGGTAGTAACAACAAATAGCAGTTCCAAGATACAACTCCATGATGCATATGCTTGTGTGAATCATCTTTGGCTCTTATCCTGAAAAAGCATATTTGTGTTTAACTTAGAGTGCTATAAGTAGTCCCACAGAGGTCAATGGAAGTACTGATAGTACTTAAAATCACACACATTTATAAGGCCCTGCAAAATTGGGGCCCAAGAGGTTGCCAGTTATATGGCTTTACATTCATGGCTAATAACATCACTCCATACCTGGAGAAAAGTGAAGCAATAAACCCAGACACACCTGACAGACCATAGACTGTTCTAACTGACTGCCACTTCTGTCTCACAGCGTGGAAACGTATTCTGGCATTCACAACTGGTAATAACACACACTAAATAGATGTAAATGGATCACTCTGCACTGAGTGCACCTTCCTATCGCAGTGTGACTGTGACCACCCTCTGACGCTCTTTCAAATCAGAGAGCTGCATCCAGCAGAGCCCTTAAGTCATTGACTCCTAGGAAGTTAATGGGAACAGACGCATGGCCTTGGCCAGAGCCTCACTGGGGTTCCCAGCGTGGCAGAGGCTGCGGCGAGGGTTCACCTTCTGCCAGCACCAGTGAAGGCTCCTGGGGTGAGCGCCTGCACCGGCACCAAAACCAAACAGCTCCGGGCGCAAACCGACAGGAGGCCAGAGCAGACCTCGCTGGTGAGTGGCCTTGGCCACGTACGCTGTCCTCGTCTGCCTGACACAGGGAGCTCCCGAGGGGCGCGGGATCCGCGGCACACGAGAACACGGCTATTGCCGCGGTCACCGAACCCCCTCAGGTACAGCACTGCACAGAGCGGCCCCGCTCAAGCCGGGCTGCTCCAGGCGGCGGGGAACACGCCACACACCCACCCGGCACCCGAGGGACCCCGCCGGCCTCACGTCACCCCAAAGGCACCACCCGCCTCCGGCTGCCAAAACAGCGCTCCCGGCCCCAGGGTGCCCCTCAGCAGCGAGCGGGGCGCGGAGCTCCCCCCGAGTCCTCACCGGGAGCAGCGCCGGGGCCCTCCCGCCGCTCACCGCCGTCCGGATGTGCTCCCCCGCGCACCCTTCCGGGCTAGGCCGCGCTTCCGCGGGGCGCCGCTCTGCGCCTCCGCTCGATGGTTGCGGTCCGCCCGGCGGAGGAGCGCGGAGCTGCCCCGGCGCGGTGGGTGAGGAGCGCGGGACCGGGGCCGCGGGTGCGAAGGGCTCCAAGGGTCCCTCTGTGGGACCGGGAGTCCTGAAGTGAGGAGGGCGTGGGGGTATACGAGGGTCCTCTGTGGAGGGGTCGGTACCGGTAGGGCCCTCGGTTTGTGGGCAGCTGGGGGGCCCTTATGGCACAGGAGTTCCATGCCCGGGGGGTTTAGGGAATGAGGGGTCCCTTGTGAGCTAGCGAGCCCCATGTGGGGGATGTGGGACCCAGGGGAGAAGGGGGGGCAGGGGGGCCCCGAGGGCTGGGTAGTGCAGGGGGTGCTGCAGGGTGCGGGGTCCCACTAACTGCTATGGGGGGAGCCATGGGGAAATGGGGTGGGGGTCCCCGAGCCACCCCGAGCTGTCCTTTTCGTTCACTCCAGGCCAGCAGAAGCCGTGACTGGGGGTAGCTGCCCTGGTTGCATCTGCGGCCGGCTCCGAAGGGACGCAGCTTCACGCCGGCAGTGATGCTGGCGCCTGTGAGGTGCCCAGTGTGACCCTGCCTGTCCCTGCCTGCTGTTGTTGCCCTCAAGTTGCTGCCCTGGAGCTGGTGCTGTGCTGCCAGCGAGGCCGGGAGGAGGGCAGAGAGAAACCTCTGACCCCGTGAGCAGGCCGCGACGTGGCAGCGCTGCTCGTGGGTCACCGTCATCCCCCACGTGCAGTGTCAGTGCCGGCTGAGCGTGTTTCAGGTGCTGGGTGGTGTTAACGCCCTGGCAAACACCCTCAGCCCTAAATACAGGAGCAAACCAGTTGTTGTCTCTCTCCCTGTCTGGCTTTCTGACAGCTATCCTCATTTTAATGGAGCCCCCTTCAAAGCAGCCTTCCCAAGCCATTTGTTTTCACTGTTTTTCATGAAGCGAGTCATGTATTGAATTATCCGAGGCCCTCTTGTACCTCTTTCATTTGCTTTTCAGAATTAACTACCTGTTTCTTTCCTGTGGAGAGGCTGTCACTTAGATAAAGCCAAGTGGTTCTGTGGGACTTTAAACTTCCAAGTGTGACATTTTTTCCGGTCACATGTAACTTGGTGTACACATTTGCTTAAAACCATAATCTGTTCACGCAGGTACATGTGGCAACATGGAGGGCTTTCTGTCTTAGTTGTGTTTAATTGCTTAAAACACAAGCGTGATGCTTCTGAACTAATGTCAAAGTGTACAAGGGAGTGGTTGTTTTATCTGCTTTGATTTCTAGGGGTGTTTGTAGTCATGTCTGAGAAAGATAGTGGTGAAGATCCAAAAGAAGAAACCTCTAATGGAGATGGAAATGAACAGAAAGCAGAGGACCGTGGCAGCACTGAGAGCAATCAAGAGAAAGAGCAGGAGATTGAGCCAGTGCCTATGACTCGGAAAAGACCTGAACCCAAACCCCCAAGTCAGCCTGCTGCCACAGAAAAGCCTGCAGCTGAAACCCTCAAGGTATGTTCCTGTGTTAGCTCTAAATAATGTGACTTCACAGTTCGTGGCTTTGAGTACAAAAGAACGCTGAGCATCAGGCCCACTCCTGAAAATTCACATTGATGTTTATCTGAAAGTAAAAAGCTGCACAAAAGTGACACGTCACAGCCTGCTTGTGTTCCTCTCCTCACCATAATACCTACATCACTCTCCTCTTCTTCATTAAAGGCCTCTGATTCTTCAGCTGCAGTTCAGACAGGATGGGGGTACTGGGGAAGCTGGGGGAAATCTCTTCTGTCAACTGCATCTGCTACTGTAGCTACTGTAGGTAAGGCTCTTTCTGGTATTTGATATATATTTTAACCATTCTTCATGTCTCAGCTAGTGCTCTTGAGCTTGTTTCTAGAGAAGGGGATATCTGTCATACCAGCAGCTATTGGAAAAATGTCAAGGGAATTGTTCAAGTAATGGGGAAAACTTGTAGCAAGGTACAATGAGATTAAGGAGATTATGCATAGCCAAAATTACTTCAAAGCTTTTAAGGTGTTTGCATCATTTTCAGCTGGTATTTTAAACTGCTATTCAGTCTGTATTTGCAACTTGATTTAAAAGCTGAGGTGAAACCTGAGTTCATTACATTGGTAAGTAAGCTGGGTAGCAGTAGGTTTTAGTGCTGGGTGAACTGTCTTAAACAGGAGGAATCCAGAATAATAAAACCCAATATGAAGACCTAATCCTGTTTCTGATTTGATTTCTGTTGTATCTCATGGTTAAAGTAATGCTGCTGTCTTCTCTAGGTCAAGGTATTTCAAATGTCATAGAAAAAACAGAAACAACCCTTGGGATCCCCAGTCCTCGTGAAATCTCTTCAGAAACTAGAGATGCTACAAGAGGTCAGTTTTTTCTTTGTAAGAACAACACTGAAACATTTCTCGTAACATAATCAGCCCCAAAATAACATCACCTTCCTCTTCATCTTGCATGTTGAGGTAGATATCTCAGTGCTAAAATAATACTCTAATGCTTACTTCTGTTAGCTCTGAAAAGAAGGTAGAAAAATAATGCCAATTCTAGCCCTGCTCCTGGCTGACACTTGGTGTTGATTATTTTCTCCATTCTGTAGCTGACAGCATCTTTTTTGGGGAGAAGGAAGTTAATTTTCTGCCTTCTAATGCAGGAAGCGAAAATCCTGGTGCTAGCACCACAGATGCAGTTGAGGATGGAAGTTCCTTTCCTATTGCCGGGGCTCTTGGAGTATTATCAACCATCTCTACTGCTGTCCAAAGCACAGTGAGTGAGTTGGGAATGCAGGAGAAAATGGGTGTAAGAGAGCACTGGGGTTTTTGCCTTTCATCTGAAACATCATAAGAGAATGGTTTTAATTCTTATTTTTGTGGGATGAATGGTGAGAAACTGTTCCCACCTTCAGACAAACTTTATCCTGTGCCTTGCTTCTAACTGGTATTTAATGTGTAAGTTGTCCTGAATTTTGATAGTATTAAATGTTGACTCATAACAAAAAAAGCTAACGGTGGACAGTGTGGGGTGTGCATTCCTGTGCATGTCACCTCTGTACCCAGTTATCTCTGCTCGCTTCCTTTAGAGTATCCAGGTAAAATGCAGGGTCAGACTTGTTTCTGGAATATTTCCACTGATTTTCAGTCTAGAGATGAAATCCAGTCTCCTCTTCAAAAACTCCTGTGAAACTAGCCCAAATTGCTTGGAAATCAGCTTGCTCCTATGACCATGAGAAATACACTTCAAAGGAACTCATTACCCTTAGAAACTGTGCTTTTGTGATCTGTTGTCTTGTCAATTTGCCCTTGAATCTGAAAGAGCTGCAGAAAGAAAGCTTTCTTCTGCTTTTAAGGCTTGAACAAGAGTTAACAACCAAAACCCACAGGTCTAGTGTTTTGTGATTGGAAGGATGAGAACTAAATATGAGAACTAAATACTTCAGTGTGCTTAAGAACCAGTTTATTCATAAAAGTGTATTTCCCATCAGATTGTTGCAGCTGTCTGAGTGCTCTATTAAACTGTAGGATTATAGTATGTTGTGGCTCTTTCCATGTCCTGCTGCTTTCTTTGTGGCAAATAGGGTTGAATTTTAGGGTGACAAGGATCAGTTTGGCTTTTATGTGAGTGTCCAGCATGATACTGCTGATATAAATCCTTAATTTCCTTCAGTTGCATAATTTTCTGTGAATTTTATGTGCTGCCTATATCCAAATCTGATTTCTAGGGAAAAAGTGTTATTAGTGGAGGTCTGGATGCCTTGGAATTCATTGGGAAAAAGACAATGGATGTAATAGCTGAGGGAGATCCTGGATTCAAAAAAACAAAGGGCCTAATGAACAGAAACTCCACGTTATCTCAGGTATGGCAGTTCCATATCAGCAGGTCATTGGTTTTTCTCATTTCTTCTCCCTTCTTTGGCAGTCCCGTCATTACACAAGCATTTTTACTACTGAACCAAACCACTTCACTTCCCCATCTCTGTATCTTCTGGCACTGACCTGAGTACTCTGCTTCTATTTTTCAGGTCTTACGAGAGGCAAAGGAGAAAGAAGAGCAGCAGACAGCTACTAAGGTTACCATGGCTACGGAGAAGAAAGCCCATTATGGGTTACTGTTTGATGAGTTTCAGGGTCTTTCTCATCTGGAGGCCTTAGAGATGCTTTCCAGAGAGAGTGAATCAAAGGTAATGGCCTTGAGCAATTTGCCTTCTATTTTGAAGTCAGTTGAGCAGGGAAAAAAAGACCAGAAATATATGGATATACATGTAAAATTGAGTGCTCAGAACTTGCTATAAAGTGATGGATTACACAACTTCACTCTGACCCCTGCATTATGATCTGGTGTTTACCTTGGGAGTGTTATGTCCTGTCCTCAGCCCCTAAAGCCATTTTCTTTACCCAGCTACCCTCAGTTCTTGCATGTCTTCGACAACATTTCACAAATTACTCTTTCCTCATAGTCGCTTGTTTGCTACCTTGGTCTAGAGAAAAGGAGAGTGTTGGAAGCACAGCAGAGATTGCCCTCTCTGTCTTGGGGCAGGAAGGAGGGCAGACCAATGTGCAATTTCAAAAGTCATTCATTTTTTTAAGTGAAAAATTGAATAACTGCTGAAGAATCCATTATTATTTAATGGGTCTTCACAAATAGGTCTTTTTCTTTTTCCTCTTCCCTGTAGGAAAGTGCTACTTTCTTGTTAACATTCAGCCTGATGTTTTTATGTGCAGTGTAAACCAGCGTTGCATCTTCCATTGTCTGTCTTTTTCTTGTTGGATTTATGATTCTCTGTTTGGCTGTGCAGGTGAAATCGGTTCTAAGTGCTCTCTCTGGGGAAGAGTTGGACACCCTAAAGGAGGAAATGAAACAACTCAAAGAAGCATTTTCTTTACCTGAATTCTTTGAAGAAGAAGAGGAAGAAAAGAAGGGTAAAAGAGCCCCAGGTTCTGGAAGAGCAAACTGGTTCTCGATGAAATTCTCAGTGTAGAACCAACCAGCCTTGATCACTAGCAATGGGCAGGTTGCCAAAGTTAAGTTATTCTTTAGCTGGATGTTTAATCCTAGAGCCAGCTGTGGCCAGGAGCATGACAGGTAGCAATACCCTTCATCTCTGGAAAGCTTCTGTGCAGTAATTCTGTAGCAGGAATGATTTGTTGCCAGAGGAGGATTAAAGTTGTTTAACTCCTGGGCAGTTCATACAAGTGACCTTGAGCCAAGGTACAAATTCAAAGAGATGCTGGGTTTCCTTGACCATGAGGGAAAAACTGTAAGCAGAGATGTCCAACCTGTGGGAAAGCAAAAAGCCTTTTGATTTATTTGTTAAATGAGAGTTAGCCACACAGGCCAAAAGACTCAAGAGGTGCCTCCATGTACAAAAGCCATCTGAGTCTTGAGGATTATGCAGATTTAAATGTAAATTTCTCACACTGCTTTTACCTAAATGGCTCATCAGGGAGGGCTTACACACCTGCACTTGCTATCATTTAACATTTAATGTATCTTTTATATTTGCACGTGATGCATCTCATAGCCTTCCCCCCACTGTTAACATATGCCCTGCCGTATATAATAGAAGAACCGTAGGCTTTAAGTGATATTTCAGGCTCTCCAAGGTGATGTGCAAGTTACTGCATTATAAAGTGCTGCCTGTAAAAAAATAAAAACGGAATTACCTGAGCTACCAAAGCAGAATTAAGAAAGCAGACGTTAACCTCCTGGTGCTGGTGTCTCCACTGTTTCAGAACTTACCTTGTAAATTGTATTTAAGAAGACCAGGCTCAATATGTCTTGCCTGAGGTGATGATTCAAAGAGAAATAAAGGAGATAGTTGATAGACTTGGGCAGAACTAGTTCTGCACTGAAGTGCTGCTTGTTCCTGTCTGTGTCCTTTGCATGGATTCTTTAACTTTTCCTGTTCTCTAGGAGATGAGGAGTTCACAAAAGAAGTAACAGAATTGTTTTCAGAGTTGCGCATCTCCTCAAGCCCGGCCAAACTGATCACAGTGAGTTATTTCCTATCTTCTAAAAGCTGGAGAGATTTCTTACAAGAACTGCTTCTCTTCCTGTTTTGTTTGTGAAAATATCAAATGCATGAAAACAAGCCTTGTTTTAGATCCTTTGACAATGGTAGGCAAAAGAGATGGGCCATTTCCTTTGACCTTATGGGGCAAAATCATGTTCTGTAATGTTTTTGGCTCTGAATCAGTGCACATTAGTGTGTCTTTGCCCTTTCACTGTGCAGTTACAAGTGGTGGCAAAGATAAATGTGAGCACTAAGCCTTCAGCCACCACAGTGAAATCGACCTACAGTCACGCACTGAAGCCGTCCTCTTGGTACAGAGCAGCTGGTTTTGCTATGTTCAGAACTTGGGATGAGGAAGCATCACTTTTCTTGCCTTCATTTTACTACCCTTCAGATCCACCAAGTGGCAGCAGTATGCTGCATACTGGTTTTTAAAGCACCTCTGTTAAGTTGTGGTCTTGCTGGTAAACTAACACCCAGTGCTGGAGAAATGACTGTGCTCAACTATAACAGTAAAGCGAGCTGACCTGAAGCCACTAGGATTATTTGCTCTTCTTGTTCTCCCTAGCTCAGGAGTCATGGCTGTTTTCTTCCTCCATAGAGATTCAGTACTCCATGTTTTGTGGTGGGCAGAGGGGCTTCATTCCAGTCATTAAATACTATGGCACATCTTCATACAGGTGAGGACATCTGCTCATGAATGGATAGCACAATTCAACAGTAGTCTTCCTAAAGAAGAAAAAGAGAGTGAAGAGAATCAAGAAGTAGAATCCAGAGATGGTGACCACGATGCTAAAAAATCAGTAGAGGTAACTGAGTGATGAAGGAAGAGAATGTCTGTCCGTGGACTGTTTACCTGGCTGCTGAGTTACAGTTGTGTTTCCCAGAGTTTGAGTGCAGATCCTGAGGTCTGAAAGTGCAGTGTAGTGACAGCACGTTGTGTGATTCACTTGTCTTAAATAATAAAAGCTGCTAGTTTATGTGTGGTCTGGGAAATCTTTTTAACTCTTGCAGGATATTCATGCGTTTGCCATAAGAAGTCTGGCTGAACTGACAGCATGCTCCATTGAAATGTTCCACAAAACTGCAGCTTTGTTTCTACATGGTCAGAAACAAGAGGTGACAGCCACAGACAGAGCCAAGTCCCTTTCACAGTAAGTTCATCTCTCACTAAATGTGTAGCTTATAATTACTGACATACTGATTTAACTGTCTAATGATTCTTTGCAAATCATGGGATGTAGGGCTTTTGAGTTCTGCATGTATGTTTAAAGTTGCAGTGGGTGGCATCACTATCTTCCAGCAGTATTCAGCTGCCTCTTTTTACAGCTTAAAGATATTTCTTGATAAGAAAGAGGAAACCCTACTTGAAAGCTTTTATTTAGCCAAGTAGAATGTTTGCCCTAAGCTTGTGCTGGTTAGTGGATAGACATATAAAACATGACAAAGCAGTTGTATAAAAGTGATTCTTAATTACCTCTTTGCTAATCTTTTAGTATGTTAGGTATGTGATGTTGTGAAGTACTGCAGCTAAATTAATACATTGGTCTTTCCAATAATGCATAACACGAGGTTTTTCTTTTATGTCAGGAGATACTTGGCAGGCACATGAAATATGCAGTACTTTCTGATTCAGAAAATAATACTTGTCAGTAAAAGAAAAAAGGGAGTTAGTACCATTCCTTCTTGAATGGATGTGGCTGTCCTCTGAATGCTGTTTCAGACATTCAGCTTTAATTGTTTGTTTTTACGTCTTTCCCTTTCCTAATCTATTCAGGGAACTTCTGGAGCTTTGTACACTGTTTATATGCTCTATATCAGTTTTGGTTTAATTCAGCTATATAATGCATGGAAACAAGATATTTGTGTGTTAGAAGAATGCTAAAAGTTATTCTTATAGAATGCATTTGTTACATTGTTTTCCCACTCTTCTTCCACAGAATGACAATTGTGCTGTGTAAAGAACTGTCAACTTTCTCTAAAGAGTTTACTACATGTTTAACGACTGCAGGGGTAAGAGTTACACCACAGTTCTTGGGAATGAGATGTGGCTAGTTGATTACAGCCTTGAGATCTTCACCGCAAAGTGCTTTTTGTGTTGGCACATTTATGTATGCATTTTTTTTGCCTTGTAAACTGATCTTTTAGGTCAGTGTTCCCCAAATTGTGGTATCTGAATGTATGCTGAGCTTTTGAATGCCTTCTGCTGCATTCAGACTGGTTGTGGGGGTGAGTGGAGAGGGGGAATGGAAGCTGACAGAACTAAGGAGACAGAAGTAAATGAGGTTTGTGATCCTGATGTAGCTTTTCCAAAACACTCAGGTGTTATTGAAGATAGTATCATTATCTCTCAATTCTCCAGCTGTCCACAGTACATTTAAAGATATAATGTGTATATTCATGTATGGCTTGCGTTGGGCATATGTGGGTTGCTTTGTTCTTATTTGCATGCTACAAGGCAGGTCCTCTGCAGCTTGTGACTTAACTTTCTTAGAGTCAGGGGAGCAATGGTGATTTTAAGCCTACCGAGGATTTAGCTTTATCTTGCTTGAAGAAATCTGATCAGATTTTTAATCAGGATAATATATGTCTGATCTCTGCAGGTCAAAGAGAAAGCAGATGTGCTTAATCCCTTAATCACTGGAGTGTTTTTGGAGGTCAGTTGTGCTGAAGTTAAAACATTAAGTAATACTTAAAAAATAGATACGCTGTTTTTTTCACTTTGGTATCCTTATGTGTGCCAAGCCTCATGGTTTAAGATTCTGCTTACTTATCTAATCACTTGAAAGTTGTAACAAATGTCTGTAGATTTGCACAAGAGATGAGTTGCATAATGAAAAGTGAGCCTGTATGGTCTCAGCTGACAGTTATGATGGGTCAGAAGACACATACTACATCCAGCAGTCTGGTTTTCCAGAACTTAGGTGTCCAAAGTCAAACCTTAGACAAGCTCAGAAATAAACATGCAAGAGTCCCACGCTTCCTAGCTGTTAAATTGGTTCTCAGAGCTTGTAAACTTCTGAGGTGTGGTAGGAAATGGGTGTTCCCTGTTGGTGTGTTATTCCTTCCTGCTACGGCATTCTTATGCCTCACTTTGAAATGGATTCTCAAAACCAGTGTCCTACATTTGGATTGCACTTGATCTTGTTTGGCAGTTTTGAAGCCAGTTGCTTTTTCGCCTAGTGGCATAAAACTCCTCAAAAACTTAATGTTAAATTGATTTCTAAAACGAAGCCTTAAAAATCCAACAAGCACGAGGCTTCTGTTATGTACATTAATCAATGCTGTTTGAAATGAGTGTGTGGTTAGGAAAGCTGATTGGTAGCATAATTATTCATGTGTGTATTTTGATTTTTGTTTTCACAGGCTTCAAACAGTGCTTCATATATCCAAGATGCCTTCCAGCTCTTGCTGCCTGTACTTCAGATCTCTCTTATTGAGGCTAGAACGGAACTATCACAGTAATAAAACCCCTTCTAATTAAGAACTTTTTGACCTTCCCACTTCGTAGTTTCCATGCTGGAGAGTGATGTAATGGGTGTTATTAAAGGGAAAAAGATTAACTCTGATCGCTGCTGCTGTAAGAACGATGATTAAATGCAGTCTGGCAATGACAGCTTCTACAGCACTGAGAGATGTGATTAGCATAGTCCAGGTTGGTGGGCAACGTGACAGACTTAAGTGCAGACTGCTTTTCTGTTTCCATGGACTGACTATATCTTCTCACTGAAATCCCTCTGCTGTATCTGTTAACAAGCCCTTTGTCTTCACAGTCCAGAGAGCTTCTCCCAATGCTGGAGAGAAGAGTAGCAGCTGGCTAGTTAAAGAGTTAGCTAAAATCATGGTGTGATTTTTAAGTCAGAGAGACATAATTAGGCTCCTGATAGCTCTGCGTTGGTGTTGAACTGAATATTGGATAGGAGGTGCAAGAAAAGGCAAATATTTAGGAACCTTGCAGTTCCTAGGCTGGAAAGAATAGAGCTGGAAAGAGGATTCCTTATCAAGCTGTTGCTGCTGAAGAGAAGCCCTGGTTGCCTGAAGACGTCTGTTAATGACTCAGGAATGTGGGACTGGGACTCTCGCTAGGATGCTGTTCTCTTGCAGAGTGCTTGCTTCAGCATGATCTGGGAAAATTCTGATCTGGCCCTAAGAATGCGGGTACTTTGCTTTATAGCAATAAATGAGAACTGGCTAAAAGAGATAGACTTGTGTTTGGGCAATTTAATGAGAGAATTTAGCAGGAGGATTCCACTTCCTCAGTGAAGCTTCACGTGTCAGCCACAGACAACTCAGATACTGCTTGCCTCCTCTTTCTGTGTAAAAACACTATAATGCAATGCTCCTTCTTCTTGGAAGGTATATTAAAGTAGGGGGAGAGGAAGCAATTTGATTCTGTTAGCAGGAGTCCTAATTTGTCTCAGAAGCTTCACGTACGGTGTCTGTTTCTTTGTGCTCTGAAAGTTCCCTGCTTTGTTCCTTTCTGCAATGTCTATCTTTTGAGCCTGCCCACTGGGAGGGAGCAGCCTCTGTTGGAATCACAAGAGCAGAAATGCACAGCTAAAATGGAACTTCAAGAAGTCCAGAATAGCTAACCAGAGGTGACCAAGTGTCACACCTGCCTCTGTCCTGGCTCATTGGTGACAATGATGCTCAAATCCCGTTTGGAAAATCCTCTGGGTTTTAGCAGGTCTTGCACGTTTCAGCTGTACTGAAGGCTTAACATTCCTCGATTTGTGCAGCAGAGGAGTGTTCTTACTATTAGAATATCTTTTGGATAATGCTTCTCTGATTTTATATATATATCTCTCTATATATATCTATATATATATCTATGGGAAAAGCCTGTCCTTAGTCATGGGTAGACCAATTAGATCTCAAAGGGAGAGCTGGTTGGTTTTTTGCATCTTAAATGCAGCTAAACTCGAAAGGAGAATGTCTGGGGTAGAAAAACCTGCATTACTATAAATTCTGTCTTTTTTTTCTTGGTTTGGTTGGCGGCATAATTGAAGGAAGGATTTCTTTTGACAACCATTTCGGTGAAAAGCTATTGAGGTAGCAGTGAGCACAAACATAATGAGAAGCAAGAACTGTGGGCATTTTCTTCTAGCCCTGGCTGTGGTTTGTGGGGCAAGGCTGGGACAGCCGGGGCTTTTCTCATGGCTTTTCTCTAGCTTTCCCAGAGGAAAAAGTACTCTGAGCCCAGGCTGGGCAGTGAGGGCTCCCACAGCCGAGCTCCCAGTTCCTGCACCAGTGCAAAATGGTAGCTTTGCTCCTGCTAAAAAGCCAAAACATACAGAAATGGCAGAAGAGAAGAAATAAAGAGGGGGCTATGGCACAGCAGCGTCTTTTCTTGCAGATACATTCGACTGACCTGCAGAGCTTTAGTGTAGTTTAATAATTAAAGGAAATGAGGTGATTTGTTTTGAAGATGCAGACAGTAATTCTTTCTTTGCCCACCTGGATTTTGTTACAGCAGCCAGTAATCAAATGTACACCAGCTTCACTGGTGTGCCAGTGGGAGGAGTGCAGTAGACAGCCAACTAAAACAGATCCACAGTTGCTGAAATCTTCCTACCCGAAGGATTCATCAGAATTCAGCATCCAGCTGTCTGGAGGTCTTACTGCTTGGCCTTGCCTTGTGCATGAACCTAATGAGAGCTGGCAGTAATTTGAGCACTTGTGGTAGTGTTTGGGGAGGTAAGAGGTGGCTGAGAATAGAGAAGAGTTAGCTAAGATGCTGGCAGGGACTCGAGGGGGATAAGAGAAAAAAAGCTTTCCACAATTATTTTCTTTCCTTGGGAGAGATTCTGTTATTTGCAGCTGTAAAAGCTGCTTCCTGTCAGCTGCTGTGGGAAGGTTTAAAACATAAGAAAGGCTTGGTCCTCCCGATGGGCACTGGGACATGCTCCCAGCCCTTTTCCAACCAGCTTCCCAGGGACTTCATTATTAAAACACACACGTTCAGTAACAGCAAAACCTCTGACACAGGCGGGATGAGCATTTGTTGTCATTTGAAAGAAGCAGCAGCTACATTGCCACTGGTGGCACCAGCAAGAGGACAGCATGTCCCACGTCGCCTACGGCACAAATTAAATGCCCTGACTCAGAGGCAGGAAGGGGAGAATTTGTGGCAGGAGGAGACATTTCTTTCCCAGGTGTGGATACTGGATCCTAAATAAACAGCGGTCTACGATGATGGGATTTAAGCAGAGATTGGTCTTCTGTAGCCGAAGAAGATGTAAGTGCACAGAAATAGAAGCTGTAAGTGCTTAGTACTGTGCTAATTAATGTTTTCTGTTAGTCCCTCCAATCTGCACTGTGACAGCAGCTCAAAAAGTGGCTGTACGCTGGTGTTTTGGGTCACCCCGCTGCAGGGTGAGAGCAGAACCTGCACAGCCTGTGGGTTGGGACCTGGACGTGGCTGCAAGTCCCACTCTCTGCCCTCCTGCTGGGGGGTGGCAGCCACCCCTCTGCTGTAAGGGAGAAGTTAAAAATAAGGTTGAGCTTGGTGTTTGTAGGGGAGGATCCTCCTAAGGTGGGAGGGCTGGATGCCATCAGGTCCCAACAGCATACAGCCTCCCTGGATCCAAACAGGGTCCTACACTATGCTCCGTGTGCACATCTCTGCCAGGTTTCTGCACTGTATCGCAGGCTGCATCGATCTGGTGGCTTCATCCTGCCAGGACAGGCAGGATTGCTAGTGTGGTTTACCCCAACACTGGCTGTGAGGAGTTCCCTGAGTGATTTGTATGTGAGCTGAAGCATCTCTGCTCCAAAGTACCACAGCTATTGACTGTAAAATTGGCAGCAACGGGGACTCTGCCACCCGTTTTGCTGAGCTGCTCCAGGGTTTATCCACCCTTGCTGTTAAAACACATCCCTTATTTCTGATCTATACCCGCTGAGGGGAGTTTTGCTTTTCATTTAGGGCTCCGGTGGAGAAGGCCTGGGGCAGACATGGTTGGTTTTTAGGACAAGTGACTTCTATACAGCTGCCTGCTCCCTGCATTGAGTTACCCAGGGTTAGTCTCACTCAGTGGGAGGGGGCTCCGTGCATATTCCAATTACTGTAAATTGAAGTCAAATGATGGCAGGAGCAAATTTGTTGTAGAGTTGAAGGTTTTAAATGGGGCAAATCTTGCGGGAGAGGTAATACCTTTTATTAGGTGAAGAAAACAAATTAGCTTTCAGGTACACAAGCCCTTCTTGACATTATTGTTACTGTTATTATCCCATATTGGTGCTATTAGAAAAGAGGGCATTGCATTAGAGGGGAAGCACATTATGCAAGTGTTTAGACCTGCTGGTAACTGCTCTCTGCTGACAGGTATTTGCTTAATGATATGTTGGAGTGAAAGCCAGCAGCAAGGACATGCATCAGAGGGAGCTGGCAATACTGAGTTCTGCCTGGCGTGGCCTTGCCAGGATGTCTTGGAGCTGCCTGACACCTCCCACCAGGAATGGAGCAAGGACCTGGTGGAGGCTTCTCTCACTGTGGTTTTAAGGACACCCCAAATCCCCTCTTCTCTATTTCCACTAGGGTCCTAACCATAGCACATTTCCAGACTTGAGTCCTCCTGGATCCCAGGGCTGGTTCCTATGGATGTTTGCCGCCTCCAGAGCTGCCCTGGCTTGCTTGCAAAGGGTCTTTCTGCTCCTGCCCATGCTGGAGGCAATGCCTCTTGCAGGTATGCATGGGACTGGTCATGTTCCCAGTGTCATGTGCTGTCCGTGGCAGAGCCAGTTTTTCTGCTCTCAAAATGGGACTGGGGAGGAGACTGCAACACTCAAATACCCAGGTCCTTGGTAGCTGCCAGCCAGGTATCCAGGAGGCCACTTGTCTTCATCAGCTCCAGGTAAGGCGCTTCCCTGTCTCCCTCATGTCATTGAGAGGGTTTAGAGACTCACGTATCAACTCCACAGGCTGAAGAAGCAGAACAGGAGGGCAGGGTGAAGCAGAGGGTGCAGCAGGAACATCCCTGGGACAGCTCATGCTCAGTGTGGTCTTGGGGATGGCGATTTGGCATCATGCTTGAGGGAAGGATTTTGGTTCCCTGGGTGAGACAGGAGTGGGCACTGTGACATGTAAGCCCTCTGTACTGGTGGGGTAAGGCCAGCCAGACTACTGTATCTGGTGGGGTATGAATACACAGATAGGCAGTGGTCTGATCCACGTGCTTCTCGTGCTTTGGTTGGCCATGGAGGACAATCACAGCTTGTCAGTGAGAACCATGGAGCTATGGGCTGGGTTTTGCTGGTTTGCCTACCTGGGCTCTAAGGAACAAGCTTATCTGGGGCAGGGAAACTTGCCTGCCCAGAACGCTGCATGGCCAAGAAAGAGGAAAAACTGGATTTGCTGGTTTGGGATGGGGATAAAGCTGAGGGTTGGCAGCTGTCATCTTGGCCATGGATCATGGTGGGGGCTGCAAAGGATGCTGGAGACATCCCTTCAGGTGGCGGCACAGAAGAGCCCTAGTGCAAAGCTTGTGGCCCACCTCTGTGCACTTCTGTTCACTTTGTTACTTTCCTACCTGATCAGACCCAAGCAGTGAAGGCACAAGGCAGGGACATCCCCCATGGATGTGGGGTGAACACACTGCAGGAGCTGTGGAGCAGCTTTGGTGAGCAGGACCGGAGCTCAGGATATCAGCTACACCTCCTGCATCTTCCCAGGGGCTGCCTTTTCTTTTGTTAATGTTTGATTATTTTTAATGATTTTAGATTAAAATGTAATTATTTTCAATCAGTAGTTGCACTTCTTAATTACAAAGATGAATTACATTACTGTTTGTTATTAATTAGATTTTAACTTTGCACTGATTCCACCTTTTATCAGTCACTTCCCATACTCCTCTCCCCATCCAACCTATCTCTCCCCCTATGCTGCCCCAAACCCCATTGCTTCCCACAGCCCTGCAGGGGAAACTTGTCTAGAAAATACAGATCGATGTTATCTGCTCCTTTAAAAACCCAAATACCAACCAGATGATGTAATTTTTGGCTAAAAAAACATGAACAGAAACCGTTAATATTCTGCCTTTCTTTGTCAATGGCTGGAACAGAAACTGTTTTCCTATTACCTGCTGCGGTTGAGGAACAATCCTGCTCTTCCCTATGTGCAGAAGGGACCTGATCCCTCACCCCTGCTGCCTTCCCTTTGCTTTATTTTGCTATTTGTGGACAAGGAGATTTCCTGGGCTTTGTTTGGTCCTGCTATTTTTAAAGCAAGCTTCTTTCTTTCCTTTTCATCTGTCACCCTTCGGGCACCTCATCAATGCTTGCTGTTGCTCTCAGCTTTCCTGCTCGCTGCTGTCTCTATCTCCCTCCTCTCATCACCTGGGGATGTCCCACCTGGGGGTGGTCTCCTTTCTGCTGGAGCTTCCTGGGACCTCCAACCCCTGCTCTCTATTGACTCATCCCCATTTAATTCGAAGTAGTTCTGTAATTTGCACCTACTCCCAGGGGTTTAAGTGTGCTCCGTGCACATCTGCCCTGAGATTGCTCTGTCTGCCTCTGTCACCCTCCCTTTGCTGCTTCCCTGGCCAGAGGGCAATGGCTGCTGCTTGGTTGGGCACAAGTTCTGGTCCTGTTTGATGTTTTTGCTTGTGGAGGTCACAGACTGCTTACCCCTTTCCCTGCTGTTTCAGGGGGTAAAGTGCACAGGGCCCCTTCTGAGATGGAGAAGAGAAAATCAAGTGGTGGGATCCAGGGAGATGTTTTCTTCCCTGAAAAGCTCCCCTTATCCTGTTGCTCCTTCAGGGTCTCTCTGTGCTGTAGGTGTGACAGAGTTGTGTCCCAGAGCTCTTTGGCTTCGTTGAAATGTCAACAATCCTGAAATGTGAGTGTTTGGTGTGAAAGCAGAGGGACCTGTGGGGTTTGTGTGTGTTGAATGCTGCATGCTGGCAATGAACCTCCCTCTGTGCCCTCTTGTAGGGTTTGGACGGGAAGATAAGGAGAAAGAGGAGAAGGAAAAAGAGAAAGAAGAAGAGAAGGAAGAAGAGAAGGCAGAAGAGGAAAAGACTGAGGGAGAAAAAGAGAAGGACAAGAAGGAAGAGGCAAAGGTAGTGGAATGATGGAGTTTTCTGCTCATAGGATGCTGAACCATTTGCCAGAGGGTTTCCAGCCCAAAGTCCCGAGCGTGGTGCTTGGGGTAAGCCAAGCACACCTCAAACCATCTGAAGCTGGGGGCTCGTGTCTTGGGGAGCAGGCAGCTATGGAGTAGGGCCACTTCTATAAGTGAGCACAATGCAGTGGGGAAGTGAATGGTGCAGAGCTCCCAGGTTGCCACCGAGCTCTGTGGAGAAGGATGCTTGGCACAGGCAGCAGCCAAGGTTTGCAGGGTGTTGAAAGCACCAGCCCCACCTGATTTACATCCTGACTGAAGGGAAGCTGTGTTTGACCCATGGCAGCCCCACACATCTGGTAGATGGAGCTGTGTCTTGGAAATCATGCTGCATGCATGGCTTTTTCACCAAGAGGCAGCTTTCTCTTTTATCCCAATATTCTTAGTCAGTACTCTCTCCTTTTCCTCCTATTTCAACTGCTGTGGACAGTGTTGTCTGCACTGCACACACCATTGTATCCTTGCTATTGGCTCTGCAGGTCTTTGTGGGGCCATTGGTACATGTGGTTCCACAGCAGCACTATCAGTGCAAAGCCAGGCTCTAGATACCCACAAGACCAGCCATGTCCCTGACTCTAGACTCTAGCACCAACGCCAGACGGGGTGCCAGGGTCCCTGGTGATGCTTATCCTTTTCTCTTAGCCCCTGCAGGGAGATGGGGGAGAGGACAGGAGCAGCAGCAGCAGCTCCAACAGCAACTTGGAAGAGGTAACCTCATCATCAGCTCTGTGCTGGGACCTGCCTGCCCCTCTGCACACCAGCCCTGTGGGATTTGCACCTATAACCCCCTCTGTGGGTGCTACCAAATACCTAGCGGTACTAGGGGGTGATACATGAACACCCAGAACTCTCCTCACATGCTATTCCTTTTCTTTTTGTTTCTGCCCCAGGCCCATGGCAGCAACAAGGATGATGAGAAGGAAGACAAGGAGTAGCCTTTCCATGTTGGAGCAGCAGTGCATGCCCTGGGCACACCAAGGAGGTGTGAATGTGAACAGCAGCATGTGCTGGATGGGGCCTGGGCCACTTTTAGCCAAATAAAGGTGTTTGCAGGCTACAAAGAGAAATGCTGTTTATTCATCCAGCCACACTGCCTACCCAGTGCTGTGTCCTTCCCAAGAGGGAAACAGCCAAGAAAAGGAGGTGGGATCTGTGTGAGCAGGTTTTATTCAAGACAATGAAAGAGTCTGAAGAGAAATCCAGGGCTCTGGCTGCCTGGCTCTGCATGGTGCCCCTAAATCAGGTAGTATCACTCTCCTCCCCGTCCCTCCCATGCTGCTTTCTGTGGGACGGAGCAGCTCGAGCGGGGACAGATGGGCTGCACAAAAAGTGGCTGCAGAGCCCTGGGGCTGAGCTGATACAACTGACTGTGATTTCACATCCATCAAAACCATAGGAACAGCAGTTCTAGGCGAACAAAACCCAGGAGCATCCTCTCTTGCCGCAGCGCTGCCCAGCACCAGGCGTGTGTGCAGCCCAACCGGGGCAGAAACCGGGAAAGGAGGAAAAAATAGGGATAAATGATGCGGCACCGCCATCTACCGGGACTGGGACGTGCGGCAGAGGGTCCGGGTTTCATAACCGCTCCGCTGTGCTGTAGGGCTCCCCGAAGTCTCCCCATCAACCAAGAACTTCAGTGCAAACCTGAGAACAAGCTCTCCCGGCTGCACCGCTGCCTTGATTGGTTTCCCTTAAGGAGTCTATTTTTTAAGGGTATGTTCCCGAGTAATGCAGCTTTCAGACCAAGTCGAGTTTAAGAGTCAGCACCACGGAGGATTTCACTTAAAACCACAGAACATGGCTTTAGATGTGGTTTTCATGGAACAAATACAGCTGGCTCTCATATAATCACAAAAACCAGCAGGAAAGATGCAGAGGAATGTTGTCTTAATTGTCTGGCACAAAGATTAAAGGAAAAACACAAAGATGAGAAAAACAAACATCCCCAAAAGCTAAATGGGGTTTCAATGCGCTGGTTTGGCTTCAGCAGGGAAAGGCTGAGTCTGAGTGCCCTCCACAAACAAGGGTGCCTAATGTAAAAGAACCCTGTACGGGATTATTTTACATATATTAGTTTCCCCTTTGTGCAAGTACACAGGATTCTTGCACAAGACACGACCTACTTCCAAATAGCGTATGGAGTTGTGGCATTTTACAGTCCCCTCAGGCCACGCTCCCGCAGGATGGAAATCTCTTGGAATAATGTCTGGACATGAAAACAGGAGGCCCTGCCTTTGCTTTTTCAGTTAAAGGTTGGAAACTGTTCAAACACACTGTGCCAGACTCGTTTCCTGAGGTCAAGCAGGCCTGTAGATGTTCAATTGGAGCTGGTAGGTGTTGCATCTCACCGGAGTGATACTCTGCTTTTCAGCTGATGACAGGCTAAAAACCTTAACATTGTCCTCTGTAGCTTGTGCCTCAGCTCCCAAAGTGGCTGAAGGGCAAAAGGCTGTCTGCAGCTGACCCCAACGTCACCTCACACTGCACCAAATCTCATCATCTTTATGACCTCAGCGCCAGCGCTGGGTGCACCCCACACTGCTGGGCCATGTAAAGTTATCCTGGTTGCTGTTTATGTTTTATGGTCCCTGCTTCAGGCCACTGAGCTAAGCAAACACGTGTGGAGCTAGATCTCTGTGGCACAAGAGACGTTCTGTCCTACCTTCAGTACCTCACCCTCACATAGCTTGCTCCCCTCTGCACCCATGTGATGCCTTGACTTGAAGTGATCAAGGCTCCCCAGAAAGCTGTGGGGCTGAAAGCAACTTCTGCTGTCCAGGCTACATGAATAGGTACACAGCATGAGCATTGGTGCCAGCCATGTGGATTAGGACTCTAAAAACGCTTAGTGAAGGAGGCAAAAAGTAAAAGTGGAACGTTTGGCTTTTGGGGATGCTGAGAACCCTCAGCCACAGGGGGACAGTGGCTGTCCTGCGGGACGTGTCCACCAGCATGACCTCGGTCTGCCAAGATGGCTGTTTGCCCGCAGACGTGACAGTCAGCAGCGTCCCAAGCACTGTTGGGCATGAGGTCTGCGTTCATCCGGGTGTTCAGCCACCTCATTTGCCTGAAGCACCTGCAAGGTTCAGTCTGGGGCTCCTTGGGGCTGCTGTGCCTTGAGCTGGCTGAGAGTGGAGTGAGGACAGGGCTGTGCTGAACATCCATTGTGTCGGGCTCTGGAGAGGCGGAGTAGGAAAAGAGGACCAGCAAGAGAAACTGGCAGCCATGGAGTTACTTAAGCCTTGTTTACACACAATTATTCCTCTTTATATAATAACCTCGGCTGGTCCTGCTCACAGCATCAGTACCTGCAGGAACCCTGCATGGCACGTCTGGGGCCTCACAGCAGCAGACATGCCAGTAGAGCTTCGATGTAGAGAAAGAACTGATTTCCATACCATTTCATGCAGAGGTGCCCCCAAATAGAGGCATTTTTCTATAAATGTCAACGATTTCAGAACAGAAAGGTTGGACTTTTATTTTTGCAATGATTTTTTTCCATCTTGCATCTAGAGGCTTTATTATATAAAGAGTCCTATTAGGGAAACAAACCTCACTAAGGTAGAGATCAAAAGCAAATCTTTCCTCTGTTCCCAAGAGGCCTTCTTCATGGAAAATTTTAAGCTGCTTTTTCATTCCACTCAGAAATGGGAACAGAAATCCTGACTTTCCCAGACAAGCTGATTCCTGCAGCCCTGCTTGTGATCCACTAATCTCTGCAGAGTGCCAGGCAGAGGGTTCCTATGAAATGACTCTTCTATTTCTGTGCTGAATAATAAGAAAAGCAAAAACCAAAGAGAGCTTGAGTCTCGCAAGTGAAGGGTGTTTTGGGAGGACAAATCCCTGTTTCTGCCCCTGCTCCCTGCAGAGCACTCACACTTGCTCTTCTCTCTGCTGTGTCCTTCTACAACCAGTCCCTTCCTTCTGAAAGCCTGTAAATAAAGACTTTCTGCTATGATAATTCGCAGCTGAAAGTTAGAGCAGAGCTTTAGCCACTGAACTGCCTGGGATTCATTTTCATTAAAATGACTCTAAGGATACACAACTTCCACAGCACCCTTCTCTCTCTGGCAAACCTCTCCAGGACTCCTGCAGCTGCTCTTTCGGAAGAGCAGAGCGGGCTCTTTACTCTCCAAACCTCCCATTCCTAAAATCCACACCGAAATGGCACCAGGCTTCCTGCCAAGGAAAACCTGCAGTGTGCCCTGGCAGATCCACCAGGACAGGTTTCTGGGTGACAGATCTTGTGCGGAGCGCAAAGAACTTGACCTCTTTAGAAGCCGTGACATCTGCGCGTTATGAAAGGGCGCGCTGGGGCAGTGACTCACTCACCCACCCAAACACATTCACCTGCTGTCCAAAGTGCAGCGAGAGGTGGAGGAGAAACAGCCCATGAAAGGAGAAAGGCACAGCCAGAAATACTCATCTGCACCTCAAGCAGAGAGCTCTGCCCAGGCTGCTGCTGCTGCAGCCAGCCAAGGGGCCCATAATCAGATGTATATAGAGCCATACAATGGTTAGGGTTGAATGAAACCTTGATTGTGGTTCCTTCCAGCCACAATCATGAGACACAGCCCTGCTCATCCTGCCTGGAATCAGCACAGTGCCTGTGGTTAGGGCTTCACACTGGCTGACTGTGGGAAGACCCTGAGCATTGCTCCCCAAGTCTCCTCCATGTCAGATATGGGTCTTAGTCGGGATCTGAGCCACTGGTTTTGCAAGATGTCCTCATGAAGAACACTGAATTATTAGGCTGGTGTTGGTGGAGATTTTGGAGCTGAAGGAATGAAGACCATGTCAGTGGAAAGTGGTCACAAAAGCTCATCTGGAAAAACATCTCTACAGGAGCCAACACCAAAGGCAGAGAGCAGGGGAAAGATCAGCACCTCCAAAGCAGTGTAGTCAGGGCGAGCATTCACCCCGCAGCTCATGGCCACTGGGGAAGGGAGCACTCATGGAACAGATGCTCAGCTGCAGGACTTCACCATGCCCGTACTTCCCTGTATCCAGACAACTCCACTAGCACCAGCAGATATACTCCATGAAGGGGAATCAGGCTCCTCCAACAGCTACCACCCTCCTGCGACCCACTAGGGTGTGAGATAAGTGGAACAAGTTGGACCCTTGACCTGACCTGCCCATGGCAGGATAGAGGCATCACTAGAGAGCAGCCTCTGCCATCTGCAGAGCTCACCTGCTGCCACTTGTAGCCTCCTTTGGCAAAGTGAAAAGGCAGCGTTGGGTCCCCACCAGCCCTGCTGGCATCTCCACCAGGTGGGTGGGAGCTCAACAGGAAAAGGAAGAAAAGGAAGGAATGAGGGAGGTGGCACATACTCACTTCTTGCTGCGGCAAGGAGCCAAGGCCACACGGGCTGGTGAATGAGCAAGGCAGAGCAGCCTGGTGAGCCCCTGAGCTTCAGTGAGGGGCCACCGCAGCATCCCCCCTGGACACACAGCCCAGGTCAGGTATGTGGCACCCGGTGGCTTTTGTCTGACCCTGTAGTGATGATGGGTTATACGTCAGCTCTCATTCCAGAAGATGAAGTTGGTGATGTGACCTGACCCACAAGGACACAGCTCCCTAGGGACACCAACCATCTTGGAAGTGGTGGAGTTTGCTGCAGTGTAGAGGTGGAGTTACGTCTTCAGAGTGGGCTCCTTAAGGCTTTTCCTCCCCTAATCACTTGGTCATGTTATCCATGTCCTTATGCACCCTAGGATTAGATGGTGCTGAATGAGCTGTGCTGACTTCGCACCCCTCCATGGGAGCCCCTACAGATGGGGGATCTTCAGCTGCCCTTGAAACACAAATAAAACAATCATAAAGCATCAAGGCAAGCACCCTGCACCACAGACCATGGTCTTGTCACCTGTCCTAGGGATTCTTTCTGGATAATGGGGACAATTCTGACCTTCCTTTTAGCTGTTCTCCCACCTCAGGGTTATGTGGCTTGTACATGACCATCCATGGAAAAAGACATCTCCATGCATTTTGTGTGGGACCTGCTTCCAAGATCGAGTGTTTGTGTTCTGCCAAACTCTTTGCCAAGATGTTTCGCTCAAGAGAGTAAAATGAGCCAGATACGGGTCTGGGCTGTCCCACCGTGACTCTCCAGTTTCCAGGAGTTCAGGCATCAGCCCAGTTACATGAGCATGAGACAACACTACATCACAGCTCTGTGTCCTGCCAGTGCACGTGGCAGTCAATTCATTTCTCTAGGAATGATGATGATGCCTCAGGCAAAGCCTGCATGACTCAGAAGGGAAAATATTAAAGTTTTCTTCAAAGCAAAGCATTAAAGTTTTCTTTAATTCCTGAGCCCCGGTTACATCTGATCCTCCTTACAGAGGGAGTCACGGCCTCTCTGAGCTGTCAAGCAGCGGTTTCAGGAGGCAGGAACCATACCATGTAATTTATGTGATTGTTCCCTTCCCCACACCTAGTCAGCACAGCACAGACCTTGAATACCAAACACCAAGAAGCAGTGTGGCAATATCTGCTTGCCTCCATCCAAGAGAAAACCAGCTATGGAGCAGCTCCCCTTTTTGCACAGAGACCTGAAAGAAACGATGCTTGTTATAAAAGGCAAGCTGTGAGTCCAGATGAAGTGTCTCCCACACCACCTGCTTCCACTTCCTTTTGCTTTGCTCCCAGGACTGGCTTTGAACTGTGTGTGGCAAAGAGAAACGGGGTGGTTGAATAACATCCTGGATCTAGAAATACCATGACGCAAAGAAAGCAAAAATTGCAGGAAGCTGATGTGTTTGTTGACAGGCTGGGAGGAGTATGATGCAAATAACTCCCTGCGTGCTATTTGCACGTACTGAGGTGTAAAAATGATACCCTACGCCAACTCTGGAGGCTTGCAGACAAGCAGCAAAAGGGTGACGTAAACCATAGGGGCACGAGCGGGTCTGCATGGGGGCTGAGGCTGGATTTGACCTTGGCTCTTTGCCTGGTCACCCAGGAGGCTGCACTGGCTCGTACACAACCATGACAGCATCAGCCCTGAGGGGCCCTTGCTGATGTGGGATGCCAACATTTTCCTCCTGCAGCTGCCTTTGGAACAGGAAAACTTGTTTCACCGCTGTGCTACAGGACTTTGAGGTCTGATGGTGACAGGCTCATCCTGGCAGGAGGCTGGTGTGCAGAGCGGCTATAGCTGTGTGCAAAAGGGATCACTGACATTCAGGGTGCAAGCGGCTGTTCAGGAAGCGCTTGTGGTGCCTTTGGAGACACCCTAAGGATCACACACGAATCTCTGGACATAAAACGGCACCACTGGGAAGGTGTCATCACCTTTGAGCCACTCCTTAACCCCCAATGTGTCAAAATCAAATGTCAATGCCTGCGACACAGATTTATGCACTAAACAGCCTGTGGGAAACCCCTATCCCCATGTTGTGCTGTCAGCAGCTTGGACCACATTAACGAGGTGCACAAATGGTGCCTGTGGCTGGGAGCCAGAGGAGCTGGTTTCCCTTGCAGCAACACCTGAACTCTTCACTCTGCATTGACCTGGGCTGTTTCCCACCTTTACAGTGGAAATAAATTATATAAACTAAATGCCATTGTGCTTTGCAAATAGCTCTGAGCACAGCGTGAGCTGTTCTGCGTTACGCAGAGAGTGGAGTCCTCATCTGGCCAGCAGAGGGGTTAGCACTCAGCATTTAAAGCTTTATGTTTTTCACAGTTATGTACTGAATCAGCACAAACACATCAGTGACAAGAGAAAGCAGCAGGAGCTCAGAACCAGCCCAGCTCTGGGTGGAATGAAGAAAACAAGCTGTTCTTGCCCTGGTGCTAATGAAGCCTGGTTTTCAGTGGACATATGTGTCGTGGTTGGTTGATTTCGAACACATTATGCAAAGGCAGCACATCCTCCTCACTGCTTACGAGGCACTGGAGAGCCCACACACGTGAGAATGGTTGTGGAGTGAATCAGGAGGTGGGGAAAAAAACAAAGCAGGTCCCAGGGAACAGCCCGGTGTCTGCTGGAGTGATGGAAGATGCTTTGCTCCTCACCTGGCAGCGGCTGCTCCCACCCTGAGCCCCACAAACAAGATTATAGGAGCACTTCTCAAGTGCATCGCTGCAAAGTTGGCCACAGAAGCTAAAAGCACCCTTATTTCACAGCTCAGGAGCCATGAATGTGTCCTTGAGGGGAAGTCTAGGGGTGAGATTGGTGAGGGCTCCCTGATGGCAACCTTTTGTTTTAGATAATAGGCAGCTTTTGGTGGAAAAAACAGCCATGGTGAGAACTAAACCGTGAGAGGACAGTGTCTGATGTGAATGAGCCTTCCTTGTCTGAGAAATGCCCATGGGACAACTGCTGGGGAAAGTGAAGAGGCAGGTCCCTCTGGGAGGGCAACCAAAGACTCATCCTGCAACGGGGAACATGGAAAATGTTCCCCGTTGCAGGAACATTTTCCATGTTCCCCAAGGGGTAGAGTCCCCTACAGCCCCACAAAGCTCCTGGGCAACCACTGTTCTTAATGCCACACTTAGGAGGTGTTCAGGGCTGTGCTGCTAAATATTGCCTGAGATTTCTCCAGTCTGAAGGGATCACTTAAAAAGATAACGGAGGAATATATAAAACCCTCCAAGCCCACACAAAATACTTAACTGTTGAGTTTTTAACACCACTCATAAGCTGTTTAATATAATTACAATAGATTTTGAAACAAAACCTGCTCTACAGCCTAACCTTCACCAGCCACTCCCTTAGTGAGGCATGAGTTTCATCAGCACTTATGTCCCACTAGTTATCTCCCTCCCAGAGCATCCCTTCCAGTGCGTACATGGGTTTGGTTTATTTTTGGAGACACACAAAGAGCCCTTGTGTAATGTGCCTCATTCTTTTATAAAGTCTGATCTACTAAGCTCTGGAGTTGTCAGATTTCAGCTGGTTTTGCCAACACCTGCTATGCAAGAGCTGCTGGCCCCTTGCTGTATGGCTGTGCGGCAGGAGGATGCATCTCCTTCAGGACACAGAGTCCATCCTGGCAGGGGCTGACCCTGTACATGTCTGAACTCATTCAATTCTGTATAAGTAAAGCATCTAAGGGAGATGCAGTTTCCCATCTACACTGGAGGGACACCTCCCCCCCCCCCCCCCCAAACAACCTATTCTGATGGATCTGCATGGTGGGGTCCAAAAAGGGACACTTGGTGCATCCCGGCCTCACCAGCCCTAGCTGCCCTGGAGCACCCCAACAACCTGCACCTCAGTCCTGCTCTTCAGAGCCTCAGCTAGCTGAGGCACACTGCTCTCTGGACTGCTGCCCAGCTCCCCTTGCTCCCAGGTATCCCGTGGTGCAGCTGCACTGGAGCATCCCACCCTCCCGTCCCCATCCTAGAGCACCCCGTTTCCCCCAGGACAGCCCCGGCAGCCCACTCCAAATCACCCTGGCACCCCAAAAACCTCCCCTGGCATTTCACACCCTGGTCCTGTTTCAGAGTGCCCCAGATCTCCCCGGGACCCTGCACTCCCGCTGGTCCGGAGGGGTCTCCAGCATCCCTGCATTGCTTCACCCCCGAATGCCCCAACTTGTCCCCCGCAGCCCGGAGCCCCCCGCTCCCCCAGGGCGGTCCTCGGCAGCGCATGCCCGTCCGGGAGCATCCCCCGTCCCCGCATCCCGCCCAGGGCCGCACCGACCGTGCTCCGCGGAGCGCCCGGTACCGCCGGCTCCGTTACGAAACGCGGCCGGGGCGGGGCGGCGGCGGCAGCCAATAGCGGCCCCTGTAGCTCCGCCACCGGCAGCCCCCGTCGGCTCTGCCCGGGGGGGACCTGCCCCGGCGGGCAGGGCTGTACCGCGCCGGGCCCCGCAGCCCTCCTCCGGGCCGGACTGGGAGGGAGCCCCGGGGAGGATGGGCTGAGCGGGGCGGGGCGGAGCGGGGCGATGCGCCGGGACCTGGCAGCGGTTGGGGTGTGCGGGCACCGCTCGCTCTAAGGGCAGCGCCCTCTCTTCTGCTGCAGCGATGAGCCACGGCCGCGAAAACGCGTCCCCTCCGCCCCGGGGGTGCAGCCCCGGCCGGCAGCCCCTCGGCCTCAGGAGCTGGGGCATGGACGTGCTGCGCTGCCCGTCCTGCCTCCTCCTGCTGTGGGAGCCGGTGACCGTGTCCTGCGGACACACTGTCTGCAAGGGGTGCCTCGGGGGGCCCCGCTGCCCGCTGTGCCAGGAGAGGCTGAAGGTGCTGGGCGTCGGGGCGGTGAGGAGCAGCGTGGTGCTCTGCGGCCTCCTGGAGAAGTGCGTGCCCCTGGAGAGCCGGCTGGCCGGGCTGGTGGCCCGCGTCCGGGACCGCCTCACGAGTGGGGACGTGCGGGAAGCGCTGAGGATGACACAGAGAGGGGTCGAGCTTGGTAAGCACCACTGGGTCTGAGGGCTGCCAGGTTGGGGGTGCGGGGATGGGCTGAGAATGCTCGGACTCGGATGGGAGAGCACGTGGGCACCAATGCGGGTCATTTTGTGCCCACACCATAGTGCCCTCCGAGCCAGCATGGTACAGAGCTGGGAGATCTGGGAAGCTGAAACTTCTGGAAAGTCAGGACTAGGAGGGAGGATCCAGCAGCTGGGCATCTCTCCCATATCTAAAGGTGTCCCAGGGTAGGTGGCTGGGCAAGCCGTGCTGCTCATCCTGGCTGCTAGGGCCACAGGCAGGACACAGAGCCTACGTCCCATCAGCCACATGCTTCTGGCGTTAGCAAGTGGCCGGAGAGGAAAAAGCAGCAGCTTCTTGCATCTTCCCACACAGCAATGTTTCAGGGTCAGAGGAGAAGCGCTGCCCAGGGAGCTGGCCATTACGTAAAGTGGTTGGGACTTTTCCAGTCCAGGACAGACATGTCCTTGCCCCCAGAGCCTGGCAAGGACACAGCCTTGGCTGAGCTCTATGGTGCAGGGCAGCCCCGGCCCCTTTCTGTGGCCAGCTCTAGAGTCATTTGCCTGCAGGGGCAGGATCAGACCCCGGGGAGGCTGATCTGCTTTAATATGCGGCTGTAAGTGGATTTCTTGGAGAGTAATACTTAAATAAAAAGAGTTATACAATGCGTCTGGAGCAGGACGGAGGCAGAAGGTCCTTTCTTCATTGGCGTTTCTATGACAGCAGTCAGCTCCGCTCTCGCAGCACAGACATTTATTCATCGCCCGCTACGAGGCAAGTGCCAGAGGTTCAGGGTATGCCTGGAACCAAAAGGCTGAGCTGGCTGGCTCATCCCCATTTTGGCAGCAGAAAGGAGGTCCCCTTGTGCGACCTCCTGAGGCATCTGTCTCATACCTTGCACCCCCACCCTTCAACTCGGATGTGTGTGCTCAGTTCTCCAGTGCTGTTTTCCTTCCTTATTGCCAGGCTTTTGTCTGATTGGGGTGTACAATTATAGATCTCTTTCTAAAAAGCCTCTGTGAGTATAAAGAGGAAACATTGCCAGCTCTGTCCTCAGCCTCCCCTGCACGCTCTGTTCCCTGAAGAACAGGGGGAAGTCCAGCTGAAGGACAATGAGGAAATTACAGTCCCAGCCCCAGCTCTCCTAAACCCTCACTTGCTGGTGTTGCTCAGGCTCAGCCACGTGGGTGGTGCATTTGGGATGTGTTTTCCAACTCCTGCAGCCCACTTTCAGGCTGCACAGCTTCTTATAGGCTCCCTTTGCTTTCAAACAGAACCAGTGATAAATGTTTAACCCACAGGGATGTGGTTCGGCATTGCACGATGGGCCGGTTTGCAGTGCCCTGCTCAGCCCTCCATGCACAGCAGCTCTCTTTTTGCTTGAGAGAAAGTAAATTGTCAACTTTTTGTCTTCTATTTTTAATAAATGAACAAAAAACTGCACTGTAACACATAACACAGGAGGCCTCCTGATGTGCCTGGAGCCAGGAGGCTGGCGAGTGCTATCAGTCACTCATCAGCTGCTGGGGCCGCCAGCTGGCTTACGTCCCTAATGTCTAATGATATCATAGATCAAAACCAGCTGCAGCAGAAGAGAAATGTGGAATTTGTAGCCCCTGTTTACACATCTTTTTTTGCCAAATCAGTTGCTTTATTGTCCGTATAGCATGGGTTTGCCCCCGTGGAAAATAAGCCTCTGGACTTTGTGCCCATTTGCTCATCCCTTCCTGTTATTAGAGGCTGGAATATTTAATCTCTGGATGTGTGTTTGGGACAGGATACTGAGCAGTGAGTTCCCACGTTTCCTGATCTGAACCATAAGGTCCCAGCTACCATCATAAATGAAGATAAGCTCTGAGGGATCAGGTGTTGCTCTGCTGTGCAGATCAGTGTGACCAGTGCAGCCTTGGCGCAGATGCTGTCTGCATTATGGTGGCACCAGGCAGAGAGCAAGGTCTCCTCATGCTCCATGCTGAGCACAGGAGATGAGGAGGCAATAGCCATGGGGGAGCTTCCTCCTCCATGATAAGACATGATAGGTGCCTGGGAGTGGTGACAGTGGATGCAGGCAGTGGTGTGGGCAGGGCTGGGCGCACAGCCCCATTGCCTTAGCTGAAAAGTCAGCACAGCACTGGATGTAGGTCACCTCCATGGCAAACTGTGATATAATGGGGTGGGTCTGGGAATCTCTGCAGTTCAAACCCACAAACATTACCACACCTGGTTACTCCATGTGGGCTTTTGGGGTGCTGCTTGTTTGTACTCCCCGACATCCCCCACCCCAATCCCCTGCTGGCAGTGCTGGTAGGAAGGAAGGTCTTTATGGGGTTTCCCCAGGAGAGAAGAGGATCTCAATCCCTGTTACTTAGGAGCAGGCAGAAGCATGTGGGGTGGCCAGCACTGTGACAGTTTTGGTGTCGTGGCCGTGCCACCACCACTGAGATCCCATCAGTGGCATCTCACTGATGAGGAACTGGATACTCAGTTCCCTTCCTCCGTTCTTGGAAGTCTCAGCCTTTTCTTGGAAACCACGAGTCATGTGGTGGGAGCAGATCCTTGGACTCTTCTACTTTCTCCTCTGTCCTGGGATTACATCCAGGTGGGTCCGGGAGGGCTCCCTGGAGACCTGGGAATTCGAATCTTGGTAATTGCAGGCTTGTTTGATAATGTGTTATTGTGGCTCTGCTGGGTGAATCACATTGTAAAGCCTCCTGTGGCAACAGCCCCTGTAAGGATTACATGTATGGCATTTTGCTGCATCCCAAAACGATGGATGAGAGCCCAGATCCCAGCATGGCTGAGCCCCAAGGCAGTGGTGGGGCCCCTTGGCTGACAGCGTTTGGGTGAGATGGGTAAAAACAAAGGGAAGAGCCTTGAAGAGTTTAAAACTTTTATTAAGCGGAAATAACTTCCTTGCAGAGCCTTATGAGGGCAGTGACTCCTGCCAAAGAGGAGTGCAGGAGCTGGCTGTGCTCAGTGCGAGGCAGGGGTTGCAACACCACAGCGGCATCTCCAGCCCTGCTGCCTCACCATGGATTCCTCGTGAGTGATAACTTTTCTCTTTCCAGCCCCAGATGCCAGCTCCCTGCGGCTGTGCCGGGCAGAAGCATTTGGAGCCCTGGGGCAGCACACACAGGCACTGGAGGACCTGGATGCTGTGTGCAAGGCTGAGCCTGGAGACCATGAGGTGAGCAGAGAGAAGACCCCTTTGACCATCTGCACTTGGAGGCAAATCTGACTGTATGGGAGCAGTTTCTTCCTTTCCTGAATTCAAGCCACTGGATTCACCCTGCTCAGAAACGCACTTGCCAGACCCATTACATTGCAAATCCAGATCTGGTGCCACGTCACTCTTACTCACAGAGCACATATCTATGCTGGTGCATAGGATTGCAGCTGGGACTCAAGGAAGTGTTGGACAAAGGCTGAGCTGCCCTTGGAGAAATCAGCCCTGGGAACTCATTTGCTGTTATGCGAAGCACTTGTTGGCAATAGTTTTGCATCTTCAAAGGCAGAGCCCTTGATTCCCTCTGTAGGTCTCTGTAGGGTTTGTTTGCTTGGCTTTTGCAACTGCTGCGCTTCGGGAGAGTCCCATTTTATGGGTGCCTATAATTTTTAGACAAGTCTGAGCATGGGAGCAGCAACGTGTCCGGGTGCTTTGGCTCGGGATGGGAGGAGGCTGGAGGGAGATTCCCTCAGGGCTGAAGGGGTATGTGCTCAGCTGGTCACTGTGTCATCATCACCTCAGGTTTTTCTCTGCTCTGTAGTGTTTCTTCAGGAAAGGGAAGGTGCTTCTGGAGATGGGACAGAGAGCTGAAGCCCTGCTGGCATGGGAACACTGCCTGGCACTCAATCCCCACTTCCACCCTTCTCGGAAAGAGATGGAGAAGGTGAGTGGTACTGTGGTGGGGTCCTGTGCCCTCACATCACACAGGGAGATGCCCATGTCCTCTGAGGAACTCATGTCAGCTACGGTCGTGCTGCTCTGGGTGGGGTCAAGGGACTTCAGGTCCTGGTCCAAGAGCCTTCCCATTGCTCCGATGCAGGTTCACCCATGAAAACTCCCCTTCCTCAGTGCATATCTTCACGTCTCTGGTTTTGCAGGGTTTAGATGCTGACATGGCATGAGGTGGGCTTTGAGGCAGCTCACCCAAGGCAAAGCCCCTGCCAAAAGCTGCCAGTGCAGAGCCAGTGTCTTTTCTGCAGATAATTTCAGGCCAGCACCACCTTTGTACCAAAATCACCATCACTGGTGTGGCTTCTGGCAGTGTCCCCAGCATGGGGGCTTCATGCCACGAGTGGGCTCTTGCCCTCCAGCAGGGAAAGGACAGGGGAATGAGGAATGACCTTGTACCCCCATAGTTCACTCCCTTCCTGCTGTCTGTAAGTGATAGAGAATATGGCTCCCAGCCCTTATAATACACCATTTTGTTCAGTGCCTTGTGCTGCTTTCTTCCTTATGTTCTGCCAAGGCATTGTTTGACACAGAGCTCAGCCAAAACAAGAAACCCTGACGTGTCCTGTGGTGAGCAGGAGGCTGCTTTGGAGAAAGAGCCTGGCAGCACATCCACCTCCCTGCTTCCTTCTCCCAGCACCCCCTGAGCCCTGCTTTTTCCTTGCAGATCCTAATGGAAGAAGATGCTCCCCAGGCACAAACGGCTGATGCACGCTCGGGTGATGCTCATCAGGGCTCAACTGGTCCCCAGGTCAATGGAGGGAGTCTGGTGATCCCATCTTCTGCAGAAGCTCAGGTAAGAGAGCCTGCAATGATCTCAGTCTGCGATAGGACTTAATGTCTCTCTGGCGCATCCCAAATTGGGGTTTTCTAATGATGGAAAAGGAGGTGTGATAAGGAGAGGTTGTGCAGGACCATAGCCACATGTAAGTGGATGCATGGTGGGATGAGGAGCTGCAGGTAGTGGAAGGTGGGAGAGCAAAGACACCGTTGAAGCTGGTGCTGTGGGGACTGGGGAAACAGAAGAGGTGCTTTCTGTCTCCATTGCTCTCCCAGTTTTAGTCTGCAATGCTTCTGCTAAGATTTTAGATTCTCATGTTTGAACACCCAAAGTCACATTGCATTCAGGAAATAAAAACCCAAAACATCACTTTTAATGGACTCAATTTCATCTTTGTTATGCCTAGGATCAGGAGGGAGAGCCAACAGATGGCAAAGAGGATGCTCAGTCTGGTCACAGCCAGGGGACAGCGACCCTTTCCCAGGTGGGGCAACAACAAGAACCGGAGACTTCAGCAGAGAAGCAGGGCCAGTGGTTGGTAGGTGAGTGTCATCAAAGGTACCAAAATCTCACCTCATGCAAAATACTTGTTTAAAATCCATTTTGGCATTGAAAGCTTGGTGTTTGTGCTGTGCGCCAGCTCAGTGAGCTGGCATCCCAGGGCATACAGTGGGGCAGCTCTGGTCAGCGCATTCACTGCTCTTTATGCATGTGAGGAGGATCCCGTGTTGAACGAACTTCTGGGTGTAGCTTGGTGAAAAGTTCTTGCTAAAGCCAGATGTCACTTGTTCCCTGTGTGGAGTCAGGGAAAGGCTTCTTTTGGTTCTCATGGGTTTAGTTGGGTTCAGATTTAGATTAAATTCTCTTGTGAGGGATGTGCATTATGGGAAGTGGCACCTCCACTGATATTAATGTGCCATCAGCTTCCAGCCAGATGGTTGCCACATACCTGGCTTTGCATAAAGTGATGGTGATGACTCATGGCAGGTCTCCAGAGACATCCACCTGGGAGCTTCTTAGACCACTTCGCCTCCCAGTGCCTCAGTTTCCCTGCCTGCAAAAAGGGGTGGGGAGACATCACCTTCCTCTTCCAAGTACTATGAGACCCAGTGATGTAAGAGTTATGGATGAACCCCGGTGGGTTAATAGAGGGATTTATGCCACGTTTCGGCAGTTTTGGTTTTAACTATCAAAGTGCTTTGTGTGGCAGTTAACTACTGACACCTTAGGACAAAGTCAGAAAGCAAAGATTAATTTTCAGTATTGAAATATTCTCTTTCCTTCTCTTTTGACACTAGATACCGAAGAAGAAACAACAGCAGAAGAAATAACCCAGCCCTGCTGGGAGCTGCTGAGTGTATCTGATGTGGAGTGCTCCCTCTGCATGCGGTGAGTTCTTCAGCAGAAGAGCTTTTAGGGTGATGAATTAGCACCTACTGGGTTTTCTTTCCTGGTGTGGATCTGTCTTCACATCTTAATAGCAAACTCAATCCCCAGTACTGCTGAAACACATGTTTCAGTAGAGATAAGAGGGGGAGACAGGGGCATGCTTTGCCTTGCCAGGCTGTAAGAGCTCAGATTGCCTTGTCTCAGAGTGCAGCATCACTAGGTCTGTATTGCTTGGGATGTTGGTGTGAAGGTGAGGATGTTCAGTGAGGTCAAAGACCAAAGGTGGTGGTTGCCCTTTGTAACTGGAAGCTGGAACAGAAAGGTGTTGCCCCAGGGCAATACCATCCATGATGGGGATGTTACAAACCCAAAGGGGAGCATTTCTCAGAGATGTGCCTGTTGGAGGTGGAAAAGGGGACAGGGTAGGGCCAGTGTCTGTCTGCTGACTCAGGGCTGGGTGCTGCCACAGGGCATGCTCAAACCAGGCTGTTATTTCTGGCGTGTCCCAGGACCTCAAGCAGTTGTGTAAGTGCCTGCTGGCAGAGACTGGATGTTGCATCATTGGATGTGCAAGACGGTCAAGGTCTCCTGTATGGCAGCTTTTTCCAGGTCTGGGCATGGCATGGGGGAATGGCACAGCAGAGAGAGAGGTCAAAGCTGCATCTGATCTGAATTAAGTGAATTTAGGTCTCTTCTGAGAACAGGGAAACAATGACAAGGAGGAGTCAGGGCTCAGTGCTGAGCATGGCTTTCCCAAGACCTTCATTTCATTTCTGATCCTGCAGCTGCCTGTGAGCAACCCGAGAGCTTGCTGCTGGCCCTGCTCTTAGGGCAGGGGAGAAGGAGGCACTTTCCCATCACTGCTTTTTGGGCTGCACATCACTGTGTGTCTGGGGAACTACAGAAGGGAGTGCTATGTGTGTGGTGATGAGGTTCATGGGGACCCTGCAGGGATGGGAAGCAGTGCTCAGGCCTGGAACTCATCCTTTACTGTTGTGAAAGTCCCACAGTCTGAGCCCAGACTGCTAATTAAAGGAATAAGCCAGGTAGCAACCTTTACACTTAATTAACAGGAGTTACAAGAAAAGCTTAGCCAATGCAGCTGTAGTGAAGGTTGAGTTTTAGAGCCATGGGCTGCCAGAGCTTGGGAAACACAATGTGGGATAGCTTTCATGCTGTTGCATTCCTGCAGTATTGCTGGGTTTAGTGCAGAGGGCTGGGGAAGGCAGCAGATTTCCCTTGGAATGGTAGGAGGGGACATGTCTTGTTCCTGCTGGAAGCAAAATCTCTTGCTTTCAGCAAGATGGATCAAGGAACATGCAGGCACAAAGCTGGAGATAGCCAGAAGCTGCACCCACAGTTTTGCCCACCCTGTCCTGCTCTACCCTTGCAGCACCAGCCCAGGCTTCTCAAGTCCCTGAGCACTCTGTGGGACCCCTGCATCATGGGGCTGAGACCAGCTGGGGTTTCCAGAGCAAGGTGCTGAGCCAGGCATGGGGAACGACAGCTTTGAGGGCGCCCAGCCCTGTGAGCAGAGGCTCTGTGAAGTCTCTCTCTGCTGGGCTTTACCTGTGCTCTTTGCCCCATGTTCTCTCTGTGGTCCACTGACTCTGGTCCCTTTACAGGATGTTCTTTGAGCCGGTGACGACACTGTGTGGGCACACCTTCTGCAAGGAGTGCCTCGAGCGCTGCCTGGACCACCGGCCCAACTGCCCCCTCTGCAAACAGAGCCTGAGAGAGGTGAGGCCATGTGTCCCATGGGATGGAGCCCCAGGGAGAGCCAGGACTGGGGTGGGAAGGAGCAATGCTCTTACCTTAGCAGCTCCCTGGCACAGAGGTATCAGGTCCACTCACATGGGAATAACCAGACTGTTGATAACTAAGACCAAGAGACTAATTTCCAGAAGACACAACAGTGATTTAGTGAGATTGTAAACAGGACAGTGGGGTAGAGGGAGAAAGAGAGAAGGAAAGAAGTGAATGCTAATTACTTTTAAAAATGGAAACGGATGGAAAACCTGATGGCCTGGAGATTTGATTTAATCTTTAATGAAAAGGGATTCGGATGAGATCATTAGGGAAATTAGGTTGTCATACAAGGACTGCATCACTGTCAGAGACAGGACACTGCATTGGATAGGCCCTAGGTCTGAGCTTTGTCTGGAGGTCTCAGTGGAGCTGACATCCTGTCCTGCTTGATGGCTTGACATCCACCGATAGGTTTTATCCCTGACTTTCTCTGATCTAAAATTACCCTCAGCTGTAATAAAAGTGAGCGTGATTCAGCCTCAGGGATCCCCCCGTGCTCTTCTCCAAGCTATTTCTGGGTCTCATTTCTTTTAGTACCTGAAGGCTGGAAGCTACAGCCCCACTGTGCTGCTGCAGGACATCATACTGGCCATCTTCCCCACTGAGCTGGCCGAGCGCAGGGACCTGCACCAGGCTGAGATGGCAGAGCTCTCCAAGTAAGCAGGGACCTGCTCCACTGTGCACCTGCGTGCATGCACAGGGATCTGAGGGGTCTGTCCTCACCACCTACCATTGCTTTGGCTTGGTTCTGCTCAAGTGATGTCTGTCCCACTTCTAGGACCACATCACAGCAGGGTTGGGTGGATGCAGATGTGCCCCAGGGGGCACCTGGGGATGAGGGAGCATCTCTGCAAGGAGCTGTTTTGTGGGCAGAATTTGTCCTTGGGTTCTTGGTAAGCCAAGTGGAAGCTTCGGTGTTGCTCTGCTCCAGAGAATCTCTTGGGGCAAAGAACACATCTGGTTTGTGGGAGCAGCCCTTGGGATGGGATTTACTCCAGGAGCTTTCACAGTGATCTCTCCTCCTGTCCCTCAGCCTGACCAAGAACATCCCCATCTTTGTGTGCACGATGTCCTTCCCTGGCATTGCCTGCCCTCTGCATGTCTTTGAGCCTCGCTACCGTCTCATGATCCGGCGGTGCCAAGAGACCGGCACGAGGAGGTTCGGGATGTGTATATACGAGCATGGGAAAAGGTGAGCTCTGGGGCAAGGTGGCTTCCGTCTGCCCTGGCTGATTTACCCCTCTCTGCCCCTGCCCCAAGCATCTAAAATCCCAAGTGGTGCAGAGAGAAGGAGCCAGGTTCCTATCCCATTGCACCCCACTGATAAACCCAGCAGGGAAGTTGTGCATTCCCCACGCAGTAGAGTGAAACGATATCTCGCTGCCTCCCAGCATTATCGCAGCCATGGCAAGGGGTCATCTAGTGCTGGAGCTGGGCGTAACCAGCAGTTGCTGTTAAATACAGTGGTGTAGGAATAGCTGTGATGTGATCTCCAGCTCCTCTTAGCGAGCGCTTGAAAACTGCTACATTTCTCATACTTGGCCCTTAACGAGCTGTGAGAGAACATTGGGTTAAAGAAGCTTTCGTTTGGTGCAGTGTGGCCATTATGTTCCTTATGGCATCCAGATCTTGGATGGGTTCAGTCTCCAGACTCCTAACCCAAATACTCTGTTAAATACATGTATTTACTTGCCATATCCTCCCTGTGCTACAGTCCTGTTCAAGTGGAATGAGATAAATAACATTTTCTGGGCTTTGGGAGGATGTCTTTGCAAGGGGTGGTATTGTCAGGGCCACAGGACATCAGGGCAGTATGAGGACTTCAGTCATCTTGCTATATGGCAAATCTGAGATAGTGCATGCAGTATGCTCACTATTCCCTGCCCTCTAAGTAGGAAGTGGTAACTCCAAAATTTCCCCCTCCTGCCAGCTGGTTCTTGTGTTTTTCCCTCCTTTGAAGGTGGTGCCTTCAGTAGAGCATCTCTTTCACCACTGGTACCCCAGCTCACCCGTCTTTTCTCTCCTGGTCTCCCTCCAGTTTTGCTGACTATGGCTGCATGTTGGAGATACGGCAGATCGAGCTGCTGGCGGATGGCAGGTCCTTGGTGGACACTGTTGGTCGGCGGCGGTTTCGGGTGCTGAGCCGTGGGCACAGGGACGGCTACAACACTGCCGACATCGAGTACCTGGAGGACAGGAAGGTGAGGGCAGGGCCAGGGCAAAAGCTACTGCTGCAGTGGGACAGAGCATCCCCATGGATATGTTCTCCTCTTCCCTCCATGCAGGTGGCTGGAGAGGAGCTGCAGGAGCTGCAGTGTCTGCATGAAAGCACCTACCGCTTGGCTCAGCAGTTCTGTGAACACCAAGACCTTGCCTCCAGGCACATTTTGATGCAGCATGGACCGCTGCCGGAAAAGGAGGAGGATATCCAGGTAATGCCTCAAGGGAAAGGATGCGCTAAATAGAGCGGGTACCGTGAAAGCCTCTGAAGCAGGTTCCTGCGCCAGCTACTCTGCTTCCCTGATCAGTTAATCAAGATAGATACAAGAAATGCAGAGAGAGACTTTTTACGAGGGCATATAGTGACAGGACAAGGGGGAATGGCTTTAAACTGACAGAGAGGAGATTGAGATTAGACATTAGGATAAAAGTCCTTCCCTGTGAGGGTGGTAAGACACTTGCACAGGTTGCCCGGAGAAGTGGGGGATGCTCTATCCCTGGCAGTGTTCAAGGCCAGGTTGGACGGGGCTTGGAGCAACCTGCTCTAGTGGAAGGTGTCCCTGCCCATGGCAGGGGGTTGGACCTGGATGAGCTTTACGGTCCCTTCCAACCCGACCCATTCCATGATTCTATTGTAAGATGGGGAAAACAAATCCTGGTTTTCACTCCCGCTGCCAGTTACAGCATCTCTCACTCAGAGAGATGTAAGGCTTGTTTGTTCAAACTGTTTAATGTTTCTTTATGGGTTTAAACTTCTCTTGGAAACCAAGCACTGAGTTTTAAAAGCTTTCCCAGGGTCTTTTCCTAAATGAGAAAAGAGTAGCTGAACTGTTTGGATTTGAAAACCCTTGGGTAAAAACACTAAACCAACAAACAGGCAAAGAAACCCCACAGCTCAGCGAATCTGCAGTCTCCTTTCTCATTGTGCTCCTTTGAGACAGCCATAGCTGGCCAGAGGTGAGGAACTAAGAGGGCAGGATCCAGTTTGCTTATTAAATTGCTCTGACAAATTCAGATTTTGGAGGGGAAAAAAACAACCTAAATTCAGTTTTCACTCGTTTAAGGAAGTGTTTCCTGTCTGGATCATCACAAATGTCTCTCGCTGGCTTGTCCCAGGCTGAGGCTGTCCTGGCCAGCAGTCAGATCAATGCTGTGCTCAAAATAACAAACCAACTCTTCGTCCTTCAGCTGAGTGGAGCATTTCCCTGTCGATTTGGCTCAGGTTTTAAGAAAGCCAGTTTACAAAAGCACTGGACAGTTTTCTGGCCTGCACTTTGCCTCGCTGAGTGATGATATGGCAAATACCCCAAGAGACACCGACTATGCGGGATTCAGCCTGTGCTTCCAAAAAGCATTGCTTTAAACATGGAAATGCACAAGATATTTTGTCATCTCTTTAGTATAGACCTTTTCCTGGTTACATCTGTGTCTGGAGATTCCCTGGGGAATGCTTGTCTGGAAATTGAATTGGCTTATCCAGCAGTTTTGAGCCTGGATAGATAATGGGGCTGTTTGGAGGAATACCTTAGCTAAAGCTGGCACTCCTATCCTGACAAGAGCAACTGTTTCCTATCAGCGATGCTGCCCAAAGGCTGTGTATCCACCTTGCAATTCCTGATGCGAGGCTCTCTCCTTCTCTCCCTTCCAGGCTTCAGCAGACGGCCCAACATGGTGCTGGTGGCTCATCTCCATCCTGCCCCTTGACCCGTCCTACCAGCTGAACCTCTTCTCCACCACATCCCTGCATGCCCGCCTCATGCAGCTGCAGCACATCCTGGCCATGCTGCTGCAGCAGCCCCCTGAGCGCAGCACCCGGGGCCGTGTCTGAGCCCTCCGGCTCTGGGAGAGCCCCCCAAGGGATTCTCATGGGTTTAAGTGTGGTTTGAGCCCCTCCAAAAGTGACCTCGGTGATGAGCTGGGCACCCTCTGCCTGGCCTGGTGGGGCTGGTGCTGCATCAGCAGTGGTGCTGCACTATAGTGTCACTGCACCGTCCATGCTGCCTCCAGGTGATGTGGCCGTGCCATGCTGCCAAAGTGGGGACTGGGATGGAAAGATGGGTTGTGTGTCGGGAACTAAAATCGCTTCTAGAGCTGATTCGGTGCTAAGGATTGTTCTTAGAGCAGAGGACCGAGTGCCAGGATCGCTTCAGTTTTGGCTCTCCTTTGAAGGACAGCATGGGGGTTTTTGGTAGCTGGTCTCCATCTAGCAGATTTAGAGGATTGGGAGAGGTGGCATCAGGAGGCAGAGATGTTGTAATGTCTTTCTTGTGCCACCTCTTACAACTTTGACTTAATTTCTATTTAAACAAGAAGAAAGGTTAAATTAAGCCGTCTGAAACTCATGGTCCTGCTCTTACCCACCCTCATGGCACATAGCAAGGAGATGCTGCTTTCCAAATGTATCTGGGTCTGGGCATTCCCTTCCCACCACTCTGCTTGGTGCTGTGCCATGTTTGCTGTGCCGAGTCTGCTGGCCCTGGAACCGTGCTGGAGGCTCCTGGCCGCTTCTCTGACTGCCAGCTCCACTGCCGTGAAGTGCTGTGGGAAGGGGGATAATTTGGCAGCATTGGTGCTTTTTCCCCCACCCAAAGGCTGCTATTCCCAAGCCTGGCTTGGTTCAGGTTCCAGATTTGGACCTGTGGGCTGGAAGGAGCCAATGACACGAAGGAGTTGAGCCTGGCAGTGATTTTGTGAGACTTTGTGCTCCTCAACTACTGCAGTTTTCCCCGTGTTCAGTGTTTCTTGTAAACTTTCTGCCTCCTCAGGGGAAGTCGGGACCTGAGCTGCGCACTCGGGACCCAAAACAGTTCAGGATCCCCCAAAAGAGCACAGAGCGAAGTTAAAGGGAGCCGAACCTCTGGAGAGGCAGGGAGAGGGTAGGACCAGTGACTGTGACTGAGCGCCTTGTCAGGGGAGCAAGTGCCTGTCTGCAAGTGCCTGTCTCTTCTGCTTGACTCTAACCATAGGGAAGATTATTCCCTTGGACAGACCCAGGCTTTCCTCCATGGAAATCCTGAAGGTTTGAGAATTTTGTCTCACATCCGTAATTTCAGTGGTTTTGGGTTGAATTTTAGGAATGGCATCCACTCGGTCATTGGATTAACGTTGCTTCCAGAATTTTATCCCTGCTTCTCTCAAAGGCTCTACACCCCATCTAGGAACTCAGTGTGCTGTTGGACCTGTGTGTGGGAAAGAAAATCAGGCTGTGACTACAATGCTCCTTACTGTACGTGTCCCTGGGGCAGGAGGCTCTGGACACAGCTCTGGAGGTCCCTGCCCAGTGCCTCCACCTTTCCCTTTCCTGTTCTCTGCAGAAACAAGAGGTCTCATTTCCTTCTTTCCAGTAAAGTGCCTTCCCAGAGCAACAGTCAGGGACCAGAGCTCCCCAGGAACCATAGCGAGCACAAGGCAGCCGAGGGTGATTCGAGGCTGGATTTGCTCCTGTACCTCTAAGCCATGTCCCCTTCTACTTTGCCTCTGTCTCTGGGGCACCATGATTCCCCCAAGAGGCTGTATCTCTAGGATGTTGGATGGGGCTGGGCATGGAGGGATGCCTTGGAATCCTGAGCATGTACATGCAGGCGGCAGGGTGCCTTTGGCACTTGGGAAGTGCCTTTCTATGCTGTGGGGTCTATGTGAGCTCACCCAGTGGCTCCCCCCATCCCAAGCACCTCACCTACCTTTTCCCCACTTGTGGGAGCTCCCTGGGCTTCTGTGGATCCGTCCAGCAAGGGAGAGGCATTAGGGGTGCAGGGGAGAAGCGTGGGTCTACACAGTGTCCGCACTGGGAGCCAGAGCCACATCTGCCTGTGAAGAAGGGAAGGGACTCATGCAAATCAGTGCAGTTTGCTTGTAGCGCCTTTGGGGTTTGTATTAATACCATTGTTCTTTGAATTAAATTTTCTTCCTGATCACTGAAATAAAGACCTTTTTTTGGTGCTGCTGGTAGTGGTTTGTTGCAGGTTTTTAACTTTAACTGCTCATTGATGAAAGTGCTTGAGCATCACCAGGGAGATCTGGGGACATGTGGAGAGGTGACACCCTGGCCTTCAGACAGCAAGTGAGATAGACACAGTGAACACAGTCCAGCAAAGGTAGGTGGCAGCAAAGCAAAATCATGAGGTGGTTTTGCTCTCAGAAAGTGAGCGTGTGAAAGAAGGCAGAAGGGACTAGGTCCTGCCCATCACTGGGGCGAAAGGCTTTGGAGAAGAATGGGAACGCAGAGACCAGCCTGGCAGAGACTCTGACCAGTGCAGGATTACCCTGGAGGGTGTCCATCCCTCAAATGGTGTGGAGAGCATCCTGTCCCTGCTCTGCCTTTGCAGCCATGGACAGAGGGTTGCGAGCTGGGAGCAGGTTTACATTTGTCAGCTAGCGTTAGGGATGAGTGACAGTGCTTGCACGGGCTCTAAAATGAGAGGGTAGCCCTGGATGGGGACGGGATGGTCTTCAACCCTGCGCGCAGCGGTGTCCCGCCAGGGCGGCTCTCCTGGAGTCTGGATCTGGCATCAGATCCCTTTGCCGTGCTGCCCTGCTCCCACTAGGTGTCAGGAAGAGGCTGAGTGCAGGCGAAAAGGAAGGCACAGCGGAAGGGATGCGCAGCGTCAGCGGCTGTCAGAGCCTGGCCCTGCTTTTCTCACCCCTAGCTCCAAAAGCAGCCCCGCTGGCCCCAGCCAGGCTGCCCCGAGCACAGAAGTGAAGCTGGGGACCCGTGTCACTTGAAACCGCTTTGATTTATCCAAGCATGTACAGGGTCTGTGCTGGGGAAGCCTCTCTCTGTTCAGGCCAACAAGGTGTTGATTGTCCTTTTGGGACTGGAACAGGGGACTGGGCAGTTGGGGGTGTCCTCCTTCCCATTCTTCTTCAGCCATCCTGCTGGGCATGGCCCTCAGTTCAGAGGTGGGAGAGGAAGCGACCCCTCGTCCCAGCACACAGCTGGAACAGAACAGCATCCCATGACCCCTTGTGAAGGCAGACTAGGCATCTTCCAGCCCCTTGGATGCTGGGATGAGCAGCTGGGGACAACTGGGAAAGACTTGACAAGTTCCTCATCCCCAAGGGCTCCTGCTTCTCCTTGTCTTCCTACATGAGCCTGCAGGGAGGCTGGATCTGGAGCAGCCTGGCGTGGCTGGGGCTGGCAGCTAGGGGCACCTGCAGCTCCCCTGCCCCAGACTTTGTGGAGGTGTGTATGGTGGCTTCACCCCAGATCAGCAGCCAGAGCTATGGGAAGATGAGTGCAAGTCTGCACAGGCTCCTTGGTGATACTCAGGAGCCAAGGGGAGATGATCCACTCTACCCCTCAGCACAGGATGTCCTGACCATGCTTTGCTTTCTGCTGCTTGGATTCGTTTCCTCCCTGTATTTTTCCATCTCTTTGTACACTCCTCCCATGTGCATCCCAACAACACTTAGTAATGATTTCTGGCCTTTATATAGCATACCTCATCGGAGCTTTCCAGATGGACATCTGTATCCTTCTCTGGATTTTACAGGCTAGAACCAGAGGTGGGAAGAGGCAACAAGTTGCCCAGGGTCACCCAACTATGTCTCTGGTTGGCAGGGGACCACTCTCCAAATGTGTCCTTCTTCCCCCACCCTATCCAGTCCCCACCTCTGTGGATGCTGGGACATATCCTACACATGCTTTTTACATCCCTGGAGAGATGCAAACCAGCACTAGCACTGGCCCTACTTCTATCATCCCAAAACCTGACCCTTCCAACAGCACCATTTCCTCCCTTCCCATCCAGCATCTTACATGCGAGACATCTGTGACAACTTCCCTCACCTAATAGTGTGGGCAAGTAATTAGCTAAAGAGGCAAGTAATTAATACAGAAGGTGTCAGGCTGTGCCTCATCTTTCTTTAACAAGTGTTACATTTCCAAACTAATTAGACCAGCCGGTACACGAGGTAGTGAAAAATCAACATGGGATTGTTTGAGCTCAGATCTTCTGTAGCAAAGCCAGGCTTGGATGGAAGCGGAACACAGTACAGGTTAAGGTTAATGAAGGCAGGAAGAAAAAGGAGGAAACCAGCACCTGGTTTTTCCCATCCTTTAGCAATACCAGTTGGTGCAATGAAAGATGAATCGTATTCTTCCTGCTCTTTAAAGGAAAGTGATGAAGACAGATGTGCCGTTGCTTCCAAGAAAACTCACCCATGGGATGTATTCAAAGCTGGGAAATGACAAGTGATGAAAAAAGTGACTCAAAGCCATTACTGGAGCAGTTGGAGTGGGACCTGCTCGTCCCGCTTGGGAGACAGAGCGTGGCCCTTTGTCTGAACCTGTGCCAACAGCCATGTCCATCCTGATTCTGTCCCTTCCTGCTTCCTTATTGAATTCTGATTTCACAAAACCGATTCAGACCAGGCAAGAGCAATTAAACATCAAGGAAATGGGGAACTTGTTAAAAGCATGGAACTTATATAAATACCACATTATTAAAACAAACTGTGACTTTTAGCAAGGACAGCCCTCTTAGCTGTGCTGTGTTTACCTTGATTGTTTCCCTTCATTAATTACAGTCTGAGAGGGAGACTTGTGCAAATTGAAATAAATGAATCGAATTTCTTTAGAGTTTTGTGCGGCTGCCTTATGGGGATTGCAATTAAGCTACTATGTTTGGTGTATTAAATTACATCGCATAGATCTGCTCTCCCCTTTTCAAGCACCCAGGAATATGCAAAGGCAGCTGTCAGTGACAATTAGAAGGTAAACAGGCAATGCAAGGAGTGGTCATTTTAGCTCCTTGTGCCTCAAGAATTTCACTTCTTCCAAGTATTAAGGCTCATCCCTTAATAAATGCAGCCCCAGCTCTGTGCAGTGAAAGACAAAGTGGAGCTGGTTGAGTGGAGACCAGGGCGCATCTCAGCTCTGCCCTGGCAATGGAAACAGTGACATGGGTGGGAGTTTAGTCCGATCCTCCAGGAAAATTAGGCTACGTGACTCAGCTGCCTTGCCTGTGTTCTTGCTCGTTCTCACCAGCAGCTGCCCAGTACCCCCCACGTTTGACACAGGGGAAGCAGCTTCCAGACATATCGAGGTTCTGACAAGGTCTGTGAAAATGAGCAATGAAACAGAGGAACACATCTGCCAATGGGGAGGGGAAAGGGGATGCTCAACCCTTATCTGACACCAGAGAATCTACACCACAGTCTTTTTCCAGATAGATAGGTATTTAAGAGAAAAATTGGCTTAATTGGTGTTGTCCATGAGCCAATCTGCTCCGGTCTTCTCCTAAATCAGCCAGAGGAGTGGTTTGGTTGCTCTGAGACCTTGTAGCCCCATGGAGAAGCACAGCCAAACTTCAGGAGGGATTTCAGGACAAAGTAAGAGAAATGGGCAATTTCCTCCCTAAAGAAAAAGGCATTCTGGGGGGAAAAACATAAATCCAAATTTTGGTCTGCAGAGGAGCCATGCCCACCCAAAGTGGCACCTTGAGGATGATGCTGACAAAGGGGCCAGGCAAGAGGTAATGAGGGTACACCAGAGCTGCGGGGGTAGACAGAGACCAGGGAACCTGCTGTTCAGAGACATGGCCAGGATGTAAGGTGCTTGATTCCCCCTCTTCTGCCTTGTGGCTCTTGTGTGAAACCACAGAGGATTCAAAACGTACCGTCCATCACTTCCCTGCAGCTCCCTCTCTGTTTCCTGCTGCCCTGAGCCATCCTCGGTCCATCAGACTTGTTGCTGGCTCTGTGTTTGTCTTACAAGCAAAAACCCGTCTCTTGTGCCCAACCAGAGCAGATTCCCATGGGGAGGCCCCCTTGGCATTGATGTGCAGAAAAGCCCTACACTGTCCTCAGCTCCTTCCACTGCCCTGCAGGGCAGAAGGACAACAGCCTCCTCCCTGGTTGTAAATACAGGCTGGGCAGGGATGCCAGGGACAAGCATCATCTTGAAGATGTGTTCTCCACAAGAGAACCTCTTCACCTGGCCGTTGCCTGCACCCAGATGAAGTATGGAGTGGCTGGGCTGCAATAGGATTTCTACCCAGAATATTGGCTAGATGATAAAGGAGTCTGTCTGCAGTGATAATTGCACCATAAATAGCTCTGGATTCGGCAGTGACAAGTGAGGCATTAGAAAACCTCACCCTCTGGATTCCTCCCACTTCCTTCCATCTTCCTGACTGCTAACAAGCTGGAAGAATAGCTGGTCAGTTGTTAGCAGCCACGAGAGGTTTATAGTGCTCAGATGCAGCTGTGCACCTTCCTCCCCATAAATCTCAATAGTGAAAAAGTAGAGAGAAGGGAAAAAAAAGCCACCCAGCTAAATTGGGTGATTACTGAAAAGCAGCAGGTAGGGCTGTATCGTGGCATGCCTGTCCCTCTTCATTCTCTCTGCTGCAAGGACAGCACCATCCCACTCCCTCCTCCAGACTTCCTCTGCCTCTTCTTGGTGCTCTCAGGCACTTGGGGGTAACCATCCTCTTTACCCCACTGATGGAAACTGAAAACCTGCCACCTAGCCCCAAACACTGAAAAATGAGGAGCTCAGACTAGGGAGTGCTGTAAAAGTCAAGACTGGAAAGAAACAGAATTAATATGAATAGATTAGAAGCCCTCTCTGGCTTCTTGCTTTTGGAGCCTGCAGAAAACATATGGACCCTTGTCCTTTCTTTCTGAAGAAAAGCTGGGAAATGGATCTCCACTGGCACATTAACCTGCTCTTGAACTCCAAAAGATACCTTAAAACCAGGTGTTTTAACCTTAAACCCATCTTACATTACGGGTTGCATCTGTTGTGCTCCAGATAGGTTGGAAAATACATTTATATCAGAGAGACAGGATTTGTCTCCCTTTGTGTCTACCTCTTGGAAATGGCTTAAGCTGCCAACCAGGCTCAAGGTCACAACCTCTTCACTAGTGCTCCTGGCTGCACATTCTGCAGTGCAGAAGCACTGCTGATGGTGCAGCTGGAGTGTATTTCTGCAGCAAGGGATGTCGGTGGTGGTGTTAGGCTGATGCAAACATCCGGCTTCAGCTGGCGTGTGCTGTCAGAGCTCTGTAGAGGTGGTATGGAAATCTGTGCTGGTGGAGCATCCTCCACTGCCAGTCCCCTCTGGTGCCTCTGGCCTCTCGCGGGCTCCTTTGGAGCAGAGACCCACAGGGATCCTTCAGAGGCAAGTTACCAGGCTTTTTCCATGACCACTCCTGACATCTCTCATTCACACTGACATCCTTATTGTTTTTCTAGGAAGTTGATTATATTAGGTGGAGTTTTTAGAGTTTTGACAGGCCCAGAATGAAGAAAATGGTCCTCCTTCCCGGGCACTTCATAAAGCTTCCACAAATAACTGCAGAAGGAAGAAGTCAGGTCTTATTCCGAGATGAGAAAAGAGATGCTTAAAATCAATTTTTAAAGGCATTGACTAGAGTTGGACAAAATCCATCATAGAATCACCTTAGAATGATTTGGGTTGGAAAAGACCTTAAAGCTCATCCAGTTCCAGCCCCCTGCCATGGGCAGGGACACCTTCCACTAGAGCAGGTTGCTCCAAGCCCCGTCCAACCTGGCCTCGAACACCGCCAGGGATGGGGCAGCCACAGCTTCTCTGGGCAGCCTGTGCCAGTGCCTTAACACCCTCAGAGTAAATAATTTCATCCTAATACCTAACCTAAATCTACCCTTTTCTAGTTAAAAGAATTTTCCCCTTGTCTTATCATTACATGGCCTCGTAAGTATGAATCACTGCATCCGCCATGACCACGTTGCAGCCGGACCCTTCAGCGTGGGTGGACTGGCAGTGATGGGGCTCACGCTGGCAGGCAAGAACTTCTCCCTGCGTGCATTGCAGTGAAGGCTGCTAAGCAGGCACAAGCTTTTCCGCTCCTGTACAAATCCATAAGCTCTCCCAAAACTTCCTCTTCTGCACATCCAACAAATCAAAGGCCAAATATAGAGCACTGTTTTTCTTCTTCCCCCTTTTTTTTACCACTCTGGAGTTTTTGAAGCAAAACTATTTACCTCAGTTAAGCTTTGGATTTGCAAATTTAAAGCTTTCACAGTTCCAGGTGTACCCACAAAGATAAGGGAGTTAGGAGGTGCACTGCTGTACTTAAAAATAGATAAATAAAGCGGAGGTTAATTCTAAGCTACACCTTAATACTCCATTACTTACTGGTATTACTATACTGACCTCACTTAAGCTGACAGAGGATAGCACAAAACCCTTGAAACAACAAAAAAAATGACCACTCTTCAGCTCTGTTTCCCCCTCCCTTTTCCTCTTTTCCTCTCAATGTCTCTGATACACGTGAAGTGAGAGCAGTGATTTTGCAGCCTCGTGGGCAGGAGGATCCGTTAATGAGCACCACAGCAGAGGGAGGGAAGCTGGGGAGGTGTAAAGACCCTTTGAACATGTCAGAGACCCAGAGAGCTTGGGACCACAGAGAGAATGATTGGGCAGAAGAGAACGGAACGTGTGCACCAGGCTCTTTCCAACGCCAAAAGCTATGGACCAGCCAGCATGACATAGGATGTACTGAGCAATAGATCCCCTTTGGATGCTGTTAGTGGGATTCCTGTTAGGCGATGCAAAACCTAACTTCATAAACACATGCCTACATAGAGTTGGCTGGACACAGAGGGAGGAAAAGAACCAACCCAAGCTTTAAAAATATGAGACTAAAGAAACAGGCTGGGAGTGGAAGGACCTGTGCTGTGCGTGACTCAGTGGAAAGAGGCGAGTCAGGACTTTGTGGAAGGAGCTCTGGGAGAGGGAGACCAGGGCCAAGATGAGATTAATCAGGTAGCAAGAGCTGCCCAGACATGGCTATTCTTGGCTGTGCTATTAGGAGGCATATTACTGCTTATGATTCCTCAAAACTAGCTTTGAGGCAATTGAGCAGGCTGTATTGAAGGGACCTCTCTTTACTCAGCAGCTCTGCTTCATTCAGCACGTCTAGCACAGGGGTGAATTCATGTAAGGATGGATGCCCTGGGTCTGGAGAAGTAGGACGTCCTCATGGGAGCCATACTGGAGCCGACTCAGTAAAAACTGCTTCTCCTGAGCTCTGTGCTCTGTTTCTGACAGCCTTTTCCCTGGTAGCAGCTCTGCTTGTACTAGATGAACATGCTTGAGGCTGGACCTGGAAGTCCTGTCCATGAGAGGTGGGAAGCTGGCACACAGCACCGTACCACTGGCATCCAGCATCATTGGTGGGCACACACGGCTAATATACCCGCAAGCCTACACTTGGGTGGGCACAGCAAATACATCTAATTCTTGGGTAAAAGAAAAGATAAAACAAGGCCCATCTTATATCCTGTAGCTGCAAGAAATGAAATCTGTGCTTTGGAGCTGAAATAAGCTGTCAATGTTTGTCTGTCCCTGGGAGTTAAAGCTTTATGAAAATGGTAGCAGGATTTTTGTCTAGGTGAGGAAAAAACATCCATTCTGAACGGATGTTCTGAAATCCAGAGAGTTATTAGTTTTCCTGTCTTTATTTTTGAAAGTCATTCGCTGCATTTTATTTTGCCAGCTTTCTCTCACTCAAAAGCTCAATACCACCCCCAGCATTGGGTACTGCTGAGCTCTGGCTCTCAGTCAAATCCTCCTGCCTTCAGGGAGATGGGAACTAATCAATGAGGAATATTAAACAATACAAAAGCTGCAATGATTTTACCTTTCCCACAAAGGTCAGAGTCCCCTGGCAGCTCCAAGATAACACTGAGCTGAAGGTGGCACAGGGAGATGATGCGTTTCAGAGATAAGCTTTCAATCCTCTGCTTTCTGGAGGATTTGTTTACTTGTGTGATGGAAAAGATCCCGCTGCTGAGCAGGCTCAGGCTGGCCGGGCTTCTGGGCTTGTGCTAGACTGAGCTTCGCAGGTGCTCATGGGGACCTGGGCTGTCTCAGCCCTGGTTTTGCTCTGAGAGCCTCCAAGGTTTTGCTGGGAAGGGGGTGATCCACTCAAGTTGCCCCAGGGATGCTCAGCAGAGCTTACACTGAGATCTCAGGATCCTTCAATTATAACTCATTTACCCAAGAGCTGCTACCTCCAGCTGCCTAAGGCTGGAGGCTTTACCGGATCCCTGACTGTAGTTTTAAACCCAGATTCAACCCTGGGTTCAGGTCAGGATTTGGCATCTTACCTCCCTTTCCAAAGATGAGCAGTGCTGGGATCCAGGGAAGACTTCTCTAGTGACTCACTGTTTAAGGGAGTTGCAGGGTGCAGTGCAGCTCACGGCAGCAGATGCACTTATTGACCATAGAAAAGTAATAGAAAAATAAACTCTGAAGCATACCCCCACCTCTCGTTTTTCTCTGTACAGGTCCTTCTCTTTCTGCAGCAGCAATGAGGATTTTAAATAATACCCAGGTGGAGATTAATTTTCTGGTTTGTCATTTATTTTTCTGAGCAATTTTAACAAGGCACTTCCCACTGGGTCTGGGACTTCTGTGTGAGAAGGATGATGACACTTCCATTTCTACAGCAATTAGTATGAAGTGGCTGGTAATGCTGTAGCACCAGTGTCAGCTGAGACACTTCCCTAAGTGAGACCAGTAATCAGCTGAGCCTTGTTTCCCTTCTAATAGCAAACCTGCTTAAAATCTAACTCTTATTGAGCGTCACTGGCGGGGCTGAAAAGAGGCAGACACAATAGATCAATCCAGCCAGATTGCTCAAGACTCTTCTGTATGTAAGTCTGAACAAGGGTTGTAAAAACACCAGAACAATTAGCATTAACAAGTGAAAGGGAGGAGCAGAAAGGACCTTGAATGACACCAAACTGCAGCAATTGAATTGAAGCCCAAGGAGCAGGAAGTTTTGGAGATTGCTGTGAGCCATTGCGTTTCGCATTCACATTGTTTTCCTCGCGGGCATAGTTAACTGACGGTAGTTGGTCCCCATGAAATTTCTTGACAAGCAATTTGTCGTTAGAAAGGATGAAAATCAGCAGGTGCTAATTCCATCACAACGCCCCTCCTTTCCCATCCCAAATCCTCCCATCGTCTTCATTTTCTCCTCTTAATAAGATTTTGTGTATTGCTACCGCACCTGGTTGCACACCGCGGTCATGAGTTTAATGTGAAAAGTTAAATGTAAACAGGATTTAAAAGAAACTCTTTAGAATTATAAAACACTTGAAAGCGTTCTCCCTCCCCCACTTTGTTTGCAGACTTTTCATCCTGCCTGCCTTTTACATCCAGCTACTGCAGTCATTTCTCAGAGGTAGTTTAACTCATTCCAGCCAGAAAGTAACTGAACAGAATTTGGCTGTCAATCTGCGCTCCTCAGTGATGTGCTTCTGTGCTGTTGGAACGTGTGATCTTTTATTCCCAGGGCTTTCAGGATCAGCAGAGATGTTCGATTTTCCATTTCAATTGGAGCAACAGCAGTTTGGGTGGATGAAAGCATCAGGAGCATCATTTGCTTGGGATCAGAGCTTAAAGTATACGTTAGGTCAGCATTGAGGGATATAGAGTTACTATGGGGGGCTCAGATCCCCCTTAGTGCAGCTCAGCAACAGTTATTGAAATAGTGTGCACTGATGGAAACATCTGTCATCAGATCATCACAGTCTGTGAAGGCAACTCAAGCTGTTTCACCCACTGACCTCTGATGGGAATGGTTGCTCCTGAACACAGCTCGCTTCTTCATTTGCACAGAGAGGAATACCTTGCTGTCAGGAGAGGAGAGGTTTGGAAAAATCACAATTAGGTGATGCCCACAATTAGGAAGCATGAAGGGAAATCCAGATCTGCCTTTGGGCTGCACGAGTAAACAGGGATGCTGCTCAGGGATGCTGCTCAGTGGACGCAGGTATTTCATTTTCAGGGCAGCAGGAGGAGCACTGTGTGAGCTCACAACTGGCCACAGCGCCCTGCAGAGCCTGCCCAGTGATCCTGCAGCACATGGGACACTGGTAGTTAGGCTTTGGGGTAACTGTACTTAAAAACTTTCAAAGACAAGCAGAAAGAGCTTCAAACTTGCTTTAAGAATCGAGGTGATTGACAGGAAGGCAAAGTTTTGGCTGGCAGGAGGAGCAGCTCTGCTTGAAGGTGCCTGGTGGCTGCTGCCAGCCCAGAACTGCAGGGAGTGAGTGCAGCATCCCCATGAGGTGCTCTGGCAGCAGATCTCACTCAGCCACCAGCACACGGCCACTGCTACTGCAGCAGAGCCACGGGCTGACTTGCAGGAAAGCAAGGAGCCGGTTTAGCTGCTGAAAGGAACAGAGTAGCGACGTTGCTGGTTCACTTTCTAATTCATCTGGAAACTCAGCGGGCTGACACCTTTTAATTTGCTGTTTGTTGCTGCTCTCCTACACGTCCAGCTGATTGCTCTGTTGGTGCCAGCAGATCAATCTCACAGAAACAGGCTTATTTTTCTTCTGGTCTCAAGGAGGTTGGTTTTCCAAACATCTGCGCTTGCCTGCTGAGCTGAGCAAGATTGCTCTTGCTTATCCACGCTGCTCTCGCATGCTGCCAGGTACAGCCCAAGCCTAGGGCAGAGCTGGAACAGAGACCTGAGTCTGCCCCAGTAGCTGTGTCTTTATATGTGTAGTGATACTGGTGGAAGGGTGGCAAGGGAGACGCACACAGAAAAAAAGCCATAGAGCTATTTTCAATGTCATAGAATCACAGTCTGGTTTTGGTTGGAAAGGACCTTCAGATCACCTAGTTCCAACCCCCCCTGCCATGGGCATGACACCCCCCACTAGACGAAGTCGCTCAGGTTTTATAGCTGCATTAAACTGAGTTTGGCTGGCCAAGAAGTGGTGAAGAGAGAGACACAGGGTGGGCTTGCACAGAGCAGCCATGGAAGGACATATTGCAGCCCAGATGGGGCTATCCCACCTCTTACCTCAGGAGAACTTTTGTCACCTCCACATTTAAAGACCTGCAAAATCCACTTCCCTGGGACTATTTGCATATTTCAGTCTGCACACGTCTTGTGAAAGGAGCTCATCTGCTGTAAGCCAGCTCTGCCACTCTCCCTCTCACTGAGTGCAAACGTATTGTCCTTCTCTTTTCCACTGCTCAAGCTTCATATAGGACTACTGGAGCACCTGTAACACCCTACTCTGGGAGCAGGAGCTGCTCCAGCTGTATCCATTTGTGATGTTTGTTGGCACCTTTGTAGGGTACAGGATGAATTTTGCATGTAGGATGTCATACAGCTTTCATGGGAGCATCCTTCAAGAGGAAGCAAGTGACCTGCTGCAGCCCAGTGCCTTCCAGATATGGGCTCAAATGCTGCCTGGGGTGAAGGGAGGTGGGCAGGAAGCAATCCTTCCTTTTCTTAGGGTCCACGCTAACTCATATTACTTATGCTTTGCTTCTTAAGACAGGCTAGGGAAGAAATATCCTAGAAGCCCAAGAAATAATTCTCATAAAGGAAGAGCATTTAATTTAGTATTTCTGTAAAAAACCAAACCACTATTTCCTCAACACCAGAATTTTCTGAAAGCACTCCAAGTTCTGGTTTGCGGGTGCAATGGAACAAAATAATTGTGCAATTAGGAATGCAGCTCACAGTTTGTGAAATGAAAGATTTTTTGCTTTCGACAATTACAAAATGTAGCATTTGGCTTCCCAGTGGTGGTCCTTCCCCCTCCTCCCTATTTTAAATGTATTGCAGTATGTAATTAATAAAGATAATAATAGATATCCTCCAGAAAGCAGGAGGAGAGAGATGTGAATGGCACAGGCACAGCGTGGAGAGCTTGGGATTGCCAAAGCAGACCAGAAGCTTCCAAACCTTAATTATAGCTCTCCGAGGAGGAGCTGTGCCCCCTCCAGCCTTTTCCAAGGCGCCGCTCCCAGGCACTGTGAAAGCGGGGCCGTTTGCCCAGTGTTGACCGACAGATCCAAGCTGGGACAAAGCCCAGCACAGGGGTTGTGCGTGCAGCCATGAGCCCTGATTACGTGAGAGGGTTGCTGTTAATTCAGTAACTAAAGCGATGTTTCTGAGCTCCAGTGTTCCCATGCTCAGTGCTTCACAAGCCCATGCATGTTAACAAATGTCCCCTCAGTGTTGGCCTGGCCCATGGAAAGGGCTCTGCTGTAGCTTGCCTGGCTTGTATCTGGTGAGACAAACAGAGCTGTTGCCTGGGCAATAGCATCCTCCTGCCCTGCTAGGTACTGCTGGATAAACAGCTTTCCCCTTCTAGCAGCACACTGTGCCTGCTGCTCTGATGGGAAGCGCTACCAAACCCTTTTATAAAGTGATCATACTCCCAGCAGAGTATCTCTCCCTCCTGGCTGCTCAGCCACAGTGAGCTGAGAGGAGTGGGACAACTGGGAGCATCACAGTGTGGAGCAAGTGGACATCTGGGACGCGGGAGCATCACCGGGCAGAGCTCTGCCATGATGGGAGCACCCTGTTGCTGCCCAAACCCTGGCAGAGCAATGAGGTTTTGGTGCAGGAGGACATAGCAGGGCAGGAGCTGCGGGTGAACTACCCAACACGGAGAGGGACGAACCCCCGTGCAGTATCCATGCCAAAGGATTCGCTCCCACCCGTAATGTGGGGGAAGAAGAGCCAAGCACAGGGCCTGTTGGGCTCAGCCCTCAGTCACCTCCGGTGTAGCCTTAGACATGCATCATTGACCTTTAGCTGCAAATCATCGCTGTGCAAGCAAGTTGACTTAATTACGCATAATGAAATTGCTTTGTATACCTCACCATACCCAGTCCAGCTGAGAGAAGGAGGGATTTAACTGTGGAACTGCAGCTCTGCCTTGTGGGTTCCTGGGGCATCCCTGGAGCCATCCCTCATTCTTCTCCCCTCTCCTCTGCGTGCTCCACTGAGGCTGGCAGCTCTGTCGGCTGTTTCCATGGCATACCAGCAGCATTTCAGAGGCAGGGCAGGGAGGGCAACCTGGCAGGAATGGAAGCAGGGGCTTTTTGGTGCATGCTAATGAGATGGTGCCTGGCAGAGAATGGAGCCGGCAGGGGTGGGTAGGAGGGAGCTGAGCGCAGCTTATCGCTCCTCCGCAGAAAGGGGCTCTCGCAGAGACGGTGGATGCTAAATAAATAAATCAGACAGACATCAAACACCTCAGCTTCCCATGGCCTATGTCCCCTGTGCCTGCCCGGGGCTCCCAACAGTGATTCTGCCCAACAGTCTATTAGCAGAGCAGCTGCTCTGATGCAGGATGCTGCAAGCAGGCAGCAGCAGGCAGTGACTGGGGGTGCTGAGATTGCTTCTTGCCCCAAACTAAATTGCCTTGGAAATTAAACGTTGCTGTAGTCACAGAACTGGAGCCCTGGGGATGGAGGAGGGTCTGCTGGTGCGATAAGGAAAGGCTTATGCTGGGAGACGGCTGGAGGACAGAAGACCAGTCATCTAGCTCTTAAGCCAAAGGCAATACATTGCAGGACATGGTACAAACAGTGCCAAGTGTCCTCTCATGTCCACTAACTGACAAGTAACGGTTGAAGTCACAAAGCCGAAACAACAGCTCTCCCTAAAATGGTATTTTTTGGCACAGGAAGGACCCAAGCCATCCAGTGACAGCAACCAAGCAGGCAGGGATCCTCCTGGCATGGTCTTCCTTGGGTGAGTTGCTGCTTCAAGACAGCATTTGCTGTGGAATCCTGGAAAATGGGGCACAAATGGATGCGAGAGGCTGGGGTTAGATGGGCTTAGCAGACACCAGGTGGCTAGCAGAGAAGTAGAGACTTTATGCTCTTTTTCCAATTGCTCTGCATCGTTTTGGGTTCCTCAGCCTGTCCAGAACAAGTTCCTCTTACCCTTCCACCTGCTACATTGCCCATTTTGATCTTGCAGCTCCCCTCACCTGGCTTTTGTACTGGGCAAAAGCCAAGATGCATCGCAGCCTCCTGTCTCAATCTTCACTTCTAACAAACTTTTGTTGGCTCCACAAATTGTGTTTCAGGCCTGATGTGAAGCTTCACTGCAATCCAATCAAACCAATAGTCTCTGGTTGGCTATTCCTTTCCTGGAAAAGCCACTTCCAGTGGTGTTATCACTTCGGCAGAGGAGGAACCTTATGAGACACCTGAGAATGCTTATGCTAATGAGTTCCAGTCCATCATCATGGCTTGTGTTTCACCTGCCTGTACACAAAATCAGTGATTTCCCTTGTAAGAGCTCCTTCACTCACCATCTCTTGCCATTTTGGAAGGACCAGATAATAAAAGAATGGAATGAAAAGGGAAAGAAAGCTTTAAGCCCAGGGTAAAGAGATATCAGCATCACTTAGATTCTGGTAAACATAAAAACAGAGATACTTCTGCCTTTCTTCCAAGAGATTAGTGCTACTTCATGCAATTTTGAGATGAGCCATAAAAGAATGCGAGTGAAGACCACCATCTCTGTTGTACCTGACCAGGAATATCAGGTGATTGAGAGCTCAGAAAATCTGTTCAAGGTTTCAGAAGGAGGTAGAAGGACCAAGATACCTTGAAAGGTTCCCATCTGATTGCAAGGAAGTTGAACACCTGGTTAGTACTTTCCCACTGACCAAGCCTCAGCAATGATCAAATCCACCTGCATCCGCCATCCAGAAAAAAACCGGAACACTTTCTCCTCAAAGGCAGCACTAGGAACAGCTGTCCCACAGACGGTTGCCATCAGTGGATGCTGAAGAGATTGTAATTCATTCTGATGATAAATTTCTCTCTAGGATGGTTTACTAGAAGATCTACAGAGGAGCAGCCAACCTGGTCCATGGCTTAGCTCGATACACACCTGCTTGCTGTTCTCCATAACATTTTGCCTTTTGAAATCAGCAACAATAAAAATCATCACAGAACTGTACTTAGAGGGCAAATATTATTCTCCAAGTGTCTGTGTAATGATACATCCCCAGTGCTGCCTGGACCCACCTCCCTCCCACCTCCCTTTCCATACCCTCCCCTCCAGAGCAAGCTGGGTTTATCAGTCTCCTAAAGATGCTCATTCTCGCCTCGGTTTCTGGAAGGAGGGTGAAAACTGGAGAGTCACCTCTTGTCTTTCAGTCTCTTTTAAGTCTTGATGCTCCTATTTCTTTCCTTCTGCTACCTTCTCTCCTACCCCCACATGCTACCATCCTTTGATGAGCAGCACTTATTAAAGACTGAAGGGGATTTGCCACATGTCGCTTGCAAAGGTCCAGGGGCAGAAAACTTTAATTGCCAGATTTTTCATATAGGGTGTTAAAATTTATTAAAGTCAGTTTCTCTGATTTTCATTTAATGAGATGACAACTGTGCCTATGAGATAATGTTAGATTCTATTGGTGGGAAACTCGCAGAGAGGGTTTAAATAATCAGAGGAAGAAATAGACAAAAGGAAACCCAAACCTGTGCTAGATCTCATGTCTTAAGGATTTACTGAACAGCTTACAGGTAAGAAACTGGGATCATTCTTCAAACAGTGCAGCTTGGCCAGGGATGTTCTTCTTAAAGGACTTTCCTTGGCAAATGGAGCAGGAGGTGGGCTTTTGAGGTTGTTCCATTTTTAAGACACTTTTGACATTTCAGCCACTGTTTCTCTAGGATCATGGCTACCCCTGTGAAAACAAAGAGAGGATGATCAACGACTTGGGGTTCACCCGGTACCCAAGGAGATGCATTGAACTCAGCTGCTTGTGCTCTATTTTACCTGGGGGGGGGGAGCTACTCATCGTGTGCTCCAGCAGCCCCTGCCAGCGCCGAGGCACCAAAGGGAGCAGAGGGGCTAAACCCTGTGTTCATGAGTCCTTGCGGCACAAGTCGGTGTCCCCCTGAGCATATAACCCCACTGACAGTGCACAACCAGCTAGAAGCAGGACCACACTACTCCAAGTGAAAAGAAAATCCCTTCACAATCAGGATACCCTGAAAGCATTGAAGCTGTTCAGAAAGAAAAAGAAGCTTGAACTTTCTCCCTTGTCCACCCTGGGTGCTCTCCTCCCTCAGCTTAATTTCCCACCTCCTTCTTTCACTTGGTGTTACCATCACACTGGATTTTGATGCCCTAGTTTTGTCCAGCCTCCTCCCAGAGATAAGATAAACGTTATTTTCAATTAACAAGACTTGATGGCTGAAAGCAATAGGAGGCAGTTCATTTAGAGCCAGCAAATTAATTGAAACCTAAATGTACATAGTCAGTGTATTGCTGGGAGAGCAATTATCCCAATCATTTGGCCCTTGCCACGCAAGGCAGCGTCTGCGATGCCGCAGCTGGGCTATGCGAGTAGGAGAAGCTCTCCTTGCTGTCATCTCTTGTGGAGTCCCTTTCTCAGCTACTTTTAGCCCACTTTTACCTTGAGAGAGAAAGCTTTGCTTGGCTGTAACTGTAAATCAGACCTAGAAGATGTGTGCTGGGACTTTGGCATTGATGGGACCCAAAGCTGGTTTCTAAACCACTGGTCAGACACGATGAGAACTTCCTCCGTCTTCTGGAAGCTTTTTGCTGCATGTGAAAACAGGATCAGTGCAATACTCGCCAGCCATCTGGATCCCCTGAGTTTTGCAGTGCTTACCAGTTTGTGGACACATGGTGGGATATGGGACCTTGAGAATGCATTTTTCCTTAACATATGTTTACACCTGACAAATAGCAGAGGGGAGGACAGCAAAGGAATCAGCCAGTGGAAGAAATATTCCATCATAAGATCTTCCATGGCTTTTAAGGCCCTGCTGTTGCCCAGCAGTCACTCACTGCCACGGAAGACACTGTGGCTTCTGCACCACCCAGTCCCTTATCCCCTCAGGTGATGGGAGGCGGCAAGCCTAGCTCGCACATCTCCTTATTCCTATAGTGTCAGGGAAAAACCTCAGAATATTTTCTTTCCTAAAATCGGTGGAAATGAGGGAACCTCAGGAACTGTCCAAGCTTTGACTTGAACCATGGAGGAACATCCAGGTCTCCAAAACCTTCCAGGGTGATGTATGATTTGGGCATCTTTCTTTCATCACTGGTGGAAAAGGACCACTCAGGGCTTCATGGTGAGGGGTGCATTTGGGATGTGCAGCACCTGGACCCTGGATGAAGCAGATCCAAGCAGCAAGGAGGCCCCACCTCACATGATGGGGTCATTTCCCACCTCATTGCCTGCATCCCACATCTCCTCAGAAACATCTCACTAAAACCCTACCTCTCCACAATTTACATATCAGGGCACTGCAGGAAACAACCTACTCTTTCGCACACAATACAATGCAAAAAGCAGCAATTACAAGCCAGTCTCTGCTGGAAAGATGACAAACCCACCAAAAAAACCCCACCACGTTTTCGCTGCTGCACCTCGCTGCCTCCAATCCAACTGGCACAAAGACGCTGCTTTTTTATTCCTTCACAAATGATGTTTTTAAGCCTTCCCTCCCTGCCAAGCGTAGGAGCAGCCCCACGTGTCAACTCGGTAGTATTTCCGAGGCTGGCTGCTCTCAGCCCTGCGCCTCCGAAGCCAGCAAACCTGGTGCTCGTACGGGTTTTCTATCACCTTCGAGAGATGCTGACAGTGGGGGCCGGAGCGATGCCCCACTTACATAGCTGGCACCTCTGAAGGGAGCCAGCACGTTCACAGGGAGCAGCCAGAGCTTATTAAATCAGAACAGTAACACCTACAGAGTTCCGCTCCCTCAGCGCCACCCTAGCAGTCTTGCTGTGTCTTGTAAACTGCTGCCTGGGGATGAGCTCCATCACAGCTCCTTACAAAGTACTTGTTATGCACCAGCACCTGTGTTAGCATCCTCCTCTCTCTCGTTTTCCCCTGTCTACCAGCTGTGTCCTTGGTCCTGTCTCCACCTTGCATTCCTCCCTGCTTAAATTTCAGGACAGATTTACCAGGCAGCTGAAAACTTTTTGGACATGATTTAGGGCTCTCCCAGGGAGCAGAGATCCTTCTTGCCCTTAACAAGTCCATGACCCAGTAACTTCTCAGAAGACATTTCATAGATGAAGGTTGTTTAGGTGACAGTGGCCACCACGCTGCTGGTAGGCAGGAACATAAATGGGGCTGTAAAGGATTTCCTGCACCAATGAATTCCCAGCTATCCCAGTTTCAGATCAGCTTTATCAAAGTTGCTGACCAGGATTGTGCGTAGTATTTTTGGTATTACAGAATCATAGAATAGTTTGGATTAGAAAGGACCTTAAGATCATCCATTTGCAACCCCCTTGCCATGAGGAGGAGGATGCCTCACACTAGACCATATTGCCCAAGGCTCTGTCCAACCTGCCTTGAACACTGCCAGGATGATGGAAGGCTTCTCTCAGCTGGAACTCTCTTGCTGTGACCCTAGAATGTATTTTCTTCCCCTCACACCCCTTTTTCTTAAGGACTGCAGCATGCTGTCCCATTGATGGCAAAGGTAATCAGCAAGTTTACCCAGATCTTCATTTGTTCTTCCCAGAAGTAGGTGGTTTTGCAGTCAGCCCCTCAATCATGGTGTTGGATACTGCCTTTCATCCTGTCTTTCTATCCTCCAAATTTGAAGTTTTTCAATTCTTCACGTGAATCAACAGCAGTTGCAAGATAAATCCTTCATAGAAACTATATATGTACCTTTCATTCCACCCAGCTATTCTTTGCAGTACAACTCATTATGTTCTCTTTAGATGTCTCACTTTGACAACTCTTCTTTTACAGTCTTCAGTTTAGCTAATGAGCTCCCTCACTAAACCAAATGTTTTTTGTGAAGCTCATTTACATTAAACCTACCACACCTCCCTCACTTAGAAGCACAAGCATCTTCAGGAGAGAAACAGACAAAGAAAACAAATCACAGCAGTCTGTCACAGTCTATCTTTGAGAAAGCACACAGGGCTTTTTCTCTTGCTTGCAGACTGCCTGCATGAGTTTGGTTATTCCTTCCTGGACATAGGCTATATTTGCCCCTCCTGGCGCATAGCAGCACTACCTGATGCACTATAGTTACTAAAAAGTATTTCCTGGCCTGCAAAATAGTTGGCTTTGCTTACTCGAGGGAATTCGTGTCCAAGTTTTGCCCCTGCTCAGTGTATAGGAAATGTCTCCTTCTGTGCCCTGATTCCCTTTAATGTTAATGTCATTTCCTCCACTTGCATCAGTCTCTTATGAAGCCCCAGGCACATTATTCAGCAGTTTTCAGGCTCTCTCTTGACCCCTTTTGATCTCCCTCCCATTATTCCCACACAGCAGCCTCCTCTCTCTGTCAGCAGCTGAAGAACTTCTTGCTATCAAAGCCATGAAGAATTGTTCCCCCAGCCCAGGATAAGGAAGCTTTCTTTCCTACACTCCTGCTTGGAGACTAGCTCAGAAGCCAGGAGGAAGGCATCGACAGAGTTTCCTCACCTGCCTGCGGTATTAAAAACAAGCACCTTTTCTCCCATCCCCTCCATAGCTCCAGGAGGGGATGCAGGCAGTGACTGCAGAAACCTCCCTTCATCAGGACAGCAAACTGCTTGCCTCATCCTTTCCTAAATCCCAGCCATATCTTCTGCCTCAGCCCAGATCTCCCAGCAAAGCCCTATCTGCTCTCCCATCACACCTTTATAGCTCCTGGTAATATCCCAGTTCCTCCCAGTCTGGCCCAGCTTTGCAGCTAACAGCTGGGATGGGGTTAACCTTTTCTCCACCAACCTCCAGACACAGACCTTTACACCCCACAGTGTAGCACATGTGTGGTCCTCTGTGTGGCATCAGGGGATACTGGGAACACCAGCATGAAAACCCTGTCCTGGAAAGCCTTCCCTGTGCTCTGTGGAGGGAGGTGGTGCTGCTGTTGTGAAGTCCTACCTAATTCTAGGACCCAGCAGGCTGGACTCAGTGCATTTACTGAAAAGCTTCACACCTGGGCTTTGCTTCTCTTAAACCTGAAAAATCCTGTCTGAATTAACATTCCAGTCCCTTCAAGAAACACAACAGAAGGAGAGGGAGGCTCAAGTGGAGTTTCTCTCACCTTCCTGCATTAAACCACAGGCTATTCCCTTCCTCTCTGACCTGGTACAAACTCATGGCATAACAAAAACCGTTAAAAAGGATGAGGGTTGGCAGCGTGGGCATGCTCCTGTGTTCCTGGAAATACCGAGCTCTGCGCTCTATGGAAGGGTCAGGGTGACCTGCTGATTGTACAATAGGGGAACCCCCTGGGAGCCAGGAGCCAGGGCAGTGATCTGTCCCTCTGCCTGGGCTTCTCGTGCAGCACCGATCCCATGGGAATCTTTCTGTGCCTCCCTTTGTTCAGAAAGGAACTTTGCAGCCCCTTCTGTGCTGTAAAAGAGGATCCAGGAATCGCTGGGACAGTGTTCAGGCTCTCTTACTGCTTTTATTGATGATCAGAAAATGTACTAAAAAGTTGGCATATGGTCTGTGAGGGGCAGCTAGGATTCTCTTACGCCAGAGTGAAACACTTCAAAAGAAACCTAAGAGCTGATCACAGTGTGGTCATGTCACTGTGTCAAGATCCTATCAAGATGTACTGCAGTGTAGAGAGAGATCTGACATCTTGCTGGATCCTGCCAGGTGTCTGGTGGCATCTCAGAGGGCGTTGTTAAAGCTTAAGATTTGCTTATAAGTCTCTGGGAATATGTGGCTTGTGGCTGCCAGGGCTGCAGCTATAACCCATCTGCCATCAGGGATGCCAGAGGTCTGCCTATGGCAAACTGGCCACAAAGGGCTTAACTTAAATTTCCCTTTGATTGCTCAATGAGTGTTAGAGTTTAGTTGTTTTTCTTTGGAAAGAACAATTAACAGCACTGTGGGTTGCTCTTTCGTCCTGCCATATGGATTCCCACACGAAAGAGAATTGATAGCGAGTATATAAAGGTCTTCACATTTCTTTCTCCAGAGAGCTTCTCTTTGTGCTCATCTTTGATTTTTTTGAGGGGCTACTGCTTTATTTTTAAATGACACACAGATGCACACCTGCGCAAACACCAATGCATGTGATGCTCACTTTGAGCATATCAATTGCTGCCCTTTTAGAAAGATCAATGCTTTCTCTGAGAGGCTTGATGAGATTAGATTTTGCCAAATATCTGCCCCAAGTAAAAAGGGCAACAGCAGCCAAGAGTACATACAATTCACTAGAAATCAACTGCTTCCTTAGAGGGAGGAAGTTTTCCCAAGTTTTTGCCATGTCTCTTCCTACTTCTCAGCTGAACCAGGACTATGGCTAATGGTGCCTCTTGGCAAATGGACACACTTCAGCATACAAAGGGGAAAGAAAATCGCAACAGCTTTTAGTTGGTCTTTCCCCATGTTTATTACATTGAAATTAGAAATGATGATGAGCACTGTCAGTTAAAAACCCTGAAAAACAGAGAGCATGGGATCCATCTTTGTAGCAAGTAAACAGCCGTGAGGTCCTCCATCCCCTGTGTGAGACCCTGTGGGCAGGATGGCTCTGGTGTCCTACGGCACTGACAAAAGGTGGGATCTCCTGGATCCCATGGCACAGCCTGTGCCACCTTTGCCTGCATAAGCAGGGCGGAGATGGGATGGAGGTGGAAAGGATGAAAATGAAATATGGATAACATGGGCTGACTGGTGGGGTTTTTTTCTCTCTCTAAAAAAGGTAAAATCCAAACCAAACCAAAAAGCCCTCCCCAAACCTAAATTAGCAAATGCTATTTTCAGAAAGCTTCCTGGAAATTTTGATTATTGTCTAACCTCTAATTATGGTCCATTTGGAGCTGACCCTTGGCTGCAGAAGGTACTTTCAGAAAGGTTTTAATCCTGCCTGCCTGCCCTGCCTGTGGGGTTTTACCTCCATGCTGCGGCTCCCTAATCATAGCCCTCACCCAGCTCTATGGAGAAGAGGCAGCAAGAGGCCATTATATTTTAATAGCAATAATATTCAGCACTTAAGCAGGTGTTAAGAGGGCTCAGTTGAGCTGTTAAGCGTGTCTCCTGCCCGTGATGAGTGCCAGTGAGCACGGGGCTCTCCTCTCGGCTTTCCTCCTAAACCACAATTGCTCCTGTGCTTGCTCATACTGCCAGTCATGTCTTGTGTGGTGGCCCTGGAAGGAGCTGGAACACTTTGGCTTTCATTATTTTGGCTTATTTTTGTACTTCTATCTTTCTGTTTTGCTTTGTTTGGAAAGTTGTCCCATCCCACTCTGCAGCTAACAGTGCCTGGAATCTGTGAAAGGGCATCCGACCACCCATTTCCATCCCTGAGCACTCCTGCACTGGTCTAACTGGGTTGTGAGACCATCCAGCCACCTGGGACTGGGTGCACTCCTGCATCTGCAGACCACTCTGGCAGAGCAGGCCCTTGAAAAGCAGATGTGGGTCCATAGTGGCTTAAACCACTGCAGCACCTCCCCAGAGCTTGGCTGCCAGGGCTGAGGATCTTCTTGCTCTGTTTTCTTCGTGTGCTTTTGTTAAACTGGATGCGCAATGACCTGAGCGAGGGCTCAGCAGTGTGCGCAGGGATGATGGGCAGGGAGCAAGGAAGAGGGCAGTAGCTCCCAGAAAATTGTCATTCCTTCAAATCCTATGGATCACTTTGTAGTGACACATAGACAAGGAGCATTTTCTTTAACAAATATGAATCTAATGGATTAGGTCTGATCTAATTATGCATTCTGCATTAAGCTGATGCTCCCACTGTCTGTGGCTGCTAGCATAATTAAACCTAATGTACTTTTAATGATGTCTTCTTAAATCATGCATTCATATATGCTTAGAATCAAACAGGATCCCAATTCCAGGACAGCTCTTTTGGCAGCTCCGGATGGGACACATGTTGAAATATTAATAATCCAGATTTCAAGGTTCACAATATTGGTTTTGAAGTGAGGACAGCTTGTCACACAGTTTGAGCTAATCTGAGGCAGCAAAAAGGCTCCACTTTCAAGTTCAGCCTCTCCCCGTCTTGCACATGTGTTCCTGGGAGTGGGGGAATTTAAGTTTTACTTGGTAAAGATGCTGTCATCTTCTCTACGGGCACCTTTCAGGGTGCTGGGTTCTCTGTCCTGCCATGCTCAGTCCCTCACTCCCCTTTTCCTGCTGCTTTTCTGAAAATTGGAAGCAGTTTGTTCCAGGATCTGGCAATCAGAAGGGAAACTTTACTTTTGTCTCTACTGCTGTTTGGTCAAGTGAAATCAGGCTCCCACCCTCTATCAGCTTTGTCCATAACCTCCATGGTGCAGGGAATACGCTCCCTCGCACTGTGCACCACTTTGTGCAACGAGGCCTGATGCAGCTTTGGCATTGCTGTCTTAGCTCCAGCATCCTACGCACAGGACAGGTAACAATACTGCAATGAAATGTGTTTTTTCCCCCTCCTTTTTCTGCTTTTATGGATTTGAATTATTTTACCAGCCAGGGCCTGGCGGACACATTGTCTTTGGAGTTCCTGAGAGCAAGTTGTGAATCACCTGAAATCCTTCCAATATGAAAGCACTGATTTATTACAGTGTAATACTGGTGTGAGCAACACCGTGTACCTTTCATCTAAAAAGTCAGGACTTACAGAACACGACGTGACATGAAGTTTGAGGCCAGCTCAAACAGAGGAGGAACTACTGCCAAAGGGATCCACAGAGCATGTTAAACCAGCCCCGTAGAGTAATGAACATGCTTGTGATTGTTACGTTATACCATATTGATCCTTAGAAACAAAAAGGTACTCTGACAGCTAATTGGGGCCGTCAAAGCATCTCTTAATGTATGCACGTGTGTGTGCTACGTAGCTAGTGCATGAGAATGGGATGTGCAAACATTGGTTAATGGCACTTGTCCATATCCCCCTGGGGGTGAGGGTTACTGTCTTTCACTGCTCTAGCGGCAGCTCTCCCCTTGTACACATTTGGTGGGCGAGTTCACTTGGGTACCAGCTCAGCAGAGATGCTGCCTTTGCCTCTCTTCATCCCTGAGCCAGATGTACCGCCTGGCAGCCAGACAGTGATGTCTCCTCGGGTAAGTGCACACCAGCAAAAGGCAGTTTCGTCTAAGAGCTCTGGAAACTGCAAGATAACAGTGATTTGTGAGACTGTGGCTCCATATACCACTCCATTTGCAGAAAGTCTCCTTGCTGCTGAGTGCAGTGTGATGGGTTACGGGATTACTTTTGCCCAGTAAAGACCTGGAGTCACATTTCTGCCCCCATCCCAAAGGAAGGTGAGAAGGTGAGTTCACCTGCTTTCTAAATCTGTACGGTGATATAGACTTATCTGAAGTAAGACAATCACCATGTACATACCCAGAGCCTATTCCAGGTCCTGGACACGAGTAGCTGGCAGTGCTGAGGGTGGGATTGGTGTACAGGTTGAAGAAGAGATGGTGATGGACGGAAGGGAAATGGGAGGTGATGCTGCAGGTCAGGGCTGAGTGGAGCCCCAGAGCAGGAACGACTGGGATTTTGATGGAGAGATTAGTCTCAAGCTACCCCTGCATGCCTAGGAGAAACTTTTCCAGGTCCTTTCACACTAAATTAATCTCTCTTATACATTCAAATAATCTGGAAAAGAACAGAGCATCTCTGTGTAAGAAGGAAGCTGGGAGGGGTGTCATCTTTGTAATGAAACTGGAGCAATGTGGAACCCAAGCACTTTTGTCTGGCACTTTTGTCTGGCACTGTCTTACATCCTTTGAGCTGGGGTTTGCATGTGGATTTTATCCCAAAAACCTTGACCTCCTGTGGGCTGGTGAGCAGCTCTGCATGGCACAGTGACATCCCTGTGTTTCTGTCAATTAATTAATTATGTGGGTACCAGAGATGTAAGCATGGGGGCTTCATCAGCAGTGTGCTGCCAAGACACAAAACCTGCACTGGTGAATTGATTTGTGCCCACAAGTAACATGAAAGCAACTGGGAAATCTCTGTCAGAAAGATGTCAGCAGCTAAAAAAGCCATCAGAGAAGACGCCACAGAGGTCTCCAAAAGGTATTTGGGATTAGTCTGGTATCTTTGCTGTTGGGAAAAACCTGAAACCAACTCTTCCAGTCTCCAAAGTGGTGCTGCAGAGTGACCTACACTAGCTAAGCCCCAGTCTGTACTGTTATTTCTCATGTCATAGCAGTGAAGAATACCAGCAGTGTCCTAAGGGTACCACACATCACTGTGATGGGTAATCTAAGCTCTGATGAGTGCCTCTGTGGTGGACTAATATGTTAGAAACGTGCACAAAAATGTTCTCCTGGGGACACAGGGCCATGTGTGAGATTGGCGGTTGACCATGTCTTTGAAAACTGAGCAAGAGCCTGTTTTAACAGTGAAAACTTCCCCATGTATCCCCAAACTTTTGATGGAGATATGTGGCTGAGTTGCTGGATCTGGACAAGTTAGTGGTACCCACTGTGTTACAGCAGACACTGATGAACCCATGCTATATCCTTTCACTGAGCTTAGATGAGTAGGTTCTCCTTGCATCTGATGGCAGATAGGCAAATGGACAAACAAGTCCAGCCAAATCTTTTTGGAGAATCCCAACTTTGTGTCCTAATACCAGGGTTACCATCCCATAGCAAAGGGATGGACCTGCTGATGCAACTGTTCCTCATCTGCTTCAACAACTGCTGAAGACAGTTTGGGATTTTCACTGGAAACTGTCTTACAGGGAATATTTGCTTTTCCCTCTAGGAGTGAATTTTGTCCTGTTTATGCCAAGATATAAAGGAACATTTCTTGTGTGTTTCTGCAACCTCACTGGGAACGAAGAGTGAACCACTGGGCAAGAAGAGTGTTTTGAGACAGGACCCAAACCCACAGCACTGTACTGGATGCTTAAGCATTTGTGGAAGACCAAAATGGACCAATCCAGCACCCTGCCCATGGGAAACCTCTTCTTCAGGCCCCCTTGACTGGGAGTCGCTTTTGCTTTTAATGCTGAAGGTTCATAACTTTAAATCGCATTAATTCTGCCCCTTGCTGACTCTGTCTTTAAAACTTACCAGTGTGTTAAAACCCCCTTGTGAATGTTTGACACCTTGAACCTAGAGCCTGTGAGGTGAGCTGGGATGCCTGGTCAGAGGTGCTTTTGTGTCTCAGCTTCCCCAGCTGATAAATGGTAATGATGATATGGGGAAGATCCAGAACTGTAACACCAAGAACTATGTAAGAATGTTAATGGTTATAGTCAAGCTCAGCAGCTGTCAGCATGTCTAAAGCCCTTTAAATCCTGCTTTCTTTTCCCCTTCATCAGACTTTTGGACAAAGAATTTAGCAGGTTAATTGTGTGAAAGCTGAGCGAGAAACATCTTAAATGTCCAGGCCTCCGAAACAGCATGGGCGCTCCTAGGAAAGCTGATCCTGGTGAGGATTTTTGGACCAGTGCTGGTTCTGAATTATCTCTGAGCTGATGCTCTCTTCTCTGTCTGTAAAAACAAGCTAAAATCCCCTAATAGCCGTCCTCAAAAAATAACCCCACAAAACTCCAAAAAAAGCAAAATCACTGACTTTGAGCCCAACGAATGTTTAGCTTCCTGACTCTTGGGTAAATATTAGATAGATACCCAATTTCAACCTGAAGCAGTTTATTTGGCTGCTGCTCACAAGTCAGACACAGCAATAATCCAGGAAATCTCGTTTGATTCAGGTTGGGTAATATTGCCTGAGGGGTAACATCATTTTCATTTCCACACATCCAGCACTGGCACAAAATGGCATGGACAGGTATGAAAAATGGATGATGGATCCTTGGTATTAAAATTCCAGCTGATAATTTCATTTTTGTCTAAACAATAATCACCAATAAAAATGTTGTTCGAAAAAAAGAGAATGTGAAAAGAAAAGCACTGTTGTGTTTGACAAAGCAAAATCCTTGGCAGCACTGCCAAAAGAAAAAAAAGAAAGGAAAAAAAAACCAAAAGAGATTTAAAACAAATATAGCTGTTAAATAAAAGATCCAGGTACCAAAGAGCAAAATTTAATGAAAGCCAAAACTGTTAAATATGGATTCCTGTTGAGAAAAAATGTCAATGTCTTCAAGAATTTTACCATTACTCTATTTTTAAGAAAAGTGTAGTAAAAATACATATTACAAGTTAACATTTTCTACACATTTGTCCTATTCATCTTTGTTTGTTTGTTTTTTAACCCCTCCATCGATCAATAGCCTTTGACAACTGCGTCTCACATCTTCATGTCGCAGGCGGGCAGTCCTAGCACAGATGTGCCGCTTCTCGTAAGTCCATCTTAACTCCTCATGACCTGCTGCCATGTGGTCCTGTCTTTGGAGGAGAACAGGGCACCCATGGGTCTTGGAGCTGGATCCCACTGCAGTGCCCAATGGTGCATTGCTTTTACAAGGTCCGGGATGTGGCAAGAGCTGGGTGAGGAGTTGCGTCTGAGAGCTATGGGCATGGAAACAGGCTAGCTTGTGGGATGCCTCCACTGTACCAGCACTTACGCAGAACTGAAGTTAAAATGAAGAGAAGGGGATTAAAAACAATGTTAACCACTACAAGGTGACCTGAAGAGGTGTTTGGAGTGGCTGAAAACAGAGTTCATGTTTGGTGATGAGAGATTAAGTCCACAATGATTTCCAGTTGCGGAGAGAGGAAAAGATTGGCACGACGTGCTGTGCCCAAGCTTAGGACCTTGACTCTGACTTGCTGGTCTCCAAAGTGTTGCGTGACAACTGGGTAAGTGGAACAGATACTCCAGACCAGGCTGGTGTTAAAGGTGGTAGACGTATTGCTCTGTACATTCATACGCTAGTGGAAACGTATACAAGCAGCTTCCAGTGGTACTTATGGACAGCTGTATAGAAAGATCCTCCTCACAGGCCTGTGCCAGTCATTTGCTTGCATCACTTTCTTTTCATCTCTTCTTTTCCTGCTCCTCTGTTGCTACGTTGAAGAAAAAAAGAAAAGAAGAAAAAAAGAAAAAAAGAAAAAAAAAAGGAGAAAAAGCATCTCAGAACACTCCAATAGCAGCTCAGACCCCACACAGATATTTGCTGAGTCCTGTGAGAAGCCTTGAACTTTATTTGCCATCAGTGAGATGGGGGAAGGCTAAGTGGGTTCACTGTGGTCCATGTCCCACAAATCTCTCTCTCCAGATGCTCCCTTGGGAATCCCTCACTCTGGGGAGGTGTCTCAGGTCTACCAGTGGGGAGCATTTGTCTGTCCATGCTCAGAATGAACCTTTTGTGTGGTTCTGGAAAACCGTCCTTGCCCCTTTCATCTCCACGCCTGTGGCTGGACTATTGGTTTCTGCAATACCAAGTTTGGGGTCATTAAACTGCTCTCCTCACTTGTGGATGCTTCTCCCTCTCTAAGGATACATGAGTGGGAATCTGCTACTTTTGGCTTTGTACCCAGACAAGCCACAACTTGACGGGAAGGCTTAGTTTGACCAGCTCTGACGCTGTTGAGTGTCATGGATGCTTGAATGAAGCTCTTGTAGGATCTCCTCCTTGGTTTGCTTCAGCAGTTCCTTCCAGGAGCTGACTATCTACAAAATGTCCCTCTTAATTAGAAAGATGACCAAAAAGGGATTTCAGAGCAAAAAGGCATGGATATTCCCATTGCAGCCCCATGACTTCTAGCATGTTTTACTGGTTAATAGGCAGCCATCTAGAACTGGTTGTCTTGAGATGGTCTATTCCCGGCTCAAGGTGGTTCCCTTATGTGACCACCAAAAAGGGAGCACACACAGAAGCTAAGCAACAAAGAAATGGTTCACAATTGCTTATTAGCCCCCAATAACCTAGGCAGGAGAGTCACATGTGAGGGGAATGCGGCATTTACTTTCTCTCTTCCATAAACAGCAGCCAACCATGATCTTAGACCAACCATCTCTTCTATTCTGCTACGCATGATGCTCTCCAGTCCAGGCACACGATTCTTGTCTTGAACTGCCACTTATCATCTCTGGAAGAAGGACCACTTTGTCCTCAGGTTACCTGGGGTTTCCAAACTCACTCATGACTTTGCACCTGCAAAACAGCCTCATGGTTTTGCTCAGGTTTTTCTCACATAAAATCATTCTTGTTGCAGGGAGAGCCATTCACAGCTCTGTCTGCCTTGTTGCAGTAACTCCACAGCCCAAGTTCACAACAGAACAACAGAAGGCAGAATCACGATGGACAAAAGGGGTCAATGCTGATGCCCTGTAGAGAGTTCAACTTGCCATTTATAGGATTCTCTTTTTTGCTGTTAGTAGCTCAGACATTATGGTTTGCATCCCAAACTAAACCAGATTGAAGGACTGAGCAGGGAAAGGGAAAGGGCTGATGTTACCCTGACACCACAGGAATTAGTAAGAAAAAATATATATATTGCACACACTAAGACTTATTAACAACCAACTTAAAACAAAATGGCATAGTCCTCATTAGTGTTCCAGTGGTTCTTTGATCAGGGACTGTTCACGAGTCTGTTAAATCCCATTACACTCTCCTTATTGCAGTACAGACCTATTTCTGCTCTCCTGCCGGTGGATCTGTTAGCAAATAAAAAGGGAAATAGAAGTGATTTCCTTGAGAAGATCCATCCAATTGTCCCTTCTGTCATCGTTGTTTGTCTTGTTGGTGTTGGGTTTGTTTTTGGCTCTGGAGGGGGTGGAGTTGGGCTGCCCCTGCTCTCACCCAGGCAATGGGTCAAAAGGCCAATTATAATCCCGTAGCTCCCAGGGACATGCCGGTGCTGTGGCTCATGCATGGGATCGTCTGCATGGATTTGGGGAAATCGTGGCTGACCACACGTCCATTTTCTCCACTGCCTCCTGCTGCAGCCGGCCTGGGAAGGGTTGATGTCCGTATGGCTTCATTGATTGATTGCTGTGGGATCAAACAAAAACCCTTTTTAGGAAGGACGGGGGGGGTCTCCCCCTGTCCTTAGCAATGTTGGAGAAGTTGCAATATAAAACAGTGTTGTCTTTCTCACACTGTTCTCTCCCTCCTTGTCTCCATTCAGACTCTCACTTCCTGCATACCTCTACTGTACCTGCTCTGTTAATTTGCACCTCTGCTACATTCACAATTAAATGCTTCAGGTGTATTTTGGGGCCTAGAGCATGGTGCCATATGCAAAAACTATTCAAACTCTACAACATAAGAACATCTATCCTGGATCTGAGCAGAGGCATTACACACACTTCCCCCACAGATACGCTATTAGCTACTCCAATACTGTTATGTGTGGTGGACTCTGACTCACTGTAAGCATATGTTAAACTTTGCTCATGTGAGAAGTTGAGTATGTGCCTATGCTTTTTGTCTGCAGTGATGACTGAGGTAACTAGGAAATGCAAATCTAATTCAGGAAACCAAATCTCATCTTCCTGTTGCAGGTACTGTCCAAAACCTTTGCTTTCAGACATCTAAGGAAACCACCTGTTTAGAATAATTAATCTAAAAAACGAAGTCAATGTGATTTCCTTGCATTCAAGTTATCTCTAAGGACAACATAACATTTTCTGGACTGGGATATGCAGGGGAAGGATTATCCAGAACAGATAAATCTGGACCAGTGATTTAGAAAGAGCCAACTTAGTGCCTAGCCAGGCATGGAGAAGCCTCCAGTGCTGCTGTGATCTGCAGCTCACCCCAGGGTCTGTAGAGCCTTGCTGAGAGGTTGGATTTAGAGGGTTTGGCCCATCTTCCTGGACACTTGCCTGGCTCTGCTGAATGGCTTTGTGGGGCAGCCACCGATGGCAGGAGCCAGCCAGAGGGACAAGCTTAGACCTGATGTTAACACTGGGAACAAAGATTCCTTCCCATATTGGCTGGTTTTAACATGGCAAGAGCACTGCAAGCTGACACTGACAGGAATTAGTTGGTCATTTCAAGTAATACGGGGAAGCCAACAGCAGGGTAGAATCTCCTTAAGACTAAAACTGTGGAGCTATTGCATTCTGACACTCTTTCACCGTGTATTTATGACATACCTGGCTTTACAGTGTAGACAGCAATTATAATATAATTCTTGTATATTCAGGACATTAATTGCTCACATTAGTCTTATCCCTGTGCTCAATGTACCTCTCATTGCCTGTAGAATTTTCTGAATCTCAATGGGAAAAGAGCTGTTGCACGTTTTCAGTGAATTAGAAATGTTATTATTGCTGACAAAACATTAAGCATGTTGTGAAATGGTGACATAAACCCAAAGAAATGACTGCTTATTTTCTATTTGATTCTGGGTAAGTACCAGTGCTCAGAGAAGTGAAAATCTCTCCAAATTTTATGAAACTCACTGCATACTCGATAGACTCGAATGGAATTCCACGCTCAAGGGACAGGTCAAAATGAGGAAGAAAAGAGATGTGTTACTCTTACAACACAGATCCCACTGCACCCTTGTACACAGTGGTATCTGTATAAGGGATCGCCTCTGCTAGTCATCGGAGTCAACATGTACTTGTTCCACTGATGCTGCATTAAATGTGTATCCCCAAGGCTTTCAAATCTAATCCACTCTTGACACACCGAAATTTAGGCATACTAGAATTAAAAGCAGAAACAAATCTCCTTTGTCACAGGAAGTATGCTTCTGCAAGACCATGACAGGGTGGAGAAAAAAAACCAGCACGATACAGGAGACATTAAACGCCAATTTCTCTCTAAGAGGACCTGTAATTGTGATTTTGGAAATATTATCTGTTCCAGGGCAACAACGCTCTGAACATACATCACTGTCACCAACCCACAAACAGTGCCAGCAGGGTGCCAGCAAAGAGAACACCAGGATCTGATTTATTACTAAGCTCCCCCAGTTTTATCTTGTTTTTAACTGCTTGGGTTTGGGGATTTTTTCATCTTGCAGTAACAACTGCATCACACCAGCCCCAGTGCTCTTCATCCATGCTGCACACACCTTGCCATAGTCTGCCTTTGTTTTAATTTTAAGGAATGGCAATGTGTTCCTGTTACTATTTGTTCTAAGACTTTGCTCTGTATCTGGATTTTGAACTAGCATTACGCCACAGGCCTGATCTTGCATCAGCTCCCCACTATGGCCCACTTGACCCTCTTTTAGCTTCCTCTGAGGCTCCTAATCCTTTCTAGCAAGATCAGTGACATGGTCACTTCTTTATCCCTATGTTTTGGCTTTCCACCCATGGTCTGGGCTGCATCCGTCTCTGAAGGCAGCTTTGGAGCCGGGGTAGGATCAGAGAGAAGGTGTGAAAGGCCGGGGAATGGGTTGCCACCTTCATCCGCTTTGATTCACTTCTGGACTTGTAACAAAACTCGATTAAGGCAACCAGCATGGCTAGTCCGAGCCCACCGATGAGGATATAGAAAACTCCCGCCACATTGCTGAGACTCAGCGCGCTTGTCTTGTCCTAGAAGAGAAAGGAGAAGGGAGGGAGGGGTGGGAACATGGGAAGAAGAACAACAAAATTAATACGAGATTGCTCCGGGAGGGATGCTGCACAGTAAAGCAATGTTGGCATTACATCATCTTCCACGTTAAATGAACAGGTGATATTTCTAAGAGCCTTTTCAATTTTTAATTCAGTGTCTAGTAAATCTAACATTTCCCTCACACAAACAAACATTTCTCCAGCACTGTGGCTATTTGTAAAGGTTTGGGATCTCCATTTTTCAATCAACTAACTGAGATGTTTATTTTACTCAAAATGCCTACTTTAAATTATTGATTAAAGGAGGAAAAAACAAGTTCTCCACCTCTGTGACGGTTGCTTGTCCCTGATGTCTCACCTGAAATAACCTGTTCTCTTGGAAATGCTCACTCCTTCATTCCTACATTGTTTCCCCTGCAAATTCTGTTGCTGAGCAACACATAGAAATGGCTGGGATTTGTTTTTCTTTCTTTTTCCTTTTCCTCTTCAATACCGAGTTTGAGGTGACACCTGAGCTGTCCTCAGGAACTCATTTAATTTCTAGGTAATAAGGCTGCTATTTCATATGCAATCAAGACCTCTTGATGCAAGTCTAAGCTAATTATTTGGTTGGCAATAAATAGGGCTATTAATGGACCGCAGCTCACAGTCAGCAGCTACATTCTGATTTTACAATTGCCTAATGAATCGTCACGGCTCTCAGGGGAAGATGTGAGTCTCAGAAAGACTCATTTCACTACTACGCAAACCAAGTCCTCACATCCAACCCCGATGTCTCTCAGTGTGCAGGTTCCAAAACCTTCTCCTTCATGCTGACCAGGTTGGAGTTGGGGTGTAAAGATAATTTGGGCAGCAGCAGGACCCAAAAGCTTGGTTTAGCTCCATGTACAAGGCTCCTGTTTCTAGGACATGCTTTCTGTATAGTTCAAACACTCAGAGGTTCTTTGCTCCATGCTTGTTGCAGCTCTGCAATATTGAATTGATACTAGATTCCCCAGGGCAAGCCCAGCAGGTCAGCGCAAATCTATTGGTGTGACCATGGTCTGGCCAGCGCTGACAGCTCCCTGGATGTGAGAGGAAAATTGCATAAGGATCATTTGAGATGCAGCCACAGAGTTAAAGAATAATATTTATGCCTGTAGAAGCGTCTGCAGTCGGCAACAAAGTCTCAGCATGGCCCTTGGTGCTCCCTGCTACTGCGGACTCATGGACACGTGGACCCGTGGGTGGCACAGCCTCTTCCTTGCCCTGGTAGGACAGCTGATTCACTTGCTTTGCTTGGCAAGTTTCACAATAAACAACTCACACTTTTCAGGAAGGGCAACGATTCAAGAAGCAGAAAACCATGCTAAAGAAATGGGGTTTTTTTCTGCCTCATCTGGCCCCAGTGCCTGTGAGATCTATTAAGCTTCTACCTAGCTGGAGCTCTCGCCACAGGCTCCATTGCCATGGGGAGCAGCTTTCCATTATGAGCACTCTGCTGAAAGATGCTGAGGTTTCATTAGGTGTCACCTCTGCAGAGTTTTGGTTGCTGATGAAACCTCCACAGGTGATCTCATTTTCCATGCTTTCCTGATGGACATCGCTGCCAGGAGATTCGCCGCTGTCACCGTGTGCATTTACACCACTGCAGATGTGGTGGTCACTGCTGATGGACAGGTTTGGTTTCTCCTTTGGATAACCTTCATTCACTACTCAGTTTATAATCTATAAGATCACAATGCTTCCTGTGAGCTCTCTGTTATGAGAAATTTCTACAAATATCCTCTTTATTTCAGAACTTTCCATATTTGAATGGTTATTTACCTGGTCTTTCATAATCTGCCTTCATGTATTTTTCCCCCAGGCTTGACTTAAGTTTGTTCAGTCATCTCTTTTCTGCAGGTTACTGGGTATACTTCTAAGAACTAGCTGAATTAGGCAGGGAGCTTTTTAGTGAAGACTTAGAAAGGAGGAGCAATTACTCTGAGAAAACTGGGTTCCACCATTTCGGGTACTTTGCCCCTCTTCAAATCCTGTCTGATGGGGCTGCACCAGCTTCAGGGAGGGACAAGGACACAAGAGGTGGGCTGACCTCCTTGACACCCTAATCTTTTAGCCTCTCTCCTTAATGAAAAGTGGCTGATTAGCACATGCTCTGCACTCAGAGGGAAGGATGGGGCCGGGAAGGAGGTGGAGCAGCTCATTTGTCTGTGTCTTGCTAATAATTTTCAGCACATCCTTTCATGTTGACTTTACAGAAGGGTGGAAATCTCTAAGATATGAGGAAACTCCAGGCTGTGTGAAAAAAAAAATGGCACTGTAGAGAAGAATAACCTATTAATGCCTTCACTCAGGAAATGTATCAGTGCAATCCATAGTAGGCATCAGAGACTCCACATGGGTCTATGATTTGCAGCCACAGATCCTTATGACACCCGGTTTCCTTGGCTCTGCTGGCAAGGGATCACACAAATTTCAAGTTTTATTGGCCACAATACTCATGTATTTCTACCCCCAGTTTGGGGATCATGGTCCAACAGGGCACCTGGTTTTTAATTTCCACTTTCCCCCTGACACCAGCAGCAAATTGACCAGTAAGAGAGTGGAGATGACCCAAAGCAAGTTCCTGCACCACTATGTCATAAAATTAATTACAGTGCTGTTGTGTTTTCCTTGCATTCACTTTGCAGTGGCAGCATTATTATTAGTGTTACTACTGTTATTATTAGTGTTATTATTATTGCTACTGTGACTGTTGTTATTGGGACAATTTGGGTAAACTGGAAGTTGTCTTCTCCAGAAGGCAGAGGAAAGTACAGTGACGCACAGAGGTGGGCAAACCTGATGGGAGGGAGAGAGCAGCCTGAGTTTCACCTCTGCCACAATAACAAGGTTCCTCCCAAGGAACCAAAGACATAGGCAGCTTTGGTGGGTCACTGGGCAACACTGAACTACAGGGGCATGGTTGGTAGCACAGGCTGCTATCATGAGTAAGGCTGAGAAGTGAAATTACTCCTGTGTTGCTGCTTGACGTCTTGGTTGTCTTCTCCTTTTTCTTTTCCTTTTTGTTTCCATCCCTCTCCCATCAGGGCATGCAGAGACATTCTCTGGGCAGGAGAAGCATCTTATTGGTCCCATCGGCTGCAGCAGCAGACCCATAAGAAAGGTAGGAAATGCTGCATGCCCACCTATGCTTTGCTGCTGTTTCTGTGCATGCTTCTGCCTTAATAATGCCCATAATAATAAAAAACTCCAAATTATGCTAACTGCTTGAGAGAACCCTCCCCTTCTCTCTGCTCGGGCTCTGTGACACCAAATGCTCTCCTGCAGAGCTGCCCATCTTGTTAGTAGGAGTGTAAACGTCACTGCTTGTCTCCCGCAGCGGCAGAGCGCTAATGCGGGGGGAAGATTGGCATGTGAAAAGAGAAAGAAAATCCCGTCTTTCCAAAGCCCGGCCTTGTTGCTGCAGCAACCAGGCACTTTCCCGTCTGTTCCTCTCAAAGGTGGCACCGTGTCCACCATCCCCTTTGTCATTATCCTCCTTGACTGAAAGGTGTTAAGGCCAAATTTGCCCATTTTCCCCAGCAGGTCCTTTCTTTAACCCTGGATGAGCAGAGCCTGTTGGCAGCACAGGGTTATGGCAGCACAGGGTTATGGCACCTTGAGTTGTTGCAGTCTCCATAGAAGATGAACTGTCCTTAGAGCAGGTGGTGGCTGCAGAAGTTGAGCTGCTTTTATACCAAACACTGAGCTGATTTTGTTGGGACAGATCCTGAAGCTCAGCAATGAAAGACACAGTGCTGGCCATTGGCTCAGAGCACTGCTGTGGGGCTGCCAGGGGATGGATGGGTAGGAGCTCATGGATGGCTGGCTGTAGGGATGAGGCTTGATATGGAAAAACACCTTTGGTTTGAGAATCAATCAACTCCCTGCAAAATCAGTAGCAGAGTTTGTTCCCTAATTATCATTATTATTATTTCTTTTAAATCCTGAAGTGCAAATCTTGCAAGTGGGAAAGAGGTCAGGGAGATCCCTGTGACTTTGATGAAGGTCCTTTAATTGCATGAAGTGATCTATCTACCTCTGCAAGCAGGTTGCACCTTACCATCCTGGTCTGGAAAAAACCCTTCCTTTCTCCCATTGCTTTGTAAAAGCCCCACAAAAGAGGAAAATCACATCCATCTGCCCTGACATTTAGTGTCCACCTTGCTATTACTCTTCAACAACCCACGGCATCCCTTCCAAGCCCACAGCACATTTCATAACCTGAAAAAAAAGCTATCCATCATGTGCTTGTTTGTCCAATGGGGTCCTTTCGGGGAACCACCTAGTTATGGACCATCTGCCTCTTTCTGGGCTTATTTCTCCTGTGGCAGGTAGAGGGGAAGTGCAGGAAGGCTGGGAGACAGGACCAGGGTCTGGTGGATGCTTCTAGCTACAAGAAGTGCTGGAGGTGCATGTGCATAGAGAAACTTTGAGCCTGTGGGAAGGGGCAGCTGCCACAGGTTTACTGTGGGGAGAAGAGCAGCAGGGACATTGTTACCCGGTGCAGGACACTGCCTGGGGTTTCCCACTGTCTGGCAATGCAGCTGGGGCTGCAGTGGTCCTGGTTCAGCATCCCCTGAATGCAGCTGACCAGCACCTCCTAATACAGCAAAGCATATCCTTTCTCTGGATAAAAAACTAGGTGGGCAATAGATAGGTAAACAGTCAGATTAAGAATGTGACGCACAAGAGTCAGCTACTGGCATGGAATGTCATCTGGGGCCAATGAACAGGAGCCTGGGAAACACCAGAGGTTTAACTTGGCTCTGGCTAGAAACTTTGCATACAAACCTTCCATCCATCTAGACCTTCACCCCTACATGAGAACTGGGAGCAAGGAACAGAGATGTGACCCTTCTGTGTAACAGCAAAGACTCTTCACTGCGATCTTCCATTGAAAGTTTACACGGTTTTAAGGCTTGTGTCTACTGACTTCACACATGGAGTTTCAAGCAGCTCTCATGACTTTAGGATCCAATCTTATTTATTCACATGTGATTCACATGTGTGTGATTGTGGTTTTCAAGCACATGCAAATAACATGCGGTCAATATTGAGGTCATATGATCCACATAAACCCATGTGTCCCAAACCTTCTCTTTCTGTCCCTATTTGTTACCCTACTGTGTGGGATGAAGCACTAAACCTACTTCTTCCTTTTTTCTTTCCCATTAGAATAGTGATAAAGCACAGTATTGTGGGGATTTGGTTTTAAACTAAGCTGATTTCACATCCATTTCCTTATGGGTATTTTGTTATCTATGGGGTTTCTCTAGCACTAATGCATGCAGGCTTGTGGTGAAGGTATTTTGGAAACTGTGTCATGGCTTCAGTTTCCCAGCAGAAGTAATTACTTTTCATTCATATGGTGACTACTGCTCAGTGGGTTACCTTGCAAAATACACTCACTATACAAGTCAATTAGATTTTTGCCTGAGTGGGACCAATGCCATATTGAATAGCGTTGCCTTGCAGAAGGGTTATTCTTGGATGTGTACAATGCTGCAGAGAAGAGCAGAATTTGATTTTAAATAGCATCTGCCAGCCCCAGAATGCTTCACAATGCAGTAAAGCAGTTGGTGAGTTTCAGACAATTAGGCCAGGTGGAAAGAAATATGACAACCTACCAAAAAACGATCATAGAAAAATTCCCCCTCTTATGAAATCGGAATATCTTTAATACTTTAAAATCCAACCCTTTCCATCTGGCTCTGGAGTTGGGTTGAACAATGAAAGGGAGAAAAAACTACATTCTCTTTTCCACTTTCCAGCTGGGGAATCCCGTTAGCATTTGAAAGCAAAACTAGTTCTGGACGATTGTGAAGGTCTTGCTGCAGCTCTGGGGTAAAGGTGACAGGGCTGAGCAGCAGCTTTTATTTCTGTTG